>JALGPY010000007.1:42347947-43597947 GCA_023055425.1 Linanthus parryae
CCTCTGTCAGAATGTTCAGTCAATGTCGATGCCATTATCCCGTACATTATGGATTAATCTAGCTACCTTAATTAGTATTGCCTGTGTTTATTCCTAGCTTCTATTGGGTTGTCAGTTAGGTCTCTGGAAAATAGTTGGTTTTGTTGTTTTTTGTTCAAGCTCGTTGGATGTTTGTGTAGTGTTCGCTAAATGGTTGTGTTGGTTTGTTAGGTTGGTTTGATGTCTAGTTCTAGCTTGGAATGTATGTGAATATCATCTAATGAAGTTCTTCATTTCCCGTAAAAAGATATTTGCAGCATCTTTGCAATCAAATGCCCCTTCAATGAGCTTCTCCCCCCCCCCCCCCCCCCAACATCTTCCGTTTCAATTTGCCTCTTGTTTTAAACCATTGACTTGGTCTTTAGGTTTAGTACACCGAACATCATATTCTAATAAATCATATTCCAACAAACTACTGATTAGTGGAGGTTCGAACTCGAAACCTCAATGAACTGCCTCACGACCTAAACCACGTAGCTTACAGCTAGCTCGAGTCACTTATATTGTTGTGCCACTACTTCGGCGTTCTTTCCTTTTCTAGACTCTCACTAGGCGCCCTCATCTTTTGCTATCGCACAACTCCCCTAAAATTTTGAAAAACCTTTCAACAAACAACTCCCCCGAAATTTCGAAACATTCTAACATAGACGGAAGAGTTTCATTCCCGTTTCTTTATTTCTTAGTCTGAGTTTTGGTTAAGATATACTCACAAAATCAAAGCCAATGGTGACTAAGTTGATCAAGCCCCTACTTTGCGCTAAAAGACGGAGGAGCCCCAATAAAATACAT
Source organism: Linanthus parryae (assembly GCA_023055425.1). Lineage (NCBI taxonomy): Eukaryota > Viridiplantae > Streptophyta > Magnoliopsida > Ericales > Polemoniaceae > Linanthus > Linanthus parryae. The sequence goes on from JALGPY010000007.1 coordinate 42,348,776, forward strand.
TTTTTTTATCCAACCAATAAAATACATTGAAATGTTCAGTTTTTCACATATTAGACTCTTTTTTATGTTAAGAGTCTAATATTATTTAAAATAATAATATGCACTTACAAATCTCTGGGGGGTTTTAACTGAACCAAACTAATCACGAAGAAAACGAACTAAACAAACTGACTATATGATTTGGTTTGATTTTGAAATTTTTACCACTTAAACCAAACCGAACTGTTTCACTCAGTAACTTTTAGTTATAAGAAAGTTCATGGAATAGCCTTCATTCGCCTGTAGTTTGTATGATTTGCAAGTCATAGAACACGTAAGAGCATCTCCAACCATAAGGGGGAGGGGCAAAACCGTATAAAAATACGGACCATGTCCAACCATGAGGGGGGAGGGGGAGGGGGAGGGGAAAGGTGGGGGGAGAATTTAGGCATGGGTGGGGATGGTTAGGCTTCATTTCCCCCCTAACATCCCCCTCCCCCCCTCCATTATAGCTAATTAATTCAATTTTGGGTATGTTAATTACACTTAATACTATTTTATTATTATAATATGTGTTTTTACTTACGATTAATATATTTTAATTATTATTTTTATTATAAATATAAATAATATTTTTTCGATAAATGAACCAAATATTTACAAAAAATTATCGTTATTTTATTTTTGTTGTCAATTTGATATATCTTTTTCTAATTTTTATAATTAGCAATTATATTTCTTAAATATTTTGAAAACATAGTTAAAAATAGGCCAAATTTATTGAATCATAACTAAAATAAGAAAAATAATTATATTAATATTATTTCAGATTTATTTGTATCAATAAATAATTTATTTTAAATCATTAAATATATTTTAAAAATAAACCTAATTAGGTGGAGGGTGGGGAATGGTTGGAAATAAGTAGTAGTTTAGGGGAGGGGGAAATTTGACATGGTTGGAGATGCTCTGAGGAAAGCTTCTTCCAAACCTATTCCAAACCATTGGATTGATTTAGCTCTACTATAAAGAAAAGAAACGTTTACCGCGAAGTTTAATACACCAGGCCACTACCAAAAATTTTCAAAAAAATGATTTTTTTCACCAACGAACTAATGAAATAACAGTCATTTACATTACATCTTGTATATTTATATAACAAAGTAAAAGAATAGGAAATAATAACTCTAAAATACATAACTAATGGTCACGATATAAATATAAGGGTTTTATGTACTACCACTATGTACTTATCTTGATCATGATTGGTGAACTCTAATACTACCTCAGTTTCGCTTGTTTTAGCTGAGAGAAAATGGACACAGGTTCTAATAAACCTCTGCCTTTTACATTTATACCCCTGCAACGTTTAATAATTATTGCCAGTCTCTCTCTCCTCTCATTGCAGACACTCATTTGGATCAAAAAGTTTACTCTTTCTAACTAATTTGTAGAACAAATTATTTCTAACTAATTTCTGGAAGAACACCGTCACCTCCACCGCCACTGCCAAGGCCACCTCCACCGCCAGGTCGCCATTTTACCACCGCCTCCGCCGGAGAGACTTAAAAATACAAATAAAATAGAGAGATTGGGAGAGATTGAGGAAGAATTGAGAATATCAGAGAGAGGGAGAAATCGTAACCTCACCACCATATATGAGACAGACCGAACGGAGAACGATGTCGGGGGGAACCACCGCCGCCTCGCCGCCCAAAATCTCCACTCAAACCCAGAACTGTTCCTTCAGCCGTTCTAACTGGGTTCTTTCAGCCTCCGCATTCAGCCCTCAAATCCTGGAATCGACGAACGATTCAGAACATATGCAAGTGTGGTCTTGATTTGAAGAGGACGAAGATCACATATAGAAAATCAACACCATAAGTCACAAAAATCCACGGAAGCGGATAGATCTGGGTTGGATGATTTGTACGGGTAGAGGGGCTGTTCACTTTTCTCTCTCTTTCTCTCTCTTTATATGTGTATAAAGAGGGGGGGGGGGGGTACTTCGGGGGTAGGTAGTGTGGAGGACAATTTAGTCTTTTCGAATCAAAACATTACTTAAAAAGGAAAGTAAGCTGAAACATATGAAATTTCCGTTTTAGAGAAGTAGGCTGAAACACGCGAAACAGAGGTAGTACATTGTCATGTTAAGTTATGTAGTGTACTGGACTTGTAAGGAGTTTTGATAACTCTACGTGATCGGTGATGTAATAAGATGTGACAAGCAATGTTTTCTATCCATTAACTATTGTGTGATTTTATCACCTCACCAAGAGTAACAGTCACAATAATTCACTACTCCATATGAGGAGGGGGGGGGGGGGGGGGGCTAATACTCAAATTGGTGATAGAATTTGAGGATAACTACATATCTATAACTAATATCCTATTTCTAAGCAAAAACTTAGGGGGAGCCACTGCCCCTGCAAACATACTAGTAGTTCCGTCCCTAATGGCGTGGAACATGCACCGGGTGGTGGAAGGGACAGTTACACCACTGCCCCTGCAAACATACTAGTAGTTCCGTCCCTAATGGCGTGGAACATGCACCGGGTGGTGGAAGGGACAGTTACAGAGGGGGAAAGGCCAGTAGGTGGATCAACGGACTGCTTCAAGTGTGGGCTTCCTGGTCATTTTGCACGGGAATGTCCTTCCGCTGGTCTAGGCGGTGATTGCTTCTCTTCACATCTTAGAACTGGCCGCGGCAGTGGCCACAGTGACCGATATGCACCGGATCGCTGTGACGGAGGACGGTACAGTGACAGGGAGCGTGTGGACCCAGAGAAAGCAAGTTTGGTACTCACGACCGTTTCGCCAATGACACGTCAGGTTGGGTTTCTCTAGCCAAACATACCACAAAAATAACCGTATTGCATGGTTGACATAAATGACATAAATTCCGTGTAAACTTTTAATTATTGTTTATTGACAAAACAAAAAATATGTAATTTATTCACTCAAAAAAAAATACAATTTTCGCTCGTATCTATCGACCTTTGGTATGAGTTCAAGCAATATATCACATTTTCTTTGAAAAAAAAAACAATATATATCACAGTTATTATGTTAAACCAATTTTTCAAACATTTAGATAATAACCAACATACCCTGAATAGTGAAAAAACAAATAGAAAATTGTTGCTCAATGGTGATTTGATTCATTGACAACACAAGATAAAATTACTAAATGATTATTTTTCAGGTAAAATTGCTAAAAGTATTGACTGGCAAACTAAAAATACTCTAGTCGGCTGGAGCGAGTGAGTTTTACAATTTGAAGATGTTGATCCAAACGCTATATATTCTCATTATATATCCCTTAAAAAAATTAAGGGTAAAAGACAAAAAGCCACCTTCCATTTATGGAGAAAATATATTTTGCCCCCTGATTTATGGGAAAATTACCTTTTGCACCCCTGTTAACGGAAGAAGGGTGGACAGATACCACCCTTCTGTTACAATCCGCTAGTGGAGGGGTGCAAACTGACTTTTTGTGACCATTTTACCCTTACAAATTGTGGACAAATAGCACCCTTTATCGATAAATACTTTTTGAATTCATCATATTCTTAGTGTTCTTGGTGTTCTTGAGCACCACCTCTACTACCACCAAATCACCACCACCACCACCACCACCACCACCAGACAATTTAGCTTTATTTGTCAAATGCACTTTCTCTTGCTCAAATTTTATATAAGTTGGCACATAATTTTGCAGATTTTATCATTTATATTCTTAAAAGCTACTTCATTTGGAGTTGCTTAACTAAAACATTTACCAATTATGAACCCTTAATCGATAAATACTTTTTGTAGTATTTTCCCACTGTCTTCCTCTCTCTCTCACTATATCTCTCTCCCTCTGTTTACAAACCAAATAAATAGAGGAGTAAGACAGACAATCCTCAAATAAAGCTTTTTTTTTCCTTCTCTTGGCCTAAAGGGTTCTGGAAATTCCTTTGGGGAACAAAAGCGCCACCAAAACTCAAATATTTTTGATGAAAACTTTGCTCAATTTCTGTGGCTACACAGGTAAACCTTTACAAAAGAAAGTGTGGTCATTCTAATTTGTGTCAAATATTCTATGAAGAGATTGAAACTGAAGAACATATTCTTTTTCACTATCCTTCGGTTGTGGCTTTTTGGTTTGGTCTTGGTACCCTCCATTGTGAGTCCAGCAAGTCTATTGGAAATTTCAAGACATACTTAGAGCTATGGCAACAATTTGAGGAAGGCAAAAGCATAGCTGCCTATACTGGGTTCCAGAATATGGCTTTGTGGACTGTTTGGAATCAAAGGAACAAAAGTATTTTTGTAAGTATTCAACCAATCCCACCCAAAGCTATCATTGCTCTCACTAGCTTTAACAATGAATTTCTCAAGGTAAATCTAACAAAAACACTCTCAGACCAAAAGACCATGGCTGCTGGACCGAACATTACAAAGATCCAAGCTTTAACATCAAATCCACTAAATCAAACAAAAACCTCAAGATCCAAGCTTTAAAGACCGTCGCCGCTCACCACCAGTTCCCCTCTCCGCCCCCTCTTCTTGATCTGCAATTGAAAGAGAGATTGATACGGGGACGACAACGAAAGATACGGGGATGACGACGATGGAGACAGTGGCGTCCTCGTTCTTCCCTTTACCCTTCTACTTCGATATGGGTGATTTCCGAATGGGGGGCGACGTTGGAGTTCCGGCAAGTGGATCGACGGCTAGGGCTATTGAAATTGGGGGCGGAGGGATTGACTTATGGTGCTAGGTTCGATGGTTCGTCGGATCAGGGGAGTGTTGGTGGTGGTGGTTGTTCAACGGGGAGAGAGAGACAGAGGGATGGAGGTGAGTGAGAGATTGGGATGGAGAAGAAGAGAGGGGGAAGAGAGAGAGGAAGAGACGGTTAGAGTTTGGAAATGAGGAGAGGGAAGGATTGAAGGAAAGAGCATTTATAGTGAGGTAATTTCTCAACATTTTAGGGGTATTTTTGTCCTTTCACCCATCCGTTAGTCCACCATTAGTTTTTAACTCTGACAGAGGTGCAAAAGGTATTTTCCCCATAAATCAGGAGGCAAAATGTATTTTTTCTATAAATGGACGGGGGGAGGGGGGGTTGTCTTTTACCCAAGAATTAAATAATTAAAAGAAGGGTAAAGACACATTGCTCCCTTCACTTTTGACGAAAAGACAAAATACTCCATGACAAATTAGCAATTCATTAAACACCCTTGTAACGGAAAAAATAAATGACACTTGCCCCTCTCTGTTAAGTTTTGTCCATAAAGATTTTTTTCCAATTTTTTGGGCTAATATACCTCTGTTTGTGTTTCTTGGTGTTCTTATTCTTGTGTACATGCTCTCGATGTGTTTTGTGTTCTTGGTGTTCACCAAAACCACCATTTCCAAACTAGTTCTTAGTAGATATATTGTAGAGAGCTTTATAGTTTGTGCCCTGAACAAGTTAACGACTAGCTATAGAACCCCTAAACAAGAAAACAACTAGCCAGATTAGTAAAAAGGAAAGTTGAATGTTTCCCTAGCAAGTAATGCGGTCATAGTTATGCTTATTAAATACTAAAAATGTGAAAATATGAGAGGTCATTTTTTCAGTTGTTGAACAAAATTTCCAGATATTATTACAACACTATCTCATATAACTTAATAGAGTCAGTAATGAGGTATATTATAACAAACCTGCTTTCTGGATATTTTGTTTGCATGCCCTTCTTTCCCCAAATCAATATCTACATCTGTTTCCTCAGTTGATCTTCCAAGAATGACCTACAAGCTCAAAGAGTCAGCAAGAAAAAAATAAAAGAAAGAAAAGGATATAGGACTTCCTGAAATATTCTCCTTACAGTCCCATAGAAGCTAATGTTGACATAAGAACCCAGATGCCCTATTTTATTTAATTGGTAAAAGCTATTTACAATGAAAGCCCTTAATAAAAGAAAAAAACAAAAGAAACCTTGATATGACTTGAAGTCTTGAAATATGTGGTTTATTTACTACATATGTGGTTTGAACTAAACCTCGATGCAGATAGATGATATACCAATTACTGACTGAGAAGGATAGAGGGTAACCAGTTGAGTAGGACAAGAGAATAAACAATGCAATAGGCATGAAACAAATTAAAAGTCGCCAAGATGAAAATTCAATTGTGCGTTAAATTTTCGAGAAACTGTTTTGCAAAAAGCAAAGTGCCCCATTACGCGACAAGATGAAAATTCAATTGTGCGTTAAATTTTCGAGAAACTGTTTTGCAAAAAGCAAAGTGCCCCATTGTGCGTTAAATTTTCGAGAAACTGTTTTACAAATCCAACAATGTTGTTTAAGAGTAATTTTCAGAGAGTACCTCAGTCTTCGTGATGAAATGCTTGAGATGACGTCCATATAAAACAGCAAGTGCCCCATTACGCGACAAGGTTCTCCGCACAGAAGACTGAGCGCATTGTTGCAGCTTTATAATTTTCCTCTTGAAGCTGTCATTTTGATACTTTGATTCTGATAACCAGAGAATAACTTAGAAGATACTGTATAAACAATATGCACGTTCCACTACTCATGCTTAACAAGAGAACATATGAAACCACAATATAAATTGATAATAAAATTTAGAAGACGATATCAAGACTCCAGCTTGTTTTTGTCCTCCTTTCCTCAATCATCTTTCAAACCATAAATGTTGTCAGGAGATGATGGCCATCACCAAGTTACTCTTTGTATTAACATCTCAGTTAAGCTCCTTCCTTAGCAACATCCAAGAACAATATTACCCCAGACCTCGCCTGACCCTCACCTGATTAGGTTCACTAATTTTGAACAATTAACATATCAGATAGAGTAAACGGGGAATATGAGCTCAAGCCTCTCTGATTAATAATAGTTTACTTTGGGAGGAACTGGAGCGGCTCCTGCAACTACCCACTAGACATTTTCATGATAAGCATAAATCTGTGGCCAGTATTTTGAAGTAAAAGATAAATTACCAATGCGGCTGTAATGTAAATCCTGATCCTGAAAATCCAAATCATTCTCCAGTATCCGCATGCACAAACCGAAAATCTGATAAGTGAACTAATAACTTAAAGAACAACCAAAAATACAACACAAAAATATTACTTACCATGGCTTCAACATCAGAGAAGTATGGAATGTCATTTTCACTATCAGAGAAGTAGACATCTGACTTCTTGCGCTTGGCAATACTAGAAGCTTTCTGTGCTGCTTTTCTTTGTCTCCTGCCTTCAATAGCCTTCTTAGCCCGTCTTCGAGCCAGGGGCTAAGGAGAAGGGTATAAAGATAATGTTAGACATGTCATCTCATGTACCGAGTTTGGGGATTAAAGTATAAGGGGAATGTACAATTTATCCTACTTTATCCCACTCATCATCTTTTGCCTAAAAGCTTTTGCCACTTTGGAGGTGGTACAAGCAAGGGCATAAGGACACTAGGTATTGAGGTGGGGGGGGGGGGGGGGTTGAATTGCTTTTACTTTATTCATAACATTTAGAAAATGTTTATCCCAAAAAATATTTATACATACTATTTATTTAAATATGTATCATATTATACCTCATACTAGTATATTTCTCTCACCAAACACTGAAAAAAAATCATATTCTATCTCATCCTCCAATCATATGCTCCCTCATATCCCTGTAAATGCCTTATGCCCCTTTGTCTTATAGGTTACCAAAGAATTGACATTCATATTAATAAGAGAACGAGATCAATACATGTCTTTTAGATGTACCATATTAATTAACAGAATGATTTACCATGAATACGTCGTCATTGCATGGTATCTCTGTATCTTCAGTGTTCAACGTACCGACAAGGCCAACATCAATGTCCATCACCATGTTGATTTCTTCAAGTTGATCACCATTATCCCCACTATCCTGAACAACACTATCACTTTCATGAAGCATACCACTATCACCGCCGTGAAGAAGCTCATCTCCTTGTTCCTTTCGCATTATGTAATATTGCGTCTGAATGTTCTCTGCTTCTGTCTTTCCAGTTACATTCGTTTTTGGTGAAGTACTAATAGCAGTACCTTCAAGATTATGGATGCGAGCCGAAGCTTCAGTTGCAGTATCGCTATTATAGAGATGCATCTATGTGATATTGATACTGCAACTGAAACTTCAGCTAGCATCCACAATCTTGAAGGTACTGCTATTAATACTTCACCAAAAACGAATGCAACTGGAAAGATAGAAGCAGAGAACATTCGAACGCAATATTACGGAATGCGAAAGGAACAAGAAGATGGGCTTCTTCACGGTGGTGATAGAGGTATGCTTCATGAAAGTGATAGCGGTGTTCAGGATAGTGGGGATAATGGTGATCAAACTGAAGCAATACCTGATGAAGAAATCAACATGCTGATGGACATTGATGTTGGCCTTGTGTGCACGTTGAACACTGAAGACACGGAAATACCATGCAATGATGAAGTATTCTTGGTAATTCATTCCGCTTATCAATATGGTACATTAGATAGAAATGTAATGATCTCGTTTGGTTTATTAATATGAATGTCATTGCTTTGGTAACCTTAGAAAAAGGGGCATAAGCTGGGATACAAGGGAGCATATGATTGGATTGAGATAAGGCAGGATATGATTAATTTTCAGTGTTTGGTTAGAGCAAAGTATGATACATATATAAATAAATAATATGTATAAATTAAATTTTTTATTTGGGATAGACATTTTCTAAATTTTATATTTATATTAAAGGCAATTTAACACCAACGTGTATACCCAGTATCCTTATCCTTGCTTGTACCACCTCCAAGGTGGTATAAGCTTTCAGGCGAAAAATGAGGAGTGTTGATAAAGTATGATAAATTGTACATGTCTCTTAAACTTTACACCCAAACTCAGTACATGAGACCACATGTCTAACATATTATTATACCCCTCTCCTTAGCTACTGGCTCAAACACAAGCTAATAAGGCTATTGAAGGAAGGAAGGAGACGAAGAGAAGCAACACAGAGAGGTTCTAGCATTGCCAAGTGAAAGAAGTTGGATGCTTACTTCTCTGATAGTGAAAATGATATTCCTTACTTCTCTGATGTTGAAGCTCTGATAAATAATATTTTTGGTTTATCGTTAAGTTATTAGTTCACATACTGATTTTCGCTTTGCGCATTCATATACTGAAGAAGGATTGGGATCTGCAGGATTAAGATTTGAATTACTCGGATTGGTAATTTCCCTTTTACTTCATACTGGCCACATATTTATAATTCTCCTATTAATTGCCTGAGATTCTTAAAATTTATCAAACCTTTCAATTACACCCTCCAATTCAAATGGCTCATATCATATATGTTGGAATAACTCAAAGTGACTAGCAAATCAGTCAAACCAACTAAGAAAAGAGAAGTGGAAGACAAAACCGCAGCAGATGGAAGGACATGAGTTCGTGCGAACAAGGAACCTATTTGCACAAACCGGGGGCTGGGCGGTATGTTTTGTTTCCTTTTCCATTTTAGAAGATTTCCCGGTTACTTTACGAGCAAGTTAGGGTCTTTAGGTCTATATAACAGTGTAGGACCATTCCTAAATATGTGTGGTGTATCCGGGTTGTGATTCTGAGTTTCTCTCAATCAAATATCAGGTTGTGGCCATGGAGTTAGCTAACATATTCATTAGTGAATTAGTTAATGAATGCTTTTAAATTTTGTTTCTCTTTCTTCACTATTTGTTCATTTTTCTTGCTTGATACTTCTGTTATAGAAATCTGGTATCAAAACCTGGTTTCAAGATAAAGATGGAACTATTATCTTGGGTTTTAGAATTCGGTGGAACTCAGAAGTTAGGGTTTCGTGTTTCAGGTGGAGCATCTAGAAAATATTTTTCGAGTAAGGGTTCCGATATTCTACCAAGAATGATGTCTAGTTCAGCAAATAACATTGCTATGTTCACGAGGAGAAACAGGTTTGTTGGCCTATCAAATAGGGGGCGCAAGTACACAGACCATCTGAGTCCCTCGGGGGCTATCAGGGCTCCTTGTATGGAGCATCCGACGCACATCTGATTCGGGCGTGAAATATGGTGTGCAGGTTGGAATCTAGCGCATCTGGCACGCATTTGTTTCCGTCGCGCTTCTAGTATTTTGGCGATTGACATTTAAGGCGCAATCTGTTTCTCGCGTTAATCTGACTCTTGAAATGGAGCATCTGGCGAGTGAGTCAATTTCTGGCACGCAATCTGGTTTTGGCGAGCATTCTGCACAACTATTACTCTAGTGTGCATTTGTTTCAGTGTGTGTGTGGCATGCTTCGATCTCGCATCTGGGGAAAAATATGGCGAGCATCGGTTTCTGGCGCATATGGGGCAATTCAGGGCGCATCCGTCACGACACATAATCAGGAAATGGTTATGGTGCATTTGGACTCACATAACCCTGACACTTGTCGTGGTGCATGTGTCTGGCGCTTGTTTGTAGCGAATCAGGAATACATTCGTTCATGCCTAAGTGAATATCTTTGAGAATGGTTCTGAGTGGAGAACATGTTTCTCTTTATGGAGGTGTATCCGTTTATAAGGAGGTGCATATGGCTCATCCGCACATTCGTTGCAAGGACACATGGGAGTTGGAAAAAGGTTTGGTGCATATGGGGAGGCATGCTCATTTATGGTCCTTGGAGACGCATCGGATTTCAAGTTTTGGTTCGCTTCTGAAGCAGGTTGCTAGGTTGATTTGAGTTGAGATTTGTTGAAATAACGCAAAGCGACTAGCAAATTAGGTGAAGCAATGAAGCAGAGAGAAGAGGACGACAAAATTGCAGCAGCTAGAAGGGCAATAGTTTAAGCGAAAAAGGAACTTGTTCGCATGAACAGGGATCTCCTCGCACGAACACGTTCCGGAGGCTGAAGCAGTTTGTTTAGTTTCCTTATTCGTTATGAAAGGTTTCTGGATTGATTTGGGAGAAAGTCAGGATCTCTAGACCTATATAAGAGTCTAAGACCGTGGCACTTGTGTGGTGTAATCAGGTTGTCATTCTGGATTTCTCTCAATAAAATATCAGGTTATGGCTGTGGAGGTACCTTAGTGAGTCCGTTACTGAACCACGTTAAATTGTGTGTCTCATTCTTGATTATTTATTCATCCTTCTTGCTTGATACTTCGGTTATAACAATATACATTCTGTAAATTGAATATATATAGATTCAGTTTATAAATATACCTATATCTATTCAATGTATATATACCTATATCTATTAGTTTATATATAAATAAACCATGTTACATATCATTTCTCTTATTCTATGCATCTCATGATTTAGCAGCTAATTCTTGAGCCTTCTGATACAATTTGATTCTAAAAAAAAATCAATTTTTGAGTTCATATATCTGAAATTATATTAATCCTTTCAATTAATTGTATTTACTTTCTATATGGAGAATTCACTCATAATGAAGTAGGGTGGATTTTGAAATGTTAGCATAATGGTGATAATTAAATCTTGCCCTTAAAAATCTTAGCACATGTTCGAAAAAATGCATTCAGCATAAAAAAAATTATCACGCCTTTATTATTTTCAAATTTTCAAGATTCGTATACGTTGTGTACTGGCTGCCATAAAGAACAAAACATGTGTCTATCATTGTATTATGGTCTACAAATCAAACATTTGAAAATAGCATTTTTATTGATTGAACAATGAATCATCGCATTATTCCAATCTTTTCAATAAATAATACTATATTGATTGACGATCATAGTTCATGAAGTTGACAACATAAATAACGAAAATAAAACTGTGATAGGAAATTGGAAGATGTATGCCATCATGACAATGATAAGGGGGAATGAAGCATTAAATTTATAAGTAATAAGAGCTCAAATATAAATTTACTTATATAAGTAAATTAGACACATGTCATAAAAAATTAATCAATTTGACAATTGTTCTATAATTGTCAGATTTTAGGGACAGATTTCCTCAAAAAGATCTATTAGAGAAAATATTAATGTTTGATTGTTTGAAAAATCCACATTCTTTCTATTGCAGATATGACGTATAAATGTCATATTTTATTCTAATGTTTGATTTTGGCTAAAAATGAGCAAGGCTTTTCTCTGTCATAAGGAACAAAAATATCTCATTTAAAATAGAAATAATGTAAATAGTTCTTCACGGATATATCCCAAGATAGTCTATGTGTCAGTTTATAGGGATGGACTATGATACCACATTCAGCCTTCTATCTGGATAATTAGGGTTACCATGACTATCACATATGTGGTTAAAAATGTTACGACCTCCGCCCCATTGATGAAAAATATGACGGTCGTCACCCATGTTTTGAAAACTAAGTCCGTCCCGTAAAATAAGTTTCATTTCTACTAGATCTACCACGACCACAACCTTTTTGGTGAAAGCTACCCTTTTGAAGATAATGATTGAGAGAGAACACAAAACCAATAGACACGGTAACAAAAGTAGCAGAAGAATTTAACTCAGGTGTTTGGGACTCCAACATACGTTGTTCACCTTTTAATAAAATTTGCAATCCTTCTAGACAAATAGGCTCTGATTTTGTGCGAAGAGAAGATGAAATGAGTTATATTCAATTGGTAATCCATTTAGGGTATGGAGGAGCATATCCTCATCATCAATCAAAACCAATGAAGCATCCAATTTACCACGGATTGATTTTAACTTGTGCATGTAAGCGTCTACTAAGTCAGATCGTTTCTTGATAGATTGCAAATGAGCTTTCAGTTCGAGAATATTAGATCTAGTAAGAGATGCATACGGTCATTCCAGAGCTAACCACGCCGAATGAGAATTGGTCTGACCTGTGACAAGTGTGAGCGCCTCCGGTGAGAGGGTAGCGTTGAGAACAACGAGATGAGTCTGATAATGAGTACACAAGGTAGAAAACGTCGGATTCACAAAGGTAGTGGGGGATCTGGATCTGGAATGAACTCTGGCAGAGCGACAATGGATCCATCGAGATGACCGAAAGTAACCGCGTTTTGAAGATCACAGTGATTTGATGCTTCCACAAGATGTAGTTCGTATTTTCGAGTTCTAATGGTAGAAGAGTGTGTATTTCAAAAGAAGAACGAGAGAAATGGGGGTGAAAGAGGTGGCCATGGGATTGAAGAAATATGTGAGAGTATCTACCAAGAAAATCGAGGCTCTGATACCTTGAAAACCTAATTGAAGTCAATGAAGAGGCAAATATAGAGAGACGGTGAGAAAGAGCCAGAAGAGGCGATTCATCGAGTAGAAGATTATATTCAATGTATGAATGTATCGAAACCCTAATCGGTGATAGAATAGAATATATAAGGAGGGTTAACTAGGGTAAACAATTAACTAGAGGTAGACAGCTGTATGATACAACTATCTTACACAAGTATGGAGATGTTATACATACGTTGGACATAAAAGAGATAATCCTTGCAGTTTCGTTCTATTACAATTGAGTCCCTAAACTTGTGAAATATTTGTCTTAAGGACTGATGCTTTGTCTTTTTTTGCAGATTGGTCCTTCTTCTCTGAATAGCTCCATAAGGGTCATAAAGATTACTCATTTTTGGGCAAGCAACAGATTGATATTTCCATGTGAGGGGTTGACCATAGTATTCACACACTTGTAAATCTCGGTAAAACTACATGCACTGAGAAAGTGGAGTAATGCATCTAAGAGGTACTACATCACTTAATCTTAAGAGTAACTGAACACTAGAAGAGTACATTCTTCACTAGTGAATATGGTGTCTTCTTGATTTCTCGAGAACATGAACTCCCCAAGGAGAAGACAACTAGATATTCGCTTCCTCCTAGAATATCTATACTCCATACTTATGTGTTAGCGGCACGATGTGACATATGCTAAGGATCAAATTGTGGCAAGATCTTCGCGATAGACCTTGAAAGATTATAGTCTTTAGATCATCTTCTTCAAATACAGAAAATGAGTAATATGTGGTTATTATTTTGAGCTGGAATTTGCAATTACTTTTTCAACCACCTCATTTTCCGGCTCGTACAAGACCGAGAGGGCGATGCTAAAAGTAACGGTGGAAATCAAAAGCACAACATCCGACATATATATTACATACTATTAAACATTACACTATGTTCTTAAATCTTACATAGGTCCTGACTAAAACATTATGCTTAATTAAACACACTGGAGTAGTAGTCGTAACAGTATCCTTCCTAGTGAGTCCCATACCCTGCTACACCATAATCCTCGGATTTTAGACCTCTGGTGGGAAGGAAAACAAGGATCGCACTTTTCAAAGTCAGCAATGAAATACTGAGCAAGTAAACACCCAAGCTCGTAAACAGGTGAAGAAGCATGATTTCTTTTCAAAATAAATATAAAGAGGAACAAATCATAAAAGTGAAACTTGATGAGTAAATTAGGAACTCCAGTAAAATTCTTATCTACTCAATTTTCACCTTGAACCTAAAACGGGGAGTATTATTCCCAATCTATTTATTATTTCCTTTCACATATATTCTTTTCTCTTAGAAAACTATATTATTAAGTCGTTGATACAGGGGAATATTTATCCTCTCTTTTAGCTACAATGACCTTAAGTGCCGGCACTTCTTGCGGCCAGAGAGGTGAGTACATGGAGCGACACGGCAGGTTGCGACCGGATAAACTAAACAGGCCGAGTGACCGTAGTCAACATCGAAATAATAATCATAGGCCGAGTGACAGAAATCAACACGAAAATAATAAGCACAGGTCGAGTGAACAAAGCCAACACAACAATAATAAGCTTCTCCCGCACAACTATTTCAATTTTACGTTATTATGCATTATCATTATCGTGAGACACTAATAAAACAACTTCTTTAAACTGTACGAAAACTAAAATAAAAAATGTACATCACAAACACGTTTTGAGCAAGTATTAAAAATCACAATTAAGACGCGGAATGAGCTAAGAACACAACGCTTGGCATGTTTACTTACCTTCATCCAACAACAACCGAATTTCCTAGCCGCAGACCTTACCTACGTAACTGTCACCTACAAGTTGGAGCTTCTAATTCATCACAAATCCAAATATAATGCTATCAGTCATAAGAATCCTACTTAATATATTTAGACTAGCCCGAAACACACTTGTTAAGTTCCTACCGTAACTCTCTTTAGTTACACCTCCTTAATAACAAACTTACATTAAACAACACGTCTACTTTCAAACAACTATTAAATTTTCTGTTTCAAAAAGTGGTTAGTTAATTAGATAAGTTCTTTTATAGTGAAAAAAGGCTAGTTTATATTCATAAAATGAACTATTACGATTATAACGATGAAACGATATTTAAGAATATTAAATTTAAAGAAAATTTCTTCGAAATACAATGCAACAAAGTTTATATATTATCAAATGTTATTTTTACAAATATTGAGCAAACCAAAGTGAAAGCTAAATGATTAAGCAATGTTTATTTAGGGTTTTAGTAAAAACATCGTTTTAATTTTTAACGAACGATTCGTATAATATTACAATATGTGGATCACATGTATACGAAGAGAAGACCAACTTGTATTTTCTGAAACTATTTTTATTCCAAAATATTTATTTTATTTTTATGTAAAGTGTAACGTTTAAGTAAATGACACATAGAACCCCTACGTTATATTAAAACCCAGCTTGTACCCCAACCCGCTCACAAGTCAGAATAATAAAAATACACTAATTACCCAACAAGTTCTTAAAAAAACAGAAATTCAAAGACACTTTAGCCGCCATAACATGAACTTTAAATTAATCAATCTAAACATGGATTCAAGCATGCAAGACACGATTTTTATTATTGTAATAAAATCAAGACGAGATTTAGAGCATACCTAAATCAAGAATCGCGAGAAATAGTCAAGATTTGGCCAGAGGTGCTTTTCGTCGCCGGTGATAGAGGGTCTCATAGCTCTGGTTCTCTCTGGAATAAATCACTGTGGACCTTGTGGAGGTTTTAGGATTGATTAACGGTGGTGGGTGGTGCTGAACTCGCTCCGGTGGAGCTCCTTGCCGGCAACATTGGTGAACGGCAGTGGTGGAGCATCGATAGCTTACTACTGCTGGCCCTTTCTCCTTTCTGACCCCGAACATACATAGAGAGAGAGAGAGAGAGAACAGAGAGCTATTGAGGGAGATGGGTGATGAAGCTTCGCTGAAGGTGTTGGTGGTTTTTATTTTATTTTATGAGAGGTGTTGGTGGTATTTATGAGGGAGGGGTGAAACTGATGATAATAATGGTGATGAGTTGTTTATATTTGGTAGCTTTATCCGAAAAGTGAGCGGTGATGGAGATAGTGGTGGCAGTGGGCGGTGGTGAAAAATCTTCCGAGGAAGAAGAAGAACAAATGAAGATGTAGAGGAATTATAATGTGTTGACGAGGCACTATTAACTAGAGTGATTGAGTGTGGCGAACACATGATAAGTCGCGGTGGTTGTACATGCGTTTTTAATTAAATAAAACGACACATACTCTAATAATAACTTATAAGCATAATTTTCTGATATTCACACACGACTTCCTTTAATATAAAAACAAAGTAATTCACCCAAACATAATTTCACGATTAAATTTGCATAACGCTTCCTGAATTACTGATTAACCCCTAGTAATTAGACGGGGTATTACAACTTTTTCTTACAACTTTCTCAATATTTCATCTCAAATTGATATTGCAACTTCTGAAATTTTTTTTATCATGAAGGTGAGAGGAATATGCTTGGTCCGCGAAAAATTCCAAGATGCACGGAGAGTAGTTCAACAACATATTCAGGAAACAAATCTCATGAACATTCACTTGCACAGAAGCTCGAGGAGAGCGTTGGTGCAGAAGTTCCTCGCATGCATTTACAGTAGTCAGTCTATTACAGGAGCATGTATTGGTCGCGAGAAGCATTTATTGTACAGGAGCAATCTCGCATAGGCTACCTATAACTGTTAGTAGTTAGTATTTTCATGCCTATGTGGGAATGAATTGTCTTTATATCTCGTTCATATTGACTAAAATGCATCTTCCTTGGCATGCCATCATGACCTACTAACCTTTTATCGGGTTGGGTAGAAATATCATGTTGATCAAGCTTAATGAAAGAAATTTTATGTAGATATAGATTTAGGTAAGTAATTTTATATATCAATAAATGTCATAGAGCTACGGAACCCGTCAACTCACACCACTTTTAAGAACGACACTTTTGAATGAGGATAAAACGGCATTGTTTGAAAATGTTGGTTGGATATGGGGAAGAAGAGGGAATGCAGAAGTTTACAGCTATGCATTCACTGTTGGGATCACATTATTGCTCTCAACATATCCAGATAGTAATCTAGACTTTCATGAAGATGCTTAGCAGTTACACACATAAAGAATCGTCACTAAAAGTTAGCGATTGTAGATGAGAAGATTCTTGATGCCTTCTTCCTGATACTGATTGGAAATTGTTCCTAGTATTTTTGCAGAACTTTTATCAGAATGTATTGTTTCTTTTGAACCATAACATCCCGTCTCAAATCACACTGTCTCATTAACCCTTAAAATTTGAATGAATAAGTAACTGTCTATTAGCTGATAGTTGTCTTGCATAGCCAGTTACATGTAGGATGTTAGATTGTATTGTGAGTTAGTGTCGTGGTTTTTGTTATGTTTTTACTTATATTGTCGTATTGTGTAGAGTCCTTTATATATTTTTTGCACTTTTAAATAATTGAGTATACACACCAAAGAGTTGAGTTGTGTAGTGTCAAATGTTTTCGTGTCTAGCCTTGCATATAGAGTTAGGAGTTTATGAAAAATAAAAAAATGAGAAAATTAAAATTCATAAAAAAATAAAAATTGAAAATCTTGAGAAAGGGCAATTGAAAGAAGCTTAGACCTGGTTGATTTAGTGAGATGTGAAAACTTTAGGCATTGGGCGTGAATTTTGACCAAGAGTCACATTTTTATTTCCCCCTGTAAGTATAGCGAGAATCTCATTACGTGAATGCCTGTCTATTTTTAAACTAAAATGAAATATTAAAAGCTAAAGTGTGTGATGTTTTTCTCCTAAAAGATTTGAGCTTGGTGTGAGTTAAAAGAAGCCGAACGTTCATATTGTCCGTCTTAGCTAGTTTCCAGCCCGCCTTGTAGTGGCACACATAACAGCTGTGCGAGGATGTGTATTAGAGCACTCACTGCTTGTTAGATCTCACCTTGTAGGACGACTAGCAAACCCACTTTGAACCTTGGATTATTTTCTAACCGTTGGACCTAGGGTGACAATTCTTGGCTTTCATCATAGATCGTTTTGAATCACCACTTTAGTGCGTCACGAGGGAGTCGTAGTTGAGGGGGTTCGATGAGGGAGAGCTTATTTGCATATGTTTGTGAGTTCTACATGATCACATGTGCTTCATGTGATATTTTCGAGGGGGTGCGAGGGTGAGTGAGTAGGCTTGCGTACTACCGTGTGGCGGTGACCATGTCATTACACCATGGACACAGTTGTGGAGAGCCTGAGTGCGTGACATCTAATCCGCACAAAATGGGTTGGTTGTACCTAATTGGTGAAACGTGCTAGCTACCAGATTTCTATCATCTTGGTGTAGGAGGTTCGATTGAATTAGGCAAGTGACATATCTTATTTGGCTACTTGAGAGAGGGACGTGACTACATTCTAGTGTGGGGGTGTCGACATTTGATACGTACATCGAGATTACGCTTTTAAGGACTTCATCCCCACACGTGTGTTTTGAATGGTTTGCAGCTTTTGTTTGTGGCATCGTGCGCTTCATGGAGTTAGGGGGAGAGAAATTATTATTGTGATACTTATTCATTATTTTGTTTATTTCCTTCCCCTGACATTAATAATACTGCTTGATTCTTAGAGGAGGACCACTCATACATTTTTATTTGTATTATCGTTGTTTTATTGAGAGAAAAAAAAAGAAGAAAAAAAATAAGAAAGAAGAAAAGAGAGAGAAAAAAATAAGAAAGAAGAAAAGAGAGAGAAAAAAAAGGAGAGGAATAAAGAAATACAGTTGTGCTTATTAGAAACCGGGCGGTGGATTTTTTTTTGTTCCCTTTGAAGATTGATTCAATTTCGCACATTATTTGCTTTGATGGCCACGGGATTGACATGGTATTGGGGTTTGAGGGAATTGAGGGCTGGAGTCGGTGAGATTCAGGTTTTGGATTCCTATCATCAAGTTGAGGGTGTGTGAGATATGGGGTTTGGTGAGCTTATGTGACGCTTTAAGATTTTTCGCTTCATACAAGTTATGTCCTTTTTGTCCTTAAGCCCTATCATTTTTGACCATTAGCAGAATAGGAGCTCGCACTGGGAATGTGGCTTAGCCTTGGTTGGCCTCTTATTTTTATTAGCACACATGAAGAGGTAGGCTGTTCTTGATAGTAAAGTTAATCTTTCTATACTAACTATGGGGAATTACTTGTTGTCGAGTTTAGTGCGCTTCACACCTCTTGCCTAACTTTTTCATCACTCCAGGAGCACTGTTCTATTGTGGGGATTTAAATTGCATGATCTCACAAAAAGAATGTAATTTGTGTTTTTATGTTTTAAGATCGAGGCTAGATTTGCATTTGCATCATATTGTTGCATTAGTAGTGTCTTGCGTCATGTTGAGTCGTTTAAGTCTTGTTGGCTAGTAGACAGTTAGATGCAGTAGATGAGACTTTGCTCGGGACGCACAAATGGAAAGTGTGGGGGTATTTGATAACTCCGTAGTAGGAGTTATAATCTATACTGATTCACTGCTAATTTGTGTCCGTTTCGGTGTAAAGTGATGCGTTTGAAGCCAAAATATGAGAAAAGGAGCATAAACGAGTTTTAGAGCTTAAATGTGAAGTCCGGGCATTTCTTGCATTATTTTACGAGTAATTTTATGTACTTTATCACATTTGATCTTCACGGGTGTGTTGGTGTTGTGATTTGCAGGAATAAGACACGCCAGGAGCATTTGGATAGAAGAAACGAGCTTCGGAAGTCAAGAAGAATGAAGAGAAGAGAAATTAGAGGAGCAAAAGTGACCAACCTTTAATATTTTGATGATATCTTGAGTTGTACAAGACCTGATATAGTGAGACCGGTTCCAGATGAAAGTATACTTAAATATCTTTCCAACGGTAGGAGACGGAGCTCAATCAAAAGTCGGGCGAAAAAGTTAAGGTCCGGCGAAGACGACCCAGAAATGAAGAAAAGCTGGAAAAGTTCGTTGGACCAGTGTGCACTCTTCGGGCTGTATCTGGAGTTACATATAAAATTTTGGAGTAAGGTCTACATCATTGGAAATTAGACATTCAGAGCTTTACAACGATATAAGATGGGCCCAAACTGAAGTTCGGATGATAGAGAAAAGGCACGCACAAGATCAGCTTAATAATTCTGTCCGAGAATTGCAAACTGGATGGGCTGAATTGCAAATTCGGAAAAAATACATTAAAAATCGTGCACAGGCCTTAAAAAACGTGTTCTTGGACCTAGAAGGCAGAGTAGGCTGCTGGAGAAAGTGAGGAGACACCTCCCAAGTCATTAGAGTGCTCGGATTCGCCGCCGGATCAAGGATTCATCGTTTGATCTCTCTAAAGCTCTCTTTATGTCTATTGTTTTGTATGAATAGTTTGAAATTCTTCGTTGTATTCAAAATCGTAAGTTCACAGGTTTCACAGGCTTGAAATACAGAGCTATTTCAAGGCATTGAACCAGTTTCAAATCCTTCAATCACAGGTTTCACAGGAGCTATTTCAAGCCCTTGGAACTGTAAGACCTGTATGCATTTTCTAAGGGGGAGTTTTTCTGAGTTCTCCTGATCTTATTCTTACTCTCTCACCCCTGTATTTGATCTGTTATTACTTTATGATGAAATACAAAATCTTTTGATTCACTTAGACTTCATCTATTTAACCTGTTTGACTTAGTTTTGCAGGGAAAATTTCATTTCCTATTTTGCAGGATTGATTTCCTAATCTTGACTTTGCAAGAAAGCAAACATTGAGAGAATGTAATTCTGTGATCAATCAGACACCCTTGACAGCTTCTCAATCTATTTAAAGACAAGATTAGAACAATATCTTTGAAGATTATGATCAACTATCCGTTGGAGAAGGCTATTAAAAATTCAAAGCTGTAACCTACAAAACAAGAAGTTTGTTGCTGAAAATCAGGGAAGATTGCAGAGTATCTGAGCTGTATAAATAGAGATCATTTTGAAGCAACAAGTACAACACTCAATGGGCAAAAAACTGAGACACATTTTAGGATTGACAAGCATAAAAAAAGCACGTCATTCTCAAAATCCATCTCACAGAAGATCACTGCATTCTTCACTGCAGTTCCACTTCCATTGTTCTTCTATTCTGAGCTTAATTTGTATATCCTTTTTATACTACTTATAGCTCTCATTCTCAAGGATTGTTCAAAGTTAACAATAGAAAATTCTTAGTTAATCAATGAGCTAGAGTAGGTACTAGATAGGTTAGTGAGAACCACAAGCTGTAACAGAGTAAGGCGTATCACTGTGCTTGAGATATAGGGCTTAACTTTTGTTTAATAACAATTGTGTTGAAAATCCTGCAGGGAGAAGATCCCTGAGGTAGAGACTTAGGTCCAAGTGGACTGAACTCTATAAATCCTGTGTCCCTTGCATTTATCATTTCATTCTTTTACTTGTTTTACACATCATTCAAACTAGTTTGCTTTCAAGGGTTTGAAACTCTTTTCAAAGCCTAGAAAAAGAGTTGTCTGTTTTTCATTCAAACTGTATTTCTCTCCAAAGGCATGAAACTGTTTTCAAGGCCTTGAACTTCACTCTCTTCACAGAAACTCTCAAATTTTCAAGTTTTACAAAAAAAAATGGCATACTCTATTCAACCCCCCCCCCTTCTAGAATATTTGTGCTGCATTTCTACCTGCTTACTCCCCTTTCAATTGGTATCGGAGCTTGTATCATTGTATAGATTTAACCATCTGGTGATCATGAGTATTGCAGGGGATGGTGGTTTCTCACAAGGAAGAGATTCTCACAGACCTCCTCTATTGTGTGGAGATAATTTTGCTCACTGGAAAACCTTGACGAAAATGTTTATCATTGACCAAGACATAGAGCTATGGACCATTATTCAGAATGGACCTCACACTTTCTACACAGATAAAGAAGGGGTTAAAACTCCCAAATCTGAAGACTCTCTCTCTTCATCTGAATTAGAACAATTTTCTAAGAATTAAAAGCTATTAACATCTTGTATTGTGCTTTGAGTACAGATGAATTCAACAGGATTTCAGAATGTAAGACTACCAAGGAGATCTGGGATAAGCTTGTGGTGACATTTGAAGGAACCAGTCAAGTTAAGCAAACTGAGATCAACATCTATCTAAGACAATATAAGTTATTCAAGATTAATGCAGATGAGTCAATCAAATACATGTTCAAAAGGTTCACAGACATTGTCAATAACCTTGATTAACTGGGAAAGCATATTTCCAATGAAGAAAAGGTGAGGAAGATTCCGAGAATTCTTCCAAAGGAAAAATGGGAACCAAAGACTACTGCTATTGAGGAAGCTCAAGATCTCTCATCACTCCAACTTGATGACCTACAAGGGAAGCTTCTGACACATGAAATATCCATGAACGAAGTAGATGGAGAGCTACCATAAGGTGTCAAGAACTAAGCACTCAAGGCCAAAGAGAATGAGAAAATTCAAAGCCTTGAAACTAAGGATAATGATGAATATCCATTTGCTTTGATTTCCAAAGCCTTGACCAAAATCCTTAAGATGAAGAAAAGCTTTGGAAACAAAGACTTCAACAGAGAAAAACACAGATCATCCAGTAGCAAGGACTACAAAGGTAAGTCTTCTTCACAAAATAGTAAATTAAAATTCATGAATTGCTTTGAGTGTGGTGATGAAGGACACTTGATTAGAGATTGTCCGCACAAGAAAAGCAAGAACTTCCAGAAGAAAGATCATGACAGAAGAAAGAAAGCTATGATAGCCTCATGGAGTGATTCAGATACCTTAAGTGACTCTGAATCTGAAGAAGAACATGCCAACCTATGCTTCATGGCGAAGCATGATGAAAGTTCTGAAAAGAACATTGAGGTAATGGTAAACTGTTTGATTTCAAAACCAAAATAATCCATCTCAGATTATCTCAGAACAATGCTTTTAAATGAAGTTGACTATGTGAAAGAGATTAGAGATTTGAAAAAAAGGTTCATGAGCAAGCAAAAGAGTTACATCTTGTTTGTCTGAATCAGAATCTTGAAATCTCTCAGAAGAAAACTGACAGTGATTTCAAGGCCTTGAAAACCAGTTTCAAAGCCTTGAAAACACAAGTCAAGGAATAGTCACTGAGAATTCTCTACTGAGTAATAGCCTTTTTAATCTAAGACATCAAGTTGTGAATTGGATAAACAAAAGACTACTCTTACGGAGAAACTTCAAGCATCTGAATTAGTCAAAGCCAAGCTTGCAGGCTCAGAACACAAGTTGAACTTGATTCTTGCAGAGAGTTAAAAGTCTGTTCACAAAAATGGTATTGGATACAATCCAAATTTTCCAAGAAAGAACAATACCAGATTTGTGAAAGGTGGAAACAAAACTTCATCTAAGTGTCATTTCTGCAATAAAACTGGTCATGTTAAAATGACTTGTCCTTTCAGAAGAAGAGACCCTCACATAATGAGGAACACATTTCCATTTCAACTCAAAGGACAAGTCAAACAGATTTGGGTTCCTAATGGGGTCAGACCACCAACATGGTTGATCCTGAATATGACGAAATTCCACACTTGGTCTAACAGCTGGGTAAGGCAGTTATTGGTGTTTGCAGGTTGTCACCAATGTCAAAGAAAAAAAGTGGTTTATGGAAAGTGGTTGCTCAAGACACATGAGTGGACAGAGATCTCTATTCTCTGAATTGATAGAGCAATCAGAAGTTTCAATTACACTTGGTGACAAAGGCAAATGCAACATTCTTGGTATTGGTGAAGTTGAAGTGTGTGGTAAAGAATGAGAAATCAGGCAATTGCATTCTCAAAGCCTCTAGATCAACAATGTTTTACTTTTCAGACTAATAAAAGTTGGTAAAATTTGGAAGTGTCTCAAGGCCTTGAGGATTCAAAGCTTTGGCATAGAAAGCTTGGTCACATCAGCTTGCATACGTTGAACAAATTGATCTCCAACGATCTGGTAAGAGGATTACCTTCCATTAAGTTCAAAGATAATGAAGTATCCAAAGCGTGTGCTCAGGGTAAGCAGACCAGTAGCTCATTGAAGCCAAAGAAGTTTGTAAGTTCTACTAGAACTATTGAATTACTTCACATGGATCTATGTGGTCCTATGAC
The DNA here is from genome assembly GCA_023055425.1 of Linanthus parryae. NCBI lineage: Eukaryota > Viridiplantae > Streptophyta > Magnoliopsida > Ericales > Polemoniaceae > Linanthus > Linanthus parryae. The sequence continues at coordinate 42,373,132 of JALGPY010000007.1, forward strand.
CAACTCCAAAAGGTAAGAAGTATAAGATAGTTATTGTAGATGACTATTCTAGATTTACTTGGGTTATATTTCTGAAAGGAAAATCTGAATCCCTCTCTTAATTTTCAAAGCTTTGCAGAGAACTTCAAACCTTGAAAAACCTACATGTTGCTTCAATTAAAAGTGACCATGATAGAGAGTTTGATCAATTAGAACTTGACTTATTCTGTGTTAAGCATGTTATTTCTCACAATTTCTATGCTCCTAGAACTGCTCAAAGTAAGATACATATATAAATAATGAATATGTATAAATTAAAATTTTTATTTGGGATAGACATTTTCTCAATTTTATATTTACATTAAAGACAATTTAACACCCACCTGTATACCCAGTATCCTTATCCTTGCTTGTACCACCGCCAAGGTGGTATAAGCTTTCAGGCGAAAAATGAGGAGTGTTGATAAAGTAGGATAAATTGTACATGTCTCTTAAACTTTACACCCAAACTCAGTACATGAGACCACATGTCTAACATATTCTTATACCCCCTTCTTAGCTCCTGGCTCAAACACAAGATAATAAGGCTATTGAATGAAGGAAGGAGACGAAGAAAAGCAGCACAGAGAGGTTCTAGCATTGCCAAGTGCAAGAAAATGGATGCTTACTTCTCTGATAGTGAAAATGACATTCCTTACTTCTCTGATGTTGAAGCCTTGGTAAATAATATTTTTGGTTTATCGTTAAGTTATTAGTTCACATACTGGTTTTTGGTTTGTGCATTCATATACTGAAGAAGGATTGGGATCTGCAAGATCAAGATTTGAATTACTCGGATTTGTAATTTCTCTTTTACTTCAGTGCTGAATACTGTCCACATATTTATGATTCTCCTATTAATTGCATGACATTCCTAAAATTTATCAAACCTTTCTATTACACCCTCCTTTTCAAATGGCTCATATCATATATGTTGGAATAACTCAAAGTGACTAGCAAATCAGCCAAACCAACTAAGAAAAGAGAATTGGAAGACAAAAAATTAGCAGCTGGAAGGACATGAGTTCGTGCGAACAAGGAACCTATTTGCACAAATCGGGGGCTGGGCGATATGTTTTCTTTTCTTTTCTAGTTTAGAAGATTTCCCGGTTGCTTTACGAGCAAGTTAGGGTCTCTAGGTCTTTATAGCAGTCTAGGACCATTCCTAAATATGTGTGGTTTATCCGGGTTGTGATTCTAAGTTTCTCTCAATCAAATATCAGGTTGTGGACATGGAGTTAGCTAACATATTCATTAGTGAATTCGTTAGTGATTGCTGTTAAATTATGTGTCTCGTTCTTGATTATTTGTTCATTTTTCTTTCTTGATACTTCTGTTATAGAAATCTGGTATCAAAGCCTGGTTTCAAGATAAAGATTGAAATATTAGCTTGGGTTTCAGAATCCGGTGGAACTCAGAAGTTAGGGTTTCGTGTTTCAGGTGGAGCATCTACACAAACTTTTTCGAGCATGGGTTTCGATATTCCACCAAGAATGATGTCTAGTTCACCAATCAAGATCAGTCTGTTCACGAGGAGAAACAGGTTTTCTTGGCCTATGAAATAGGGGGCGCAAGTACACACACCATCTGAGCCCCTCGGGGGCTATCAGAGCTCCTTGTATGGAGCATCCGACACACATCTAATTCGGGAATGAAAATATGGTGTGAAGGTTGGCATCCAGCGCATCTGACACACATTTGTTTCCGTCGCGCATCCAGTATTATGGCGATTGGTGTTCTAGGCGCAGTCTGTTTCTTGCATTATTCAGGCTCTTGAAATGGAGCATCTGGTGAGTGAGTCTATTTCCGGCACGCAATCTGGTTCAGGCGAGCATTCTGCACAACTATTACTCTGGTGTGCATTTGTTTCAGCGTGTGTGTGGCGTGCTTCTAGCTTGCATCTGGGGAAAAATATGGCGAGCATCGGTTTCTGGCGCATATGGGGCAATTCAGGGCGCATCTGGGACGACACATGTTCTAGTTATGGTGAATTTGGACTCGCATAACCCTTGACACTTGTCGTGGTGCATCTGTCTGGCACTTGTTTTTAGCGCATCAGGAATACATTCGTTCATGCCTAAGTGAATGTATTTGTGAATGGTTCTGAGTGGAGAACATGTTTCTCTTTATGGAGGTGTATCCGTTTATAAGGAGGTGCATATGGTGCATCCGCGCATTCGTTGCAAGGACACATGGGAATTGGAACAAGGTTTGGTGCATATGGGGAGGCGTGCTCATTTATGGTCCTTGGAGACGCATCGGTTTTCAAGTTTTGGTTCGCTTTTGATGCAGGTTGCTAGGTCGATTTGATTTGAGATTTGTTGAAATAACGCAAAGCGACTTGCAAATTAGGTGAACCAATGAAGGAGAGAAGCGGAAGACAAAATTGCAGCAGCTAGAAGGGCAATAGTTTAAGCGAAAAAATGAACTTGTTCGCATGAACAGGGATCTGCTCGCACGAATAGGTTCGGGGGGCTGGAGCAGTTTATTTTGTTTCCTTATTCGTTATGAAAGGTTTCTGGATTGCTTTGGGAGAAATTCGGGAACTCTAGACCTATATAAGAGTCTAGGACCGTGGCACTTGTGTGGTGTACTCAGGTTGTCATTCTGGATTTATCTCAGTAAAATATCAGGTTATGGATGTGGAGGTAGCTTAGTGAGTCCGTTACTGAACCACGTTAAATTGTGTGTCTCGTTCTTTATTATTCATTCATCCTTTTTGCTTGATACTTCGGTTATAACAATATACATTTTGTAAATTAAATATATATATATACATACCTATATCTATTAGTTTATATATAAATAAACAATGTTACATATCATTTCTCTTATTCTATGCATCTCGTGATTTAGCAGCTCATTCTTGAGCCTTCTAATACAATTTGATTCTATAAAAAATCAATTTTTGAGTTCATGTATCTGAAATTATATTAATCCTTTTAATTAATTGTATTTACTTTCTATATGGAGAATTCAGTGAAAAATAAAGTAGGGTGGATTTTGAAATGTTAGCATAATGGTGGTAATTAAATCTTGCACTTGAAAATCTTAGGACATGTTCGACAAAATGCATTCAGCATAAAATAAATTATCACGCCTTTATTATTTTTAATTTTTCAAGATTCGTATACGTTGTATACTGGCTGCCATAAAGAACAAAACATGTGTCTATCATTGTATTATGGTCTACATATCAAACATTTGAAAATAGCATTTTTATTGATTGAACAATGAATCATCGCATTATTCCAATCTTTTCAATAAATAATACGTGTATTTATTGACGATCATAGTTCATGAAGTTGACAACATAAATAACGAAAATAAAACTGTGATAGGAAATTGGAAGATGTTTGCCATCATGACAATGATAAGGGGGAATGAAGCATTAAACTTATAAGTAATAAGAGCTCAAATATAAATTTACTTATATAAGTAAATTAGACACATGTCATAAAAAATTAATCAATTTGACAATTGTTCTATGATTGTCAAATTTTAGGGACAAATTTCCTCAAAAAGAACTATTAGAGAAAATATTAATGTTTGATTGTTTGACAACTCCACATTCTTACCATTGCAGATATGACATATAAATGTCCTATTTTATTTTCCAATGTTTTATTTTGGCTAGAAATGATCAACGCTTTTCTCCGCCATTAGGAACAAATATATCTAGTTTAAAATAGAAATATTGTAAATAGTTCTTCACGGATATATCCCAAGGTAGTCTATGTGTCAGTTGATAGGGATGGACTATGATACCACATTCAGCCTTCTATATGGATAATTAGGGTTACCACGACAACCACATATGTGGTTAAAAATGTTACAACCTCCGCCCCCTTGATTAAAAATATGACAGTCGTCACCCATGTTTTGAAAACTATGTTCGTCCATTAAAATAAGTTTCATTTCTACTAGATCTACCACGACCACAACCTCTTTGGTGAAAGCTACCCTTTTGAGGATACCGATTGGGAGAAAACACAAAACCAATAGACACGGTAACAAAAGAAGCAGAATTAGTTAACTCAGGTTTTTGGGACTACAACATACATTCTTCACCTTTTAATAAAATATGCAATCTTTCAAGAGAAATAGGCTCAGATTTTGTGCGAAGAGAAGATGAAATTAGTTATATTCAATTAATAATCCATTTAGGGTATGGAGGAGCATATCCTCATCATCAATGAAAACCAAAGAAGCATCCAATTTACCACGGATAGATTTCAACTTGTGCGTGTAAGCGTCTATTAAGTCAGACCATTTCCTGATAGATTGCAAATGAGATTTCAGTTCGAGAATATTAGATCTATTAAGAGATGCATACCATCATTCGAGAGCTAACCACGTCGAATGAGTATTGGTATGACCTGTGACAAGTGTGAGCGCCTCCAGTGAGAGGGTAGTGTTGAGAACCACAAGATGAGTCTGATGATAAGTACACCAGGTAAAAAACGTCGGATTCACAAAGGTGGTGGTGGATTCGGAATGAACTCTGGCAGAGCGACAATGGATCCATCGAGATGACCGAAAGTGACAGCGTTTTGAAGATCGCAGTGATTTGATGCTTCCACGAGACGTAGTTCGTATTTTCGAGTTCAAATGGTAGAAGAGTGTGTATTTCAAAATAATAAAGAGATAATTGGAGGTGGAAGGGGTGGCCATGGGATTGAATAAATATGTGAGAGTATCTACCGAGAAAATTGAGGCTCTGATACCATGAAAACCTAATTGAAGTCAATGAAGAGGCAAATATAGAGAGACGGAGAGAAAGAGCCAGAAGAGGCGATTTAGGGAGAAGAAGATTTTATTCAATGTATGAATGTATCAAAACCCTAACCGGTGATACAATATAATATATAAGGAGGGTTAACTAGGGTAAATAACTAACTAGAGGTAGACAGCTGTATGATACAACTATCTTATACAAGTATGGAGATGTTATACATACGTTGGACATAAAAGAGATAATCCTTGCAGTTTCGATCTATTAAAATCTAGTCCCTAAACTTGTCAAATATTTGCCTTAAGGACTGATGCTTTGTCTTTTCTTGCAGATTGGTCCTTCTTCTCTGAATAGTTCCATACGGGTCATAAAGATTACTCATTTTTGGGAAAGCAGCAGATTGATATTTCCATGTGAGGGGTTGAACATAGTATTCACACGCGGATATGTTCACCAAGCCGGTTCTGTCGAGCAAGTTCCCGCATTGTCAGGATTTGCTCAATATTATGAGCCAGTGAGCCCTTCAGGGCATGTCGGACCCGGTGGGGGTCGAGTGAGTCTCTGTGACGAGAGACAATCGGGTGTGGAGAAGACGTAGCTTTGTTTGCGAGAAGAGGAGCAGCTGCTGTTGACGAGACAATTCAAGTCAAGGTGGAGTTTTGTTGAGTTGGTGCCTTGAATTGGTCAAATCCGGCCAAACACTTTGTTTCCAACTTCGGTTAGGAAACATTGGAAGTCAAAGGCGGTGGAGGATTAGTTAGGAAACAAGTTTTTTTCCAATTCGGATATGGAAACTTTAGGGATTTCGTAGCACTATATAAAGAACCTAGTAGTCACATTATTAGGTATGCAAAAACATTATCGTAGTCTTGTTCCACTTAAGTGAATAAAGGGTGCTTTTCCTCCGTGGAGGTAGTTAGAAAATATTTTGCTAGCAAACCACGTAAAATACTCGTGTTATTCTTTATTCGTTCATTTTTTGTGAGGTGGTTTGTCATAACAGTGATATAGCTCCTGTACATTGAATGTTGCTCGCAACCTAAACATGCTCCTGTAATAGGGTCATCACATAGAATAGGCTGATCATTTACCACCGACTAATTGGGCATGCTAGGGACTTATCCAACAGAACTCGCCACCGGCTTCTATGCAGGTAAATGTTCATGAGCTGCAACTTCGTTTTTCTTGACATTGTTGTCCAAGTACTCTCTGATCATCTTGGGATTTGTTTCAAAGACCAAGAATATTCCTCTCACCTGCATGATCAATATATTTATGTAAGATGCAATACCAATCAGAGGTGAAACAATGCGAAAGTTATAAGAAAAAGTAATGACAAGTTCAAGTTCAAAATATGGATAGCTGAAGCCCATTTTCCATCATAAGCATAGAGTACACCTCTTCTATATTTGAAGATATCTAAAGAATATAGTCCTTCAAGGTATATGAAGTGCGAATAAAGGAAATGTCCAATTTTTACATGAGGAGAAATCTGACATACTACGACACACTCCCATAAAAATACTGGAGCTTAGCAAGAGAGGAAAATAATCAGGCATGCGAAAGTACCTGTAAAAGAAAATTCGCACTGAGACCCAGTGATTTTCCATTTTCATCTGCTTTTCCATTTATGAAGATCGGGGCCTTTCTGAAATTTTTCAAAAAGAAGTTTCCATCTTGTTTCATCTTGATGACCGCCTGAGCAGATTTCATCAAATTGTAAAGGTAAAACTAAGAACATAGTGTGAGCTGAATGTTAATATCCGAAATATCTCACTGAAAAGTAACCATCAGTGACACTTAAGTTGCTAACTGTTACCGGGTTAGATTTTCGTACTGAAAATTCTACACGGTATGGTGCCAAGGTTAGTCAATTCAATCTAACTTGGTTCAGCCGTTTTCTCCCCGTTAAATGGACTGTTAGTAGCGATGATTGTAAGGGACAAAGGCACAACAATTGAACGAATCTGCGCAAGTTTTATTCCCTTGAATTTCACTTAGTACATCACGAATCCGTTCAAGTTTTTCTATGTTTTTTCTCTCTCTAAATTCGTCCTCTAACAATGGCTGCAAATGCCAATTATTACAATGATATCCACCCACAATATGGCGGTTAAAAGACAGAAATAACTACCTAAAAAAAACTAATTTGCAGGAAGTAACCGCCAGTAACCGCCACAGACCAGATTGCATCACTTGCACTCGGTCAGACCTTGGACGCTACTGGAACCAGAGCATGGGTTGGTACTGAGCCAGAGCCTGTGTTGGCGCTGAGCCATAGCCTGGGGACACTGGGTTCAAAACCTGAGCCACCACTGAACCTGAGCCAAACCTGAGCCACCACTGAACCAGCCATGGGGCATGACACTGAGCCACCCCATCTCTCCACCGAAGGCAAAATGACCAAGGCACGGAGCTAAGGTTAGATCACACCTCGAATCCAAGGCACCAAGCCAAAGCAAGGCTAAGGCATGAAGCCAAAGCCAATTCCACCACATTATCGTTTCATCTTGCTCGTCGTTAATCCTTGGTTCGTTTCGCTAGACCAACGTGCACGTCTAGCAAACCATCATCGAGGCAAAAATATAGGGGCATAACATACCACCCACACCACCTGAATTCGACGTCCTCGATGAACCATCCTTCACACGTCTTGTTGCCCAGATTTTCACACGCTCCATCTTTGGCCTCCAACAAATCTGCTGCTTCAAACCTGCACCAGATTTCTCCGCTGCCACCGCGGCTAGGTATGCCACAGGGACTGCCTTCTCTCGCTTCTCAACCGTCGTGGCTGAGACCGTCTCCAACTTCTCACTTGGAGCAGAATCTACCCCAACACACGGCACAAAAACAGGCGTTGTTTTGGTGCGTCACCATCAAACCATTCAAGTGCGGCATTGGATAAGACCGAGTCTTCCTCAAGAAGTCTATTCCAAGGATCATATCAAACTCATCCAAGGGAATCGGCAACATGTTGATTTTCCCCGAGAGCGTGCCAATCATCATCGGCACATCATAACACAATCCTTGGACAGATTGTGCAGTGGCATTGGGCATCTTGAGAAGATGAGAACACTTGCTTGTTCGCAAGCCAAGTTTCTGCACCACCTTGGAAGACACCACCGTGTGTGTGGCACCCGTGTCAACCATCGCAATCACTTCCTTCCCATTGATCGTTAGAGCCACCTGCATAATTTTTGTCGCACCAAATACACATCCTCGGTTAGAGTATTCAAAAACTCAACTTTATTAAGACTTACAAGCGTGTTCAGCAATATAAGGTCTGAATTCTCCGCTTCCTTTTGCCCGTTTCCTGTTTCTGCATCTCCCGCCATGAGAGCATTCAGTTTTTCCTTCTTTGGGAAATAACGCGCCAAGTGTGGACCTTCAAAAATGTACATATAATAGGGCCACCACCATTGAAGTTGGAGGAGCCTTCGGGCTGCTTTCCTTTCCATCTCTACCCACCGTCAGCCTTCTTGCCTGCTCCCTGGGATTGGTCGTCCTCCTTGTCGCCTTTCCTTGTTCTTGGACTTGGACGTTGCTGCATCCGATGTCTTCTTTTCAACATAGTTTTCGAATGAGGCCTCACCTGCCTTGATTGCACCCTTCAAGTCAGCAACATTTTGTCGCTTTAGTTCTTGTTGCGCCCACGAATTCCACCCGGATTCGAAGTTGAACAACTTGTCATCCTCCGGCATGTTATGCACGTTCAAAAAGAGCCCAAAAAACTCCTTCACGTAGTCCTTACCAGACCCCGTCTGATTGAGAGTTTTCTTCGCTTCTCTCGCTTGGTGCGACCCATTTCCGGGCATAAATTGGGACTTCAATTCCACCTTGAAACTGTCCCAAGTTCCAATTCGTGACCGCCATGCGATCGAGTCCTCGGAAACCCGCGTTCGCCACCAAATTCTGGCATCACTTGCCAAATAGCTCGCTGCCATTTCCACCTTCTCATTATCGGAAATTTTTGCTGCCGAGAAGTACTCCTCCAAGTCCCACAGAAAATTCTCAACGTCCACGGCACTTCGTGCACCATTGAACCCACGTCGGCTTTCACGACCTTGTGCCTCTCTCGCTGTTTCTGCACGGTCTATACAGTACCGGCATACTCTGCACGAAGATTCTCCATCTCCGTTGCCAGGGTTGCATTCGCTGCACGTAGGGACTGGATTTCTGACTTCAAATCAGCATTATCATGAATCAGATTGGTGTTTAGACCATCCTCCAAGGGACCAAATAGTGCCTCAATGCGAGACAACCGTTCAAGAATCTCTGCATTTCTGGACGTCATCTTTCGCTACAATTCGCTCTGATACCAGTTGTTACCGGGTCAAATTTTCGTACTGAAAATTTACACTGTATGGCGCCAAGGTTAGTCAATTCCAATCTAACTTGGTTCAATCGTTTTCTCCCCATTAAATGGACCATTAGTAGCAATCATTGTAAGGGAAAAAGGCACAACAATTGAACGAATCTGCACAAGTTTTATTCGCTTGAATTTCACTTAGTACATCACGAATCCATTCAAGTTTTTCTATGTTTTTTCTCTCTTTAAATTCATCCTCTAACAATGGCTGCGAAGGCCAATTATTACAATGATATACAGCCACAAGATGGCGGTTCAAATACAGAAATAACAAATAACTAATTTGCAGGAAGTAACCACCGGTAACCGCCACGGACCATACTGCATCACTGGCATTGGGTCAGTCCGAGGAAGCTGCGGGAACCGGACCTGGAACGGCATTTAGACAGAATCTGTGTTGGCACTTGGACGGCACTAAGCAAGAGCCTAGGTTGGCACTGAGCCAGAGCCTCGTTTGGAACTGAGACAGAGCATGTGTTGGCGCTGAGCCAGAGCCTGGGGACACCTGGACCAGAACCTGAGCCACCACTGAACCAGAACTTGAGAAAAACCTGAGCCAGCACAGAACCAGCCTTGGGGCATGGCACTGAGCCACCCCCATCTCTCCACCGAAGGCAACAAGACCAATGCACGAAGCCAAGGTTGACACGATTTCTTACGTGTGTCCGCAAGTGCACGATCAAGTAATATAGTGTAATACCCCCTTTTATGACTATGGGTATTTTGTGGTATTATTATAAGTGTTGGGGAGTTAGTTTATTTGTCGAGAGTGAATTATAATGGTTACGAGAGTTTGGAGGATCTTTGTGACTTTAATCCAAGAGTTTTAGTGTCTTTTACTTGAGTTTGGGGGAGGTAGTTGTCTTTTGGCTAAAATAAAGGGGGAAAAAGTGTCTTTTGACCCAACTTTTCTTCCTACATAATGTTTACTAATTCAGTAGGGTTTCCTTCCTTATGAAGTTTATTTTTTTTCCAACTCTCATAAAAGCCTCACTCTCCCTATTTCTATCTATATCTCTCACGTCTCTCCCTCTCTCACCTGACCCTCTCTCTCAGTCTTTCGGCTCCCTCTCTCTCTTTTTCCCCGACGGCAACAACCATCGCCGCCGCCGTAGCTCTCTTCCTCCGATCAGGTAATCTCTCTCTGTCTTTCTTTTCTCTTTTCTTTCTTTCTTTCTCTCTTTCTTTCTCTCTCTCCGTCCGTATCTTTCTCTTCCCGTCCGGCCTCCATGGGCGGCGAGTTTGAGCTAGTTTTGTTTCTTCTTTTCTTTTCGCTTGTTGATCTTTTGTTCTCTTGATCACTTGTTTATGATTCATGTACGTTGCATGTGTCTTTAATTTTCAATTTGATATTGTTAGGTTCAGTAATCATGGATTCGTAGGATTGATAATCAAGTTTTAGGGTTTATCATGTTCATGGGTGATAGGAAGGTTGATTTTCGTAGATGTTCAAGTTTTAGGGTCTTAGGGTTTATCATGTCCAACAGAATCAAGTCATGGTCACGTTGATTTTCGTACAAGGCATGAAAGGCTATCCTTTCAGACTTAAACTTTATTTTTGCTGGTACAACAGCTTCCGCTCCATAGCATAGAAGGAACGGGGAAACTCCTGTGGGAGTCCTGGCGAAGTGCGATACGCCCATAAAGCCAAATTTAAAGAGTTTGCCCACTTCTTATGATCATCCGCGACCATTTTACTCAAAATCCTTAACAGCGTCTTATTGGTTGCTTCTGCTTGACCGTTCCCTTTTGGGTAATAAGGCGTGGAGCAGACTTGCCTTATGTTGTATTCCGCCAGTTTTGCAGCCACCTGCTGACTTACGAAAGGAGTGCCGTTATCCGAGAGGATGGTATTGGGGATTCCAAACCGGTATATGATGCTTTCCTGAACGAAGTTGACCACCGCGAGCGCATTTGATGTTTTGAGCGGCACTGCTTCTACCCACTTAGTAAACAGCTCCGTCGCAGTCAAAATGAACTGGTTTCCATGCGAGGCCGGTCGAATGGGACCGATAAAATCTAAAGCCCATGTGTGGAACAGCCAAGGTGTTCCCAATGCGTGTAAATCTACAGCAGGAGCATGCACGAGATTTCCCATGAATTGGCATTCCTGACATCTTTTCACCTTGGTGCGGCAATCTGCTTCCACCGTGGGACAGAAATAGCCAATGGTGAGGAGTTGTCTGCACAGCTGTGCACCTCCCTGATGTTCCACTTGATGAGATAAGTCAATCACCTCTTGCGCTTCTTGGTCATCCAGACATGTGAGTAGATTACCCTCATGGCCTCTTCGCCAAAGTATGTTTTCCCGCACAACATATCGAGCCGCCTTTATTTTAAGTTTCTCAGCTTCCTTCCTATGATCAGGCTCGATTCCTTCCGTCAAATAGTCAAAGAGTGGCTTCCTCCAATCTGTGTCATTATCAATCGCATCAATTTCCAAAGAGTCTTTGATTAACGTGCAGCTCTCGCAACTCCCTTGAATGATTGCGGCAAATGTGGATATTTCTGGCCAATGAATCCCATATCTCTGGGCTTTTCGATAAACAGAAAATTCATTTTCCCCACAAGAGTGTTGGTGGATCTTTTCCAGTAATGCCTGTCCCTCCTGCTGCGAGACGCACCGCATGATTATTCCTCCTGGCCCCTTAAAGTAAAGGGAAATGTCATGTATGCAATATCCCTTGGTGGATGCCCAATTTTCTTTGCTCGTCCCCTCAGCAATTGCACGCAGTATTGGCTTTCTCCAATCCTCATCTTCGGCGGATTCCTCTTCGCATACTTCCTGCGTCAAGGCTGGACTTGCTCTAACCTCAATCAAAATTCTCGCTGGGCATTTATCCGCACTGATTTTGGATCCCAGAGTGGCTAAAGCATCTGCATGCCGATTATCAGCCCTAGGCGTGTGCTCGTACTTGACATCACCAAATTGCTGTACCAGCTTCTGTACAATAGTCCGATAAGGCAGCAAATTGATCTCCTTCAACCCGTATTCGCCTGAAGCTTGCTTGAAAATTATCTTAGAGTCCCCCATGACCGTCAGATTGCTAACTTCTATTGCCTTGGCCGCGCGGAGTCCCGCGATCAGGGCCTCGTACTCCGCTTCATTGTTTGTTACCGGAAAATCTAGCTTGGTGGACATTTGGATGACCTCTCCATCTGGTTTAGTCAAAACAATGCCAATTCCACCACATTTCCTTGTTGACGACCCATCGAAATGGAGCTTCCAGTATGGCAACTCAACTACATAAATCTCAGGCCTTCTAGCTCCTCCTCTATCATGGGTTCGTAGCTGTTGTCTGGGAATTGTGCTAAAAGGTCTGCCAGTGCTTGTGATTTGAATGCTCTTGGTTGAGCACATGTAATATCATACTGCGAGATGGTCATGTACCATTTTGCCAATCTTCCGCAGGGAGAAGAGTGACTCAAGAGATACCGTATGAGGTCGCTCTTTGTAATCACTACGACTTTGTGTGAGGCGAAATAATGCTTTAACTTCTCTATTACGAAAAATAAAGCAAGGCAATGACGTTCAATATCTGTGTACCTTGACTCATCCGGCTGTACCACGCGAGAGATATAATAGATTGGCCTTTCCTGCCCTTCATATTCTTGGGCTAGCAGTGCCCCTATGGATTTCTTGGTCGATGTCGGGTACAAAAAAAGTGGCGATCCCAACTGTGGTGCGATCAATACTCTCGGCGATGTTAACAAGTCTTTCAGCCTCCCAAATGCGGCTTCATGCTCCTCTGTCCAATTATACACAGCGTTCTTTTTTAGGAGATCGCCAAAGCAGAAGGTTATTTCCGCGATTGCTGGGATAAATCTCAGCAGATAAGACAGCTTTCCTAGAACGTCTTCAGAGTGCTTTGATTATGCGGTGCTGTCATGCTGGTAATAGCCGAAATTTTTGCAGGGTCAGGTTCAATTCCCTGATGATGAATCACACATCCCAAGAACTTCCCCGAAGTCACTCCGAACGCACATTTCATGGGATTCATCCTTAATTGGAAACTTCTGCATCTTTCGAATACCTTCTGCAGGTCTCCTAAGTGGTCTTTTTCCTCTCTTGACTTGACAACCAGATCATCAACATAGAATTCTACCTCCTGATGCATCATGTCATGGAAAAGATCCATCATTGCTCGCTGATAAGTCGCACCCGCATTCTTGAGTCCAAAGGGCATAATTGTGTAGTTAAAGACCCCAACCGGTGTGATGAATGCAGTCTTTCTTGCATCCTCATGATCCATCTTGATATGGTTATATCCGCTGAAACCATCCATGAAGCTGAACATCCGATGTCCCGCGGTAGAGTCGATGAGAAAATCGATATTGGGTAAGGGAAAGTCGTCCTTTGGACAGAAACGATTTAGGTCTCTCAAGTCCACGCAGATGCAAAGTTGCCCATTCTTCTTTACTACTGGAACAATATTGGCCAACCAGGTTGGATGATGATTTGGCTTGATGAATTTAGCAGTCAGCAATTTGACTATTTCCTACTTGATCTTCACATTTATTTTTGGTCTGAAGCTTCTCGCACTTTGCTTCACTGGCTTGGATCCCGGGACAACATCCAATATGTGCATTGTTACACTCGTGTCTAGGCCAGGCATTTCATCATATTCCCAAGCAAACACGTCCTTATACTCTGTCAGTAATTGCAGCAATCTTGTTTCCTTCGCTTGTGAGGTCTGCGCTCACGAAAACAGGCCTTTTCTTTTCTTCATTTGGACTTAGGAACACCTCTTTCAGTTCCTGCTTTTGTGGCTTCGTCTTGTCCTCCATAGACTCGGGCGCTTCTTTCAACTTATCCTCCAAGACTTCTGACCTCGGCTTGTCCTTTTCGGGGCCTTGATCTAGTTAACTGACTTGCCCAGGGATATCCCCATGTTCGGATGGGGGTACCCCCGCACACCTTCATATGCGGTAGCATTTCTTTCCATTGGAGTATAAGCTTTCTATCTCCTTGCCCTTATGGTCATGCTTTACCACCCTCTTCAAAGTGTACACATTCTTTCTTTGGTAGGCAATCTGTGAAGCCTCTTCGTGTCAGGAACCTTTTCCTTAGTATCCTCTCTCGTCACCATTATTCCCGTTGGTGACTGATCCTTGATGTCTTCCCATCGAGGCAGAGGAGTCGGATTGAATGGTTCTGGAGTCTGCTCATCCGCCATTTCGGTGAACAACACTGCTTCGGTGAGATGCGCTTCATTCAGATTAAAGGGGTTCACGGACGCTGGTATCTCGACTACCCTGCCATTCCAGATGGCCTTCATCACTTGGTGAGTTGTTGATTGAACCGCGTCGAAACGATGAATCCAGGCTCGCTCTATGATCATGTGATACGTAGTATTCGCATCAATGACGTAGAACTTGTCGGAACACTTGATCATTCCTATCTGGATACCAAGGCAAATCCATCCCATCGTCATCTTGGAGTCACTTCCGAATCCCATCAGCGAGGATGGGCGTATGACGATCTTCTTCTCAGGGAATCCTGCCAACTTCAGAGTGTTGAGCGAAACCACATTAACAGCAGCTCCTTCATCAACGAACGCCCTTTTGAACTCAACGTCGTTAATCACTGGTGTTACATACAAGGGCTTCTGATGGGTTGAATCCGTCTTTTTGTCGCTTTCGGAGAAAGTCATTATCTTCTCTGTGGAGCGAGAGGCCCTAACAATTTTCCCGTTGGAGACGACAATGTCCTCTTCGAAGTCCTCGGCTACCCTCAGGATTGCCTTTGTCATTTCTTTCCGGCACTTCTCCGAAAAGTTCATATTATCGAAGAATCTTCTGAAATCGTGCGACCCCTTCATCCTGTCAGCACGCGAGTCTTTAGTGTCCATGTTGTAATCTTCCTCATCATGGACTTCAGCAATGATGGGCAGACCATCTTCCGCAATCTCTTCAAGTTCCATGATCGCGATCATGGCTACTTGTTTGTCGTTCGGCTCTTGCTCCACATGGGCCGGCAACGGTTATTGCGCACATCCTGCCTCTGATCGCTGACAATCAGCTCCCCTTCTTTCCTTTTTCGGCTCACAAGGTGCCTGAGCTTCTTGCAATCAGCTGTGGGGTGCATAACCTTTCTGTGGCACTCACACCACTTTGTATCCCTCACCATCTCCCTGGAGGGTGTTCTTTCGAGCGGAGGTAGGACCCCATCCTTGCGCCACTATTTGCATAGGTCAATCACTTCCTCCAAAGAGCATGGCAGAGGCGGCGCGTCCGAAGTCCAAACCCTGGGTTGCTTGTGTGGCGAAACTGTATTGACCTCAGCTTTGCGCCCCCTCTTGTAGCTAAACCACCCGATCTTGAAAGTGGGTCCCCCAGGGGATCGCTCAGGGGCATGCTTCTTCTTTTGCCTCTCAACTATAGGCTCTATGTTCTTGGTACATTCAATTAAATTCGAAAAAGTAGGAGTTTGCAAGTTAATTAACATACCCTTGTATTCGTCTCGCATGCCTTGTAGGCATATCTCAACCAGTCTTCCTTCGAGCACTTCGTCCCTGCATTCCAAAGATTTGGCTCTGAAATTTTTGATGAAGGTCACACCATCCTCATCACGCTTCTGATACATGCGCGAAATATGTATCATCGTAACCTTCTCCTCCACCTGGAAGAACTTGGTATAAAACTTCTGAACCATGTCATCCCAGGTCCTGACAGATCCAGCCTCCAGCATTTTGTACCATTTGTAAGCCACATTCCCCAAAGACTTCGGGAACTCACGCATCAACAGATTGGGGTCAACCCCGTATGGCCCCATTACATCAATAAAGCGCATAACATGCTCCTGGGCATTCCCATTGACATCATCAAATTTGTTCCACTTAGGGGCCTTATACCATGCGGGATTAGGCATCAAATAAATCTCCCGCGGGATAGGAGGGGCATTGTCAACCTTCGGAATGATGGTATCCGCAAAAGGCTGGTTGGCCAGGAAGGTCTCTATGTGCCGATCTAAAGCCATCATGCTTGCTGGTGCACTCCCTCCCACAGCGGGAGGAAGGATTGCAGCCGACGGAGACACATATACAGCAGTTATGTTAGGGGTGTAAGCCACATTGCTCATGGTTACTGGTGGAGAAGGCAAGGGATATTGCGAAGAAATGTTGGAAGGAATAGCTGGAGGTTGGGGAATAGATGTAACAAGGGACGGTGTTTGGACTGTTTGTCCCTGAATAGAAGGTGGCTGGACCATTGCTGGTGGGTTTTGCAAATTAAAGTTTGGCGTTATAGGTGCTACCTCCGTTCCCTGAGTGGTAGAGGTTCCTGCTCCTTCAGAGACAGCAGCTCCCGGTGCCGAATTCAGGGCAAGAGTTCCCAAAAAGGCCATTATCTGAGCCATTTGTGCGGAGTGAGCCTGAAGAGCTTTCGCCTGGCTCTGGATAGTGACATTCAATGTCTCCAAGGTTGGAGTGCCGCCGGTTGCCGCTGAGTTGTTGCGAGTTTCCTCTCCTGAGGTTGTCTCGATGGAGGGGGATCTGTTGCTGACATCCTCATCGTGAGACATGGTTTCTTGCAATGGTAAGTTTCACATCGGGTTCACCAAATGTGTACGGGAGAATCCTTTAAGGAAGATTTATTGTACACCAAGAACAGGGGATAAGAGAAACACAGAAGAAATAGGGTTGTGAGTAGGGAGAGAGTAAGACAATAGTATTTGTATGAGAGAGACACAGAGTTTTGGCAGAGCTTCCTTGTTGTTCAGGTGATTAGTGTTATGTAAGGAAGGGTTAACGATCCTATATATAGAGGAGAATATGATCGTTGTAGTGGGTTAATGTGCCTATTAATGACGGCTTAATTACCTTAACCACAACGGCACGTTCGTCCGCATATATAGGGACCGTTACGCACTTCGTCCGCGTATACCGGAACCGTTATGAGGTTGACCGGGTTTATGGAGCTCGTGCCATAAATCTCTCAAAGCAGTTACTAAAGGTCGCACGCGGGCTTGGTTTTCGCTCGCGCGCGACAGGGCTTTCTTTAGCCTCCAAACCACTAAGTCCCTACAAGTCCCGTGTCGTGGTATGCGAGGGCCCTGCCTCACAGCCCCCACGTGGATCAGCGCGGGTGGTGATCCAGTGTGTGTGGAGCACAGCTAGGTGTGCTGGATGATTGCCACGTGGCTGTGATCTGTCTATCTGGAAAGCACTATCTACAATTGTATACTGACCATAGCATTCTCAAGTACATCTTCACGCAGTAAGAGCTAAATAAGAGGCAAAAACGTTGGTTAGAAGTCATAAAGGATTATGATTTGCGTATCCAATACCATGAAGGGAAGGCAAACATAGTAGCTGATGCGTTAAGCCGAAAATCGAGCCATACTTCAGATACTATGCTAGTTTTGCCAGATCGGCTATGCTGAGAATTCCGAAAGCTCGAGACTGAAGTTGTGGAACAAGGTGGAGTAAAGAATATCCTTGGGAATATGTCAGTTGTACCACATGTCTTAGAAGAAATAAGGAGCAACCAGCCAGGAGATGTGAAGTTGGAAAGGATAAAGAAGAAGATGGCAGAAGGTCAAGCAAAGGATTTCAAGATCCATGAAGATGGGAGTATCCGCTACAAAGGGAGATGGTGTGTACCACACAAGTGTGTGGAAACCAAGGAGAAGTTGATGCGTGAAGCGCATAACACACCCTACTTTGTACATCCAGGGGGTGACAAACTCTACAAGGATCTGAAGAAGACATTTTGGTGGCCCAACATGAAAAGGGAGGTGATAGAATTTGTGGCAAAATGTCTAACTTGTCAAAAGGTGAAGTTTGAACATAAGAGAATGGGAGGCTTAGTTCAACCATTGGGCGTGCCATTTTGGGAGTGGGATTCAATTTCGATGGATTTTTTTACTGTGTTACCAACATCAAAGAATGGACTGATTCAGATTTGGGTCGTAGTTGACAGATTGACCAAGACAGCAAGGTTTATTCCGATGAAAGATACATGGAACATGGAACAAAGAGCTGATGCGTGTATGAAGAACATTGTGAGGTACCATGGAGTACCAAGCTCTATAGTTTCCGATAGAGATCCCAACTTTCTTTCTCACTTCTGGAAAGCACTACACGAGGCATTGGGAACTCAGTTGAAATTTAGCACAGCATTCCACCCTGCTACGGATGGACAAACCGAGAGAACAATTCAGACTTTGGAGGATATGCTAAGATCGTGTGTTATGGATTTTCAAGGTTAATGGGTTGATATATTACCTTTGATATAATTCTCCTACAACAACAGTTACCACGCCAGTATTGGAATGGCACCACACGAGGCGTTGTATGGAAGAAAGCGTAGAACACCATTGTGCTGGAGCGACATAAGCGAGACGATAGTAATTGGTCCACAACTAATTGAAGTGATGACAGATCTGGTGAGACTTATCCAGCAGCAAATGAAAGCAGCCCAGGATAGACAGAAGTCATACGCTGATCAGAAGAGCAGACCATTGGAATTTCAAGTTGGAGAAAAGGCATTTCTTAAAGTTTCGCCTACTAAATGAGTCATGAGGTTCAATCTGAAAGGGAAGTTGAGCCCGAAATTCATTGGACCATATGATGTCATAGAGAAGATTGGAGAAGTGGCTTATCGATTGGATTTATCATCGAATTTGGGACGTGTTCACAATGTATTCCACGTATCTCAGCTGAAGAAGTACGTGCCAGATGCATCCCATGTATTAGATCCCGAACCAGTAGAACTGGACCCGTCTTTGAGTTATGAAGAACATCCTGTCAAGATTCTAGACACCAAGACAAGGAACAACCGTAACAAGAGTGTCAAGATTGTAAAGGTGTTATGGAAAAATCACCTCACCGAAGACGCAACTTGGGAAGCGGAGGATGATATGAGTAAGAAGTACCCTCACCTTTTTGACGAGGTACCTTGAGTTCCGAGGACGTCACTCCTCTAAGGGGGAGAGGATGTAATCCTTCGGGTTTTTAATACCATACTACTTATAGTATATTGCATATCATTCATGACCTTAGGTTTGTATTTAGTAGTTGTACCATTGAGGGGAGGTGCATACCTTATTGTGGTTAAGGTTTAGTATAAACTTCCAGGACGCATTTCTCGTTAAGGAGGGAGGTTTTAGTTTAAAATTCGAGGACGAATTTCTCTTTAAGGTGGGAAGGATGAAATACCCCGTTTTATGACTATGGGTATTTTGATATATTATTATAAGTGTTGGGGAGTTAATTTAATTGTCGAGAGTTAATTATGTTGGTTACGAGAGTATGGGGGATCTTTGTGACTTTAATCCAAGAGTTTTAGTGTCTTTTACTTGAGTTTGTGGGAGGTAGTAGTCTTTTGGAAAAAATAAAGGGGGAAAAGTGTCTTTTGACCCAACTTTTCTTCCTACGTAAAATTTCCTAATTTAGGAGGGTTTCCTTCCTTATGAAGTTGATTTTTTTTCCAACTCTCATAAAACCCTCACTCTCCCTATTCCTCTCTATCTCTCTCACGTCTCTCCCTCTCTCACCCGACCCTCTCTCTCACTCTCTCGGCTCCCTCTCTCTCTTTCCCCGACGGCAACAACCACCACCACCGCCGTCTCTCTCTTCCTCCGATCAGGTAATCTCTCTCTCTCTCTCTGTTTTCTATTTTCTTTCTTTCTCTATTTCTTTCTCTCTCTTCGTCCGTCTCTCTCTCTTCCCGTCCGACCTCCATGGGCGGCGGGTTTGAGCTAGTTTTGTTTCTTCTTTTCTTTTCTCTTGTTGATCTCTTGTTCTCTTGATCACTTGTTATGATTCATGTACGTTGCATGTGATCATTAATTTTCAGTTTGATATTGTTAGGTTCATTATTCATGGATTCGTAGGATTGATAATCAAGTTTTAGGGTTTATCATGTTCTTGGGTGATGGGAAAAACCCTAGTTTGGAGGAGGAGTTTGATTAAGCAATTTGGGTAATTGGATGATCATGGTATGTGGGTAACAACCTGATTTGATATTGGGAATCATGTTATATTAGGTTTAGTATGAATATAGGACGAACTAGATGCTTGAGGGAAAAGTTTCATGAAAATTGATAATTCCCGTATGTGTGTTTTGGGTGAAATTGGAAATTTGAAACTAGTGTGACTTTTGATCCAGGAATCGTAATTAAGATCCGTTTGAGGCTAAACCTATTATTTCAAATGTTTTGAATCCAATGGAAGTGTTTTTGATCCATGATCTTTTTGGGAAACTGGAGTAATAAATTGGTGGAGTTATGATAGGTTATGTATGCTTTAGGTTATAGGATGTTTGGGCAAGGTTTTGGGTTTTATTTTGAAGTATGAATTAAGTGGGATAATAGGTTGGTGTTAGAACTCTAAACCATTGACTATCATATGCATGTATCTAGTACAGCAAGTGTATTGCTAGAATATTTTGTTTAATTAGAATATTGTTATGTGTAGGTGACGAGTTCGTCGACGACGAGTACGTAGAGTACTTTGATTGATTGAGATAGTTGGATTTGCTTTGAGGTAAGTAAACATGCCAGGCCTAGTGTGCCTATCTCTTTCGTGTCAAATGAATACTTTGATTTTGTTACGTCTCAAAATGTGTTTACATGCTACATGACTTGAAATACATGATTTCTACTTGTTTAAAGATTTTGCTGAAAAACATCACCATGATATTAATGAACTATAACGTAAAGTGGAAGAAGTTGTGCGGGGCCATTATTATTATCTTTGGGCGTGTTGGCTGCGGTCCCGTCCCTTTTTTTGGTCCGGTTACAAGTCCCCGCATAGCGGCATGTACTCACTCCTCTAGGCCTTTGCAGTCTTAGGGGGGTGTTGACACTTATGGTCATGGAACTGTGGTTTATTTGAGTTCCCCCGTCACAACGAATTAATAATGATGGATTTTGGTTTTGTTAATGGAAAAAGAGTTAATGTGTGATTTTGGATTTCCTAATGATTATGGAATTGGTTGAAAATATTATGAAATTGAGAACTCTCATGTTTTCCTACAAGGGTCAACTTTATTTCAGTTACGTTTTGAAATAAACTCTTACTTAAAAATGAGACTTTGTTTTATAACTATCCCATCATCATTTTACATGTTTGGGTGTTTATTTACCAGTACTTCATGCTGATTTTGTACTGTGGTGTTTCTTTTTGATTCTGCACCACAGGTTCAGAGGATGGTTATCTGGCGTAGAAGGAGACGCGTATCATCATATTGATCACTAGTATTTATATTTTGAATTTGAACTCTTTAGTATTTCAAACACTTTAGTTTGCTTTATGCCCGGTTAGAGGCTAGAATAATTTGGATTGTAATAATGGATAGTTGCAATTAGCTTTTATTATCATTGTGGTTGTTTTTGCTTGAGAACCATGTTATAAAATCTCCTTGCATCCAGGTTTAATCTCGGGTACGGAGTGACATCCCCGGGCCTCCGGCTTGGGCCATTTGGGGGTATTACATATTGGGTCGTAGTAGTATAGTGGTAAGTATTCCCGCCTGTCTCGTGGGTGACCCGGGTTCGATCCCCGGCAACAGTGCCAAAACTTGACGCAATTTCTTAACGCGCATGCGCAAGTGCACGGTCAAGTAATATAGGGTGGTATTTCAACCCCGAGTTATCGATCTCGCGAGGACAGACTTGAGATTATTTGATTAGTTATTAGATTAGAGTACGGTACAAGGAGGAAGAATTGTGATTTAACAAGTCGTCACCCTCAAACAAGTGAAGAAATAACAACTAAACTAATATTTTTGTATTCTTTTTTTAGAAAAAAAATATGGATAAACTAGGAAATCTCTAGATCACCTAGGGCTGTAGACGAATTCCGGTTCAGCTACGTAACACGTCCATCCTATTCTAGTTCAGTCGGGTAATAGGCTATGACAATATCCTATCAGTCTCATGTCATTTTACGTCTCGGTTAACTACAATCTCCTCTCGGTCTCATGTTGTCTACCGGTCCGTTCTAGCAGGTCATCTACTGGTACGATAGCGGGTCCTGTCAGTCCACTGTTTCACGGAAAAGCTAAATAATCCTACAGAATCTACCCACACTAGCCAATCCTACTCACTTATCCTACCGATCTCGGTGATTGAGGATTGATACTCGTCTCATCCTAGCTATTTAAAGTCACAGTCGCGCACTTCACTAGCAAACTAACAGTTCCAGTTAATTACTCCAGCCATGTTAAGAATTACGCATAGAATATGAACAATAAACTAAAACAAAGATTAACTTTAAGCAAGATTCTAGTCTACAAATAAACTCTTAGTTCATGAATATCAATTCCTAAACTAGTCGTGTCAATAGACCAGATTCATCAACAAGATCATGAAACTAAAACCAATTCAATATATCATAACCATAAAGCATGGAACAAAGTCTAAAATGCGGGTAAATCAATCGTCTACATAATCCTCGGCTCTCTAGAGAAGCCTAGAAATGGAGTTTAGCTAATATTAATCAACCAAACAAAACTTACAACTTTCTCCATAAAAAGATTGAGAGTGGAAGAAGAAGAAGAAGAAGAAAAACATAGATCTTCAATCGAGGAGCCCTCCTCTTGAACCCTAGCCTCCTCTCTGCTTGCGTGAGTCCTTTTTTTTCTTTTTTTTTTTCTTTTCCGTGCGTCTCCTCCTTCGGCGTACATCCAGTAAAAGAGTCACGTTCTTTTATTTTTTTAAAGTATTGTGATCGTGTGATCACCTTTTGTGATCATAGGATCACATTGTGGTCTTGCGGGTGATCTTCGGATCACAATTGTGATCCTACACTTCCAGTGAGTTGCTCTTACGTTGGCCAGCAGATTTTCACTAAGTTTTTTGCCATTTTTCATCTAGGGGGTCAAAGTGCCATTACAGAAAATTCATTAAATTGCATTTGCCTTTCCTCTTCATGTATTTTCACTGTTTCTTCACGATTTCTTCTTCGTTTAAGCTCCCGAAAAATCTCCAAAGCTTGTTTTTCCTCTACGCTTCATCTCTCAAACTCTGTTTCCTGTCAAAACAACACGAAACACAACCCATGCAATCAAACGTGACAAAAAATCCATAAAATAATGCGAGAAACACTTGGATTAACAAATTAGTGCCCAAAGCTCAACTTCTACGTTTTCTCTCCAATCATAGTGTAAAACTAAGATTATCAAACCGGTAATCACGCAAAAAGATATGAAACATGCAAGAAATATAACTCTAATAGAGAGTTATCAAAGTTCAGATCACATCTGAAAGCCAAGGCACCAAGCCAAGGCAAGGCTAAGGCACGAAGCCAAAGCCAATTCCTTCACGTTATAATTATGTCTTGCACGTTGTTACTCCTTGGTTCGTTTTGCTAGACCAACGTGCACGTCTAGCGAACCATCATCGAGGCAACAATCTAGGGGCGTAACACTAAGTCTCTAGACTGTATCTAGCTAACTATCTGGACCATAAAATTCTAATATCGGTACCAAACAAATCACCAAGCTAACCTCCCAGTTTACAGCATGATTGTATGTGAGGTGACCGTTGAAGAAAAGGATAAACTAACAAGCTTCCCTGGACATATCTATATCTATATATATATAAAAGCAGACAAGTGCTTAGGTTTGATGTGAGCTCGCCATTCGTCATTAGATATTTCTCCCTAATGAGACATTTTTCTTGGTCACTTGGCACTTGACCAATCATTATTAGCCAAATGAGTTTTTACTTATACACATCATCTTCCACTATGGCACTTTCATTTTCACATTAAATTCCATTTTTTTAGATTTTATTTTACAAATGAAATCAATTGCAATGTAACCTCCATGTATTTAACGCTATCATTAAAGGGTAATTTATTTAAAGCATTTAGTGTGAGACACTCATATCATCTTAAAAAATGTAAATAATTTTTACTATAAAAAATGTAATATTGTTGTCTTCAAATCCTACAACGTCTTCACTATGATAAATTCATATTTTCATATACTCAACCTAGGATTGTTCTTTTCTCTTTTTTCCAATTTTGTCTCAAAAAACCTGAGTAATATGTATGTATGTATGTATATATACATACATATGTATATATATTGTAATATGTGACCGATTATTTATGATCTTTTTAATGTTGTAATTTTTTTAGTCTTAAAGAAAGCATAAAATCTTTATGTATAAAAAATTATAAAACTAAATCTAAATTTCGTAAATCATAATATGTTCACTTTTGTAGGAAATAAATTGTAATATGTGATGATTGGTTAATGATTTTTTGTTGCAATTTTTCCTCTAAAAAAAATAAGCGCCCGTGACCGATATCTCAATCTTGCATCGAAATATTCATAAGCCACATATTAGATTTAGTGCATCATTGTTCACATGAACTAATATTCACGAATCACACTAATTGTAAATTATTAGGCATTTCATATCACATGACTTATACAACTCCGTAAAATGTAGAAATATGAAATACTAGATATGACTAATTAAATATTTTTTTTAAATATAATATTATTGATATATGTCATAAGATGAGGAAAAAATTAATTCTTTTAGAAGGTAAAAATAATAATTTGAAATCGGTGCTTACAATCTAAAGCGCAAATCAATAATAAAATAGGGACATTGTCATTTCTGCATTACTGAAAAATGTTACACGAGTCCATATTGTACATGATAATTTCAATACCCCTTTAATAATAGTTAAGAATAAAATGGGGTCGGCTTTGCTACGGTTCTTACCTGTACAGTGATGGTGCAGTTGGGATCAAGCAGATATGATGCCGCCACGTTGAAGTTAAGAAAGAACAAAATCACATAGTATCACGTCTCCTTTGTGCACCCACGCGCAGCACACATGTCTCACTCTCTCCTCATTCTCTATCTCATTGCTGCTTCTTCTCCATGGAAAATTCTCGAATTAACCACTGATATTGGTCGTCGGAAATGAATATTTCCCTATCGAGTCGCAAGTTTGTTGAAAGAGATCTCAAAACTAAATTCAACTACTAAAACATGGTCACATATTCAACTATTGAAGATGGTGAGGTTCATCGGAACAACACACTGAACCGAACACCATCACTATAGAAAAATCACCAAATTAGTTGAAGTAACCTCTGCAGATTGTTTCTTTTCATTAAACATCTCTTCGTACGAAGATTGGATGGATCCGAAAAAAAAAAGTATTAAGATTGGATTGTTAAATCTTGTCTTCCGAGTATAAGATTACTGGGTTTGTCCCGTGATTAAGAACTTTCGTTTGACAAATCAATGGTTTCTTTTGGTCACGGGAAGGAATTAATTTGAGGATCAAGATTCCACGAACTGGAATGTAGAATTTTCATTCCTCCGTCCGAGTTTGGAGAAGGAGGGGAACTAGAGAAGAGAGAGAAAAGTTTAAACTGTAGAAGAAGATGAAAGCGCGTGGGATAAGTATTAAGAGCTTTATCCGATAAAAGCTGGGTTTCTTTAACTTCCACGTGGCGGCATCATAGCCGTTCGATTTTAACTGCACCATCACCATACGGATATGAACCGTAGCAAATCTGAACCCGAATAAAATATGCATGCATGTCTTCTAACATACCCAACATTTCAGTGTCGTTATTAAATATTATTTTTTGTTCACTAAATTGTTGTCCATAAAAGCAATCAAAAGACACATATGCATCATACTAATAAGATTTTAATAAGATGGTTATATTCTCTTTATTGAAAAATGAATGGGCAATGAGATCTTACTAATATTAAATCACGTCCTTCATTTCTCAAATAAGATTTTCTTTGTTCCATCCTTCAATATATTTGTTATACTCTTTTCAGTTTGGCATGCACAAAGGTTTTTCCCTTTTACTTTGATATTATAGACAATGTTAGTAGTTCTCTTTTATATGATGCTTCTTAAATGACGTATGAGGCTTATCATAACAGGTTAAACACGTACTGACAATAATTTGAGGTAATGGGTGGTTTTCTTATTTCTTACAAAGTTTTTATTTTTCTTATTCATGGTTAACTCTTTATTGTTCTTCTCACAAGTATGCAAAGGGAGTTGAGAGGAAACATTTGAAAAGAATACATGGTGAAGCAACATAAGTCAAATGAATTCATGAATTTTTGATTTTGGCTAATTCATGACATAAATCTAAAGATATATACATATGATTACTCTTCCGTCTTAAACTGAGAATTTGCAGGATCATTGATTTTTCTTGGGAAATGTCTATGACTTACTGTATATTCTCTTGAAAACATTAACATAATCATTATCAACCACTTTATTCTTTGAAAAATACATTTTCCATATTGTATGGTTAGATATTGTAATTTAACAACTTTTCAGTGTAAAAACTCATTTGTATTACACTTAACAAATAATTACAGTTAACAAACACTCAACTACTTCATGTCGTGCCCAAGCTCTTTAACTTAGTTGTTGCCTTTATTTTTTTGATTCCGTTGAAAATGCTAAAGAAGAAAATTCTCGTATGTAAGAAAACATTTTTTTGCTGAATAAATGCAATCAACTGGAAGACTAAAGTTATCAAATCATTTATATAATTTATTTTTCTCACTCTCTTTTATACCTACACACACTAAAACAAATCCTGTCTCCGTTGACATAAAAAAATGTCGCTAGAAAGGCCAAATATGTAGGTAGAAATCATATCGACAAATTATTTTTTGACGCAAAATTGTCACTACAACTCGGTCGTTAGTATTAAAGCCGACAAACCCCAAGTATGTCGGCAGAAAAAAAAAGGCGACATCAATTTTTGTCGACAGTTTAAATCTAACGACAACCCTTTTATGTCGCTAGTACAACTACGGACAAGTAAGTTTAGTAGTTTATGTAGATAAGTGAAAATTTTATTTTTGTCATCAGTAGATATGTTTCTCACTATTACATCTTCCTCGCGACACACATGTTTGTCGCCTATATCACGGCCAAATAAAAAAAATGGAGATTTTTACATATATGCAGACATGCACCCAAAATTGAAACACTACTCATAAACATATATGCACAACTGTGCTCAAATCCAAGATCAACCACCAAAAGTGGGATTTTTTACATTACAAACAAAAATAATACTGCATAACAAGTATTTTGCATCCTTAAGCCGAGTAAATGGCCGTCCACCAGTTCACTCTAATTAAAGAGTCGTACATAGCAGAATTAAGTTAACAAAACAAGTAGCTAGCATTTTAAAATTCAAAAACTATGTCCGGAAAGAGGAATCAAGTGCCCAGAAAACAGCTAGTGTTATATCAGCAAGTGTTCAGAATCACCGGACAGTACTTTGGTTCCTTCGATGCCCTGAACGTATCATAACAAGCGACGCTAAACCTGTAAACAATGAAAAAAGGAATCATAAGATAGTGGTTGTGTGATTTAACAACAATGAATATCGCCTACGATATACATCAATAGCCTAGCTAACTGATAATTTTTTTTATGTGTTATGAGACCCCATCCCTGTTCACTAAAATTATCCCCTATTTTAATTAAGATGAAATTTGTATAAACAAATCCAGCATGAAAATAATCACAATTTACAGCCTGGAGTAAACAACTTCCAGTTTTCAAAGAACAATATACATATGCCTTGTAAAATTCTCACCCAGACCTTAAGGCTCATTTGTCAGTTTATTCACATTCAACATTAGGCGTTGGATCCAAACGAGCAACCAAACTGTAATAATAGTTATACTTGGGTTATTAGATTACCCACATTGTCCTCGAGCGGTTCCTTCCTCGTGTCCTCTAGGCCTCTCTTGTTGGCTTGGTACTTTTGTTAAATCCCTTCGCTGAACCATATGACAGCGAGTCAGAGATTACAATTGTGAGTGTAATAAATTCGATCTACACTTTGTACTACCTTAATAATTATGCATTCATAATTTTTGGTACATAGACACACATAAAAATAAATCAGTAAACTCAAATGAATAAGCATATGTTGTACTTCATTTAACCCATTCAATAAGCAATTCATCCCTCATATCATTTCAGTTGAGAAGTTTCCTAGTTAAGTAATTGATTAGCTTATAGGGAAAAATAGTGTTTTCCCTTCCTTATCCTCTTCTGACCCTGGTCCAGGGAATGTGGCAAGGTAGCGATTTTCCTTCCTTATCCACTTCTCACTAACAGTATGTCTTTACTTGAAGTAACAAGTATAAAAAAACAAATCATATCAAAATAATTCAAAGAACACCTACCCGGTCCATATTCCCTTTGCAACCCAATTCTACAATTAAACAAGGGCGGTGATACTTACACAGGTAGAAAAGCTTCTTACACAATATTTTCATGGCACATGACATTTTTACCCTGAATTAGCTGGAACTAATCAAATTTGTTTGGAAACTTTGACTTAGAATCAATTTGGTAAGAAGTTGGCAAAGAAATTCAAACAAAACATATGGAAACAACTAAGCATGGAACGTTTCCATGCCTAGTGTAAGGCGGTGGTTTGTTTTTGTCTTAGGAACTATATATAGCCATGCAGGTGAATGTTTTTTGGGAGACAATACACGCACAGAGAGTTAATTAGTGAGGTTTGGTAGCTTTTGTGTGTGTTTGTTTCGGGTGGGTGTTTCGGGTTGCCGCCGTGGCCGCTTTGGCCACCGCGGCGTGCATTGTAATCGGGTTCTCTTCTCAATAAAGTATCTGGTTCTGGCCGTGGATTAGCTAGCGGGTTCGTTAGGAATTCGTTAGTGAACCACGTTAAATATCTGTCTCGTTCTTATTTTGCTTTCGTCGTTCTTGCTCGAATACCCACACGTTATAAGAAACTGGTAACGGAGCTCTGAAACAGAAGTTCTGTTACAACAAACTGGTATCAGAGGCAGGTCAGGGGATCACCAGTTTTAACAAATTGGTATCTGAGCCAGGGTTCCAAGATCAGGGTGGAGCCAAGAGCTAAGGTTTCATGTTTAGGTGGAACTCAAAGCTAGGGTTTCACGATTCAGGTGGAGCAGGCTATCAGGAGCAGGGTTTCGAGATTCCGCCAAGAACGATGTCTGGTTTGGCAATCAAGATCGATCTGTTCGTGAGAGAGAAGCAGGTACACCCACCATCTGAAGTCCTGTGCATGGGGCTATCCGAGCTCATTTTGGAGCAATCTGGCGCGCATCTGATTAGGCGTGCAAGGGATCTGACAAATCCAGCACGCATTCAGTTTCGGCGCGAATCTTGCAGTCCACACGCATCTGGCATTCGGGCGATTGATGTTGAGGCGCATTCCGGCTCCAGGCGTGGAGCATCTTGCGTGTGAATTGAATTTGGTTCTAGCCCATGCGTTGCAAGAACTTGTTAGAGTTGGAGCAACGACATGAAGCATGTGGCGCGTGACATTCCTGGCACGCGCATCTGATTCTGGTTCTGGCGCGCATTATGCACGAGTTTGTTCTGGCGTGCATCTGGTTTTGCAGCGTGTACCATGACACGCACTGAGCTCGCATATGGCGCGATCTGTTTCTGGCGAGCATCTGGCGCATCTGAGGTATACGGGGCGCATCGGGCATGACAATTTGGGCACTCGTCATCGGTGCATCTGGTCTGGATGACATCTGGGCATTCTGTCACGGTGCATCTGTCTGGCGCAATTGGGCGCATCTAGAATGTATTTGGTCCTGTCTCAGTGAATACATTCGAGTCTGGTTCTGGGTTGAGCACTTGTTTGAGTTTCAGGAAGTGCAACCACATCTGGCGCATTCGTTGCAGGAACGCATGGTAGTTGGAGCAACGATTTGGCGATTCGGGTTTTGCATACAGCTGCGGAAAACCTGTCTGGGGAGGCGTGCTCGTTTCTGGTTCAGGGAGACGCATCTAGTTCAGGTTTGAGAAGAGAAGCATCAGGTTCCAGTTTCGGGTTGCTGAGATGATTCAAGTCAAGGTGGAGATTTGTTAGGAAACTTTGACTTAGAATCAATTTGGTACGAAGTTGGCAAAGAAAGTCAAACAAAACAAATGGAAACAACTAAGCATGGAACGTTTCCATGCCTAGTGTAAGGCGGTGGCTTGTTTTTGTCTTAGGCACTATATATAGCCATGCAGGTGAATGTTTTTTGGGAGACAATACACGCACAGAGATTTAATTAGTGAGGTTTGGTAGATTTTGTGTGTGTTTGTTTCGGGTGGGTGTTTCGGGTTGCCGCCGTGGCCGTTTTGGCCACGGCGGCGTGCATTGTAATCGGGTTCTCTTCTCAATAAAGTATCTGGTTCTGGCCGTGGATTAGCTAGCGGGTTCGTAACGAATTCGTTAGTGAACCACGTTAAATATCTGTCTCGTTCTTGTTTTGCTTTCGCCGTTCTTGCTCGAGTACCCACACGTTATAACAAACTGGTAACGGAGCTCTGAAACAGGAGTTTTGTTACAACAAAATTAATTATTGGTAATCTCTATCATTTATCCTCGTTAAATGTTCTCAATCTGTTTTTTTCTCCTCTCTCTCTTTTCCGTCATTGTTCATCTTCTTCTACCTATCAACTTGTGTTGTACATCCCTTCTCTTGTAATCACTTAATCAGACATGTAAATTAGTTTTTAAGACTAATTCTCAGTCATTTGACTGAAGAATCATTCAGTTGGTATTAAACATCATGAGTCTTCCATGGATTACTCCAGCAACTACTCCTATCTCTGTTTCTTGTTTCTTCATCTATAATCTCTCTTTGACTATTGGATTTAACCAGCTCTCGCCATAGTCGGGCAAAATCAAAATGAAAATTCATACTTTCGGTTGAAACAAACAGAAACAGAGCCCAAAGTTGGTTATATTCAATTGCACTTTTTCTATTCAATTGTACTGTACTTGTCTCCACTCGCTCTGCCCTCTCATTTTCAGTACCTCACCCACCAAGCAAGCTATCCCCTTAACCCCAACACCAGATTGGTGTTGGGGTTAAGCCATGGTTAGAACCTGATAGTGACATCTCTTGTCACCATGTGGTTCTTTGAGCATGTGACCGACTGTTGGATCGAACTAGAGAGAATAATACGCAGCAGAAAAAGTTCAAAGTAGAGAGGAGGAGTAGTGGAGAGGAGAACACTCTTCTAACTTTAACTCACTCAATCAACACTATTTTACAAACTCACTCAAATGACTCTCTACAATGCTTTGCTTTTCACTTTTCACTTGATTACAAATGACCAACTACGTAGACTATTTATAGGCTTTCTATGACATGTACCTAAGCTAGGTACATGAATGACTCTTACCATAATACATGAACTTCAAATTTATTAGGTATATGAACATCTAGATACATGTACATCTAGAGCCTTCTAGAATAAGATAATCAAGATTAATTTCCAACACGCCCCCTTAAACTTGATTCTCGCATACCGAGTTTACTTCTCAACTTCTCGAATACTTCTTTCTTGAGGGGCTTCGTGAAGATATCCGCAAGTTGATCTTCAGATTTCACGAACTTCACTTGGACTTCTTTCTTAGCAATGCACTCTCGAATGAAATGATACCGAGTATCAATGTATTTGCTCCGATCATGAAACACAGGATTTTTCGCTAGTGCAATTGCTAACTTGTTATCAACAAATATATTTGTCGACTCCTTTTGATCAAAACTGAGCTCTTTCAATATGCTCCTTAGCCATATAGCATGACAAACGGCTGATGTCGCTGCAACATACTCAGCTTCACAAGTTGATAGCGTAACTATCTGTTGCTTCTTTGATAGCCACGTGAATGCTGCCTCACCAAAGTAGAATACAAATCCGGTTGTACTCTTTCGATCATCGAGATCTCCGGCCCAGTCACTGTCACTATATCCAGCCAGCTTCATGTCTCCTTTTGTTGGATAGAATATACCCAAACTAGAAGTTCCTTTGATGTAGCGGAGAATCCTCTTTGCGACTTTGAGGTGATACTCCTTTGGATCTTCCATATAACGGCTAATAAGACCCACTGCAAACAGAATATCGGGTCTTGTGCACGTTAAGTACCTTAAACTTCCAACCAAACTTTTGAATAAGGTTGGATCAACCGCATCTCCTCCAGTGTGCTTTGACAATTTCTCTTCAATTTTTAATTGGAGTGCTAATTTCCTTGCAATTATCCATCTTGAACTTCTTCAACACTTCTTTTGCATAACCCTCTTGAGAAATGAAGATTCCGTCATCTTGTTGCTTCACTTCAATACCAAGATAGTAGGACATCAACCCGATATCAGTCATCTCAAACTCCTTGTCCATATCTTTCTTGAATTCTTCAAATAATTTCACATTGTTTCCTGTAAATATCAAGTCATCAATGTATAAACACACGATCAACACATCACCTTTATCTACCTTCACATACAAGGCATGTTCATGGGGACATTTGTGAAATCCCTTCTTCAAGAAGTATTGATCAATACGGCTGTTCCACGCCCTTGGTGCTTGCTTTAGGCCATAAAGTGCTTTCTTTAACTTAAGCACCTTGTTCTCTTGACCACGAACTATGTAGCCTTCTGGTTGGTCAATGTACACCTCTTCTTCAAGCACTCCATTTAGAAATGCTGATTTCACGTCCATTTGGTAGATCCTCTACTTATGTTGCGCTGCCAATGAGATTAGCAGCCTTATGGTCTCCAAACGGGCTACTGGGGCAAATACTTCATCATAATCAACTCCAGCCTTTTGCTTGTAGCCTTTCGCGACAAGTCTCGCCTTGTATCGTTCCACTTCGCCTTTGGAATTCTTCTTCACCTTGTAAACCCATTTGACTCCAATAGGTTTATGCCCTGACGGTAGGGAAGTCAATTCGCAAGTGTCGTTCTTCTAGATGGCATCAATCTCCTCATTCATGGCCTTTCTCCACGTCTCACTTTTTGACGCCTCCTGAAAATTGATAGGCTCCGTATCTGCAAACAAACAAAATAAGTTTGGATTTGGATCGGGCTGATCATAAATCTCCTGCAATGACTTTGTCCCTCGAGGTCCTTCACTACTCGAACTCTCGCTTTCGGAAGAAGCTGCAGGGGATGTAGGGGGAGTTTCTTCATTCTCAGGCTCATCTTCTACTTCCTCTCTTTGATCTACAAATGGATAGAAAGAGTATTCCTCTTTCTCCGGATCATTCCACTCCCACGAGCTCGTCTCGTCAAATACAACATCTCGGCTGATCCTTCTTTTCTTCTCAACTGGTTAATACAACTTGTATCCCTTTGAAGCTTGATCATAGCCCACAAAAATATATTTTTTGCTTTTGTCATCAAGCTTGCTCCTTTGTTGATCAGGAACATGCATATGAGCAATACTCCCGAAGACCTTCAAATGTGCTACACTCGGCTTGAAACCGCTCCAAGCCTCTTGTGGAGTTATCTCAAAAACACTCCGTGTCGAGCTTCTATTTAATAAATAAACAGCGCAATCAACAGCTTCCGCCCAAAATTCTTTTGGCAATTTCTTGGTCTTCAACATGCACCGAACCATATTCATAATAGATCGATTCTTCCTTTCCGCGAAGCCGTTTTGTTGTGGTGAGTAAGCCACGGTAATTATTAAACTCGGCTCTTCCATGCTCATCACAAAAATTATTAAACTCGGCTGATGTGAACTCACCTCCACGATCCGATCTCATCGCCTTAATTTCATAGCCACTTTGTTTCTCGACAAGAGCCTTGAACTTCTTGAACATTGAGAATGCTTCTGATTTTTGTTTCAAGAAAAACACCCACGTTTTCCGACTATAATCATCAATAAAAGTCAGAAAATAACGATTACCTCCAAGAGATGTGGGCTTAATAGGGCCACATATATCAGTGTATATCAACTCCAGCGGCTGCTTTGCTCTTGACATTGAACTTTTTGGAAAAGTTAACCGCGACTGTTTTCCGGTAAGACATCCTTCACATACTTGATTGGGATGATCAATAAATGGAAGACCTTTCACCACCTTCTTTGAAGCCAACATCTTCAATCCGCCAAAATTTAGGTGTCCTAGCGTTAAATGCCATAGCCAGGAGGGATCTTCATAACATGATTGCAAACACCTCGCCATATCATGACGAATATTGAACACGAACATTCGGTTGCTTGTCATCGGAACAGAAGCTATCAATTTTCCTTCCGCATTCTTCAAGTAAAGATTACGACCTGTCATGCGAACATCGTAGCCTTTCTCCAGCAGCTGGCCGATGCTCAGAATATTGGTCTTCATACCTGGTACATAATAAACATTTTCTATGAATTGGTGAGCACCACTCTTCAGCCGAATGAGTATTCTCCCTTTTCCTTTGATACTTATCTTCGACATATCCCCAAACGAGATATTTCCTGTCACCTTTTCATCAATTTCCACAAACATGCGTTTGTTACTGCACATGTGGTTGCTAGCACCCGAGTCAAGGTACCAGGAGATATCTTTCTCCTCCGTAAATACCTTACACGCCATTAGGGAAAGCTCTGCGACTTCCTTCTCCACTTCTTCAACATAATGAGTCTTTTCATCATAAGACTCATTTCGGCATTCCCATGAAAAATGCCCATATCGATGACAATTGTAACACTCGACATCCTTCTTGTCTTGACGACGATTGAATCCACCTCGTCCACGACCTCATGAAGATCGATTCTCTTGCTTAGGTTCCCGACTATTGCTAGGGATTTGTTCTTCACGACCCTTTACACGACCACGACCACGACCGCGTCCTCGACCACGGCCTCTACCTCTTCCTCGAAACCGAGCACCATCGGATTTTTGTTGGTCGGCGTTTGCCTTTGCTTGAAGGGCTTGTTCAACTTCGGGCTCTTTGCTTCGCCTCTTGATCTTCTCTTCATGGACTTGCAACTTTCCAACAACTCGTTCACTTTAAGAGTCTCAATGTCGTTAGACTCTTCAATCGCCACGACTACATAGTCAAACTTCGAATTAAGAGAACGAAGTATTTTTTCAATCACTCTACGTTCTTCCATTTTTTCACCATTTCTCTCAAGTTGGTTGACGACCAAGACCACCCTTGAGACGTAGTCTGAAACTTCTTCGGAGTCTTTCATCTTTAAGGATTCGAACTCCCCTCGAAGTGATTGGAGATGAACCTTTTTAACTTTGTCAATGCTTTGAAAGCATCACAAAGAATATCCCACGCCTCCTTTGCCGTTGTAGCTTGAGAAATCTTCTCAAAATTGTTCTCGTCTACACCATATTGGATGGTTGAGAGAGCACTTCGATCTTTCGCCTTATCTTCTCGTGCCGTCTTCTTTTGTGCTTGAGACATGGCTCCCAAATTTTCTGGCTCCACATATCCTTCTTCAACGGTGTCCCAAACATCTTGTCCACCAAGAAAAGTCTTCATTTGAATGCTCCATCGATCATAGTTATCCTTTCCAAGCTTTGGAAATGGAAAAACTATATTTGCTCCCACCATATTATCTCTCTAATAACGAGGCTCTGATACCACTTTGTTGGATCAAACTAGAGAGAATAATACGCAGCGGAAAAAGTTCAAAGTAGAGAGGAGGAGTAGTGGAGAGGAGAACACTCTTCTAACTTTAACTCACTCAATCAACACTATTTTACAAACTCACTCAAATGACTCTCTACAATGCTTTGCTTTTCCCTTTTCACTTGATTACAAATGACCAACTACGTAGACTATTTATAGGCTTTGTATGACATGTACCTAAGCTAGGTACATGAATGACTCTTACCATAATACATGAACTTCAAATTTATTAGGTATATGAACATCTAGATACATGTACATCTAGAGCCTTCTAGAATAAAAGAATCAAGATTAATTTCCAACACCGACCGTTGGTGCTGCTGTGATAGGGACATCACAAGGCAGCTGTTGTATTCCTCATGACTTCTCTGCTAGCCACATGTGAGTACTTTTGTGCTCATATGTTGACTATTGACGTGGCTCTTTTGATCCACATTGTGTGGTGTTCCATACCATATCTACATTGATGAAGACTTTAGCCCTTAGCTTGCATGGCTTGAGCAACCAGTGCACCTTGTGGGACCATTTGCTTTGTAGTGTTGCTAGGGTCTGGTTCACATTGTACAACTAGAGCTTGATGACTTGGACACATGGAGCTTTAGGAGACTAATGGGTGTGTTATGCTTTTGGTAATACTGATAAGTACCAGTGACTCTTTGAAGAAGGCAACTTTGGATTTTAGTGTTTGCATGGACAAGCCACCATAGCAACTTGAGAGACAAAGCAGCTTCTACATAGTTTGGTCACGGCACCATTTCAGTGTAATATTGGTAGTGTTGTTATCTTGTATTGCTAGCTTGCTACTTTGTATGCTAGGTTTCTAGCTTTGTATCAGCTTCTTATGTTGTAAACCTAGTTTATCTCATAGGTTAGCTGCTTGTTTCCCGCCTGTGGGATTAAAGTTTATATCGGGTTTACCTGGTTTAGGTTGTATCATTTTTTTGATCTTATTTACATATTTACACGATCCCCTGCCCTCTAATTCTCACTCTCACCCTCACACACACACAGCTAATCACAACCCACTAAACCTCAAAAGAAAGTCCCATGACATTGACAAAGATAGAAAACATCAATTGATGGGATCTTCTTTATCTTCATATGCGCACATCGAGATCAGTGAGCAGCTTTGGACGTAGTGAAAACAAATCAATCAAAGGAGTAAATGATTCAATTCAGAAGATAGAAATTTAATTTTACCTCGATGACCTTGGATCTAATTGGAAGAGGGATTGTGGCGGTCCTCCTCATCACCAGCAGTGGTATCATCCCTTCATATGTGCTCTATAATTATAGTCAAGAATAAAAAAAGCATGTGAATCTAAGAAGCTGAAATGCGTTATTGAATCTCAAATTCAAGTTTATCGGTTGGTACATGTGTGTTTAATGGACAAAAGTAGAAGAGATCGGAAAATTTAACACCGAATCGCTAAGAGAAAAATATGCACTGCATATTTATGAATAAAAAATGCACATAGATGCAAATGTTTCCGATCTCGGAGGGGAAATCACCAACGCTATACCGTTCCGCTAGGAGTTTGATTCTCTTTTCCTTTTGCGCAACATGGTTCTTTACCTTTACCCTTACATTGGGTTGCCTGATAACAGCAAGAAAAAGATAAATCAAATGAAAGCGAGACCAAGTAAAATTATAAACTGAATACACCATAAACAAACAAAGACCATGTAAAGTTACAAACTGAATACACTTACCTCATGACCTTTTCTGTTTGAACTGTTTTCGTGGACATCCCGGATTACAACACCGGTGTTTCGTTCTTTCAACACCGGTGAAGTATTCACCATTGAAGTTGTTGCAAAGGCAATGAAAACAGGATGTAGCATCAAAATGAAAACAGGATGTACTTTTCAAATTTAATAATCACAACTTCAGCAGGTTCTTTCTGAAACTATGTTTCCAAGTGTCTTTGATTTGTCTTTTCTTTGATCTACTGGGTGACAATTTTTGAGAGATTAGTAATATAGTTTCATGGGTGAATGGTAGTACTATATTTTAAATAAACTGTAAATCATGTGAAATTGGTCATGAAACAAATCAAATCAATGAAATAGTTAAGAGAAAAGGGCATTAATACGGGACAAAGTAGAAAACAAAACTGGCAAGCCTATTTAGCATAAAAAAAATAGGTTAACGACTTAAGTACTAATGGAGAAGTAGAAGAAAAGCTTGAGTAGAGATACCGAAGGTGAAGAACCCTATTGATATGAATAAAAACGAAACTGGCAAGCCACTACCCTTCCTGCAATTTCGCCGGCGAAATTGAGTATCGTCGATTGCTATAGCTTCCGAGAACAGATCGAATGGGGCTACGGCGAAGTTCAGTACTGACCTGCGACCGGCGAAATTGAGTATCGAAACTCCGATGTGTTCGATTGATATAGCTTCCAAGAACAAATCGATTGGAGCGTCGGAGACGAAGATTGAGAATTACGGAGACGAAGGCGTCTTGAGGTTACACCGTGGGAGCATAATCCCTAATTAGGAGGAGGATGAAACTGCTAGCTAATCGTGAATGTGAAATTTAATCGGATGGTTAGAAATATTTAGTGAAATTCTAATCCAACTGCCGAAAATGTTTCTCTAAAATGACTTTTAAAAATGTGTATGAAAAATATGTGAGAAACACCAATTTTTTACCCTCCAATTTTTTTTAAGGAGTTGACAATTGGGTATGTCACCATATAATTAATTGTCAAACTTAAATAAATAGTCACAGTCATTGACTAAATTTTTGGGTAAAATTAGATAAAAACCAAAAGGTCGACAAAATAAATCATATGCCTCGACAAACAAAAATATTGTCGATTAATCGCATAACTAGCTACATAAAATCGTCTGTCAACAAAAAACTGTCAACAAATGTCATATTTGTTGTAGTGACATATGAAATGTGGATTAAAATTCACATTTTTATCCTCCTCTGTCGCTTATACGAATAAATGACAGCATGCAAGATTAGTATCTCATACGTTGATATCCCAATCCGAATTCATTAGATTCAGACATGTTTGATCTGAGAGTGATTATGACCTGATTCGTATACCATTTAATCATGGTGTACGGTATTGTAAGTACAATTGACCACGAATAGGATAAGTTGTACCAAATATCTAACTTTCTCTTTGTCGTTTCATGAAATGTTCTCAAATTTACAACATATTTATCTCAAGCCTTATGCCATCATTTTTTTCTCATACCTATTAAATTATTGAATATATATGGTCTCTTATTATTTAATTTTTTTAATCTTAGATCTGATTTTTTACATATTTTAAATTTTTTTATGTTAAAAGATAATTAATTGAATTTGAAGATATTATGTGATGTTATTTAAAAAGAGTGTCAAAATATGTACTAAAAAAACAAGTGTGTAAGCATGCCAAGATGCTTATACTTCTATTCTACAATTAAATTTTAACTTAGAAAAAGTAAAATAATAATTACATGTGCGTCTGTGTATGTATATATATATATATATATGTATATATATATCTATATATATATTGATTGAAATTAAAGTTATTACAATTTTTAACATATGAATTTTAAATTTTAAACCTATTAAGAACTGTTGTCATAAGGTACATTACTACTTCATTGTCATAGTATTATAATAAACAAAATTTAATTCATAAGTCTCAACAAGACCCGCGCTACAGCGCGGGGTCGCGCTTAGGTGTATATAAGGCGTGCACTTATGATAATTGTTCTTAATTAAACAGGAAAATGCCGAGAATGAATATGAGAACCCCATGTGTCAATTAAGTTGCACAAATTTTTGCCATTTGTTGTCGTAAGTGGACAATGACTCACAATCATCCAATAAAAAACTGCCAAGATGTATAATTATTTACAAATTTCATCACATTTTTAACATTAATATCATACAATGTTGTTATTAATTGATTATGTGATGGAGTTACACTATTTTCCTCTCCTACTAAAAAGGATCAACAAAAAGCTAATAATTTTTTTATTTCACTAAAATAAAACAAAATTTCTCAAAAGAAAGGGTATAATCATCCTAGGCAAAAAGTAGAGTCCCGCTTAAGTTGGTTCTCCTCTACGAAGCAACGATATACGATCACTATCGCCAGTGAAATTCTTTCTAAAATGTTTCCTAATGTTTTTACTAAAAATATAAAAACAAAAACAAATTGGTAAAAAGTATATACTGCATCATTTCCGCAGTTACTAAAATTCGAACCAAATCTGACCTAAAGAGACCTTCTGAATATGATTATTTTACTTAAAATGCATCTTCAGCGAAATAATCAAAAGAGAAAAAAAAAATTGTCTACTAAAATTGATCTCCTCTAAAAAGAAACAATATTCAATTTTATCCTAAATAGGGGCTATTAAATAAATATGATTATTTTATAAAATAAGAAGAAAGTTGATGAAAAAAGATAATCAAAATTTCAAAATTAAACAAGCAACGCAAAACGTGAAACGCTCATCCTCTTCAACTCTGCAAGATACACATAGAGTCGTGGAACCATTAATTTTAGCACACTGGAGGGGTATGACGCGGAATTATTTGAAATACTAATCGACCAAGAGGGTTATATTTTTAAGGTTTTACAATATCTAATTGACCAAGTCTTTTAAAAAATGTCATATACCTCCCCTTTCTTTTTACAATAATTTCTTTTCAATTCTTTTTGAGTTTTTTTATTTAAGAATCATGAGGGGGTAACTCTTAAACTTGTATCTGAAAATTTAGAGAATATTTTCAATTCATTTATTCCTCCTTACTTACAGATTATCTATCTCGATACATTCTTCTCATAACTATTCATAGTTGATGGTTTAGCATACCGAGAAAAGAAAAAAAAAATCTCTTGAAACTACATAAAAAAAAAGTAGTATGAATCAATTGGGATCTTTTATAGTCATTGTAGACATATTCATTGATAATCATGTATACTTTAAGATGTACATATAATTTATCTTCGAAATTTCAAGATTAATGTATTGTAGTCATTGCTAATTTTGGTAGTCTAACTTTTGAATTTTTTGTAGATTATGTTTTAACAACATTGTCCACTTAAATTGATCTCCTCTAAAAAGAAACAATAATAAACTTTATCCTAAAAAGGGCTATTAAATAAATACGGTTATTTTATAAAATTAGAAGAAAGTTTATGAAAGATAATCAAAATTTAAAAATTTGAACAAACAACGTAAGACATGAAGCGCTCATCATCTTTTTCAGCTCTGTAAAGATACATAAAGAGTTGTGGAACATTCGGAGGGGTCTGACGCGGAATCATTTGAAATACTAATTGACTAAGAGGGTTATGTTTTTAAGGTTTTACAATATCTAATTGACTAAGTCTTTTAAAATGTGTCCTACACTCCCCATTCTTTTTACGATAGTTTTTTGCCAATTATATCAACAAAAAGCTATTATTTTTTTTTTCACTAAAATAAAATAAAATTGCTTAAAGAAAGGGCATAATCATCATAGGCAAAAAATGGAGTCCGAATTAAGTTGGTCGTCCTCTACAAAGCGACGGTATACAATCACTGCCAGTGAAATTCTTTCCAAAAAATATTTCCTATTCTTTTACTCAATATATAAAAACAAAAAAAATTGTTAAAAATTATATCCACTGCATAATTTCTGCAGTTACTGAAATTCAAATCAAATTTGACCTAAAGAGACCTCCTAGATATGATTATTTGACTTAAAAGGCATCTTCAGTGAAATAATCAAAATAGAAAAAATAAAATTGTCTACATAATTGATCTCCTCGAGAAAAGAAACAATATTCAATTTTATCCTAAAAGGGCTATTAAATAAATATGATTATTTTATAAAAGTAGAAGGAAGCTGATGAAAAAAGATAATCAAAAATTAAAAGAAAACAATGCAAGACGTGAAGCGCTCATCATCCTCTTCAACTCTGTAAAGATACATAAAGAGTCGTGGAACAATTAATTTTAGTACACTGAAAGGGTCTGATGCGGAATTATTTGAAATACTAATTGACCAAGAGGTTATGATATTAAGGTTTTACAATATCTAATTGACCATGTCTTTTAAAATGTGTCCTATACCTCTCCTTTCATTTTACAAAAAATTCTTGATTCTTATTGAGGTTTTTTATTAATGGATCATGATGGGGGGTAACTCTTAACCTTCGATCAGAAAATCTAGAGTATAGTTTTCAATTCATTTGTTCCTCCTTAGTTATAGATTATCTATCTCGATACATTCTTCTCATAACTACCCATAGTTGATGGTTTATCATACTGAGAAAAGAAAAAAAAAATATTTTCTTGAATCGACATATGCAAAAGTAGTATGAATAAAAACCCGCTAGAAAGAAACGGATATGTGTATCAACATGAATCTTTTTATCGTCATTGTAGACCTATTCATTGATTATTATATATATATATATATATATATATATATATATATATATATATATATATATATACTTTAAGAGGTACATATAATTTATCTTTAAAATTTCATGATTAATGTATTGCAGTCATTGCTAACTCAGGGGGTCTAACTTTTAATTTTTATTTTACTTCGTAGATCATGTTTTAGAGTAGAGAATGACGCATTAGATGGTAGTAGTTGTTGCTTCAGTATTTCAACTTAATGTTTTCATACCGAATTGAGTTTGAAAGTTAATGTGGAGAAATTGACTCAGTTTGAAAGTTAAAAAAAAAAAGAGTGCACTCATGCACAAATCCATTGTTCAATTATGCATTCAGGCTTAGCTTTTACAGAATACATGTATCAATGTATGGTATTTATATTATCTCTTACTACCTCTGTTTCTTCTCTTTCCCCTTTGACAGACTTTTTTACCCGTAGTTGGATCACTTTGACACGGTGATTTGAATATTAAAACGATGTTATTTTTTGTCAATTTTTTCACAGTATTGTAGAGTAAAGTTTACTCTACAAAGTCAGGTAAAGATTACCAAATTCGTGAATCTTTTTGCTAACCAAATCGCCGGGTCAAAGTGTCACAATCAATAGTGTCAAAAAGTGAAGTAAGGTGAAAGAGAAGAAACAGAGGTAGTATTTATTTACGATATACTATCTCTTTCACAAATGTCAATTTCCACATTGTGATACTTAAATAAAAAATTCAACATTATGGTTTCTCTCCCTATAGGTATCCCATAGAGAGACAAATAGTAAGTAGATTCCACTTGTGAAAATTTCTTCCTCACTCTGTCAAAGTTAAATCGTCCACGCATGACAAATTGTAACACCTACTAACATCAACACATAGTTATGTAACTTAATTATAAAATATTTCTCGTCCTGCATCATGTATACATTATAATAGATATAATTAATTGAACGTTTTCTTGATTCGTGTTTGGTTGATGTCGAGTAGTTTAATTTTTTTTGCTATATTTTACATAATACAAGTTTTAGGGTTTTGATTTTTATTTGTATTTAGGCGGTGTCTTATATTATTGTTCATAAACTAAGACACCTTAAGAATTATGGATGAAAATAATTGGAAATGAATTGCAACACCACTATATTCTCGGAAAATTTTCTTTCACATTGATGATGTGAAATATATAGAACAACGATTCACGATTGGTAAGAAAGTAATTAGTCTTTATCAAGCTGCATGTCTTAATCTGTGAGTCAATCTATATTCATTGTAATTTTTCACTTTAACTTTAATCTATTAATCTTTTTGTGTCTCTATGCAACTAATGGAAAAGTACGGCCATATAGGCCTTGATATTAAAATAGATCCCTCACTAACTTGATACAAATCATAGATGGGGCGTAAGTTAATTTAAAAGAAAAAGATTCATGTTTCCAAGTATGAAGTGTATACATTTTATATATCACTACTTTAGTTCAAAATATATTATAAAATGAATTCAAATTTGTCACCATTTATATTCATTTCACATAAACAACTTATATTTTTACACGTTAAAAATATTAGGCTTCATTACTTAATACATACCCCAGTATACTGAAACTAACACATTGCAACCCCCATTTTTAGAATAGGCTTATCGCATCCCCCAGTTGCAAAAAATCATACTTGTTGAAACTGGTAAAAAAAAATCGTCCAATATATCCTTTTTTATTGGGGGTAAAACAGTCCACTCCCTAAAAAATATGAATGCCACTATGAAGCCCAGATTCCAGCCACAAAACGCAGATTCCGGCCACACAAAATGCAGATTCCGGCCAAAAATATAGATTCCGGCGAAGCAAAACCACATCCTGGTGAACCAATCTCTGTCTCATTCATTCATAATCATATCCTAACCCGTTTCAATCTATTCAGCTTCTCTCTTTTCTCTCTTGCTAACTCATATACTTCTAATAGTTAGCAGACCAACCACCGATCGAAGGCAACCAAGACAACCCTCCCCTGTACTCTTCTTCCTTAAGCCTTACCCTTGCAATAAACAGCAACAAATTTCGGACCCTCCCACGACCCCAAACCCCAAATCACAACACCATCTCACTCGTGGCCTTGACCCTTCGTGAAATTAAAACGAGCTGAAACCGTGCAGAAACAATAAAACAAAAAGATTCAGTGAATTGAGACGGGGGGATTTCAGATGAAGATTTCATCTCTGTGCTTTTCAGAACGGGGAAATCGACCGCAGAAGATTCAGGACGAGAGTAAAACAGGACCAACATCGTTGGCGGATCCAGTGGGTTTATGCGGGCTGCTACTGTTGATTCCTTGCGCAGAACCAAATGAAAGAGAGAGACAAGAGTGAGAAGGAGGAAGAGAGGAGAAAATGAGAGAAAATAATTAGATGAGAGATAAATCTGGTGTGGTGGTCGAGTGATTTTGAGATGAAATCTGGTGTGGTGGTTGAGTGATTCTGGGATGGGATCGTGGAACAAGCCATCCTCTTTCATAATTAGATTTCATGAAGTCCCATGTGCACGGGAGTGGTGTATTTGTCTGGATTTTGTAGATTTATCCTCTTCTGGTAACCCAATAAACTACTACATCTAGTTCCATCATCACTAATAATA
Source organism: Linanthus parryae (assembly GCA_023055425.1). Lineage (NCBI taxonomy): Eukaryota > Viridiplantae > Streptophyta > Magnoliopsida > Ericales > Polemoniaceae > Linanthus > Linanthus parryae. The sequence continues at coordinate 42,417,693 of JALGPY010000007.1, forward strand.
ACTTATAATAGTGGGTACTGGGTACCATGATTAAGGAGTTCTTAGTACTAAATACTACTCCAAGTAATTACTTTAAATCTAGGTTGTTCCTGTGAAATATTTTCCTTCAACTGATAACAAGTTCAGATCCCAGAACATTCAAGTAGTGAACATTGCCTTCTCTTAGGCTGGTTGATTTGGTACAGTTTATGATATTTCCGTATGATTATGCTAGCTAAATTACCCTTTTTGTTTAGAAAAAAAAAACACAATGTAAGTGGAACGGAGAGCATATAATACTCGTAATCGGGTGGCACATCGTTTGATGAATTGCTGAATTTTACATAATCCGCGAATAGAGAACAAGTCCGCTAGCGAGCAGGGCTGCAAGTCCGCGAATAGAGTCAAACCGTGTTAAATGTGTCGTTTGGGTTCCAGAACGACTCGATTCGGTTTAGGTACCGGTTTTCACCAAACCAAAAATAATCAATTTGATTTAAGTTTTAATTGTGTCAAATCTGCTAAACCGTTTAAACCGATTACCTTTTATGATAATAACATTAATCATATTTACATAAAATTATTATACAATGATGTATTATACTATCGGTTTCCATATAGGATTCATTTTAATAATTATTCACTATAACAATTACAGTGACGTAAAATTTGAAGTTTTAATTTAAGTATGAAATGTGAATTGGCGGAATATGATGGAATTTGGTTGCATTTGGTTGGATGGAGGATGTTGAACTCAGTCTATTAGTTTTTGGTAATTCTGTAAATTTGGAATTCTATGACCAAATTATAATTACATAAAATGTATCCAGTTCCCGCAATTTTCACCAAACCGAACGCTTATGAGCGACCTGCTATAACACATTTACACTGCTTATAAATAGTTGAGTTTGTGTTTGCTCTTTTTTCGAAACTGCAGACTTCGATTCAGATTGAATTTTGGTAAAAGACGAGTGGAACGAAACGTTTATAATATCAACTTTCTTTCCGGTCTTTGCAACAAAATTTAAATTTCTGAAGTGCAATAGATGCAATTTCCAAAAGTTAATTTACATAGATTTGTTGGGTTCGTTTGGATAGTGCGGTTTTGGTTTTTTAACTAAAATTTAACACGTAATCAAGTATCACTCTGTTAAAGCCCTTTCTTCCCAATTTTAATTTTAGGAAGTCAGGTACCCGGCATTTTTAGGAAACGAGGTACCCAAAACTTCTTTTTTTAGGAATAGTACCCGGCTTTAGGTGCAACAAAGACACCGGGTTTAACTTCATTACCGGAACATTGGAAGAAGGAACGGGTGTACTGTTACTAAACATTGTGAAAGGAAAGATGGGGCAGCCAAAAAGGGTCTGCCACGTGGCTCATAATGTCAGGGGCCACCCTAGCCCGGCCCCTGACCCCCAGCCCAAACCGCCTACACATTGGCCCCCAACCCAGATCGCTTACACATTGGTCCCCAGCCCAGGCCGCTTACGCATTGGCCCTCTCCTGCCTGGCCTGCTGATGCAGGAGCTGATCACCAGACGAGGCCAAGCTCTCAGATGTGACTAATCTGGCATTCACTATCATGAAGTGGAAGATAGGCGCAAGAGAGGGGTAAAATGGTCATTTTTTGTCACGCCACGCTGTTTGGGGCGTAACTTGAACTGCGGGGATCAGAATGACTACTGCAGCATGTTTTCGGAAAGCTCTCGGCGAGACGGACACGTTAGATTATGCTCTGCCCATCACGCATGATTTCAACCCCGAAAAACGACGTTTGACCATTCAACGGAAGCTCCGAAGACAAATTTTGCTATTTTGTGTAGTTTTTTCCTTTTTTCGCATGTTGACTTCGTTATTTAGCCCGATTTGGGTCAAACTGATATATGCGCGTTATTTTTAATAAGGCCAATAGTTTTTGGCGAGTTTTGATAACTCTACTTGTATGAACACATTAACATATTACATTGTCATTTTAAGTTATCTAGTTACTAAACTTGTAAGGAGTTTTGATAACTCTACGTGATCGGTGATGTAATAAGATGTGACAAGCAATGTTTTCAATTCATTAACTATTGTGGGTTACAAATGCAATGGTGACAAAGGGTGATTTTATCACCTCACCAAGAGTAACTGTCACAACAATTCACTACTCCATATGAGGGGGGGGCATGTACTCAAATTGGTGATAGAATTTGAGGATAACTACATATCTATATTATAAAATAGAACGGTTGACTTTAAAATGTCTTTTAGGCCATTGGATTGAATTAACCTCAGTCTTTTGATCTCTCTCACTTATAGTTACAACTCTCAAAAATTTGGAGATAATGGAGAGGATAATGGGTAGTGATTTATTCAACAATTAACAAAAATCACCCGTCCGTTCCCTCATCTCTTTCTCCTACTTTCTCTCTCTTTCTCTAATGGGTAGTGGTGGCTGAAATTTTTAACTTTCTCTCTCTTCCACTACCTTTTGTATCTATAACTAATGAATGAGAAATTCTCTCAGTAATTTTATTTTTTTGCTAAATTCAACTGATATATCGTCTGAATTCAAAACATTTCTCAAAATTCTACTATTATTGTCGGCTGAAGCTGAGTGAGTTTTACAATTTGAAGATGTTGATCCAAACACTATATATTCTCATTATATACCCCTTAAAAAAATTAAGGGTGGAAGACAAAAGCCACCCCCCCATTTATGGAGAAAATATATTTTTTCCCCTGATTTATGGGGAAAATACCTTTTTCACCCCTATAAACGTAAGAAGGGTGGACAAATACCACCCTTCTGTTACAATCCGTTAGTGGAGGGGTGCAAACTGACTTTTTGTGACCATTTTACCCTTACAAATTGTGGACAAATAGCACCCTTTATCGATAAATACTTTTTGAATTCATCATATTCTTAATGTTTTTGGTGTTCTTGAGCACCACCTCTACTACAACCAAATCACCACCACCACCACCACCACCAGACAATTTAGCTTTATTTGTCAAATGCACTTTCTCTTGCTCACATTTTATATAAGTTGGCACATAATTTTGCAGATTTTATCATTTATATTCTTAAAAGCTACTTCATTTGGAGTTGGTTAACTAAAACATTTACCATTTATGCACCCTTTATCGATAAATACTTTTTGTAGAATTTTCCCACTGTATCCCTCTCTCTCTCCCTCTGTTTACTAACCAAATAAATGGAGGAGTAAGACAGACAATCCTCAAATAAACAAAATAACTAAAGCTTTTTTTTCCTTCTCTTGGCCTAAAGGGTTCTGGAAATTCCTATGGGGAACAAAAGTGCCACCAAAACTCAAATGATTTTAATGAAAACTTTTCTCAATTTGTGTGGCTACACAGGTAAACCTTTACAAAAGAAAGTGTGGTCATTCTAATTTGTGTCAAATATTCTATGAAGAGATTGAAACTGAAGAACATATTCTTTTTCACTGTCCTTCGGTTGTGGCTTTTTGGTTTGGTCTTGGTATCCTCCAGTGTGAATCCAGCAAGTCTATTGGAAATTTCAAGACATGCTTAGAGCTATGGCAACAATTTGAGGAAGGCAAAAGCATAGCTGCCTATTTTGGGTTCCAGAATATGGCTTTGTGGACTGTTTGGAATCAAAGGAACAAAAGTATTTTTGTAAGTATTCAACCAATCCCAGCCAAAGCTATCATTTCTCTCACTAGCTTTAACAATGAATTTCTCAAGGTATATCTAACAAAAACACTCTCAGACCAAAAGACCATGGCTGCTGGACCGAACATTACAAAGATCCAAGCTTTAACATCAAATCCACTAAATCAAACAAAAACCTCAAGATCCAAGCTTTAAAGACCGTCGCCGCTCACCACCAATTCCCCTCTCCGCCCCCACTTCTTGATCTGCAATTGAAAGAGAGATTGATACGGGGACGACAACGAAAGATACGGGGATGACGACGATGGAGACAGTGGCGTCCTCGTTCTTCCCTTTACCCTTCTACTTCGATCTTGGTGATTTCCGAATGGGGGGCGACGTTGGAGTTCCGGCAAGTGGATCGACGGCTAGGGCTATTGAAATTGGGGGCGGAGGGATTGACTTATGGTGCTAGGTTCGATGGTTCGTCGGATCAGGGGAGTGTTGGTGGTGGTGGTGGTTCAACGGGGAGAGAGAGACAGAGGGATGGAGGTGAGTGAGAGATTGGGATGGAGAAGAAGAGATGCGGAAGAGAGAGAGAGGAAGAGACGGTTAGGGTTTGGAAATGAGGAGAGGGAAGGATTGAAGGAAAGAGCATTTATAGTGAGGTAATTTCTCAACATTTTAGGGGTATTTTTGTCCTTTCACCCATCCGTTAGTCCACCATTAGTTTTTAACTCTGACAGAGGTGCAAAAGGTATTTTCCCCATAAATCAGGGGGCAAAATGTATTTTTTCCATAAATGGAGGGGGGGGGTTGTCTTTTATCCAAAAATTAAATAATAAAAAGAAGGGTAAAAGACACATTGCTCCCTTCACTTTTGACGAAAAGACAAAATACTCCATGACAAATTAGCAATTCATTAAACACCCTTGTAACGGAAAAAATAAATGACACTTTGCACCTCTATGTTATGTTTTGTCCATAAAGAAATTTTTCCAATTTGTTTGGCTAATATACCTCTGTGTTTCTTGGTGTTCTTATTCTTGTGTACATGCTCTTGATGTGTTTTGTGTTCTTGTTGTTCACCAAAACCACCATTTCCAAACTAGTTCTTAATAGATATATTGTAGAGAGCTTTATAGTTTGTGCCCTGAACAAGTTAACGACTAGCTATAGAACCCCTAAACAAGAAAACAACTAGCCAGATCAGTAAAAAGGAAAGTTGAATGTTTCCCTAGCAAGTAATGCGGTCATAGTTATGCTTATTAAATACTAAAAATGTGAAAATATCATGGAAATAAATGAAAACTATATAAAAATAAAGGCTTTTTCAAGGTATGAGGGGTCATTTTTTCAGTTGTTGAACAAAATTTCCAGATATTATTACAACACTATCTCATATAACTTAATAGAGTCAGTAATGAGGTCATATTATAACAAACCTGCTTTCTGGATATTTTGTTTGCATGCCCTTCTTTCCCCAAAACAATATCTACATCTGTTTCCTCAGTTGATCTTCCAAGAATGACCTACAAGCTCAAAGAGTCAGCAGGAAAAAAATAAAAGAAAGAAAAGGATATAGGACTTCCTGAAATATTCTCCTTACAGTCCCATAGAAGCTAATGTTGACATAAGAACCCAGATGCCCTATTTTATTTAATTGGTAAAAGCTATTTACAATGTAAGCCCTTAATAAAATAAAAAAATAAAAGAAACCTTGATATGACTTGAAGTCTTGAAATACGTGGTTTATATACTACATATGTGGTTTGAACTAAACCTCGGAGATACGAAAAATGCAGATAGATGATATACCAATTACTGACTGAGAAGGATAGAGGGTAACCAGTTGAGTAGGACAAGAGAATAAACAATGCAATAGGCATGAAACAAATTAAAAGTCGCCAAGATGAAAATTCAATTGTGCGTTAAAATTTGCGAGAAACTGTTTTGCGAAAAGCAAAGCCACAAAGGGACACTACAAATCCAACAATGTTGTTTAAGAGTAATAATTTTCAGAGAGTACCTCGGTCTTCGTGATGAAATGCTTGAGATGACGTCCATATAAAACAGCAAGTGCGCCATTACGCGACAAGGTTATCCGCACAGAAGACTGAGCGCATTGTTGCAGCTTTATAATTTTCCTCTTGAAGCTGTCATTTTGACACTTTGATACTGAAAACCAGCGAATAACTTAGAAGATACTGTATAAACAATATGCACGTTCCACTACTCATGCTTAACAAGAGAACATATGAAACCACAATATAGATTGATACTAAAATTTAGAAGACGATATCAAGACTCCAGCTTATTTTTGTCCTCCTTTCCTCAATCATCTTTCAAACCATAAATGTGGTCAGGAGATGATGGCCATCACCAAGTTACTCTTTGTATTAACATCTCAGTTAAGCTCCTTCATTAGCAACATCCAAGAACAATATTACCCCAGACCTCGCCTGACCCTCACCTGATTAGGTTCACTAATTTTGAACAATTAACATATCAGACAGAGTAAACGGGGACTATGAGCTCAAGCCTCTCTGATTAATAATAGTTTACTTTGGGAGGAACTGGAGCGGCTCCTGCAACTACCCACTAGACATTTTCATGATAAGCATAAATCTGTGGCCAGTATTTTGAAATGTAGTAAAAGATAAATTACCAATGCGGCTGTAATGTAAATCCTGATCCTGAAAATCCAAATCATTCTCCAGTATCTGCATGCACAAACCGAAAATCTGATAAGTGAACTAATAACTTAAAGAACAACCAAAAATACAACACAAAAATATTACTTACCATGGCTTCAACATCAGAGAAGTATGGAATGCCATTTTCACTATCAGAGAAGTAGGCATCCGACTTCTTGCGATTGGCAATACTAGAAGCTTTCTGTGCTGCTTTTCTTTGTCTCCTTCCTTCAATAGCCTTCTTAGCTCGTCTTCGAGCCAGGAGCTAAGAAGAAGGGTATAAAGATAATGTTAGACATGTCATCTCATGTACCGAGTTTGGGATTAAAGTATAAGGGGAATGTGCAATTTATCCTACTTTATCCCACTCATCATCTTTTGCCTAAAAGCTTTTGCCACTTTGGAGGTGGTACAAGCAAAGAGTATAAGGACACTAGGTATTGAGGGGGGGGGGGGGGGGGGGGGGGTTGAATTGCATTTACTGTATTCATAACATTTAGAAAATGTCTATCCCAAAAAAAAAAATTATATATATTATTTATTTAAATATGTATCATATTCTACCTCATACTAGTATATTGCTCTAACGAAACACTGAAAAAAAAATCATATTCTGCCTCATCCCAATCCAATCATATGCTCCCTCATATCCCTGTAAATGCCTTATGCCCCTTTGTCTTATAGGTTACCAAAGAATTGACATTCATATTAATAAGCCGAACAAGATCAATACATGTCTTTTAGATGTACCATATTAATTAACATAATGAATTACCATGAATACGTCGTCATTGCATGGTATCTCTGTATCTTCAGTGTTCAACGTACCGACAGGGCCAACATCAATTTCCATCACCATGTTGATTTCTTCAACGGGTATTGCTTCAGGTTGATCACCATTATCCCCACTATCCTGAACAACACTATCACTTTCATGAAGCATACCACTATCACCGCCGTGAAGAAGCTCATCTCCTTGTTCCTTTCGCATTATGTAATATTGCGTCTGAATGTTCTCTGCTTCTGTCTTTCCAGTTACATTCGTTATTGGTGAAGAACTAATAGCAGTACCTTCAAGATTATGGATGCCAGCCGAGGCTTCAGTTGCAGTATCGCTATTATAGAGATGCACCTATCTGATACTGATACTGCAACTGAAACTTCAGCTCGCATCCACAATCTTGAAGGTACCGCTATTAATACTTCACCAAAAACGAATGCAACTGGAAAGATGGAAGCAGAGAACATTCGGACGCAATATTACAGAATGCGAAAGGAACAAGATGATGGGCTTCTTCACGGTGGTGATAGTGGTATGCTTCATGAAAGTGATAGTGGTGTTCAGGATAGTGGGGATAATGGTGATCAAACTGAAGCAATACCTGATAAAGAAATCAACGTGCTGATGGACATTGATGTTGGCCTTGTGTGCACGTTGAACACCGAAGACACTGAAATACCATGCAGTGATGAAGTATTCTTGGTAATTCATTCCGCTTATCAATATGGTACATCTGATAGAAGCGTAATGATCTGGTTCGGTTTATTAATATGAATGTCATTGGTTTGATAACCTTAGAAAAAAGAGGCATAAGCTGGGATACGAGGGAGCACATGATTTGATGTGGATAAGGCAGGATATGATTGTTTTTCAGTCTTTGGTTAGAGCAAAGTATGATACATATATAAATAAATAGTATGTATAAAATAAATTTTTTATTCGGGATAGACATTTCTAAATTTTATATTTACATTAAAGGCATTTAACACCCACCTGTATACCCAGTATCCTTATCCTTGCTTGTACCACCTCCAAGGTGGTATATGCTTTCAGGCGAAAAATGAGGAGCGTTGATAAAGTAGGATAAATTGTACATGTCTCTTAAACTTTACACCCAAACTCAGTACATGAGACCACATGTCTAACATATTCTTATACCCCTCTCCTTAGCTCCTGGCTCAAACACAAGCTAATAAGGCTATTGAAGGAAGGAAGGAGACGAAGAAAAGGAACACAGAGAGGTTCTAGCATTGCCAAGTGCAAGAAGTTGGATGCTTACTTCTCTGATAGTGAAAATGACATTCCTTACTTCTCTGATGTTGAAGCTCTGGTAAATAATATTTTTGGTTTATCGTTAAGTTATTAGTTCACATACTGATTTTCAGTTTGCACATTCATATACTGAAGAAGGATTGGGATCTGCAGGATCAAGATTTGAATTACTCGGACTGGTAATTTCTCTTTTACTTCAGTGCAAAATACTGGCCACATATTTATGATTCTCCTATTAATTGCATGACATTCCTAAAATTTATCAAACCTTTCAATTACACCCTCCTATTCAAATGTCTCATATCATATATGTTGGAATAACTCAAACTGCCTAGCAAATCAGCCAAACCAAGAAAGAGAAGTGGAAGACAAAACTGCAGCAGCTGGAAGGACATGAGTTCGTACGAACAAGGAACCTATTTGCACAAAACGGGGGCTGGGTGGTATGTTTTGTTTCCTTTTCCATTTTAGAAGATTTCCCGGTTGCTTTACAAGCAAGTTATGGTCTCTAGGTCTATATAACAGTCTAGGACCATTGCTAAATATGTGTGGTGTTTCCGGGTTGTGATTCTGAGTTTCTCTCAATCAAATATCCGGTTGTGGCCATGGAGTTAGCTAACATATTCATAAGTGAATTCGTTAGTGAATGTTGTTAAATTATGTGTCTCTTTCTTGACTATTTGTTCATTTTTATTGCTTGATACTTCTGTTATAGAAATCTGGTATCAAAGCCTGGTTTCAAGATAAAGATGGAACTATTAGCTTGGGTTTCAGAATTCGGTGGAACTCAGAAGTTAGGGTTTCGTGTTTCAGGTTGAGCATCTAAACAAACTTTTTCGAGTAAGGGTTTCGATATTCCACCAAGAATGATGTCTAATTCAGCAATTAAGATCGCTCTGTTCACGAGAAGAAACAGGTTTGTTGGCCTATCAAATAGGGGGCGCAAGTACACACACCATCTGAGCCCCTCGGGGGCTATCAGGGCTCCTTGTATGGAGCATCCGACGCACATCTGATTCGGGCGTGAAAATATGGTGTGCAGGTTGGAATCTAGCGCATCTGGCACACATTTGTTTCCATCGCGCATCTAGTATTCTGGAAATTGGCATTTAAGGCGTATTCTGTTTCTCGCGTTAATCTGGCTTTTCAAATGGAGCATCTGGCGAGTGAGTCTATTTCTGGCACGCAATCTGGTTCTGGCGAGCATTCTGCACAACTATTACTCTGGTGTGCATTTGTTTCAGCGTGTGTGTGGCATGCTTCTAGCTCTCATCAGGGGCAAAATATGGCGAACATCGATTTATGTCGCATATGGGGCAATTCAGGGCGCATCTGGCACGACACATGTTCTGGCAGTGGTTATGGTGCATTTGGACTCGCATAACCCCTGACACTTTTCGCGGTGCATCTGTCTGGCGCTTGTTTGTAGCGAATCAGGAAGACATTCGTTCATGCCTAAGTGAATGTATTTGAGAATGGTTCTAAGTGGAGAACATGTTTCTCTTTATGGAGGCGTATCCGTTTATAAGGAGGTGCATATGGTGCATCCGCGCATTCGTTACAAGGACACATGGGAGTTGGAACAAGGTTTGGTGCATATGGGAAGGCGTGCTCATTTATGGTCCTTGGAGACGCATCGATTTTCAAGTTTTGCTTCGCTTCTGATGCAGGTTGCTAGGTCGATCTGAGTTGAGATTTGTTGAAATAACGCAAAGCGACTAGCAAATTAGGTGAGGCAATGAAGCAGAGAGAAGAGGAAGAAAAAATTGCAACATCTAGAAGGGCAATAGTTTAAGTGAAAAAGGAACTTGTTCTCATGAACAGGGATCTGCTCGCACGAACAGGTTCCGGAGAATGGAGCAGTTTGTTTTGTTTCTTATTCGTTATGAATGGTTTGTGGATTGCTTTGGGAGAAATTCAGGATCTGTAGACCTATATAAGAGTCTAGGACCGTGGCACTTGTGTGGTGTACTCAGGTTGTCATTCTGGATTTCTCTCAATAAAATATCAGGTTATGGCTGTGGAGGTAGCTTAGTGAGTCAGTTACTGAACCACGTTAAATTGTGTGTCTCGTTCTTGATTATTTATTCACCGTTCTTGCTTGATACTTCGGTTATAACAATATACATTCTATAAATTGAATATACATATATATATATACCTATATCTATTAGTTTATATATAAATAAACGTGTTACATATCATTTCTCTTATTCTATGCATCTCGTGATTTAACAGCTAATTCTTGAGCCTTCTAATACAATTTGATTCTAAAAGAAATCTATTTTTGAGTTCATATATCTGAAATTATATTAATCCTTTTAATTAATTGTATTTACTTTCTATATGGAGAATTCACTCAAAAATGAAGTAGGGTGGATTTTGAAATGTTAGCATAATGGTGGTAATTAAATCTTGCACTTGAAAATCTTAGCACATGTTCGAAAAAATGCATTCAACATAAAATAAATTATCACGCCTTTATTATTTTCACATTTCAAGATTCGTATACGTTGTATACTGGCTGCCATAAAGAACAAAACATGTGTCTATCATTGTATTATGGTCTACATATCAAACATTTGAAAATAACATTTTTATTGATTGAACAATGAATCATCGCATTATTCCAATCTTTTCAATAAATAATACGTGTATTGATTGACGATCATAGTTCATGAAGTTGACAACATAAATAACGAAAATAAACCAGTGATAGGAAATTGGAAGATGTTTGCCATCATGACAATGATAAGGGGGAATGAAGCATTAAATTTATAAGTAATAAGAGCTCAAATATAAATTTACTTATATAATTAAATTAGACACATGTCATAAAAAATTAATCAATTTGACAATTGTTCTATAATTGTCAAATTTTAGGGACAAATTTCCTCAAACAGAACTATTAGAGAAAATATTAATGTTTGATTGTTTGAAAACTACACATTCTTACTATTGCAGATATGACGTATAAATGTCATATTTTATTTTCCAATGTTTGATTTTGGCTAAATATGAGCAACGCTTTTCTCCATCATAAGAAACAAAATTATCTCATTTAAAATAGAAATAATGTAAATAGTTCTTCACGGATATATCCCAAGATAGTCTATGTGTCAGTTGATAGGGATGGACTATGATACCACATTCAGCCTTCTATCTGGATAATTAGGGTTACCATGACTACGACATATGTGGTTAAAAATGTTACGACCTCCGCCCCATTGATTAAAAATATGACAGTCGTCACCCATGTTTTGAAAACTATGTCCGTCCAGTAAAATAAGTTTCATTTCTACTAGATCTACCATGACCACAACCTCTTTGGTGAAAGCTACCCTTTTGAGGATACTGATTGGGAAAGAACACAAAATCAATAGACACGGTAACAAAAGAAGCAGAAGAATTCAACTCAGGTGTTTGGGACTCCAACATACGTTCTTCACCTTTTAATAAAATATGCAATCCTTCTAGACAAATAGGCTCAAATTTTGTGCGAAGAGAAGATGAAATAAGTTATATTCAATTGGTAATCCCTTTAGGGTATGGAGGAGCATATCCTCATCATCAATCAAAACCAATGAAGCATCCAATTTACCACGGATTGATTTCAACTTGTGCATGTAAGCGTCTATTAAGTCAGACCGCTTCTTGATAGATTTCAAATGAGCTTTCAGTTCGAGAATATTAGATCTAGTAACAGATGCATAGCGTCATTCGAGAGTTAACCACGCCGAATGAGAATTGGTCTGACCTGTGACAAGTGTGAGCGCCTTCGGTGAGAGGGTAGCGTTGAGAACAACGAGATGAGTCTGATAATAACTACACCAGGTAGAAAACGTCGGATTCACAAAGGTGGTGGGGGATTCGGAATGAACTCTGGCAGAGCGAAAATGGATCCATCGAGATGACCGAAAGTGACCGCGTTTTGAAGATCGCGGTGATTTGATACTTCCACAAGACGTAGTTCGTATTTTCGAGTTCAAATGGTAGAAGAGTGTGTATTTTAAAACAAGAAAGAGAGAATTGGAGGTGGAAGGGGTGGCCATGGGATTGAAGAAATATGCGAGAGTATCTACCGAGAAAATTGAGGCTCTGATACCATTAAAAGCTAATTGAAGTCAATGAGGAGGCAAATATAGAGAGACGGAGAGAAAGAGCCAGAAGAGGCGATTATCGAGAAGAAGATTTTATTCAATGTATGAATGTATCGAAATCCTAACCGGTGATACAATATAATATATAAGGAGGGTTAACTAGGGTAAACAACTAACTAGAGGTAGACAGCTGTATGATACAACTATCTTACACAATTATGGAGATGTTATACATACGTTGGACATAAAAGAGATAATCCTTGCTGTTTCGATCTATTACAATTGAGTCCCTAAACTTGTCAAATGTTTGTCTTAAGGACTTATGCTTTGTCTTCTCTTGCAGATTGGTCCTACTTCTCTGAATAGTTCCATAGTGGTCATAAAGATTACTCATTTTTGGGCAAGCACAGATTGATATTTCCATATGAGGGGTTGACCATAGTATTCACACGCGGATATGTTCACCAAGCCGGTTATGTCGAGCAAGTTCCCGCATTGTCTAATTTGCTCAATATTATGAGCCTGTGAGCCCTTCAGGGCATTTCGGACCCGGTGGGGGTCGAGTGAGTCTCTGTGACGAGCGACAATCGGGTGCGGAGAAGACGTAGCGTTTTTGCGAGAAGAGGAGCAGCTGCTGTTGACGAGAAAATTCAAGTCAAGGTGGAGATTTGTTGAGTTGGTGCCTTGAATTGGTCAAAGGCGGCCAAACTCTTTGTTTCCAACTTTGATTAGGAAACATTGGAAGTAAAAGGCGGTGGAGGATTAGTTAGGAACCAAATTTGTTTCCAAATCGGATTTGGAAACTTTAGGGATTTCGTAGCACTATATAAAGAACCTAGTAGTCACATTCTTGTAGTCTTGTTCCTCTTAAGTGAATGAAGGGTGCTATTCCTCCGTGGAGGTAGTAAGAAAATATTTTGCTAGCGAACCATGTAAAATACTCGTGTTCTTCTTTATCCGTTCATTTTTCGTGAGGTGGTTTGTCATAACAGTGATATAGCTCCTGTACATCGAATGCTGCTCGCAACCTAAACATGCTCCTGTAATAGGGTCAGCGCATAGAATAGACTGATCATTTACCACCGATTAATTGGGCATGCCAGGGACTTGTTCACCAGAACTCGCCTCCGGCTTCTATGCAGGTAAATGTTCATGAGCTGCAACTTCGTTTTTCTTGACATTGTTGTCTAAGTACTCTCTGATCATCTTGGGATTTGTTTCAAAGACCAAGAATATTCCTCTCACATGCATGATCAATATATTTATGTAAGATGCAACATCAATTAGAGATGAAACAATGCGAAAGTTATATGCAAAGGTAATGACAAGTTCCAGTTCAAAATATGGATCAGTTGAAGCCTATTTTCCATAATAAGCATAGAGTACACCTCTTCTATATTTGCAGATATCTAAATAATATAGTCCTTCAAGGTATATGAAGTGCAAATAAAGGCAATGTTCAATATTTACATAAGGAGAAATCTGACATACTGCGACACACTCCCATAAAAAGACTGGAGCTTAGCAAGAGAGGAAAATAATAAGGCATGCGAAATTACCTGTAAAAGACAATTCGCACTGAGACCCAGTGATTTTCCAGTTTCAGCTGCTTTTCCATTTATGAAGATCGGATCCTTTTTGAGATTTGTCAAAAAGAAGTTTCCCTCTTGTTTCATCTTGATGACCGCCTGAGCAGATTTCTTTAAATTGTAAAGGTAAAACTAAGAGCATAGTGTGAGCTGAATGTTAATCTCCGAAATATCTCACTGAAAAGTAACCACCAGTGACACTTAAGTTGCTAACTGTTATCGGGTTCGATTTTTGTACCAAAAACTTCTACACGGTATTGTGCCAAGGTTAGTCAATTCAATCTAACTTGGTTCAGTCGTTTTCTCCTCGTTAAATGGACTGTTAGTAGCGATGATTGTAAGGGACAAATGAAATACCCCGTTTGTGACAATGGGTATTTTCTGATATTATTGTAAGTGTTGTGGAGTTAATTAAATTGTCGAGAGTTAATTATAATGGTTACAAAAGTTTGGGGAGATCTTTGTGACTTTAATTCAAGAGTTTTAGTGTCTTTTACTTAAGTTTGGGGGAGGTAGTTGCCTTTTGGCCAAAACTAAGGGGGAAAAGTGTCTTTTGACCCAACTTTTCTTCCTACGTAAAGTTCCCTAATTGAGGAGGGTTTCCTTCCTTATGAAGTTGATTTTTTTTCCAACTCTCATAAAACCCTCACTCTCCCTATTTCTCTCTATCTCTCTCACGTCTCTCCCTCTCTCACCCGACCCTCTCTCTCTCTCTCTCTCTCGGCTCCCTCTCTCTTTCCCCGACGGCAGCAGCAGCCGCCACACCGCCGCCGCCGCCTCTCTCTCTCTCTCCCCCTGACACGCTCCAACTGCAAGTGCACAGTTGTCGGTGTAGTGATAATATTCCGGAAATCCGGGTTGTCGAACCCAAGAGACTTCGTGTAAATTAACTACTAAATTTGTTCTTTGTGTGGGCAAAGCGCAGTTGTTTTGTTCTATTTCTTCTAATAATTAAAAATAACAATTATCTCAAATAATTCAAAGAATTATTTCAAGATTAATAAGCACGATTCGATTTGGTTGTTTCTCAAAATGGATCAAAATTAGGAAATCTGTACGGATCACTAGGTATTTCACACTACGTTGGATTTATGTTCTACTAACACGATGAATTTTAGTTCTAGTTAAACGAGCAATTTTATATTGAAGATGTCTCAACCAATAACTATGCTTAAACTCTCATAACTGATTCCTCTAGCCTACTCAAGTTCAAACACGCATTACGATATTAATTCTACTCTTTGTTCTTAGCTAACTAGCAAGATTCCTCAACCCTAGATACGGCTAGTGTGTATTTCAAGTTTCCGGGCAACGAATGTAGATTCCTCTATCATTCACAACCTAAAACAATCCTATTAATACGTCTACTAATAGAAAAGATAGATGAAAGATGCAAAATACACATAACTAGAGAAAACTTCACCAATTAAGCTAGAAAGCATGCAAGCAAATCCATAAATCACAATACGTAGTGATCAAACCCTAGTTTCCTACGAGATATCCAGAAATAAGCGTTTAGCTACGCATAAACATGTTCAAAATACAAGGTCTCATGATCCAATATCAAAAACTAGAGAAGAAACGAAGATTAGAAGCCAAACGGATGATCCAAGCTCTCCAACCTAGCTCCAAGCTCTCCAAGCACGTCTCCCAATGTGTTTTCTGATGCCAAACACATTCCCCAATGTTTCCTAAGTCTTCCGTGGCTCAAACATCTCAAAACTATGCCAGAATAGCAAAATTGCCCCAAAAATCCGATCCTGGCAGCAGAGGTAATCGTACGATTACCTTGATGTAATCGTACGATTACATGCTGCGTTTACCTCTGCGTTTACTTCGTAAGATTACTTGCTGTGTTTACTTGCTGAATGAGATTTTGGCTTAAGGGGTAATCGTACGATTACCTCCATGTAATCGTACGATTACTTCTGGGCAGCCACCAACAAAACTCCATCTTCTTGCTCTTTTTCCCGTCGTCTTCACTTCCCGAGCATTCCTTTGAGCCTCCAACTTTTCCGAAGTTCACTTTTGCTCCAATGCCACGTCCCGAGCTCCCGGTTCCTGAAAACCACAACACGAGAAACATACCGGAAGATCAAACGTGATAAAATATAGTCAAAATTAATGCAAAAAGTGCCCGGACTCATCATTAACATTCAAAGACTCAACATGCTCCAATTTTAGCAAGAAATGGTCCAAAATCCATCAAAACGCATCGGAATACACGCAAAACAGTAAGGAAACATATACGAATATAACTCCAAATATGGAGTTATCAACTATCCCCACACTTACCCGTTGCGCGTCCCGAGCAACAATCCAAATCACCAACTATCAAAAATCATCCGAACCTTTCTCCTCTCATCTCACCTCTCGAGTCAACTATTCCAACCAAGACCATTGCATACTTTTCAACTTACCAATTGCATACTAACCTCAATTAGCCGACTCAATACACACGACGACTCACTACAAGACTCAACAATGCAACAATATGATGCAATGCAATTATATGACTCGATCCTACTAAAAACATATATACACAACATATCTTTTTAGGCGAGATCGGGCAATCTCAATTAGCTTAAACCGGTTCTCATGGAGTGATGAAGAATCTAGGAACGAGGTATGAATTGCAACTAAACTCGACAACAAGAATTTCCCTTAGTTAGTATAGAAAGCCTAGCTTTACTAAGTGTAAGAATAACCTACCTCTTCGCGTGTACCGATAAATAAGAGGCTACGCTAGGCTAAGCCACATTCAAGGTCCGATCTCCTATTCCGCTAACGGGTTAGAATGTAAAGGCTCAAGGACAAAAGGATAATCATGTATTAACAAGTCCTAAGCGTCACATTCTCACGTTAAAACCCACATCTCACACACCCTCACCACGATGATAGGAACCGCAACCCGAAACTCACCGTCTCCGGCCCTCGATCCCCTCAAACCCCAGTACAATAACGATTTCCGTGGCCACCGTCGTGAAACATGCATAAAATGAACATCGCCGTCAATGAAATAGTTGCTTCCACCACTCGTTCTTCATTAAGCTCAAACTTGATTCCTGTATTTCATCTCTCCTTTTTTTTCTCTCTCTTTTTTTTCATTTTTTTTTTCTTTTTTTTTCTGTTTTTTTTTTTTTTTTCAAATCTCTCAATATCCAAAAACACAACTTCTACAATGTATATCTCGAGTGGTCTTCCAAGTGTCAAGCCAAACAAAAACGTTAAGGGAAGGAAGTAAACAATCCAATGAATATATATCACACGTAAAATCCATCTCCCCCTAACTCAATACACGGTGCCACCAAACAAAGCCGCAAACAAATCCAAGTACATGTATGGGGATGGAGTCGTCAAAAGCTCAATCTCTATGTCCGTAGTCAAAAGTCGACATCCCCACACTAGAATATACCCATGTCCCCTCTCAAGTAATCAAAACAATGTAAGTCTCGTGCTTAATCCAACCGATCCTCCTACACCAAGATGATGAAAAGAAATGATCCCTAGCACGATCCACCAATTAAATCACCCAACCCAATTCGTGCGTATTAGATGTCACGCACTCACGGCTCTCCACAACTGTGTCCATGGTGTAATGACATGGAACACCGCCACACCGAAGTGCGCAAGCCTACTCTCACTCACCCTCGCATTCCCCTCGATAATCATAAATGAAGTACATGCGATACGTAAGACTCACTCAAATATATCATGAAGTACTCCCTCATCGAACCCCCTCAACTGCAAACACCCTCGTGACGCACTAAAGCGGTGATTCTAACCAATCGATGATGAAGGCCAAGAATCGTCACCCTAAGTCCAGAGGTTATCAAAGAATCCAAGGTTCAAAACAGGGTTTACTAGTGGTCCTACAAGGTAAGTTCTATAAGCAGTGAGTGCTCTAATACACACCTCGCACAGCTGTTCTGTGTGCCACTACGAGGCGGGTTGGCGACTACCTAAGACGTACACATGAATGTTCGGCTTGTTTAGCTCACACCTAGCTCAACTCTTGTAAGAAAACAAGGCACACACTTTAGATTTGAAAATCATTTAAGTGTATTAAAAATAGTCAGGTATTCCCGTAAAGGAAGTCTCTCTATACATACTAAGGGGAACTCAAATTGTCCTTCTCGGTCACACGTCATACCCTATGCCTAAAGTTCTCACACTCCTCGATTTTCCAAATTCAAGCTTCTTTTGATTGCCCTTTCTCAATTTTCAGATTTCTTTTTATTTATTTTCTATTTTTTTTAATTATTTTTTTTTTATATTTTTTTTTTAGATATATAATTCCTACTCTATATGCATGGGCCGACTCGAAAGAAGACTCGAAACTGACTCAACTCGGGTAGGTGGACTCAATTAAATAAAACGTGCACTAAACAAAAACTGACTCACAATACGACACAAACGACCTATATGTAACTGGTGAATGCAGACACGGATTTGGTTAATAAAGGCTGAGAAACCACCCCCCCCCCCCCCCCCCCCCCCCCCCCGCACTTGAACGCTTCGTTGTCCTCAACGAATGCATAGGTCAAGCGAAAAGACTCAGCATTCAAATGCACGGGGTGGTAAGTCTACTCGGACAAATCCTCGCCGTCCTGGTCCTGATCTCCGGAATAGGCATCCGAATGGTACTCGTAGGCACCAGGGTAGGTCTCTTGGCCACTAGGCCACTGATCTCTCGGGAGTCCCACATGAGTGGCCAATGCCTCTAATCACTGGTCCTGACGGTGCTGATGCAGACTCACCTGACGTAGTCCCTGTCCTAAGTTACGCATGCTACTGCAATGATGCTCAAACTGCCTAGCACTCATGTCAGCAACATAGTCACGGGACCGACCCTGGGATGTAAGGGTCATAGTCCTGGTCAATCTCAACTCGGCCATCAAGTCCGCTAAGCTCACACTCGGCTGGCCAGGGTCAATGACAGGTGGAGGTACAGGCTGAGGTGGTACGGGAGGAGTAGGAGCTAGAGGAGTAGGAGCTGGAGGCATAGGAGCTGCACGCGAGGAAGAGGCTCTTTTCTTAGCCTTTCCTTTAGGAGGTCTAGAACTAGTCCCCGCCTCCATCACAACTACATCTTTCAACGGGTCCGGGATTTTGTCAAAGTGTCTCGGAGCCTTGGGTTTGAGGTCTCGCTCATTCTTAGACACGCTGGCCCCGCAATCCTGAGCTAGGTGCATGAGTAAGAAACTATGGCCCGCAGACTTCCTATTTTTCGATTCATTCCTCTCGTGCAAATACAGGAAGATCCGCCTAGGAATGTCTATCCGATGCCCCCTGGATAGACAAAGAGCCATGAGACACACCTCAAAGTCAACATAATTTGGAGCCGGAACTCCCAACACCCATGACTCCAAAATCTCAACGAGCCACCTTGGTTTAGGCAGGAAGTATCCGACTGGGATCTTCCAATGTCTGATGTTAGTTTTAGACCTATCCCAGTCGGCTCCTGGCACTCCCGCAAAACAAAAAGCCGACACCTCATTAATGAGCGTCTGCTGGTCTTTCTGCAGATAAATCTTAAATTGACAGGGCTCTGTCAACGGGGGCCACTTAAGTGCTGCGGCGATGCGCTCAGAAGACAAAACTAGCCAGTTCCGACGACAATAAATCACACGAGGGTCATTGAGCCTAGACGTCTCACCCTCATCGGTGTGTCTCGCATTCGCATAAATCTCACGAGTCAGTACAGAACTGGCTTTCTTTTTCACTAACTCCATCCACCCCGCAAAGTTCTCGGTCTTCGCGACCTTTTGTAGGTCCTCAGGCACTCCCTCAAGTGGAAAGATTCTCTCGGCCTGGACGCCTCAATTAATCCTAGGGTTCGATCGGTAAAAACCCTGGGCAGTCGCCGAAATAAACCTATAATCGCAAAAGACCCCGCCCCTATCAATTTCCTGCTTTTCGTCATCCGGCTTATGACCACGACCCTTTCTAAATGGGGGCAATTGGGATGGAACGGGTGTACGAAAAACCCTAAGGTCAGGGGATAACGGGATGACCAATTGGCCACCCGTGTCACCCCCATCAGACTCAGACTCACTCTCAGGTTCTGCCACCACACTCGCCCCGGGTAATGTATAATCGGGGTCGTTATCACGACTCGTTCTCGCACGTTTGCTCATTTTAACCAAGTATGACAAAATAAAGCAATTAACGTGACAAAAGCAAGTGCACAGTGACAAGATGTGTACAGATATGAAGCAAGTAAGCACGTAAGCACGCAATCCTGGGACTCTAAGCAATCGCCCCCAAGCACGCTACTAAGCGCAACAAAAATTAAATTGGGCTTTTACTCAATCGTGCCTAGACTCGAGTATTGAAATTGCGAGAGAGATTAGGACGTACCTACGTGCCCGGAGCAAGTCTTACGGGCACGAAATTGCAGAATTTCGACAAACCGGGCTGTTTTTGGGTCGCCGAAATTTTTCTTCCAAATGTTGTAATTGAGTTGTGCCTCTTGCTCCTTGCGGTGTCCCCTTTGAAACCCCTAAAGCAATTTCGCCGAATTCAACCTCAATTTGTCCAATTTCAGATTTTTCCTCAAGAACCCTAGGTGGGTGTTCTTGTTGGAATTCAGCCCAACAACCCTTCTTTCTGTCTTCTCTGGCGATGCAGTGGTTGTGTGTGGTGGTCGGATGATGGAGGGAGAGACGAGAGAACCGGTGGTGGCTGGTTGGAGGATGGAGGTAGGCGGCTGCGATGGTGTTGAGAGAGAGATCCGGCGGCGTTGGTGAGAGAGAGGGAAGAGGGGTCTGCGGCGTTGGTGAGAGAGAGAGAGGTCTGCGGGGCTGGTGAGGCGGCGATGGTCGGAGGAGATGGTGGTCGTGGTGGTGATTGCAGAGGGAAGAGAAGGAAGAAGAAGGCGACGGGCGATGGTGAACCCGTCCGATGGTGCTGCAGTGCGGCGAAGAGGACGGACGGCGAGGATGGTTGTGGTCGGAGGTGGAAGAGATGGATGCTGCGGTGGTTATGGTGGAGTTGCGTCGCAAGTTCTTGGAGGAGGAGAAGGGATGTGTTGGTTGTGTGGAAGAGAAGGGCCGTGAGTTGATAAGTGTACTTTTGATAAATGACAATTAACACCCCCCTTTCTGGATCAAATTGCAACCATTCAAGACTAGGTCGTGCGACCTAGTGGGTAGGTCGTGCGACCTAGTTAAAAAATCTGCTTCCACCAATTAGGTCGTGCGACCTAGTAACTAGGTCATACGACCTAGTTACCAGCCCGCAAAATTTTTAACTTCTCCCGACTTGCTTTTTCTTGAATTTTTAGCTCGAAACAGCCTCCGATAAGCTCAAACATGATATTTCACCCCCACAACTGGACTCCAACATGCCTTTTCACAATTTCCACCCGTAGCTCATGATTTTGACCTATTTTGCCATTTCGGATGCTTTTTATTGCTTTTTCTTCACGAAAAACATCCTTTTTTGCTTGTTTGACCGTTCATTTACTTTTTCATGGATCTCCTCGACCTTGAGACTCCATTTTGATTATAAAAAATTCCCAATGTCCGGGGAATTCTTTATTCCTCAAATTTGCTCTTCTAAAGGTCCGTTTGGCGATTCCGGATGCTTTTCGTCACTTTTTCTTCGCGAAAACATCCAAATTGCCATAACTCTCGCGTCCGGACTCCGATGCATGCGATCCACCTATCAACAGAAAGCTCTCGACAACCCCCACCTAATGGCACTCTTCAATTTAGCTCACGGTCTTGTTTGCAAAAAATTGCCTCGTAATCCGTGCCACTGTGTCTGCTTTCTCGGTTTCGCTATACATTCTTCGCTTGCATCAAGAGGGGGAGTCCGGATACGCTCCTCCCCTCAGGTGCGTGTGTTGAGTGCGTGTTGGTACATCATTTTTCCCCCAATTCTTCATTCCGGATCCCGATACGCCTTTTAAGCTGCTTTTTCTCGATTTTTATGAATTTTTCTACGTGCGCATCAAGAAGGGGGATCCGGAATAGGCCTTTCACCTAGGAATCCTGCACATACTCATTATAAACATTAAATCCACTCTCGCGCACCTCTCAAATAATTAGAACAAAATAAAATAACAAGACAGTATTGAAATCTACACTATGCAGGAAATAGGTTGGGTTGCCTCCCAACAAGCGCTTTGTAATTTAAGGTCGACGGCCCGACCCAGTTACCTCAAATGAGCTCAGATATCGGGAATTGGTTTGAGGCTCTCGATCACCCCAATGAAATTCCCATCCACGTACGGTTTTGCTCGCTGTCCATTTACCTTGAATCTGTTCCCATTCTCAGCTTCTACCTCGAGCGATCCCCATGGGTAAACCTCTGTAATTGTAAATGGACCACTCCACCTTGACTTCAGCTTGCCCGGAAACAATTTCAGTCGGGCGTTGAATATCAGTACCTTCTGGCCCACTCTGAAATCTCGTGGAATGATATGCTTGTCATGCCATTGCTTGGTTCTCTCTTTGTAGATCTTGGCACTCTGATATGCCATCAGCCTGTGTTCTTCTAATTCAAGCAATGCCTGCTTCCTTTGCTCACCAGAGAGCTTAGCATCCAAATTTAATTTCTTTAGCGCCCAAAACGCTTTGTGCTCAAGTTCCACCGGCAGATGGCACAATTTCCCGAAAACGAGCTGGTAGGGAGACATGCCCAAGGGAGTCTTGTATGCAGTTCGGTATGCCCATAAACTATCATCCAAGTGTAGAGCCCAGTCTTTGCGTCCTGGATTGACAGTTTTCTCTAGAATCCCCTTGATCTCTCGGTTAGACACTTCAGCTTGAACATTGGATTGTGGATGATAGGCCAATGAGATATTGTGTGTCTTTACCCCATACTTGCTCAAGGTATTGGCAAAGACCTTGTTCACAAAGTGTGATCCCTCATCGCTAATAATGGCTCTAGGCGTTCCAAACCTTGTGAATATATTCATGCGTAAGAATCTCTCGACTGTAGCACTATCATTCTTTGGACACGCCAGAGCCTCCACCCATTTGGTAACATAGTCAACCGCCAACAAAATATACAGATTACCAAGCGAAGATGGGAATGGCCCCATAAAGTCAATTCCCCACACATCAAACGGTTCTACTTCTAACACGAAATTTTGTGGCATTTCATTTCGGTTAGAGATATTACCTGTTATTTGGCACCGGTCACACTGCTGCACAAATAGATGGGCGTCTTTATGCAAAGTTGGCCAAAAGAAACCACTCTGAAGTACCTTAGCAACCGTGCGTGATTTGCCGAAATGTCCCCCGCAATTCAACTCGTGGCAGTGTCTAAGGATCTCTAACGTGTCCGGTTCTGCAACACACCTCCGCAATACATTGTCCGCCCCCAACTTGAACAGATAAGGATCATCCCAGAAATATTGCCGCGCGTCTGCAAATAATTTCTTCCTCTGATGGTAATTCATGTCCTTGGGCACAATGTTTAGTGCCTTGAAATTTGCCAAGTCAGCAAACCAAGGCACAGCTGCAACTACAACCATAAGCTGCTCATCTGGAAAATCCTCTCGAATAGGCAAATCTTCCTGCTTATCGTTCTCCAGTCTTGACAAATGGTCTGCAACCACATTCTCTACCCCCTTTTTATCTTTGATCACCACATCGAACTCTTGCATCAATAACACCCACCGGATCAATCTTGGCTTGGCGTCCTTCTTGGTGAGAAGGTACTTGAGGGCTGAATGGTCCGTGAAAATCGTCACCTGAGAACCCACAAGATATGGACGAAACTTGTCCAACGCAAATATGATAGCCAACATCTCTTTCTCCGTGGTAGCATAATTAACCTGTGCATCATTAAGAGTACGACTGGCATAATAAATGACGTGAGCTACCTTATCTTTCCGCTGGCCCAGAACTGCTCCCACCGCATAGTCACTAGCATCACACATGAGCTCAAATGGTAGGGTCCAGTCTGGTGTGGTGATGATAGGCGCGCTAATCAGCTTTTCCTTGAGCAAATCAAAAGCTGACTTGCACTCCGCATTAAAATCAAAAACTGCATCCTTCTCAAGCAATCCACACAAAGGCTTCGTGATCTTCGAGAAGTCTTTGATGAAGCGCCGATAGAACCCTGCATGTCCCAAGAAACTCCTTACCCCTTTGACAAAGGTAGGGTAAGGAAGCTTCTCAATAACCTCAATCTTGGCTCTATCCACCTCTAATCCTTTGCTGGAGATCTTGTGGCCCAAAACAATACCCTCAGTAACCATGAAGTGACACTTCTCCCAGTTGAGCACTAGGTTGGTGTCAATGCATCTATCCAGAACCCGGGCCAACTGGTGCAGGAAGTCTTCGAATCCATCACCATAGAGCGAGAAGTCATCCATGAATACCTCGAAATTCTGCTCCATCATGTCAGAGAAGATCGACATCATGCACCTCTAAAACGTAGCAGGTGCGTTGCATAACCCAAAAGGCATGCGTCTAAAAGCAAAAGTCCCATAAGGACAAGTGAATGTCGTCTTCTCCTGGTCAGCTGGCTCAATTGCTATTTGGTTGTACCCGGAGTACCCATCCAAAAAGCAATAATGAGAATGATGTGCCAGCCTATCAAGCATCTGATCAACGAATGGAAGGGGAAAATGATCCTTCAAAGTGGCATCATTGAGCTTGCGGTAATCCATGCAAACTCTCCACCCAGTAACTGTACGAGTGGAAATTTGATCACCTTTTTCCCCTTCCACCACAGTTATACCTCCCTTTTTAGGGACACATTGCACCGGGCTAGTCCATGTGCTGTCGGAAATCGAATAAATGATGCCCGCCTCCAACCATTTAAGCACCTCTTTCTTCACCACCTCCTGCATGTGAGGATTGAGGCGGCGCTGAAACTGAACTACCGGCTTCTTATCTTCCATGAGCCGAATCTTGTGCTGGAAAACTGTGGGGCTGATCCCCTTGATATCTGCTATGGTCCATCCCATAGCTGCCTTTCTCTCCTGTAGTACCTTGAGAAGCTGCTCCTCCTGTTCCCTGTCCAAACATGCAGACACAATCACAGGTAAAGTCTCATTAGATCCCAAGTACAAATATTTCAGATGAACAAGTAAAGGCTTTAATTCTAAAACAGGAGCAGTAATAAGAGAAGGAGTAAGAATCTTCCTGCTTCCCTCATTAAAGAGGGGTAGGGGCTGACGCCAATGAACATCTAATGCTTGCTCTTTCTCGCTGGAATCAAGTAGAACAAGCTCCTCATATAGCTGCTCCAATAAAATATCATCCTCTTCGTCCGGCGTGTATGCCTCCACCCCGAAGCACTACTCACTTACCGCATATGCGGGAAACTTCATAGCCTCAAAAACATTGAAGGCCACCTTCTCATCGTTGATCTGCATAGTCAGCTCTCCATTGGCCACATCAATGATAGTCCTCCCAGTAGCTAGGAATGGGCGGCCCAAAATAAGAGGAACATCATCGTCAGCCTCCATGTCTAAGATCACAAAAGCCGCTGGGAAGATGAGTCCTTCAACTCTCACTAATACATCCTCTAAAACACCCCTGGGGCGTTTTATAGTGCGATCAGCCATCTGCAAGCACATCCTGGTAGGCTTAGGATCTCCCACACCAAGTTGCTCGTCCATCTGAACTGAATCTGCTTTCCTCTTGTCTCTACTCTGTGCTCGCAATAAGGATTCCGGGTCTTCAAGTGTTGGATGCAAAGGCTCGTTTCGAGAACGTGACATGCACCAAGTGAATCAGACCTGAAATCACGAATCACACACACAAAACAGGTGAGTAACAGATATAAACTGAAATAGTAAATCCCTAAAGAGAAAAATAATAGCTAATTTATCTGAAGTCCCCGGCAACGGCGCCAAAAACTTGACACGCTCCAACTGCAAGTGCACAGTTTTCGGTGTAGTGATAATATTCCGAAAATCCGGGTTGTCGAACCCAAGAGACTTCGTGCAAAATTAACTACTAAATTTGTTCTTTGTGTGGGCAAAGCGCAGTTGTTTTGTTCTATTTCTACTAATAATTAAAAATAACA
Source organism: Linanthus parryae (assembly GCA_023055425.1). Taxonomy (NCBI): domain Eukaryota; kingdom Viridiplantae; phylum Streptophyta; class Magnoliopsida; order Ericales; family Polemoniaceae; genus Linanthus; species Linanthus parryae. Next base: position 42,443,732 of record JALGPY010000007.1, read on the forward strand.
ATTATCTCAAATAATTCAAAGAATTATTTCAAGATTAATAAGCACGAGTCGATTTGGTTGTTTCTCAAAATGGGTCAAAATCAGGATATCTCTACGGATCACTAGGTATTTCACACTACGTTGGATTTATGTTCTACTAACACGATGAATTTTAGTTCTAGTTAAACGAGCAATTTTATATTGAAGATGTCTCAACCAATAACTATGCTCAAACTCTCATAACTGATTCCTCTAGCCTACTCAAGTTCAAACACGCATAACGATATTAATTCTACTATTTGTTCTTAGCTAACTAGCAAGATTCCTCAACCCTAGATACGGCTAGTGTGTATTTCAAGTTTCCGGGCAACGAATGTAGATTCCTCTATCATTCACAACCTAAAACAATCCTATTAATACGTCTACTAATAGAAAAGATAGATGAAAGATGCAAAATACACATAACTAGAGAAAACTTCATCAATTAAGCTAGAAAGCATGCAAGCAAATCCATAAATCACAATACGTAGTGATCAAACCCTAGTTTCCTACGAGATATCCCGAAATAAGCGTTTAGCTACGCATAAACATGTTCAAAATACAAGGTCTCATGATCCAATATCAAAAACTAGAGAAGAAACGAAGATTAGAAGCCAAACGGATGATCCAAGCTCTCCAACCTAGCTCCAAGCTCTCCAAGCACGTCTCCCAATGTGTTTTCTGATGCCAAACACGTTCCCCAATGTTTCCTAAGTCTTCCGTGGCTCAAACATCTCAAAACTATGCCAAAATAGCAAAATTGCCCCAAAAATCCGATCCTGGCAGCAGAGGTAATCGTACGATTACCTTGATGTAATCGTACGATTACATGCTGCGTTTACTTCGTAAGATTACTTGCTGCATTTACTTGCTGAATGAGATTTTGGCTTAAGGGGTATGTAATCGTACGATTACTTCTGGGCAGCCACCAACAAAACTCCATCTTCTTGCTCTTTTTCCCGTCGTCTTCACTTCCCGAGCATTTCTTTGAGCCTCCAACTTTTCCGAAGTTCACTTTTGCTCCAATGCCACGTCCCGAGCTCCCGGTCCCTGAAAACCACAACACGAGAAACATACCGGAAGATCAAACGTGATAAAATATAGTTAAAATTAATGCAAAAAGTGCCCGGACTCATCATTAACATTCAAAGACTCAACATGCTCCAATTTTTTGCAAGAAATGGTCCAAAATCCATCAAAACGCATCGGAATACACGCAAAACGGTAAGGAAACATATACGAATATAACTCCAAATATGGAGTTATCACCCCCGTTGAGGTAATCTCTCCCTCTCTCTCTTGCTCTCTCTTTTTCTTTCTTTCTCTCTTTCTTTCTCTCACTCCGTCAGTCTCTCTCTCTTCCCGTCCGACCTCCATGGACGACGGGTTTGAGTTAGTTTTGTTTCTTCTTTTCTTTTCTCTTGTTGATCTCTTGTTCTCTTGATCACTTATCTATGATTCATATACGTTGCATGTAATCTTTAATTTTCAGATTTAAATTGTTGGTTTCATCATTCTTGAAGTCGTAGGATTAATCATCAAGTTTTGGGTTTAATCATGTTCTTAGTTTATGGGAAAAATCCTAGTAATGAAAGAGACATTTAATTAAGTGATTTGGGTGATTTGATGATCATAGTATCTGGGTAGTAACCTGATTTGATATGGTTGTTCATGTTACATTAGGTTTTGTTTTAATACGAGATTAACTAGACGTTTTGATGTTGAGTTGTATGTAAATTGGTAATTCCCGTATGGGTATTTTTAGTGAGATTGGAAACTTGAAACGAGTATATCTTTTGATCCAAGAATTGAAATTCGGATCCGTTTGAGGCTGAACTTATTATTCTGAGTGTTTTGAATCTAATGTGACTGTTTTTGAGCCATGATATGTTTGGGAAGTTTGAGTAATAAAATTGGTGAAGTTATGTTAGGTTATGTACACATTATGTTATAGGATTTTGGAGTAAGATTTTGGGTTTGGTTTTGAAGTATGAATTAAGTGGGATGTTGGGTTGGTGTTAGAGACCTAAACCGTCAAGTGTCATATGCATATAGATAGTATAGCAATTATATTGCTATAGTATTATGTTTAACTAGGGTATTGTTACGTGTAGGTGACGAGTTCATCGTCGACGAGTACATCGAGTACGTCGACTGATTTGCGATAGTTGAATTTTCTTTGAGGTAAGTAAACATGCCAAGCCTAGTTTTCTTAACTCCTTCGTGTCAAATGAATTCTTGTATTTCTTTACGTCTCAAAATGTGTTTATGTGATGTGACATGCAATATGTGATTTTTACTTGTTAAATGTCTTTCTTGAAAATATCACCATGATAATAACAATGAATTAATACGTAAATTGGAAGAGTTGTGCGGTGCCATTTATTATTGGTTACTATTGGCATTGGGCGTGTTGACTTCGGTCTTCCGTTCCAATTTATTTTATTTAATCCGGTTGCAAGTCCCCGAATAGCTCCTTGTACTCACTCCTCTGGCCGTCAGAAGTCTTTGGGGGGGGGGGTGTCGACACTTAAGGTATTGGATGCTTGCGAGATGGTTTGGTTTCCCCCGTCACAACGAATTAATAATGACGGATTTTTGGTTTTGTTAATGGAAAAAGAGTTAATGTATGATTTTGGATTTCCTAATGATTAAGGAATTGGTTTGGAAATATTATGGAATTGGGAACTCTCATGTTTTCCTACAAGGGTCAACTTTATTTCAGTTGCGTTTTGAGAAAAACTCTTACTTATAAATGAGAATTTGTTTTATAAATATCCCATCATCATTTTACATGTTTGGGTAATTTTTTTACTAGTATTTCATGCTGATTTTGTACTATGGTGTTTCTTTTTGATTCCGCACCACAGGTTTAGAGGATGGTTATCTGGCGTAAAAGGGGACGCGTTTCATCATATGGATCATTAGTATTTTTATTTTAAATTTGAACTCTTTAGTATTTCAAACACATTCGTTTGCTTTATGCCTGGTTTGAGGCTAGAATAGTTTGGATTGTAATAATGGATGGTTTTAATTAGTTTTAATTATTATCGTGGATGTTTTGCTTGAGAACCATGTTATAAAATCTCCTTGTATCCGGGTTTAATCTCGGGTACGGAGTGACATCCCCGGGCCTCCGGCTTGGGCCATTTGGGGGTGTTACAACAAAGGCACAACAATTGAACGGATCTGCGCAAGTTTTATTCCCTTGAATTTCACTTAGTACATCACGAATCCGTTCAAGTTTTTCTATGTTTTCTCTCTCTCTAAATTCGTCCTCTAACAATGGCTGCAAATGCCAATTATTACAATGATATCCAGCCACAAGATGTTGGTTAAAAGACAGAAATAGCTACCTATCAAATAACTAATTTGCAGGAAGTAACCGCCGGTAACCGCCACAGACCAGATTGCATGACTGGCACTGGGTCAGACCCTGGACGCTAATGGAACCAGAGCATAGGTTGGCACTGAGCCAGAGCATGTGTTGGCACTGAGCCAGAGCCTAGGGACACCAGGTTCAAAACCTGAGCCACCACTGAACCAGAACCTGAGTGAAACCATAGCCACCACTGAACCAGCCATGGGGCATGGCACTGAGCCACCCCCATCTCTCCACCGAATTTAAAATGACCAAGGCACGGAGCTAAGGTCAGATCACATCTTGAATCCAAGGCACCAAGCCAAAGCAAGGCTAAGGCACGAAGCCAAAGCCAATTCCACCATGTTATCGTTTCGTCTTGCACGTTGTTACTCCTTGGTTCGTTTTGCTAGACCAACGTGCACGTCTGGCAAACCATCATCGAGGCAAAAATCTAGGGGCGTAACATACCACCCACACCACCTGAATTTGACGTCTTCGTGGAACCATCTTTCACACGTCTTGCTGCCCAGATTTTCATACGCTCCATCTTTTGCCTCCAACAAATCTGCTGCTTCAAACCTGCACCAGATTTCTCCGTTGCCACCGCGGATAAGTATGCCACGGGGACTGCCTTCTCTCGTTTCTCAACCGTCATTGCTGAGACCGTCTCCAACTTCTCACTTGGAGCAAAATCTACCCCAACACACGGCACAAAAAAAGGGTTGTTTTGGTGCGTCACTATCAAACCATTCAAGTGCGGCATTGGACAAGACCGCATCTTCCTCAAGAAGTTGATTCGAAGGATAATATCAAAGTCATCCAAGGGAATCGCCAACATGTTAATTTTCCCTGAGAGCGTGCCAATCATCATCGGAACATCATAACACAATCCTTGGACAGATTGTGCAGTGGCATTGGGCATCTTGAGAAGATGAGAACATTTGCTTGTTCGCAAGCCAAGATTCTGCACCACCTTGGAAGACACCACCTTGGGTGTGGAACCCGTCTCAACCATCGTAATCACTTCCTTACCATTGATCGTTAGAGCCACGTGCATCAATATTTGTCGCACCAAATCCACATCCTCTGTTAGAGTATTAAAAAACTCAACTTTATTAAGACTTACAAGCGTGTTCAGCAATATATGGTTTGAATTCTCCCCTTCCTTTTGCCCGTTTCCTGTTTCCGCATCTCCCACCATGAGAGCATTCAGTTTCTCCTTCTTTGGGAAATACCGCGCCAAGTGTGGACCTTAAAAAATGTAACATTTCATAGGGCCACCACCATTGAATTTGGAAGATCCTTCGGGCTGCTTTCCTTTCCATCTCTTCCCACCATCAGCCTTCTTGCCCGCTCCCTAGGATTGGTCCTCCTCCTTGTTTCCTTTACCCGTTCTTGGATGTTGCTGCATTCGATGCCGTCTTTTCAACATAGTTGTCGAATAAGGCCTCCGCTTCCTTGATTAGACCCTTCAAGTCAGCAACAGTTTGTCGTTGTAATTCTTGTTGCGCCCACGAATTCCACCCGGATTCGAAGTTGAACAACTTGTCATCCTACGACATGTTCTGCATGTTCAACAAGAGCTCACAAAACTCCTTCACGTAGTCCTTAACAGATCCTGTCTGCTTGAGACTTTTCATCGCTTCTCTCGCTTGGCGCGACCCATTTCCGGGCAGAAATTGGGACTTCAATTCCACCTTGAAACTGTCCCAAGTTCCAATTCGTGACTGCCTTGCGATCGAGTCCTCGGAAACCCGCGTTCTCCACCAAAGTATGGCATCACTTGCGAAATAGCTCGCTGCCATTGCCACCTTCTCATAATCCAAAATCTTTGCTGCCGAGAAGTACTCCTCCAAGTCCCACAGAAAATTCTCAACGTCCATGGCACTTCGTGAACCATTGATTCCACATCGGCTTTCACGACCTTGTGCCTCTCTCGCAGTTTCTGCACGGTCTGGACAGTACAGGCATACTCTGCACGAAGATTCTCAATCTCCGTTGCCAAGGTTGCATTCGCTGCACGTAGGGACTGGATTTCCGACTTCAAATCTGCATTCTCCTGAATCAGATTGGTGTTCAGACCATCCTCCAAGGGACCAAACAGTGCCTCAATGAGAGACAACCGTTCAAAAATCTATGCATTTCTGGACGTCATCTTTCGCTAGTATTCACTCTAATACGAGTTGTTACCGGGTCAAATTTTCTCACTAAAAATTCTACACGGTATGGCGCCAAGGTTAGTCAATTCAATCTAACTTGGTTTAGTTGTTTTCTCCCCGTTAAATGGACCGTTAGTAGCGATGATTATAAGGGACAAATGCACAACAATTGAGAAAAAACTGCACAAGTTTTATTCGCTTGAATTTCACTTAGTACGTCACGAATCTGTTCAAGTTTTTATATGTTTTTTCTCTCTCTAAATTCGTCCTCTAACAATGGCTGCAAAGGCAAATTATTACAATGATATCTAGCCACAAGATTGCGGTTAAAATACAGAAATAACTACTTCACAAATAACTAATTTGCAGGAAGTAACCACCAGTAACCGCCACAGACCATAATGCATCACTGGCATTGGGTCAGACCCTGGATGCTGCTGGAACCGGACCTGGGAAGGCATTGAGCCAAAATCTGTGTTGGCACTGGGACGGCACTAAGCAAGAGTCTGGGTTGGAACTGAGCCAGAGCCTCGGTTTTCACTGAGACAGAGCATGTGTTGGCGCTGAGCCAGAGCCTTGGGACACCGGGACCAGAACCTGAGCCACCACTGAACATGAACCTGAGCAAAACCTAAGCCAGCACCGAACAAGCCCTGGGGCATGGCAATGATCTCTCCACCGAAGGCAACAAGACCAAGGAATGGAGCCAAGGTTGACAGGATTTCTTACGTGTATGCGCAAGTGCACGGTCAAGTAATATAGGTTCGTTGTTTATAGTGGTAAGTATTCCCGCCTGTCACGCGGGTGACCCGGGTTCGATCCCCGGCAACAGCGCCAAAACTTGACGCAATTTCTTAATGCGTATGCGCAAGTGCACGGTCAAGTAATATAGGGTGGTATTTCAACCCCGAGTTATCGATCCCACGAGGACAGACTAGAGATTATTTAATTAGTTATTAGATTAGAGTACGATACAAGGAGGAAGAATTGTGATTTAACAAGTTGTCACCCTCAAACAAGTGAAGAAATAACAACTAAACTAATATTTATGTATTATTTTATTTTTAGAAAACAAATACAGATACTAGGAAATCTCTATATCACCTGGGGCTGTAGACGAATTCCGGTTCAGCTATGTAACACGTTCATCCTATTCTAGTTCAGCCGGGTAATAGGCTATGATAATATCCTATCGGTCTCATGTCATTTTACGACTCGGTTAACTACAATCTCCTCTCGGTCTCATGTTGTCTACCTGTCCGTTCTAGCAGGTCATCTACTGGTACGATAGCAGGTCCTATCAGTCCACCGTTTCACGGAAAAGCTGAATAATCCTACCGAATCCACCCACACTAGCCAATCCTACTCACTTCTTTTACTGGTCTCGGTGATTGAGGATTGATACTCATCTCATCCTAGCTATTTAAAGTCACTGTCGTGCACTTCACTAGCAAACTAACAGTTCCAGTTAATTACTCCATCCCTGTTAAGTATTATGCATAGAATATGAACAATAAACTAGAACAAAGATGAACTTTAATCAAGATTCTAGTCTACAAATAAAATCCTAGTTCATGAATATCAATTCCTAAACTAGTCGTGTCAATGGACCAGAATCATCAACAAGATCATGAAACTAAAACCAATTCAATAGTACATAACCATAATGCATGAAACAAAGTCTAAAATGCGGGTAAATCAGTCGTCTACATAACCCTAGGCTCTCTAGAGAAGCCTAGAAATGGATTTTAGCTAGTATTAATCAACCAAACAAAACTTACAAGTTTCTCCATAAAAAGATTGAGAGTGGAAGAAGAAGAAGAACAAGAAGAAAAACCTAGATCTTCAATCGAGGAGCCCTCCTCTTGAACCCTAGCCTCCTCTCTACTTGCGTGATTCTTTTTTTTTTTTCTTTTTTATTTATTTTCCGCGCGTCTCCTCCTTCGACGTCCATCCAATAAAAGATTCAAGTTCTTTTATTTTTTAAATATTGTGATCGTGTGATCACCTTTTGTGATCATAGGATCATATTGTGGTCTTGCGGTGATCCTGTGATCACAATTGTGATCCTACACTTCCAATGAGTTGCTCTTACGTTGGCCACCGGATTTTCACTAAGTGTTTGGCCATTTGTCATCTTGGGGGTCAAAGTGCCATTACAGAAAATTCATTAAATTGCATTTGCCTCCCCTCTACATGTATTTTCATTGTTTCTTCACGATTTCTTCTTCGTTTAAGCTCCCGAAAAATCTCCAAAGCTTGTTTCTCCTCTTCGCTTCATCTCTCAAGCTCCGTTTCCTGTCAAAACAACACGAAACACAACCCGTGCGATTAAACATGATGAAAAAATCCATAAAACAATGCGAGAAACAATTGGATTAACAAATTAGTGCCCAAAGCTCAACTTCTACGTTTTCTCTCCAATCATAGTGTAAAACTAAGATTATCAAACCGGTAATCACGCAAAAATATATAAAATGTGCAAGAAATATAACCCTAATAGAGAGTTATCAAAGGTCATATCACATCTCGAAGCCAAGGCACCAAGCCAAGGCAAGGCTAAGGCACGAAGCCAAAGCCAATTCCACCACGTTATCTTTCCGTCTTGCACGTCCTTACTCCTTGGTAAGTTTTGCTAGACCAACGTGCATGTCTAGCGAACCATCATCGAGGCAACAATCTAGGGGCGTAACACTAAGTCTCTAGACCGTATCTAGTTAACTATCTGGGCCATAAAATTCTAATATTGGTACCAAAACAGATCTCCAAGCTAACCTCCAAGTTTCCAGCATGATTGTATGTGAGGTGACCGTTGAAGAAAAGGATAAACTAACATGCTTCCCTGGACATATCTATATATATATCTATCTATCTATATATATATATATATGTGTGTATGTATATATATATACATACATATATATATTTATATGTATGTATATATATACATACATATATATATATTTATATATATATAAAAGCAGACAAGTGCTTAGGTTTGGTGTGAGCTCGCCATTCCTCATTAGATATCTCTCCCTAAAGAGACAATTGTCTTGCCAACTTGGCACTTGACCAATCGTTATACATACATATATATATATATATATATATATATATATATATATATATATATATATATATATATATATATAGATAGATAGATATAAAAGCAGACAAGTGCTTATGTTTGGTGTGAGCTCGCCATTCCTCATTAGATATTTCTCACTAAAGAGACATTTGTCTTGCCAACTTGGCACTTGACCAATCGTTATTAGCCAAATGAGTTTTTACTTATACACATCATCTTCCACTATGGCACTTTCATTTTCACATTAAATTCCATTTCTTTAAATTATATTTTACAAATGCGATCAATTGCAATGTAACCTCCGTGTATTTAACGCTATCATTAAAGGACAATTTATTTAAAGAATTTAGTGTGAGACACTCATATCATCTTAAAAAATATAAATAATTTTTACTATAAAAATGTAATACTGTTGTCTTCAAATCCTACAACGTTTCCACTATGATAAATTCATATTTTCATATACTCAACCTGGGATTGTTCTTTTCTCTTTTTTCCAATTTTGTGTAAAAAAACGTGTGTAGTACGTATGTATATATACATACATATGAGCTGTAATATATATATATATTAAATATATATATATATATATATATATATTACAGCTCATATATGTATATATTGTAATATGTGACCGATTATTTATTATCTTTTTAATGTTATCATTTTTTTAGTCTTAAAGAAAGCATAAAATCTTTATGTATAACAAATTATAAAACTAAATATAAATTTAATAAATCATAATATGTTCATTTTTGTAGGAAATAAATTGTAATATGTGATGATTGGTTAATGTTTTTTTGTTGCAATTTTTCCTCTAAAAAATATAAGCTCCCGTGACGGATATCTCAATTTTTGCATCGAAATATTCATAAGCCACATATTAGATTTAGTGCATCATTGTTCACATGAACTAATATTCACGAATCACACTAATTGTAAATTATTAGGAATTTCATATCACATGACTTATACAACTCCGTAAAATGTAGAAATATGAAATACTAGATATGACTAATTAAATATTTTTTTAAAAATATAATATTATTGATATATGTCATAAGATGAGGAAAAATTAATTCTTTTAGAAGGTATAAAAATTAATTTGAAATCGGTGCTTACAATCTAAAGCGCAAATCAATAATAAAATAGGGAACATTGTCATTTCTGCATTACTGAAAAATGTTACACGAGTCCATATCGTATATGAAAATTCCAATACTCTTTTAATAATACTTAAGAATAAAATACTCATGCATGTCTTCTAACATACCCCAACAGTTCAGTGTCGTTATTAAGTATTATTTTTTGTTCACTAAATTGTTGTCCATAAAAGCAATCAAAAGACACATATGCATCATACTAATAAGATTTTACTAAGATGGTTATATTCTCTTTATTGAAAAATGAATGGGAAATGAGATCTTACTAATATTAAAGATCACGTCCTTCATTGCTCAAATAAGATTTTATTTGTCAATCCTTCAATATATTTTTTATACTCATTTCAGTTTGGCATGCACAAAGGTTTTTCCCTTTCTCTTTGATATTATAGACAATGTTAATAGTTCTCTTTTATATGATTTTTCTTAAATGACGTATGAGGTTTATCATAACAGGTTAAACACGTACTGACAATAATTTGAGGTAATGGGTGGTTTTCTTATTCTTACAAAGTTTCTTTTTTCATTCGTGGGCAACTCTTTATTGTTCTTCTCACAAGTATGCAAAGGGAGTTGAGATAAAACATTTGAAAAGAAAACATGGTGAAGCAACATAAGGCAAATGAATTCATGACTTTTTGGTTTTGGCTAATTCATGACCGAAATCTGAAGATATATACATATGATTACTCTTCCGTCTTAAACTCAGAATTTGCAGGATCATTGATTTTTCTTAGGGAATGTTTATGACTTACTGTGTATTGGCTCTTGCAAACATTAACATAATCAATATCAACCACTTTAGTCTTTTAAAAATACATTTTTCATATAGTATGATTAGATATTGTAATTTAACAATTTTTAAGTGTGAAAACTCATTTGTATTACACTTAACAAATAATTACAGTTAACAAACACTCAACTACTTCATGTCGTGCCCAAGCTCTTTAACTTAGTTGTTGCCTTCATTTTTTTATTCCGTTGAAAATGCTAAAGAAGAAAATTCTCATATGTAAGAAAACATTTTTTTGCCGAATAAATGCAATCAACTGGAAGACTAAAGTTATCAAATTATTTATATAGTTTATTTTTCTCACTCTCTTTTATACCTACACATATGAAATGTGGATTAAAATTAACATTTTTATCCTCCTCTGTTGCTTATAAGAATAAATGACAACATGCAAGATTATTATCTCATACATTGATATCCCAATCCGAATTCATTAGATTCACACATTTTTTATTTGAGAGTGATTATGATATGAATCGTATACCATTTAATCATGGTGTAGGATATTGTAAGTACAGTTGACCACGGATAGGATAAACTGTACCAAATATGTAACTTTCTCTTTGTCGTTTCATGAAATGTTCTCAAAGTTCACACATATTTATCTCAAGCCTTATGTCATCATTTTGTTCTCATACCTATTAAATTATTGCATATATATGGTATCTTATTATTTTATTTTTTTAATATTAGATCTGATTGAAAGTGTGTAATGTAGACTAAATACAGGACCTAAATACTCTAGAAGGGCGGTGGAGGTTGAATAGAGTATGGGAATTTTTTGAAAAACTCAGATTTAAACTAATTTGCTTTGTGAGAAACTCAAATCTCAAGGCCTTGAGATTTTAGAAAAACTGTGAGAAACTTTCAAAGGAAAAATAGAAAGCTTCAAGGCCTTGAACTATTCTCAGTTCTAAACAGCTTATAAACCCTAGTTTGATTTGAGTTGTGTGCAGCAGTAAATAACCAAAACTGTAAAGTAAAGAACACAGAGCAATTTACAGAGTTCGGTCCCAATGGACCTAATCTCTGCCTGAGGGATCTAATCCCACCAGGATTGGGCAAACACTTCTTATTACTCACAAGAAACAGCCCTAGATCTTCAAGCCTAAGTGATTTCCCTTACACCTATACAACTTGTGGTTCCTAACCTATCTAGTTTCAGCTACTAACTGTTGAGCTAACAAGAACCTCTTGTTGTTCACTTGAACAAACAACCACTAGGTTTAGTGAGGTTATAGATATAAAAAAGATAGGCATATTACAAAACAAATGAAGAACACAGTAGAAGAATAAGCTAGTGAAGCCTGAATGTGTTCTTTTGGAAACTGGAATGACTTGATATTCTGAAATCTGGAATTGAAGCTTGAATTCTTGTGTGTTTGAATGAATGATTTCCCTGGAATTTGTCACACCTCTCTCAGTATTCTGCAAGCCTCTTTTTCATAATTCAAACCAGCCTCTTTATCCACCCACTGCAACTGAATGAGAGAATCCTCTTTCTGTTTTCAACTGCAATTCAAAGCTCTGAGTAGATATCCGTTGGAGTTTTTTGAGATTGTTTTTGCACGTTTAACAAACCTGCAGCAACATTAAAACATAGCAACAACAAAATCCAGAAATATAGCAGTACAAAGTCTATTTGGTTTTTCCAGTTTCTGATAAAACTGGTTAAAAGATTAGAACAGTAATCTAAATAAATCATGACACAAATAACTCATGATAAACTAGTTTAAGACTCTTAGAAGTCATTAAACAATCACAGTAATAAGAACCAAACCCTGCAAGAAAGAATCAAATTAGTTGTGTAAAACTGTCAGCAGCTCAAGTCTCAAGGCCTTGAAGCCCTGAACATGCTTCACAGTCTGTCAAAGTTAAGTCCAGAAAAATTTGAGTCTCTCTGATCAGGACATCTGCAATTGTGTTAGATATGTTGACAATGTCAAACATGAGTATATGCAGCAAACCTCTGATCAATATAAGCAGGTAGCCAATCTGCAACACAAGATTGTTAGAACATTCAGCATAAAAAAACAACTCTCACGGCTTTGAAGCACTGTCAGTATCTCAAGGCCTTGGAGTATCATAAATGCTTGGCTTTTGTCTTTCATCACTCAAAACAATTACTTCTCAAAACACATTCGAGGGTCTTTGAGTCAACAATCTCCCCCTTGATGAAAGACAAAACCTATAATCTTGTGTAGATATTCCTGCAACTCCCTGTAAAGAATTAGATAACCACATATTGCAGATACAATAGACAATAATACCAGATAAACCATCTAACTCAGATAATCAGCAATTCACATATAATCAGAATTCACATATAATCACAGTAATATAAGAACACAACTGATTAACCAAAACAACTGATTATTATTTTTCAAGTAACTGAAAGTAACCACAGTACAGTACCACCAAAACACATAATTTCTCCCCCTTTTTGACTTTCATAAAATAAAGGTGAAGAAATTTTGGATCATTACTCAGAGTCTTTTAAAAAAAACTTGAACAATATTTAATCTTATAAAGTCAAGGCCTTGAGAACAGAAAAGAAGAAAAGAAATAGATAGAAGGTCAAGGTTTTGGTCTTCTCTGATCTTCATTTCTTCTTTGATGTCTGGTCTTTCTCTGAGCCTTCTCCAACTTCTTCCTCACTTCCAGCATCTTTAGCAGACTGATTTCCCTCTTTTTAAGCTTCCACTTCAGCAACAACTTCTTCAATGATCTCATCCACCTTCTTCTTAACCTGCACTGAATCCCCCTCTGTAGCTGCATCACCACCCGTGTCTTCACCAGCATCTTCTTCATCAGTTTGCTCATACAGATCTTTTGAAGTAAGCACCACTTGAATTGGCTTCTTTTTCTTCTTCAAGAAATCACCCAGCCTTTCATCTGAATCCACACTGGTGTCATGAATAGTAGCAGAAGGCATCTTCTCCAAGTTCAAACCTTTGATGACAATACCCAGTTTTCCATTCATCACATTCATCAAACCCTTGAACTGGTTAAATTCAGATGACAGATCAAATAACCTTTGTATGAGATCTTCATTCTCAACCTGCTGATCTTCTAATTTCTCAACCAACAATGAGCAATCCTCATTGGCTTGTCTTTCCCTGATGTATCCCCCTTTGGCTTAACACTCCTTCTCTCCAAGCTCATCTTTTGACAATTCAGAATAGAATTTCCAATGTCCTTTCCCAGTCTGAACTACCCCCATCCTTTGTTATGCTGTTTCATCAATCAACCCAAAACCTCCAGTAATCTTTTCCTCTCCTTTCACAGGTATATCAAAAAATTCAAAGAAAAGAGGTAACAGGTTGGCATATGGAAGAGGATGGTTTCTAGTTTTGGTTGCACGATAAATCATATGCTCCATAACAACTGTTGGCAAGTCTATCTCAAACCCTTAACATATCAGATACATCAATATGAGAAATTTATCAGTAACCAACTCCCTTGAGTTCTTCCGAGGAACCACACTTCTCATCAGAATTGTAAACAAAATTTTAGCTTCACAATTGAGCACAGAGTGTGTCAACTGTTTTGGACCAGAGGGTACACCATCAATGAAAAACATCTCTTTTGCCTTTTCTAGACACTCCTTCCTATCAGGGTAATCTCCAACATTATACTTCCTAGGAATGCCCAAGACTTTGGCAAAAGTCCTACGATCTAACCTCACATTATCCCTGCCACTTTTGAAGTTAACACCATCTTATCATCACCTTCATGAACCAGATTCAGATAGAATAATCTAATAACCTAGGATAAGCCTTTGAACTAGGATTTAACACCTTCCAATCTGCAGTTTCTCTTAACTTTCTCATACAATCAATATCCAGTTTATCCAATAACTCCTCAGAAACCATACTACAGAAAGCTACATTAGATGAAGCATAACCTGGCATCCACACAGTCCTAACTTCAGAACTAACAAACCAATCTGAAAGAAGTACATTCTTACCTTGATAACCCTTTTTGGTTGCAGCAGCAATCTGCTTAACCCTTGTTTTCTTCTCAAAGGGTTTGCTCCTCTCTTGTTCTCCTTCAGTTGACTTCTTCTTGCTTTCGTGAGCAGATTTCCCTTTTTCCTCTTCTCCAGCCTTTTTCTTCTCTCCCCCTTTCTTTTGTCTGACCTAGGTTGATCACCACCCTGAGTCTCTGTCTCCATCTTTGGATCAATCCTTGAGCCTTCATCTCCCTTTTCTGTTCTGGTCTTCTTTGCAGGAGGAGTGTCCTCATGCAAACTCTGAGTATTTTCTGAATCCGAATCAGAAATCACTATCTTCTCCTTCTTATTTGCCCTCTTCTTGGATCTGCCAGAAGGCTTCCCTTGTTGCTGAATTCTGGCTGATTTGCGCTCCATTGTGGGTTTATGGTTTTAATAAGGGAATGAGATTGAGAGAAATTGAGAGAGAGAGAGAGAGAGAGAGAGGAGAGTCGTAGAGAATTGAGAGAGAATGAAGAAGAATAAGCCCTGACTTTCAGCTTAAGTAGGTTGAAAAGGATAAGTCATAAAAGGACGCTTCTAAAATCAACATGCAAAAATGATCTTGAAAAAATATTTTTGGATATTTTAGAATATTCTCTGAATAATTCAAATATTATACAGTTATCTAAAGAGATAAGATATAATATTTGATGATCCATTTGTTTTAAAAAAAATTAAATACAGATATTTCAAGACCTGGAGAACAATCTCAAGGCCTTGAGATTTTCTGCAGTTTGAGAAACTTCAAAGCTTTGAGCTATACTTTCAAGGCTTTGGAAAGTATAATCTCAAGGCTTTGTGATTCCTACACATAAACACATGTAACTACCAATACTCCCCCTAAACCAATTCATCCTTGTTTAACATCCCCAATTCAAGCCTTAGGGATGAAAACCTATCATCTGGAAAAGGTTTAGTGAAAATATTAGCAATCTTCATTGAAGTAGATATAAAAGTTAAAACAACATCACCTTGTTCTGCATGATCTCTAAGGAAGTGATGTCTCACATCTATGTGCTTGGTTCTTGAGTGCTGGACTGGATTCTTAGAGATTGAGATAGCACTTGTATTGTCACAATGAATAGGCACATTTCTGAAATTATATCCAAGATCTCTAAGTTGCTGAGCAATCCATACAACTTGTGAACAGCAAGATCCAGCTGCAATGTATTCAGCTTCTGCAGTTGATAATGCTACAGAATTTTGTTTTTAGAATGCCAGCTGATCAATGAAGATCCAAGAATCTGGTAACATCCAGAAGTACTTTTCCTGTCTACTTTATATCCTCCAAAATTTGCATCTGAATAGCCACTCAACATAAAGTTAGATCTCCTTGGATACCAAAGTCCCAAGTCTCTGGTTCCATTCAAATATCTAAAAAATCTTTTGACTGCACTTAAATGACTTTCCTTAGGATCTACTTGAAATCTAGCACACATACAGACACTGAACATAATATCAGGTCTGCTAGCAGTTAAATACAAAAGTGATCCAATCATACATCTGTATTCCTTTTGATTCACACTCATACCATTTGAATCCTTGTCTAATGAGAGTGATGAACTCATAGGGGTTTGAAGCACCTTGGACTGTGACATATTGTACTTGTTCAATAAGTCCTTGGTATATTTCCTTGATGTACAAAAATTCCTTTCTTCATTCGTAAGATATGAAGTCCAAGAAAGAAATTCAGTTCTCCCATTAAGCTCATCTCAAACTCCCTGCAAATCAGACTAAAAAAATCTTTTGAAAGAGCATCATTAGTAGTACCGAATCGTTTATCATCCACATAGATCTGAACTACTAAAAAATCACTTTGATGATGTTTAATGAAAAGAGTTTTATCAACTAGACCTCTCTTGAAATTGTTGTCAAGTAGAAATTTTGAAAGTCTATCATACCAAGCCCTTGGAGCTTGTTTTAATCCATAAAGAGCTTTGTCTAGTTTGTAAACATGAGTCAGGAAAGTTTTCATCACAAAAAACCAGGAGGTTGTGCTACAAAAACATCTTCTTGTAAATAACCATTCAGAAAGCACATTTGACATCCATTTGATAAAGCTTTATGTGATTGTGAGATGCAAATGCAAGAAGTATTCTAAAAGCTTCTAACCTGGAAACAGGAGCAAAAGTCTCCTCATAATCTATACCTTCTTCCTTATTATATCCCTGTGCCACCAATCTGGCTTTGTTCCTTACCACATTGCCATTCTCATCAAGCTTATTTATGAAAACCCATCTGGTTCCAATAACTGATTTTTCTTTAGGTCTGGGAACCAGATTCCATACTTTGTTTCTTTCATACTCATTCAGCTCACTTTGCATTGCAATGATCCAGTCAGCATCTTCTAGTGCTTCCTTGGTGTTTTTAGGCTCAATCAAAGATAGAAATGCATTAAAAGCACACAAGTTCTTCAATTGTCCTATTTTCTGAGTTCCAGTTGATGGATCAGAAATGATATTGTCAGCTGGATGATCTGCAAGGTACTTAAATTTCTTCCTTGATATCCAGGAATATTCTCCTTCAAGGCTTTGAGTTCTTGAATTAGTAGAGGGAGCATCATAGAAAGTTTCAGCTTCTGTCTCAAGGCTTTGAGATTTTGGTTCTGCAGGAGGTTCAAGGCCTTGAGATTCTGCTGATTGATTCCGCACATTAGTTTTGCCTTCTTCCTCTTTCACAGCATCATCATCAAACTCACGCTTCTTCAAATTTAGTTCTACAAAACTTTCACTCAGAGAATCCTTAGTACTTTCATCAAAAATCACATGAATACTCTCTTCTACAATCTTGGTTTTTCTATTGTAAACTCTATGAGATTTGCTAGTTTGAGAATATCCAAGAAATACACCTTCATCACTTCTATCATCAAACTTACCAAGATTTTCTCTATCATTATTATGCACAAAACAAATACAACAAAATGGTTTAAAATAAGAAACAGTAGGCTTCCTACCTTTAAACAGTTCATAAGGGGTCTTTTTCAAAATAGGTCCAATCAAGCATCTATTTAGCACATAATTGGCAGTATTAACAGCTTCTGCCCACAAGAACTTTGGCAAATTACTTTCAAAAAGCATGGTTCTAGACATATCTCAAGTGTCTTATTTTTCCTTTCAACTACTCCATTTTGCTGTGGAGTTCTAGGTGCAGAAAAGTTGTGTGATATGCCATGCTTTTCACAAAACAAATCAAAGTCAAGTTGATCAAACTCCCTACCATGATCACTTCTAATAGATGCAACAGATAAATTTTTCGAAGTTTGAAGCTCTTTGCACAATCTAGAAAATTCAGATAAAGCTTCAGTTTTGTCTCTAATAAACATCACCCAAGTAAATATAGAATAATAATCTATTATAACAAGCAAATACCTCTTACCTTTTGGGGTCTGAACTCTCATAGGACCACACAAGTCCATGTGCAGTAGTTCTAAGGGTCTAGAAGTACTTACAAAGTTCTTTGGCTTGAATGAGCTTCTGGTTTGCTTACCTTGTACACATGCCTTGCAAACCTCATCATCTGAAAATTTCTGTGATGGTAAACCTCTTACCAGATCCTTTGAGATGAGTTTATTTAAGGTGTGTATGCTAATATGCCCAAGCTTTTTGTGCCAAAGCTTTGAATCTTCCTTCAAGGCCTTGAGGCATTTTAACTTGTCACCTGCAACATTGTTAGTACTCATAGCATATAGATTATATGATCTAGGAGCAGTGAGTATGCAATCACCAGATTTTTCATCTTGCACCACACATTTCTCCTTGTCAAATATAGCTTTACAACCTTTATCACATAACTGAGAGATACTAAGAAGATTATACTTAAGTCCATCAACCAGATAAATATCAGAGATAGAGTTAGTAGAACCATTACCAATACTACCTATACGAATAATATTGCATTTTGCTTTGTCACCAAGTGTGATTGTTCCTCCATATTTTTCTGTAAGCTCAGTAAAGAGAGACTTCTTTCCACTCATATGTCTGGAACATCCACTGTCTAATATCCATTTCTGATCTTTCAAGACCTTGGTGACATCCTGCAAAAGTAAATCATTGCCTCAACAGCCTGTTAGACCAAGTGCAGAACTTTGAGTCATACTCAGAATCAGCCATGTTTGGTGGTCTAATTCCTTTTGGAACCCAAATCTGCCTAACCTGTCCCTTAAGCTGATAAGGATAAGTATTCCTCATAATGTGAGCATCTGATCTTCTGAAGGGACAAGTTAATATGACATGACCAATTTTTCCACAGTAATGACACTTTGGAGAATGCCTGCTACCAGATTTGACAAAAGTAGTTTGGCTTTTCTTTGGAAAATTTGGATTATATCCAATCCCACATTTATGCATTGATTTCCGACTTCCTCCAAGAATGAGATTTAGATTATGTTCTGAGCCTGTAAAACTAGCTAGGACCTTTTTAGACTCTTGAAGTTTCTTAGTCAAAGAATAGATTTGTTGTTCTAAATCCTCAGAATGAGTCTTTAGATCAGCATATCTTTCAGTCAAAAGAGTGTTTTGATCAACAATCTCTTTTATCTGTTCCTTCAAGGCTTTGAACCTGCTGTCCAAGGCCTTGAAGTCCTTTTCAATTTTTGTCTTAGAAACTTCAACAGTTTTGTTTTAAAAAACTAGGTCCAGGTTTTCTTTTACCTGCTCATGAATCTTAATCTTTAAAGCAGAAACCTCATTTCTATAACTTTCCTCATTTAAAAACATACTTTTGAGAATTTCAGGAAGTACATCAGAAGGACTAGCAAGAAGATTTTTTACTATTTCTTCAATATGTATGTTTGATGATTTTTCTTCATCATGCTTGGCCATGAAGCACAAGTTTGCTTGATCTTTTTCTGTGTCTGAGTCACTTGATGAATCAGAATCACTCCAGGAAGCCATCATGGCTTTCTTCCTTCTGTTGTCACTATCTTTCTTCTGAAAGTTCCTGTTCTTCTTCTTTTGTGGACAATCCCTTACTAAATGGTCTGCATCACCACACTCTAAACAATTCATTACTTTAGTTTTATGTGACTGTGATGAAGATTTACCTTTGTAGTCCTTGCTGCCTGAAGGTCTTGATCTCTCTCTGTTGTAGTCCCTGTTACCAGAGTTTCTTTTCTTCTTCAGAATCCTGGCCAAGGCCTTGGATATCAATGCTAAATCCTCTTCATCATCATGCTCATCTTTAGTCTCATGGCTTTGAGACTTTTCAATGTAGAACCTGTTACCAGAGTTTCTTTTCTTCTTGAGAATCCTGGCCAAGGCCTTGGAGATCAATGCTAAAGCCTCTTCATCATCATGCTCATCTTCAGTCTCAAGGCTTTGAGACTTTTCACTGTCTTTGGCCTTAAGTGCTAAGTTCTTGATATATTCACTCAGATCACCTTCCACATCCTTCATGGACATTTCATGAGTGAGCAGCTTTCCTTGTAGATCATCTAGCTGAAGAAGACTTAAATCCTGAGCTTCCTCAATGGCTGTTGTCTTTGGTTCCCACTTGGCTTTTGGCAAGCTTCTCAGAATCTTCCTGACTTTTTCTTCATTGGAGAACTTCTTTCCCAATGACTCCAGATTATTCACCACATTAATGAATCTTTTGAACATCTCCTTGATGGTCTCATCTGAGGTCATTTTGAACAACTCATATTGCCTCAGAAGTATGTTGATTTAGGTCTGCTTAACTTGGCTTGTTCCTTCATTTGTCACAAGTAGTTTGTCCCATACTTCTTTGGCACTCTTGCAATTGGACACTCTGTTGAACTCATCTGCATTAAGAGCACAGTATAACAGATTCATAGCCTTGTAATTTTTTGATACCTTTTCCAGTTCAGTAACTGAGAGATTTTCCTCAGACTTAATACATCTGACTCCATCAATAGTAGTGTAGTACTCATGAGTACCATTCACCACAGTTCCATGTCTTGATCTATGATGAACATCTTCATCAACGCCTTCCAGTGCATGAAGTTATCACCACAGAACAATGGAGGTCTATTGGCTGCCATTCCTTGTGAGAATCCACCATCTCCTACATTACTCATAGTCACAAGATTGTTAGATCTATATCAGTGACCCATGCTCTGATACCAATTGAAAGTGTGTAATGTAGACTAAATAGAGGACCTAAATACTCTAGAAGGGGGAGGGGGGTTGAATAGAGTATGGAAACTTTTTGCAAAAATCAGATTAAAACTAATTTGCTTTGTGAGAAACTCAAATCTCAAGGCCTTGAGATTTTAGAAAAACTGTCAGAAACTTTCAAAGGCAAAATAGAAAGCTTCAAGGCCTTGAACTATTCTCAGTTCTAAACAGCTTATAAAATCTAGTTTGATTTGAGTTGTGTGCAGCAGTAAATAACCAAAACTGTAAAGTAAAGAACACAAAGAAATTTACAGAGTTCCGTCCCAATGGACCTAATCTCTGTCTGAGGGGTCTAATCCCACCATGATTGGGCAAACACTTCTCATTGCTCGCACAGAAACAGCCCTAGATATTCAAGCCTAAGTGATTTCCCTTACACCTATACAGCTTGTGGTTCCAAACCTATCTAGTTTCAGCTACTAACTGTTGAGCTAACAAGAAGATCTTGTTGTTAACTTGAACAACCAACCACTAGGTTTAGTGAGGTTATAGATATACAAAAGATAAGCATATTACAAAACAAGTGAAGAACACAGTAGAAGAATAAGCTAGTGAAGCCTGAATGTGTTCTTCTGGAAACTGGAATGACTTGATCTTCTAAAATCTGGAATTGAAGCTTGAATGCTTGAGTGTTTGAATGAATGATCTCCCACGAATTTGTCACACCTCTCTCAGTATTCTGCAAGCCTCTTTTTCAAAATTTTCAAACCAGCCTCTTTATCCACCCACTGCAAATGAATGAGTGATTTTAGGATCTCAGTTCCTATAAATCCTCTTCTGTTTTCAACTACAATTCAAAGCTCTGAGTAGATATCCGTTGGAGTTTGTTGAGATTTCTTTTGCACGTTTAACAAACCTGCAACAACATTAAAACACAGCAACAACAAAATCTAGAAATATAGCAGTACAAGGACTGTTTGGTTTTCCAGTTTCTGATAAAACTTGTTAAAAGATTAGAACAGTAACCTGAATAACTCCTGACACAAATAACTCATGACAAACCTGTGTAAGACTCTTAGAAGTCATTAAGAAATCACAGTAATAAGAATCAAACCCTGCAAGAAAGAATCAATTTAGTGGTGTAAAACTGTCAGCAGCTCAAGTCTCAAGGCCTTGAAGCTCTGAACATGCTTCACAGTCTGTTAAAGTTAAGTCCAGAAAACTTTGATTCTCTCTGATCAGGACATCTGCAATTGTGTTAGATATGTAGACAATGTAAAACATGAGTATCTGCAGTAAATCTCTGATCAATATAAGCAGGTAGCCAATCTGCAACACAAGATTGTTAAAACATTCAGCAGAATAAAAACAACTCTCAAGGCTTTGAAGCACTGTCAGTATCTCAAGACCTTGGAGTATCAGAAATGCTTGGCCTTTATCTTTCATCACTCAAAACAATTACTTCTCAAAACACATTCAAGGGTCTTTGAGTCAACACTGATTTTTTACATATTTTGAATTTTCTTATGTTAAATAGATAATTAGTTGAATTTGAAGATACTATGTGATGTTATTTAAAAAGAGTGTCAAAATATGTACTAAAATACAAGTGTGTAAGGATGCAAAGATGCTTATACTTCTTTTCTACAATTAAAGTTTAAGTTAGAAAATAGTAAAATTATGATTACATGTGCGTCAGTGTATGTGTATATATATATATATATATATAATATTATATATATATATATTGATTGAAATTAAATTTATTACAATTTTTAACATATAAATTTTAAATTTTTAACTTACTAAGAACAATTATCATAAGTTACATTACTACTTCATTGTCATAGTATTATAATAAACAAAAGTTAATTCATAAGGCTCAACAAGACCTGCGCTACAGCGCGGGGTCACGCTTAGGTGTATAAGGCGTAGACTTATGATAATTGTTCTTAATTAAACAGGAAAATGCCAAGAATGAATATGAGAACTCCATGTGTCAATTAAGTTGCACAAATTTTTGCCATTTGTTGTCATAAGTGGACAATGACTCACAATCATCCAATAAAAAACTTCCAAGATGTATAATTATTTACAAATTTCATCACACATTTTTAACATTAATGTCATATAATGCTTTTATTAATTGGTTATTAATTAATTATGTGATGGAGTTACACTATTTTCCTCTCCTACTAAAAAGGATCAACAAAAAGCTAATACTTTTTTTATTTCACTAAAATAAAACATAATTTCTCAAAAGCAAGGGTATAATCATCCTAGGCAAAAAGTGGAGTCCGACTTAAGTTGGTTCTCCTCTATGAAGCAACGCTATACGATCACTATCGCCAGTGAAATTCTTTCTAAAGTGTTTCCTAATGTTTTTACTAAATATATAAAAACAAAAACAAATTGGTAAGAAGTATATACTGCATAATTTCTACAGTTACTGAAATTCGAATCAAATCTGACCTAAAGAGACCTTCTAAATATGACTATTTACTTAAAAGGCATTTTCAATGAAATAATCAAAAGAGAGAAAAAAAATTTGTCTACTTAAATTGATCTCCTCTAAAAAGAAACAATATTCAATTTTATCCTTAATAGGGGCTATTAAATAAATATGATTATTTTATAAAAACAGAAGAAAGTTGATGAAAAAAGATAATCAAAATTTCAAAATTAAACAAGCAACGCAAAACGTGAAACGCTCATCCTCTTCAACTCTGTAAAGATACACAGAGAGTCGTGGAGCAATTAATTTTAGCTCACTGGAGGGGTATGACGCGGAATTATTTGAAATACTAATTGACCAAGAGGGTTATGTTTTTAAGGTTTTACAATATCTAACTGATCAAGTCTTTTAAAATATGTCATATACCTCCCCTTTCTTTTTACAATAATTTCTTGCCAATTCTTATTGAGGTTTTTTATTAAAGAATCATGAGGGGGTAACTCTTAACCTTGTATCTGAAAATTTAGAGTATAGTTTTCAATTCATTTATTCGTCCTTACTTACATATTATCTATCTCGATACATTCTTCTCATAACTATCCATAGTTGATGGTTTAGCATACCGAGAAAAGAAAAAAAAATATATCATGAAAATACATAAAAAGAAAGTAGTATGAATCAATTGGGATCTTTTATTGTCATTGTAGACCTATTCATTGATAATCATATATACTTTAAGATGTACATATATTTTATCTTTGAAATTTCAAGATTAATGTATTGTAGTCTGACGCCGGGTTATTCACCCAACGAGGGATCACAGCGGAATCAAGCCATGGAAAAGGGTACGAAAACTAGGGCACAAAAGCTCTCTAGAATTTCAGAAGTAATAATATCATAAAACTGTTCAATTTTACCCACAAGCCGGGTATAAATAGCTGAAAACCCTAATTTTGCCAAAAATAGCAAAATTATAAAACTGTGTCAAAACTACTGGCCTTATTGAAAATAACGCGTAAATGATAGTTGACCCAAATCGGGTTAAATAAAGAAGTCAAAAATGCGAAAAAGGAAAAAACTGCCAAAAATAGCAAAAACATCTTCGAAGCCTCTGTTGAATGGTGAAACGTCCGTTTTTGGGGTTGAAATCTTGCGTGACGGGGTCCGACTTAAAATTGCTTAAAGAAAGGGCATAATCATCATAGGCAAAAAATAGAGTCCGACTTAAGTTGGTCGTCCTCTACAAAGCGACGGTATACAACCACTGCCAGTGAAATTCTTTCCAAAAAATATTTCCTATTTTTTTACTCAATATATAAAAAAAAACAAATTGTTAAAAGGTATATCCACTGCATAATTTCTGCAGTTACTAAAATTCAAATCAAATTTGACCTAAAGAGACCTCCTAGATATGATTATTTGACATAAAAGGCATCTTCAGTGAAATAATTAAAAGAGAAAAAACAAAATCGTCTACCTAAATTGATCTCCTCGAGAAAAGAAACAATATTAAATTTTATCCTAAAAAAGGGCTATTAAATAAATATGGTTATTTTATAAAAGTAGAAGGAAGCTGAGGAAAAAAGATAATAAAAATTTAAAACTTAAAAGAAAACAACGCAAGACGTGAAGCGCTCATCATCCTCTTCAACTCTGTAAAGATACATAAAGAGCCGTGGAACAATTAATTTTAGTACACTGAAGGGGTCTGATGCAGAATTATTTGAAATACTAATTGACCAAGAGGTCATGTTCTTAAGATTTTACAATATTTAATTGACCAAGTCTTTTAAGATGTGTCCTATACCTCTCCTTTCATTTTACAAAAATTTCTTGCCAGTTCTTATTGAGGTTTTTTATTAATGGATCATGATGGGGGGCAACTCTTAACCTTAGATAAGAAAATCTAGAGTATAGTTTTCAATTCATTAGTTTCTCTTTATTTACATATTATCTATCTTGATACATTCTTCTCATAACTACCCATAGTTGATGGTTTATCATACCGAGAAAAGAAAAAAAATATATATATTTTCTTGAATCGACATATAAAAAAGTAGTATGAATAAAACTCGCCAGAAAGAAACGGATATGTGCATCAAAATGAATCTTTTTATCATCAATGTATACCTACTCATTGATTATCATATATATACTTTAAGAGGTACATATAATTTATCTTAAAAATTTCATGATTAATGTATTGCAGTCATTGCTAACTCAGGGGTTCTAACTTTTGATTTTTATTTTACTTCGTAGATCATGTTTTAGAGTAGAGAGTGACGCATTAAACCCTAAACCCTAAACCCTAATGCACAAATCCATTGTTCAATTGACTCAGTTTGAAAGTTAAAAAAAAAAAAAGTGCACTCATGCACAAATCCATTGTTCAATTATGCATTCAGGCTTAGCTTTTACTGAATACATGTATCAATGTATGGTATTTATATTATCTCTTACTACCTCTATTTCTTCTCTTTCCCCTTCGACTGAATTTTTTACCCATAGTTGGATCACTTTGACACGGTGATTTGAATATTAAAACGTTTTTTTTTTGTCAATTTTTTCACAGTATTGTAGAGTAAAGTTTACTCTACAAGCACGTAAAGATTACCAAATTTGTGAATCTTTTTTCTAACCAAATCGCCGGGTCAAAGTGACACAAGAAACAGTGTCAAAAAGTGAAGTAAGGTGGAAGAGAAGAAACAGAGGTAGTATTTATTAACGATATACTATCTCTTTCACAAATTTCAATTTCCACATTGTGATACTTAAATAAAAAATTCAACATTATGGTTTATCTCCCTATAGGTATCCCATAGAGAGACAAATAGTAAGTAGATTCCACTTATGATAATTTCTTCCTCACTCTGTCAAAGTTAAATCGTCCACGCATGACAAATTGTAACACCTACTAATATCAACACATAGTTATGTAACTTAATTATAAAATATTTCTCATCCTGCATCATGTATACATTATAATAGATATAATTAGTTGAACGATTTTTTGATTCGTGTTTGGTTGATGTCGAGTAGTTTAAATTTTTTTTACTATATTTTACATATTACAAGTTTTAGGGTTTTGATTTTTATTTGTATTTAGGTGGTGTCTTATTTATCGTTCATAAACTAAGACATCTTAAGAATTATTGATGAAAATAGTTGGAAATGAATTGCAACACCACTATATTCTCAAAAAAATTTCTTTCACATTGATGATGTGAAATATATAGAACAACGATTCACGATTGGTAAGAAAGTAATTAGTCTTTATCAAGCTGCATGTCTTAATATGTGAGTCAATCTATATTCATTGTAATTTTTCACTTTAATTTTAATCTATTATTCTTTGTGTGTCTCTATAAAACTAATGGAGAAGTACGGCCATATAGGCCTTGATATTAATTATAGATCCCCCACTGACTTGATACGAATCATAGATGGGGCGTAAGTTAATTTAAAAGAAAAAAGTTGCATGTTTCCGAGTATGAAGTGTATACATTTTATATATCACTACTTTAGTTCAAAATAGATTATTAAATCAAATTTGTCACCATTTATATCCATTTCACATAAACAACTTATGTTTTTACACATTAAAAATATTATTTAATACTGATTTTTTTAAATGACCTGAAGTCCACATTTAAAATGCTTACAATTCTAACCCCAACACTGTAAATTTCTCGGATATGTGTCTCAATAAAATTATATTGTGTTCGGACCAATGCTAAGTATTATACACATTCCATGAAGTAAAATGAGAATTTTTGCGTATACAAAAATACCAAGCGTGTCAATACATTTGAATAACATTTTTTTCTTGCCAACCCGCGCTTTAGGGGGGGGGGGGGGAGGGGGGTAGCGCCTAGTACTCATAAAGAAACAAAAGTGTATCAAACTTCTCTTTTAACAATTACTGACATAATAAATTATCAATAATTACAATTCACTTATAGCATCTCCAATTGTGTCTGATAGAGATACCGGGCTGCGTTCTCGCGGGTTTGGATTCACAACAGTCTCAGATCATCGAGATATGGATGATGCAATTAGGGAAATGCATGATCGGGAAATCGATGGACGGGTTTCTCAGTAAACAAGGCACAATCAAAAGCAGGAGGTGATGATCGATTGATCGTGGTTATGCCATGGCATGCAGGGACAGACCCATACATTTTTTCTAAATGGGGCCAAGGTAAAACGTTATAATTATAAATTTTCAATAAGATACTGTTTTTCTCACTAAAATGACAAATTATTCATGAAATAAAGTAATTCTAAGTAAAACTAACATCCATTTCATAAAAGTTCATCGTAAGCTTCAATTACATAAAAAATTAAAAAAATAAAAATGACAATCATATGCATCAATTAAAATTCACGTTGGTATGAACACATTAACATACTACCTATGTTCTCTCTCTTTCTTCCTAGTTTGACTTTTTGACTCGTAATTGAGTCACTTTGACCCGGTGATTTGAGTAACAAGATTATGTATTTTTTGATAATTTTTGCATAGTGTTGTAGAGAAAAAGTTTATCTACAACACCATGCAAAAAATGTCAAAAAATTGCACCGATTTATTACCCTAATTATCGGGTCAATGCGATCCAGTGAATAGTGATATGAACAGTAAATGGAAGAAAGAGAGAGAACGGAGGTATTACATTGTCATTTTAAGTTATGTAGTGTACTAGACTTGTAAGAAGTTTTGATAACTCTACGTGATCGGTGATGTAATATGATGTGACAAGCAATGTTTTCTAACGATTGTGGGTTACAAATGCAATGGTGACAAAGGGTGATTTTATCACCTCACCAAGAGTAACAGTCACAATAATTCATTACTCCATATGATGGGGGGGGGGGGGACGTACTCAAATTGGTGATAGAATTTGGGGATAACTACATATCTATAACTAATATCCTATTTCTAAGCAAAAACTTAGGGGGAGCCACTGCCCCCGGATTTGGATCTTCTACAGCGTGCTGCCTTTGCAGCCGCTGATCCGGTCCGTCTTTTATTCAGGTGGCACAAGATGTTGCTACGTCCTTCCTTGAACTATTCCCACACCAACAGTGGAACATATCTCTCATCCCCTTCCCCTGCCTTCCAACTTCAACAACAGACTTGTTCTCTCTCCAAATCGAAAGTCTGATTCATCTGAAACCCATTTTGTTCTATCTAAACACCATTTAACACTTTTTTTGAATCTAAGATTGAGGTATAGAAAACCATAACCACCAATTCTTTGTAATATGTTTTTTTTTTTTTTTTTTTTGTTTCTCTCACTGTAGTGAAATTCAGTAAACATGAATGGAGGTCTCCGGAGTTGTATAATCTGCGGCAACGAAGAATCACCGATGCTCAGAAGCCATTTTATAGTTACAGGAATATCATCAACTAGATTCAATTCCATCAAAACAGATCTGGTTAATTCTCCAGTTTTCGAACTTCCCATGTATCGATCACCGGATGATCTTGAAGACACCTAGAAGGTTGAGGATTTATGCTAATGAGAGAGAAATTGTTACAGAATCAAAGTGTGGTTCGTTGTTTATTAGAGAGAGAAACAAATTGGGAACGAACCTATTGGAGGGGTGGGGATGAGAGGGATGTTTCCGTGTTGATGTGGGCAGGGGTAATATAAGGACGTGGCGGCATCGTGTAGCTCTTGAATAATGGATGGACCGGATCAGCGGCTGCAGAGTCAGCACAAACATACTAGTAGTTCCTTCCCTGATGGCATGGAACATGCACCGGGTGGGGGAAGGGACAGTTACAGAGGGGAAAGGCCACTAGGTGGATCAACTGACTGCTTCAAGTGTGGGCTTCTTGGTCATTTTGCACGGGAATGTCCTTCCGCTGGTCTAGGCGGTGATCGCTTCTCTTCACATCTTAGAACTGGCGGCGGCAGTGGCCACGGTGACCGATATGCACCGCAGCACCGGATCGCTGTGATGGAGGACGGTACGGTGACAGGGAGCGTGTGGACCCCGAGAAAGCAGGTTTGGTGCTCGCGACCGGTTCAGCAATGACAGGTCAGGTTTGGTTAGCATACCACAAAAATAACCGTATTGCATGGTTGACATAAATGACATAAATTCAGTGTAAACTTTTAGTTATTGTTTATTGACAAAACAAAAAATATGTAATTTATTCACTCAAAAAAAGAAAAAATATGTAATTTTTGCTCGTATCAATCCACCTTTGGTATGAGTTCAAGCAATATATCACATTTTCTTTGAAAAAAAACAATATATATCACATGTATTATGTTAAACCAATTTTTCAAACATTTAGATAATAACCAACATACCCTGAATAGTGAAAAAACAAATAGAAAATTGTTGCTCAATGGTGATTTGATTCATTGACAACACAAGATAAAATTACTAAATGATTATTTTTCAGGTAAAATTGCTAAAAGTATTGCCTGGCAAACTAAAATACTCTAGTCGGCTGAAGCGAGTGAGTTTTACGATTTGAAGATGTTGATCCAAACGCTATATATTCTCATTATATACCCCTTAAAAGAATTAAGGGTAAAAGACAAAAACTAGCCTCCATTTATGGAGAAAATATATTTTGGCCCCTGATTTATGAGAAAAATACCTTTTGCACACCAGTTAATGGAAGAAGGGTGGACAGATACCACACTTCTGTTACAATCCGTTAGTGGAGGGGTGCAACCTGACTTTTATTACCATTTTACCCTTACAAATTGTGGAAAAATAACACCCTTTATCGATAAATATTTTTTGAATTCATCATATTCTTAATGTTCTTGGTGTTCTGGAGCACCACCACCACCACCACCACCACAACCACCAACAACAACAACAGACAATTTAGCTTTATTTGTCAAATGCACTTTCTCTTGCTCACATTTTATATAAGTTGGCACATAATTTTGTAGATTTTATCATTTATATTCTTAAAAGCTACTTCATTTGGAGTTGCTTAACTAAAACATTTAACATTTAGGCACCCTTTATCGATAAATACTTTTTGTAGAATTTTCCCACTGTCTCCCTCTCTCTCTCACTATATCTCTCTCCCTCTGTTTACAAACCAAATAAATGGAGGAGTAAGACAGACAATCCTCAAATAAACAAAATAACGAAAGCTTTTTTTTTCCCTTCTCTTGGCCTAAAGGGTTCTGGAAATTCCTATGGGGAACAAATGTGATACGGGTACGTATCCAGACACGGGCACGGGGCCAAGACGTGGGACACGCGAACGAGTCGCACCGGGCTATCTCAAGGACTACGTCACGAAGTAGCCGCTTATTTACTTTATTAGTTTATTTTAATTATTGAAGTGTTAGGAAGTATTTTCATTGTTTAGGGGTTTTAGCGTGATTAGTTAATTGTTAGAGGAAGAGATAGGATAATTAGTTGTTAGCCAATTTAGTATTTATATGTTGCTCTGGTTCAGTTTATTTTTATCAGAGGAATTGAGAAAATAAATTCGTTTGATCAAACCCTAGTTTGTTAGAAAAAGCGCGGTAGGCTATAAGCTACTTGGGAGTTTTGTCGATTTCTCACAAAATCGTCAATCCGTTACCTTAACGGTAACAAAAAGTGCCACCAAAACTCAAATATTTTTGATGAAAACTTTGCTCAATTTCTGTGGCTACACAGGTAAACCTTTACAAAAGAAAGTGTGCTCATTCTAATTTATGTCAAATATTCTATGAAGAGATTGAAACTGAAGAACATATTCTTTTTCGCTGTCCATCGGTTCTGCCTTTTTGGTTTGGTCTTGGTACCCTCCAGTGTGAATCCAGCAAGTCTATTGGAAATTTCAAGACATGCTTAGAGCTATGGCAACAATTAATTTCAGGAAGGCAAAAGCATAGCTGCCTATATTGGGTTCCAGAATATGGCTTTGTGGACTGTTTGGAATGAAAGGAACAAAAGTATTTTTGTGAGTATTCAACCAATCCCAGCCAAAGCTATCATTTCTCTCACTAGCTTTAACAATGAATTTCTCAAGGTATATCTAACAAAAACACTCTCAGACCAAAAGACGATGGACCGAACATCACAAAGATCCAAGCTTTAACATCAAATCCACTAAATCAACACAAAAACCTCAAGATCCAAGCTTTAAAGACCGTCGCCGCTCACCACCAGTTCCCCTCTCCGCCCCCTCTTCTTGATCTGCAATTGAAAGAGAGATTGATACGGGGACGACAACGATAGATACGGGGATGACGACGATGGAGACGGCGGCGTCCTCGTTCTTCCCTTTCACCTTCTACTTCGATATGGGTGATTTCCGATTGGGGGCGACGTTGGAGTTCCGGCGAGTGGATCGACGGCTAGGGCTATTGAAATTGGAGGCGGAGGGATTGACTTCTTGTGCTGGGTTCGATGGTTCGTCGAATCGGGCAGAGTGTTGGTGGTGGTGGTGGTCCAAAGGGGAGAGAGAGACAAAGGGATGGAGGTGAGTGAGAGATTGGGATGGAGAAGAAGAGAGGCGGAAGACGGGAAGAGAGATAGGAAGAGAAGGTTAGGGTTTGGAAATGAGGAGTGGGAAGGATTGAAGAAAAGAGCATTTATAGTGAGGTAATTTCTCAACATTTTAGGGCTATTTTTGTCCTTTCACCCATCCGTTAGTCAAGCATTAGTTTTTAACTCTGACAGAGGTGCAAAAAGTATTTTCCCCATAAATAAGGGGGCAAAATGTAATTTTTCCATAAATGGAGGGGGGGGGGGTTGTCTTTTACCCAAGAGTTAAATAAATAAAAGAAGGGTAAAAGACACATTGCTCCCTTCAGTTTTGACGAAAAGACAAAATACTCCATGACAAATTAGCAATTCATTAAACACCCTTCTAACACCCTTGTAACGGAAAAAATAAATGACACATCTCACCTCTATGCTAAGTTTTGTCCATAAAGAAATTTTTCCAATTTTTTTGGCTAATATACCTCTGTTTGTGTTTCTTGGTGTTCTTATTCTTGTGTACATGCTCTTGATGTGTTTTGTGTTCTTGGTGTTCACCAAAACCACCATTTCCAAACTAGTTCTTAATAGATATATTGTAGAGAGCTTTATAGTTTGTGCCCTGAACAAGTTAACGACTAGCTATAGAACCCCTAAACAAGAAAACAACTAGCCAGATCAGTAAAAAGGAAAGTTGAATGTTTCCCTAGCAAGTAATGCGGTCATAGTTATGCTTATTAAAAACTAAAAATGTGAAAATATCATGGAAATAAATGAAAACTATATAAAAATAAAGGCTTTTCAAGGTATGAGAGGTCATTTTTTCAGTTGTTATACAAAATTTCCAGATATTATTACAACACTATCTCATATAACTTAATAGAGTCAGTAATGAGGTCATAGTATATCAAACCTGCTTTCTGGATATTTTGTTTGCATGCCCTTCTTTCTCCAAATCAATTCTACATCTGTTTCCTCAGTTGATCTTCCAGGAATGACCTACAAGCTCAAAGAGTCAGCAAGAAAAAAATAAAAGAAAGAAAAGGATAGAGGACTTCCTGAAATATTCTCCTTACAGTCCCATAGAAGCTAATGTTGACATAAGAACCCAGATGCCCTATTTTATTTAATTGGTAAAAGCTATTTACAATGAAAGCCCTTAATAAAACAAAAAAATAAAAGAAACCTTGATATGACTTGAAGTCTTGAAATATGTGGTTTATATTGTACTACATATGTACATGTGGTTTGATACAAAACCAGTTGAGTAGGACTAAACCTCGGAGATACGAAAAATGCAGATAGATGATATACCAATTACTGACTGAGAAGGATAGAGGGTAACCAGTTGAGTAGGACAAGAGAATAAACAATGCAATAGGCATGAAACAAATTAAAAGTCGCCAAGATGAAGATTCAATTGTGCGCTAAAATTTGCAAGAAACTGTTTTGCGAAAAGCAAAGCCACAAAGGGACCCTACAAATCCAACAATGTTGTTTAAGAGTAATAATTTTCAGAGAGTACCTCGGTCTTCGTGATGAAATGCTTGAGATGACGTCCATATAAAAGAGCAAGTGCGCCATTACGCGACAAGATTCTCCGCACAGAAGACTGAGCGCATTGTTGCAGCTTTATAATTTTCCTCTTGAAGCTGTCATTTTGATACTTTGATACTGAAAACCAGAGAATAACTTAGAAGATACTGTATAAACAATATGCACGTTCCACTACTCATGCTTAACAAGAAAACATATGAAACCACAATACAAATTGATAATGAAATCTAGAAGACGATATCAAGACTCCAGCTTGTTTTTGTCCTCCTTTCCTCAATTATCTTTCAAACCATAAATGTGATCAGGAGATGATGGCCATCACCAAGTTACTCTTTGTATTAACATTTCAGTTAAGCTCCTTCATGAGCAACATCCAAGAACAATATTACACCAGACCTCGCCTGACCCTCACCTGATTGGGTTCACTATTATTGAACAATAACCATATCAGACAGAGTAAAAGGGCCTCTCTGAATAATAATTGACGCCGGGTAAAACATCGAGCGAGGGTTGACAGCGGAATCAACAATGAAAAGGCAAAAAAACTAGGGCACAAAGCTCTCTAGAATTTCAAAATAAAATATATTATCAAAGTCTACCCTCAAATTTACCCACAAGCCGGGTATAAATAGCTGAAAACCCTAATTTTGCCAGAAATAGCAAAATTACAAAACTGGCCCAAAAACTATTGACCTTATTGGAAATAATGCGTAAATGATAGTCTGACCCAAATCGGACTAAATAAATAAGTCAAAATACGAAAATTGAAAAACTGCCAAAAATAGCAAAAACTATCTTCGAAGTCTCCGTTGGCTGGTGAAACGTCCGTCTTTGGGGCTGAAATCTTGCGTGACAAGGGTTTCACCCCGGTCTTTCGTGTAGGTCTCTCCGAGAGCTTTCCGAAAACATATTACAATAGACATTCTGATCCATGTAGCTCAAGTTACGCCCAAAACAGTGTGGCGTGACCAAAACTGACCATCTCGCACTTCCCTTGCGCCTGTATTCCACGTCGTGATAGTGAAGTGCGAGGTTAGTCGCATTTGACTGATCTGCCTCGGCTGGTTCATCTGCGAGATTAGTCGCGCCTGGCTCTGGGTCATCTGCTCCTGCATCAGTCTCCCCTGGTTGGAAAGAACTCGCCCTCGAGTTCACTCCCTCGTCTTCAGAGTCCACAAAGCACCGTGTGAGGTGTTTGACATTAAACACGTCAGATGTCTTCAGGTGACTTGGTAGCCGCAACCGGTAAGCATTGTCATTGATCTTTTGCACAATCTCGCAAGGCCCGATCTTCCTGTCCTTCAACTTACTGTATTCTCCCACATGAAAGCGATCACGAGTCAAAACAGCCCAAACGTAATCACCAACATCATAAAGTACCTGACACCGGCACTTGTCGAACCGAGCCTTGTACTTGCTATTGCTTTCCTCAATCTTTCTCTTCATTTGGTCGTGAATGTTCTTCAAATGATCTGCCATCTTCTCAGCTTTAGGATGAACACGTCCCACGCGCGGAATGGGAGCCAAGTCTAGCACTCCTGACGTGTATGACCATAGACAATCTTGAAATGACTCATTCCCGTAGTCCTGTTCACTGATCTGTTATACGCGAACTCCGCCTGCGCGAGTGCCAAATCCCACTGCTTGGGTATGGAACCTACCAAACACCTGAGAAGATTCCCGAGACTGCGATTTACTACATCCGTCTGCCCATCGGTCTGCGGGTGATACGCACTGCTGAAGTTCAATTGAGTACCTATTTTCTTCCAAAGAATCTTCCAGAATTGGCTCATGAACTTCGTGTCACGATCCGAAGTGATAGACCGTGGTATTCCATGCAGCTTCACAATTTCCCTGAAATAAAGATGGGCTATCCGCACGGCATCCATCGTCTCTCTACATGGTACAAAATGCGCCATCTTGGAAAACCTATCAACAACAACTAGGACAGAATCTGCCGCCCTCTGCGTGCGGGGTAAGCCAAGCACAAAATCCATACTAACATCAAACCATGGCTCCTCCGGGACAGGTAAAGGAGTGTAAAGACCTGCATTAGTGAGAAATCCCTTCGAACGCTGACACACATAGCAACGGTCCACATAGTGTTCCACATCAGCACTCAATTTTGGCCAATAAAAATCAGCACACACAAGAGCAAATGTCTTATCTCGGCCAAAGTGCCCTTCCTGGTGGAGCTCCCTGATAATCTGTTGTCGCAAAGAATAATCTGGAACGCACAAACGCCCTCCCCGAAACAGATAGCCAGTAAACAAAACAAAATCATGGCGCTGGCTGGAAATTACCTCAGCAACTATCTTCCCAAAGGAAGGGTCAGCCTCATACATATCTGCAAATGCTTCAAATCCAGGAACCTGGTTGTTCATGGAGGTAAGAAGCATATTACGCCTACTCAAGGCATCGGCTACCCGATTCAAACTTTCTGCTTGGTGTCAATGAAAAAGTAAATTCCTGCAAATAGGCCACCCACTTGGCATGCCGTCGACTCAACTTGTGCTGCCCATTGATATTCTTCAACGCATCGGTGAACAAGATGAACTCCTTCTGCACTAAATAATTACGCCAATGCTTCAACGTCTGAACAATGGCATAGAACTCCAGATCATACGTCGAGTAATTTTTACTGGCTCCAGACAGCTTCTCGTTGAAAAACGCAATCGGACGCCCTGACTGACTTAGAACTCCGCCATGCCCACACCTGAGGCATCACAGTTAACCTCGAACATCTTGTCAAAATCAGGTAGTGCTAGAACTGGTGCTTTTGTCATCACCTTCTTGACCTGGTTGAAATTAGCCTCTGCTTCGTCCGTCCACCTGAAATCACGCCCTTTCAAACACTCAGTGATGGGTGCCACCAAAGTGCTGAAATTCCTTATAAACCTGCGATAGAAATATGTCAAACCATGGAAACTGCGCACATCGTGCAGTGTCTTAGGCCTGGGCCAATCCACAATGGCCTCAATTTTCGAAGGATCTGCATGCACACCATCAGTAGACACTATGAAACCCAAAAATTGCACAGAATTAGTGAAAAAGAAACACTTCTTCATGTTAATGAACAAACTCTCCGCCTTCAATGTTTCAAAGATAGCTCGCAAATGATCGAAGTGAACAGCCCATGTGGGACCGTAAATAAGAATGTCATCGAAATAAACGACAACAAACTTTCCCATAAAAGGCCTGAGAACCTGATGCATGAACCGCATGAAGGTGCTAGGCGTGTTGGAGAGACCAAAAGGCATCACCATCCACTCGTACAACCCATGCTGTGTCTTGAACGCGGTCTTCCACTCGTCCCCCTGCTTGATCCGAATCTAATGGTATCCACTCTTGAGGTCAATTTTCGAGAAGACCTGAGAGCTAGACAGTTGATCTAGCATGTCATCAAGTCGCAGAATGGGAAACCTGTACTTCACGGTGATCCGATTAATGGCTCTGCTGTCTACACACATGCGCCAAGAGCCATCATTCTTTGGAACTAACAGGGCGGGTACTGCGCAAGGACTCATACTCTCCCTGATGTAACCCCTCTCAAGTAATTCAACCACCTGCCTCTGTAACTCTTCTGC
This sequence comes from Linanthus parryae, assembly GCA_023055425.1. Classification (NCBI taxonomy): domain Eukaryota; kingdom Viridiplantae; phylum Streptophyta; class Magnoliopsida; order Ericales; family Polemoniaceae; genus Linanthus; species Linanthus parryae. The sequence goes on from JALGPY010000007.1 coordinate 42,480,450, forward strand.
TTACTTGGGACTGAGACGATAAGCAGGTCGGTTTGGCAGACTTGAACCTGGAACTAGGTCTATCTGATGTTGGATGTCCCTCATTGGTGGCAAACCAAGAGGGCGGTCCTCTGGCATCAAGTAGGAGAACTCATCCAAAACCTGCTACACCTCAGGAGGTAATTCAGACTCCTCACCACTGGCACTATTATCAGAAGGGATCAATGCATAAACAAACTTTTCCCGCTGGATTTCCCCCAAGAACTGGGATAGAGAAAGCAGCTTGGCCGGCGCGGTCGGAGACGGAACGGACCCCTCCCGTCGCGGAGCTAATACGATTTTCTTCCCCTTCATCACAAACGAATGGGTATTCTTGTACCCATCATGGAAAACATGTCTATCATATTGCCATTATTGGAATTGTGCCCTAGAGGCAATCAATTTATTGTGACAAATATATGGATTTACGATTCATTATGTTATCGGTATGGATATATGTTAACATGAATGAAGTCCTTAGAATATAAGTTTTATATTCTTAAATATCCCTAGTCGATTATAATGATTAATGGGACAATCATCTATAGACTAGTATGGGTTGGATTGATATGGAGATATCATGATCGAACACATGGGTATGCATTAGGAGTAATGGCATACTGGATTGACCCATCTCCAAGAAGGCTACATACATGTTATGTTAAGTCACAAGCGCTTCTCGTGGTGCATTGGTATTGTCATCCTTAGACTTGAAGTCACTAGATTTTCTAGTTGTGGATTATTGTGATTTTGGTAGCGTCAAACGCAACACTGTAACTGGGTAGCTATAAAGGCGTGTACCTGATACAATAAGAAGCAAGCTTAGATATCGTAGCGTTCGTAGATAGAATTTATCCCTCCCACATAACGGGAGCAAATATCCTAGGCCACTCGAGGGATAGTGCTTATAAAATGTCTGGCCAGACTCAAATAAATCAATCTAGAATATTGATGTTATTTGCACGAATAAGGCTATTCCCATGGATCGAGAAACTGTGGATTGGATATACGAGTGTGACTTGTATGTCTCGTGTCCAATCCGGATATGGGGACAAAGGGATGAGACAATTACTTGCACAAGGTTTGTCATGATGACTACTCTATTTGTTGGCTGGAATGGATGTCTTGCTAGAGGCCGCTCCATATTAGTAAATTGTTACTACCAACTAAATAGAACCTATGGGGTCACATGCCATATATGGGTGAACTAGTCTTGGGAAATAATTAATTAATATGATTAATTAATTAGAAGGATCAAATCGCAACAACTTGCTAACTTAGTAGGACTAATATGCAAGTTGGACTAATCCATGTATAGACATGATTAGCATTTTCCAAGGTGGCCTAATTCATGTAGGGACATGATTAGGATTAATTTGCAAATAGAACTAATCCATGTATTGACATGATAAGGACTATTTTGCAAAAGGAACTAATCCGAACTTGAGTAGGATTAGGAGAGGGGTTCTTTATGTAGTAGGACAAGGAGTTGTGGGACTATATAAAGAGCACTCCTAGCTTATTTTTCTCTCAACACAACACACATCTATATGATAGAGTAGGAGAGAATAAAGCAAGGAGAGAGAGCAAGTCCCAAGCAAGGGCCGAACCCCCCTTGGGACTGCCCCCTACCCGTCGGCCATAAAGGGAGCCGCCACCTTTGGTGCTCCATTGTTGCATGATTATTCTTCCTCTTCCTCTTTCCGGGCTAGCACCAAGGATTGGAAGATCTATTATTCAACTCTAGGCGTGGATCAACCATAGAGACGTGACACAATTCGCGTTTGAAGTCATCAAAGGAGAACCCTAAGGTGTGTTATTGATTTCTTCCTTTACCATCGTTATGTCTCTTGACTTGTGATCCTTGGAGGGTTTTGCATGGGTTATGATTGTTTGTGTTTTCGTTGCGCATCCATGAATCAAAACCCTACAGTGGTATCAGAGCCACAAGTTGTAGAGCATAAATGTGGTTTATGTGTTACGTTTTGATAGTTTTACACCTTAAAATTGTTGTTTATCGCGTAAAACAAGACAAATCAAGCATGTGATGCAATTTGTCAATAATCTATCATAACAAGATCTAGTTTTTGCATTGGATGCATGAATTAGTGAGTTTGAGAAATTTTAGGATCTTATATCTATGGTTTGGGCATCCTTATGGAAGAAGGAGTTCTTCCCAAACAAGGAAACAACCAAACTTGGGCACCAAGTAAGGGAGTTGTTTTGGAAACAACTCCCAAAGGAGGTTCGGCCCCCTAGGGACCGCCCCTCCTTGCTTGCTGCCCAAGCAAGGCTCGGCCTAGGGGCTGGGGCAGCCCTAGCCCGCGTCCTAGCCGCGTGGGCTAGGGGCCGGCCGGTCCAAGTCCTTTGCGGTTCTCTTTTTGGGCCCGGGCAATTAGATTGTTGGGCCCCATGAACCGTTTTAACCCTAGAATATCCTAAAATCAATTAAAATTGACCAAGCGCATTAAAATTGGATTATAACTGTTTATGTGCAATTCGCATGGTGATTGGATATGGCCTTAGGATGTGGTTTGATGTGGATGATTAATTTTTGTGGTTTGGTTTACGGACTGCGAGCTTATCAATTAATTGTAATAATTAATTAGGGTTTTATGGCCTGCGAGCCATTTTATTTCTCAACTTGTGAGATTTATTTTATTTAGTATAGTTGTTAGCTAGTGCTAGATAGAGTAGATTGTTAGCAAAGATTGAAGAAAAGAAGCCCAAAGCCAAAAGAAGCCACAAAAGATGGAGCATGGAGCATGGAGCATTCCACATGACTATGAAGGATGGACCAAAAGATCAAGACGCATGGAGATGTGTTTGCTTTTAGGGTTCATAGATAATTCAATTGGCTTGGAATTATCTTAGTCTAGAAAAGGCCATATCCACATCACGTTTTATTTTGTTTTGTGGTTGTTTATTTTATTGTCTTATTATTTTGTGGTTGGTGTATGGATGATGCATGCAATTAGGATAATAAGATAATTAGACAACCCGGATCTATTATTTGGAGTTGTGCCCAAACTCAAATAGATAGATTAGTTGATATGGATCAACAAAACAACTAAAATTGAATTTAAAAATCCCTCAAAATTCAAATATTGTGTTCTTGCCTTCTCGTTATTTAAACACTCATTATCATCATGTTTTATCAAGTTCGTGCGTGCCAAAGCATGGAGAATTGGTTCATAATGATGGAATGCGATAGCACAAGCAAGTAATGTGCAATTGTTTAAATAAGAGGTTGAACACAACTAGGCTATTAATATGATTAAAACCTAGAGGTAATCAATTGGGATTATCCATACGGATAGATAAATAAGGATTTATTTGCCCAATTGAACCAAGAGTTTCATAAGAGATGCAATTGGAATTGTTCCTACCTAAAGTAGTCAAATTATGGGTGACTTGCCAAAGCAAGCTCATAAGGAGATGAAACATGGATCTTGGCCCACTAGAAAATATAAGGATATTTTCCGCATTAATATCTTGAGGGTTATTAATCCGTAGTAAAATAGTGGGAGCTATGTTTAACAATTTAAATCCTTGTTAAATATAGTTAAACGTCACAAACTTTGCATAATCCTATTATGTTGAATGCCCATTGCATTAAACAAACAAAAACACGACTTTATCTATTTTCTAGACTGGTATAAAATTGAGAATTGTTCTCAAATAAAAGAGAATTTGTTGTACTTCGTGGAATATATAGTTCTCTTCCACCGACTACCAAAAACACACTAAAACCTATGAAAGGAACACCAAATAATGGTTCTTTGGTTATGACTTGCCTCATGTTAGCTGCCATGAACTCTGAGCTTTGGAAGCAAGATAAGAACATGGAGGCGTATGATATGGTCATACATTGAAAGAAGCTCTTTCAAAAGAGCGAGTTAGACATGAAAGGTTTGAAGTGTTGCTCCACTTTGCGTTATGCAAATAAACTAATTCAATCTGATTGAAGCATTAAGTGAATGGGCATTATCTATGAGATAGATAAAGAATAAACGGTTATTCGCCCAAGTAGACCAAGAATCGCATTGGATGCAATTATAGTTTTGTTCAAAGGATATTTACTCTATATGATTGAGAATCACTAAACAAAACACTAGTAATGGGCATGGATAAAGCTGTTAATGGTTAACAGCATGGGTGAGGGCAAATTGTTTGCGCCGACCCCATGGGTATAAATCAAGCCTGTTGCTAAAACAAAGTTTCCTTAAAAGTCCCATAGGTAGTGTAAAGGAAGAGAGACTACCCAAAGTACATGGAAGTAAATAATAAAGGAATTATGAATTCCGATTTGGGTATTTTTGTTATAGAAATCAATGTGTCTATCTCATCATCACAAGTATATGATACTAGATGAGGATCTCACATTTATGGAAGTGTGGAGGATCTCAAGAGACGAAGACAATTGGATAAGGAAGAAATAATTCTACACGTGGGGCTATTAAGCAAAGGGTTGCTGAATAAGCCGTAGGGAATTATTTCTACCTTTAAGAAATTGTTCATGAATTAGACAAAAGCGATCATGTCCCTGCTATGAGTAGGACCATTATCATAGTTTCTTGTTTGGACAAGAAAGCTCCCTATAATAATAAAGGACAAATGTTGTTCCATTTATTATGATATGCATTATTGTAATGCAATTTTGTCTAAGTGGATTGTATATCCTTGATCATGATAATTTCATCTATAACATTAATACCAAGAAGTTTGCATCTTATGATATGAACTTCACTTATCTTTAGCATTATCGTTTAGGCCTCATAAATAAAGAGATACATATCTAGAACTCCATGTGGATGGATATCTGGAACTCATTTGATTATTGAATCATATGAGGCATGCAAGACTTATTAGGCAAAGATATGTTCTTTTGGTAATCATACATATTGATGTATGAAGGCCGCTAAGCACAAATGCTAAAGATGGTTTTCAGTACTTCACCATATTTACTGATAGGATCAAAAAAAATATGGATTTGTGTATCTTATGAAGAAACAAATCAGAATCCTTTGAATTGTTCAAAGTATTCAGGAATGAAGTAGAGAACCATCTTGAAAAAAGTATTAGGGCTCTACGATTGGATCGTAGAGGAGAGTACTTGAGCCAAGAGTTTGACAAGAATATATGGGAGTGTTGGATATGATCCAAAACTCGCTCCACCTAGCACGCCACATGGGTTTGGCGTGTCTAAAAGGAGAGTTCGAACCTTGTAGAACACGGTTCGGTCCATGATGAGTCAAATAGAACTTCCACTTTACTTTTAGGGGCTATGTTCTAATTACTGCAAATTTTGCCCTTAACCTTGTTCCATAAAAAAAAATGGATTATGAATAACACCATATGAGATATGGACTAGGAAATGTCCTAGCATGTCATTCATAAATATTTGAGGTTATGAAATTTATGTAAAAGAGTTTACAAATAAACGTGGACCCAAGTCGGATAAATGTTTTGTGGGATATCCTGAAAATTATATTATTTCTACAACCCAATCGAGAACAAACTGTTAGTTGCTCGAACTACAGTGTTTCTAGGTAGAGATTGTCTCTAAGAGAAACAGTAGGAGGGCAGTAGAACTTGAATAAGTTCAAGAACCACAACAGAACATTGATCTTTTTAATGGAACATGAGCAGGATCACAAAGTGTTGTGGAGTAACCTACTCAGAAAACACAAGAACCTCGTAGGTTAGGTAGGATATATCAAGAGACTAGAGAAATAAGGATTTCTAATAACCTAGGATATATTTCTCATGAAGATGAGCCTACAACTTATGAGATGGCCATGTATGGGCCATACTCACAGAAATGGCTTGGAGCCATGAGATGCAAAAATGGAATCCATGTATACCAACAAAGTATGGACTTTGGTGGAACCACCTGAAAGGTGCAAGTGGGTTATGAGGAAACCAAAATGGATGGTAATATGATTACTCTTTAGAGAAAATTGGTTGGGCAAGGATTTCCTGTGAGTTCATAGTATAGACTATGACGAATTCTTTCCCAATTGTGATGCTTAAATCCATTCGCATCTTGCTTGTAGCAATATGTCTATAGATTGAATCAAGCTTCTTGGAGTTGGAATCTTCAAATTGATGATGCAATTAAAGGAGTTTGGTTTCATCAAAATTGAATATGAGACTTGTGTTTACAAAAAGGTTAGTGGGAGCATAATTACGTTTCTGGTCTTGTATGTGGAGACATACTAATCATTGGGAATGACGTCCCTACTTGGCAATCTTACGTAGATTGACTAGGGAATTAATCTTCAATGATAGACTTAGGCGAAGCAAACCCATGAACATCTATCGTGGTAGATTAAGATGGTTGCATAGCTTAAGTCATAGTACATAAATTGACAAAGGTGTTGAAATGGTTCAACATGTATAGAATATGGATTCTACCTATGTCACATGGAATTGGTCTTTTGAAGACTAGTTGTCTTTCCAATTAGATTGGGAAGGGACCGTATGAATAAGATTCATGAGATACGCCATGTTATGTACTAGACCAGTAGTGCCATATGGCATGATACAAGGATACCAGTCAAATCCAGGTGAGAGTCACTGGATAAATTATCAAGATTATACTTTAGTACTTAAGAAGCACTAAGGATGAATTTTTTATAAATGGAGGATACGAAGAGTTTTCTGTAAGGGGTTACTGTGATGCGAACTTCAAATCTGACAAAGAAAATTTCAGATTATAGTCATGTTTTATGTTTTGCCCTAGTGGGAGCTACTGTGAGCTGGAAAGGTTCCAGGCAAGATCCAGTCACTGATTCTAACATAGAGGACTGAGTAAATTAACGCATAAGATGCATTTACTCATAATATTCAATCTCAATCAAATAGTCGATGGAGGAGATGTGAATATTTTCAAAGTACCAGCAGATGTCTCGCCCCTGCGCAATGTAAGTGTGGAGTGCCGCGCTAGATCAATGGGCATATGATGCAGGAGATTGACTCTAGTGCAAGTGGGAGACTGTTGGAATTGTGTCCTAGAGGCAATCAATTTATTTTGAAAAATATATGGATTTACGATTCATTATGTTATCGGTATGGAGATATGTTAACATGAATGAAGTCCTTAGAATATAAGTGTTATATTCTTAAATATCCCTAGTCGATTATAATGATTAATGGGAAAATCATCTATAGACTAGTATGGGGTTGGATTGATATGGAGATATCATGATCGAACACATGGGTATGCATTAGGAATAATGGCATACTGGATTGACCCATCTCCGAGAAGGCTACATACATGTTATGTTAAGTCACAAGCGCTTCTCGTGGTGCAATGGTATTGTCATCCTTAGACTTGAAGTCACTAGATTGTCTAGTTGTGGATTATTGTGATTTTGGTAGCGTCAAACGCTACACCGTAACTGGGTAGCTATAAAGGCGTGTACCGGATACAATAAGAAGCAAGCTTAGATATCGTAGTGGACGTAGATAGAATTTTTCCCTCCCACATAACGGGAGCAAATATCCTAGGCCACTCGAGAGATAGTGCTTATAAAATGTCTGGCCAGACTCTAATAAATCAATATAGGATATTGATGTTATTTGCACGAATAAGGCTATTCCCATGGAACGAGAAACTGTGGATTGGATATACGAGTGTGACTTGTATGTCTCGTATCCAATCCGGATATGGGGACAAAGGGATGAGACAATTACTTGCACAAGGTTTGTCATGATGACTATTCTATTTGTTGGCTAGAACGGATGTCTTGCTAGAGGCCGCTCCATATTAGTAAATTGTTACTACCAACTAAATAGAACCTGTGAGGTCACACGGCATATATGGGTGAACTAGACTTGGGAAACAATTAATTAATATGATTTATTAATTAGAAGGATCAAATCGCAACAACTTGCTAACTTAGTAGGACTAATATGCAAGTTGGACTAATCCATGTATAGAAATGATTAGGATTTGCCAAGGTGGCCTAATTCATGTAGGGACATGATTAGGATTAATTTTTAAATAGAACTAATCCATGTATTGACATGATAAGGACTATTTTGCAAAAGGGACTAATCCGAACTTGAGTAGGATTAGGAGAGGGGTTCTTTATGTTGTAGGACAAGGAGTTGTTGGACTATATAAAGAACACTCCTAGCTTATTTTTCTCTCTACACAACACACATCTATATGATAGAGTAGGAGAGAATAAAGCAAGGAGAGAGAGCAAGTCCCAAGCAAGGGCCGAACCCCCCTTAGGACCGCCCCCCTACCCGTCGGCCATAAAGGGAGCCGCCACCATTGGTGCTCCATTGTTGCATGATTCTTCTTCCTCTTCCTCTTTCCGGGCTAGCACCAAGGATTGGAAGATCTAGTATTCAACTCTAGGCATGGATCAACCATAGAGACGTGACACAATTCGCGTTTGAAGTCATCAAAGGAGAACCCTAAGGTGTGTTATTGATTTCTTCCTTTACCATCGTTATGTCTCTTGAATTGTGATCCTTGGAGGGTTTTGCATGCGTTATGATTGTTTGTGTTTCCGTTGTGCATCCATGAATCAAAACACTACAGCCATGGACGACCCAACAAGACATGACATGCATCCATATTTACCACGTCACACCAATGACTATCATGATACTTATTAACAATTGAAAAAGAAACTAGACATCTTTTATCAACTGTTACCTTAGAACCTCTGATTAGCCATGACAGCTTGTAAGGCGCAGGATGTTTCTCCGTCTTCAGCTGCAATTTCTTGACAGCTTCTTCAGAGACGATGTTGTCGCAACTGCCGCCGTCTACGATCATCTTGCAAACCTTCTTCCCAGTCGTGCAGGTAGTGTGAAAGATATTGGTTCTCAACCAATCATCCTTCGAATCACCCTTGGGAGTTAGTAAGTTTTTACGGACAACCAGATTCTCATGAACATCCCCGTAAAGCACATCTTCATCGTCGTAGTCATCATATACGGGATCTCCCTGGTACCCAACTTCTTCGACCTCGTAAGTAGTACCCTCTTCGATGAATAAGCTCTTCGGCTTTTGCACGGCCGGCTTCTTGCACTCTGTCGCCCTGTGCCCTGGTTCACCACACTTGTAGCACTTAAAGCCGCTACTCGATGCATCAGGGGCTGCTTAGGTGGTTGGTCGGGAGGCCAGAGATCGAGTCGATCGATTGGTCTGATCGGCCCTCGATGCAGGTTTCTGCTCTGTTGCTTCTCCAAAGTAAGAGCCCTTTGGTAAACTTCTGAAACCGTCCAGAAAGTTTGCAGACATAGAACATCCTGCAGGGATTTTCGTAAACCTGAAAAGTATCGCGCTACTAGCTGCTCTTCTGTCTCGGATAGGTCATTCCGGGCGATCAATTGATACAACTCCTCGGTGTAATCTTCCACATATTTGACACCTCGCCTCAACGTGTGGAGACGCTGATATAGGGTTTGGGTATAGCCGAAAGGAAGAAAGTGAGCCCCCATCTTCTTCCTCATCTTTTCCCACTCAACAATCTTTGGTTTCCCTGCTTCTCACGAGAACGTCGTAACTGTTCCCACCATGATGAAGCTCGACCCTTGAGTTTGATTGCTACCAACTTCACCTTCTCCCGTTCATAAACTTCCTTGTACTCAAAGATCCGATCCACCTCGTTCAGCTAATCGATGAATCCATCGGCTTGAACGGTACCGGAATAGCTGGGGATCTCGACCTTGAAGCCTAGACTGCTTCGGTGATCGTCACGACCACGGTACTCCCGAACTCTTGGTTTGCGATGGTACGGGTTCTCAAGGGACGCCACTGAGTCGTCGTCTAAGTCTTCCTGATCATCCAGATCTTGCGCCGCCAGGCGCCGTGTCAGCTCTTCGATCTGTTGCTGCTGAACCTGGTTCTGCCGCTCCAGATCTTCTATCCTCATCACGTCTTCGAGGTTACGTTCTCTCTGGGGGGGCATCTTCAGCAACCTGCTGCCCACGACCACGAGCACGTCCACGAGGCATCGCGACGATGATCTTCCTCCCAAGTCGAACTTGCTCTGATACCAAACTGACGCCGGGTAAAACACCGAGCGAGGGTTCACAGTTGAATCAACAATGAAAAGGCGAAGAAACTAGGGCACAAAGCTCTCTAGAATTCCGAAATAAAATATATTATCAAAGTCTACCCTTAAATTTACCCACAAGCCGGGTATAAATAGCTGAAAACCCTAATTTTGCCAGAAATAGCAAAATTACAAAACTGACCCAAAAACTATTGACCTTATTGGAAATAATGCTTAAATGATAGTCTGACCCAAATCGGGCTAAATGAAGAAGTCAAAATACGAAAATTGAAAAATTGCCAAAAATAGCAAAAAATATCTTTGAAGTCTCCGTTGACTGGTCAAACGTCCGTTTTTGGGGCTGAAATCTTGCATGACGGGGTTTCACTCCAACCATTTGCGTAGGTCTCGCCGAGAGCTTTCCGAAAACATATTACAATAGGCATTCTGATCCCTGTAGCTCAAGTTACGCCCAAAACAGTGTGGCGTGACCAAAACTGACCATCTGGCACTTACCTTGCGCCTGTCTTCCACGTCGTGATAGTGAAGTGCGAGGTTAGTGGCATCTGACAGCTCGGCCTCGTCTGGTTCATCTGCGAGATTAGTCGCGCCGTGCTCTGGTCATCTGCTCCTGCATCAATAATAGTTTACTTTGGGAGGAACTTGAGCGGCTCCTGCAACTACCCACTAGACATTTTCATGATAAGCATAAATTTGTGGCCAGTATTCAGAAATGAAGTAAAAGAGTAATGACCAATGCGGCTGTAGTGTAAATCCTGACCCTGAAAATCAAAATCATTCTCCAGTATCTGTATGCACAAACCGAAAATCAGATAAGTGAACAAATAATTTAAAGAGCAACCAGACATACAACACAAAAATATTACTTACCATGGCCTCAACATCAGAGAAGTATGGAATGTCATTTTCACTATCAGAGAAGTAGGCATCCGACTTCTTGCACTTGGCAATGCTAGAAGCTTTTTGTGCTTCTTTTCTTTGTCTCCTGCCTTCAATAGCCTTCTTAGCTTGTCTTCGAGCTAGGAGCTAAGGAGAAGGGTATAAAGATAATGTTAGACATGTGATCTCATTTACGGAGTTTGGGGATTAAAGTATAAGAGGAATGTACAATTTATCCTACTTTATCCCACTCTATCATCTTTTGCCACTTTGGAGGTGGTACAATCAAGGGGATAAGGACACTAGGTATTGAGGGGGGGGGGGGGGGGGGGTTGGAGGTGTTGAATTGCATTTACTGTATTTATAACATTTAAAAAATGTCTATTCCAAAAAAAAATTTATACATATTATTTATTTAAATACGTATCATATTCTACTTCATACTACTAGTCTGTCCCAGCTCTTTCTTCCCAATTTGACTTTTGTCACTATTCATTGGGTCCCTTTGACCCGGTGATTTGAATAGCAAACTGATGTAATTTTTGATAATTATTTGATGGTGCTGTAGAGTAAAATGTGCTCTATAATATGGTGAAAAATTTATCAAAAGATTGTATTATTTTGCTACCCAAATCACCCGGTCAAAGTGACCCACAAACGAGTCAAAAAAGTCATATGGGAAGAAAGAGCTGGGACGGACTGGTAGTATATTGCTCTAACCAAACACTGAAAAAAAAATTATATTCTGACTTATCCCAATCCAATCATATGCTCCCTCATATCCCTGTAAATGCCTTACGCCCCTTTTGTCTTATAGTTTACCAAAGAATTGACAGTCATATTAATAAGCCGAACGAGAACAATACATGTCTTTTAAATGTACCATATTAATTCACAAAATGAATTACCATGAATACGTCGTCATTGCATGGCATCTCTGTATCTTCAGTGTTCAACGTACATACTAGGCCAACATCAATGTCCATCAGCATGTTGATTTCTTTAACGGGTATTACTTCTGGTTGATCACCATTATCCACACTATCCTGAACACCACTATCATTTTCATGAAGCATACCACTATCACCGCCGTGAAGAAGCTCATCTTCTTGTTCCTTTCTCATTCTGTAATATTGCGTCTGAATGTTCTCTGCTTTTGTCTTTCCAGTTACATTCGTTTTTGGTGAAGTAATAATAGCAGCACCTTCAAGATTGGATGCGAGTTGAAGCTTCAGTTGCAGTATTGCTATTATATAGATGCACCTATCTGCAGAAGTAACTGATAGGAGCATCTCAATAATAGTGATACTGCAACTGAAGCTTCGGCTCGCATCCACAATTCTGAAGGTACTGCTATTAATACTTCACCAAAAACGAATGCAACTGGAAATATAGAAGCAGAGAACATTCGGACGCAATATTACAGACTGTGAAAGGAACAAGAAGATGAGATTCTTCACGGTTGTGATAGTGGTATGCTTCATGAAAGTGACAGTGGTGTTCAGGATAGTGGGCATAATGGTGATCAAACTGTAGCAATACCCGATGAAGAAATCAACATGCTGATGGACATTGATGTTGGCCTTGTGTGCACGTTGAACACTGAAGAAACTGAAATACAATGCAATGATGAAGTATTCTTGGTAATTCATTCCGCTTATCAATATGGTACATCTGATAGAAATGTAATTCTCGTTCGGTTTATTAATATGAATGTCATTGCTTTGGTAACCTTAGAAAAAGGGGCATAAGCTGGGATACGAGGGAGCATATGATTGGATTGAGATAAGGCAGGATATGATTGTTTTTTAGTGTTTGGTTAGAGCAAAGTATGATACATATATAAATAAATAATATGTATAAAATAAAAAAATTATTTGGGATAGGCATTTTCTAAATTTTATATTTACATTAAAGGAAATTTAACACCCACCTGTATACCTAGTATCCTTATCCTTGCTTGTACCACCTCCAAGGTGGTATAAGCTTTTAGGCAAAAAAATGAGGAGTGTGGATAAAGTAGGATAAATTGTACATGTCTCTTAAACTTTAAGCCCAAACTCAGTACTTGCACCCCATGTTTCATAGGCCAACAAAGTTTGTCTCGTTCTTGATTATTGGTTCATTTTTCTTGCTCGATACTTCTGTTATAGAAATCTGTTATCAAAGCCTGGTTTCAAGATACAAATGGAACTATTAACTTGGGTTTCAGAATCCGGTGGAACTCATAAGTTATGGTTTCGTGATTCAGGTGGAGCATCCAGACAAACCTTTTTCGAGTAAGGGTTTCGATATTCCACCAAGAAGGATGTCTAGTTAAGCAATCAAGATCGTTCTGTTCACGAGAAGAAACAGGTTTTGTTGGCCTATGAAACAGGGGGCGCAAGTAAACACACCGTCTGAGCCCCTTGGTGTCTATCAGGGATCCTTGTATGGAGCATCCGACGCTCATCTGATTCGGGCGTGAAAATATAGTGTGCAGGTTGACATCTAGCGCATCTGGCACACATTTGTTTCCGTCGTGCATCTAGTATTCTGGCGATTGGCGTTTAAGGCACAGTCTGTTTCTCGCGTTAATCTGGCTCTTGAAATGGAGCATTTTGCGCATGATTCTATTTCTGGCACGCGATCTGGTTCTGGCAAGCGTTCTGCACAACTATTACTCTGGTGTGCATTTGTTTTAGCGTGTGTGTGGCATGCTTCTAGCTCTCATTTGGGGCAAAATATGGTGAGCATCGGTTTCTGGCGCATATGGGGCAATTCAGGGCGCATCTGGCACAACACATGTTCTGGCAATGGTTATGGTGCAGTTGGACTCGCCCCTGACACAATTGTTGTGGTGCATCTGTCTGGCGCTTGTTTGTAGCGCATCAGGAATACATTCGTTCATGTCTAAGTGAATTTATTCGAGAATGGTTTTGAGTGGAGAACCTGTTTCTATTTATGGAGGTGTATCCGTTTATAAGGAGGTGCATATGGTGCATCCGCGCATTCGTTGCAAGGACAAATGGGAGTTGGAACAAGTTTTGTTGTATATGGGGAGGCGTGCTCCTTTATGGTCCTTGGAGACGCATCGGTTTTCAAGCTTTGGAGAGAAGCACCGGTTCTGATTCACGTTGTTAGGTCGATTTGAGTTGAGATTTGTTGAAATAACGCAAAGCGACTAGCAAATTAGGTGAAGCAATGAAGCAGAGATGAGAGGAAGAAAAAATTGCAGCATCTAGAAGGGCAATAGTTTAAGCGAAAAAAGAACTTGTTCGCATGAACAGGGATCTGCTCGCACGAATAGGTTTGGGGGCTGGAGCAGTTTGTTTGATTTCCTTATTCGTTATGAAAGGTTTCTGGATTGTGTTGGGAGAAAGTCAGGATCTCTAGACCTATATAAGAGTCTAGGACCGTGGCACTTGTGTGGTATACTCATGTTGTCATTCTGGATTTCTCTTAGTAAAACATCAGGTTATGGCTGTGGAGGTAGCTTAGTGATTCCTTTACTGAACCACATTAAATTGTGTGTCTCGTTCTTGATTATTTATTCATCCTTCTTGCTTGATACTTCGGTTATAACAATATACATTTTGTAAACTATATCTATTAGCTTATATATAAATAAACAATGTTACATATCATTTCTCTTATTCTATGCATCTCGTGATTTAGCAGCTCATTCTGGAGCCTTCTAATACAATTTGATTCTAATAAAAAATCACTTTTGAGTTCATATATCTAAAATTAAGTTATTCCTTTTAATTAATTGTATTTACTTTCTATATGGAGAATTCACTCAATAATGAAGTAGGGTGGATTTTGAAATGTTAGCATAATAGTGTTAATTAAATCTTGCACTTGAAAATCTTAGCACATGTTTGACAAAATGCATTCAGCATAAAATAAATTAACACGCCTTAATTATTTTAAAATTTTTAAGATTCGTATACGTTGTTTACTGGCTGCCATAAAGAAAAAAACATGTGTCTATCACTGTATTATGGTCTACATATAAAACATTTGAAAATAGCATTTTTATTGATTGAACAATGAGTCAGTGCATTATTCCAATATTTTTAATAAATAATACGTGTATTTATTGACGATCATAATTCATGAAGTTGACAACATAAATAACGAAAATAAGACTGTGATAGGAAATTGGAAGATGTTTGACATCAAGACAACGATAAGGGGGAATGAAGCATTAAATTTATAAGTAATAAGAGCTCAAATATACATTTACTTATATAAGTAAATTAGACACATGTCATAAAAAATTAATCAATTTGACAATTGTTCTATAACCGTCAAATTTTAGGGACAAATTTCCTCAAACAGAACTATTAGAGAAAATATTAATGTTTGATTGTTTGAAAACTACACATTCTTACTATTGCAGATATGACGTATAAATGTCATATTTTATTTTCCAATGTTTGATTTTGGTTAGAAATGAGTAACGCTTTTCTCCGTCATAAGGAACAAAAATATCTCATTTAAAATAGAAATAATATAAATAGTTCTTCACGGATATATCCCAAGGTAGTCTATGTGTCAGTTGATTGGGATGGACTATGATACCACATTCAACCTTCTATCTGGATAATTAGGGTTACCATAACTACCACATCTGTGGTTAAAAATGTTACGACCTCCGCCCCTTTGTTAAAAATACGACGGTCGCCACGCATGTTTTGAAAACTATGTCCGTCCAGTAAAGTAAGTTTCATTTCTACTAGATCTACCACGACCACAACCTCTTTGGTGAAAGCTACCCTTTTTAGGATACCGATTGGGAGAGAACACAAAATCAAAAGACACACTAACAAAAGAAGAAGCAGAAGAATTCAACTCAGGTATTTGGGACTTCAACATACGTTCTTCACCTTTTAATAAAATATGCAATCCTTCTAGAGAAATAGACTATGATTTGTGCGAAGAGAAGATGAAATGAGTTTTATTCAATTGGTAATCCATTTAGGGTATAGATGAGCGTATCCTCATCATCAATCAAAACCAATGAAGCATCCAATTTACCACGGATATATTTTAACTTGTGCATGTAAGTGTCTATTAAGTCAGATCTTTTCTTGATAGATTGCAAATGAGCTTTCAGTTCGAGAATATTAGATCTAGTAAGAGATGCATACTGTCATTCCAAAGCTAACCACGCCGAATGAGAATTGGTCTGACCTGTGACTATTTTGAACGCCTCCGATGAGAGGGTAGCGTTGAGAACAGCGAGATGAGTCTGATCATGAGTACACCAGATAGAAAATGACGGATTCACAAAGGTGGTGGGGGATTTGGATCTGGAATGAACTCTGTCAGAGCGACAATTGATCCATCGTGATGACCGAAAGTGATCGCGTTTTAAAGATCGCAGTGATTTGATGCTTACACAAGACGTAGTTCGTATTTTTGAGTTCAAATGGTAGAAGATTGTGTATTTGAAAAGAAGAAAGAGAGAATTGGATGTGGAAGGGGTGGTCATGGGATTGAAGAAATATGTGAGAGTATATACGGAGAAAATTGAGGCTCTGATACCATGAAAACATAATTGAAGTCAATGAAGAGACAAATATAGAGAGACAGAGAAAGAGCCAGAAGAGGCAATTCATCGAGAAGAAGACTGTATTCAATGTATGAATGTATCCAAATCCTAACCGGTGATACAATAGAATATATAAGGAAGGTTAACTAGGGTAAACAAATAACTAGAGGTAGACAACTGTATGATACAACTATCTTACACAAGTATGGAGATGTTATACATACGTTGGACATAAAAGAGATAATCCTTGCAGTTTCGATATATTACAATCGATTCGCGAAACTTCTGAACTTTTTCTCTTAAGGACTGATGCTTTGTCTTTTCTTGCAGATTGGTTCTTCTTCTCTGAATAGTTCCATAGGTGTCATAAAGATTACTCATTTTTGGCAAGCAGCGGATTGATATTTCCATGTGAGGGGTTGACCATAGTATTCACATGCTTGTCAATCTCGGTAAATTATATGCACTGAGAAACTGGGGTAATGCATCTAAGAGGTACTGCATCACTTCATCTTAAGAGTAACCGAACACTAGAAGAGTACTTTCTTCACTAGTGAATATGGTGTCTTCTTGATTTCTCGAGAACATGAACTCCACATGGAGAAGACAACTAGATATTCGTTTCCTCCTATAATATCTATACTCCATACTTATGGGTTAGCGGCACGATGTGACATATGCTAAGGATTGAATTGTGGCAAGATCTCCGAGATAGACCCTGAAACATTATATTCTTTAGATCATCTTCATAAAATACAGGAAATGAGTAATATGTGGTTATTATTTTGAGCTGGAATTTCTAATTACTTTTTCAACAACCTCATTATCCGGCTCGGACAAGACCGAGAGGGCGATGCTAAAGGTAACGGTGGAAATCAAAAGCATAACATCCCGACATATATATTACATACTATTAAACATTACACTACGTTCTTAAATCTTACATAGGTCCTGACTAAAACATTATGCTTAATTAAACACAATGGAGTACTAGTCGCAACAGTACCATTCCTAGTGAGTCCCATACCCAACTACACCATAATCCTCAGATTTTAGACCTGCAGTGGGAAGGAAAACAAGGATTCCACTTTTCAAAGTCAGCAATGAAATAGTGAGCAAGTAAACACCCAAGCTCGTAAACAGATGACGAATCATGATTTCATTTCAAAAAAAAATATAAAGAGGAATCAATCATAAAACAAAAACTTGATGAGTAAAGTAGGAACTCCAATAAAATTCATATCTTCTCAATTTTCTCCTTGAACCTCAAACGGGGAGTATTATTTCCTTTCACATATATTCTTTTCTCATAGAAAACAATATTATTAAGTCGTTGATATGGGGAAAGATCTATCCTAACTTTTAGCTACAATGACCTTAAGTGCCGGCACCCCCTAAGACTTCTTGCGGCTAGAGAGGTGAGTACATGGAGCGACCCGGCAGGTTGCGACCGGGTAAAATAAATGGGCCGAGTAACCGTAGTGAATATCAAAAATAATAATCATAGGTAGAGTGACAGAAGTCAACAAGATAATAATAAGCACAGGCCGAGTGACCGAAGCCAACACAACAATAATAAGCTTCTCCCGCACAACTATTTCCACTTTACGCTATTACGCATTATCACTTTCGTGTGACACTAACAAAACAACTTCTTTAAACTGTACAAAAAACTAAAATCAAACATGTACATCACAAACAAGTTTTGAGACAAGTATTAAAAATCATAAATACGACACGGAATGAGCTAGGAACACAACGCTTGACATGTTTACTTACCTTAATCCAACAGCAACATAATTTCCTAGTCATAGTCCTTGCCTACGTAACTGTCACCTACAAATTGGAGCTTCTAATTCATCACAAATCCAAATATAATGCTACGTCATAAGAATCCTACTTAATATATTTAGACTATCCCGAAACGCACTTGTTAGTTTGCTAACGTCTCTCTCTTTAGTTACACCTCCTAAACAAACTTACATAAACACGTCTATTTTTAAACAACTATTAAATGTTATGTTTCAAAACGTGGTTATTTAATTAGAGAAGTTCTTTTATAGTGAAAAACACTGCTAGTTTATATTCATAAAATGAACTATTACGATTATAACGATTAAACGATATTTAAGAATATTAAATTTAAAGAAATTTTCTTCCAAATACAATGAACACAGTTTATATATTAGCAAATGTCATTTTTACAAATATTGAGCAAACCAAAGTGAAAGCTAAATGATTAAGAAATGCTTATTTAGGGTTTTTGTAAAAAAATATTTTTAATTTTTAACGAACGATTCGTATACTATTACAATATGAAGATCACATTTATACGAAGAGAACACCAGCTAATATTTTCTGAAACTCTTTTTATTTCAAAATATTTATTTTATTTTTATGTAGAGTGTAACGTTTAAGTAAAAGACACATAGAACCCCTAAGTTATATTAAAACCCAGCTTGTATCCCTACCCCTACATAAATACAGAAATCGAAGGACACTTTAGCCGCCATAACATGACCTTAAATTAATCAATCTAAACATGGATTCAAGCATGCAAGACACGATTTTGATTATTGTAATCAACTCACGAAGAGATTTAGAGCATACCTGTATCAAGGATCGCGAGAAATAGTCAATATTTGGGTCGGGTCAAGCTTCCTGTCGGGGAGGGACGGAGATGCTTTTCTTTGCCAGTGATAGAGGGTCTCCTAGCTCTGGTTCTCTCTGGAATAAATCTCTTTGGAACTTGTGGAGGTTTTACGATTGATTATCGGTGGTGGGTGGTGCTGAACTCGCTCCGGTGGAGCTCCTTGCCAGCAACAATTGTGAACGGCAGTGGTGGAGCTTCGGTAGCTTACTACTGCTGCTGATGTCTCCTTTCTGACCCCGAACAGACAGAGAGGGAGAGAGAGATATATATATATATATAGAGAGAGAGAGAGAGAGAGAGAGAGAGAGAGAGAGAGAAAGAGAGAGAACAGAGAGCTATTGAGGGAGATGGGTGGTGAAGCTTGGCCGAAGGTGTTGGTGGTGGTGGGTTTTTTGTCCGAGAGGTGTTGTTGGTAGTGATGAGGGAGGGGTGAAACTGATGATCATGATGGTGATGAGTTGTTTATATTGGGTAGCTTTCTCTGAAAAGTGAGCGGTGATGGTGTTAGTGGCGGTGGGCGGTGGTGAAAAATCTTTGGAATAAGAAGAAGAACAAATGAGGAAGTAGAGAAATTATAATGTGTGGATGAGGCACTTTTGACTAGAGTGATTGAGTGTGGCGAACACATGGTAAGTCGGGGTGGTTGTACATGCGTTTTAAATTAAATAAAACGACACATACTCTAATAATAACTTACAAGCATAATTTTCTAATATTCACACACGACTTCCTTTTATTATAAAAACACAATAATTCACCCAAACATTATTTCACTATTAAATTCGCATAACGCTTCTTGAATTACTGATTTACCCTTAGCAATTAGACGGGGTATTACAACTTTTTCTTATAAATTTCACACTATTTCATCTTGAATTGATATTGCAACTTCAGAAAATTATTTATCATGAAGGTGAGAGGAATATGCTTGGTCCGTGTAAAAAATCCCAAGATGCACAGAGAGTACTTCGACAACATAGTCAGAAAAAAAATCTCATGAACAGTCACCTGCACAGAAGATCGAGGAGAGCGTTGGTGCAGAAGTTCCTCGCATGCATTTCCAGTAGTCAGTCTATTACAGGAGCATGTATTGGTTGCGAGAAGCATTTATTGTACAGGAGCAATCTCGCATATGCTACTTATAACTGTTAGTAGTTAGTTTTTTCATGCCTATATGAGAATGATTTATCTTTATATCTCGTTCATATTGACTAAAATCCATCTTTCATGGCATGCCATCATGACCTACTAACCTTTTATGGAGTTGGGTAGAAATATCATGTTGACCAAGCTTATTTAACAAAATTTTATGTGAATACAGATTTAGGTAAGTAATTTTTATATATCAATAAATTTCATAAAGCTAAGGAACCCTTTAGTCAACTCACACCACTTTTAAGAACGACACTTTTGAATGAGGCTGAAGCGACATTGTTTGAAAATGTTGGTTCGATATGGGGAAGAAGAGGGATTGCATAAGTTTACAACTATGCATTCGCTGTTGGGATCACATTATTGCTCTCAACATATCAAGATAGTAATCTAGACCTTCCATGAAGATGCTTAGCATTTACACACATAAAGAATCGTCACTAAAAGTTATCGATTGTAGATGATGAGAGTCTTCATGCCTTCTTCCGGATACTGATTGGAAATTGTACCTAGTCTTTTGCGAAACTTTCATCAATTTGAATGTATTGTTTCTTTTGAACCATAATTCCCCGTCTCAAATCACACTGTCTCATTAACCCTTAAAATTTGAATTAATATGTAACTGTCTATTCGCTGATAGTTGTCTTGCATGGCCAGTTACATGTATGATGTTAAATTGTATTGTGAGTCAGTGTTGTGCTTTTGTTATGTTTTTACTTATATTGTCGTATTGCGTAGAGTACTTTATATATTTTTTGAACTTTTAAATAATTGAGTATACACACAAAAGAGTTGAGTTGTGTAGTGTCACATTCTTTGTGTGTCTAGCCTTGCATATAGAGTTAGGAGTTTATGAAAAAAAAATGAGAAAAATTAAAATTCATAAAAAAATAAAAATTGAAAATTTTGAGAATGGGGAATTGAAAGAAGCTTGACCTGGTTGATTTATTGAGATGTGAAAACTTTAGGTATATGACGTGAATTTTGACTGAGAGTCACATTTTTAGTTCCCCCTAGTAATTATAGCGAGAATCTCATTACATGAATGCCTGCCTATTTTTAAACTAAATGAAATTTTAAAAGCTAAAGGGTGTGCTGTTTTTCTCCTCAAAGAGTTGAGCATGGTGTGAGCTAAACAAACCGAACTTTCATATTGTCCGTCTTAGGTAGTCGCCAGCCCGCCTTGTAGTGGCACACAGAACAGCTGTGCGAGGATGTGTATTAGAGCAGTCACTGCTTTTTAGATCTCACATTGTAGGACCACTAGAAAACCCACTTTGAACCTTGGATTATTTGCTAACCGTTGGACCTAGGGTGACAATTCTTGGCTTTCATCATAGATCGTTAAGAATCACCACTTTAATGCGTCACGACGGAGTCGTAGTTGAGAGGTTTCGATGAGGGAGAGCTTATTTGCATATGTTTGTGAGTTCTACATGATCGCATGCGCTTCATGTGATATTTTCGAGGGGGTGCGAGGGTGAGTGTGTAGGCTTGCGCACTACGGTGTGGCGGTGTTCCATGTCATTACACCATGGACACAGTTGTGGAGAGCCTGAGTGCTTGACATCTAATTCGCACAGAAATGGGTTGGTTGTACTTAATTGGTGAAATGTGCTAGATACCGGATTTCTATCATCTTGGTGTAGGAGGTTCGGTTGGATTAGGCATGTGACATATCTTATTTGTTTACTTGAGAGAGGGACATGACTACATTCTAGTGTGGGGGTGTCGACATTTGATACGGATATCGAGATTGTTCTTTTGACGACTTCATCCCCACATGTGTGCTTTGAATGGTTTGCAGCTTTGGTTTGTGGCATCGTGCGCTTCATAGAGTTAGAGGGAGATGAATTATTATTATGATACTTATTCATTGTCTTATTTATTTCCTTCCCTGAAATTATTACTACTGCTTGATTTTTGGATGAGGACCACTCATACATTTTTATTTATATTATTGTTGTTTTATTGAGAGAAAAAAAACAAAAAAAAAAATAATAATAATAAAATAAGAAAAAAAAATAAGAAAGAGAGAGAGAAAAAGGAGAGGAATAGAGAAATACAGTTGTGCTTATTGAAAATCGAGTGGTGGAATTTTTTTTGTTCCCTTTGAAGATTGATTGAGCTTCGCATATTATTTGCTTTGATGGCCACGGGATTGACATGGAACTGGAGTTTGAGAGAATTGAGGGCCGGAGTCGGTGAGATTCGGGTTGCTGATTTCGATCATCAAGGTGAGGGTGTGTGATATATGGTTTTTGGTGAGCTTATGTGACGCTTTACGATTTTTTGCTTCATACAAGTTATATCATTTTTGTCCTTAAGCCCCATCATTTTCGACCATTAGCGGAATACGATCTCGGACTCTGAATGTGGCTTAGCCTTGGTTATCCTCTTATTTTTCTCAGCATGAAGAGGTAGGTTTTTCTTGATAGTAAAGTTAAGCTTTCTATACTAACTATGGGGAATTACTTGTTGTCGAGTTTAGCTGCGCTTCACACCTCTTTCCAAACTTTTTCATCACTCCAAGAGCAATGTTCTATTGTGGATTGAAATTGCCTGATCTCACAAAAAGAATGTAATTTGGGTTTTATGTTTTAAGGTCGAGTCTAGATTTGAATTTTCATCATATTGTTGTATTAGTAGTGTCTTGCGTCATGTTGAGTCGTTTGAGTCTTGTTGGCTAGTAGACAGTTAGATGCAGTAGATGAGACTTTGCTCGGGACGCACAAATGGAAAGTGTGGGGTTATTTGATAACTCCGTAGTAGGAGTTATAATCTATACTGATTCACTGCTAATGTGTGTGCGTTTCGGTGCAAAGTGATGAGTTTCAAGAAAAAATATGATAAATGGAGCATAAACGAGTTTAGAGCTTAATGTGAAGTCCTGGCATATCTTGCATTTTTTTTACGTGTAACTTGATGTATTTTATCACATTTGGTCTTCGCGGGTGTGTTTGTGTT
Organism: Linanthus parryae; assembly: GCA_023055425.1. Classification (NCBI taxonomy): domain Eukaryota; kingdom Viridiplantae; phylum Streptophyta; class Magnoliopsida; order Ericales; family Polemoniaceae; genus Linanthus; species Linanthus parryae. Next base: position 42,503,710 of record JALGPY010000007.1, read on the forward strand.
GTGATTTACAGGAATAATACATGCGAGGAGAATTTGGACAGAAGAAACGAGATTCAGAAGTCAAGAAGAATGAAGAGAAGAGAAATTAGAGGAGCAAAAGTGACCAACCTTCAATATTTTGATGATATCTTGAGTTCGACAAGACCTGATATAGTGAGATCGGTGCCAAATGAAATTAGACTCAAAGATCTTTCCAACTGTATGACACGGATCTCAATAAAATTCCGGACGAGAAATTTAAGGTTCGGCGAAGACGACGCAAAAACGATGAAAAGATGGAAAAATTCACTGGACCAGTGTGCACTCTTCAGGCTGTATCTGGAGTAACATATAAAATTTTGGAGTAAGGCCTACTTCATTGGAAATTAGACATTCAGAGATTCACAGCGATATAATATGGGCCCAAACCGGAGTCCGGATGATGGAGAGAAGGCCCGAACAAGATCAGCTTAATAATTTTGTCCGAGAATTGCAAACTGGAGTGGCTGAATTGCAAATTCGTCCAAAATACATTAAAATTCGTGCCCACACCTTAAAAAAAGTGTTCTTTGATCTAGAAGGCAGATGAGGCTGTTGGAGTAAGTGAGGAGACACCTCTCAAGCCATTGGAGAGCTTGGATTCGCCGCCGGATCAAGGATTCATCGTTTGATCTCTCTAAAGCTCTCTCTCTATGTCTATTGTTTTTTATGAATACTTTGAAATTCTTCGTTGTATTCAAAATTATTAGTAACTAAACTCATTAGATCAGGACCGAGTTTGGGGTTTTGGGTTTTGCTATTGATTCATGGATTCTACGTTCTTGTGATTCATGTTCATGACTTAATTGGTGATTTTGACGTGTTATGATTGTTTTACGTTCTTCATCATATCTAGTTGATATGAGACGTCTTGTTTGCTAGAAATTAGTTGATAATTGTTTGGTAACTCGAGGATTATTAAACGGAAAGGTAGAACAATCACTTGGTCGTATTGTATGCTTGGTAACTTGGCTACATTAATTGACAACATAAAAGTAGAACTTGAATCGTAATGCACGTTTAGGGAAATTGGAACTTGGTAACTCGATTTTGACTAGATTTTGGCATAGTATAACTACATGGTAACTCGGTAGTTGAATATTGTTTGTTTGACAAGGAAAAATTCATCAATGTTTCATGAAACGTATAACTCAATCAATATGAAATCCTAGCAATCCCCCAAGCGAGGTGTCCTGGTTTTTTCTCCCATATTAATTCTCAATATTTAAATACTTGCTTTGTCTTTTCAAATATTTAGTTTAGAAAATTCTCTCAACCGCTTGCCCGCACAAAGTTAATAGTGTTAATTATTTCACGAAAAGTCCTTTGGGTTCGATAAACCCGGATTTCCGGATATTACTACACATGACGGCCATACACTTGTGGTTAGATCGTGTCAAGTTTTTGGCGCTGTTGCCGGGGACTTCGGCTAAATTAGTTATAATTCCTAGCCTAAGAGATTTTACTTTTATTGTTTATATCTCTTACTCACCTACTTTCTGTGTGTGATCTGTGTTTTCAGGTTGGATTTCACGGTGCATGTCCCGTTCTAGAGACGAGCCTTTACACCCAACACTTGATGACCTGAAATCTCTTTTACGCGCACAACGTAGAGACAAGAGGAAGACAAAATCAGTTACTAGGAACGGGCAAACTAGAGCTGAGTTTCAGAGGATCCGCAAAGGTATGCAGGATGCGGAGGCAGCTAGATTAGCAGCTGTGGAGGATGCCCCTAATCGGGCACGAGAGACTGAGCAGCTTAGAGCTCAGATGGCTGAGATGCATGCAGTAATGGGTCGCTTGGCCCCCCAAAATCCACAACCACAACCTGGTGTGGGGGCGCAAGTGGCAAACATCGGCGGGAACAATGGTGGCAATAATGGGGGAAACAATAGGCATAACACCGCGACACAAGTTAACAATGCCGAATTGAAGATCGCCCTATGTAGACTATTTCAGAACTACGCCAGCATGTTACCAACCTACCATTGTTAGGCTGCAAATCAATGCCCAACACTTCGAGCTGCTCTAGCACATGATTAATATGGTTCATGATGAGTGCGCATTCAATGGAGATCCAGGAGATGACCTCAACCACCATCTACTTTTTTTTGAACAACTCGTATCGACTTTGCACGACCAAAGAGTTCCAGATGAAACAGTTAAGCTATTACTGTTTCTCTTCTCTTTAACAGGAAAAGCTAAGGCGTGGCTTATGGAAAGTGATGGAGGATTCTCACAGGGAAGAGCAGCTAATAGACCTCCACTGTTATGTGGTGATAACTTTCTGCATTGGAAGGCATTGATGAAAACGTTCATCATAGATCAGGACATGGAACTATGGTCTATTGTTGTGAATGGCCCAAACTTGTTCTATACTACTACAAATGGAGTTAGAACTGTCAAGCCTGATGAAGATCTCTCAGGTTACTGAACTGCAAAAGGTATCAAAGAATTAAAAAGATTTGAACTTATTATATTTTGCTCTTAGTCCAAATTAGTTTAACGAGATATCCAACTGGAAAAGTGCAAAAGAGATATGGGACAAGCTGACTGTTACTTATAAAGGAACCAGCCAAGTCAAGCAGACAAAGGTTAGTATCCTTTTGAGACAGTATGAACTGTTCAAGATGAATTCTGATGAATCCATCAAGGATACGTTTAAAAGGTTTACAGATATTGTGAACAACTTATCATTGGGAAAAGCTTTCACAAATGAGGAGAAGGTCATGAAGATACTCAGCAGGTTTCCAAAGTCAAAATGGGAGCCTAAGACAACTGCAATTGAGGAGGCTCAAGACCTAAGCATTCTGGAACTTGATGATCTACAAGGAAAATTGCTCACTCATGAGATCTCCATGAAGGAAGTAGATGGTAACATGAGTGACAACATCAAGAACATTGCACTCAAGGCAAAGGACAATGAAAAATCTCAAAGCGTTGAACAGGAGGATGATGATGATGATTATGAATCCTTAGCTCTGATTTCCAAATCCTTGGCCTGAATTCTGAAGAAGAAGAGAAACTTTGGTAACAAGGGCTACAACAAAGAAAAATTCAGATCCTAAACCAGCAAGGATCAGAAAGGTAAGTCTACTTCACATTCATATAAACCTAAAGTTATGAATTGCTATGAATATGGAGATGCATATCATCTGGTAAGAGATTGCCCTCAAAAGAATAAAAGTAGACAATTTCCTAAGACGGAAAAAGACAACACAAGGAAGAAGGCAATGGTAGCCTCATGGAGTGATTCAAACTCTTCAGACTCAGATTCTGATGAGGAGCAAGACAGTATATGTCTAATGGCTAGATATCAAGAAGACCACTCCACTGAGAAGCCAATTGAAGATATGGTAAAAAAAATCTTTTATCTAGTTCTTCTGATGTTTTACCTGAAATCCTCAAAAGCATGTTTTTGAATGAGGAAAGTTACAGGAATGAAAATGATTCCTTGAAAGTGAAGGTGCATGAGAAAGAAAAATAAAATTTAGATTTGGTTTTTCAAAACAAGTGTCTTGAAGCTACTAAGTTGAAAATTGATAGTGACTTCAAAGCCTAGGACAGCAGATTGAAAGCTTTGAAATCACAGGTCAAAGAAGTTGTTGATCAGAACACTCTTTTAACTGAAAAAATTGTTGATCTAAAGAGTCACTCAGATGATTTAGAACAACAGAACACTTCATTGACTAGTGAGCTTCAAGAATCTAAGAAAACTCTTTCAACTTTTGCTAGCTCAGAACATAAGCTAAATCTTATGCTTGGAGGAAGTATGCATTGAGTATACAAAAGTGGAATTGGTTATAATCCAAATTTTCCAAGATAAAGCCAAATCACATTTGAAAAATCAAGAAGCATACATTCTCTAAAGTGTCACTATTGTGGAAAAAATGAACATGTGAAATTAATTTGCCACTGTAGAAGGACAAAACCTCATATAATGAGGAACACCTATCCTTATCAGCTTAACGGACAAGTGAAACAGATTTGGGTTCCAAAAGGTGTTAAACCACCTAACATGGTTGATTCTGAGTATGAATCCAAATTCTACACTTGGTCTATTTTCTTGTTAAGCATTGATTGAATTTTGCTGGTTGGCACCAAAGCTTTGAAAAGATCAGAAATGGATTTTGGATAGTTGATGTTTCGGGCACATGAGTGGAAAGAAATCTTTATTCACTGAGCTTAAAGGGCAATCAGAGGGAACAATAACACTTGGTGACAATGCAAAGTGCAACATAATTGGTATAGGAAATATTGGTAACAACTCTGCATATTCAATTTCAAATGTTTATTTAGTTGATCGTCTTAAGTATACTTTGTTGAGTATTTCTCAGCTTTGTGATAAAGGCAATAAGGTAGTTTTTGACAAGGATAAATGTGTGGTGCAAGATGAAAAATCAGGCAATTGCATACTCACAGCTCCTAGGTCACATAATGTTTTATGCACTATGTACTGACAAAGTTGCAGGTGATAGTCTGAAATGTCTCAAAGCTTTGAAGGATGACTCAAAGCTTTGGAATAGAAAGCTTGGTCATATAAGCATGCACACTTTGAACAAACTCATCTCAAAAGATATGGTAAGGGGATTACCAATCTTGAAATTCAAATATGATGAAATTTGCAAGGCATGCACTCAAGGTAAACAGAACAGAAGTTCATTCAAGTTAAAGAACTTTGTAAGTACTTCTAGACCTTTAGTTTTGATGCATTTTGACTTGTGTGGTCTTATGAGGGTTCAAACACCCAAAGGTAAGATATATATGCTTATTGTGGTTGATGATTATTCCAGATTTACTTGGGTTATGTTTATTAGAGATAAGTCTGCAGCATTATCTGAATTTTCAAAACTTTGTAAAGAGCTTCAAACTTTGAAAAATTTACATGTTGCATCTATTAGGATTGATCATGGTAGAGAATTTGATCAACTTGATTTTGATTTATTTTGTGCAAAGCATGGCATCTCACACAATTTTTCTCCACCTAGAACTCCTCAGCAGAACGGTGTAGTTGAGAGGAAAAATAGAACTCTTGAAGACATGTCTAGAATCATGTTACTTGAAAGTAATTTGCCAAAGTTTTTGTGGGAAGAAGCTGCTAACACTGCCAATTATGTGCTCAATAGATGTTTTATCAGGCCTATCTTGAAGAAAACTCCTTATGAATTGTTCAAAGGCAGTAAGCCTAGTGTTGCTTATTTCAAGCTTTTTGGCTGTTTTTTTTTTTTTTTTTTTTTTTTTTGCATAACAATGGAAAAGACAATCTTGGTAAGTTTGATCCTAGAAGTGATGAAGGTTTTTTTCTTGGTTATTCTCAAACTAGCAAAGATTATTGGGTTTACAATAAGAGAACTAAGATTCTAGAGGAGAGCATTCATGTAATTTTTGATGAAAGTACTGATGATTCTCTCAGTGAAAGTTTTGAAGATCTCAATTTGAACAAGTAGGAGGCTGATGATGACTATGAGAAAGTCAATAGAAGCAAAACTAAGAAGCAGAAACATTCAGAAGAATCTCAAGGCCTTAAACCCCCTGTTGAGCCAAAATCTCAAAGCCTTGAGACTAAGACTGACAGGAAATATGATGCTCCTTCTACTGTGTCAAGAACTCAAAGCCTTGAAGGACCATACACTTGGACACCCAGAAAGAAGTTCAAATATTTATCAGATCATACTGTAGAGAAATCATATCAGATCCAACTACTGGAATTCAGACAAGAGGCCAACTAAGAAATTTGTGTGCTTTCAGTGCTTTTGTATCACTTATTGAGCCCAAGAATGCTAAAGAATCACTAGAAGATTCAGATTGGATCATTGCAATGCAGAATGAGCTGAATGAGTTTGAAAGGAACAAATTTTGGAATTTGGTTCCTAAACCAAAGGATCAATCTGTGATTGGAACCAGATGGGTGTTCAGAAACAAACTTTATGAAAAAGGTAAGGTTGTGAGGAATAAAGCAAGACTGGTTTCACAAGGATATAATCAAGAAGAAGGCATTGACTATGAGGAAAAATATGCCCCCACTGCAAGGTTAGAGGCTATCAGAATACTTCTTGCATTTGAATCACATAATAATATAAAACTTTTTCAAATGGATGTCAAATGTGCTTTTCTGAATGGATTTTTACAAGAAGAAGTATGTGTTTCTCAACCACCAGGTTTTGAAAGTGACACATTTCCTGATCATGTTTACAAATTAGACAAAGCATTGTATGGACTTAAGCAAGCTCCAAGGGCTTGGTATGACAGACTCTCTAAGTTTTTACTGGAAAATGGTTTCAAGAGAGGACTTGTTGAAAAAACTCTTTTTATAAAGAATCATGAAAATGATTTGTTAGTAGTACAGATATATGTTCATAATATTTTATTAGGTGCTACAAATGATGCTCTTTCAAAAGAGTTTTCAAGTCTAATGTACAGGGAATTTGAGATGAGCTTGATGGGAGAACTAAATTCTTTCTTGGAGAAAGGTGTGCATCAAGGGAAATACACCCATGACTTGTTAAACAAATATAACTTGTCACAGTCCAACGCAGTTAAGACTCCTATGAGTTCATTATTGTCTTTAGACAAAGATACAAGTGGTAAGAGTGTGAATCAAAAGGAATATAGAGGTATGATTGGTTCAGTTCTATATCTAACTGCTAGTAGACCAGATATTATGTTCATTGTATGCATGTGTGCTAGATTTCAAGCTGATCCTAAAGAAAGTCATTTGATTGTTGTGAAAAGGATTTTCAGATATTTGAATGGAACCAAAGACTTGGGGCTTTGGTATCCAAGAAGATCTAACTTTATGTTAAGTGGTTATTCAGATGCAGACTTTTGCAGGATACAAAGTAGACAGAAAAAGTACTTCTGAATATTGCAAATTCCTTGATTCATCATTGATTAGTTGGCATTCAAAGAAGCAAAATTCAGTAGCTCTATCAACTGCAGAAGCTGAATACATTGCAGCTGTAGCTTGTTGCTCTCAGGTTTATGGATTGCTCAACAGCTAAGAGATCTTGGATATGAATTAATAAATGTGCCTATAAGCTGTGATAATAAAACTGTCATTTCTATATCAAATAATCCAGTCCAGCATTCAAGGACAAAGCACATAGATGTGAGACATCATTTTCTTAGAGATCATGCTGAAAAAGGTGAAATTGTTCTATCCTTTATTTCTACTTCTAAGCAAATAGCTGATATTTTCACTAAACCATTGTCAGATGAGAGGTTTGCATCCATAAGACTTGAAATGCGTATGTTAGACAAGGATGCATTGGTTTAGGGGGAGTATTAGTTTCTATGTGTATTATATGTGTGGATCTCTAAGCCTTGAGATCTTACTTTCTTAAGCCTTGAAAGTATGGCTCAAAGCTTTGAATTTTGTGTATTGGTCTGAAACTTCTCAAGACTTTGAACCACTGTTACACTGCTTTGATTAAGTGGATTTGTATTATTTAAAAAATTGGATCATGGATTATTTCGTATATCTTTTTAGATAATTACTGAATCTTTCAAAAGTCCAGAGATTTTGATAAAATATCTAATAATATCTCAGCAAATCTTCTGTAATCTCTTTGTATGTAATCTCTCTTGTCAAATCAAACTCTTCTACCTACTTAAGCCAACTTCGGGGCTTATTTATCTAGTTCTCAACTTCTATCTCTTCGTCTATCTCTCTCTCTCTCTCCCTTTTATCTCAAAACCTTCTCAAACCCTAACCAAAATGGAACACAAGTCTGAGAGGATCAAGCAGCAAGGTCAGACTTCCAACAAGAGGCTGAAGAGGAAGGCTAACAGGAAGATCACCATTCATGGATCAGATTCAGAAGAAACAGCCAGTGTCCATGAGAAATCTCCTCCCTCAAAGAAGGTCAACAAGGGAAAGTAAGTTCAAGAAGAACCAGTGGTTAAGTCAGAATCTGAGTCTGCTGTATAAGAAGTGGTGAAGGACAAAGAACAGGGGAGTGAGGATCAAGGGGAAGAATCAAGAATGAAGAAGAAGAAAGTGACTGTTGAGAAAGGTAAAAAGAAAAGTGTGCCATCTTCAAAGGATAAGAAAGCTGATGAGAAGAAGGGTGAAGCAACTCCAGAGAAGAAAAAAGTGAAACACATTGCAGTGAAGACCAAGAAGGCTAAAAATTTTGGTAAGAACCTATTGCCTCGGTCTTGTTTTGTCAATTCTGAGGTTACAGCTGTGTGGATGGATGGGTATGCATCATCCAAAGTATCTTTTTGTATTCTAAGAGAATGTTTGGTACCAGCTGAAAATCTCAATAATCAGCTGAAAAAAATTTGAGAAAAAAATCCAATTTAACTGAGAATCACAATCTGTTTGGTATGAGTTGAAATTATAGATCACCAACTTGATCAGTTTAACAAAATTTAAAGAGATTTAAATTCAAATAATTAAATACACCTATTTATAACTAAATTGTGATCATGCTAATGTTAAAAAAATATCAAAAATAATTTTTCTGAAATTTTCAGCTGCATAATCCCCAATTTTGGAGATTCTACAATTGCACAGAGATTATTTTAATCTGCAGATTATCAGATTAAAATCTGCATGCATAACAAATGAAATTGTTGAAAAGAGGCCGATTTTAATTCAATTGGATTAAAATCGGCGGTACCAAACATGCACTAATTAGTACTGATTTGTTGGATATTATGGACTTAGACTACATTAAGAATTTGAGAAATTCATCTGTTGGGAGTTTGTTAAATCCACCATATGAGGCTTTTTCTAGGCTAACCAGACTGTTTTATCTGAATTTAGTTCAAGAAATAGATGATAGTGATAGGTATATTCTTACTTCAAAAGTGGCTGGTGTGGACATTAGGTTGGATCACAAAGTTTTTTCCAAAGTTTTGGGAGTTCCTAGGAAGTATAAGATTAGTGATCACCCTGATAGGAAGAAGATTTTGGAGAAGGCCAAAGCCTTGTTTTTCTTGGAGGGAACCCCTTCTCAACCAAAACAGTTAACACACTCTGTGTTTACCTGTGAAGCCAAAAATTTTTTTCTATCATCATGAGATGTGTAGTTCCCAGAGAGTATTCCAAAGAACTGGTGACAGATAAAGTGTTTATCTTGATGTATCTTAGATGCCAAGGGTTTGAGGTAGACCTTCCTACTGTTTTGATGAAACATATGGTTTACTGTGGCACTAGGACTAGGAACCATTCCCTTCTTTATGCCAATGTATTATCTTTTTTTTCAAACATTTTGGAGTTTATTTGAAGGATTAGGAGAAGATTTACTGGTTTTGGAGTGGTATATGAGGCATAACTTGAAAGGATTGGGAATGTTTACACCGCCAAAGGAAAGTGGAAGTTTTATTCTGAGTTGAGTCCTAAAGAGTTGAAGGAGAAAGAGTTTATCAAACCTAGAGCTGCTACAACCCCCAAAGTGTGTGGTAACCTGGATTTCTCATAAATACTGGACATGGTTGAGATTTTGGAAGATGGAGTGGAAGATCTGAGACAAGGTTTATTTGATTTGTCCACTGACTTCACCAATTTCAATGTTTTGGTGAACAATAAGCTATACATCATCATCAAAGGTTTGAACCTAGAGCAGATACCCTCTTCAGATAGCAGAGAAACAAGTATTGATTCAGATGAAGTACTTGGTGAAGCTCTTAGTAAGCAATAGAAGAAGAAGAAACCAGTTCCTTTTGTTCGTAGATCAAAGGATCTTTTTGATTAATCTGAGGATGAGGCTGGTGGTGAGGAGACTGCTGCAGAGAATGCTAAAAAGGAAGATGCTGATTTGGAAAAGCTTTGTAGATGAAGTTGTGGAGAAAATGCAAACTGAGGAAGCACAGGGTGAAGAAGGTACTGAACAAGGTGAGCAAAGAGAAGAATTAGCTGAAGCTGACGGAGATTCAGAGGCTGAAATAGTTGAAGAGGTTCAAGAAGAAGTTCTAGACAAGGGAAAGGGAAAAGCCAAGTTTGGATAGAAGTCTACAAAGAAGGATCCTGAAGCTGAATCTTCAAAGCCTTGAAGTCACCCTTCTTAGGGGTGTGCAAGAATCCGTCAATCCGCACCGATCCGCAAATCCGTCCGATCCGTGACGGATTGGGTCCGGACCGGTCCGTGACGGATCGGACTAGGATCGAAAAATATAAATTCGATCCAATCCGCCAATCCGTTCGATCCGTTTATACTTATTATTATGTTAATTTTTACTAATTTTATCAATATGATTTGTTCTAATACTAACTTTAACTTAGTAATGTCATTACTTATCAATGTTGTGTTGAATAATTTTGATTTTTGATGATATAAGAGTAGGATATTTCGTAAGTTAACTAAAAACTACACTAAACAATAATTTTATATTAGTGTTTACGTTTTTAGTTAACCATATTCAAAAGCATTTTGAAATATTTGCGATCCGCGGATTAAACCGGTCCGATCCGCGAAACCGTGGATCCGATTGATCCGATCCGTTTCGATCCGTAAACCGGCGGATCGGATTACCTCAACCTCAATCCGGACCGATCCGATCCGTGTGCACCCCTAACCCTTCTATTTCTTTTTGTTCTTCTTTCTTCTTTCAAGTCCTAAAGTCTGTTTAAGTTTTTCTGATTTTCTTCAAAACACTCTGAACTAGATCCTACATTGCTTCTACTCTTTTGTTGAAAGAAAAAAAGGGGGGGAAGATTATGTGATCATGTGTTAAGTTTTGTAATAAGTAGGATGGATGCTGGTTGGTTATTGCTTGGTTTTTGCTATGCTACGCAGATTTTTGTTGAAGTATTATATTCTGTTTCAATATTATTTTTAGTTTAAATCTTTTATCAGAACTTGTGAATCACTTATGTTTTTTAGTTGCAGGAAATTGTTCATAATCTGGATTCAAGTAATGTGTTTTGTGTTTCATCAAGGGGGAGATTGATAAGTCTGAAACTCCTTGATATTAATATATGAATGCATAGGAAAGAGCTTTGGTTCCTTGCTGATGAAAGCCAGAAACACAAGCAGGAAATTTTCCTAAGTATCAAAGCTATGGAATGACATTATGCAGGCATTAGTAATCTATGTTCTGATTAACGAAATATGTAGGACTGATTTGGATTGAAAATCCAAGTTCATTCTGATGAACTAGCAGGCAAAGTTTTAAAGCTTTGAGATTTACTGATTACTGTTCACTGCTAAGTTCATCTGACTAATTCTGTGTATGCAGGTAATTTCTGTGTGATTCCGAACTTGTTATGAATCTATTGTTGACTATTAATACTTTTTCTATACTGATTACTTGATATATTCATTAAATTGAATATATAGAAGCTAAGTTTTATTTCTAGACAAATCTAGCCCAGTTTTCTCATGAACTGATAGCATTCTGCTAATCAGATCTTGATGCTAGATTGTCTTGATGCTGTTTGATCTTGTTTGCTGAGGTTATGTGGGTTTGTTGGGCGTTCCAACATCTATAAACAAATCAAATAGCTATCCATACGTAGTTGTTGAAAGAAGCATATGAGGGAGGAGGATTTTTAGGTTTTCAGTTCCAAAAATCTCTCAGTTGGTTGCAGACTGTTATTTAAAGTGATCATCACTTTGATTTGAACAAAGATACTGAGATTAAGACTGATCTTCGAGAGATTTGAAGTGTTCTAAAAACAGCAGAGTTAATATCAGTCAAATCTTCAGATTCATCAGGCCATTGACATTCCAGAAGCAAGATCATTCATGAAAGATGAAGAACACTTCCAAGCTTATTTGGCTTATCTGTTTTCTATTTTCTTCACACTTGTACTGAAATAGTATTATCATTTTGTGTTCTTAAACCTCACAAAATTAGAAGTTTAGTTGTTCAAGTGAACAACAAAGAGGTTCTTATTGTTTCAACAGATTGTAGTTGGAACTAGATAGGTTGAGAACCACAAGCTATAATAGGTGAAAGGTAGTTCACTTAGGCTTGAGATCTAGGGCTAATTTGGGTGATTAATAAGAAGTTGTGTTTGAATCCTGGAGGGATAAGATATCCCTCAGGCAGAGATTAGGTCCAATTGTGACTGAACTCTGTAAAATCCTTGTGTTCCTGCTGTTTACTTTTGTTATCTTTAAATTCAGTCTACACAGGAAGTTTCAATGCTTTGGAGCTTTCCAAATCTCAAAGCTTTGAACCCTCTGTATTACGCAGTTATATCTTCAAGTTTCTAAAAACTGTTTCAAAGCTTTGGGATATCAACTGCTTACTCTACTCAAGTTTTAAAAGACTGTGTTTTGACAAAAGTTATCATACTCTATTCAACCACCCCCTTCTAGAGTATTTAGATCATGTTTTACACTTGCATTACAAACTTTCACATTCAATATTGGGTGATATCTTTGTAGATATTTGCTCAATATTTTCCATCACTTTCCAAAAATTTGTTTTTAGCCAAATATAGTATTATATTATTTCTTTCCAACGGCATCAAAGATTTTGAATATTTTCTCATCACTTAATATCTTTTGATATAAGAAAATATTTTAGTTACCTTTTCAAACTAAAACTCTTCACTATTTACCTTCTTCTCTTTCTCTCCTTCGTATCTATCACATCTCTCTATTCTTCTCCCAAACCCTAATGAACACAAGAAGAGCCTCTGACAGAATAAAGATGGCTGGTGGTTCAAATACTGGTGCAAAGAAGAAAACAAAGGCAACTGTGGAAGAGGTACAAACCATCAGTGGAGATTGAAGTTCAAAAACTCCTACTGCGGAAGACATGGCGCCTCCTCCTCAAAAGAAGAAGGCTACGAAAGATCAGACCCCAGTTTCCAGCAAGAAGAAGAAGGAAGTGGAAGCTACACAAGAGAAACATAAAGGAATCTTGATTAGAAGTCCCAAGAAGGTGAAGAAGAAGTTTGATAAAGGAGACAAGGGAAAAGAAAAGGCAGCAGGGGTGAACCAGAAGAAAACATTGAGAAAGCTCTACAGATCTACTCAGAGAAGAAATCCACTGGTAAGAAATCAGTTCTCAATAACACATGGTTTGTTTCTCATGTTGCCAAAGGACAATGGCTAGATAGATTTGGATCTTTTGGATATTATGTGTTGTGATTTATTACTGCTATGTACTAATGTGTGTGATTTTTTTTTTTTTTTTTTTTTTTTTTTTTTTTTTTTTTTTTTTTTGCGGAATCACAGTATCAAACAGATTGTAGTTTTGTCTTTCATCAAGGGGTAGATTGTAAGTACATTTTAGTTTCAAAGTTTCAAAGACTTGAAATAGCTAGTCTATTTCAAGGCCTTGATACAGCTTTCAAATCCTTGAAACTGACTATGTTGTGTATGCATGAACTTAGGGGAGTCTTTGATTCTATTTGATCTCCTAAACCCCTGTGCTTAATCTATTAAATCTTTATGATGAAATACAAAGTATTTTGAAATGTTTAACACTATCTAATCCATCTGTTTGACTTAGTTTTGCAGGAAAAATGTATTTCCTATTTTACGGGATCTGTTTCCTAACCTGAGTTTTGAAGGGAAGGAAATTGTGAGAATTCGATTCTGTGATCAATATAATGATTGTAACAGCTTCTCGACATGTTTATGAACAAGATCAAATCAGTATCCCTGAAGATACTGTACAACTATCCGTTGGAGAAGGCTGTTAGAGTAGTCAAAAGTGTTGCCTACAAAACAGGGAAGTTGTTGCTGAAGATCTTGAAGATTTGCAAATCAAATGAGCTGTATATATGAAGCTTAGTTTGAAGCATTTGACAGAGAACACAATCGGAAAAAGCTAGAGACACTCAAAATATTTCCAAGGATTGTCAAGCAACAAAGAAGCAGATTATTCTCTCTCAATCCAAGAATTTGAAGAACACTGCATACTCATTGCAGTTCCACTCTTTGTCTTTTTATTTATGAACTCTATTTGTATATCATTTTTCTACTACTTCTGTTTACATTCTCAAGGACTTTTCAAAGTGAACAGAAGATAATTCTTAGTTAATCAGATAGCTAGAGCAGGTACTAGATAGGTTAGTGAGAACCACAAGCTCTAACAAAGTAAGGCATATCTATGTGCTTGAGATCTAGGGCTTAGCTGTGGATTAATAAGAATTGTGTTGAAAATCTGATAGGGAGAATATCCCTGAGGTAGAGACGTAGGCCCAAGTGGACTGAACTCTATATATCTTGTGTCTCTTGCATTTAGTTTACAGTTTCATACTTAGTATTCTTACAACTTTCAAACAGTTTCATTCCAAGGGTTTGAAACTCATTTCAAGACCTTGAAATATACTTCTTCTCTTTAGACTTAACTGTTTTCATTCCAAGGACTTGAAACTCAGTTCAAGGCCTTGAACTACACTTATTCTTCTGAAACTCTTTTAAAACCACTTCTCTTGCAATCTTTAGCAAAAGTTAGCATACTCTATTCACCCCCCCTTCTAGAGTATAGATCATGCATTCATACCTACTGTAGACCCCTTCAACTTTCATCTATCATGGAAATTGAAATATCTATATACTAAAACAACAAGGACATTTACTGTTCATATATGGTGGCCAAATGTCAACCATTAGATTTCTATTAAACCAGGGTTGAGTTTGATATAGCCCAACAAATTTGTAGTGGCCCATGGCCACAAGATTACACTAGTGTTAACTATAGAAATAAATTGTATACAAATAGTTTTTTCACTGGACACACTCCTCAAAATAGAAAAATGTACTTCATACAAAACTAAGCTAAAAGAGGAGAGCAAACATCCTATAGTAGGAACAAAACAAGCTTCTTCCTTGGCTTGTCTAACTAAGCAATGTTCTATTGGTAATCTGGAATCTGGATACTTTGACCATGATGTTGAAAATCATACTAAAAACACCTCCCAAGCTCGACTTTAGTCTTGTTCACAAAGGTTGTAAACCAAGAAGTTCAAGTGCATCCAGAGGTGTTTTTCAATCTGGACTATACAGAAGATGTGAATAGTAGGAGATCTATGACTGGTTACATGTTCACTATGGGATATTCTGTTGTGAGTTGGAAAGCGACACTACATCTGACGGTAACTTTGTGAACCACATAGGCAGAGTATATGGCTTTTCCATAAGAAGCGAATGAGGTAATCTGGCTGAAGGGATGGTCAATGATCTAGGCCTACGTCATGATTATGCGATAGTGTTTTGTGACAGTTTGAGTGAAATATGCCTAACGAAGGATCAAGTTCATTACGAGAGGACAAAGCACATTGACGTCTGATATCACTTTCTGAGAAAGAAGAAGATGGTCAAAGTGCAAAAGGTAGGGAAAACTGACAACCCTATTGATACATTCACCAAGACGGTTTCGGAGAGCAAATTCCAGCATTGCTTGTAATTGCTCAACATCACGAACCACTAATCCCTTTGGGGCTATTAGGACCTTTCAGAGTCCATGAGTCTCTTTGATTAGAGACATCGGGTGCAGAGGATATAAAACTTTGTTTTCAGGTGGAGAGGCACTGCTTTTGATTTCCGAGAATATTCAAGTCGAGGTGGAGATTTGTTGAAAAGTACCTTGAATCAACTACTCGTGCAACCATCTTAAGTAACTAGCACGAGTAGAGGCCAAAAAGAGATGTTCTGACATGTTGCAATAGCTGTAGGTGAGCGGAAACTCCCACGAGTTCACAAGAAATTGCACGAGCACAAACCGACTCTCACGAGCACAAAGTTGTTCGCAGGATCAGAGAACAATTCCCACGAGCAGAGATGTACTCGGACGAGCACAAGACTGGTCGCACGAGTTGCCAAGAAGGCTGGGTCGCTTAGGTCGGCTAAAGGACTCTATTTTGGTAACTTCTCGATGTTTTATAGTAGCTATTGATGTATTGCAGTAACATAGGTCCTTGTACTCATGTACACAGTTAACATTTATTAACGAAACACATTAAATCTTTTATCTTCAACTTGTTTATTCGTTTGTAAGGAGTGTATTCATTGCAGCACAGGTTTAACTTGAGATCTTAAGGACATCCTTTTTATTTTGAGAATTACATCACATCATGGACCTCATGCATGACAAATGGTCTACCACTGAACTAGCTACCATTTGCGATCGTAAGGACATCCTTTGAATTATGCAGCGTGAATACTTTGTATTATGATTTTCTTTTGCCAACCTAATAAAGCATCTAAACCTTACAAAAGATGAACCAATAAGGAGGATCACCCATTTGAAATCTTAAGGTGTCTGGTTTCCCGAACAACATATACCACACCCCCACAGTCCTCTCCGCAACCGTCAAACACCCATCTCGAGCAGAGCAACATCGCATGTGGTTGTCGTTGCCGCTGACCCAGAGCCTAAAGAGCAACAGACGACGCCCCTTTTTCTTTATCCCACCTCTTTCTCTTTCTCTCCTTCGAGAACTGGATCGGAATTGGGTTGCGTCGGTTTTGGTTTCTTGGTTCGTAGATGAAATGGTGGCTGGGTTCTACGTTCTTGGCGTTGGTGGTGTTTTTGGTGTGAGGCGGTAATGGTGGAGTGTTGGTGAGAATATAGAGAGGATAGATGGATGGAGGGGAGAAGGCAGGGGTTGGGTGCAGTTTTCGAAAGGGCAGGAGTTTTGGTGCAGTTTCCAAAAGCATAGGGTGTTGTGGTGCAGTTTTTGAAAGTGCAGGGGTGATTTTTGTAAATGGACCAAAAAATAAATTATAAAATTAATTTCAATTAAAAAATAAGAAAAGTAATAATAAAAGAAACCGCTGTATTTGAGTGGAGGTTTATTAAACCGCAATTTAATGAATAATGATTAACAAAATCGCTCTTTAATAAATTACGATTTACTAAACTGCTATTTAAAAGCTATGTGGCAGTTTTCAAACCGCCGTAAGACACCAACAACATCTTTCAAATTGGTGGTTTCGGAACCTTAGCAAGAACAGCTGTTTGATGCAAATATGTCAATATTTTTGCTTTAAATGGCAATTTTAACCGCCATTTTTGCCAATTTTTACAGCAGTGAAAATTAGTTGATACAGATGATCCCAAGGGGTCGACCTCGCGGTGAGGCTTGACACATACAGATTTTCTCCCCTTACGGCCTGAGGTTCAAACCCCACGACGACTAATAATTTTTAGAACCCCGTGACTGTAGTGGAGGTGCACGTAAACTGGCTTGCTAGCTCGCAAATAAAGGTTATCTAAAAAATGATATAATTGATACACTACCAAATACTCCCTCCGTTTCGCCAGGTTCTTCAAAAAATTATTTGGGTATTATTTGGGCCTAGCAATTTCGGTAGCAAAACAATTCAAGAATTTTGCAATCTTTTCATAGTGTCGTAAAGTAAACTTTGCTCTACAATACCACAAAAAAATTATCAAATTCTTATTTTGTTTTGCTAACCAAATCGCCAAGCCCAAATAATATCCGAATAACTTTTTGAAGAATCTGGTGAAACAGAGGGAGTATTATAGAATTACTACAATATTTTTTTTCTTTTGAGAATTACATCATATAGTCGGGTTCGAACCCAAAACCTTATAGAGTATTCAAATACTACACCACTGAACTAACACGAATTGCTACTGTATTACTACATCTGTTTTTCTCTTTCAGCTTACTTCACTTTTTGGCATTACTCACTGGGTCACTTTGACCCGGTGATTTGGTTAGCAAAAAAGTACACAAATTTGATGATTTTTGCATGATCTTTTAGAGTAAAGTTTACTCTACAATACTATGAAAAAATTGCCAAAAAATTACATTGTTTTGCTATTCATATCACTGTGTCAAAGTGACCCAAATACGAATAAAAAAGTCAACTTAAGTTGAAAGAGAAGAAAGGAGATAGTAGTTAATACATGAACTACATGAGTCCACACGCCCCATGTATAGCGTTAATGCTGAAAACCCAATTATACTATTAGAATATTGCTATAAACTCTTTATCTTTTACTAAGGTCGACATTGTTGGAATAAATAAGCAAACTTCGACCTCAATGCTTCCTTGCTCCGTCCCCGGAGACACTGTAACCTTCCCGTTGCCTTTGTTACCACCACCGCTTCTCACGGCTAGCGGTTTGCCCCAACCGAAATCGTTACCGTACACATTGTGCCGAGGGGAACTGCTGGTGGCCAGAGTCTTCTCATTACATAATCCGCCAGGTTGGATCAACTTCGGTTCCTCCGCCCATGACTTGTAAAAGTCTATTACTGCCCCTTCAGTTTGCGAAGCGATCGCTTTATTCATTTCCTTAGCTGCGTAACCAAGTCTCCCTTCCAGCAGTTCCCCCGCTGTGGTGGTTACGAACACGGGGTGGATCGCGTTCCCAAAATACCCTTCTGGAAGAAATGATGACTTTAACCTCGGCCTCGCACCTATCAAAATCATGATTGTCACCAGTTCCTCACTCCCAAACAATCCACATCTCACGATAGCGCTCCATAGATGGGCCAGCACGGCCTGGAGCGAGGAAACTGAACTGGAAAGGGTATTTTTGTTCTTTGCCATCTCTTTGAGGGACAAAATTTTCTCCCTCGAGAAATGGAATACCCTTTCCTCCAGATCCGGGAAATCCTGACGATGATTCATCAGTTCTTTCCCGGATCTTAGAGGAACAACAAGAGGAAAGCTGTTGACGACACCTTCAGGATCCCATCTCTCGAAGGACGGAGTCCGTGATATTTTGCCACAACCACGGGATATTTCCGCCCATGAATTAAAGAACATATGGTGCGTCCCTAATTAGGGTTCCTGACAACTTTTTATTTTTTTTGTGGTCCCCGCTACTACAGGACAAAAAATGTTACCCGCTATAGCAGGTAACCTCGGCTGGAGATATAGTTGTTAAGAGTTTTTCTCGCTTTAGATAAAGTTCTTAATATCTACGCGGCTAACAGATAGAAAAGACTACCATATAGTTAGTAGAGTTTAACAGGTAGAAGGAGTTCCCTCATTTAAGAATGCAATGTTAACAATTTGAGTTTTATTGTTAATAAATAACGATGAAATTAACTACAAGCAGACCTATATCAACTCAAAAGTCCTTTAAAGGCATGTTTAAAGATTAATACCAGAACAATTCCACAATAACATTAAAATAAGGTGGTACTTGTTCAATATCATCTCCGGGGTCGTCTTTCTTGTCAAGAAATCACGAATAAAATCACTCTAAACAGACCTATATCATTCATGCTTGTTTTTCTTGGACTGACTACTCGATTGAGACCAGAAGTATTCCTCTTTAACATCAAACTCAAGTGGTAGTTCTGCAAAATCGTCTTCCGGATCGTCCACTTGTTCGACGGAGTCCACCGAAGGATTGGGGCATGTTGTCCTGTTGTGTCCCAGCTCCTTGCAATTGCCACACCTCCTTCTCTTGTCTTTCTTTGGTCCCTTTGGGCATTTAGTGTCCGGGGGGTTCGGATTCTTCACATGGGTGTCGGGATTTTCTTCCTTCTTAATCTCTCCTTGTGTCCCGGCTCCTTGTGTACCCTGAAAAGTTTTAGAAACCATTCTCTGCATTTTCCGAATCCCGTCGGCCATATGCTCTCTGAAGAACCTCATTGACGGTAATACAGTTGAACTTCGTTCCTCAAGGAAGCCCGGCGCAAGGCTTGCAAATCTGGGTCATCACTTTTCTTCCCAACAGGCTCCTTCATTGATGGCTCGGTTCGGTAGAATTCTTTGTCAGTTTTGGTCCACCTTTTGGCAATTAGAGAGTTTGGGATCCTCTGTACTCCCTTTTGTTTCAGAACAAACAACATGTGTTTGCAAATCATATACGATGTTTCCCAACGAAAACACGTGCAACGGAGAAGCCTATTATCACGACGACATTGAACAACTTGCTGAAGCAAGAAAAGATAGGGTGGTTAGAAAGTAAGAAGGAAATGAAAATACAAATGAACACAAGGATAGACAGATTGTAACCTGGTACTAGATAGAAGAGGACAATAGTTCAAAGACTGTGAAATCAATACTTATTTTACACTTTAAGACTTAAGATATCATTGATAACATTAATGAAACATGACAAGATTATTTAGAAATAAAAATGCAGTACACGAGTAAATAGTATATAAATATGTAAATTGAAGCAGATGTACATACCATGGATCTCTTCATTTGACCTCTCATCACGTAGAACAAGTCCAAGCTCTCTTCTGGAACAGTTTTGACTTCAAACACTCTATAATCATCACCCTTTCGAGCTTGTTTCCTAAACATGTCGAAGACATTTTCGGTGAAGACCTCTGCTGCATGGCGTTCGAGTTCCGTGAACCCTGTTGTTATCACCGGGTCTGATTGGTCGGAGCGATGGTGTGCCTTACGCTCGTTGTTGCGTAGCTTGTCAACCCCTGTCGTGAATCCCTTGCAAGCATTGGTCAATTTGTCCGAGTAGGACATATAATCCTTGACAAAACTGTTGATGCTCTCGCATCTCGAGGTCGTCGTTTGCAACGCAAAAAAATGATCCTTCAAGTATGTCTCCGCCCACAAGTGGCGGTTCATATATGTGACCTGGACCCAATTCCTATCAGCAATGTTCCATCTGGTAAGCATTGCATGCCAATCATCATGCCAAAATTTTTCAGGTTTCCTACTATGCAAGCACTTTTTAAAATCAACCATGAAGCCATCTCCCAACTTCAGATTAGCCTGGGCGTTCCGAAAAAGATGCCAAGAACACAGACGATGTCTTGCCTCTGGGAAATTATCCATAATAGCTTTTCTCATTGCCAAATCGCCATCCGTGATGACGGACAAAGGCTTCTTATTATTCATTACCTTCATCAGGCACTTCAAAACCCAATCATATGTTTCTGCTGTCTCGTCGTTGAGAAAAGCACAGGCAAAAATAGTCGTCTGGTAGTGATTGTTCACGCCAGATAGAATTACAAATGGTTTTTGATAGATGTTGGTCTTGTACGTTGCATCAAAAATGAGTACATCGCCAAATCTGTGGTAATCTACCACTGATCTCCTATCACACCAGAAAACACTTTCAAGCTCATGATTTTTACCTGTTCTGAACCTACAAAAACAATAAATAACACTTAGGGAAACAGAAAGATTAGTTAAATAAATGATGTTAGCTCTAACAGGTTAGAGAGTAAGTTTAACAGATAAGTATGAGCATAGCTGAACAGTAGATAGACCTTAACACATAAGATAGCACGCTTAATTGTTAAGAAGTAAACTTACTCCCTGAACACGCCATAGTGACTGTGCTTCAAACTGTCAATGTACATCAAGGTCTGCTGCCCATCTCCTTCATTTGAATATATCTTGTCCATAGAGGCCATTTTATTGTAAAGATCTTTCTGTGTGTAACGCAACTTGTTATAACCCCCGGCTTGTTTAACCATCAAAAGAAAGCTTTGGCAATACTTGATCCCCACCTCCTTCAAAGATCTGACCAGTTCAACATCAGCCTCAGAGACCTTTCGGTGTGACCGGTGGTTGCTCGCGCATTGTGGTTCCGAAAGTTCGTGTGAATGACCGGGTTCGAATTGAACCACCTTAAAAGGCTCGGTAGGTGAAGTTCTTGATGTTTCTAAGAGATCTGATGTTTCTAAGAGATGGAAGTATGTGTGTATGAATGAAAATGTGAGTAACCTTTTACATAAAACTTATAAATATGTTTTTATCAGTTAACATCCTTATCTTAAATGTTAACCTTTATACTGTGTTGTTCTTTGTAGTTGAAGTTGAAGAAAATCGATGAAGAGCCAATTACTGAGAAGGCTGTTGCACTAGCAATTCAATTAGTTCTCCCACCAGGGGATTATTTGAAGGATCTTTTGGGACAGCTGGCGCAGAATGCTGACCCGCAAACATTATTGGCCATGTTCGCGACTGTTAACAAGAGAAAGTCTGAATTGGAGGAGGAGAGGGAAGATGGAAGAAAGAAGATGAAGGATGAGGAGAGAAAGAAGGAAGAAGATGAGAAAAAGCAGGTAGATGAAAAAGCGGAAAAGAAGCAGGGGGATGAAACGGAGGAAGAGGAAGGAGGGGAAAAGAAGAAGGGAGGTGAAGAGGATAAACAAGAAGAACCTCCCAAGAAGAAGCAGAAGAAGAATCAGGATGAGGTTAGCTCTTCGATGGAGGTGGTCGAAGAAGTCAGCTCTGACGATGACGATGAGGTAAGTGTATTAACTGTTTTAACTTTAGACTTGATGTCTCTGTTTCCAATTCTAACATTTTGTTGATTTATTAGGAGGAGGCATCCTTGGCTTCTTGGGCGGACCCAAGGAAAAACATTGATGGGTCTGTCCGGGGAAAGACGCGGTGGATCATAAGGGGGTCGAATCGGGTGTCGCTTAAGAAGCAACAAAGCAATCCTGAGGAAATGACATGTCTGCCAGAGATGCCTAGCCTGGAAGATTGCTGGATCAACTTCTTTTTGTCTCACAAATATGAGCCTAAGTTCGATAAAAAACCTTGGGATCCCAAAATTCCACTAAGCTTGCGAGAGTAAGTGTTATTTATATTCAAATTTCCTAAATAAGCTGTACAAGACACAAATTTTTTTTTTTACTTATGGTTTGATTTGTTATTATATCTGCAGTGAGTTGGTTATTAACATTGCTGATTATGAGAAGGTGACGAGGTATGCCGCGTGGCGCTTCATGGATGGTAAATGGTTTGACAACGAAGTAAGTATTTCTTTTTGTTGATTTAACGTAGTTTCTTAAGACATTCTCCCATCATCATCATAACACTTTCTATTCACTTTTTAAACAATTAGGTCATCGATGCATATTTGCAATTGCTTCATCTGAAAGAAAGAAGCCGACCATTTGGTGGAATCCCTCGCATTTGGTACCTCGGAACACATTATGCCGTAAGTTCATTCCCTTTTCATTGGATAAAAACTCAATTTAAAATTCTTCCACAAAATAGCATCATTAATTTTAATTCTTGTTCAGCCAACGAAGGGTAATCGATATTTCCAAGTGTCCGATAAATACGGAGGAACGTGGAGTGAGATGGGCTACGTAAGATTTACGATTTCTATCAATGCAATCTGCTTTATACATTCATATTTTGTTGAACTTATTTTATGTTGAATTGTTAATGAAATAGATTGCCCTGCCCATGAATGTACATCGAACCCACTGGTTCATGATGGTCATTTCCTTTGTCGACAAGGAAATATACGTCTTGGACTCGCTTTCTGGACTTGGGTATGTTGAGAGGGATGTGGCTAGAAAAGTTAATCAAATTCACCAGGTGCTATCCTCCTATCCAGAGTACCATGATGACATCACAAAGTGGGATTTGTGGTACATGAATGACGACGTTCCCCAACAACCAAACGGGTAAAAAACTTATTCATTAACTCCACTCACCATTTTCTTAAACACACTATCTTATACATCACAACTGCATTCTATTTTAATCTCTCAGGTGTGATTGTGGCCCTTTTGTATGTTTCTTCATGACCCACTTGAGGGACCTGATTCCTAATCCAAAGAAGAACTTCTCTATTCAAGTGAAGCATCTGAGAATCTGGATAGCCAATGAAATGGCTAGATCAGACTACAACATCCACAAGGCCAAGATGTTTGAAGAGTTACTGAGCTTCAAGTCTATTGATGAGAATGTTCATGAGTTTGAAAGGATGTACAATTTCACTTCTTTTCCTACTGTTCCATTGGAATCCGGGGCGAAGACGAGGAGGTCGGCGCGAAAGTCGTCGGGGAAGAATGGAAAAAAGTGAGTTTGTCTGTTATGTTGTTTGGGAATTTGTAATATGAACAATGTTTATGTCAGTAAATTTTGTGGGTTGTATGTTTGAGAGTGTGTGTTATGAACAATGTTTCCCAATGATGATTAGGCAATGTTTGTTTGCTTATGATTTGATGACTTGTGTTGTTTTCTGAAAAATTGCTTGTGATTTTTTGTGAACACAAACTGTACAGTTAGTTTTATTTAAGGTGCGTTTGGTGTTGGCCAACTACCCTCACCTACCAAAACTGAATTAATAAATGCACTACTACGTTATTAGGTACCAATTCTAAATTGTTAAGTACTCTATCTTAAAGTTAGATAAATGCACTACTACGTTATTAGGTACCAATTCTAAATTGTTAAGAACTCTATCTTAAAGTTAGATACCTGCATTTATATCAGCCAACCTACCCACTGCCCGCTTTTAATACAATCTCCAACCACACTCAACTAACTCTTTATTTCTCTCTTCACTCTCAGATCTCATCTGTTCTCCTTCTCTTTCACCCTTCTCTTCTTTCTCTCTAAGAAATGTCTCAACATAGTGTAAGCTCTTCACCCTCACCAAGCAATCCACCTTCATATTCAAGAGGAGATTCATCGCGGAGGTCAGGGTGTAGGCCTGGGCAGTGTTTCTGTGGCCGTTACCCGGTAAGTCGTACCGCACATACGCCCGGAAATGACGGACGCGTGTTTTGGAATTGTGCCAAGCCTAGAGGTCAACAATGCAACTATTTCTACTGGGAAGATGAATCTTCCCAGTCCTTGCTGTGCTCCAGATCTCCAACAACTTCAGGAGGAGGTAACAACGTTGAGTAGGAGAGTCGTAGGGGCCGAGAATGCTTCCAAAGCCCACTCTTTTCATGTGAAACTGATGTATGTTGTGATTTTTGTCATTCTCATCGTTTTAATTTCAAAGTAAGATAGTTTGCTTCTCTATTCTGTTGTGTTCAGTTAAGTGTGAGACTCGAAGGGGCCGAGAATGCTTCAAAAGCCCACTATTTTCGTGTGAAACTGTTGTATGTTGTGATTTTTGTCATTTTCAACATTTTAATTTCAATGTATGATAGTTTATCCTGTATTTAATTCTAATTATGCTGTGATTAGTTAAGGATTAAAGTTTTGTTAACAATGATATCCCAGGTTTTATCTTAAATGAAAGTGTTAATATCTTAACTGTTAAACTAACTAACTAAAGATTAATCAATGATATCTTCGTGTTATCTTATTCAGCTTAGTTCATTCTATAGTGTTAACAATGCTATCTAGGTTAAAAAGGAATCTTCCTGGGACCACTTTTTTTGTCCCGTAGCTGGCCTCTGGGACCACTTTTTTCGTCCGGTAGCTGGCATTTTCGTAATAACCGGCTAGTACCGGCTTAGCCGGTTACCTTTGGGACGCACCAAAGTTTTTTCCAGAAAGAAGTACCGTCGGCCACCACATGGTTCATAGTACAACCGATGAAGAAGCCGTCGGCGAGCTCAGTCACCTGAACTGCAACCAACGGCTTAGAAACACTAGCGTAGTTGGAGTACCCGTTGAGAGGGAAGAACGAATGTACGATCCGAGGGATGAAGACGGGGTCAACGATATCGCTGATGGTAACGTCCTCAGCCGAAGGATGGACGAATTCAGCACCTGCGTTGTTGCAGTCAATGAATAAGGAGCCCTTCTCATTCATGTAGTCGTCGTGGTGTCTCACTAATCGTACTCGGCCGGCGAGGGGAGGGAAGAACTCAAGGGTGCGAGAGAATGAGGTCATGAGGTGATCAATCAGGTCGGTGGTGGTAGTGTTTTCTTGTGATGGTTTCGGTTTGTGAAAGAGAATGCCTTTTTGGATTGGGCCAACTAGTAGCGGCGGGAGATCCCACGGAGTTAGATCAATTCTCCGGTGAGGGTTTGAGGATCCGAGAAGCACGGTAGACGTTGAGATGACTTCAACCTTACCCATGTTTTGAAATTTGCACAGATGGCCAGATCGAAAGGCGACTTTCAACTGGTGATGGAACAAGTTCAGTTGGAGGAGATGTTAATGAATTGGTCAAGTAATCTAATAATTGCCTTCTCCTAAAAAAGAAATAGAAGAAAGAAACTTAAACTATGTGTTGAGAGTCCCATGGTTGAGAGATAGAGCCGGAAAGAGCGCGAAAGTTGGTGGGGGAAGACATCGGAACCATCGGTTAATAAAAAATTAAACAGTGACATAATTTTAATGTCAAATGGTTATAGTTGTCACTTTTTTATGGATAAAAGACACTGACCATCACTGGGTTTAGAATTAATTCAACCCCGTTACTCTGTGTTTTGGAAAAATACACTCCACACCTTTTTTTGGATGTAAGCTAACAGTTGACTAACAGCATGGGTAAAAGACAACTATACCCCTAAAATTTTGCAAAATTACTTCTTATATATTACCCTATCATCTCTCTCATTCATTTCTAACCCTAATCTCTCCCCCCCCCCCTCTTACAGTAAAAAGATAACTTTACCCCTAAAATGGTTTCATTTTTAGGTGTCGCCAGAGCTCCAAAACTCATCATCCACAAATAGGGATATGCATCTACCTGTACAGAATTAGGGGGACAAATATAACAGAGCTTTAGTTGATCTAAGCGTCTATTGGCCACAAAGAAACATTTCTTTTTCATAACCCAGAAGGTGGGTTTCATCGCCAACCTGATAAATCAAGAAATTTCAAAGCAACATAACCCACCTCTAAACCCAGATGATGGGTAATCAAATGAAGCATAGAGAAATTAGAAGTTTTCTGGGAGATTCGGCCGAAGCCTTTAGCGCCGTCGTCCGTGGATTATGATCTCACCCCAGGCTTTCTATATCTTTTCTCTGCCTCTAAGTCTCTCGACCTCACTCTGCACCCTTTCCCTCACTCTGTTTGGATGTGACGACGGGTTTTGGTGGTTATTGATGATAGGGAGACGAAGACATATGGGAGACTCTTTTTTTTTTGGAAAATCAAACACAGGACCACCCTCTTGTTCTTGGTCGGATTACTTTGCTCTCACTTCAGAATGAGATCTAACCTCACAATCTGGTTTCAATTGTGAAAGGAGAAAGTTTTGTGAATATTTTTATCTATCTTGTTGGAATCTGAGCTTTTTTGACTTCTGGGTACGAGGGACTGAATCTGGAGGTGGAGATTAATTTGTTGTTAGAGGAAAAAGAACGAATTTAATAAACCAAAAACTCAGTCAAATGGTACAAAGAAGTCAAATTCTAACACATCCTTCAACCATTCCGGTTCCATTTTCCAAAGAGATAAGTAACGCGTGTTTTGGCCAGCTTTTTCCACGTGGTCAGCTATTCATTTCGCGTGGAACAGCTTCCACCTTTAATGCCTCCATATCTCGAAGCTTCACGTTCATTGACTCAAGTACATCTCCAGCGTTCGAATAATCCGTCCATGTCTCTCCCTTTCTCGCTCTAGAGATGCTTCTGGATATGACTGTGGAGACTCCTTCGAGAATCAGTCTCCGAAATCCCTTTTCAATCGCCTTGTCTAATCCCAGCTTAGCCGCACGCATCTCTACTTCCCTTGCGTTCTCGCATTTCCGGTGAAACATTGAGCCAGCACCAAGGAATCGACCATGGTGTTCTCTGATTACAAACCTGGAGCTTGCCGTTTTGGTTGTCAGAATCCAAGATCCATCGTAGTTAACTTTTACATAGTTTTCGGGCTGTGGTCTCCATTTATGATCTTCATAGTGTGTTTTAATATCTCTGGGTAAATTTTTTAGATCTGGGTTACTTCGTTGGAAAACCACTTTGTTCCTTTGAAGCCAAATTGGCCACAGAGTAAGACTAAACATCGTTTGATGCTCTTTCAAACTGTCTTCAAATTGTGCTTGAATCCAATCTGGGTTTCTTTGTGTCCGCCATCTTGTTTACAAAACCTGCATCAAAAAGGCTCTCCCAACCACTTTCGTGGCTTTACACTGTTGAAAAACGTGTCTACTTGATTCCTCATTCTTGTGGCAAAAAGGGCAACATCATCTAACTTGTATCCCCCTCGTCTACAGGTTCTTTTTCGTTGCAAGACTATCCCAGCTAGATCTCCAAACAAAGTGCTTGACTTTCGATGGTAGCTTCGTTTCCAGATCTTGGCGATCGGGACTTCCTTCTTCTCCGAAGAGACATTTTATTGGTGAGTTCTCTCTCTTTTGCTATCTTATACCCATATTTGACTTTTAACACCCCGTCTTCCTCGAAATGCCATATTATCTTGTCTCTGCAAATTTCTTCAGGGAGCTGAATTTCCAGGATCTCATCAACGTCCCATGGCTTTACTGTTTGCATTATTTATTCCTCGTCCCATTCTTGTCTTCCCTGAATTATCAAATCATTAACCCGAACAGTTTCCATTTCAGGTTACTTGGAGATCAATGAAAAACTTGGCTGTCTCAGAATCCACTTATCTTCCACTCTAACTGATTTGCCCTCCCCGATTTTCCACCATAGTGTAGGGTTTTGATTCATGGATGCGCAACGGAAGCATAAACAAACATAAAACCATGCAAAACCCTCCAAGGATCACAAGTCAAGAGACATAACGATGGTAAGGGATAGAAATCATAAACACACCTTTGGGTTCTCCTTGATGACTTCAAACGCGAATTGTGTCACGTTCTCTATGGTTGATCCACGCCTAGAGTTGATCCTAGAAACTCCCAAGTCCTTGGTGCTAGCCCGGAAGAGAAAGAGGAAGAAGAATCACGCAAAACGAGACCCAAAAGGAGGGTCTAGGCCTCCTTTGGCCGACGGGGACGGGGCGGCGGCAAGGGGGCGGTCGGGCCTCCTTGTTGCTTGCTCTCTCTCCTTTTGTTCTCTCCCACTCTTGTTATGTTCACTAATGAGCATAAGTTATGTGGGAAGGAAGGAAGGAAGGTCCTTTATATAGTCCAACAACTCCTTGTTAAGTACCTAAAGGACTTATTCTAGTCCTACTAGAATTCACTTTAGTCCCTTCCTTGCTAATTAGTCCCTACTAAGTTTGCAAGGTTTTGCAAAGTGATCCTTCTAATTAATTAATCCAATTAATTAATTTCCAAATCTAGTTCAACTCTATGTAGCGTGTGACCCCATAGGTTCTATCTAGTTGGTAGCAACTATTTGCTAATATGGAGCGGTCTCTAGCAAAACATCCATTCTAGCCAACTAATAGAATAGTCATCTTGACAACCTTTGTACAAGTGATTGTCTCATACCTTTGTCTCTATATCCGGATTGGACACGAGACATACAAGTCACACTCGTATATCCAATCCAAAGTTTCTCGATCCATGGGAATAGCCTTATTCGTGCAAATAACATCAATATCCCATATTGATTTATTTGAGTCTGGCCAGACATTCTATAAGCACTATCCCTCGAGTGGCCTAGGATATTTGCTCCCGTTATGTGGGAGGGACAAATTCTATCTACGTCCACTACGATCTCTAAGCTTGCTTCTTATTGTATCCAGTACACGCCTTTATAACTACCCAGTTACGGTGTAGCGTTTAACGCTACCAAGATCACAATAATCCACAACTAGAATATCTAGTGACTTCAAGTCTAAGGATGACAATACCATTACACCGCGAGAAGCGCTTGTGACTCAACATAACGTGTATGTAGCCTTCTCGGAGATGGGTCAATCCAGTGCAACATTCCCTAATGCACACCTATGTGTTGGATCGTGATATCTCCATATCAATCCAACCCCATACTAGTCTATAGATGATTGTCCCATTTAATCATTATACTTGACTAGGGATATTTAAGATAAACAACACAATTGTAAATCTAAGGACTTCATTATATTAAATATCCAATAAATAATAAATGAATTTCTAGCCACAAATAATTCATACTAAACTAGATTGCCTCTAGGGCATCTATTCCAACATTCTCCCGCTTGCACTAGAGCCAATCTGGCGCATCTAGTATGCCCATACTCCTAGTGTGCCCTTCATGCTTCCACTGCGTGAGAGGCTTTGTAAGCGGGTCTGACAGATTATCATCTGTAGGAATCTTGCATATGCGAACGTCTCCTCTATCGATAATATCTCGAATCAGATGAAACTTCCTGAGCACGTGCTTGGACTTCTGGTGCGATCTGGGTTCCTTTGATTGCGCGATCGCCCCAGTGTTGTCACAGAACAAATCAACTGGATCCGCAATACTAGGGACCACACCAAGTTCAGAAACAAACTTTCTAATCCAAACAGCATCCTTTGCTGCGCCATTTGCAGCAATGTTCTCAGCCTCTGTTGTAGAATCAGCCACCGTCTCTTGCTTGGAACTCTTCCAGCTCACCGCTGCTCCATTCAGGCAAAACACATATCCCGATTGTGATCCAAAGTCATCTCTGTCGGTTTGGAAGCTTGCATCAGTGTAACCCCTTACACGCAACTCTTCCTCACCGCCAAATATCAAGAAAGCATCCTTAGTTCTTCTCAAGTACTTTAGGATGTTCTTGACTGCAATCCAGTGACTCTCACCCAGATTGGATTGGTATCTGCTTGTCATACTCAAGGCATATGACACATCTGGTCTAGTACATAACATGGCGTACATGATAGATCCTATGGCCGAGGCATAGGGAATTATACTCATGCGTTCCTTCTCAATCTCATTGGAAGGACAACCACTCTTCGAAAGAGTGATTCCATGTGACATGGGCAAGAATCCCTTCTTAGAATCTTGCATGTTGAACCGTTTCAGCACCTTGTCAATATATGTACTTTGACTTAGGCCTAGAAACCTTTTAGATCTATCCCTATAGATCTTTATACCGAGTATATCGGCTGCTTCCCCTAAGTCTTTCATAGAGAAACACTTTCCTAGCCAATCTTTCACAGATTGCAGCATGAGAATGTCGTTTCCAATGAGTAGTATGTCATCCACATACAAGACCAGAAAAGCTACAGAGCTCCCACTAACCTTCTTGTAGACACAAGACTCATCTTCGTTTCTGATGAAGCCAAACTCTTTGACCACTTCATCAAAACGGCGATTCCAACTCCTAGAAGCTTGCTTCAATCCATAAATGGATCGTTGCAGCTTACAGACTTTGTTGGCTTGCTTTGGATCTTCAAAACCCTCCGGCTGTATCATATACACATCCTCGAGGAGATTCCCATAAAGGAATGCTGTTTTGACATCCATCTGCCAAATCTCATAGTCGTGGTATGCTGCAATCGCAAGTAGGATTCGGATGGATTTGGTTATTGCGACTGGTGAAAAGGTTTCATCATAGTCAATACCATGAATCTGTCTGAATCCTTTAGCCACCAATCGGCCCTTATAGGTAATCACATTACCATCCATGTCGATCTTCTTCTTGAAGACCCACTTGCACCCTATGGGCCGCGCCCCATAGGGTGGTTCCACCAAAGTCCATACTTTGTTGGTATACATGGATTCCATCTCGGATCTCATGGCTTCCAGCCACTTATGAGAGTCTGGGCCACTCATGGCCTCCTCATAGGTAGTAGGCTCATCATCTATGACCATCGTGTCACAGGAATCGGTTACGAGAAGTCCATACCTCTCGGGTTCCTGGCTTACTCTACTAGATCTACGAAGCTCTTGTGTTACCTGAACAGGTGGCTCCACAACTGCTTGTGGTTCCAGTTCATGTTCCATAATCGGTTCAGTGATTTGTGGTTCTTGAACCTCTTCAAGTTCTACATTCCTCCCACTTGCTTCTTTAGAGACAAACTCTCTTTCTAGAAACACGCCGGTCCGAGCAACAAACACTTTGTTCTCGGTTGGATTGTAGAAGTAGTATCCCTTAGTTTCCTTAGGGTACCCCACAAATTTACACTTATTCGATTTAGGCCCTAACTTGTCTGATTGTAAACGTTTTACATAGACATCGCAGCCCCAAATCCTCATGAACGACAGTGTGGGACGCCTCCCACTCCATATCTCATATGGTGTCTTCATGACTGACTTAGATGGAACACGGTTAATGGTGAATGCTGCACTTAATAGAGCGTAGCCCCAAAATGATAATGGAAGATTGGTTTGACACATCATAGATCGAACCATATCCAATAGGGTCCGATTCCTCCTCTCGGACACGCCATTCCATTGTGGCGTTCCGGGTGGAGTGAGTTGGGATACGATCCCACACTCTCTAAGATAGTCGTCAAACTCTTGGCTCAAGTATTCTCCTCCACGATCCGATCGTAGGGCCTTGATACTTTTGCCAAGTTTCTTTTCTACTTCATTCTTGAATTCTTTGAACACTTCAAAGGATTCAGATTTTGCCCTCATAAGGTACACAAATCCATATCTACTGTAATCATCAGTAAAAGTAATGAAGTAGACATAACCACCCCTGGCAGGCGTGGCAAATGGCCCACACACATCGGTATGTATGAGCGCCAATTGCTCACTAGTCCTCTCACCTTTCTTACTGAATGGGGACTTTGTCATTTTTCCCAATAAACAAGCCTCACATGTCTCATATGATTCAAAATCAAATGAGTCTAGTAATCCATCCTCATGGAGTCTAGATACACGTTTCTCATTTATATGGCCTAAACGACAGTACCATAAATAAGCAGGATTTAAATCATTTATTTTAATCCGCTTGGTATTAATGTTGTAGACAGGATTTCTTAGATCAAGGACATAAAGTCCATTAAATAATTGCGCACTAAAATAGTGAATATTATTTAAATAAAAGGAACAACAATTGTTCTTTATTGAAATAATAAAACCATCCTTGTCCAAACAAGAAATAGAAATAATGTTTCTGCTCATAGCAGGCACTAGCAATTATTTAATTCTAAAACTAATCCTGAAGGCAGAGATAGCTCGCACACGCCTATGGCCAACGCAGCAACCTTTGCTCCATTCCCAACGCGCAGATCTACCTCCCCTTTAGCCAATCTCCCACTTCTCTTTAGATCCTGCATATTTCGACAAATATGAGATCCACATCCAGTATCTAATACCCATGATGTAGAGAAAGTCAAATTGACATCTACAACAAAAATATCTGGTGGTGGTGGAATCACTATTCCAAGCCTCTTGTCCTCCAGATATTTTGGGCAGTTCCTCCTCCAATGTCCAGGCTGACTGCAGTAGTGACACTCACCTTTAGTCACGCCCTTGGCAATGCCACCAACAGGCTTAAGGGCAGGTTCCTTGGACTTGGCAACTGACTTGCCTTTAGCCTTGGAGGAAGAGGCAAACCTTTTGCCCTTTCCTTTCTGTACCATCATTATGGTCTTGCCCTTACCCTTGTTGATGCTCTGTTCAGCCGTCCTCAACATGTTGAGTAAATCTAGCAGTGGTTTAACGATCTCGTTCATGTTATAGTTCATAATGAACTGTCCATAACTCTCGGGCAACGATTGCAACACGAGATCGGTTGCCAACTCTTGGCCGACCGGGAACCCCAGTCGGGCGAGATTCTCCAGGTACCCGATCATTTGGAGTACATGGGGTCACACCGGGTTCCCTTCTGCCAGATGACATTTGAACAGTTCCTTTGAGACCTCATACCTCTCTACCCTCGCCTGCTCTTGGAAGAGCTGCTTTCGATGTTCGATCATATCGACAGCATTCATGTTTTCGTGTTGCTTCTGAAGCTCAGAATTCATGGTGCAAAGCATAAGGCAGGCCGCATCATTAGCGTCATCAACACGCTTTTGATACGCCTTTAGGGCAGCAGGTGTTTGGTTCTCTGGACCTTCTGGAACATGCTCCTCTATTGCGTACAGTTTCTTCTCTTGCTTGAGAACAATTCTCAAGTTTCTGTACCAATCAAGAAAGTTGGTTCCAGAGAGCTTGTCCTTTTCAAGGACAGATCGTAGGGAATGTTGTGAACTCGATGAGTTGTTTGCCATTTGGAATTCTACAAAAAGGAAAATACGCAAGTTTTAGTATTTGTGAATTTATGACTATATTCAATAATGGCTAGTTTATCAAATATAGCTCCCACTATTTTTCTACGGATTAATAACCCTCAAGATATTAATGCGGAAAATATCATTATATTTTCTAGTGGGCCAAGATCCATCTTTCATATCCTTATGAGCTTGCTTTGGCAAGTCACCCATAATTTGACTACTTTAGGTAGGAACAATTCCAATTGCATCTCACACACAACTCTTGGTTCAATTGGGCAAATAACTCCTTATTTATCCATCCATATGGATAATCCCAATTGATTGCCTCTATGTTTCTTAATCAAATTAATAGCCTAGTTGTGTTCAACCTCTTATCTAAACAATTGCACATTGTTACGTGCCATCGCATTCCATCATGATGAACCAAGTCGCCATGCTTTGGCACGCACGAACTTGGTAAATAATGATGATAATTAGTGTTTAAATAACGAGAAGGCAAGAACACAATATTTGAATTTTGAGGGATTTTAAATTCAATTCTTAATTGTTTTTGTTGATCAATATCAACTAATCTATCTATTTGAGTTTGGGCACAACTCCAAATAATAGATCCGGGTTGTCTAATTATCTTATTATCCTAATTGCATGCATCATCCGTACACCAGCCACACAATAATAAGACAATAAAATAAACAACCACAAAACAGAAATTAAACGTGATGTGGATATGGCCTTTTCTAGACTAAGATAATTCCAAGCCAATGGAATTATCTATGAACCCTAAAGCAAACACATCTCCATGCGTCTTGATCTTTTGGTCCATCCTTCATAGTCTTGTGGAATGCTCCATGCTCCATGCTCCATCTTTTGTGGCTTCTTTGGCTTTGGGATTCTTTTCTTCAATCTTGGCTAACAATCTACTTTATCTAGCACTAGCTAACTTCTATACTAAACAAAATAAATCTCACAAGTTGAGGGAAAAATTGGCACGCAGGCCATAAAACCCTAATTAATTATTACAATTAATTGATCAGCTCGCAGGCCGTAAACCAAACCACAAAATTTAAACATCCACATCAAACCACATCCTAAGGCCATATCCAGTCACCATGCGATTTTCACATAAACAGTTAAAATCCAATTTTAACGCGCTTGGTCAATTTTAATTGATTTTAGGATTTCTAGGGTTAAAACTGTCCATGGGCCCAACAATCAAATTGTCCGGCCCCAACAAATTGAACCACAAGGCCCTAGGGCCGGCCCGGCCCAAAACCCACAAGCCTAGGCCCGCGGGTTAGGGCCGCCCGGCCCCTAGGGCGGCCAATCTTGGGCGGCAAGCAAGGGGGGGGGGCGGTCCCTAGGGGGGCCGAACCTCCTTGAGGGAGTTGTTTCCAAAAAAACTCCCTTGCTTGGTGCCCAAGTTTGGTTGTTTCCTTGTTTTGGGAGAACTCCTTCTTCCCCAAGGATGCCCAAACCCTAGATCTAAGATCCTAAAATTTCTCAAACCCACCAATTCATGCATCCATTGCAAAAATTGGATCTTGTTATGATTAATTATTGACAAATTGCATCCCATGCTTGATTTGTCTTGTTTTACGCGATAAACAATCAAATTAAGGTGTAAAACAACTAAAACGTAACATCCAAACCACGTTTATGCTCTACGACCTGTGGCTCTGATACCACTGTAGGGTTTTGATTCATGGATGCGCAACGGAAGCATAAACAAACATAAAACCATGCAAAACCCGCCAAGGATCACAAGTCAAGAGACATAACGATGGTAAGGGATAGAAATCATAAACACACCTTTGGGTTCTCCTTGATGACTTCAAACGCGAATTGTGTCACGTTCTCTATGGTTGATCCACGCCTAGAGTTGATCCTAGAATCTCCCAAGTCCTTGGTGCTAGCCCGGAAGAGGAAGAGGAAGAAGAATCACGCAAAACGAGACCCAAAAAGAGGGTCTCGGCCTCCTTTGGCCGACGGGGACGGGGCGGCGGCAAGGGGGCGGTCGGGCCTCCTTGTTGCTTGCTCTCTCTCCTTTTGTTCTCTCCCACTCTTGTTATGTTCACTAATTAACATAAGTTATGTGGGAAGGAAGGAAGGAAGGTCCTTTATATAGTCCAACAACTCCTTGTTAACTACCTAAAGGACTTATTCTAGTCCTACTAGAATTCAATTTAGTCCCTTCCTTGCAAATTAGTCCCTAATAAGTTTGCAAGGTTTTGCAAAGTGATCCTTCTAATTAATTAATCCAATTAATTAATTCCCAAATCTAGTTCAACTCTATGTAGCGTGTGACCCCATAGGTTCTATCTAGTTGGTCGCAACTATTTGCTAATATGGAGCGGTCTCTAGCAAAACATCCATTCTAGCCAACTAATAGAATAGTCATCTTGACAACCTTTGTACAAGTGATTGTCTCATCCCTTTGTCTCTATATCCGGATTGGACACGAGACATACAAGTCACACTCGTATATCCAATCCATAGTTTCTCGATCCATGGGAATAGCCTTATTCGTGCAAATAACATCAATATCCCATATTGATTTATTTGAGTCTGGCCAGACATTCTATAAGCACTATCCCTCGAGTGGCCTGGGATATTTGCTCCCGTTATGTGGGAGGGACAAATTCTATCTACGTCCACTACGATCTCTAAGCTTGCTTCTTATTGTATCCAGTACACGCCTTTATAACTACCCAGTTACGGTGTAGCGTTTAACGCTACCAAGATCACAATAATCCACAACTAGAATATCTAGTGACTTCAAGTCTAAGGATGACAATACCATTGCACCGCGAGAAGCGCTTGTGACTCAACATAACGTGTATGTAGCCTTCTCGGAGATGGGTCAATCCAGTGCAACATTCCCTAATGCACACCTATGTGTTGGATCGTGATATCTCCATATCAATCCAACCCCATGCTAGTCTATAGATGATTGTCCCATTTAATCATTATACTTGACTAGAGATATTTAAGATAAAAAACACAATTGTAAATCTAAGGACTTCATTATATTAAATATCCAATAAATAATAAATGAATTCTAGCCCCAAATAATTCATACTAAACTAGATTGCCTCTAGGGCATCTATTCCAACACATAGATTATTGTTCAGAATTTTCCTCCCCTCTAGGATGCTGCGCCACGCAAAGGATGGGTTGCTTCCTAGTTTTGCTTCTAAGAAGGTCTCGTTGCTGAATTATTTTGTGCGTAATACTCTGGCAAGAATCAAATTGGGTTGTTGTAAGATCCTCCACCCCTGCTTCGCAAGCATAGCACAATTGAAAGTCTTGAAATCTCTAAAACCTAAGCCTCCTCCCTTTTTTGTGTTTTGGCATCTTTTCCAATCCTATCCATGCTATACCATGGTCTTGACCAGCTTTACTCCACTAGAATTGTCTCACCATTTTTTCCATCCTCTTGTATATTACATCTGGGAGGAGGAAACATGACATCGCGTAGGTAGGAATCACGTCAGCAATGGCCTTAATGAGTATTTCCTTTCCTCCCTGGGTAAGAGTTATTTCCTTCCACCCCTTTAGCACACTGCTCAACTTTTCCAACAGACTGTTGAATGATATTGACTTGTTTCTCCCCATTGTTGTAGGGAGTCCAAAGTACTTATCATAAATCACCACTTCCACCATGCCGCAATGGTCCAGGATCTGTTTCTTCGTTGCTGCTGTGACATTTGAAGAGAACACAATTGCTGATTTTTCTATGTTTATTTTTTATCCTGATGCAGCACTATACCTTTGTATAATATGTAGTAGCGTAGATAGGTCCTCTGTATTAGCCATTAGAAAAAACAAACTATCGTGAGAGAAAAAAGGTGGGACACTGACGGCCCACCACGAGACATTGTAACTGATGCCAACTCCCCCTTTTCGACCACAGCAGTTACAACTCTCGAAAGAACTTCACTGCATATGAAGAAGAGGTACGGGAAAAGCGGGCAAGCCTGCCTCAATCCTCGCTCCGGGACAACACTCCCCACTACTGCTCCGTTGCGGATAAAGGAAAATTGAACAGTAGTAATACAGTTCATAACCTGCTCGATGAACTTAGAGCCAAAACCCAATTGGACTAGGGTTTTCCTCATAAAATGCCATTCTACTCTACCAGACGCTTTACTCATGTCAACTTTAAGCGCTAGGTACTCGTTCTTCCCCATTATCAGAGTCTTGAGAGAGTGAATCACTTCAAACGCTGTTAGGATGTAGTCGGAAATCATACACCCCGGGAAAAAGGCACTCTGATTCTCACTGATTATATTAGGGAGGATCCGTTTTAAACGATTTGCAATTGCCTTGGAAAAAATTCTGTAGATTATAATGCAAAGACTTATAGGTCGGTAGTCACCTGATTTTCTCGACTGCTTTATCTTGGGAATTAGAGCTAGAAGAATTTTGTTTTCCTCCTCTAGGTTCCATCCATTGTTAAACACACGCAGGCAAGTAGCTGTAATTTCCTCCCGAACCATCTCCAAGAACTGCTGATAAAATCCCGCGTTGAACCCATCTATCCCTGGGGCTTTGTCTCGCGACATAATAAATAAGGCCGATTTGACTTCTTCGACTGTGTACGTTGCTTCCATCATGCTCCGCTCATCGTGGCTAATACTGATTTCCACTTCAGACAAGGCATTCTCTATATCAGCATCAGATGGTCTATCCGAAGTGAAAATATCCAGAAAATGGTTTTCTAGAACTCTTGTAATATCTTCTTTCTATGTAACCACCTTCCTTCTTTGTCTTAAATTCCTCCATAGCATTTTTTTCCCTTCTGATTGTTTCTTTTTGGTGAAAGAAACGCGTGTTTCTGTCCCCGTACTTGAGCCAGCCAACCCTAGACCTCTGTTTCCACATTATTTCCTCCCACCGAAGTATACCGTTATACCTTTTTTCCATTTGTATTTTACTCTGCAATACATGTTCTGTAACCCTCTGTTTGTATAATTACTCTAACTCCTTCCTGCATTCCTCAGATTTCTTCCTGACCGATCCAAAGATGTTCTTATTCCATACTCTGCATTCATCTCCCAGAGTCTTCAAACGAGCATGGAGTTCTCCTCCTGTCGAGATCTCCCAGCTGTCCCGTATGAAACTATCAAACCCTTCATGCCGCTGCCACATTTGCTCATATTGGAATCTGCGCTCCGTACTAGTTGGTCTCCTTTGACCCCACTGTAGCAAAATCGGGTGGTGGTCCAAACTGGGCCACACCAAATTGGTAACCCGCACGCCACGATGGTCGTCCCTCAATTTGGATGTGGCTATGGCCCTGTCTAGTCTCTCCCGTATATTCTCCTCTGACCGATTGTTATTCCAAGAAAAAAGGCCACCACAGTAGCCCAAGTCATGCAATTAAAGCTCATTAAGAACCTTCTTAAAGTCTGAGATTTGACTATAGTTAACCCCCTTTCCTCCTTTCTCATTTTCAGACACAATGGCATTAAAGTCAAAAATAACCAACCATGAACTTTCAAGACTCGGCTTGATCCTCCGTAACATTTCCCATGACATCTTCATGTCCTCTGTTACCGGGCTTCCGTAAAAGCCTGTGAAATTCCACATCCTTCTGTTTCTTCCTCCACAGTTTCATCGATGTGATGCATTGTGGAATATCTCACCCTAACCTTGAGGGGGGCTCTCCACATCAAGCCAAGCCGCCCTTTTGTACCCATCGGGTCTACGTAAAAACCTTTTGCATACCCCACATGTTTACATACTTTCTCCATGACTTCCTTGCTAACTTTGGTTTCCATTATAAAAACCAAATCGGGGCCTTGTTGCTTCACTAGGTCGTGAAGCGATAGAACCGTGCGGGGGTTCCCAAGCCCCCACACGTTCCAACTGATCAGATTCATTGTTCTTGGTGGGAGTGCATAGCAGCCTCCGCCAATTTTGCATTTAGGGTTTTTGAGGCACTCACCCCCTTATTGTCTTTCGTATTCCTCCTTTCTTCTCATTCTTTCCCTGCTTTGATCGCCCCCAAGTATCTTTTTTCCATCTCTAACTGTTTTTTCTGCTTTGCATTTTCTAGTGCCTGAACCAGGTCGGGCTCATCTCAGGCGCTATATTCCTCTTTGGTGATGTCGGACGGCTTCCACTGTTACCCCCTTCTATTCCTGATTCATCTCCCACTGGTTTGTCTCTGATGCCCGCAACTGCTTTATCATTCAGACCCCCTTTTCCCCCACTTCCCTTGCTTTTTGATTGCTTCCTTTTTCCTTTTCCGTAGCCTGATCCACCCTCCCTTTGTCTGTTCTTCCTTGCCGGTTGGTTTGGCTATAAGCCAACTGAACTTCTTTCACATCTACTTCTTCCTCAGATTGATTCATATCCTCAGTACCCGGTTCTTCCAGATTTTTGTTTAGGTCAAAGGTACTTTTATCTTCATTCTTCTTGTTGACCCCTTCTGTTGAACCTGGTCTAGCCTTGTCCGTAGACGCCTTCTTCGTTGGGAGCTGACTACTTTTCTTCGGTGGATGATATAGCATCCATTCTCCATATCCTTCTTCCCCATCCTGCTCCTCTATTTGATCTATATTGTTGCATTCCCTACAATGGTGGTCAAGGAAGCCACACCATTTGCAAATTGCCGGGATCTTTTCATACTTAAAATCCAGCCACACCTTCTCCTTTTGAATGTTGACATATACTCCTCTTTGAAATGCTTCGAACAGAGGCATTCAAACCCTAACCCTCACATAGTT
The DNA here is from genome assembly GCA_023055425.1 of Linanthus parryae. Taxonomy (NCBI): domain Eukaryota; kingdom Viridiplantae; phylum Streptophyta; class Magnoliopsida; order Ericales; family Polemoniaceae; genus Linanthus; species Linanthus parryae. The sequence continues at coordinate 42,544,006 of JALGPY010000007.1, forward strand.
ATCCATCCCATCACTATCAACTTTAGGGTCCGAGTCAATGATCTGTCCGAGATTTAGAACTTCTTTCCTTCCTACCGCTTCTGTTACTAGGTGGACTGGTAAATTATGGACTTGAACCCATACATCCATGTAGGGTTTTGATTCATGGATGCGCAACGGAAACACAAACAAACATAATCCATGCAATACCCTCAAAGGATCACAAGTCAAGAGACATAACGATGGTAAGGGAAGAAATCAATAACACACCTTAGGGTTTCTCCTTTGATGACTTCAAACGCGAATTGTGTCACGTTCTCTATTGTTGATCCACGCCTAGAGTTGAATTCTAGATCTTCCAATCCTTGGTGATAGCCCAGAATGAGGAAGAGGAAGAAGAATCAGGGAAAACGAGACGAAACAAGGAGGTTTCGGCCTCCTTGTGGCCGACGGGGACGGGCGGCGGCTCCTCTTTGCTTGCTTGCTCTCTCCTTTTTGTTCTCTACCACTCAAGTTATGATCAATAAGGTTATAAGTGTGTGAAGGAAGGAAGGAGTGTCCTTTATATAGTCCAACAAATCCTTGCCAACTACCTAAAGGACCTATTCTAGTCCTACTAGAACTCGGTTTAGTCCCTTCCGTGCAAATTAGTCCTACTAAGTTTGCAAGGTGTTGCAAAGTGATCCTTATAATTAATTAATCCTATTAATTAGTTCCTAAATCTAGTTCAACTGTATATATTGTGTGACCCTATATGTTCTATCCATTTTGTAGCAAAAATTTGCTAATATTGAGCGGTTTCTAGCAAAACATCCATTCTAGCCTACTAATAGAGTAGTCATCTTGACAAACCTTGTACAAGTAATTGTCTCATCCCTTTGTCTCTATATCCGGATTGGACACGAGACATACAAGTCACACTCGTATATCCAATCAACAGTTTCTCGATCCATGGGAATAGCCTTATTCGTGCAAATAACATCAATATCCCATATTGATTTATTTGAGTCTGGCCAGACATTCTATAAGCATTATCCCTCGAGTGGCCTAGGATATTTGCTCCCGTTATGTGGGAGGGACAAATTCTATCTACGTCCACTACGATCTCTAAGCTTTCTTCTTATTGTATCCGGTACAAGCCTTTATAACTACCCAGTTACGGTGTAGCGTTTAACGCGACCAAAATCACAATAATCCACAACTAGAATATCTAGCGACTTCAATTCTAAGGATTACAATACCATTGCACCACGAGAACCGCTTGTGACTTATCATAACGTGTATGTAGCCTTCTCGGAGATGGGTCAATCTAGTGCGTCATTACCCTTAATGCACACCTATGTGTTGGATCATGATATCTCCATATCAATCCAACCCCATACTAGTCTATAGATGATTGTCCCATTAATCATTATACTGGACTAGGGATATTTAAGATAAACAACACAATTGTAAATCTAAGGACTTCATTATATTTATTATCCAATAAATAATAAAATGAATTGTCTAGCCACAAATAAATTCATACTAAACTAGACTGCCTCTAGGGCATCTATTCCAACAGTCTCCCACTTGCACTAGAGCCAATCTGGCGCATCTCGTAAGCCCATACTCCTAGTGTGCCCTTCATGCTTCCACTGCGCAAGCGGCTTTGTAAGAGGGTCTGACAGATTCTCATCTTTAGGAATCTTGCATATCCGAACGTCTCCTCTATCGATAATATCTCGAATCAGATGGAACTTCCTGAGCACGTGTTTGGATTTCTGGTGTGACCAAGGCTCCTTTGATTGCGCGATCACCCCAGTGTTGTCACAGTACAACTCAACTGGATCCGCAATGTTAGGAACCACACCAATTTCAGAAACAAACTTTCTAATCCAAACAGCTTCCTTTGCTGCGCCATTTGTAGCAATATACTCAGCCTTTGTTGTAGAATCAGCCACCGTCTCTTGCTTGGAAATTTTCCAGCTCACCGCTGCTCCATTCAGGCAAAACACATATCCCGACTGTGATCTAAAGTCATCTCTGTCGGTTTGGAAGCTTGCATCAGTGTAACCCCTTACACGCAACTCTTCCTCTCCGTCAAATATCAAGAAAGCATCCTTAGTTCTTCTCAAGTAATTTAGGATGTTCTTGACTGCAATCCAGTGACTCTCACCCGGATTGGATTGGTATCTGCTTGTCATACTCAAGCATATGACACATCTGGTCTAGTACATAACATGGCGTACATGATAGATCCTATTGCCGAGGCATAGGGAATTCTACTCATGCGTTCCTTCTCAATCTCATTGGAAGGACAACCACTCTTCGAAAGAGTGATTCCATGTGACATGGGCAAGAATCCCTTCTTGGAATCTTGCAAGTTGAACCGCTTCAACACCTTGTCATTATATGTACTTTGACTTAGGCCTAGCAGTCTCTTAGATCTATCTCTATAGATCTTTATACCGAGTATATAGGCTGCTTCCCCTAAGTCCTTCATTGAGAAACACTTCCCTAGCTAATCTTTAACAGATTGCAGCATGGGAACATTGTTTCCAATGAGTAGTATGTCATCCACATACAAGACCAGAAAAGCTATAGAGCTCCCACTAACCTTCTTGTAGACACAAGACTCATCTTCGTTTCTGATGAAGCCAAACTCTTTGACTACTTCATCAAAACGTCGATTCCAACTCCTAGAAGCTTGCATCAATCCATAATTGGATCGTTGCAGCTTACAGACTTTAATGGCTTGCTTTGGATCCTCAAAACCCTCCGGCTGTATCATATACACGTCCTCGAGGAGATTCCCATAAAGGAATGCTGTTTTGACATCCATCTGCCAAATGTCATATTCATGATATGCTGCAATTGCAAGTAGGATTCAGATGGATTTGGTCATAGCGACTGGTGAAAAGGTTTCATCATAGTCAATACCATGAATCTGTCTGAATCCTTTAGCCACCAATCGTCCCTTATAGGTAATCACATTACCAACCATGTCGATCTTCTTCTTGAAAACCCACTTGCACCCTATGGGCAGCGCCCCTTCGGGTGGTTCCACCAAAGTCCATACTTTGTTGGTATACATGGATTCCATCTCGGATCTCATGGCTTCTAGAAACTTCTCAGAGTCTGGGCCTTTCATTGCCTCTTCATAGGTAGTAGGCTCATCATCTGTGAGCATCGTGTCACCGGAATCGGTCACGAGAGGTCCATACCTCTCGGGTTCCTGGCGCACTCTACTAGATCTACGAAGCTCTTGTGTTACCTGAAGAGGCTGCTCCACAACTGTTTGTGGTTCCTGTTCATGTTCGTTAATTGGTTCAGTGATTTGTGGTTCTTGACCCTCTTCAAGTTCTACAATCCTCCCACTTGCTTCTTTAGAGACAAACTCTTTTTATAGAAACACGCCGGTCCGAGCAACAAACACTTTGTTCTCGGGTTGATTGTAGAAGTAGTACCCCTTAGTTTCCATAGGGTACCCCACAAATTTACACTTATCCAATTTTGGCCCCAGCTTGTCTGACTGTAAACGTTTTACATAGACATCGCAGCCCCAAATCCTCATGAACGACAGTGTGGGACGCCTCCCACTCCACATCTCATGTGGTGTCTTCATGACTGATTTAGATGGAACACGATTAATGGTGAAAGTTGCACTTAATAGAGCGTGGCCCCAAAATGATAATGGAAGATCGGTTTGGCACATCATAGATCGAACAATATCCAATAGGGTTCGATTCCTCCTCTCAGTCACGCCATTCCATTGTGGCGTTCCGGGTGGAGTGAGTTGGGACACGATCCCACACTCTCTAAGATAGTCGTCAAACTCTTGGCTCAAGTATTCGCCTCCACGATCCGATCGGAGAGCCATGATACTTTTGCCAAGTTGCTTCTCTAATTCATTCTTGAATTCTTTGAACACTTCAAAGGATTCGGATTTGGCCCTCATAAGGTACACAAATCCATATCTATTGTAATCATCAGTAAATGTAATGATGTAGACGTAACCACCTCTGGCAGGCGTGGCAAATGGCCCACACACATCAGTATGTATGAGCGCCAATTGCTCACTAGTCCTCTCACCTTTCTTATTGAAAGGGGACTTTGTCATTTTTCCCAATAAACAAGCCTCACATGTCTCATATGATTCAAAATCAAATGAGTCTAGTAGTCCATCCTTATGGAGTCTAGATACACGTTTCTCATTTATGTGGCCTAAACGACAGTGCCCTGTAAGCGGGATTTACATCATTTATTTTAATCCGCTTGATATTAATGTTGTAGACAGGATTGCTTAGATCAAGCACATACAGTCCATTAAATAATTGCGCACTAAAATAGTGAATATTTTTCAAATAAAAGGAACAACATTTGTTCTTTATTGAAATAATAAAACCTTCCTTGTCCAAACAAGAAATAGAAATAATGTTTCTGCTCATAGCAGGCACGAAATAGCAATTATTTAACTCTAAAACTAATCCTGAAGGCAGAGATAGCTCGCACACGCCCACGGCCAACGCAGCAACTTTTGCTCCATTACCAACGCACAGATCTATCTCCCCTTTAGCCAATCTTCTACTTCTCTTTAGATCCTGCACATTTTGACAAATGTGAGATCCACATCCAGTATCTAATACCCATGATGTAGAGAAAGTTAAATTGACATCTACAACAAAAATACCTGGTGGTGGTGGAATCACTATTTCAAGCCTCTTGTGCTCAGATATTTTGGGCAGTTCCTCCTCCAGTGTCCAGGCTGACTACAGTAATGACACTGACCTTTAGTCATACCTTTGGCAATTCCACAAACAGGCTTAAAGGCAGGTTCCTTGGACTTGGCAACTGACTTGCCTTTGCCCTTGGAGGATGAGGCAAACCTTTGGCCCTTTTCTTTCTGTACCATCATAATGGCCTTGCCCTTACCCTTGTTAATTCTTTGTTCAGCTGTCCTCAACATATTGAGAAAATCTGGCAGTGGTTTCACGATCTCGTTCATGTTATAGTACATGATGAACTGTCCCTAACTCTCAGGAAACGATTGCAACACGAGATCGGTTGCCAACTCTTGGCTGACCGGGAACCCCAGTCGGGCGAGATTCTCTAGGTACCCGATCATACGGAGCACGTGGGGTCCCAGCAGGTTCCCTTCTGCCAGATGACACTTGAAAAATGCCTTAGAGACCTCATACCTCTCAACCCTTTCCTGCTCTTGGAAGAGCTTCTTCAGATGCTCGATCATATCGACAGCATTCATGTTTTTGTGTTGCTTCTGAAGCTCAGAAGTCATGGTGCATAGCATAAGACAGGCCGCATCATTAGCGTCATCAACACGCTTTTGATACGCCCTTAGGGCTGTAGGTGTTTGGTGCTCTGGACCTGCTGGAACATGCTCCTCTATTTCGTACAGTTTCTTCTCTTGCTTGAGAACGATTCTCAAGTTTCTGTACCAATCAAGGAAGTTGGTTCCAGAGAGCTTGTCCTTCTCAAGGACAGATCGTAGGGAATGTTGTGAACTCGATGAGTTGTTTGCCATTTGGTATTCTACAAAAGGAAAATACGCAAGTTTTAGTATTTGTGAATTTTTGACTATATTCAATAATGGCTAGTTTATAAAATCTAGCTCTTACTATTTTTCTACGGATTAATAACCCTCGAGATATTAATGCGGAAAATATCCTTATATTTTCTAGTGGGCCAAGATCCATGTATCATCTCCTTATGAGCTTGCTGTAGCAAGTCACCCATAATTTGACTACTTTAGGTAGGAACAATTTCCAATTGCATCCCTTATGCAACTCTTGGTTCAATTGGGCAAATAACTCCTTATTTATCCATCCATATGGATAATCCCAATTGATTTCCTCTAGGTTTCTTAATCATATTAATAGCCTAGTTGCGTTCAACCTCTTATTAAACAACTGCACATTTCTAGCTTGTGCCATCGCATTCCATCATTATGAACCAAGTCGCCATACTTTGGCACGCACGAACTTGATAAATCATGATGATAATGAGTGTAAAAAACGAGAAGTCAAGAAAACAATATTTGAATTTTGAGGGATTTTAAATTCAATCTTAATTGTTTTGTTGATCAATATAAACTAATCTATCTATTTGACTTTGGGCACAACTCCAAATAATAGATCCGGGTTGTCTAATTATCTCATTATCCTAATTGCATGCATCATCCATACACCAAGCACAAAATAATAAGACAATAAAATAAAAAACCACAAAACAAAAATAAACGTGATGTGGATATGGCCTTTTCTAGACTAAGAAAACACATCTCCATGCGTCTTGATCTTTTGGTCCATCCTTCTTAGTCATGTGGAATGCTCCATGCTCCATCTTTTGTGGCTCCTTTTGGCTTTGGGCTTCTTTTCTTCAATCTTGGCTAACAATCTAGTCTATCTAGCACTAGCTAACAACTATACTAAATAAAATAAATCTCACAAGTTGAGAAAAAAATGGCTCACAGGCCATAAAACCCTAATTAATTATTACAATTAATTGATCAGCTCGCAGGCCGTAAACAAAATCACAAAAATTAAACATCCACAACAAACCACATCCTAAGGCCATATCCAATCACCATGCGATTTGCACATAAACAGTTAAAATCCAATTTTAACGCGTTTGGTCAATTTTAATTGATTTTAAGATTTTATAGGGTTAAAACGGTCCATGGGGCCCAACAATCTAATTGCCCGGGCCCAAAAGAGAACCGCAAAGGCCTTGGGCCGGCCGGCCCCTAGCCCATGCGGCTAGGCCGCGGGCTAGGGCTGCCCCGGCCCCTAGGCCAAGCCTTGCTTGGGCGGCATGCAAGGAGGGGCGGTCCCTAGGGGGGGGGGCGAACCTCCTTGGGGAGTTGTTTCCAAAACAACTCCCTTGCTTGGTGCCCAAGTTTGGTTGTTTCCTTGTATGGGATGAACTCTTTCTTCGCAAAGGATGCCCAAACCCTAGATCTAAGATCCTAAAATTTCTCAAACTCACTAATTCAAGCATCCAATGCAAAAACTAGGTCTTGTTATGATTGATTATTGACAAATTGCATCATATGCTTGATTTGTCTCGTTTTACGCGATAAACAATAAATTTAAGGTGTAAAACTATCAAAAAGTAACACATAAACCACGTTTATGCTCTAAAACCTGGCTCTGATACCACTGTAGGGTTTTGATTCATGGATGCTCAACAGAAACACAAACAAACATAATCCATGCAATACCCTACAAGGATCCCAAGTCAAGAGACATAATGATGGTAAGGGAAGAAATCAATAACACACCTTAGGGTTTCTCCTTTGATGACTTCAAGCGCGAATTGTGTCACGTTCTCTATAGTTGATCCACGCCTAGAGTTGAATACTAGATCTTCCAATCCTTGGTGCTAGCCCGGAATGAGGAAGAGGAAGAAGAATCACGCAAAACGAGACGAAACAAGGAGGTTTCGGCCTCCTTGTGGCCGACGGGGACGAGCGGCAGCAAAGGCGGCGGCGGCTGCTCTTTGCTTGCTTGCTCTCTCCTATTTTGTTCTCTACCACTCAAGTTATGATCAATAAGGTCATAAGTGTGTGAAGGAAGGAAGGAGTGTCCTTTATATAGTCCAACAAATCCTTGCCAACTACCTAAATGACATATTCTAGTCCTACTAGAATTCGGTTTAGTCCCTTCCTTGCAAATTAGTCCTACTAAGTTTGCAAGGTGTTGCAAAGTGATCCTTCTAATTAATTAATCCTATTAATTAATTCCTAAATCTAGTTCAACTCTATATAGTGTGTGACCCTATATGTTCTATCCATTTTGTAGCAACAATTTGCTAATATTGAGCGGTTTCTAGCAAAACATCCATTCTAGCCAACTAATAGAATAGTCATCTTGACAAACCTTGTACAAACAATTGTCTCATCCCTTTGTCTCTATATCTGGATTGGAAACGAGACATACAAGTCACACTCGTATATCCAATCCACAGTTTCTCGATCCATGGGAATAGCCTTTTCGTGCAAATAATTTCAATATCACATATTGATTTATTTGAGTCTGTCCAGACATTCTATAAGCACTATCCCTCGAGTGGCCTAGGATATTTTCTCCCGTTATGTGGGAGGGACAAATTCTATCTACGTCCACTACGATCTCTAAGCTTGCTTCTTATTGTATCCGGTACACGCCTTTATAACTACCCAGTTACGGTGTAGCGTTTAACGGTTCCAAAATCACAATAATCCACAACTAGAATATCTAGAGACTTCAAGTCTAAGGATGACAATACCATTGCTCCACGTGAAGCGCTTGTGAATTATCATAAAGTGTATGTAGCCTTCTCGGAGATGGGACAATCCAGTGCGTCATTACCCTTACTGAACACCTATGTGTTGGACCATGATATCTCCATATCAATCAAACCCCATACTAGTCTATAGATGATTGTCCCATTAATCATTATACTGGACTAGGGATATTAAAGATAAACAACACAATTTAAATCTAAGGACTTATTTATATTAAATATCCAATAAATAATAAAATAATTTTTCTAGCCACAAATAAATTCATACTAAACTAGATTACCTCTAGGGCATCTATTCCAACAATCCATGGTTTCAAACCTTGGGTGTACTGTCTCATCCCCGAGTGACCAGGGTTTTATCATCAGCGTAGCACCATCAAACCCCTTTTCAGCTTCAGTACAGAACTCATCCTCGAATGCGATTTCCAAGTTTTCTTTGTCTGTCAGTCGGAGGGATTCGAAGGCCGCCGTCGGTTTCTCCATCTTTTAGGGTTTCGCCTATTCCCCGGTTTCTTCAGAGCCTTTTTTCCTATTCGGTGGAGATTAATTTGTGGATCGTTAGATGGTTATATTAAGGGATACAATGGTGTGTTTAAGCTTTAATTCAAGCTTGTTGCATGAATTAATGGAGCTTGAGAGAGGGAGAGAAGAGGAGCTTGTGTTCTGAGTTTGGGGGTTCATTTTTGTTGATCTGGGTTTATTAATTTGGGACAAAATCTTGTAAGTTTGATGTTCTTGGTCTTTTCTAGGAGTTCTTGTGAATTTTTTTGGGTGTTTTGTGGGTGTGTTCTTGATGATAAAAGAGGCAAAAAAGGTCAACAAAGTACACACGGGTAATACCGTCCGAAAAAATTCAGTCAACCACTTATCTAATGGAACATAACAGAAGGGTGCTAAGTGTCCACGGAATATTCTGTTAAATGGGTACGGAGTGTCTTTTTCTAAAGAACAGGGTAGCGGGGTGGAATTAAACCTAAAGTCAGGGGTGGTCAGTTTCTTTTACCCCTTTTTTACATAACTAGTTTTGCCCCTCGCGTGTTGCGCGCAGGCCGGCTTTGCTTTCGAGTGCTTATTGTACATGGTATTGAGAATGCAACGTGTTGAAATAGCTATGAGTAGAGATTGCACAGGGGTCGGCTTTGATTTTGGGGGCATCTTTTACAGCATACTGAGATAACTATATGGAAAAATTGTGACATTAGACTGTAAGGTTGACAACCTGTTTGTCATTTACTTTTATACCCTATAGTCATGCCATTTCCGCTTTAGTTGAATGATTCATTTCAATGTTGTCACAAATGTATAGCTGTTTATACCTATTAATTATATGTTGTCATAAGGCAAAATTTTTTTCGGCATTTCAAAATTTTAGGGTGTTCATTGCCAAAAACATACTGTGTGTATGAGAGAGTTGCGCAAAATTTTCCCCTTATCGGTGGAACACGCAATGAACCACTGCAAGAAAGGTGATTCGAATTATACAAAGAATCCATCACTCTGTTCGTTTTTCCATTTCCGAGAACGTTGACCTTTCCATACCGGAAAAACAGAACCCACATGTTACAATTCAGAATCATCTTAATTGAAACATCGAATTTCGCTCCTTTTGGATCTGCACTTCCGGGGGCGTTAGTTCCTCAGCGACAAGAATTTTACAATATACCTTCAAGCTTGAGAAGATATTCCTCTTCGACCGCCACTTGCGCTCGCATATCTGCAACAGTGCCTGCTAGTGTTTTAATATCTTTATTGTTTTTTAAACTTCTTTTTAATCAGTGAGACCATTTCTTCGACAGTTGTAGATAGTGCTTTCTAGACAGAAAGATCTTAGCCACGTGGCGACCATCCATCACACCTAGCTGTGCTTCACACACACTGGATCACCACCCGCGGTGATCCATGTGGGGGTTGCGAGACAGGGCCCTCGCATACCACCACACGGGACTTGTAGGAACTTAGTGGTTTGGAGGCTAGAGTAAGTCCTGTCGCGCGTGAGCGACAACCAAACCCGCGCGCGACCTTTAGTAACTGCTTTGAGAAATTTATGGCACGAGCTCTATAAACCCGGTCAACCTCATAACGGTTCCGGTATACGCGGACGAAGTGCGTAACGGTCCCTATATATGCGGACGAACGTGTCGTAGTGGTTAAGGTAATTAAACCGCCATTAATGGGCGCATTAACCCAATACAACGGTCATATTCTCAACTATATATAGGATCGTTAACCCTTCCTTACATAAAACGAATCACATGAACTACGCGGAAGCCCTGCCAAAATCCTGTCTCTCTCTCATACAGTTGCTACTGCCTTGCTCTCTCCCTATACACACCCTACTCTTTCCGTGTTCTTTCTATCCCCTGCTCTTGGTGTACATTGAGTCCTCCTCAAAGGATTCTCTGGTACACAACATTTTTCCCACTTGCGACATTGTGTTTCCCCTTAATCTTACGCTGAGTCGTAATTTGGTTCCACGGAGTCAATACTATCGAACTCCTAGCAACTGCTGGATCCCAAATTGTGTATCGATTACCTTTCTGCCTCATCTTCTGAATCGATTATCAGAACTGGATATTCTTTACTAACCGCGTTCAGTGATGGTTATCGGGCAATTATCCATCCGTAACTGCAGCTAAACTGAACAGTTCGAAATTAATTCTGAACCTGCAAAACTAAAATAGATTATCTTGGATTGGAAGGTTGGAATGCCGTTTCGGAAAGTTTTTTGTACAGATCCTTTTCTGCAACTGCATTAAAACAATGAATCAGAGTAGTACCTTCGTTGCGTTATGAGGATTGGTAAATCCCCGTATTCGGAAAACGCCATTGCGTGCGTAATGATGTTTAATGTGTGGTCGCTGATGAAGCTAGATGGATTGCATATCCTATATGCATTTGTTTTTGTCCCGGTGTGTGTTACCGGCGTCTATAACCATCAACTTCAGCTGATGGAGTGATACCATCCTATTGTGTGTTTCTCGACGGTGAAGAATTAACCTAACTTCTGTTCTCTTGTTCGCTTAATTCTTCACATATTTGTTCATAAGCAGAGAGAAAATGGTGGTTGTTGGTGAAGGTCACACTCCGCAGAACAAAAAATATCGCATATTAAATGGTTGACTATAATGTATCCCTAAAGAAGGAGGAGGAAGTATTGAAGAACTAATGGACTGCTCAACAGACTTGTTGTATAAATTGAAGAAAGAGTAGTTGGTGCGATGATCTGTAGCCATGTAGTGGGAAGCGCAACTAATACCCACTCAATTATAGGAAATTGTTACTTGATAATAAAGTAATGGGTAACTCAGTAGCCTTCGTCTAGAAATTGACAGAAAAGTAGTTGGTGAGGTATTTTGTAGCTATACTGTGGGAATCGCAACCGATATCTTCTCAGTTTTAGGGAATGGTTGTTTAACTATGCAAAAATAGTACAATATTTTACATTAAGTGCTATCTCGTAATGATAATATTTGAGGTGTAAAACACCGACAAGTTTGGCCATGTAATGTTGGGAAGATGGATTAAGGAAGCATTGCTAATTTTAATCCGGAGGCTGGAAATGAGAACAAAATGGCAAACAATGGGATGAACACAAATGGAAACAGAAACATCTGCGGTGTTGGAGGCACACGATAAATTTGATTCTCGTTGTAATCCAATCAGTCGGTTCGAATACAGAAACATCTCCGGTGTTAATTGCACTGAATCATTTGAAAGGGTACCATAGTAAGTGCGACGCTAGGTAAACGATAGATTGGGTGTGAACAAGGCGCGCGGGCCGGTTTTGCTTGCGAGAGCGGGTCTTCTTTGCTTGTGAGCGTGTATCATGCGACACCTCAAGAACTTCCAATTAATATTATTTGGATTTTTTAGACTTCATAGTTATGTTGCTACACTTTATCTTGCCGTTCCAGTTTATATTATTTGGATTTATTAGATTCCATATGATTTATTAGACCCCAGAGTTATGTTGCTACACTTTTACTTGCATGGTTAATATTGGTTAAGTTATGATTATATTAAATTTAAAATTAGTGGAAAGCGGGCAGATGAATAAATTAGCTAATGGTGCACTGTCCTGTCAATTATCTCACGTATTAAATGAAATTCTTTTGTGCAAGGATCGAACATACGTTGATACAGTATAACACCGATAATATAGGCATGCGAGAATGACAATTATTAAATGGCTAAATAGAAATAGAACAAAATATATTTAGTAAAAATTTATTTTTGGTTGAGGTATGGAAATGCAGCATATAAGTCGATATTTTGGTTTTTCTGGTCACCGCGACTTTTTTTTTGTATCTCCTACATCCTAGTTGAAATGAGAATAAAGGTATAGAATTTTGGGATTAAAATAGGTCATTTTTTTGCATATCCAGCAAGATAATCACGGGTTGCATTTGGATACACGGAAGATTGGATTTGGATCCTCTCATGTGTAGCGATAGTAGTGTTGCAGAATTGCCAATTAAATATACATCTACATGTAGCTAATCGTTGGCTTTATTGGCATGTTGGAAAATACGCAAATTTAAGTGACACCATTGGGAATCGCAATTTTGAAAGCAGAATATAGCCTTACACAAATCAGTTGAGTCATCAAAGGCGGTAACAAAAGATAAGAAGCAGGAAAATATGGGCAGTTCGGTGGAAGACAAAAGGGAGGCCATGGAAGAAGGAAACCAGTTCTCTGATCTTCTCTACAATCGTATGTATTCGTTTTAGGATTCACTACCTGTTTTAATATTGTAAATCTATGATAGTTCTATTTTGTGCTCTGATAAAGGCATTGTTGTTGCTGGTCTTCTGTCCAGATACTTGTGTACTAAGAGGAGTAGGTGAAAAGCACAAGCTGTTGTTCGTGATGCAAAAGTGCATGTGCTCACTATCTTTGTTGTTTAACCCTTGTTGGCGGGTTTTGATGTTACAGTTTTTTGTTCTCTTCTTTATCAGTTGTTGGCCTTTCTCCCTTTCGTCCTCTTTGTTCGTATCAAATCTTTTAAGTGAAAATGATTCATGATACTTAATTTCGAACAGGGCCAACAAGAATTTAAGTTACAAATTCGAGAACAGGAGGAAGAGGCTCCTTTGCAATTGCTCTTTAGCAAATGTGGATGCTCAATCAAGCAGCAACGAGATGATACATCCACTAACATCTTCATCGTGTCAGCTTCGAGATTTTTCACAAGCTGGAGCAGTTGCAATGTTTGCCTAATCTAATAAGTTGCAGGACGATTCTGTGAGAGGAATGCATGGCGTTGACGGAATTGAAGTTACAATGTTGGGATGAGGAGGAAGAGGCTTCTCTGGCACTGATCATGGAAAAAACATATTTCTGGGAGCTCTACTCCTAAGACCATCCACAGTGGTGGGATGTATTGAGCTTGGTCATCTGATTAGGAACTAAAAAAAGGGAGGGCTTGGAAGCGAGCTCGGCGCCAATCCGAGTTTGGCGGGCTTGTTGGATGGCTTGGAGGAGGTCGCGGGCGAGCTCAAGCTCGGTGGGGTAGGTTAGCGTAGTTAGAATAAAATATAATAGAAGGAGATGAATAGTGTTTTGACTGTTGTAGCTGTTCTGGTAGATTTGTAAATATCAGGAAGATTAATAGTGGGTTAAGGTTGGGGCAGGTGGGGGAGGGGGAGCTCACGACTGTGGAAGGTCTAAGGTGTACCAGCTAAGTTCTGTTTATACGGATGTACTACTCAGAACAACAATTCCACTTTTTTGGAGATGTACCTGTTCCTTGATCTCTTGATCGTGCATTTTGCGTCTCTGCCTAACGATGCGGTTTTCTTCCAACATCTTGCGTAGCTTCTCATTCAAAAAGCCAAAGGACTCTTCAATAGCTTTCGAGTGCCTTTTCTCTTTAGACACCCAATTCTTAAACCAAGTTAGCGATTGACCATCTTGGCCTCGAATCTGATGGTTAATGCGAATTTTTATCTATGAAACAAATGAACAAGGATTGTAGCAGTTCTTCGAGCCCATGGGTACAGAAGTCCAATGAAGCTCGGGGACAGCATATGTGATTCAGAAGTTGGGCTTGAGAGCCAATAGAGGGTTTGGAGAATAGAACTCCAACCACAAAGTACGGGGACAGCATGATATGATGCAGTATGATAATGATAAGGTATGCGTTGTGTTCATCATATACTTATGAATAATATTAGTTAGATATCTAAAAAAAATTGTACTAAGTCGTGTGATTTATGCGAATGTAAACATGTTTTTTGAATTATATGCATTGGATTTACATGGAAAACCAGGAGCTTCTTTTTTACTTGAGCGTCTACAATCCATCGAAGGCCTAGCACTGTCATGGTCCTCAAGGACACCGTGGAATGAGTGTCTTGATTTTTGAGAATCCAGTGGTTGAATACCTGGATGTGCAACGTCTTCACAACTACTTCTGTGGCCAAATAACTGGTGGAGACACATGGACTCCTCCTCGTCATCGGAAGTTATTCTGTGGTGGAGGTCAACGCCAACATTTTATCTCTATAGTTAAAAAAACACCATGGATGTTTTGAATCAACATCCTTCAAGTTTCTCTCCCAGTGTCTTCGCAGACATACTAAACGCTTTTGTCTTTTGAAGTCACTAACTCGCTATTGACTGCATACCGTCCAGCTTTATTATTTAGCCACCCAATTAATAAACCAAGTTAGCAATTGACCATCTGATAACTCCATAATAAGAGTTATCCTACGTACACTTTACATTGTCATTTGTGCGCGTTTTGGTGCAAAGTGACAAGATTTGAGCCAAAATATGAAGAAAATGCACTTTTGGATGTTTTTGAGCTTTAATGCACAATCAGGGTGTTTATTAATGGTTTTGAGTATGATTTTGATAATTTATCAAATTTCATCTTCACGGTAGTTTTCGTTTTGTTGTTTGACAGGAATTACGTATGCGGGAATCAAGTGGAGAGAAGAAACGAGCTTCGGAATAGAAGAAAATACGAATTTGGCGCGTTTTGGATGTTTTCGCCAAACATTGGGCAATAATTGAGAAATACGAGAAAATGATCTGGAAATGGAAATTTCTCTACGTGGATGAAGTCTACATCGCAAAAGGAATCCAAAGGTGCAAAGATCACATTTATCGGAGTTTGGCCGAACAAGTTATGACAAAAAGGATGCTCAAAGAGATAAAACGCGGTTAAAAGCATCCGGAAATGCCAAACACGCCTTTCAAGGAGCTAAATTGATGAATGAAGGGTTCCACAAAATTTGGGAATGTTTTATAGCATAAAAGGATTCTCGAGGTCGAGGATTTCCTTAAGGAAGCAAAGGCGCGGGCAATGAATCAGAAAAGAGTCGAAAAAGGATTCTTTTGTGCTGTTCAAGAGTATCTTAGTACTAAGAGAAAAGTCTTAGTACGAAGACTTCATACTTAGAATTTTTTTTGATGGTTGAAAAGTCTTCTCAAAATAGCTATCTGACCCAAACTGGGAAGGCCTTCGCACGAAGAGAAAAAGTCTTAGTATGAAGACTCTTCGTACGAAGAGAAAAGTGTTAGTACAAAGACATCGCAGGGTTTGACAGATTTGATGCGGGGTTGTTATGCGATTTATAAAAACTTTGTCCTCTTGTTTTGGAAACGTATAAAAACAACTTAGGTCGTCTTTTCCAGAGGTAAGCAAGGTTTTGGGACGTTTTTCAGAGCAAGAAGACATCGGGAGCAAGCTTGGAGCTTAGGATTGCATCTTTTGGATATTTTCTCTTCTCTTCCTCTCTAGTTTTTTTTTATTATGATCGTTGAACTTGTTGATGTGATCATGTTTTGTAGTAGCTAAACCCTTTATTGCGGGGAATTACTTGTTGGAAAGCTAAAGTTTTCTTGAATGAATTTTTTGATGATTTGATTTGTTCTTTAGATTAAAATTATGCGTTCTCCTCTTATTATGATTATCTTGTGTTTGATTATTCAATGTTCTTGCGAGTAGCTAACGTAGGAGCAAACTAAATTAGAACTTGTGTGGTAACTCCAGGAGATCTAGTCGGTAAATCAAGATAATCACCTAGTCGTATCATTATCTCGTAACTGGGTAGTGTTAATTAGGATTAAAGTCTAGTAATGCATGCTTATAATTGAATTTGGCTTGGTAACTCAGTCTAAATTGATCATAAGTGTAGGCAAATTGCTTGGTAACTCGGTAATTTGTAGGATGCTCGATTGATAAGAGTAGTGTATTTGCGTTCCAAAGATCAAGATAACATTCACAGCATCCTTAGTAATCCACAAGAAAAATTCCCAGCACTTGTCTCTCTTATAAGAAAACTCCTATAATTCTTGTCTTCGTCAATTGTGAAGAAATTCATAGTTAATTGAGATATTTTTTATTTCATTTCAGTAAAATTAGGACAAACAAACAACTTTTCGACTTTCCCATATAAGGTTAGATATAACAACTAATTTAACAGAGTCATTTGGGTTTGACAGCCCAGATTTCTGGATTATTACTACACGCGACGACCGTACACTTGCGGAGATCGTGTCACCATCTTTGCCTCGAATCTGATTATGGGGGCTGATGCGAATTTTTATCTAAGAAACTAATGAACAGGGATGGTAGCAGTTCTTCGAGCCCATGGGTACAGAAATCCAATGAAGCTCGGGGACAGCCTGATGTGATTCAGAAGTCAGGATTGAGAGCCAAAAGATGGTTTGGAGAATAGAACTCCAACCACAAAGCATGGGGACAGCCTGATATGATGCATTATGATAATGATAAGGTACACGTTGTGTTTATAATTTACTTATGAATAATATTAGTTAGATATCTAAAAATTTCTTTCCTTCCTTTTGTACTAAGTCGTTTGCTTTATGCGAATGTAAACATGTTTTCTGAATTATATATGCAGTGGATTTACATGGAAAACCAGGAGCTTCTTTCTTACTTGAGCGTGTACAATCCATCGAAGGCCTAGCACTGTCAAGGTCCTCAGGGACACCATGGAATGAGTGTCTTGATTTTTGATAACTCAGTGGTTTAATACCTATATGTGTAACGTCTTCACAACTACTTTTGTGACCAAATAGTTGGTGGAGACACATGGAATCATGCTCGTCGTCGGAAGTTATTCTGTGGTGGAGGTCAACGCCAACATTTTATCTCTATAGTTCAAAAACACACCATGGATGTTTATCAACAGCCTTCAGGTTTCTCTGCCACTGTCTTCGCAGACATACTAAACGCTTTTGTGCTTTTGAAGTCACTAACTCGCTATTGAAGGGATACCATCTAGATTTATTATTTGCTCGTCTGTATATATTTGACTTTTATTTTTGGCTAGGCAAAACTGAAATGAATTTTGAGAAGTGACCATATCTGGAGAACAATCTTAATCAGCCGAGTCAAATGAGATGCTGCCTGATCCTTTACTGGTTCCCAGACCCAACTTCTGCATCGCATGAGGCTGTTCCCGTGTGTTCTGTTTAGAATTCTATTATCTAAACTCTCTCTTGGTTATGAACCCCAACTTCAGAACCACATCAGGCTATCCCCAAGCTTTGCTGGAGTTCTGTACCCATGGGTTCGACGAACTGCGTCCACCCAGGTTCATTGCTATCTTTTATAAAACCTTCCACTGACCTCCATTATTACATCGGAGGCTAAGATAATCAATCGCTCACCTGGTTTATGAATAGGGTGGCTAAAGAGAAAAGGAACTCGGAAGCTTTGAAGAGTCGTTTGCTTTTTTTACTGTGAAGCTACGCTAGACATTGGAAGAAAACCGCATCGTTAAGAAGAGTAGGAAAATGCATGATTAGGAAATTAAGGAACAGTTATGTGTCCGAAGTAGTAGAATTGTTGTTCTGGGTTGTTAATATGACTAAGGGATGTCCATTGGTGGTTTTTCGGAAGCCTGCTACTGTACTAACGAGATAGAGCATTGCAGTGTAGGTAGAAATCGTAAAAGCATCTATTGTCACCGTACGAAAATAGCTTTTTGTTCTCCTACATGCCGAAGTACGAGACTGAGGTGTAGAACAAGCATGAAGAGCTTATACTGAAAGAAGAAGTGCTCGCGACAACATGCTTAGTCGTGCTTGGGTACTTAGGCAACATTCATATGCTAGCTGACTTGGGGCGGCTGTCGAATACATATTGGCGTTCTATTTTATGAATGCATAAGTTAAGAAATTGTCTTCACACCACTCCATACAGCCAATTTTGTGGCGTGCAAAGACAATTTAGAATAATGTTGTTGTTACATTGTGAATTAAGGGGGATAGGCGATATTTACTTTGAGGTTTTAATTTTCCTTTCTTTACAAAACCCATAAATAAGCAATGCGTATCTCAACCCATCTATTACGAAGCGTAACAGCTCCCTACATCATACATCCCGCGAATATTTATTCTTTTAACCGTGGGGACGACTCATATGGCCTCTTAAGCGTATTGTTTTTTTGGTATTAGAGCATGTATCGTACATGATGTAAAGGGACATGGATAGAGGTTTCAGTATTGCAGAATATATGCAAATCGTAAATGTGAGTTCCAAACTCTAATGTTTGCTAACGCATAGCGCATAAAAAAAACCCTGTTATTTTGATTTAGCCTCGTACTGTGCAATAGAAAATAATATCTAATGGAATGAAACGTGAATAAAATTGAACATTCAAACTATATTTTGTGGCAAATAGTTTTTTCCCCCACCGCAAACAGAGCATGTAGCAGGTTAGTTAAACAAAGTTACAGAAGCAACTATAGGTCAAGTATTAATGGCGATCTAGATTGGGAGGAGCATCCTTAGTTGTAAACACTGATCCCAACGTAGGGAAAAATAATAGAGGGCAACCAATTCCACAGCCAATTCGCAAATGAAAGCGAAAAATAACGTAGGACAGCAAGGACAATTCCTCCTCCAAAAATTGCTTAGCCTCTTTTTGTATAGCAACCACAGTTATTATGAAAATACCACATCCAAGTCGCAAATCAAAGAGCAAAATAACAGAGGGAAGCGAGGACGATTCCTCTTCTAAAAATCGCTTAGCCTCTTTTAGTATAGCAGAAGATACTAAAAATGGGTAGCAGATGAGACCACACATTCTTTTTTGCATACGCCATTGCGCTCATTCAGTGATGATTTGACTGTTTCCTTTCTTTATTCCAGTTTTTACGTTTACCATTCACCGGGAAAAGTTCTTGTAAGCACATGCACGTATCATTCTAATATCTTGTAGCCTGGCTACAATAGTAAATGTCTCCTAAGAGGCTTTACCTTCTTCTTGATGATTAGCCCTCAACTACAAGGCACATATCAATGATCCAATATTCTTCTGCTTCTGACTCTTCTACATTTTTAGGTGAAATATAACCTTATTTTACTTACAGTATGCATTATTTAGTGACCAAAATTTTGGACCCTAAATTAAATATATACCACACAGAAGCCGTCACAAGCACCGTGTAGAGATGTATCGGAAATCAAGACATGCAGTAAGAAATACACGCATACACATGACCAAAACTCAATCTATACCATCATACAAAAACATACGACGAAACCCACTCAGCAAGCATCAGAGAGGATCAACCTAGGCTAACCACACAACCACCGTACATGGCTCAACAATCAAATCCCACTTACAAAGTATGAGTAGGGATGTAGCCTTAATTAACTAAACAAAAGATGCGACGGCCACAAGTCTCTGTAAATTATAGTCCATCATAATGTGAATGCATTATGGGTAGCTTCAGTAGGACAACATTGGATGGTATTACCTTACGCGCTTGCAATTTTTGAATGTGAAGAGGGAGAGAGTTGTCATCCTATATTATTTTCCTTTCAGCGTGTGCAAGGGTCATGAAACCACCAGCCCCTTCAAATTGTTCCTTCCATCCTTCCAGTTTCTATACGAAGTTTCTTTCCTCATAAAGATCTTTTACATACAATGCAATTTGCTGTTTCAGCATCTCTATCCTTTTTATCGGTTGCTGAAGTGCATCTTCTTTCAGAGGGATCTTCCGTTCCAAGGCAATGATTTTTTTTCGGCCTTTTCAATTTTCTTGTCCACAAGTTCCACCATTTCCACTATAGTCGTGTTTTTAGTAAGCATATCACGCAAATTTGTTCTTTCTTCACCAATTGTCGTAGCTATTTTTGGAAACAGTTTTTGACTTGTGTCAAGTGAAGAGGTACTCATACCTTTGTTTTCCATTGCAACCTGTGACAGCCTGAGAACAACTTAGACTAATTCGCTACGCAAAACGCATTTGAAATTAGTTTAGATTGTCCTAAGTAGGTACCCACTCGGCGGGATACAATTTGTGTCAGAATAACAATCAAGTACAGTCATATTGCCAAATGTGCTTTGATTGTTTAAACTGTCTTAAAAACATACCAAACATATATTTGATTTTTATTTTTAAACGTGTTTCTTGAGCGCGTTCTTTAACTACTATCTTTCTTGATTTGTCTCGAATATCAAAGAAGCTCACATTTTATATGTTTACAAGGTTTGGAACCTTAATGATTCTATTAAGTACAACAGCCTAATAACTACAATGGCAGAATACAGACGGGGACACCCCAGTCAACAGAACTCCCAAAATTCGGCTAGGGTTTCTCGATCAAACAACCCAATAGATTCACAATTATTACGAACATACCAACATAACATACGTAGAATCCAAACTAACGCTGAACAAGAGCGTCATGAAACCTATTAACACCCCACAAACCTAAAATGGCAGGAGAACCCCATGAACAAGAACATCATTCCGCAAATGCACCTCAAAAGAACGACCCCAATAACCGCAGTTAGTACGAAAATACCACGACCAATTCGAAAATTAAAGACCAAAATAACTGAGGTAAGTGTTAATGACTTCAAATTGCATATTTTAGTATGTTAATGAAATCTTCATAACTTGCTAATATGTGTAATTGATCTATTTTATCTCTCTTTCTAGACTTATGCTTGTTTTTGTAGTTTTGGTTGTTTTTCTCTCATTTTGTAGGTGCAATCGTGATTTGGAACGCAAGAGACTAGCCTTGGAGGGCCGAACGATAAATTAAAGAAGCTTGGAGGAATTAATTAGAAGGGATTTGAAGATTTGAGAGGCCAAGATTGAAGAAATTGCAAGTTAAAAGTCAAAGTCAAGGGTCAAAGTCATGTTTTCTAATGTTTAGAGGGTTCATGTGAAGATATTTTAACGGAGTGGGGACCTAAATGGAGTTTCCGGAACTTCCCAATGGTTGCCTAGAAACATTTCTAACGGATCAGGGGTTTATTTGCAACATTCCCAACGTTTTAAGAGGAGGCAGGGGGTATTTTAAACGATATCAGTAACGCAGGGGGGTATTTTTGCAATTTCTCACCACCAGCACCCGCAGTTCTCTCTCCCCATCGCTGGACCACGCAGAGCAAACCCACAAAAATCCATTAGAGCTCGTTGAAGCTTCTTCAAAGCCCCACCCCGACCTCATCTCTTCACCAAATCAGACCCTATAGGTACCAAATTGCTCCCCAGCCGAAGAGCTCTCTTCTGAACCCATCAATTTGGCCCAAGAAACAACGAAGAAGAAAGACCTAAATAAACCTAGCGTTCGTGAGCATCTACAAATCAACGTTTCAGAGCGTCTTAATTGAATTGGACGGTTTAGATGAGTTCTTGGAGGCCAAGAAAGCTCGAGACAAGGTCTATATAAGTCGAAACGAAGAATTGAATCATGTCTCTCTCTCACACCTTCACTCAACAGTACTGTTCGGGTCTCTCTGTTCGTCCTCTCTCTCTCTCCGATTTCACTCCATTTTTGGGTGTTCTTCCTAAGGGTGAAGAACAGAGAAAGAGGACGAGAGAGAGAGAGGAGGTCGATTTTGATCGGATCTGAGCTGGTTTATGCTGTGATCTTGCTATGTTCTTTCTTTGTTCATCAGCAGCAACAGCAACAGCAGCAGCAGCTTAGGTTGTTGATTTCTCATCATTTTGGTAGCTTAGTAGTGAATTTGGGGCTGTTTTTCTCTAGTTTTGTGTAGTTTGATTCGATTGGATGGTTTGTTCTTCATGTTTGTAGTTGAAACAAGTGTTTGGGATTGAATTAGTGGCAAATGTA
This sequence comes from Linanthus parryae, assembly GCA_023055425.1. Classification (NCBI taxonomy): domain Eukaryota; kingdom Viridiplantae; phylum Streptophyta; class Magnoliopsida; order Ericales; family Polemoniaceae; genus Linanthus; species Linanthus parryae. The sequence continues at coordinate 42,566,352 of JALGPY010000007.1, forward strand.
TTGGTGCTATCAAGTATAAATTCAAGTTTTGATTATTGAAAGTTAAATTTCTCTCAATCTCTCTTGAATTTTATATTATGTCTAGCTAATTCAATTTGCTTGGGTGTTTTGGGACAATCTAGTGTCTAAATATCCATATTGATTCAAGTTGAACTTCAAGGATGAATGGGTTTAATTGGGTTCACTTGAATGCTTAGTGCAATGTTCGGATTTCTCTTGTTGAATTATTTGATGCATTGAATAGGTAGATGTGCGAATAATTTTGACGTGTTTGATTTGAAGTTGCATTTGAGTGAGAGGAACTCGTCAATCCTAACTTTGAGAAATCGAGTTATAGTTAGGTGATTTGAGTGAGAATTTACAAATCTCATTTGTTGCTTGATCTTTCATGTGGAAACATCTATGTGTGTTTACATATGGTTGATGCTTGAAACACTTGAAATTTGGGGAATCTCATTCGAATAGCCTCTTTAGTGCTTGGTTAGCGTGTTGGATTTACACACTTCTCTTGTCGCGAGTTGGATTGCAATGAGCAATCACTTCTTGAGATACTTGTCTTGTGGATTGACGCATGCAATTTGAGAACCGGGCTTGAATCTAATAGGAGGATTGGTCACTAGAGAAACCGATGATCCCTATCCCCTCTCTACTTTTCATTTCACTTAGTTTCTTGAATCGTAGCTCTAATAGTCGTTTACTTTGTTCTTAAACTTAAACATCAACTTGCTCCATCAATTGATTTTGGTGGATTTGATAGCTTGGCAAGCTTTAAAGCCTATGAGAAGTTAACTTACTTGCTTTAGTTAGTTCCTTAGTTGCGTTACTCTAGTGATAGTAAGTCATTGTCTAAACCTCCTCTCCTTGTGGATTCGAATCCGGACTTACCAGATTTTATTACTTGAGACGATATCCTATACTTGAGATTTTTGTTGAACAAGTTTTTGGAGCCGTTGCCGGGGAGAGGCTAGGCTTTAGATTTTATTTTCTTTCTTAGTTAGTTAGTTAGTAGTTTGTTTTTGACATTTTTTCTAGTTTTTTGTGGTTGATTAAGTGTGAGGCATACCTCTCATCAAGTAGTTCTCATCTACTTGCTTGAAAATATGTCTCATGAACATTTTGGACTTGGTGAGAGGCCTATCGTTCCTTACTACTATGCATTTACTAGTCATGGAAATCATTCTAAGGAATCAATGCGTTCCATATGCGAACGTGCTATTAAAAATTGTGATTATTTTCCTAAGAATGATTATTCTTGGCATGGTAGTAGGACACTAGAATACACATCTCATGCTTCTTGTGCATAATCACCTCCCTCAAACACTTACATGTTTTTGAACTCTCATGATTCTAGCACTTATCAATACAATGATATGATGTGTGAATCAAAAGGAGTTAATGATTTTGAGAGGGAAGCTCATGTGAATGGGGAACTAGAAAGGCCTATAAGTAGTTATCTTGAGGAGACAATGCGAAAATATTTTCAAGGTACAAAATAACTTTTGGTATCACAAAAAGAACTTGTAGAATCATTATCTCAATTCGTTGACAAAGTTGAATGCTTAAATTCACAAACTTAAGATGATGAGTCTCTTGCATGTAGTACTTACTCTTCACAAGACTCACCATCACACGAGTCTCACACACATCACGAGCTTGCTCAAGATCAAATTTTGGATGATGTGTTTGATGATGGAGTTGTTGCTACTAGGGTAGGTGATTGTATTCATTTCTCATTTGCAAATTTTCAGGAAGCATGTGATAGTAACATTGGTAGTGAGATTGATTTTTTTGATGATGACTCTTCAACCCATGACATGAGTGAAGCCATTTTGGATGACTCGCATAGAGACACATGTGAGGAGGATTCACAAAATGAAAACAACTCATGTGATGAGTTCGAAGTCAGATTGGATGCTACCATTCATGAATGAAATGTTATCTTGTCTAGTGCTCATGAAGAGTCTATTACTCACCAGAGTTCCAATGATCATGAGCATCACTTATTTTGTGATGACTTAGAGGATACTCTAGGAGAACCCCCTCCACTAGAAATTGTGGAAGTACCTTTAAGTAAGTCGGGGGTTTCATGTGTTGATACTCCGATTCATATAGACTCTTTTACTACATCTTCTAAAGAATTAGATGAGCTTACTTGGGAGGAAATAGAATTTTTGTATTGTAGTGAAGCTTCCTACTCATCACTTCTCATAGAAGATGAAGTGTACTTTGATGAAGAGGAGATACTAATGGCTCAACTTGACCAAGTCAATGATCCAAATCATGAGCCTAAGAGTTTGGATGTGGTTTCATGTTCCCAAATGATTTTACCTCTTTCTTGTGAAACCACATCCCTTAATCCTTGTACTATGTATGAAAATAATGAGATTGAGGATTCACAAGTTGCCCCTATCTATCAAGTTGTGATTTCAAGTAAAATTTGGAAACTTATGAAGACCCTATCTATGATTCATGTCATTTGAGGATTTCAAACCCTTTTCTTAAGATAATGCATGATATAACAACTTGCTCTAGCTTTATTGTTAGATTTTGCATGCATCTCTTATTCATCTTTTGTGTCTTGTCCCTACTTCTCCTTTCTATTCTAATTGATGAATCAAACTTTTTAGCAAAAGTGAGAAAGAACTATTAAAGCATCAACACTTCCTATCCTTTCAGGAAGCTCTTCTTCTCATTTCATTTCAGGCGGATCAGGCAAATAAGCCCTTGGTAAGGGATCCTCTTTCGCTAAGAAATTTTCTAAGAATGAATTAGGGGCATGGCATGGACAAAAATTTCCAAGATTGGGGGTGGGATAACATTATTTACTTTGTTCCACCTCCGTAGTTGTAAATAAATAAATTAGTTTATCTCTATTTCTTGGATTTTCTTTTTCTTCTTTTCTATGAACATTTTGTAGGTTGCTCTTGGAGGAGGACTTGTGCTTGGTGGCCAAGAAAGCTACAATGAGGTCTATCTATCCCTTAACTCTTATATGAATTTTTTTGCTCTCAATTGTTCTCACACATTGAGTACAATGTGACATTTTAGTTGGGGGGTGGGAAGTAGATATATTACTTGGTGTAAATGGTATATGGCATGATTTTTCTTTTATTAGTGATTTACATGAAAAATACAAAAAAATGAAAAAAATTGAAAAAAAAAATCATAAAAATTAAAAAATTAGAAATTTTGAAAAAATTTGTGTGAACCTTTCATGAGAAGCATCACTCTTTCCCCGTGTCAAACCATATATTTTTTTCTTCTTTCTTTGGTAGTTTTATTTATTTTAACCTTTCATCTTGAGTCTAGATTTTATTTTCTTATTTGATAGTTTTATTGAGTCTTAGAAAGTTATAGTTGAGTCACTTATTTTTTAAAAAAAAAATTGAAAAATGAAGAAAAAAACAAGAGAAAAAGTGAAAAGGGGGAATTTTGGAAACTAGATGTTTTCAAAGAATAAAATCTCTTAGTCCATGTTCTTTTTATTTTTATTTTAATAAGAAATTCTTTGCTTATACTCAATACATCTACACCAATATCCCACATTCCGCGATATCATGCGTTCTTACAAAGCGACACACTAAATTTATGTTTCATGTTTAAGTCCTTCAACCTAAGTTGATCACATAAACTTTGACGTCTTACTACTTTTGATAAATGGTGCATTTCTAAAGCTATTTTAACTCTACAAAAAGGATTTAAGTCTAATCGTTTTTGCGGTGGAAACTTGTAGCCCATTGGAGTGGTGGTTACCAGTGACACCCCATGCTATGTCTAAGAAATAGAGGTGTGTCAGGGGATAATGCTACGTCGTCACCTAGATAACTCCCTTGGTTTAGCTTAAAAAGCTCACTCGCTTGTATATTCCTCTCGTTTGTTGTGGGTCTTGGAGAGCCTTGGATAGGTGATTAAAATGTTAATGCTATAAATCTCGAAAAAAAAATCATGATAAATCGCACCATCTACCAAAAATCCACAAAAGGATCACACAAGCCCACAACCACACCCCCCTTCTTAAAAAATTTTGTTCAAAGATTTGGAGGTCCATCCTACATGTGTGCTTTTGAATAAGTATGATAATGACTAATTTCATGTGATCCTTATTCTTGAAGGCATAATTTCTTGCGAATTAGACTTAATAAACAAGTTTTGTGGATCGCATGAGTCACCTTCTACCAAACACCGCCCACATTTGTATGAGTATATGCTTAGACGTCCATAGACTTCTTTCTCAATCTTTGTGGACTTTGAGAATTTATTTGAGGAGACATTTCTGCATTCTTCTTTTTTCCCCACAAAAAAAAAACAAAATTAGCTAGTAAAACTTAGTATTTTATTTCTTTGGGTTCTAACTTAGGATAGATAATGTGTGTGTGCGTTTTTGTAAATATTTGAGTCTAGTTTAGAATTGAGTCAAGCCTTGTCTAGTTGAGTGTGTGTCTCTCATGATTGGTTTTTAACTAGTTTACTACTCATATCGCTCTCCTTGCACGAGGACGAGCAAAAGGCTAGTTGGGGGGGTGTTAATGACTTAAAATTGCATATTTTAGTATGTTAAGGAACTCTTCATAACTTGCTAATATGTGTAATTGATCTATTGTATCTCTCTTTCTAGACTTATGCTTGTTTTTGTAGTTTTGGTTATTTTTCTCTCATTTTGTAGGTGAAATCGTGATTTGGAACGCAAGAGACTAGCCTAGGAAGGCCGAACGATAAATTGAAAAAGCTTGGAGGACTTAATTTGAATGGATTTGAAGATTTGAGAGGCCAAGATTTAAGAAATTGCAAGTTAAAATTCAAAGTCAAGGGCCAAAGTCAAGTTTTCAAATGTTTAGAGGGTTCATGTGAAGAGATTTTAACGTAGTGGGGACCTAAATGAAGTTTCCGTAACTTCCCAATGGCTGCCTTGAAACAATCTTAACGGATCAGGGGTTTATTTGCAACATTCCAAACGTTTTAAGAGGATGCAGCAGGTATTTTAAACGATATCAGTAACGCAGGGGGGTATTTTTGCAACTTCTCACCACAAGCACTCACGGTTCTCTCTCCTCGTCGCTGGAACACGTAGAGCAAACCCACAAAAAGCCAGTAGAGCTCGTTGAAGCTTCTTCGAAGCCCCAACCCGACCACATCTCTTCACCAAATCAGACCCTATAGGTACCAAATTGCTCCCCAACCCAAGAGCTCTCTCCTCAACCCATCAATTTGGCTCGAGAAACAACGAAGAAGAAATCCCTAAATCAACCTAGGGTTCGTGAGCATCCACAAATCAACGTTTCAGAGCTTCTTAATTGAGATGGTTTAGATGAGTTCTTGGAGGCCAAGAAAGCTCGAGACAAGGTCTATATAAGTCAAAACGAAGAATTGAATCAGGGCTCTCTCTCACACCTTCGTTCTACAGTACTGTTCGGGTCTCTCTGTTTGTCCTCTCTCTCTCTCTCCGATTTCTCTCCATTTTTGGGTGTTCTTGAGCTTCCTAAGGGTGAAGAACAGAGAAAGAGGACGAGAGAGAGAGAGGAGATCGATTTTGATCGGATCTGAGCTGGTTTATGCTGTTTTCTTGCTATGCTCTTGCTTTGTTCATCAGCAGCAACAGCAACAGCAGCAGCAGCTTAGGTTGTTGACTTCTCATCATTTTGGTAGCTTAGTAGTGAATTTGGGGCTGTTTTGCTCTAGTTTTGTGTAGTTTGATTCGATTGGATGGTTTGTTCTTCATGTTTGTAGTTGAAAAAAGTGTTTGGGATTGAATTTGTGGCAAATGTATTGGTGCTATCAAGTATAAATTCAAGTTTTGATTATTGAAAGTTAAATTTCTCCCAATCTCTCTTGAAGTTTCTATTATGTCTAGATAATTCAATTTGCTTGGGTGATTTGGGACTATCTAGTGTCTAAATCTCCATATTTATTCAAGTTGAACTTCAAGGATGAATGGGCTGAATTGGGTTCACTTGAATGCTTAGTGCAATGTTTGGATTTCTCTTGTTTATATTTTATGCATTGAATAGGTAGATGTGAGAATAATTTTGACGTGTTTGATTTGAAGTTGCATTTGAGTGAGAGGAACTCGTCAATCCTAACTTTGAGAAATCGAGTTCTAGTTGGGTGATTTGAGTGAGAATTTACAAATCTCATTTGTTGCTAGATCTTTCATGTGGAAACATCTATGTGTGTTTACATATGGTTGATGCTTGAAACACTTGAAAGTTGGGGAATCTCATTTGAATAGCCTCTTTAGTGCTTGGTTAGCGTGTTGGATTTATACACTTCTCTTGTCGCGAGTTGGATTGCAATGAGAAATCACTTCTTGAGATACTTGTCTTGTGGATTGACGCATGCAATTTGAGAACCGGGCTTGAATCTAATAGGAGGATTGGTCACTAGAGAAACCGATGAGCCCTAGCCCCTCTCTACTTGTCATTTCACTTAGTTTCTTGAATCGTAGCTCTAGTAGTCGTTTACTTTGTTCTTAAACTTAAACCTCAACTTGCTCCATCAATTGATTTTGGTAGATTTGATAGCTTTGCAAGCTTTAAAGCCTAGGAGAGTTTAAATTACTTGCTTTAGTTAGTTCCTTAGTTGCGTTACTCTAGTGATAGTAAGTCATTTTCTTAACCTCCTCTCCTTGTGGATTCGACTCCGGACTTACCGGATTTTATTACTTGGGACGATATCATATACTTGGGATTTTTGTCGAACAGGAAGCAAGGAGAATTCCTCCTCAAAATTTTTTTTATAAACATTCCTCAACCAAAATCGCTTAGCCTCTTTTAGTCTGATTGTGTAACTCTACAACAGGAAAAAATCTACTCAAAAGCAAAAGGCTGAGTGTTATATTAATCTCTCCAGTGCAATTTCAACTGTGATTGTTACAATAGGGCAATACAGCAAGAACGTGATTACATAGTTTGCACAACATAAAACCACACCAGTGATAGCTTCAAGAAATTGAAGTGCCCAAGAAATAGGAGCGCCCATTTGCACAACCTAACTACAGAATCAAATCCAATCTAAATCGAAAGGGAAAATAAAATATCAAAGTGCAGAGGTTTCACAAGAAATGGGAGAGATAGTTACTTACAAAAGCAGTGCAAATAGTTGGTCTCCAAAAAATTAGGTGTCGGTCTGGAAGAACAGTTATCGCCGGTGGTAGAGATGAAGACAAAGTTGTATTGGCTAGATTATCAAAGCAGACGAAAACGATCATGTCTGGGAAGGTAGCGTGTGAGTAAGAAAGGGCACGGTTTCTTTTTCCTTACAATACAACATCATGAAAGGGGAAAAGTTTTGAGTTAACAAAGTCGGGGGCGTGTAGTGGCTGTAAAGTCATTTTTTATTATAAATGGCTTCCTTTATTTTATTTTTTCCTCGTGATGCCCTACAAACTACCAGTATTAACAAAGTCCGGCACATCAGTCGCAATAATTAATTTAATATTCCAAAAAACTTTATGCAATCCACCATATTCGTTCTTATCTTCTCGAAGAAGAAACGACCCTCCTTTTTAATGCTTCTGATTCAACTCCTCCAAGAAGTACCCTTTCTCATATCCTCCTTCAATCACCTATAATCTCCTTCTAGAAGACGATAATGTTCGATAAGAATCGTATCATAGCTGCGTGTTGTAGGTACGCTGTTATCTCAATTATAAATGGTGTTGGTGAATCTAGGTGGTATGAGGCAGCAAGACGCCCCAACCGTTAAGTGCTCCTTATTCCATGATTCCTTGCTTCTTCAAGTTTCATTTTGAGTTATGCAACAACTTCGTACGGCTACGTCCAACTTTAGAAACACCACAACACTCAACTGGAAAAGCGCACACCGTTACGTAATCAGATTGCTCCATCACATTAGCAAAACTGAGCACACCTGCACACACACCAACAAAACAACCTAAATCCACAACATAGTAAGCATTGTAGTAATCAATAAGGCAACAAGCAAAACGGGTACAGGAATCATCGTGTGCACCTAGCCCGAATGCATATATATACATGTGGTGTAGCAAACTTCAAAACATCAGAAAAAGCACGTGGACGGAATCAGTTTGGGACAGCACATTAGCACGAATGCGCGTACCTCCATGCACTCCAGCAAAACTATGCAATTCTACGACTGAGTAAGCATAGTACTAATCTACAAGACGACCATTGAAGCAGACACAGGAATCATCGTGCATACATAACCAAACAACCAGAGCATGGGGAAGAAAATAAAATAATCATGGAACACTTACCCCGAGAACTTACGCAACCGACAGGGCTCAAACTTCGCTTCCCACGGTGGACGCTTAACTTCGGACGAACGACCTCACTTTTCACCGCATCACCACAAACCACACCCGCACAAGCGGAACTGGACCCCACAGCTGCACGCAAATTTCTAGCTAAATCAACAGCAACTTAACCTCGAAATCGATAAATAATAAAGGGTTTGCATTTACTCTGTCACCAATCATCAATACTGGAACAATCTCCTAAACGATCACATACAAAGGAAGCAATCATTACATCAACACTGACAGTTTTCCATATTCATTAATGACAGCAGACCCCAACAACGCTTGCGTCCACCACGATACACAAATGGGGCGTTCAAACACGTATCCAACCGAGAAACAGCAAAAATACTCTCAACCACAATACTTGTAAACATTTCTCCGCTATGAGGAGCATGCGACAAACTCGTCGAAACAGGTCTACCTGCAGGATTACCATCGAAACATTAACAATATACAAATTGATAAAGGTAAATATTTGTACTTAACAACGGTTAATCATTGTACAGATCGATGCAGAGGGAAACAACATCAACGGAATATAAAGCAAGCAGGCATACCCCCTGAACGTTGCCAACCACCACAACACCGAGCCCCACCGACACATTGCATAGATATCTTGGAACTATCACACTCGCTCTTCCCCACATCTGATTACTCGATAACAAAATAATTTTTACAAGGAAAACACGACCCAAGGACATTAGAACAATCAACGACCATAACAACAACAACTAGTAATCATAGCATCATCAGAATATCCACAACTCTATATTCGTCCGCAAATACATACCATGACGTTGTAACACCTGAGGAGCAAAAAAAATCCAAGCACCGCAAAACAAGGACCCCGACTCAGCCGACTTCCAACCGGAACCATATTTGCAAACAACAAAAACAGTCACAAATTAATCATCATCACCAACCGTAAGCACGAAACCAATACAGGCCTATGACAACATCTACAATAGCATCTTGTCGAATTTGGAACTAAACGCTAACCCATTAAGAACAAAACAACCAATGGAAGACAACAATCAATGGTGAAAATACACTATTCCACGCCTACATAAACCATAAACAAAAGTATAACAATACATTATCCGAAAATCGGCAAATCAACCAAATACAGACATCAAACCATGTCGGCAAGAATAATGACAAGATAATAAATGCTGACCAAAACCAAGCGGAAGAGTTAGGATGTAATCCTTTGCGACAACCTCAATGACAACATGTGGCGAAACCAACCAAATATGGACATCAAGTCATGTCGGCACGAATAATGACAAGATAATTCTGGAAGAATACGACATTACACCAAAACACCCAAAGTAGTAGAAACATCCAAATATAAAAGCCATCCCGAAAACCACACATGCACTTAGTATGAAGTAGAATTCAAAAATAACATTTTTATTATCTGTCCAAAAATAACATTTTTATTTTTAACCTAGATGAATTTCATCACGAGTAGAATCTAGTGTTTTTAACTAAGCAAAAACTTCGGCAGAGAACACTTACCTTGAGAAATTATGCAACCAACAGAGCACAAACATGTATCCGAACGGCCTCAACTAGACGTCTAACAAACAGTGTTGCTTTTCCCCACATAACTGGAAAGCACGCCTGCACAAACGGGAGTGGCGCCCACAGCTGCACGCAAACAGACATCTAGATTAACACCAACCGACCCCCGCAATTATTAGGTAATATAAGCATTGCACTAACTCGTTCACAAAGTGTCAATACTGGAACAATCTTCTCCAAAAGCATGCACGAATGAATTAGTCATCACATCCGCACACTTACCCCCAGGACTACGAAAACTGCCATGACGCGAACCTCGACTCCCACGACGCACGCTCAACTTCGAACGAGCAACCTGAACTTTCACCCCATCGACCCCACGGCTGCACACATATTTCTTGTTAAATCAACACAAACACAACCTCAAAATCATTAGGTCATAAATGAATTGCAGTCACTCGATCATCAATCATCAATGCTGGAACAATCACCACAGCAAGAACATACAAACGAAACAATCATGACATTAGTACCGAATAAGGAATCGTGCACGTTGATTAATGACGGCATACCCCAACCATGTTTGCGTCCATCAGGGAATGCAGATGGGGCGGCGGAGAACGTATCCAATCAAGGTGCACTAGATATACGCTCGACCATAATATATTAACACACTTGTCCGCTATCAAGAGCAGGCAGCGACCTCGCAGAAACACGTCTACATGCAGAAACACCATCGAAACACTAAAAGTATACAATTTTGCAATATTTTTACAGTTCAATGGAGAGAGGGACAACATCAACAAACCATAAAGCAAGCAGGCGTACCACCGCAACATCTCCAGCCGCTACGACACCGGGCCCCACTGGCACGTCGCATAGCCAACTGCGACCCATTAGATTCGCTCTTCCCCGCATCTGAATCAGGCACAAGAATTATCGTGCACGTCTAAATAAAAACTCAGCTGAGAACACTTACCCCAAGAAGTACGACAACTGCGATGACGAGAATCTCGACTCTCACAACGCACTCTCAAATTCGAACAAGCGACCCGAACTTTTACCAAATCACCAGAATCCACCCCCACAGAAGCGGTTCTTGACCCCACAGCTACACACAGATATCCAGCTAAATCAACACAAACACAACCCCAAAATCATTGCGTAATGAAAGACTTGCAGTCACTCGGTCAGTAATCATCAATACTGGAAAAATCTCCTCCACGAGCACATACAAACAAAGCAATCATGACATTAGTACCGAATGAGAAATCGTGCACATTCATTAATGACGACACACTCCAACCACGTTTGCATCCATCACGGCACACATATGGGCAGGGGGAACACGTATCCAATCAAAGGGAACGAGATATACGCTCAACCATAATACCTGAAGACACTTGTCCGCCATTAGGAGTAGTCAGCAACCTCGCATAAACACGTCTACCTGCAGAAACACCATCCAAGCAGTATCAGTATACAACTTTGCAATCATTTTACAGTTCAATGGAGATAGCGGCAACATCAACAAACCATAAAGCAAGCAGGCGTACCAACAAAACATCTCAACCACCACGACACCGGCCCCCACCGGCCGGTCGCATAGCCAACTGCAAGCCATCAGATTCACTCTTCCCTGCATCTGCACACATATTACTCACAACATCAACACTACAAGCACACAAGAATTATTCGCTAACGGGAAAATTCTGAAAATTCAAACACGATGCAAAGACATTGGAACAATCTTCGACTGCAACACCAATGAATCCAGTAATCATGGCATCATCAGAAGATCCACACTCCTATATATTTGTACGAAGAGACATACCGTGAGGTTGCAAGACCTGAGTAGAAAAAAAAAACTTCCTAGCGCCCCATAACAAGGGACACAACTCACACTTCATGCAACAGGACCCATATAAGTAGGGATGCCTCCGCCGACATCAACAGCCCTGACCCCCACCAAAATACCCGCCGCACCTGGCTTACAAATAGAAAAGGAAACATATTCCTCAGAAAAGCGGCTAAGCCCAGCAGTGCTGCAAGCCGGAGCCATCGACAAGTCAGTTACAGGTTGATCTGCACAGCTACCATCAGAACAATTGCCCAACTCAGCATCGCCCCAACTATACCGGCCCCCACAACACGTCGCATAGCCAAATTCAAGCCATCAATAGTAGAAATGCAACCATATATTTTTTCCCGCTAGGACATACCGTGAAGTTGCAAGACATTAGCAACAAAAAAACTTCCAGGCACCCCAAAACGAGGAGAGCATAAAGAAATCGTAGTCCGTGCAATAAATAAAAACACAACCTACCCATTCAAAGCAACGTGTTGAACCGAAGTAGGCGGCCCAAACCCCGAAACACCAACCAATATCTCCGAAACAACGGCATGTGCAAACAACAAGGGAAAAAAACATAACCAGACTGAAAAAAGAACAATACGCAAGAATTAAACACCACCACCAACGATAAGCACTAAACCATACAGCCTTGAGACAAACTCAACCATAACATCTTGTTAAAGCAAAAAGATATGAATGGCAACCCACTACAAAACAGTTAAGAACGATATAATAACAGAATACCGAGAATTTGGACCAAATCACTAAACCATTAAAAAAACAAATAAAATCCAAGAATCAAAGGCCCACATGCACAACCCCACACCAACATATACCCCAATAAGAGTACAACAATAGATCATATGAAGACCAGCAAAAACGGAAACACTCTCAAAAATATTATCACCAGATGTAGAACAATAGAGAGAAGTAGTATTCTGCAACAATGGAGGTTGAGGAGTATTTATTCAAATCCACTGAACAGTCGCGTCCTTTCAGTGGTCGAATCTCAACCGTCACCGCCGAATCGCGCAATCACAGGCCAACGTTGATATCACGCCTAAAACCCTAGAAGAACAGAAGGCACGAATCTAGGGATCCTAGGTCATAATGATACGCACGGGGGCTGATTTCTCAAGTATTTGAATTGGTGCGTAGAAGCAACACGCGCGCTGGTTTTTGCGCATTGAAGCCTATCCGATTAGCGTCTTCACGCACAAAAGGGGGCTAATGTAGATAGTGCTTTCCAGACAGACGAATCACATCCATGTGGCTATCATCCATCACACCTAGTTGTGCTCCACATACACTGGATCACCACCCGCGCTGATCACGTGGGGGCTGTGAGAAAGGGCCCTCGCACACCACAACACGGGGCATGTAGGGACTTAGTGGTTTTGAGGCTAGAGTAAGTTACGTCGTGCGCGAGCGACATTCAAGCCCGCGCGCATCCTTTAGTAACTGCTTTGAGAGATTTATAGTCACGAGCTCCATAAACCCGATCAACCCCATAACGTTTCCGGTATACGAGGACGAAGTGCGTAACGGTCCCTATATATGCCGAAGAATGTGCCGTTGTGGTTAAGGTAATTAGGCCGTCATTAATGGGCGCATTAACCCACTACAACAGTCATATTCTCCACTACATGTAGGATCGTTAACCCTTCCTTACAGAACACTAATCACCTGAACTACGCGGAAGCTATGCCAAAACTATGTCTCTCTCTCATACAGTTGCTATTGTCTTATTCTCTCCCTACTTACTACCCTACCTCTCATGTGTTTCTCATTCCCTGTTCTTGGTGTACGTTAAATCTTCCTCAAAGGATTCCTCCGTACACATTTTGTGAACCCGACGTGAAACTTACCCTTGCAAACAACCATGTCTCATGATGAAGATGTCAGCAACAGATCTCCCTCAACCGAGATGACCTCAGGGGAGGAAGCGCGGAAACAATTCTACGGCAGTCGGCAGTACTCCAACCTTGGAGGTATTGAATGCCACTCTCCAGAGTCAGGTGAAAGCCCTCAAGGCTCAATCTGCATAGATGGCTCAAATAATGTCCTTTTTTAGATTTCTTTGCCCAGAATTCGGCATTGGGAACTGCTGTCTCTCAAGGACCTGGAACCCCTGTCTCCCAGGGAACAGAGGTAACACCTTAACCACCTAACCCTAGTTTGCAAAGCCCACCGGCAACGGTCCAACCACCTCCTCCTAAGGGACAAACGATCCAACCACCATCCATTGTCACGCATGTTTCCCAACTCCCAGCTATTCCCTTCAATATTTCCTCACAATATCACCTTCCTTCTCTGCCAGCAACCGTAAGCAATGTGGCTTACGCCCCCAACCCAAATTCTGTGTACGTGTCTCCACTGGTTGCAACCCTTCTTCCTGTTGTGAGAGGGAGTGCACCAGCAAGCATGACGACTTTGAAGCAGCGCATAGAGAACTTCCTGGTCAACCAGCCTTTTACAGACACCATCATCCCGAAGGTTGACAATGCACCTCCTATCCTGCGTGAGATCTATTTGATGACCAACCCCGCAGGGTATAAGGCCCCTAAGTGGGATAAATTTGATGATGTAAACAGGAATGCCCAGGAGCATGTCATGCGTTTCATTGATGTGATGAGGCCATAAGGGGTTGACCCCAACCTGTTGATGCGTGAGTTTCTCCAAGTCTTTGGGGAACGTGCCTTACAAATGGTATAGAACGCTGGAGGCTGGATCTATCAAAAACTGGGATGACATGGTTAAGAAGTTCATACCAAGTTCTTCCAGGTGGAGGAGAAGGTCACACTGATACATCTTTCGCGTATGTATCAGAATGGCGACGAGGATGGCGTCACCTTCATCAAGAAGTTCAGAGCCAAATCATTGGAATGCAGAGATAAGGTGCTCGAGAATCGGCTTGTCGAGATAAGTCTCCAACGGATGCGAGACGAATACAAGGGTATGTTAATTAACTTGCAAATGCCTACTTTTTCAAAGTTAATTGAATGTTCCAAGAATATAGAGCCTATAGTTGAAAGAAGAAGAAGCATGCTCCTGAGCGATCCCCAGGTGGACAGACTTTCAAGGCGGTAGGTTTAACTACAAGAGGGGGCGCGAAGCTGAAGTCAACACAGTTTCGCCACAAAAGCAACACAAAGTTTCGATCTCAGACACCCCGCCTCTGCCATGTTCTCTGGAGGAGGTGATTGACCTATGCAAGCAGTGGCGCAAAGATGGGGCCATACCTCCACTCGAAAGGGTGGATTAACAGACACCGGGGCCGTTCAACCCAACTCCTTTGCCTCGATCGGCGGATATCAAAGATCAGTCACCGGCTGGAGTGATGGTGATAAGGGAAGATGCTAAAGAGAAGATGCCCGCACGAGAAGAAGGATCGCATGTTGCATACAAGAAGAAGAGCGTGTATACCCTAAAGAGGGTGGTGAAGCACGACAGCAAAGGCAAGGAGATAGAAAGCTTCTACTCCAATGGGAAGAAATGTTACCGCATATGTAGGTGCACGGGGGTACCCCCATCCAAACATGGGGATATCCCTGGGCAAATCAATCAACTTGAGCAGGACCCGGAGAAGGACAAGCTAAGGATGGATGTGCCGGAAGACAAGTTGAAAGAAGCGCCCGAGTGCACGGAAGACAAGCCAAAGCCGCATAAACAGGAGCTGAAAGTGGTGTTCCTAAGTCCATCTGAAGAAAAGAAAATGCATGTTTTCCTGAGTGCAGACCTCACAACCAAAGAGGAAGCGAAATTGCTGCAGTTGCTGACGGAATACAAGGATGTGTTTGGCTAGGAGTACGATGAGATGCCCGGCCTTGACACGGGTGTAACAATGCACATATTGGATGTTGTCCCGGGATCCAAACCAGTGAATCAAAGTGCGAGAAGCTTCAGACCAGAAATCAATGTGAAGATCAAGCAAGAAATAGTCAAGCTGTTGAATGCCAAATTCATCGAGCCAAATCATCACCCCACCTGGTTGGACAACATTGTGCCAATGGTAACGAAGAATGGGCAGCTTCGCATCTGTGTGGACTTCTGGGATCTCAATTGCTTCTTCCCAAAAGATGACTTCCCGTTGCAAAATATCGACTTGCTCATTGAATCTACCGCAGGACATCAGATGTTCAGCTTTATGGATGGGTTGAGCGGATATAACCAGATGAAGATGGACCGTGAGGATGCGAGAAAATCTGCGTTCATCACACCACTTGGGTTCTTCAACTATACAGTTATGCCCTTTGGACTGAAGAATGCAGGCGCAACTTATCAGCGAGCAATGATGGCCCTCTTCCATGATATGATGCATCAAGAAGTAGAGTTTTATGTTGATGATTTGGTCATCAAGTCAAGAGAAGAAGCAGATCATCTGGGAGACCTGCAGAAGGTATTTGAAAGGTGCAGAAGCTTTCAGCTAAATATGAACCCGATGAAATGCGCGTTTGGAGTGACGTCGGAAAAGTTCTTGGGGTGTGTGATCCATCGCCATGGGATTGAACCTGACCCTGCAAAGATCTCAGCTATCACCAGCATGACGGCACCCCATAATCATAGCACTTTGAAGACATTCTTGAGGAAGCTGTCTTATCTGCGAAGATTCGTGCCAGCAATTGCAGAACTAACTTTCTGTTTAGGCGATATTCTCAAGAAGAATGCTGTGTATAACTGCACAGAGGAGCATGAAGCTGCATTAGGGAAATTGAAAGACTTGTTTACATCGCCAAGAGTAATGATTGCACCGCAGTTGGGATTACAAATACTGTTGTACCTGACATCGACCAAGAAATCCATAGGAGCACTGCTAGCCCAAGAGCATGAAGGGTAGGAAAGGCAAATTTATCACATCTCTCGCGTGGTACAGCCGGCTGAGTCAAGGTACACTGATATAGAGCATCATTTCCTTGATTTATTTTTTCGTAATAGAGAAGTTAAAGTATTATTTCGCTTCACATAAAGTTGTGGTAATCACAAAAAGCGACCCCATACGGTATCTCTTGAGTCACTCCTCTCCCTGCGGAAGATTAGCAAAATGGTACATGACCATCTTACAGCACAACATAACGTGTGTTCGACCAAAAGCAATTAAATCGCAGGCAGTGGCAGACCTTTTAGCACAGTTTCTTGACAAAACTATGAGCGAATGATAGAGGAAGGGCTAGAACGTCCTGAGATCTATGCAATCGAGTCATCATACTGGAAGCTGCATTTTGATGGGTCATCGACAAGGAAAGGAGGTGGAATTGGCATTGTACTGACTAAGCCAGATGGGGAGGTCATCCAAATGTCCACCAAGCTAGATTTGCTAGTAACAAACAATGAAGCAGAATACGAGGCTCTGATCGCAGGGCTCTGCGCGGCCAAGGCGTTGGAAGTTAACAATTCGAAGGTCATGGGGGACTCCAAGCTCATTTTCAAGCAAGTTTCAGGCGAGTATGGATTGAAGGAGGTCAACTTGTTGCCTTATAGGACTATGGAGCAAAAGCTGGTGCAGCAATTTCATGATGTCAAGTACGAGCACACGCCAAGAGCTGATAACCGGCACGCGGACGCTTTAGCCACTCTGGGATCAAAAACCAGTGCGGACAAGTGCCTTGCAAGAATCTTTATTGAGGTTGAGCAACCCCATCCTTAACACAAGAATTATGCGAAGAGGAGCCCGCAGAGGACGAGGATTGGAGGAAGCCAATACTGAGCGCGATTGCTGAAGGAACGAGCAAAGATAATTGGGCATCCACGAAGGGATATTGCGTGCACGATAATGCCCTTTACTTTAAGGGACCAGGAGGAATACTCATGCGGTGCGTCTCGCAGCAGGAAGGGCAGGCACTATTGTAAAATATCCACTAACATTCTTGTGGGGAAAATGAGGTATCTCTTTACTGAAAAGCGCAGAGATATGGGATCTATTGGCCAGACATGTCGACGTTCGCAGCGATTATTCAAGGGAACTGCGAGAGCTGTACGTTGGTCAAAGACTCTTTGCAGATTGCTGCAATCGATGAAGACACTGATTAGATGAAGCCACTCTTTGACTACTTGACGGAAGGAATTGAGCCAACTCATAGAAAAGAAGCTGAGAAGCTTAAAAGAAAGGAAACCCGATATGTTGTGCGGGAAAACATACTTTGGTGAAGAGGCCACGAGGGCAATCTGGTCAGATGTTTGGATAGCCAGTAAGCGCAAGAAGTAATGGACTTATCCCATCAAGTGGAGCACCAAGGAGGCGCGAAGCTATGCAGACAGCTCCTCACTATTGGTTACTTCTGGCCCACAATGGAAGCACACTGCCGCACCAAGGTTAAAAGGTGTCAAGAATGACAGTTCAAAGGAACCCTTATGCACGCTCCTGCTGTACACCTGCACGCATTGGAAACGCCTTGGCCATTCCACACATGGGCCTTGGATTTTATTGGCCCCATTCGACCATCCTCGCATGGGAATCAGTTCATCTTGACTGCAACGGAGTAATTCACTAATTAGATGGAAGCAGTGCCACTCAAAACAGCAAATCCGCTTGCGGAAGTCAACTTCGTTCAAGAGAACATCATATACCGATTCGGGATCCCCAATACCATCCTCTCGGAAAACGGAACTTCTTTTGTGAATCGCCAGGTGGCTGCAAAGTTAGCATAGTACAACATAAGGCAGGTGTGCTCCACGCCTTATTACCCGAAGGGGAACGGACAAGCAGAAGCAACGAATAAGACATTGCTGAGGATTCTGAGTAAAATGGTCGCGGATGATCACAAGAAGTGGGAAAACTCTCTAAATCTGGCTTTATGGGCATATCGCACTTTGCCGAAGACTCCCACAGGGGTTTCCCCTTTCCTTCTATGCTATGGGGCTGAAGCGGTTGTACCGGCGGAAATTAAAGTTAACTCTGCATGATAGCTTTTCATGCCTTGTACGAAAATCAACGTGATCATGATCTTATTCTTCTAGAAGAAGGGCGTGAAGAGGCTAAGAGAGCTAACACGAGATATAAAGAAAGGATCGCTCGCGCGTACAATAAAACAGTTCAGCACCGAGACTTTGCAATTGGGGACTTGGTTCTACGAGCTTCAGATCATTTATGCGAGAGGCGGCCCATCCTAAGTTCGCGGCTAACTAGGAAGGACCATTTGAAGTCAAAGAAGTCTTCGATAGTGGTTATTGCATAATTCAGAGACTTCATGGGACTGCAATAACTCCAAGCCGAATCAATATGCGATGGATCAAAAAGTATTATCCTTAGCCCATCTCTTTATTTTTTATGCCAAACTTTGTTGCTTTCATTACTCGCGATTCAAAAATTATGTTGCCTTTATGTATTCTGCACTACTTCCTCCCATATGAGGAATTTGTTCTCATGCTCCTCCCATATGAGGATGCTTTAAGAATAATGACTCTCCCATATGAGAGAAACTTTTTTAAATTTTTGTCTCGTGGTTTTATTTACTTATCTGTTCATGTTATTTATATCGGGCTATGCGATCAAAAGCCTATCTGCCTAGATAGCAGCGATAACATATATGATCCTCTGCGATCTGAAGCCTATCTGCCTAGATAGCAGCTATAACAAATATGATCCTCTGCGATCCGAAGCCTATCTGCCTAGATAGCAGCTATAACAAATAAGATCCTCTGCGATCCAAAGTCTATCTGCCTAGATAGCAGCTATAACAAATATGATCCTCTGCGATCCAAAACCTATCTGCCTAGATAGCAGCTATAAAAAATATGATCTTATGCGATCCAAAGCCTATCTGCCAAGATAGCATCCGTAACAAAATATGATACTAAGTGATCTAAAGCCTATCTGCCTAGATAGCATCAATAATAAAAACGCTCCCATGCGATTCAAAGCCTATCTGTTTAGATAGAAACTTATCCAAACATTATTTGGATACAGCTGCAGCAAAAATAAAAAGTTTGTTTTATCATGAAGCAAGTTAATACGCGGAGTTACAATCTATTGTAGCAGACAAAATAGCAAATGAAAAAGCGTACTTTCATAACAGTCAAATATGGCTTATAATTTATCTTTCTAGATAGCAGCTTACACGCAAAAGCTTACATTTGAGGAAAAGTTCCTAATCTAAAAGCCTGAATCTACGGATACTAAAGCTACGAAACGTGACGCCATCGTCAATGTCCTCTATCAAAACAGAGCTCTTGTTCGAACCCTTACCATGGTGAGGTGCCAAATGAACTTCACGCCATGAAGGTTGTAGACGTGAAGAACAAATGGGAGAACAGCTCATGGGGTAGGAAGCTGATTGTGTACAAGGGATAAACACAATCACTCGTTACACCTTTTCTGAAACAATGGTGGAAAATAGTTCTCTTCCGGAGAACCAGTAAAGATGCACACCGTTCATTACTTACTGGTAGTGGAACCGGTACAATATTGTGCTCCGCCGGAAAGTCACCGGAGACAATCCCTGCAAAAATAAATGAAGAAGGAAAGAATCTTTGTTCAAACAAAAAAACCGGCACAATTGATCATCAAAAAGATCGGTTGAGTCAAAGGTCTTTACGGCGAATTTCTTGGGAGCCATTTCTATAGCACAACGCACAAACTCAAGTTTGGAAGTCCGGACCTGATATGAATCAACAATGGTCAGGGGCCGATACCAGGAGTCGTGAGGACTCACGGGAAACAACATTTTGATGAAGAACAAAATAGAAAGAATGGGAGGCTTATATAGAAATCAGAAGGGACTCTTCGGTTTCCTTGCAGAGTCAGCAACGCCTCGGAAATAAGAAAGAATCAATTACCCTACTAAAGGCTACGACGATACAGTAGCACGCCTTATTTACTGACGCCAGGTCACGATAAGGATGGGGCCCACTGCATGGTAAGCACGCCTTATCTAATAAATTAATGACGCAATAATCAAGGTAATTACGTCCAAACATGACGTCACAATCGTTATAGCATTAAAACGCGAGCAGAAGATCTTTCAAAAAGCAAAAGCTAACATAGAATTCTCAGGTGTTTAAAAAAATGGGGGACATTACAATACATGCGACTCTTAAAACAAATCCTTGTCTAAAGGATCTCCTGGATAAAATAGGAGCGAAGCTCTCTCCGCTTATTTAACTTCTTGCTTCAGCTTTTCATAGCTGGCTTCATTGCGTGGAAGAGATGGGCAGCCTCCTCAGCCTTCTTCTTTTGCTCCTCCTCTTTCTTATTTTCAAGTGAGAGGTTTCGGTGGCCTTACTTCAACATCACATAGGTAAGAATTTGGGTGACCCTGTTGAAGAGGAATCCGAAGTCCAACCTACCTTGAGCATTAGCCTGAAGTCTCTTTCATGTGTCATAGAGCGTCCGCGCATTCTCAGTCGAGATAGTAGCAGGTCGCAGATAATTGCTCCAAAATCCAGGTGGCCTCAGTCAGGAAAAATCTCCTGTCAAAAGGACTCAACTCCAAAGCTCTCGCAAATGTCCCTGGGTACGCCAGGCGCATTTTTATAAGCCTGTCCACATCAGGTTGTCTCATTCATGAAGAAGTGACGAGTTTAGAAATGCGAACATTCACAAAGAAATACAGTAATTATGAAATACTATGACATACCTGTTTCTGCGAGGATTTGGCGCAAAGTAGGAATGCGCACAGCTGGGGTCGTTGAAGCGTCTCCTTGCTGCATTGCCTGTCTGTCAGCCAAGGCTTCGCGTTCATCATAATCAGCAGGAATGATGTAGGTAGCAGCAGGAGCGATGGGAGCTTTTGACTGCAAACCCCAGAAACTCCATGCGACGGGGACTTGGGAGAAATACACCTCATCAGAAGGGATGGCAAGATTTTGCTGAGGCCCTGGCACATTAATTGAAGCAACAGGGCTGGAAGACATGGGTGGATTATTAGCACCCCTAACTTCAGCAACAGGAATGACAGTTGGGAGACTACCACTACTATCCGCGGCTGCGACCTCTCCAGAAGGACACGTCTCAAGAATCTCTGCGGGGGCATCCACATGCATATGAGATGGCTGCAGATTAACTTGATCAGTTTCTGCTTGCAATGGGACTTGTTCAGGAGCGCTCATTGGAGTACCGACATTTTCATGTGATACATGTTCTTCGACGACTTGTTCATTTTCATGAACTTCAGCTCCAACACCATCTGCTTCCATCTCTTCAAGTGTGCCAGTTTCTCCTACATGTTCATCCTCAGCATCTCTCTCTCGCACTTCGGTGTCAAGACCGCCATCGTCAGAAACCTCGATCACATATTCCAGGGGCTCCTCTTCATCTTCAGCAACAATAGCGAGCTTCTCTATATGCGAACTTCGTTCTGGAACATGATACAATGGAAGCTGACTTCTCTGCTCAAGCAACATGTTCTCATCAGATCCGTGGACGCTCGCCTCATCAGTAGCCAAACTCGCAATAGGAGCATTAACAATCACGCCTTGCGCATCAGCAGTCTCAGTTGTAGCAGCAGTAGGTTCATGCGAAGCAGATCGCGTGCAAAAACAAATTTGGGATAAGTCATTGAGGTAACTTACCCTACGAATTATTTTCTATATTTCATTCTATATTTAGATCAAAAGCGAGCACCTCCACACTTATGTGGGATCGCAGCTCCAACATCATACGATATAGACGCGACACCATGTCCTACAGAGGTGTCCTCATTTATCACATCTTTAAGGTGTGCATGACCTGATGTTACGTAAAAACTTGTTACAATAGGGAACGAGTTGTAAAGCTTTGTTTACAAACATTGTTCAAATGTTTACCTGAGGGTTCGCCACGTTTTCTCACTAACCATCGGCGAATATCATCTTTAGATAGACCATGCTTTAATGCACCAAAAATTACCTCTTGGTAAGACACAGCAAGGTTAAAAATTGTACCTTATTCATTGCCTGCGATTTCCTCAAAATCTTGTTGAGCTCGTTCCAGGGCAGCCACACTCATGCTACCAGCATGCTGCTCTTCCAGGCTTCTTCTCTTCATGGTCTCAATGTCATCTTCCTCGCGCTTTCTCTTCTTTTCTTCTGCCTCAGCAGCCATTCTCTTAGACTCAGCAATTATGGATTCATCTATGGGCTCGCTAGACGCATCTGAGCGAGATCCCTTTGTCTTTCTCTTTTCCTTGGCCAAAAGGCCACTGATAGTCTCAGTGTCATCATCTGCGAAGAAAGATTTTAGTATTAACGAAATTATTGTGAAAGTCTTGATTCAAAGAAGATTAAGTTCATTTGGGGTTACCTTCTGAGCTTTCTTCTACTATCTCTTCTTCTCTTTCTTCCTCTTCTCTTTCTTCTTCTTCTTCTTCACTGTCTTCTTCAGCTCCTTCCTCCTGATCATAGGGGATGAAACTATCAACTGCGAGATCTTTGTTCGGCTTGCTCTGCATGTAACCCTTGCCTTTTCCCTTGGGAACAGGAGACTTCGCGGGTGGCGAATTTGGAGCTTCCCTAGGCGGCGAAGAGATCACAATTGCCTTCTATTTTTGCTTTTTAGTCTTCGGGGCAACCTCTGCGTCCACTTCAGCACCTTCGTCTATCAAGGAGCAGGAGAATACGTCCATCTCCTCGCGTATAAGAGCCTCCACTTTGGGGGACAATTCCATGTCCAGAGGAATGACCTGCTTTTGCCTCTTTGCTTTAACAATAGAATTGACCAGTGACGGACACCGGTCTCCAGATGCGAACCTCCTCAGACAGCACTAAAAAAGGGAAAATTTATGTAAGGCATAGAATTTGAAAGAGAGAAAGGCTTCAAGGACGAAGGAGTGTTATTTACCTTGGAAAAAGAATCGCTGTACTCGATCACGCATACAACTCCTCCCCTAACAGCGGTCATCTTTTCCTTAAGGATCACGTCCGGACACAAGTGGTTATCAGTGTCAAGCAGGGAATAGAATCCATACTTAGAATCGCTTAAACTGCAGTTTGGACAAAATGGGAAAGTATTTCTTCTGAGGCGTGGAGGCGCAGATGAATCAAACCTTGTTTGTTGAGCGTTCCAATAAGCAATCCAATTTTTGGTAGGGCGACCTACACGTTTCCCTGAGGGCTGGGTGAAAGGCAAGTTGCTAAGCAGGATGGGTTTACATCTCTTGAGCATCAGTCTCTTGTAGCAGTCCCTGTTCACTGACATAGGCCAAATCGAAGGCGCCACTGCCTCAAAGCCAAACTGGGGGCTACCGCGAGTAGGGTCAACATCGACCGTGATCTGCTCATACTTAGAAGATATCTCGGCGACATTTTCAGCAAGAGCAGGCAGTGAACCTCTTAAAAACCAGCAGAGGAATTCTCCATAGAAATCATCTCAGCTGATGATAGTGTCCTCGGAGAGGGAGCCATCTTTGTTTGGGTACAGCTGCGGGTAAAATCGCACATTCTCTATGCAAGTGGTGTAAGGCCTATACGTAAACTTTGCTCGATCGTCGCAGATCAAACTCCATGAACACTTAGGCTCTTTGGTCTTATACCATCGAGCAGCTCTACCACTCCGAAGTGTATTCTTCGCGCCCGGCACATTCCAGGTACTGGGTCTTGAAGGAATGGGAGCATAATAGGGCCACCTTTCAAACACCCACATCGTGAGGAATGAAATGTTTACAAAGGTCAACACATCAAGGCGCCCGCGCGATTCCTCAATCGCAACTACAAGTGGTCCAACCGATGATACATGGTTCCCAACACCAGAGGCCCAAGTACGACATTTTGGCCGAGAGCTAGCTTGACAGCTGTAGATAGTGCTTTCTGAGCTGACAGATCTTGGCCACGTGGCAACCATCCAGCACACCATATTGTGCTCCACACACACTGGATCACCAGCCGAGCTGATCCATGTGGGGGCTGCGAGACAGAGCCCTCGCATACCACCGCACGGGACTTGTAGGGACTTAGTGGTTTGGAGGCTAGAGTAAGCCCTGTCGCGTGCGAGCCAAGCCCGCACGCGACCTTTAGTAACTGCTTTGAGAGATTTATGGCACGAGCTCCATAAACCCGGTCAATCCGGTCAAACCCGGTCAACCTCGTAACGGTTCCGGTATTCGCGCACAACGTGCTGTAACGGTCCCTATATACTCGGACGAACGTGCCATTATGGTTAAGCTAATTAAGCCGCCATTAATGGGCGCATTAACCACACTACAACGGTCACGTTCTCTGCTATATATGGGACGTTACCCTTTCCATACAAAGGAGGACGCACTAACCATACGCGGAAGCTCTGCCGAATCCCTGTCTCTCTCTCAGACATTACTACTGCCTTACTCTCTCCCTACACACAACCCCACTCTTCCTGTGCGATCCCTGATCCTCTACAGACGGTGTACACGGAGGTCTCCCCGCCGGAATCTCTTGTGCACATTTTGGTGAACCCGACGTGAACTTACCAGCAAAAGCAACCATGTCTCAGGAGGATGATGTTAGCAACAGATCACCTTCCACCGAAACTGCCTCGGGAGAGGAGACCCGCCGTACTCCCGCGACCCCCAGCGAGGCACCGACGTTAGAATGCTTGGATGCCACCGTCCAAGGTCAGGCGAAAGCTCTCAAAGCTCAGTCTGCGCAACTAGAACGGATCTTGGCCGTTCTGGGCACCCTTGCACCAAATCCTTCAACATCCACCACCGTCTCTCAAGGAGGAGGAGGCCCTACCGCTCCAGGATTGGGAGTGTCCGCCACACCTCCCAACCCTAACCTGCAGACTTCGCCGGCAACTACGCAGCTGCCGTCGATTCAGGGGTCAACAGCTCAGATGTTGCCTCTCACTGCTCACGCTCCTCAACCTTCGGCTTTGGCATTCAATCAGGCTTTGCAATACCCCTTGCCTCCTCCAACGGCGATCTGGGGCAATGCGAGCAGCCAATATGTCCCCAATCCTTCGGCGGAATATGTGTCGCCTCCGCCTGCGGCAACCCCTCCTCCTGCTACCGAGGGAAGCATTCCAGAATGCATGACGTCTCTGCAGAAGCGCATGGACACTATTCTGGCTCACCAGTCATTCGCGGATACCATTATCCCGAAGCTAGACAACGATCCACCCATCCCGCGGGAGATCTATCTCATGCCTAACCCGTCGGGGTATAAGGCTCCTAAATGGGACAAATTTGAGGATGTCAATGGGAATGCTCATGAGCATGTCATGCGTTTCATTGACGTCATGGGGCCATACGGAGCTGATCCCAAACTGCTGATGCGAGAGTTCCCAAAGTCTTTGGGGAACGTAGCGTACAAGTGTTACCGAACATTAGAAGCCGGATCTGTGAAGACTTGGGACGACATGGTCCAGAAGTTCTACACCAAGTTCTTCCAGATGGAAGAAAAGGAGACAATGATCCATCTCTCGCGGATGTATCAGAAGCGCGAGGAGGATGGGATCACTTTCATCAAGAAATTCAGGGCAAAGTCCTTGGAGTGCAAAGACCCAATGCTCGAAAGCCGACTCGTAGAGATATGCCTGCAGTGCATGCGAGACGAATACAAAGGTATGCTCATCAATTTGCAAACACCTACGTTTTCAAAGCTAATTGAATGCACGAAGAACATCGAGCCTATAGTCGAGAGGCAGAAAAAGAAGAACGCTCCGGAACGATCTTCGAGCGGCACCACCTACAAGATCGGGAGATTCAGTTACAAGAGGGGACGCGAAGCTGAGGTTAATACAGTTTCACCCTTGAAGCAAGCGAAGGTTGTGAACTTCGACGTACCACCTCTGCCATGCTCGGTAGAGGAGGCAAGCGACCTCTGCAGGCAGTGGCGCAAGGACGGTGTCCTACCGCCGCTCGAGAAGATACCCTCCAAGGAGATGGTAAGGGACCCTAAGTGGTGCGAGTACCACGGCAAGGTCATGCACCCCATAGCGGAATGTAAGAAGCTCAGGTTTACATTCGACCAGAAGATGAAGAACGGTGAGCTGATCGTCAGCGACCACAGGAAGGATGTGCGCAACAATCCGCTTCCTGCCCATGCGGAGCAAGACTCAAAAGGCAAAGAGGTTGCCATGATCTCGATCGTCGACTTGGAAGAAGTCGCAGAGGATGGTCTACCCATCATCGCCGAGGTCCATGATGACGAGGACTACAGCATGGACACAGAAGACGAACGTGCCGATCGGATGAAGGGGTCGCACGGCTTTAGCAGATTCTTCGACGAGATGAACTTCTCCGAGAAGTGCCGGACAGATATGACGAAAGCAATCTTGAGAATAGCGAAGGACTACGAGGAGGATCTTGTAGTTTCCAACGGGAAAGTCATCAGGGCGTCTCGCTCTACAGAAAAGATTATGACCTTTTCTGCCAGCGACAAGAAGACAGATGCGAGCCACCAGAGGCCTCTGTACGTGACGGCCATCATCAATGGCGTCGAGTTCAAACGAGCATTCGTCGATGGAAGAGCGGCGGTTAACGTCGTTTCGCTCCACACACTGAAGCTAGCAGGGATCCCCGAGCACAAGATCGTCAGGCGTCCATCTCCGCTGATGGGATTCGGAAGCTACTCTAGAATGACGATCGGATGGATCCGCCTGGGCGTTCAGATTGGCAAAATCAAGTGCTCAGCAAAGTTCTATGTCATAGACGCAAACACCACGTATCACATGATCATAGGTCGAGCCTGGATTCATCGCTTCGACGCGGTTCCTTCAACGGCTCACCAGGTTATGAAAGCTATCTGGAACGACAGGATAGTCGAGATACCGGCTTCAACGAATCCATTCAACTTGGATGAAGCACATCTTAGCGAGGCAGTATGGTTCACCGAGATGGTGGACGAGCAAACACCGAGACCATTCAACCCTACTCCTTTGCCTCTCTGGGAGGACATCAAAGACCAGTCACCTGCGGGAGTAATGGTGACAAGGGAAGATGCCAAAGAAAAGCCGCCTACACGCGAAGAGGCGCCGCGTATCGCGTATCATCGAAAGAACGTGTACACTCTGAAGCGAATTGCAAAGCATGACCCCGAAGGCAAGGAGATAGAGAGCTTCTACGCCAATGGGAAGAAGTGCTATCGCATATGAAGGTGCGCGGGGATGTCCTCACACGGGCATGGGGATATCCCTGAGCAAATCAATCAAGTCGAGCAGATCGCGCTAACGGAAAAGCCAATGCAAGGCACTCCGGATGAGAAGCTCAAAGAGGCACCTGAATGCATGGAAGATAGGCCCAGACCACAAAAGCAAGAGCTAAAGGAAGTGTTCCTCAGCCCAATCGAGGAAAAGAAAAGGCCAGTCTTTCTAAGTGCGGACCTCACAAGCAAGGAGGAGCAAGGACTGCTACAGCTCCTAACCGAATACAAGGATGTGTTTGCATGGGAGTATGACGAGATGCCAGGACTTGATACAAGCATCACTATGCACCGTTTAGACATTATCCCAGGGTCTAAACCGGTAAAGCAGAGCACAAGAAGCTTCAGGCCGGAGCTTAACGTGAAGATCAAGCAGGAGATTGTTAAACTCCTGGACGCCAAGTTCATAGAGCCAAATCATCATCCCACATGGCTGGCCAACATCGTGCCAGTGGTAAAGAAGAACGGACAGCTTCGCATCTGTGTGGACTTCCGGGATCTCAATCGCTTCTGCCCAAAGGACGATTTTCCACTGCCCAATATCGATTTGCTTATCAATTCAACAGCAGGCCACCGCATGTTCAGCTTCATGGACGGCTTCAGCGGGTACAACCAGATCAAGATGGACCCTGAAGACGCGCGGAAAACTGCATTCATCACTCCGGTGGGGGTATTCAACTACACGGTGATGCCGTTCGGTCTCAAAACCGCCGGTGCGACCTATCAGCGGGCCATGATGGCTCTATTCCACGACATGATGCACAAAGAAGTGGAATTCTATGTGGATGACCTGGTGGTCAAATCCAAGCACGAAGCAGATCACCTCGCAGATCTACGGAAGGTGTTCAATAGATGGAGACGCTTTCAACTAAAGATGAATCCCATGAAATGCGCATTTGGGGTAACATCAGGGAAGTTCTTGGGATGCGTAGTTCATCGCCGAGGAATCGAGCCTGACCCTGCGAAAGTATCAGCCATAACCGGCATGACGCCGCCCCATAACCAAAGTGCCTTGAAAACATTTTTGGGAAAGCTATCCTATCTGCGGAGATTCATCCCAGCGATTGCTGAAATCACCTGCTGTTTTAGTGCCCTTCTCAAGAAAGAGGCTGTATACAACTGGGCTCCGGAGCACGAAGCTGCATTCGAAAAGCTGAAGGATCTGCTGACGTCCTCGAAAATAATGATCGCACCTCAACTGGGATCACCGCTTCTGCTATACCTGACGTCAACAAGGAGGTCCATAGGAGCACTCTTGGCTCAGGAGTACGAAGGCCAGGAAAGGCCTATCTACTACATCTCTCGCATCGTGCAGCCTGCTGAATCAAGGTACACAGACATCGAACGTCATTGCCTTGCTTTGTTCTTCGTAATAGAGAAATTGAAACACTACTTTGCGTCACACAAAGTGGTAGTGGTCACCAAGAGTGATCCCATACGATATCTGTTAACCCACACTACCCCTGGGGGAAGATTGGCGAAATGGTACATGACCATCTCTCAATACGATATCACATGCGTACGACCGCGAGCGATCAAGTCGCAGGCGGTAGCGGATCTGTTGGCACAGTTCCCCGACAACAGCCATGAACCCGTAATCGAAGAAGAGCTCGAGGGACCCAAAATCTATGCAATCCACGTGCCCTATTGGACGCTCCATTTTGTCGGGTCATCAACAAGAAAATGCGGAGGCATTGGGATAGTCTTGACCAAGCCAGATGGGGAGGTCATACAGATGTCCGCAAAGCTCGACTTTGCAGTCACCAACAACGAGGCAGAATATGAAGCCCTCATAGCGGGACTGCGCGCAGCAAAGGCCCTGGAAGTAAGCAATCTGACGGTCATGGGAGACTCCAAGTTGATCGTCAAGAAAGCCTCGGGCGAGTACGGTTTGAAGGAGATTAACCTTCTGTCTTACCGGACTCTAGTACAAAAGTTGGTACAGCAATTCTGCGATGTGAGGTACGAGCACAAGCCCCGAGCAGACAACAGGCATGCAGACGCTTTGGCAACCTTGGGATCTAAAGTCAGCACAGACAAATGTCCCGCAAGGATCTCCATCGAAGTGCGAACATCGTCAGCATTGACAGAAGATGCATGCGACGACGAACACATGGATGACACGGACTGAAGAAAAGCAATCCTACAAGCTATTGCGGAAGGCACAAGCAGTGAAAGCTGGACACTCACAAAGGGGTACTGCATACATGACAACACCCTTTACTACAAGGGCCTGGTGGAATACTCATGCGATGTGTTTCCGAGCAAGAGGGACAGCTGTTGTTAGAAAAGATTCACCAACATGCTTGCGAAGAAAGTGAGGTGTCCATCTACCGGAAGGCTCAGAGATATGGCATTCTTTGGCCAGACATGTCAACAGCCGCGGCCCTCATACAAGGGAAGTGCGAAAGTTGCACACTAATCAAAGATTCTCTACTCATTGCTCTAACTGATGATGACACGGATTGGAGGAAGCCGCTCTTTGATTTTCTCACTCAGGGCACCGTGCCCGAATCGAGAAAAGAAGCCGAGAAATTGAAGAGGAAAGCATCTCGATACGTAGTACAAGAAAACCTGCTTTGGCGAAGAGGTCATGAGGGCAACTTGCTGCGATGTCTAGACGGCAAAGAAGCACAAGAAGTCATGGACCTTTCCCATCAGGCGTAACACCAGGGAGGTGCGAAATTATGCAGGCAGCTCCTCTCAATCGGTTACTTCTGGCCCACGATGGAGGCTGATTGCCACACCAAAGTACGACGCTGCCAGGAGTGCCAATTTAAAGGAAACCTAGTGCACGCTCCCGCCGTGGATCTACATGCATTGGGAACACCATGGCCATTTCACACATGGGCTCTGGACTTCATCGGTCCCATCCGACCAACGTCACACGGGAATCATTTTATTCTCACCGCAACCGAGCTATTCACCAAATGGGTGGAAGCAATACCACTGAAGACGGCAAATGCGCTAGCTGTGGTCAACTTCATCCAGGAAAGCATCATATGCAGGTTCGGAATTCCAAACACCATTCTTTCAGATAACGGTACTCCCTTTGTTAATCGCCAGGTAGCTGCGAAGCTAGCGGAGTACAATATCAGGCAAATATGTTCCACCCCCTACTACCCGAAGGGGAACGGGCAAGCTGAAGCGACCAACAAAACGTTGTTGAGAATTTTGAGCAAGATGGTCGCAGATGACCACAAGAAGTGGGCTGATTCCCTAAGCATAGCTCTATGGGCCTACCGGACTTCTCCAAGGACACCCACGGGGGCCTCACCATTCCTACTATGCTATGGGGCCGAGGCCGTGGTACCTGCGGAGGTGAGAATCAATTCGGAAAGATTGGCCTTCCACGCACTCTACGAAAATCAACGTGATCATGACTTAGTCTTGCTGGAGGAAAAGCGAGAACAAGCCAAAAGGACCAACAAGCGATATCAAGAAAGGATCGCTCGCACTTACAATAAGACAGTCCAGCGAAGAGATTTCGCAGTTGGAGATTTGGTCCTGCGCGCATCCGACCACTGCATGCGAGAAGCGGCTCACCCAAAGTTCGCAGCTAATTGGGAAGGACCCTTTGAAGTCACAGAAGTCTTTGACAGTGGCTACTGCAGCATACGAAGGTTACACGGAACAACCTCAACTCCGAGTTCAGTCAACATGCGATGGATTAAGAAGTACTATCCCTGACTTCTCTCATTTCATGCGTTCTATTATAACGTCGCTTAATGTCTTGTATGGCTACGATTTACACAATCTCCTCTCCCATATGAGAGGATTGTAATCTCATCTCTCCCATATGAGAGCGCTATAATAAGAAAATTCTCCCAAATGAGAACTTCATATTTCTGGATTGTCAATTCTGCTTCATTTTAAGTTTATTATAACTGTTGACAATGGGTTATCCGCCACAATAGCAATCTATGCAAATGCGATCTTAATTGATCACCTAAGCCTATCTGTCACGATAGCAGCCTATGCAAATGCGATCTTAATTGATCATCTAAGCCTATCTGTCACGATAGCAGCCTATGCGAAATGCGATCTTAATTGATCATCTAAGCCTATCTGTCATGATAGCAGCCTATGCAAATGCGATCTTAATTGATCATCTAAGCCTATCTGTCACGATAGCAGCCTATGCAAATGCGATCTTAATTGATCATCTAAGCCTATCTGTCACGATAGCAGCCTATGCAAATGCGATCTTAATTGATCATTTAAGCCTATCCGTCACGAAAGCAACTCATTCAAATGCGATCTTAATTGATCATCTAAGCCTATCTGTCACGATAGCAGCCTATGCAAATGCGATCTTAATTGATCATCTAAGCCTATCTGTCACGATAGCTGCCTATGCGAAATGCGATCATAATTGATCATTTAAGCCTATCTGTCACGATAGCACCCCACGCGAAAAACGATCTTAATTGATCTTCTAAAGCCTATCTACTACGATAGCAACTCCGGCGAAAAACAATCTTAATTGATTTTCTAAAGCCTATCTACTACGATAGCAACTCAGGCGAGAAACGATCTTAATTGATCTTCTAAAGCCTATCTACTACGATAGCAACTTATGCGAAAAACGATCTTAATTGATCTACTAAAGCCTATCTGCTACGATAGCAACTTATGCGAAAAGTAATCTTAATTGATCTTCCAAGCCTATCTGCGACGATGGAGGCATTCTACAAATGCGATAGCAATATTGTGTAAAATGATCTTAAGTGATCTACAAAAGTATATCTGATGAGATAACACCAGCACTTGCATCTGAAAGCAAATCACAAGCCCATCTGCCGAGATGGCACGACTGCGCAAGTACGATCTCGAACGATCAAATAAAAACATCTGCGAATTTATATGGCAGATAGCAAATGCGAAACCTGTATATAGCATTGTGCAAGTCGAAATATGCAGATACGCATGCGAAATTGTATTTTGTTGCAAACAGCACAGCAAATGATACAAAAGCCATTTATCATTATGAGTCGAAAAGACTTACAATTTATCTGTCTAGATAGCAGCTTACAAGCGAAGAAGCTCAAATCTAACTACGCAGCCAACATGGCTTACAATACATTCAAAAAGTAGCTGATCAAGCCTATAGTACAGCGTGCCCAAGACCAAGGGACCAAGTGCGACTCTCTGGCCAAGGGCGAGCCTCACAGCAAGCGGCAAAACATGGTAGAAGACCCCATCATGCGGGTGACCGTCAATTAAGTACCTCGACAACCAGGCACAGAAGAAAGCACAAAGGGTCAAGCGATAGCCTTTACCCTCCACGTAATTCTTGGCCTCTGAGTCCTCACTCAGAAGCTTCTTAGTGATGCTGATGTTCGCATAGTCTCGAAAGAAGTACTGCAACCATTTGTTCCAAGTGTTCTTCGCAGACGTATCAACCAACTGCCAGTTTGGAAGGGCTTTGGTAGTAGTCCACTGGGTGGAGATTTTCTTTACCTCTGCTAGGCATTCCTCCATCTGCGTGTATAAAGCAATCTCCGCAGCCGTCCTCAAAGGACTCAACGGGTCCACCTCACCCATGGGAGAAAGATCGTACAGCATATGCACGTCCTCGAGTGTGGGGGCGGCCTCGAACTCAGCAAAGTGGAATGTGTGAGTCGCCGGTGAGTAACAGGAAAGAAGGTCTAGAAGCATGGACTGGTCCAACTTCACGGCAGCACCCTTCGTAGCACGAACAGCAAAGTATACGCCGGCTTCATCAAGAGTCGCAGCATGATTGGTCAACACGTGGTCCATCCACTCATCCATGTAGTCCAATTTCTGGACAAAAGCCTGGGTAGAAATCGCAGTGTAGGGGAAGTACCCATTTTCGACCCCCAGTCGAACCACATCCTCGGAGCCAATTAACTCGAGCAAGGCTGAGTTAACCGGGGGAGTCAATGTTAGCAGTCTCTTATTTGGGACAGGAGCAGGCATCTTCTTTGCCTTAACCCTCGCGTGGTAGAAATCTTTGCCATCTAGATAGGGGGCTTTTCGCCACAGAGCTTGCGGAAGATCAGGTATCTCCTCGTCCTCCTTGATGGATTTGGTTCCTTTTGTTTTGGCCATTCCTGCGGAAGAAAAAAAAGGGGGGAGAAATATGCCACACTCAGTTTGAATTTCGAGATTCAAGATCTATAGAAAGAAATATGAACAGTTTCTGGTATCAATTTCGGAAATTGGAGGGTTGCATTATCAGGGATTTCAAAGCCCTATCCAAAGTCCTTATTATTCAAGGATTAAGCCGCAATTGGGTCCAAAGCTTGAAGCTTCTTCACAAGTTTCAACAGATCATATGTTATGGGTTTACAGATTCAACGCAGTTCAAGGCATACACTGGTATTTTAAATCGAAATTGAACAAGGCCAACCTTGTTTTCGCGAAGCCTGCCTGGATATGCACAGTTGGAGAAGTCGATTTGCAGTTTTGAACTGGTGATTGATTATCTGAATCTGCTCTCGAAGATCTCCGGGTACCATTCACTTTAAAAGAAAGAAGTGATGCTTTGCAACAATGGAGGATACAAAGTATTTATCCAAAAACAATGAAGGGTTGCGTCCTTTCAGTAGTCGAATCGCAACCGTCACCGTCGAATCGCGCAATCACAGGACAAGCTGACGTCACGCCTAAAACCCTAAAGGCCAGACGGCACGACTCTAGGGGTTTTAGGTCATAATGGCACGCACGGGGGCTGAACTTACCCGTATTTGAATTGGTGCGTGGCGGCGACGCGTATGTTGGTTTCCGCGCATGGAAGTCTATACAGCTATGAGTCTTCACGCGCAGAAAAGGGGCTAATGTAGATAGTGCTTTCTGAGCTGACAGATCTTGGACACGTGGCAACCATCCAGCACACCATATTGTGCTCCACACACACTGGATCACCAGCCGAGCTGATCCATGTGGGGGCTGCGAGACAGAGCCCTCGCATACCACCGCACGGGACTTGTAGGGACTTAGTGGTTTGGAGGCTAGAGTAAGCCCTGTCGCGTGCGAGCCAAGCCCGCACGCGACCTTTAGTAACTGCTTTGAGAGATTTATGGCACGAGCTCCATAAACCCGGTCAATCCGGTCAAACCCGGTCAACCTCGTAACGGTTCCGGTATTCGCGCACAACGTGCTGTAACGGTCCCTATATACTCGGACGAACGTGCCGTTATGGTTAAGCTAATTAAGCCGCCATTAATGGGCGCATTAACCACACTACAACGGTCACATTCTCTGCTATATATGGGACGTTACCCTTTCCATACAAAGGAGGACGCACTAACCATACGCGGAAGCTCTGCCGAATCCCTGTCTCTCTCTTAGACATTACTACTGCCTTACTCTCTCCCTACACACAACCCCACTCTTCCTGTGCGATCCCTGATCCTCTACAGACGGTGTACACGGAGGTCTCCCCGCCGGAATCTCTTGTGCACAACAGCAAGGCGCAAGACATGATAAAAAAAACCCCGTCATGAGGATGACCATCGATCAAATATCGCGATAGCCAAGCGCAAAGGAATCCGCACAAGGTGAACTGATACCCTTTCCCTTCGATGTAGTTCTTCGCCTTGGGATTTATCTCCAGTATCTCCTTGGTGATTTTACTATTCGCATAGTCGCGAATGAAGTATTGCACCCATTTCCCCCAAGTATTCTTCGCAGACTTCTCAACCAATTGCCATGTTGGAAGAACTTCCGCGGATGTCCAACGAGTGGAAATTCTCTTCACGTCAGTCAAGCACTCCTCCATCTGCGCATAAAGAGCGAGTTCTGCATCTGACTTCAGAGGAGCCAAGGGGTCAACTACGCCCATGGAGAAAGATCATATAGAATGTGCACATCCTCCAAAGTGGGAGCTGCCTCAAACTCAGCAAAATGGAAGGTGTGAGTCGCAGGCGAGTATCGATAAAAGAGATTCAGAAGCATAGTTTGATCCAGTTTCAAGGCGTCACCCTTCGTAGCCCTAACAGCGTAGTAAATCTCAGCCCGGTCTAGTAAAACAGCATGATGAGTCACCACATGGTCAATCCACTCAGCCATTATCTCCATCTTCTGCACGAAGGCCTGGGTAGAAATATCAGTATGGGGGAAGAACCCATTCTCAAGACCTAACCTCACTACATCCTTGGCTTCGATAAGGTCCAACTCAGCTCGACTAGTGAAAGGGTTTAGCAATAGAAGATCTTCAGAAATGGGGTCTGGTAGATTCCCCACTTCGATTCTAGCATGGTAGAAGTGTTCCCCACCCAGATATGGAGCTTTCTTCCAGAAGGTCTTGGAAGATCAGGGATTTCTTTGGCTTCCTTCACGGATTTGTTTGCTTTTGTCTTGGCCATTTCTATAGTAAAGCAATAAAAAGGGGGAGAAATATATCCAGTTTCAGTTTCAAATCCAAGAGCAGATCCAACAAATTTCATGGGTTTCAAGACTGATAACTTTGGAAGATGAAAAGTTTTGGGGTTCAGAATTTCATAAGATTATCGTTTCAAATCGTTTCAATCTTTTAGGGTTTTAAAAGGAACCTCTTTCACAGTTTCAAACAATGGCGTATTTAAAACGATTCTTGGTTTTCAGATTCAAGGCAGTTCAAAAGGTATGAAGAGCATTAATTTAATTGAGCAAGCCAACATTGTGACGACGAAGCGATTTGAAGAAGACGATTTGCAAGGAAGAACTGGTGGTTGATTATTTGTATTTTCTCTCAGAGGATTTCAGAAAACATTCACTCTAGAGAGAAGTAGTATTCCAAAACAATGGAGGATGAGGAGTATTTATTTAAATCCATTGAAGAGTCGTGTCCTTTCAGTGCTCGAATCGCAACCGTCACCGCCGAATCGCGCAATCACAGGCCAACGCTGATGTCATGCCTAAGACCCTAGAAGAACAGAAGGCATGACTCTAGGGATCCTAGGTAATAATGATACGTGCGGGGGCTGATTTCTCGTGTATTTGAATTGGTGTGTAGCAGCAACGCGCGCGCTGGTTTATGCGCATTGAAGTCTTTCCGATTAGCGTCTTCACGTGCAAAAAGGGGGCTAATGTAGATAGTGCTTTCCAGACAGACGGATCACAGCCACGTGGCAATCATCCAGCACACCTAGCTGTTCTCCACATACACTAGATCACCACATGCGCTGATCCACGTGGGGGCTGCGAGACAGGGCCCTCGCACAACACAACACGAGACTTGTAGGGACTTAGTGGTTTGGAAGCTAGAGTAAGTTCCGTCATGCGCGATCGACACCCAAGCCCGCGCGCGACCTTTAGTAACTGCTTTGAGAGATTTATGGTCACGAGCTCCATAAAACCGGTCAACCTCACAACGGTTCCGTTATACGCGGACGAAGTGCGTAACGGTCCCTATATATGCGGAGGAACGTGCCGTTGTGGTTAAGTTAGTTAAGCCATCATTAATGGGAGAATTAACCCACTACAACAGACAAATTCGCCACTATATATAGGATCGTTAACCCTTCCTGACAGAACACTAATCACCTGAACTACGCGGAAGCTGTGCCAAAACTCTGTCTCTCTCTCATACAGTTGCTATTATCTTACTCTCTTCCTACTAATTACCCTACCTCTCCCGTGTTTCTCATTCCCTGATGTACTTGAAATATTCCTCAAAGGATTCCTCCGTACACACAAAGATACAAAGCAAGGAATCGTAGTTAACTATAAAATAAGAAAATGAAACAAAGCCTGAAAAAACAACAGACGAATTCCCCATACATGAACAGAGAAGAAGGGTGTGTGCACAATCGAAGGCCAAATGATCAATTGGAAAATGTAAATAGACAAAACGTATCGAACAATATACAACGACATCACAACCAGCTGGAAACAGAGCACGTGGAGGCAGATAAAGAAACCAATCGAAACCATCGCCATCATATAAAGAGAAAATAACCGAATGAAGACAAAATGACCGTAGAAGGCATACATCTCGGCCTAATGACAATATCGCAGAAGCATACTGGCAAAATACAGGGAGGGGCACTCCAGTCATTATCAGCCCAAAAGGTAACCTCAGGGTTGTCCACCGAAGAAGCCATCGGACTCTCAATAATTACAGATAAACCAACGACTGAAAGCCAAATCTCAACTAACTAATGGCGAAGGCGTAAATGCCCAATCAACAACAGAAGAAATCTGAAATGACCGGGAAAACCTCTGCATTTGATACTAATTACAATGTCACAAAACTATAATGGCAGAACAAATACGGGGACAACACAGTCATTACCGCTCCTAAATTTTGTTTTAAGTTTGTCGATCAACCAACCCACCAGGTTCACAATAATTACGTACATTCCAAAAACACATACACAAAACCCAAACTCACGAAGGACACAAACGTCATTTCGCAATCTAAAGGATATGAAACACACCCAATCGACGGGACGTTAAACTCCCTGCAAATGGTTCCAATTTACAATCCCCAAAAGCTACAGCGGCAGGAGGAACAGAAGTACAAGAACATCATTCCGCAAACTCGCCGAAGGAGAATGACAACAAAAACCACCGTTATTGCAAAAAAAACACGGCCAATTCAGAAATGAAAGAGCAAAATGACGGAGGGCTGCGACAAAAATTACCAATTCAACATCAAATGAAATCCGAAATGACCGGAAAGCCTCTGCATTTGACATTAAATTGCGTCGTCCTAAAACTATAATGGCAGAATGCAGACGAGGGTAACATAGTCATTAGCGCTCCCAAATTTCTCTTAAGGTTTCTCGGTCAAACAACCCACCATTTTCACAATAATTACGGACATACGAAGTGCCTATATAAAAATCCAAACTAACGGAGGGCACGAAGTTCACTTCGCAATCTAACACAGACGAAACACACCCAATCGACGGGACGTAAAACTCCTTGCAAATGGAGTCAATTCACTTC
Source organism: Linanthus parryae (assembly GCA_023055425.1). Taxonomy (NCBI): domain Eukaryota; kingdom Viridiplantae; phylum Streptophyta; class Magnoliopsida; order Ericales; family Polemoniaceae; genus Linanthus; species Linanthus parryae. Next base: position 42,604,943 of record JALGPY010000007.1, read on the forward strand.
CACCAAAGCCACAGTGGCACGCGGAGCCGAAAGACAACAAGGTCATTCCGCAAACGCACCCCAGGAGAGCGACCACAACAACCACCGTTATTACGAAACTACCACGGCCAAATCGAAAATCAACGAGCAAAATTCAAAAGGACATAGTAGACAATTCCCAACTCAAAAATCGCTTAGCCTCTATTAATATAGCATATAGATATTAAGAATGGCTTCCCTCAAAAGAAATATTAAGAATGGCTATGTAAGCATCCCTTATATTATGACCATGTCAGCAACACGAGTAATTTATGTTCTCAATTCTCATGCAACAATTATCTTGCATGAGAATTATTTTTCAGCTAAAACAATACCATGTAAAAGTTATCCTGGATTTTGAAGAAAAATTTACATGAATGGAAATGTAAACATGATCAGTAGGGGATATATAAAACAAGTAATCAATCGATGTTCAATAAAATTGAAGATATAGACATTGCATTTACCGAAATTATTCTTCACCTTGGAAGAAATCGTGTCCTCAGGACACTACCCAAAACCAATTATATAATGCAAATCATTATTTATAGTTTGCGTATAAAAAAAATTACATTTTATGTAAATTTGAATGGTATGTAATTTTGGAAAATATTACAATTAATGTATTTAGGTTTAGTTTGAAAATCATCATAATATTAATGATAATGAGCAATATAAATTTGCGAGAAAAAGATGTGTGTATGATTTTGAAGCGGCTTTTTATATAATAACGTTCTTTTAAGTCTCACCAACTTAACATTTAAAAACAAATTAATCCAAGTGCAATTGAAAGTCCGCAAAAAATTCAACGCAAGATGGTTAGGTGTAGGGCTGTACAAAAACCTGTTTCACCCGCCTAACCCGCCCGGGCCGAGCCGAATCGACCCGTGATAGAGTTAAATAGGGTTGAAGGGTGATTATGGGTTTAGAATACCCCGACCCGCCATTATCATGGTGGGGCACGGGTTCCACTATTTTAAACCCAGTATAACCCGCCCCGCCCCGCCTACCTATTATGTAATATTAATATATTATATTTCTATGTTTTTCTTATCCCCAATTCATTTACCCGTAGTTCTACTTCTATCTCTCTCTCTCTTCAAATCCGGTGATTATAGAGGTGGTACAAGACCGATTCGATGTGCTACAAGGCAAATCCAGTGGTGATTCGAAGAAGTTTTTTGTTCGCTGCTTCTAGCTTTCGAAGTCGACGTTTATTCGAGCATGTTCCAACCTTCGGCCATCCGACGCTGAAGTGGTTTCTTGCTTTGTTCGTGGTCAGTAATCAGACTTGAAGCAGATCTCAGCAAATAGGGTAGTACATATGTTGTATCTTTCAGTTACTTGGGTTCTTCTGCTTTATGAGTGTTCTTCTTGAAACCAAGATCTGGCATATAATTGTTCTCTATTGATGTCAATATGTTCACATTGCTACTGGAACTATATAAATACACCAAAGGCTCAGTTCCTTTTGTAAAATGCTAGATTAGATTTGTTAGATGCTTAGTTTAGATGGTTTAAGTTAGCACAGATCTTATCGTGGTATATTATAGGTCAGAACCATGCTAGTGACTTTCTTTTGGATTTTTCGTAAGTCGTAGATCAGATCCATTGTTGGATTGTATTATGTTTTTTGTACTTTGTATGTTCGCGATGTATCCCTATTATTTTGCTACCTTATTGAACTTTGTCCAATGGATTCCCAAAATGAAGGGATTATGCCTATGTATGTATACATTTGTATTCACCTTGTTGACTCAAAGACCTCGAAGTGTGTTTTGAGAAGTAACTGTTTTGAGTGATGAAAGACAAAGACAAAGTATGTCTAAGGCTCCAAGGCCTTGAGATACTGATCATAGCTTCAAAGCTTTGAGAGTAGCTTTACTATACTGTATGATCTAATAATCTTGTGATACAGGTTGTATATCTGATGTTTAAGATCAGATATTTGCTGCAAATATCTATGTTATATATTCTTTATACATCTAACACAATTGCAGATATCCTGATCAGAGAGAATCAAAGATTTCTGGTCATAATGCTGAAACACTGTGAAGCATGTTCAGAGCTTCAAGGCCTTGAGATGAGCCTTAAGCTGCTGACAGTTTTACAAAATCAATTTGATTTTTTCTTGCAGGATTTGATCTTTATTATTACGGTTTTTTAATGACTTCTATAAGTCTTAAACTAGTTTATCATGAGTTATATGTTTCAGAATTTAATCAGATTATTGTTTTATTTACTTGATCCTGTTTTTATTCAGAAACTGGAAATCCAAACAGACTTAGTGCTGTTATATTTCTGGATTTGTTGTTGCTGTGTTTTAATGTTGTTGCAGGTTTGTTGAACGTTAAAATGCAATATCAACAAACTCCAACGGATATCTACTCAGAGCTTTATTAAATTGCAGTTAGAAAGGATGAGGATTTACAGAAACTGAGATCCTAAAATCTCTCATTCAATTGCAGAGAGTGGATAAAAGACTGGTTTGAATTTTGAAAGACTAAGAAGCTTACTGACAGCTTGAAAATGTATTAGTCTGGGACATCTTTTTACCATTGGTTTTAACCCTGTGAGAGTTGAGTTTGGCCATTTTCAGCTTATTTTCCACCTGGTACGAGGCAGAGATTTATAGATCATGATTGCAAAATTTGAGTAATTTTATGCATACTTTTGTTTGTTGGATATGATCGCGGGTGCGTGTTGTGATGTGCAGGTAGCAGGTGCCGAAAAATGCATGAGATTAACTTGGATGGGAGGCAGCGTGTCAGGAAAGCTGAGCAGAAAAAGAGGAAAAATGCTAAGTGGTGCGTTCAAACGCAGACCCTGCGTTCAGACGCACAAGATGGGAGCAGCAGGAAAATGGCAGAAAATTGGCTAAGTCCTGCGTTCAGACGCAGGCAGTCTGCGTTCAAACGCAGGGTTCAGAAGCCAGAGTGCTGAAATGTTAAGGGGTGCGTTCAAACGCACTTCTTGCGTTCAAACGCAGGACTCAACACTCAGAAGAAGGAAAGGCTAAGGGGTGCGTTCAGACGTAGGCGAGCTGCGTTCAAACGCATGGGTCCAGAAGTCAGAAGCCAGAGGAAGAAAAATGGTGAAGGCCTGCGTTCAAACACAGAAGGTGTGCGTTCAGACGCACTGCGTTTGAACGCAGGAGAGCTGCGTTCGAACGCACAGAAGGTTTCCAGAAGCTTCCAGGACGGGTCTTTTCGAGGGTAAAACAGGAATTTCGTGCATCAGTTTTGGAGACTGTGGCAGTATAAAAGGATGTGTTCCAGCACTGAATTAGGGTGACGCATACACACTCACACATCTATCATCATCATCAGCAGCCAGTTTCACAGCAGCCAGGAGTTGGAGCAGAGCAGGATTGGAGCAGTTTTCTAGTATTTTCAGAAAATAACTAGTTTGATCTTTTCTCTCTTTATGAAACGTTGATTTTCAATAATGCAAGCTAGCTAGACCTTTTGCCTAGGTTCTTGGTGAACCTAGGGTTTATGAATTCAACAGACTTGGTTGTTTGATTTTCAGATACGTGGCTAGCTAAGCCTTAATACAGGATGGATTGTTTATTATTCTGTCTTTGATTTTATTTACATACATGAATGGCTTGATCACCCAGGAGTGTTACAGACAGGATCTGGTGCACGAGAGTGACCAGTGAAAGTTAGGAAGAAAAGACAGGATTTAGTACTCTGCCTTGATGGACCGAGAGGTGAAGAGAATCAGGGGACTAGCCCAGGAGCATTAGACCAACTGCTAGACGTTTAGGTGGAGACCGAGAGGAGAACCTGTAACCCTAGCAGACTTAGAACGAACCTGCAGATTTAGGTGGACCGAGAGGACCCGAAAATCTGCAGTCGAGTGATAGGTGCATGAGACCGAGAGGAGATTGTACTGTTGGTATGCTGGCATAAACAAAAACCACTGTGTGTTTCTGAAATCAAATATACTATGAAAGCTGGAGAATAACCCTAGGGGATCCTGGAACCTAGATTTTTAGAATTATCGACTTTTACAACTACAACAATTTCTACGAAATATTCAACAGAAAAAATAAAATAAGCTTTTATAAATATTGTTTTATTTACTGCAATTTAGTGAGTAGAGTTAAATTCCACACATTCCTCCTTTTTACAAACTTTGCGTCTAATTCTAATTCTAATTAGCAACAACTTAAACTGTTCTCGAGGGTTCGACAACCAGAGTCACAATTACATACTCTATATTACTTGATCGTACACTTGCGAAAATGCAGATAGGTTTACGCTGTCAAGTTTTTGGCGCCGTTGCCGGGGAGCGGTTACAGTTTTTGTTAAAGAGACATTAGAATAAGTCTCAGAGTTTTTTTTTCTTTTATCTTTACAGTTACTTTCGACTTACTGCTCTTGAAATCTGATTTTCAGGCTATTCTAGTTTATGCCCAGATTGCTCAGCAAACTGGTATCACCACTCGAAGATCCCGGAAAACTTTTCAGAGAGCAAAGTCGTAGACACCGAGCCGCGATGTCTGAGCACGGAGAAGACACCACAACTGAAACAGGAACACCCACAGGACAGCCGCAACGTACTCCGGCACAGATGGCTCTTTACATTGAAGAGCTGATAGCAGCAGGTTTTGCTGCCAGGAACAATCAGAGGACTTATAACAGGTCTGGAAGGGCATTAGTCGAAAACTTTGAAGTCCCAACCGGAGGACATCAACCAGCTATTGTAGTGCCTCCCATTACAGCAGAGCACTTCGACCTGAAATCATCCACCATTCAGACCGCCCAGACTCATTGTCCTTTTAATGGGAAGGCAGATGAAGATCCAAACGACTTCCTTGGAAAATTTGAGGATTACTGCAACAAGATTAAGTATAGAGGGGTCGAAGCGGACACGCTAAAGCTGATTTTATTCCCATACTGTTTGTTCAGAACAGCAAAGGATTGGCTGGAGGCAAGACCACCGAGGTCTATCACTACCTGGGAAGGGTGTGTTGCTAATTTCTTGGCAAAATTCTACCCTGCATCCCGCGTTATCAAGCTGCAGAGTGAGATTTTATCTTTCAAACAGCAGATGGGGGAGACAGTGGTAGATGCATGGGACAGGTTGATGAGACTCGTTTAAAAGTTCCCCAATCACGGCTTCGGGGATGCAAAGATTCTGCAGGTATTCTACCATGCACTTGACAGGGAGAATGCAGACAGGATTGATAGGGAAGCTGGGGGTAACTTTTTATACCATGTGGATAAGGATGGAGCATATGAACTGATGAAGCAATTAGCCAAACAGGATACTCGCCTGTTTGATGACCGCAGGCTCACGGCAGTAGCAGAACCAGTGGTTGATGACAGGATTGACAATCTCACGAAAGTGGTACAGGACCTAGTCAAGAAGGTGTATACAGAAAAGAAGCCGGTGGCATCAGTAGACGAACCTGACTTTGACGCAGCAATTCTGGAGCTTCAAACCGAAGATGCCAACTATGTTCAGCAGCAGTGGGATCCTAGTCGCTACAGACCAGGCACACGTGACCATCCAGGGTTTCGTTACGGAAATCCCAATGCAGCAGTATATGCACCAGGATTCCAGCACAGGCCACAGGCACAACAGACAGCTCCAGCGCAGCCCGCACAAGCAGCACCACAGCTAAATCTGTCACAGCAACATTTTGAGTCCTATATGGAGAAATTCAATAAGAAGTGGGAAACTCGATTCGCGCAGATGGACTCATTAACTGCTGATGTAAGCCAGATGAAGATTGCTTTCCGCATCTTGGAAGTACAGAATGGACAGCTTGCACAGAACCAGGCAGAACGAGCCCCAGGGAATTTACCATCAAATACAGTGAACAATCCACGAGCTCAAATCAATGCTATCACAACTCGGAGTGGAATTGCACTGCAGGATCCACCGTATCCCAGTCATGCATGCGCAGAAAAGTCTAAAATTATTGAACAGGAGGTGATTGACCGGGAAGACAGTTCAACCGCTAACCCTCAAAAAAGGGGTTCGGTCGAGCAGGAAGCAGAGCAGACTAATGAGGGTAATCCAGAAACAGTGCCAACTTCTAAGGAGGTTCCTTACCCGCTGAAGACACGTAAGAGAGATGACAGCAAAGACTACGCCAGATTTCTGGAAGTATTCAAGCAAAGGCGAATGAGTGACTTCGAAACAGTGAATCTGACGGCAGAAGCGAGCAGTTGTGTAAAAAATGGTCTACCACTAAAAAAGAAAGACCCTGGCAGCTTTGTTATTCCAGTAACCCTGGGCAGTGCATACACAGGAAAAGCCTTATGCGACTTGGGTGCCAGCATCAACCTGATGCCACTTACCATCTTCAAAAGTCTGGGAGTCGGAGAACCACGTCCAACAAGAATTATGCTTCAAATGGCTGACAGATCTGTGAAACCTGCCTATGAAGTAATTGAAGATATCCTGGTGAAAGTGGGAGAGCTTATTTTTCCAGCAGATTTTATGATACTGGATATGGAGGCAGGAGAGGTTCCGCTGATCCTGGGCAGACCTTTCCTGGCGACTGGTGAAGCCATTATTAACTGCAAAAGTGGAGAGCTGTCCATGCAAATCAATGAAGAAAAAGTGAAATTCAATGTTTTCAAATCTCTCCAGCTTCCCGATCATTATGGGCATGAAAACTGTTTTGCAGTAGAGGTAATTGATGATCTGGAAAGCGATGAGATAGAAGATTTATGGAAGGAATTTGAAGACATGTATCCAGAGGAAACAGAGGAGCAACAGGATGAGCAGATCATGGGAACAGAAAGCTGGGTCAAGCTATACAGAGATGAAGGAGGCGAGCAGAAAATGACACTAGTCCCGTCACTCCAGGAACCACCAGCCCTGGAATTAAAACAGTTGCCAGAGCACCTCAGGTACGCTTTTATTGGTGAAAATAATACCCTGCCGGTAATTGTTTCTTCTCTTTTATCTCAGGAACAGGAACAAAAGCTACTGGAGGTACTCCGAGAGCATAAAGAAGCCATCGGATGGACAATTGCAGACCTGAAGGGAATCAGTCCTGATTATTGCATGCATAAAATACGAATTGAAGACGGAAAGAAGCCAGTTATCCAGCCTCAACGGAGACTAAACCCAATTATGAAAGATGTGGTACGTAAGGAGGTCATGAAGTGGCTAGAAGCAGGAATTATATACCCCATATCAGACAGCACCTGGGTGAGTCCTGTCCAGTGTGTACCGAAGAAAGGGGGTATTACAGTAGTGCAGAATGCTGATCAGGAACAGATTGCCCAGCGCACTGTCACTGGCTGGCGAATCTGTATGGACTATAGGAAGCTGAACGACGCCACACTGAAAGACCACTTTCCGCTGCCATTCATGGACCAGATGTTGGACAGACTAGCGCACCATGCTTATTACTGCTTTCTTGACGGGTACTCTGGCTACAACCAGATCTACATAAATCCAGAAGACCAAGAAAAGACGACGTTCACTTGCCCGTACGGAACGTTCGCCTTTAGACGAATGCCATTTGGATTGTGCAATGCTCCAGCAACATTTCAGAGATGTATGATGGCTATTTTCTCTTATATGATAGAGAAAAATTTGGAAGTTTTCATGGACGATTTTTCGCTATTCGGAGACAGCTTCGAAGATTGCTTATACCATCTGGCCAGAGTTCTGATTCGCTGCAGAAAAACAAACCTGGTACTCAACTGGGAAAAATGCCACTTCATGGTTACTGAAGGAATAGTGCTGGGACACAGGATTTCCAGTAAAGGGCTGGAAGTAGACAGAGCAAAAATAGAGGTGATCAAGCAGCTGCCGTATCCAACCACAGTGAAGGCAATCAAGAGCTTTTTGGGCCACGCAGGATTTTACAGAAGGTTTATTAAAGATTTCTCAAAAATTACAAAGCCACTATGTAATTTGTTGGGAAAAGATGTGCCCTTCGTATTTGATGAAGCCTGCAAAGAAGCTTTTGACGTGCTTAAAGAAAGGCTGACGACTGCACCCATTATCACAACACCAGACTGGACACTCGCGTTCGAGCTGCTGTGCGATGCCAGTGATTACGCTGTGGGCGCGGTATTAGGACAGCGGAAGGACAAGGTGTGCAGCGTCATCTACTATGCCAGCAGGGTCCTGAATGAGGCGCAGATTAATTATGGGACTACAGAGAAGGAGCTGCTGGCAGTCGTTTTTGCCCTGGATAAATTCAGATCGTACCTGGTAGGCTCTAAAGTCATTATTTTTACAGATCACAGTGCACTGAAATACTTACTGGAGAAGAAGGATGCAAAGCCAAGGCTGCTGCGTTGGATTCTGCTGATGCAGGAATTTGACGTCGAAATCAGGGATAAAAAGGGAGTTGAAAATGTAGTAGCTGATCATCTATCTCGTCTGGAAAAGCCTACAGAAGAAGTGGTGCCCATTCAAGAAAATTTTCCAGATGAACATATTATGAAGATCAAGACCAACAGACGGCCCTGGTACTATGCCATTGCCAATTATTTGGTCAATGGTGCACTCCCTGAAGACATCACCCCTTGGCAGAAAAAGAAATTTATTTCAGATTGCAAGCAATATTTCTGGGACGATCCCTATCTGTTCAAGCAAGGGGCAGATAATATTCTCCGTCGTTGCATTCCATGTCACGAAATTTTGGAGGTAATTCAGCACTGCCACTCAGCACAGTGTGGGGGACACTTCAGCGGACCGAGAACAGCTCACAAGGTGCTGCAGTCAGGATTTTTCTGGCCAACAGTTTTCAAGGACTGCCATGATTATGCGCAGAGTTGTGATCGCTGCCAACGGACAGGAAATATCTCCCAGCGGAATGAAATGCCCATGACACTTTGGCAGGAAGTCGAACCTTTCGACGTGTGGGGTATTGATTTTATGGGTCCTTTTCCTTCGTCTTTGGGAAATCTCTACATCTTATTGGCAGTAGATTACGTGTCAAAATGGGTGGAAGCAATAGCCTGTCAGAAGAACGATGCGTCAGTCGTGGAAAGGTTCCTCAAACGTAACATCTTTACCAGATTTGGAACACCGAGGGCCATGGTCAGTGATGAAGGTTCTCATTTTATCAATAAAGTCTTTGCCAAGGTTCTAAAGTAGTACGGGGTGTCTATCCATAAGGTATCACTGCCTTATCACCCTCAGGCAAACGGGCAAGCAGAGGTGTCCAACAGGGAGATAAAGAGCATACTGGAAAAAACTGTGAATCCAGGACGCAAGGACTGGTCGTTAAAGCTGGATGATGCACTTTGGGCGTACAGGACTGCTTACAAAACCCCACTGGGAATGTCCCCGTACCAGCTGGTGTTTGGAAAAGCATGTCACTTACCAGTAGAATTGGAGCACAAAGCTTACTGGGCAATCAAGCAGCTGAATATGGATCACAGTTTATCAGGAAATAAACGGAAGATGGCACTACTCGAACTGGAGGAATTCCGTAAAACTGCATATGAGAGTGCCAAAATTTATAAAGAGAAAACAAAGAAGTGGCATGACAACCGCATTCTACCAAAGAAGATAGAAATCGGGCAGAAGGTTCTCCTCTACAATTCAAGGATGAAATTCTATCCAGGGAAGCTGCGCTCAAGATGGTCTGGACCATTTATTGTGAAGGACATTACATCATGGGGAGTGGTACAGCTGGAGAACCCGAGGGATAATACAGTTTTCAAGGTGAATGGGAACAGAGTCAAGCCATACAGGGATCCTCAGGAAATCATGGAGGTAGAGGCACTCTACCTCGACATTCCGTGATTACAGCAGAGGTAACAAATTCGGGCTGTCGACTGTAAATCACAAGCGCTGGTTGGGAGGCAACCCAACATAGATTAGTTGTTTTTATATAATTTTTACAACGTTCATAATTTGAGAGAAAAGTGAGAAAGAGGGATTTAATGTTGAACTCAGTGTTTCAGGAATCAGAGGAGTGCGTTCAAACGCAGACACCCTGCGTTCAAACGCAGCCCCACCAACGGACAGGAGAAGCACTGGAAACGGTTAACACTTGTGCGTTCAAACGCAGAGGAGCTGCGTTCAAACGCAGATCACGCAGTGAAAATTTCCAGCCACCAAGTGGTGCGTTTAAACGCAGCGCATGTGCGTTCAAACGCAAGAAGACAGAAATGAGGTGGAAAAATCTAAGGACGTGCGTTTAAACGCAGATCCTGCGTTCAAACGCAGACCCAATCAGCAGAGAATTTCTAGAGACAAAGGCGTGCGTTCGAACGCAACTCATGTGCGTTCAAACGCAGCTCATCAGAGAGATTGCAGAAGATAAGCACTGCGTTCAAACGCAACTCATGTGCGTTCAAACGCAACTCATCAAACCCAGAAAATTCATGGACCTTCAAGCATTGCGTTCAAACGCACACCCTGCGTTCAAACGCAGATCATCAGATCTTCAAAATTTCCAGAAAAGTTTAAGCTGTGCGTTCAAACGCAAGACCTGCGTTCAAACGCACATTTGAGCGGGATCAAAAATTTCGGAAAAATTTGAAAAATTTTGAAATTTCGGGGCCATTCTGCAATTTCTGAAAGTTGGCCTATATATACTGTACGGATGACAGTGACTCATTTTTACACAAGTCATCCAGTTTTCAACTCTCTCTCTAGAAATTCTCTCTGCCCTAGCAGCCGCCAGAGCAGTCTGCCGCCAGCAACCTCCGACGACCACCGCAGGACCACCTGAAGGTCAGAAAAAAGTGTGGGGGTGGTCAAACTCATCCGATCCGAACACCGACAGATCCACTTCAAAGAGAAATTTCCAGATCTGTACCCGTAAGATTCACTCCGGGTAGCCAGGTTCTATCTTTTCAGTCTCTTTGAATATTGTCAATTTTTACTGCTTGAATCTTGAAATGGATGAGGATAGTCCTTTCATGAGGCCTGATAGGGCGATTGCACCTTTGAACATCATAGACTGCCGTTTACTTAGGGTGAACCATTTCTGCGACCATAGGTTTGTTAACATGGAGGCTCACCGTTTCTTTCTGCAAGACAAAAAGATTCGGTATGACATACCTGCTGAGAGGACCTTTCCCCGTGATAGAGTAGCAATGGGGGATGAACTGTTCAACTATACTGGGCAGGATCATTTTGGGGATTTGTTTACTGGGTTTACCAATCTGCAGGTCAGTTCTGTGCTGGCTAAGGAGATTTACAGCAATCTCCAGCAGTGCATGAACAGTGAAGCCCAGTCAATTGACTGGATTTACTGCAGAAAGAGATGGATTCGAATCACCCCAGAGAGTATCCGAGAGAGTCTGGGTCTGGAGTTAGTGTTGGATGACTGTCAGTTTCAGGAACTGAGGCGTCATCCATCTGAGCAGTTGAGTGAGCAGATCTTGACCACCCTGTGTGCTGGTGTACCCGGCGCTGCTTGGTACTACCCTGAACGGAGTCCTTCCTACCGGAAACTCCCTGCGACCTACCTGATTCGAGAGGCGAGATGGCGGACCGAGTGGGTGAACAACAGAGTTGTGGGTATAAAATACTTTACCCGCATTGATTATAATATTGCCCTGTTGGTTTACTGTCTGATGGCCCGAGAGCCTGTAAGCCTCCCGGAGATTATTTGTGAGTTTTTCCGGGAACGAAGAGAGACTCACAGCAAGAAGGGTTTGGGTCTCCTGGGGATGTTAACAAAAATGGCACAGGACTATCGGGTGGTAATTCCTGGCGACCTGAGAGATATTCGACCAATTCAGGTTCGAAAGTACAAGAACATGAGATGTGCGTTGCATGAGGCCGTGCACGGGCCTCCTGAATTTGTCCAAGTGGACGATGATGATGATGATGTTCCACCTCAGGGTGGGGGTGTTGGCATGCCACCACCACCTCCTCCCGGTGATGGGGGTTTTCCAGCCTTACCAGGTCCCTTCCAGCTGCCCCGATCTGCCAGTTCCAGTGAACACAGGCAGGCCGACCCTGACTTGGGGCAGTCCAGCAGAGGGGCCAGGCGCAGCTCTTTTGGGCGCCTGGAGAGGACTGAGCATGAGGAATGGGTCAGAAAGAAAATTAAGGCCCAAGAAAAAGTACAGAACTACCTGGTGAGGACGGTCAAGAAAATGGCCAGGGGTCTTGGAAAATTGTTCAAGACCCAGAAGCATATATACCACGCTCACACAGCCGCAATGAGAGCTCATGAGGCGGCACTCGCTGAAATTCAGAGCAACATGCGTGGTAAGAGGTTTAATTTCTCGGACCGCTATTCGAGTGATAATTGTCCCAGCTGGACAATGGAGGATAGCCGGCCATATGATAGCTTCTCTGGCCATGACCCCACACCGAGCCCTGAACATGCAGACAGTGTAGGTGACCCCGGCAGACCCGGTACCCAGTACCCACCTAGGAGAGAGCATGCAGACTTAGGGGCCAGCAGTGCCCATCCCGGTGCCAGCCACGCTGGTACCGCTGCCGCAGCACGCCATGCTGCGAGGAAACGCGCCAGAGGGCGCACCCCTTCACCATCTCCCGAGCCGACTGACCAGTCTACTCCGGAGAACACAGATTCTAGTTACAGGCCAGATCAGTAGAGTCACGAGGACGCGCCACCTCTAGTGTGGGGGTGGGGAATCGTGTCCTCCTGCATAGCCATGTCAGCATATTTTTGTCAATTTTATTTTTCATTTTATTTGCATTTTTTGAGTCAGCACGTTTTTTTATGTTGAGTCTACCCCCCAACCTTTCTGACCTTGCATAATAAATAAAATAAAAATAAAATAAAAAAAAATAATAATAATAATAATAAAAAAAAAATTTGAAAACTTTTTTTGAGAAAGGGCAACTTAGGACCTAGAAACTGAAGAGAATCCAATGAAAGAGCTTATGAGAGTAGGAAGCACCGTAGCAGGGATACTTCAAATTTTAGTATTTTGTGCACAATTCTCACGACAGGCTATCCCGGGTATTCAGGAATGTAGAAAGTAGATAACAGGCATACTTTTGACTTCTTTAGTGTGCTAGGCAGATTTGGTCCTTAGATAATTGAATATTCTGTTTCCAGTGGAAACTGGTGGACTCTTGGAATCTGGGGTGGACCTTCGTGTAGAGTCGGTTTTATGTGGTACAAGTCTTCGGCCTAAGCGAAGTTGGGGAATGTGCACCACCATCCCTTAAGGTGGTTCCAAGAGAAAATCCTAAAAAGCCCGCACTCTTAAAGCTCTACTGCACAGTTGTAAAAAATAGAGAAAAAAAAAACAGAATAATCTAAAAAAAAATAATAAATAATATTTTTTGCTTAAAGGAGAAACAACATAATGTGCTTCCATTCACATGGAAAATTTGGATTCAATCCAATTTAGAGCTTAAGAGGGAAATTAAAGTCAAGCCGTATTACACAGGAGTTGTGTCTCCCAGCAATGGGACAATTTGCAAATCAAACGCAATAACGGCTAAGAGGGTCTGAAAACCTCAAATGACTTGGCGAAGAAAAATTATCTGTTGACTGTAGATGCCTGGACCCTCTAAGTCAAAAGACGTGCTTTATCGTGGTTGGTTTGGTGGATGTTTGGGGATACCTTAGTGAGTTTGTGCACAGGATCAGTTTATCTCATTTCTTGCTGCGTGTTGTGGAATTTCAAAATGAGCTTTTGAGGATTTGATGATTTCAGTTTATGATAGAGAGGTTGCCCAATTTCAGAAAATAATAAAAAAAAATTGCTGAGTCTTGAGTCAGTTTGTGTATATCCTGTCCCTGAGTCACTCATCTATTGAGTGTTTTGGTCTGTGTCTTGAATCTGTGAAAAAGGGGAAGTATGCAATTAAAGTATGCAAAAATGGGTCTGCAAGGCAGTATGCAAGGGTCTGCTCGGGACGAGCAGAGAATAGTGTGGGGGTATTTTGACAGCTTGAAAATGTATTAGTCTGGGACATCTTTTTACCATTGGTTTTAACCCTGTGAGAGTTGAGTTTGGCCATTTTCAGCTTATTTTCCACCTGGTACGAGGCAGAGATTTATAGATCATGATTGCAAAATTTGAGTAATTTTATGCATACTTTTGTTTGTTGGATATGATCGCGGGTGCGTGTTGTGATGTGCAGGTAGCAGGTGCCGAAAAATGCATGAGATTAACTTGGATGGGAGGCAGCGTGTCAGGAAAGCTGAGCAGAAAAAGAGGAAAAATGCTAAGTGGTGCGTTCAAACGCAGACCCTGCGTTCAGACGCACAAGATGGGAGCAGCAGGAAAATGGCAGAAAATTGGCTAAGTCCTGCGTTCAGACGCAGGCAGTCTGCGTTCAAACGCAGGGTTCAGAAGCCGGAGTGCTGAAATGTTAAGGGGTGCGTTCAAACGCACTTCTTGCGTTCAAACGCAGGACTCAACACTCAGAAGAAGGAAAGGCTAAGGGGTGCGTTCAGACGCAGGCGAGCTGCGTTCAAACGCATGGGTCCAGAAGTCAGAAGCCAGAGGAAGAAAAATGGTGAAGGCCTGCGTTCAAACACAGAAGGTGTGCGTTCAGACGCACTGCGTTTGAACGCAGGAGAGCTGCGTTCGAACGCACAGAAGGTTTCCAGAAGCTTCCAGGACGGGTCTTTTCGAGGGTAAAACAGGAATTTCGTGCATCAGTTTTGGAGACTGTGGCAGTATAAAAGGAGGTGTCCCAGCACTGAATTAGGGTGACGCATACACACTCACACATCTATCATCATCATCAGCAGCCAGTTTCACAGCAGCCAGGAGTTGGAGCAGAGCAGGATTGGAGCAGTTTTCCAGTATTTTCAGAAAATAACTAGTTTGATCTTTTCTCTCTTTATGAAACGTTGTTTTTCAATAATGCAAGCTAGCTAGACCTTTTGCCTAGGTTCTTGGTGAACCTAGGGTTTATGAATTCAGCAGACTTGGTTGTTTGATTTTCAGATACATGGCTAGCTAAGCCTTAATACAGGATGGATTGTTTATTATTCTGTCTTTGATTTTATTTACATACATGAATGGCTTGATCACCCAGGAGTGTTACAGACAGGATCTGGTGCACGAGAGTGACCAGTGAAAGTTAGGAAGAAAAGACAGGATTTAGTACTCTGCCTTGATGGACCGAGAGGTGAAGAGAATCAGGGGACTAGCCCAGGAGCATTAGACCAACTGCTAGACGTTTAGGGGGAGACCGAGAGGAGAACCTGTAACCCTAGCAGACTTAGAACGAACCTGCAGATTTAGGTGGACCGAGAGGACCCGAAAATCTGCAGTCGAGTGATAGGTGCATGAGACCGAGAGGAGATTGTACTGTTGGTATGCTGGCATAAACAAAAACCACTGTGTGTTTCTGAAATCAAATATACTATGAAAGTTGGAGAATAACCCTAGGGGATCCTGGAACCTAGATTTTTAGAATTATCGACTTTTACAACTACAACAATTTCTACGAAATATTCAACAGAAAAAATAAAATAAGCTTTTATAAATATTGTTTTATTTACTGCAATTTAGTGAGTAGAGTTAAATTCCAAACATTCCTCCTTTTTACAAACTTTGCGTCTAATTCTAATTCTAATTAGCAACAACTTAAACTGTTCTCGAGGGTTCGACAACCAGAGTCACAATTACATACTCTATATTACTTGATCGTACACTTGCGAAAAAGCAGATAGGTTTACGCTGTCACTTACAGAGAACTGAGAGAGGTGTGAAAGTTCGTGGAAGACCATACATTCAAACACACACACATTCAGGCTTCGATTACAGCTTTCAGAAGATCAATCATTCATTTTCCTGAAGAACACATCCAGGCCTTCACAAGCTTATTCTTCTACTGTTTTCTTCTTCTGTTTTGTAATCTGCTTATCTTTTGTATATCTAAAACCTCACTAAACCTAGTGGTTGGTTGTTCAAGTGAACAACAAGAGGTTCTTGTTAGCTCTACAGTTAGTAGCTGGTACTAGATATAGTTGGAACCACAAGCTGTATAGGTGTAAGGGAATTCACTTAGGCTTGGAGATCTAGGGCTGTTTCTGTTTGAGTAATAAGTAGTGTTTGCCCAATCCTGGTGGGATTAGATCCCTCAGGCAGAGATTAGGTCCATTGGGACTGAACTCTGTAAATTGCCTTGTGTTCTTTACTTTACAGCTTTGTTATTTTCTGCTGCAAGCAACTCAAATCAAATTAGGGTTTATAAACTGTTTAGAACTGGTGGTAGTTCAGGCCTTGAAGCTTTCTGTTTTCCTTAGCAAGTTTCTGACTAGTTTTCTAAAATCTCAAGGCCTTGAGATTTGAGTTTCTCACATGTTCACTTAGTTAAAATCAGTTTTTAGCAAAAAGTTTCCATACTCTATTCAACCCCCCCCCCCCCTTGTAGAGTATTTTGGTACTGTATTTAGTCTATATTACAAACTTTCAATTGGTATCAGAGCTTGGGTCACTGATATAGATCTAACAATCTTGTGACTATGAGTAATGTAGGAGATGGTGGATTCTCACAAGGAAGGGCAGAAAACAGACCTCCATTGTTCTGTTTTGATAACTTCATGCACTGGAAGGCATTGATGAAGATGTTCATCGTAGATCAAGACATGGAACTGTGGTCAATAGTTCAGAATCGTCCTCATGAGTATTACACTACCATAGATGGAGTTAGATGCATGAAATCTGAGGAAAATCTCTCAGTTACTGAACTTGAAAAGGTATCAAAAATTGACAAGGCTATGAATCTGTTATACTGTGCTCTTAATGCAGATGAGTTCAACAGAGTGTCAAATTGCAAAAGTGCCAAAGAAATATGGGACAAACTGGTTGTGACATATGAAGGAACAAGTCAGGTTAAACAGACCAAGATTAACATACTTCTGAGGCAATATGAGATGATCAAGATGAACTCTGATGAGACCATCAAGGAGATGTTCAAAAGATTCACTGATGTGGTGAATAATCTGGAGTCATTGGGAAAGAAGTTTTCAAATGAGGAAAAGGTTAGGAAAATTCTAAGGAGCTTACCAAAAGCCAAGTGGGAGCCAAAGACAACAGCTATTGAGGAAGCGCAGGATTTAAGTCTTCTTCAGCTAGATGATCTACAAGGAAAGCTGCTCACTCATGAAATGTCTATGAAAGATGTAGAAGGTGATCTGAGTGAAAACATCAACAACTTAGCACTCAAGGCTAAAGACAATGAAAAATCTCAAAAGCCTTGAGACTGAAGATGAGCATGATGATGAAGAGGCTTTAGCATTGATCTCCAAGGCCTTGGCCTGGATTCTCAAAAAGAAAAGAAACTCTGGTAACAGGGACTACAACAGAGAGATATCAAGACCTTCAAGCAGCAAGGACTACAAACGTAAGTCTTCATCACAGTCACATAAAACTAAAGTAATGAATAGTTTTGAATGTGGGGATGCATATCATTTTGTAAGGGATTGTCACAAAAGAAGAAGAACAGGAACTTTCAAAAGAAAGACAGTGACAACAGAAGGATGAAAGCCATGATGGCCTCTTGGAGTGATTCTGATTCATCAAGTGACTCGTACACAGAAGAAGACCAAGCAAATTTTTACTTCATGGCTACACATGATGAAGAAAAGTCTTCAGACAGACATATTGAGGAAATGGTAAAAAAATCTTCTTGCTAGTCCTTCTGATGTACTTCCTGAAATTCTTAAGAGTATGTTTTTAAAAGAGGAAAGTTATAGAAATGAGATCTCTTCTTTAAAGATTAAGGTTTATGAGCAGGTAAAAGAAAACCTGGACCTAGTTTTTGACAACAAAACTGTTGAAGTTTCTAAGATAAAAATTGAAAAGGAATTCAAGGCCTTGGATAGCAAGTTCAAAGCCTTCAAGGAACAGATAAAAGAGATTGTTGATCAAAACACTCTCTTAACTGAAAGGTATGCTGATCTAAAGACTCATTCAGAGGATTTAGAACAACAAATCTGTTCTTTGACTAAGAAACTTCAAGAGTCTAAAAGGTCCTAGCCAGTTTTACAGGCTCAGAACATAATCTGAATCTCATTCTTGGAGGAAGTCTGAAATCAATGCATAAAAGTGGGATTGGCTATAATCCAAATTTTCCAAAGAAGAGCCAAACTAATTTTGTCAAATCTAGTAGCAGACATTCTCCAAAATGTCATTATTGTGGAAAAATTGGTCATCTCAGATGAACTTGTCCCTTCAGAAGATCAGAACCTCACATTATGAGGAATACTTATCCTTATCAGCTTAAGGGAAAGATTAGGCAGATTTGGGTTCCAAAAGGAATTAGACCACCAAACATGGCTGGTTCTGAGTAGGACTCAAAGTTCTGCACTTGGTCTAACAGCCTGTTAAGGCAATGATCTACTTTTGCAGGATGTCACCAAGGCCTTAAAATATCAGAAATGGATATTAGACAGTGGATGTTCCAGACATATGAGTGGAAAGAAATCTCTCTTTATTGATCATACAGAAAAATCTGGAGGACCAATTACACTTGGTGAGAAAGCAAAATGCAATATTATTGGTTTATGTAGTATTGGTAATGGTTCTACCAACTCTATCTCTGATGTTTATCTTGTGGATGGACTTACATATAATCTGCTTAGTATCTCTCAGTTATGTGATAAAGGTTATAATGCTCTATTTGACAAGGAGAAACGTGTGGTGCAAGATGAGAAATCTGGAAATTGCATACTCACTGCTCCTAGATCATATAATCTATATGCTATGAGTACTAACAGTGTTGCAGGTGACAAGCTGAAATGCCTCTTGGCCTTGAAGGAAGACTCAAAGCTTTGGCATAGAAATATTGGGCATATTAGCATACACACCTTGAATAAACTCATCTCTAAGGATTTGGTAAGAGGATTACCATCACAAAAAAATTCAGATGATGAGGTTTGCAAGGCATGTGTACAAGGTAAACGAACAAGAAGCTCATTCAAGCCAAAGAACTTTGTAAGTACTTCTAGACCCTTAGAACTGTTGCATATGGACTTGTGTGGTCCTATGAGAGTACAGAGCCCAAAAGGTAAGAGGTATATGCTTGTTATAGTAGATTATTATTCTAGATTTACATGGGTGATGTTTATTAGAGACAAAGCTGGAGCTTTATCTGAATTCTCTAGGCTGTGCAAAGAGCTTAAACCTATGAAAATTTTCCTCTTGCATCTATTAAAACGCCAAGACCTCCAAAATCAACGCCACTGCCCTAAACAGAGATGATGGAGCCGACAGTGGCACAACAGGGCCGTTCCACTATTTGATCTTTCAGTTTCGCTTTCCCTTGCAGCGGCGGGATTGGCTTCTTCCTCTTCTGTTTCGGTGGTAGATCATCTGGACAAATTGGTATCATACTTCACGAAAAATTAGATAGACTGTCAGGGTCTTCAGAAGCAGGGATCTAAGTCAAAGCATGAGTAAAGTGTGGTTGTGTAATTAGGACCAAACTGCAAAGTAGCAGAAACTGTGGTCGTGTAATTACTTGCAGCAGCAACCGTTGGATGGGCTCTGAAGATCTAATCTCAGCCGTTCGAGGATTTATACGTTATATTTGAACTAGTTAAGAGGAACGGTTTCGTTCGACTTAGTGACCAGCGAGCCAGCCACCACAGCATTTCTCCGCGTGGTGATTGGTCTGTTTGGATCTCATTTTGCGGACGTGTACGACCGTTATTAGTTTTAGTTAACTACACTCGCCTCCACCTTGCTATATAGAAGTTGGGGTTGTAATGAATTGATTACGAGTTTATGTTAATTTCAACTACTTCCCCTTTTCTCTCTCTCTTCTGTGAGCCGTAGCTCTTCCTCTGCAAATCGGAAAAATCTTCTCCGATTACCTCATTTCTCAGGCGTAATTCTGTGCGGCGAAGCTATTGTGAGTTCGAGGACCTCACATGTTGGTATCAGAGCCTAGTTACGCATCATAGAAGACATGAAAATTTCCAATACCAGAATCCACAACATCATTTCCATGGACATTGATGTGAAAGTAATGGTACTCTAGGAGTGTCTTAACGACTACGGAGAGATGCTGGAGGGAGTACGAGTATAGTTCTTCAAGCTAGACGAAGGTATACACACTCAATTTTAAAGCATCACTCATGAATTTGAAAAGTAATATAGCCGAAGGATTAAATTCCATGGAAAAGAAGTTTGATGATCAGTTTAGGAAAGTTACTAATTGCTACAACTTGCTAGCAAACCGAAGAGATAAGGAGAAAATGGCTAGTTATTGAGAAGTAGTTAATGGAGACAGTAGAACTCCAGTCTCTGCTGGAAAAGAGCTGAAGGAAGTAGTAACTTCACTAGAGAAATTAACACTGATGAAGAATTCAATTGTGTGAAGAATTTCTCTAATGGCAGTATTCCACTTCCAAAAATTGGTAAGGGTTTCCTTACATTTAGAAGGTGAAGCTGACTCTTAGTTCAGAACAGAGTTTGATGAATTGGAAAACATTATCTGGAGTCATTTCAGTGAGAATGTATGTGGAGAATTTGCTGAGCCAAGTCATGAGAACATATTAGGTGTGTTCAGTAAACTTTTGCACCATACTAAAGTAGCAGAATATCAAGAAAGGTTTGAAGCACTTAGACCTAGAACTAAAGCTTTACAACCCTGGCAGATGAAATGTATTTTTTCAGGAGCTTCTTAAGTGGTCTTAGAGAAGATTTTTAGAAGGCTATTCAATTACAGTTTCCTAAGACACTCTAACAAGCCAATGCAATTGCCAGACTTTAAGAAGGATATGTGGAGTCCCTAGAGAAACACATGTCAAGGAAAGGACACAATAAACACAACTCCACTCAGAGTAATTGGGACAAAGTCAAAGCTAACTACGGAGGCAGTGCCAAGGAAGAGACTAACAAGCAAGCCAGTAAAATCTTTAAGAGGTTGAGTGCATCTGAAATGAAGGAAAAATGGGACAAGAAGTTGTGTTTCTACTGTGATGAAGGGTACACCCCGGGGCACAAATGCACTAAGAAGTCCTTGTACTTGTAAATAGGTACTGAAGAGGAAGATGAGGATGACAGGGCATTGGACGCATCAAATGAAGCACCAGAGAGAAATGAGGACACCACATTAGCCATCACAGAAGAGGAAGTGCCTTTAAGCATTTCACTTCATGCCATGTCTGGTTGCTTAAACAGTGAAACCATAAGACTTACAAGTCACAATCAGGGTAAGGTGGTGCACATACTCATAGATACAGGTAGCACAAACAATTTAATTGACCAGGGAAGAACTAGGAGAGTGCATTGGGACAGTCAAAATACTAGGGAAATGCAGGTTGTTGTGGCTGATGGCAGCAGACTGAGTAGTAATGCAGTTTGCATGGAGGTCAAGATTGAACTACAGAATTGTACTATTAAAACTGATCTCAGGGTATTACCACTAGGTGGGTGTGATGTGGTATTAGGTGCTCAATGGTTGAAGCAAGTCAGTCCCATTTCCCTTGATTTAAATAAGAGAAATTTTGGATTTCAATTGAATGGAAAGGAGATAGTTCTCTCAGCTCAGAGTGTTGACAACATACATGAGGTAAAGTTGCAAACCATACAAGAATATTACAGTCATAATGAGTATTGTATTGCTGCACAACTCTATTCTATTGGAGTTGTGACTCCCTCCAAATCTACAGTTCCAGAAGCTGTACTGCCACACATTGAACACTCTGGAGATTTGTATGCAGAACCAACCAAACTACCTCCACCTAGAACTCAGGATCATAAGATTCCTCTCATAAGGAGCAAAGTCTGTTTGTTTGAGACCCTATAGATATCCATTTTTGCATAAAAATGATATTGAAAAGATGGTGAAGGTGATGTTACACAATGGTATCATACAACCCAGCTCAAGACCATTCTCAGCCCCTGTATTACTAGTGAAGAAGAAGGATGGGACATGGAGGTTCTATGTTGACTATAGGGGTCTGAATGACATCACCATCAGAACAAATTTCCAATACCAGTCATTGATGAGCTGCTAGATGAATTGAATGGATCTACTGTCTCTTCAAAGCTAGATCTAAGGTTGGGTTACCACCAAGTAAGAATGGCTGAGCAGGATGTGTACAAAACTGCTTTTAGGACTCATCAAGGGTTGTATGAGTTCAGGGTGATTCCTTTTGGTCTTACTAATGCTCCTGCCACTTTTCAATTCTTGATGAATGACATCTTCAGAGATTACTTTAGTAAAATGGTTTCAGTCTTCTTTGATGACATTTTGGTATACTGTATTACTATGGAGAAACATTACCAACATTTGAAGGTGGTCTTTGAGACTATGAAGCACCAACTCTTTTCCAAACTCAGTAAGTGTTATTTTGGTCTGGATGATGTGGAATATTTGGGACATGTTATCAGTAAGTAAGGTGTTCAAATTCACCCTAAGAAGCTCAGTGCAATGGAGGACTGGCCAATTCCAAGGAACATTAAAGAGTTGAGAAGATTTTTGGGGCTAACCAGGTACTATAGAAGGTTTGTGAGGTGGTATGGAACCTTGATTAGACCCTCACTCAGCCACTGAATAAAGGTAACTTCAATTGGTCTCCTGAAGCCACTACAGCATTTCTGACCTTGAAACAAGCTATGATGCAAGCTCCTGTACTAGCTTTACCAGATTTCAAAGAGATGTTCATAGTAGAGTCAGATGCTTGTAATGATGGTATTGGAGCAGTGTTAATGTAGCAGAATAAACCACTCACATACTTCATTATGGCTCTAGCTCCAAGACACTTAGGCCTATCCACCTATTAGAAGGAGCTCTTGGCACTTGTTCATGCCATTTCTAAATGGAGGTCACAAACATACTACAGTAATCCAGCAGAAATGGATTTCCAAGCTACTGGGTTTGAATTATGAGATTCAGTACAAAAAGGGACAAGAGAATAAGGTAGTTGATGCTCTCTCTAGAAGGCGCAACTCCCAAGAAGAGTTGGTAGGTCAGTGTGCAGCCATTTCTTCAGTGATACCCAAATGGTTACTGGAGGTCAAGGAAAGCTATAACAATGACACTTCTGCTATGGACAAGATAGTTGTATTGGCTATTGATTTTATGGGAGTGGCAGACTATACCATACAAGATGTGGTGCTGAATCACAAAGGATTGATTCCAAACTGAGTTAAGGAAACACATCATCCAAGAACTGCACAATACTGGTGTCGGGGGCCATTCTGGTATTTTGGGAACTTCCAAGAGAACTAAAATGATGTTTGATTGGCCAAGGTTGAAGTCACAGATTAAAACCTGGGTAAAGGGCTGTGACATTTGTCAAAGAATGAAATCTGAACATTTGCCATACCCAGGACTACTGCAGCCACTTCCCATCCCTGTCAAACCCTGGGGACACATAGCTATGGACTTTGTGGAGGGTCTTCCTTAATCTGAAGGTAAGACTTCTATTTTGGTGGTGATTGATAGACTATCAAAGTATGGGCATTTTATTGCACTTACTCATCCATATAATTTTGAAGAGGTAGCTGACATATTCTTCCAGAATGTGTGTAAACTACATTGACTTCCCAGCTCCATTGTCAGTTATAGGTACCCAATATTCCTCAGTCAATTCTGTAAAACTTTTTAAGCTTATGGGCACCAACCTCAAGTATTCCACAGCCGATCACCCTCAAACTGATGGACAGAGTGAAAGACTTAATCAGTGTTTGGAGGTATATCTGAGATGTTTGACTAGGGATAGGCCTAGGAAGTGGGTGAAATGGTTGATTTTATCAGAATGGTGGTACAACACTAATTACCATACATCCACACAATTCACTCCCTTTGAAGCTCTGTATGGATTCAAGCCGTAACATTATAACTTCCATCACCTTAACTAGACAGGGGTGGAAGCTGTAGACAATTTAATTCAAGATAGAGCCAGACTCATTCAGTAACTCAAGGATAGATTAGGAAAGGCTCAAGAAATGATGATACATTATGCTAACAAGCACAGGACTGAGAGGGAATTTCAAGTGGGGGATCGGGTGTTTCTAAGGTTTCAGTTATACAGACAAAGTTCAGTCCAGGTGAGATCTAATTACAAGCTTTCTGCTAGGTTTTATGGTCCTTTTCAGATTCTGCAGAAAGTGGGTAAAGTAGCCTACAAGCTCAAGCTCCGTGATGACTCAAGTGTTCATCCAGTATTCCATGTGTCTCAATTGAAGAAGGTTGTGGGGAACTATGTGGCCTCTCCTGTTCTGCCTATCGTTGGACTAGAAGGTCAGTTTCTTGTTGAATTAACTGCTATTCTAGACAGCAAATTGGTTAAGCAAGGTACTTCTTATACTGTTAAAGTTCTAGTACAGTGGTTGAATTAATCCTCCTCAGAAGCCACTGACACGATTTCTTACGTGTATACGCAAGTGCACGGTTCAAGTAATATAGGGTAATATTTCAACCCCAGGTTATCGATCCCACGAGGACACTCTTGATATTATTTAATTAGTCGATTAGATTACAGTACCGAAACAGGGAGGAAAATTTGTTAATTAAAGAGGTTGTCGCTCCCAAACAAGCGACTGAATTAAAATAACTACTAACTAATATTTTTGTATTTTTTTATTAATAAAAAGATATGGAGAAACAAGGCAATCTCTAAATCACCTAAGGCTGTAGACGATTCACGCTATTTTATCCTAATCAAGCCGGGTAATAGGCTATGACTTTATCCTGTCGGTGTCATATCATTTTACATCTCGCTTGATTACAATCTCCTCTCGGTCTCGTGTTTTCTACCGGTCCGTTCTAGCAGGTCATCTACTGGTACGATAACGGGTCCTATCGGTCCATCGTTTCACAGAACAGCTAAAAACTCCTACCCAATCTACCCACACTAAGGCCAATCCTATCACTTCACCTTTTTTGTCTCGGTGATTCGGGATTGTGTTCAAGTTCTCATCCAAACTAGTTAAAGTCACTGTCGCGCACATCACTAGCCAGCAAACGGTTCTAGTTAATTACTCCATCCCCACTAAGAATTAAGCATAGATTATGAACAATTGAATTGGGAAAAATATAACATTTAAGAATGATTCATCCTAATGAATAAACCATAGTTCCTTGATTAACAATTCCTACTCTAACCATGTCAATAGGCTAGAATCATAAACAAGAATCAAGAACTACAACCTATAGAATAAAGAGAAATCAATAGCATGAAACAAATATTAAATCCAGAAACATTCTTCGTTTACATAAACCCTAGGCTCTCATAGAGACGCGTAGCAAACGTTTAGCTAATTGTGTTGCAAAGAGAAAAACAATAGAGTTTCTCCATAGAAAGATTGAGAAGAAAAGAAGAAGATGATGAAGAAAACAAACCCTAGATCATCAATGGAGGTCTTGTGCTTCTTCCCCTATCTTCCCCGTGGCCTCTCCTAACGTGTATCTCTTCAAAACCCCGTCAATGATCCTTCCTCTCTGTCCCTATGTCATTTAGCATGTAATTCCTCTAACTTCTTGTCCCCAAAGTCTTCAAAATTGCACAAAACCCCATATTTTTGTGTCCTGGTGGTCAGACTGGTCGTACTACCAGTCCTACAACCAGCAGAAGGTGGATTTTTCTTGATTCTGCCAAAATTTCTAAGTATGGTAGTGGTCTTACTACCAGTATAGTTGTAGTACGACCAGTCTGGGAAAATCAAGTCTTTTTCTTCACTTCTTTGGTCTTTTCTTCACCCGCCTTCAACTCCAACATGTTCTTGAGCTTCTCGTTCTTCCGAAGTTCATTCCACCACCAATACACATTCTCGAGCCTCCAGTTCCCGAAACGCACAACACAAAACAAATACCGGAAGATCAAATGTGACAATAAAAGCTCGAAATTACACAAGGAATGCCCGGATTGCACATTTAAGCTCAAACGCTCAACCATGCTATATTTCTCTCAACTCATAGCATGAAACTAAGATAATCAACCCGAAAAATACGCAAATCGGTATAAGATGTGCAAGAAGTATAACTCTAATGGAGAGTTATCAAATCCCCCACAATACCTTTGTGCGCGTCCCGAGCAAAATAAATCTTCACACTACATTTTCAATCCACCTAATTGCATACAAATCCACTGGCCATGTGACTCAAACAACACACACACCCAATGCAAACTACATGACTATACAATGAAACTCGATTATAGAACATTGCAAGAAATAAACAGCGCAATTTTTTTTCCGTGTGAGATGGGAAATCTCGCTATCAATAACAAAAATCTTCAAGCTCTCAGAAGTCTCTTTTGCAATTCACACAACCGCAACAAGGAATTGAAAATACAATGTTCCTATACACCAGCTCACTAAGGGGTCCCCAAACATCCACCAAAATCAATCCAAGAATCGGGCACGTCATTTAGCTCAGAGGGTCTAGGCATCATAAGTACTAAGGTAGTCTTTCATCGGCAAGTCATTTGAGGTTTTCAGATCCTCTTAGTCGTTAGTGCATTGGATGCAAATTTTCCCTATGATGGGAGACACAACTCTGTGTAATACGTCTTGACTTTAATTTTCCTTAGAATCTCTAATTGGTTTGAATCCAAATTCCCCGCGCGAACAGGGGCACATTAGGCTGTTCACCGTATCTAGTCCAAGAGAAGATTTTGATTTCTTTTGTTTTTCATTATTTTCTTTTTATTTTCACCCGTTTATTTAGAGCAACTAAGTGTGGGATTTCTCAGTTAGCTCTTTAAACCTCCGGAAGGGATGGTGTTGTACACTCCCTAACTTCACTTAGGCTAAAGCAGTGTACCACATGGAACCAACTCTACACGAAGGTCCACCCCAGATTTCAAGAGGCCACAACTTTCCACTCGAAAACATACTATTCGACCACCTCAAGGCTAAATCCTCCTAGCACATTATAGGAACTAAATGTATGCCCAAATCTACATTCCACTTTTACCTGAATACCCAGGACTTCCTTTCGTGAAACATGTGCGCAGGATACTAAAAATTAAGGTTTTCCCTACTACGGTGCTTCCTATTCATCAAGACTCTTTCACTGAACTCTCTCTGGTTTCAAGCTTCATCAATTGCCCTTAACTCAAAACACTTAAATTTTTATGGATTTTCTGTTTTCTCTATATACTTTTTTCATATTTTCCTAGACCCTATATGCATTTGGCCAACTCGACTAATCACAAGTTTTGGGTAGGGGACTCAATAATTAAACGTGAAGACAATGAAAAAATATTAAACTAGCACAGTACGACACTAAAACACCACTCTACACTAACCAAAAAAACACAGTACTACACAAACTACATGTAACAAGGCTATGCAAGACAAAACATGGCTGGTGAAATTATACACTAACGCCCCCACACTTAAGAGTTTCGTTGTCCTTAACGAATTTATAGATCAAGTAGGGGTGTCCTCGCTTAAATGTGTTGGCGGTGGATCTACACAATTATGTCTCAAAACGTAGAACATAGAGAGTTAGAGATACCTGTGGTGCCCGGGACCTCCATGGGCACCGTTGCCACGAAACTGCAACAAGAAGGGGTCTTGTTGACCGTTGACAGTTTCCGGAGAAGTCTCACCTCGCGTCCGGATTCCGATGCGCCTACTCAACATTCTTTATCGCGCGCATCAAGAAGCCGAACCCGAAGAGTCTTCTGTACTTGTGTCCCTGCACACTTATTGGAAGAATTAAAGCAACTCTCTCTCACCCCTCAAAATCATGTATGGAGAACTAAGAAAAGAAATAAAACAAATAACAAACTACTCTACATTGGGTTGCCTCCCAAGCAGCGCTTGTAATTTAAGGTCGATGGCCCGACCCGATTACCTCAACCGAAAAGGATTGTGGAGGTAGCTTTATCCCTCCACTTTTTCTTCTTCCACCATCTATTTTCCAGAATTTTCTTCTCAAACACACCATGTGCTGTAAAGATGGCGAGGAGTTGTAGAAGTTGACTCTTTTCATCTTACAATTTATCTTCTTATTCGAATTCCAACAAGAACCACTGGGCTCAAATGCATCATTCTCAATAAGTCATCCCAGTAGTACCTATTTAGTGCTAGATGCTCTCAAACGACCCATGCAATTCATCCATACCTAAACACTTGTTGATTTCCAACTTCTTAACTATGGCATATGTGAAAGTGTGAAATGTAGACTAAATACAGGACCTAAATACTCTATAAGGGGGGTTGAATAGATTATGGAAACTTTTTGCAAAACTCAAAGTTTAACAGAACAACTTTGTGTGAAACTCAAATCTCAAGGCCTTGAGATTTTAGTAAACTGTCTGAAACTTTCAAAGGCAAAATAGAAAGCTTCAAGGCCTTGAACTGTAATCAATTCTAAACAGCTTTTGAACCCTAGTTTGATTTGAGTTGTAAGCAGCAGATAATAATCAAACTGTAAAGTAAAGAACACAAAGCAATTTACAGAGTTCAGTCCTAATGGACCTAATCTCTGCCGGAGGGATCTAATCCCACCAGGATTGGGCAAACACTTCTTATTACTCACACAGAAACAGCCCTAGATCTTCAAACCTAAGTGATTTTCCTTACACCTATACAGCTTGTGGTTCCAAACCTATCTAGTTCCAGCTACTAACTTTTGAGCTAACAAGAACCTCTTGTTGTTCACTTGAACAACCAACCACTAGGTTAAGTGAGGTTTAAGATAATCTAAAGATACACAGATTAAATTAAAAGTGAATAACACAGTAGAAAAGATAAGTTGTTGAAGCCTGGATGTATTTTTCTGAAAACTGGATTGATTTGATCTTCTGGAATATGGATTGAAGCCTTAATGTTTGTGTGTTTGAATGAATGATCTCCCACGAATTTGTCACACCTTTCTGAGTATTCTGCAAGCCTCTCTATCTTCAAATTTCAAACCAGTCTCTTTTATCCACAGCTGCAACTGATTGAGAGATTTAAGGATCTCAGTTCCTACAAATCCTCTTTCTGTTTTCAACTGAAATTCAAACAGCTCTAAGTGGATATCCGTTGGAGTTTATTGAGATTGCTTCTGCACGTTTAACAACCATGCAACAGCATTGAAACATATCAACAACAAATCCAAAAAGATAACAGTGCTATGACTGTTTGGTTATCCAGTTTCTGATAAAACTGGTTAAAAGATTAAAACATTAACCTATATAACTTCTAACACATATAAATCATGAAAAACAAGTTTAAGACTCTTAGAAGTTAGTAAATAATAACAATACTAAGAATCACAACCTGCAAGAAAGAATCAACTTAGTTCTGTAAATACTGTCAGCAGCTCAAGGCATATCTAAAGGCCTTGGAGCTCTGAACCTGCTTCACAGATATTCAAAGTTAAACCCAGATAACTTTGGTTCTTCCTGTTCTGATCATCTGCAATTGTGTTAGATATGTAAATAACATAAACCATAAGTATGTGCAGTAAATCCTTGATCTGAATAATCAGATATCCAATCTGCAACACAGAACTATTAGAACATATAGCAGAATAAAACAACTCTCAAGGCTTTGAAGTTCTGCCAGTATCTCAAGGCCTTGAAGTAACTGAAATGCTTTGTTGCTTATGTCTTTGTCTTTCATCACTCAAAACAATTACTAAACAAACACATTCAAGGGTCTTTGAATCAACAATCTCCCCCTTGATGAAAGACAAAACCTACAGTCTTGTATAGATTTTCATTCCACTCATTAAGAAAATTAGATAACCACAAAATACATACAATAACCAGTATACTGCAGATAATCAGCAAAAATTTACATATAACCACATAAATATAAACACTGATGATTATTAAACCACAAAACCACTGAGTCTTATTATTATTCAGAATACTGCAAACACAAAAACACATAATTTCTCCCCCTTTTTGACTTTCATCAAATAAGGATGAAGAAATGTTGGATCATTACTCAGAGTCTTAAGAAAAACCTTAAACAAAATTATTGCTAAAAAGTCAAGGCCTTGAGAACAAAAAAGAAAGAAGAGAAAGAAATAGAAGGTCAAGGCTGTGGCAATCTCTGATCTTCACTTCTTCTTTGATGTCTGGCCTTTCTTTGATTCTACTCCAACTTCTTCTTCACTTGCAGCATCTTCAGCAGACTAATTACCTTATGTTCAGCTTCCACTTCTGCAACAACCTCTTGAATTATCTCATCCACTTTATTTTTAGCCTGTACTGAATATCCTTCTGTAGCTGCATCAACACCTGTGTCTTTACCAGTATCTTCTTCATCAGTCTGTTCATACAAATCTTTTGAAGTAAGCACCACTGGAATTGGCTTCTTCTTCTTCTTCAGAAATCTCCCAGCCTTTCATCTGAATCCACACTGGTGTCATGACTAGTAGCAGAAGGTATCTTCTCCAAATACAAACCCTTGATGACAACATCCATCTTCCCATTCATAACATTCATCAAGCCCTTGAACTGGTTGAATTCAGTTGACAGGTCAAATAACCTTTTTCTGAGATCTTCAATCTCAACCTGCTGATCTTCTAGCTTCTCAACCAACAAAGAGTAATCCTCATTGGCTTGTCCTTTCCCTGATGTAGTCCCTTCAGGCTTCACAAACTCTTTCTCTGCAAGTTCCTCCTTTGACAAATATGAATAAAACTTCCAATGTCCTTTACCAGTTTGAACTACCCCAATCCTCTGAAATGCAGTCTTATCAATCAACCCATAACCTCCAGTAATCTTCTCCTCTCCTTTCACAGGTACATCAAAGTATTCAAAGAAAAGAGGTAACAGGTTGGCATATGAAAGAGGATGGTTTCTAGTCCTGGTTGCACAATAAATCATATGCTCCATAACAACTGTTGGCAAGTCTATCTCAAACCCTTGAGATATCAGATAAATCAAAATCAGAACCTTATTAGTCCCTAACTCCCTTGATTTCTCCCTAGGAACTACACTCCCCATCAGAATTGTAAACAAGATTTTGGCTTCACAGTTGAGCAGAGAGTGTGTCAACTGCTTTGGACCAGAGGGTACACCTACAATAAAAAAACATCTCCTTTGCCTTATCCAGACACTCCTTCCTATCAGGGTAATCTCCAACATTGTATTTCCTAGGAATGCCCAAGACTTTGGCAAAAGTCCTATGATCTAACCTCAAATCCACTCCTGCCACTTTTGAAGTTAACACCATTTTATCATCACCTTCAGAAACCAAATTCAAATAAAACAACCTAGTTAACCTAGGATAGGCATTTGAACTAGGATTTAAAACCTTCCAAACAGCAGTTTCTCTTAACTTTCTCATACAGGCTATATCCAACTTATCCAATAATTCTTCTGAAACCATACTACAGAAAGCTACCTTAGATGAAGCATACCCTTGCATCCATGCAGTTCTAATCTCAAAACTAACAAACCAGTCTGTAGGAAGTAAATTCTTACCTTGATATCCTTTCTTAGTTGCAGCAGCAACTTGCTTAACCCTAGTTTTCTTCTCTGAGGGTTTGGTCTTTTCTTGTCCTCCTTCAGATGGTTTCTTCTGGCTTTCTTGAGTTGATTTCCCCTTCTCCTCTTTACCAATATTTTTCTTTTCTCCCCCTTTCTTCTTATCTGACCTAGTTTGATCACCACCCTGTGTCTCCTGTTGTGGATCAATACTTGAACCTTCATCTCCCTTCTCTGTTATGGACTTCTTTGCAGGAGGAGTATCCTCATGCAAGCTCAGAGTGTTTTCTGAATCTGAATCAGAAATCACTATCTTCTCCTTCTTATTTGCTCTCTTCTTGGATCTGCCAGATGGCTTTCCCTGTTGCTGAATTCTGGCTGATTTGCGCTCCATTTTGGGGTTTAGGGTTTTAAGAAGAGAATGTGATTGAGAGAAACTGAGAGAGAGTGGGTAGAGTCGTAGAGAATTGAGAGAGAATGAGATGAAAAAGCCCTGACTTTTAGCTTAAGTAGATTGAAAAGGATGAGTCATAAAAGGACTCTGCTATATCAACATGCAAAATTAAATCTTGAAGAAAATTTTTGGGATATTTTAGAAAATTCTCTGAGTAATTCAAATATTATACAGTTATCTAAAAATATAAGATATAATATTTGATGATCCATTTTTTTTTAAAAAAAATTACAGATATTATCAAGACCTGGAGAACAATCTCAAGGCCTTTAGATTTTCTGCAGTTTGAGAAACTTCAAAGCTTTGAGCTATACTTTAAAGGCTTCAGAAAGTATAATCTCAAGGCTTTGAGATTTCAGCACATAAACGCATATAAGTACCAATACTCCCCCTAAACCAATGCATCCTTGTTTAACATCCCCAATTCAAGCCTTAGAGATGAAAACCTATCAACTGGCAAAGGTTTAGTGAAAATATCAGCAATATGCATTGAAGTAGAGATAAAATTTAAAACAACGTCACCTTGTTCTGCATGATCTCTAAGGAAGTGATGTCTCACATCTATGTGCTTGGTCCTTGAGTGCTGGACTGGATTCTTAGAGATTGAAATAGCACTTGTATTGTCACAATGAATAGGCACATTTCTGAAATTGTAGCCAATATCTCTAAGTTTCTTAGCAATCCATAAAACTTGTGAACAGCAAGCACCAGCTGCAATATATTCAGCTTCCGCAGTTGATAATGCTACAGAATTTTGCTTTTTGGAATGCCAACTGATCAGTGAAGATCCAAGACATTGACAGCATCCAGAAGTACTTTTCCTGTCTACTTTATATCCTACAAAATCTGCATCTGAATAGCCACTCAACATAAAATTACATCTTCTTGGATACCAAAGCACTAAGTCTCTAGTTCCATTTAATTATCTAAAAATTCTTTTGACTGCAGTTAAATGACTTTCCTTAGGATCTGCTTGGAATCTAGCACACATACAGACACTGAACATAATATCATGTCTACTAGCAGTTAAATACAACAGTGATCCAATCATACCTTTGTATTCCTTTTGATTCACACTCTCACCATTTGAATCTTTGTCTAAAGAAAGTGATGAACTCATAGGGGTCTTAATCACCTTGGACTGAGACATATTGTACTTATTCAATAAGTCCTTGGTATACTTTCCTTGATGCACAAAAATTCCGTTCTTCATTTGTAAGATATGAAGTCCAAGAAATTAATTTAGTTCACGCATTAAGCTCATCTCAAACTCCCTGCACATCAGACTAGAAAACTCTTTTGAAATAGCATCATTAGTAGCACCAAATAAAATATCATCTACATAAATCTGAACTACTAACAAATCACTTTGATGGTGTTTAATGAAAAGAGTTTTGTCAACTAGGCCTCTTTTGAAATTGTTTTCAAGTAGAAATTTTGAAAGTCTGTCATACCAAGCCCTTGGAGGTTGTTTTAACCCATAAAGAGCTTTGTCTAGTTTATAAACATGATCAGGAAAGTTTTCATCTTCAAAACCAGGTGGTTGTGCTACAAAAACATTTTCTTGTAAATATCCATTCAGAAAAGCACATTTGACATCCATTTGATAAAGCTTGATGTGATTGTGAGATGCAAATGCAAGAAGTATTCTAATAGCTTCTAACCTGGCAACAGGAGCAAAAGTCTCCTCATAATCTATATCTTCTTCCTGATTATACCTTGAGCTACCAGTCTGGCTTTATTTCTTACCATTTTGCCATTCTCATCAAGCTTGTTTCAGAATACCCATCTGGTTCCACTAACTGATTTCTCTTTAGGTCTGGGAACCAAATTCCAAACTTTGTTCCTTTCAAACTCATTCAACTCACTCTGCATTGCAATGATCCATTCTACATCTTCTAGTGATTCCTTTGTATTTTTAGGCTCAATCAAAGATACAAATGCACTAAAAGCACACAAGTTCTTCAACTGTCCTCTTGTCTGAGTTCCAGTTGATGGATCTGATATAATGTTATCAGCTGGATGGTCTGCAAGGTACTTGAACTTCTTTCTTGGTACCCAGGAATATTCTCCTTCAAGGCTTTGAGTTCTTGAAACAGTAGAGGGAGCATCATAGAAAGTTTCAGCTTCTGTCTCAAGGCTTTGAGATTTTGGTTTAGCAGGAGGTTCAAGGCCTTGAGATTCTGCTGATTGATTATTCACAGTAGTTTTGCCTTTATCTTCTTTCACAGCATCGTCATCCGATTCATGCTTGTTCAAATCTAGATCTGCAAAACTTTCACTCAGAGAATCCCTAGTGCTTTCATCAAATATTACATGAATGCTCTCTTCCACAATCTTGGTTTTTCTATTATAAACTCTATAAGCTTTGCTAGTTTGATAATATCCAAGAAATACACCTTCATCACTTCTAGCATCAAACTTACCAAGATTGTCTCTACCATTATTATGCACAAAACAGTTACAACCAAAAGGTTTGAAATAAGAAACAGTAGGCTTTCTACCTTTAAACAGTTCATAAGGGGTCTTTTTCAAAATAGGTCTAATCAAGCATCTATTCAGCACATAATTGGCAGTGTTAACAGCTTCTGCCCATAAGAACTTTGGCAAATTACTTTCAAGAAGCATGGTTCTGGACATATCCTCAAGTGTCCTATTCTTCCTTTCAACTACTCCATTTTGCTGTGGAGTTCTAGGTGCAGAAAAGTTGTGTGAAATGCCATGCTTTGCACAAAACAAATCAAATTCAAGTTGATCAAACTCCCTACCATGATCACTTCTAATGGATGCAACATGTAAATTTTTCAAAGTTTGAAGCTCTTTGCACAGTCTAGAAAATTCAGATAAAGCTTCAGTTTTGTCTCTTATAAACATCACCCAAGTAAATCTAGAATAATCATAAATTATAAAAAGCATATACTTCTTACCTTTTGGGGTCTGAACTCTCATAGGACCACACAAGTCCATATGCAGCAATTCTAAGGGTCCAGAAGTACTTATAAAGTTCTTTCGCTTGAATGAGCTTCTGGTTTGCTTACCTTGTACACATGCCTTACAAACCTCATCATCTGAAAATATCTGTGATGGTAAACCTCTTACCAAGTCCGTTGAGATGATTTTATTCAAGGTAAGGATACTAATATGCCCAAGCTTTCTGTGCCAAAGCTTTGAATCTTCCTTCAAGGCCTTGAGGCATTTTAGCTTGTCACCTGCAACACTGTTAGTATTCATAGCATATAGATCATATGATCTAGGAGCAGTGAGTATGCAATCACCAGATTTCTCATCTTGCACCACACATTTCTCCTTGTCAAATATAGACTTATAACCTTTATCACATAATTGAGAGATACTAAGCAGATTATACTTAAGTCCATCTACCAGATAAACATCAGTTATAGAATTTGTAGAACCATTACCAATACTACCTATACCAATGATATTGCATTTTGCTTTGTCACCAAGTGTGATTGTTCCTCCAGATTTTTCTGTAAGTTCAGCGAAGAGAGACTTCTTTCCACTCATATGTCTGGAACATCCACTGTCTAATATCCATTTCTGATCTTTCAAGGCCTTGGTGACATCCTGCAAAAAAAAAATCATTGCCTCAACAGGCTGTTAGACCAAGTGCAGAACTTTGAGTCATACTCAGAATCAGCCATGTTTGGTGGCCTAATTCCTTTTGGAACCCAAATCTTCCTAACATGTCCCTTAAGCTGATATGGATAAGTATTCCTCATAATGTGAGGTTCTCATCTTCTAAAGGGACAAGTTAATCTGACATGACCAATTTTTCCACAGTAATGACATTTTGGAGAATGTCTGCTACCAGATTTGACAAAAGTAGTTTGGCCATTCTTTGGAAAATTTGGATTATAGCCAATCCCACTTTTATGTATTGATTTCAGACTTCCGCCAAGAATGAGATTCAGATTATGTTCTGAGCCTGTAAACCTAGCTAGGACCTTCTTGGACTCTTGAATTTTCTCAGTCAAAGAACAGGTATGTTGTTCTAAATTCTCAGAATGAGTCTTTAGATCAACATATCTCTCATTCAAAAGAGTGTTTTGATCAACAACCTCTTTTATTTGTGCCTTCAACGCTTTGAACCTACTGTCCAAGGCCTTGAAGTCCTTTTCAAGCTTTGTCTTAGAAACTTCAACAGTTTTGTTTGAAAAAACAAGGTCCAGGTTTCCTTTTACCTGCTCATGAATCTTAATCTTTAAAGCAGAAATCTCATTTCTATAAATTTCCTCATTTAAAAACATACTTTTGAGAATTTCAGGAAGTACATTAGAAGGACTAGCAAGTAGATTTTTTACCATGTCTTCAATATGTCTGTCTGATGAATTTTCCTCATCATGCTTTGCCATGAAGCATAAGTTTTCTTGTTCTTCTTCTGTGTCTGAGTCACTTGATGAATCAGAATCACTCCAAGAAGCCATCCTGGCTTTCTTCCTTCTGTTGTCACTGTCTTTCTTCTGAAAGTTCCTGTTCTTCTTCTTTTGTGGACAGTCCCTTACTAAATGATCTGCATCACCACACTCAAAACAATTCATTACTTTAGTTTTATGTGACTGTGATGAAGGTTTACCGTTGTAGTCCTTGCTGCCTGAGGGTCTTGATCTCTCTCTATTGTAATCCATGTTACCAGAGTTTCTTTTCTTTTTGAGAATCCTGGCCAAGGCCTTGGAGATCAATGCTAAAGCCTCTTTATCATCAGGCTCATCCTCAGTCTCAAGGCTTTGAGACTTTTCATTGTATTTTTCCTTAAGTGCTAGGTTCCTGATGTTTTCACTCAAATCACCTTCCACATCCTTCATAGACATTTCATGAGTGAGCAGCTTTCCTTGTAGATCATCTAGCTGAAGAAGACTCAAGTCCTGAGCTTCCTCAATGGTTGTTGTCTTTGGCTCCCACTTGACTTTTGGCAATCTTCTCAGAATCTTTCTGACCTTCTCTTCATTTGAGAACTTCTTTCCCAATGACTCCAGATTGTTCACCACATCAGTGAATCTTTTGAACATCTCCTTGATGGTCTCATCTGAGTTCATCTTGAACAACTCATATTGCCTCATAAGTATGTTGATTTTGGTCTGCTTAACCTGGCTAGTTCCTTCATATGTCACCAGAAGTTTATCCCATACTTATTTGGCACTCTTGCAATTTGACACTCTGTTTAACTCATCTGCATTAAGAGCACAGTATAACAGATTCATAGCCTTGTAACTTTTTGATACCTTTTCCAGTTCAGTGACTGAATGATTTTCCTCAGACTTGATACATCTGACTCCATGAATTGTAGTGTATTACTCATGAGGACCATTCTGAACTATTGACCACAGTTCCATGTCTTGATCTATGATGAACATCTTCATCAGTGCCTTCCAGTGCATGAAGTTATCACCACAGAACAA
This sequence comes from Linanthus parryae, assembly GCA_023055425.1. NCBI lineage: Eukaryota > Viridiplantae > Streptophyta > Magnoliopsida > Ericales > Polemoniaceae > Linanthus > Linanthus parryae. The sequence continues at coordinate 42,642,081 of JALGPY010000007.1, forward strand.
TGGAGGTCTGTTGGCTACCCTTCTTTGTGAGAATCCACCATCTCCTACATTACTCATAGTCACCAGATTGTTGGATCTAAAACAGTGACACAAGCTTTGATACCAATTGAAAGTGTGTAATGTAGACTAAATACAGGACCTAAATACTCTAGAGGGGGGGTTGAATAGAGTATGGAAACTTTTTGCAAAACTCAAAGTTTAACAGAACAACTTTGTGTGAAACTCAAATCTCAAGGCCTTGAGATTTTAGTAAACTGTCTGAAACTTTCAAAGGAAAAATAGAAAGCTTCAAGGCCTTGAACTGTAATCAATTCTAAACAGCTTTTGAACCCTTGTTTGATTTGAGTTCTAAGCAGCAGATAATAATCAAACTGTAAAGTAAAGAACACAAAAAAATTTACAGAGTTCAGTCCCAATGAACTTAATCTCTGCCTCAGGGATCTAATCCTACCAGGATTGGGCAAACACTTCTTATTACTCACAGAGAAACAGCCCTAGATCTTCAAGACTAAGTGATTTTCGTTACACCTATACAGCTTGTGGTTCCAAACCTATCTAGTTCCAACTACTAACGGTTGAGCTAACAAGAACCTCTTGTTGTTCACTTGAACAACCAACCACTAGGTTAAGTGAGGTTTAAGATAATCTAAAGATATACAGATTAAATTACAAGTTAAGAACACAGTAGAAAAGATAAGTTGTTGAAGCCTGGATGTGTTCTTCTGAAAACTGGATTGATTTGATCTTCTGGAATCTGGATTGAAGCCTAAATGTTTGTGTGTTTGAATGAATGATCTACCACGAATTTGTCACACCTTTCTGAGTATTTTGCAAGCCTCTCTATCTTCAAATTTCAAACCAGTCTCTTTTATCCACAACTGCAACTGATAGAGAGATTTTAGGATCTCAGTTCCTACAAATCCTCTTTCTGTTTTCAACTGAAATTCAAACAGATCTAAGTGGATATCCATTTTAGTTTGTTGAGATTGCTCCTGCACGTTTAACAACCCGGGAACAGCATTGAAACATAGCAACAACAAAATCCAAAAAGATAACAGTGCTATGACTGTTTGGTTATCCAGTTTCTGATAAAACTGGTTAAAAGATTAAAACATTAACCTGTATAACTTCTAACACATATAAATCATGAAAAACAAGTTTAAGACTCTTAGAAGTCAGTAAATTATCACAATACTAAGAATCACAACCTGCAAGAAAGAATCAACTTAGTTCCGTAAATACTGTCAGCAGCTCAAGGCATATCACAAGGCCTTGGAGCTCTGAACCTGCTTCACAGATTTTCAAAGTTAAACCCAGATAACTTTGATTCTTCCTATTCTGATCATCTGCAATTGTGTTAGCTATGTAAATAATGTAAACTATAAGTATGTGCAGTAAATCCTTGATCTGTATAATCAGATATCCAATTTGCAACTTAGAACTGTTAGAACATATAGCAGAATAAAACAACTCTCAAGGCTTTGAAGTTCTGCAAGTATCTCAAGGCCTTGAAGTAACTGAAATGCTTTGCTGCTTATGTCTTTGTCTTTTTCTTTCATCCCTCAAAACAATTACTAAATAAAACACATTCAAGGATCTTTGAATCAAAAATATGGATCATTAATGAAATCGCGCATAGAACAAGATATTGGAAGTTGCTCATCACCTTCTTCCCCATAAGAATCTCCATACAGTAATTGTTCCAGCTCGTCACATACTTGCATCACATAGGATATGGATAATTCATCACTAATCAAAGTTGGGGCTTTTACCTCAATAGCACTTAGCACAAGTGTTTCACCAACTTCATCATCATCGGCACACCACCGGCTTCCAATGTCGGTGTCTTTCCATTCATTCCAAGGATGTGATGGTGCCTGCGGTCTTGGCTCGCAATACGGCATATCCTCCCACCTTGGATATACAGGTCCATCCCAGTCCGAATTGGAGTATGAGTCCTCATAAATGGCAGAGTCCACCAATGGTTCCTGGACACTACAGTCTTTTCTCGGCTCATGTATCTCTTCTTCCACTTGTGGCGGTGATGATGAAGGTTCAATTTTGGGCTCACTGTCATGCCGTAAGGTCTCTTCTTGTGGATCTTGAGTACTTGATTCCCCTGTCGCTGTCAGTTTCTCTACTTTTTTATTTATCCTCCATCATCTCCCTCTTGTATTCCATACCTACGGATGAATCCATTGTGGCACTTGTGTAACCACGGAAAAAAACTTGGAGCACACTTGAATGTCCTCCATAATACTGCGTCATTCTGCCAAAATCGCTGATGACTCTTCCTAGTGTTGATGATGCTGGGGTGCATGAACTTGGCACGAGTCTCTATTATCATGATACATGTCGCATCGATAGCACCAAACTATGCATGCATCCTCTTCTTCATGGTTACCCCTGCAGTAGAAACAGTAGGGGGAACCCGATAACAGTCTTCGCTCCACATGCTTAGTAGAATCTCCTGGTTCTTGTGTTCTTGAGAAAAAAAAACTCACAAGACACCCATGAAGCACAAAGACAGAACATACAATATAAAAAATAATATAAAAGTACTCTAAACTAACTCCAGATTGAATAATTTGCCGCTGTCCCCTGCAACAGCGCCAAAAACTTGACACGATTTCTTATGTGTATACGCAAGTGCACGATTCAAGTAATATAGGGTAACATTTCAACCCCGAGTTATCGATCCCATGAGGACAGTCTTGATATTATTTAATTAGTCGATTAGATTACAGTACCGAAACAGGGAGGAAAATTTGTTGATTAAAGAGGTTGTCGCTCCCAAACAAGCGACTGAATTAAAATAAAGATTAGCAAATATTTTTGTATTTTTTTTATTAATAAAAAGATATGCACAAACTAGACAATCTCTAAATCACCTAAGCCTGTAGACGATTTCCGGATTATCTGAGTAACACGTTATTTTATCCTAGTCAAGCCGTGTAATAGGCTATGACATTATCTTGTCGGTCTCATGTCATTTTATATCTCGGTTGACTACAATCTCCTCTCGGTCTCATGTTTTCTACCAGTTCGTTCTAGCAGGTCATCTACAGGTACGATAACGGGTCCTGTCGGTCAATCGTTTCACGGAACAGCTGAAAAATCCTACCGAATCTACCCACACTAAGGCCAATCCTAACACTCTTCCTTTTTTATCTCGGTGATTCGGGATTGTCTTCAAGTTCTCATCCAAACTAGTTAAAGTCACTGTCGCGCACTTCACTAGACCACTAACGGTTGTGGTTAATTACTCCATCCCCGTTAAGAATTAAGCATAGATTATGAACAATTGAATTGGGAAAAATCTAACATTTAAGCATGATTCATCGTAATGAATAAACCACAGTTACTTGATTAGCAATTCCTACTCTAACCATGTCAATAGGCTAGAATGATAAACAAGAATCAAGAACTACAACCTATAGAATAAGGACAAATCAATAGCATGAAACAAAGATTAAAATCCATAAATATTTGTCGTTTAAATAAACCCTAGGCTCTCATAGAGACACGTAGCAAACGTTTAGCTAATTGTGTTACAAAGAGAAAAAACAATAGAGTTTCTCCATAGAAAGATTGAGAAGAGAAGAAGAAGATGATGATGAAGAAAACAAACCCTATATCATCAATGGAGGTCTTGTGCTTCTTCCCCTATCTTCCTCGTGGCCTCTCCTAACGTGTATCTCTTCAAAACCCCGTAAATGATCCTTCCTCTCTGTCCCTATTTCATTTAGCATGTAATTCCTCTAACTTCTTGTCCCCAAAGTCTTCAAAATTGCACATAACCTAATATTTTTGTGTCCTGGTGGTCAGATTGGTCGTACTACCAGTCCTACAACCAACAGAAGGTGGGTTTTTCTTGATTCTGCCAAATTTTCTAAGTATGGGACTGGTCTTACTACTAGTATAGTGGTAGTACAACCAATTGGGAAAATCAAGTCTTTTTCTTCACTTCTTTGGTCTTTTCTTCACCCGCCTCCAACTCCAACATGTTCTTGAGCTTCTCGTTCTTCCGAAGTTCATTCCACCTCCATTACACATTCCCGAGCCTCCGGTTCCTGAAACGCACAACACAAAACAAATACCGGAATATCAAATGTGACAATAATAGCTTGAAATTACAAAGGAATGCCCAGATGGCACATTTATGCTCTAACGCTCAACCATGCTATATTTCTCTCAACTCATAACATGAAATTAAGATAATCAACCCGGAAAATACGCAAAACGGTATAAGATGTGCAAGAAGTATAACTCTAATGAAGAGTTATCAAATCCCCCACACAACCTTTTTGCGCGTCCCGAGCAAAATCAATCTTCACACTACATTTTCAATCCACCGAATTGCATACAAATCCACTAGCCATGTGACTCAAAAAACACACACACCCAATGCAAACTACATGACTATACAATGCAACTCGATTATAGAACATTGCAAGAACTAAACAACGCAATTTTTTTTCGTGTGAGATGGGAAATCTCGCTATCACTAACAAAAATCATCAAGCTCTCACAAGTCTCTTTTGCGATTCACACAACCGCTACAAGGAATTGAAAATACAATGTTCCTTCACACCAGCTCACTAAGGGGTCCCCAAACATCCACCAAACTCAATCCAAGAATCGGGCACGTCATTTAGCTCAGAGGGTCTAGGCATCATAAGTACTAAGGTAGTCTTTCATCGCCAAGTCATTTGGGGTTTTCAGACCCTCTTAGCCGTTAGTGCATTGGATGCAAATTTTCCCTGTGATGGGAGACACAACTTCGTGTACTACGGCTTGACTTTAATTTTCTTTTGAATCTCTAATTGGTTTGAATCCAAATTCCCCGCGCGAACAGGGGCACATTAGGCTGTTCACCGTATCTAGTCCAAGATAAGATTTTGATTTCTTTTGTTTTTCATTCTCTTCTTTTTATTTTCAACCATGTATTTAGAGAAACTAAGTGTGGGCTTTCTCGGTTAGCTCTTGAAACTGCCGGAAGGGATGGTGTTGTACACTCCCTAACGTCACTTAGGCTAAAGCAGTGTACGACATGGAACCAACTCTACACGAAGGTCCAGCCCAGATTTCAAGAGGCCACAACTTTCCACTCGAAAACATACTATTCGACCACCTCAAGGCTAAATCCTCCTAGAACATTATAGGAACTAAAGGTATGCCCAAATCTACATTCCACTTTTACTTGAATACCCAGGACTTCCTTTCGTGAAACCTGTGCGCAGGATACTAAAAATTAAGGTTTTCCCTATTACGGTGCTTCCTATTCATCAAGACTCTTTCACTGAACTCTCTCTGGTTTCAAGCTTCATCAATTGCCCTTAACTCAAAACATTTAAATTTTTATGGATTTTTTGTTTTCTCTATTTTTTTTCATATTTTCCTAGACCCTATATGCATTTGGCCAACTCGACTAATCACAAGTTTTGGGTAGGGGACTCAATAATTAAACGTGAAGACAATGAAAAAAAATTAAACTAGCACAGTGCGACACTAAAACACCACTCTACACTAACCACATAAACACAGTACTACACAAACTACATGTAACAAGGCTATGCAAGACAAAAACATGGCTGGTGAAATTATACACAAACGCCCCCACACTTAAGAGTTTCGTTGTCCTTAACGAATTTAGAGATCAAGTAGGAGGTGTCCTCGCTTAAATGTGTTGGCGGTGGATCTACACAATTATGGCTCAAAACGTAGAACGGAGAGAGTTAGAGATACATGTGGTGCCCGGGACCTACATGGGCACCGTGGCCGCGAAACTGCAATAAGAAGGGGTCTTGTAGACCGTTGAGAGTTTCCGGAAAAGTCTCACCTCGCGTCCGGATTCCGATGCGCCTACTCAACATTCTTTATCGCGCGCATCAAGAATCGAAACCCGAAGAGTCTTCTGTACCTGTGTCCCTGCACACTTATTGGAAGAATTAAAGCAACTCTCTCTCACCCCTCAAAATCATGTATGGAGAACTAAGAAAAGAAATAAAACAAATAACAAACTACTCTACATTGGGTTGCCTCCCAAGCAGCGCTTGTAATTTAAGGTCGATGGCCCGACCCGATTACCTCAACCGAAAAGGATTGTGGAGGTTGCTTTATCCCTCCACTTTTTCTTCTTCCACCATCTATTTTCCAGAATTTTCTTCTCAAGCACACCCTGTGCTGTAAAGATGGCGAGGAGTTGTAGAAGTTGACTCTTTTCATTTTACAATTTATCTTCTTAATCAACTTCCACCAAGAACCACTGGGCTCAAATGCATCATTCTCAATAAGTCATCCCAGTAGTACCTCTTTTGTGCTAGACGCTCTTCAAACGACCCATGCAATTTATCCACACTTGGACACCTGTTGATTTCCAACTCCTTAACTATGGCATATGGATCATTAATGAAATCGCGCATAGAACAAGATATTGGAAGTTGCTCATCACGTTCTTCCCCATAAGAATCTCCATATACTAATTGTTCCATCTCGTCGCATACTTGCGTCACATAGGATATGGAGAATTCATCACTAATAAATGTTGGGGCTTTTACCTCAATAGCACTTAGCACAAGTGTTTCACCAAATTCATCATCATCGGCACACCACCGGCTTCCAATGCCGGTGTCTTTCCATTCATTCCAAGGATATGATGGTGCCTGCGGTCTTGGATCGCAATACGGCATATCCTCCCACCTTGGATATACAGGTCCACCCTAGTCCGAATCGGATTCTGAGTCCTCATAAATGGCAGAGTCCACCAATGGTTCCTGGACACTACAATCTTTTCTCGGCTCAGGTATCTCTTTATCCACTTGTGGCGGTGATGATGAAGGTTCAATTTTGGGCTCACTGTCATGTCGTAAGGTCTCTTCTTGTGGTTCTTGAATACTTGATTCCCCTGTCGCTGTAAGTTTCTCTACTTGTTTATTTATCCTCCATCATCTCCCTCATGTATTCCATACCTATGGCTGAATCCATTGTGGCACTTGTGTAACCACGGAAAAAAACTTGGAGCACACTTGAATGTCCTCTATAATACTGCGTCATTCTGCCAAAATCGCTGATGAGTCTTCCTAGTGTTACCACTCAACTCTCAGGACACCCATGAAGCACAGAGACAGAACATACAATATAAAAACTAATATAAAAGTACTCTAAACTAACTCCGAATTGAATAATTTACCGCTGTCCCCGGCAACAGCGCCAAAAACTTGACACGATTTCTTACGTGTATATGCAAGTGCACGATTCAAGTAATATATGGTAACATTTCAACCCCGAGTTATCGATCCCATGAGGACAGTCTTGATATTATTTAATTTTTCGATTAGATTACAGTACCGAAACAGGGAGGAAAATTTATTGATTAAAGAGGTTGTCGCTCCCAAACAAGCGACTGAATTAAAATAAAGATTAACAAATATTTTTGTATTTTTTTTATTAATAAAAAGATATGGACAAACTAGACAATCTCTAAATCACCTAAGCCTGTAGACGATTTCCGGATTATCTGAGTAACACGTTATTTTATCCTAGTCAAACCGTGTAATAGGCTATAACATTATCTTGTCGGTCTCATGTCATTTTATATCTCGGTTGACTACAATCTCCTCTCGGTCTCATGTTTTCTACCAGTTCGTTCTAGCAGGTCATCTACAGGTACGATAACGGATCCTGTCGGTCAATCGTTTCACGGAACAGCTGAAAAATCCTACCGAATCTACCGACACTAAGGCCAATCCTAACACTCTTCCTTTTTTATCTCAGTGATTCGGGATTTTCTTCAAGTTCTCATCCAAACTAGTTAAAGTCACTGTCGCGCACTTCACTAGACCACTAACGGTTGTGGTTAATTACTCCATCCCCGTTAAGAATTAAGCATAGATTATGAACAATTGAATTGGGAAAAATCTAACATTTAAGCATGATTCATCGTAATGAATAAACCATAGTTACTTGATTAGCAATTCCTACTCTAACCATGTCAATAGGCTAGAATGATAAACAAGAATCAAGAACTACAACCTATAGAATAAGGACAAATCAATAGCATGAAACAAAGATTAAAATCCATAAATATTCGTCGTTTAAATAAACCCTAGGCTCTCATAGAGACACGTAGCAAACGTTTAGCTAATTGTGTTACAAAGAGAAAAAACAATAGAGTTTCTCCATAGAAAGATTGAGAAGAGAAAAAGAAGATGATGAAGAAAACAAACCCTAGATCATCAATGGAGGTCTTGTGCTTCTTCCCCTATTTTCCTCGTGGCCTCTCCTAACGTGTATCTCTTCAAAACCCCGTCAATGATCCTTCCTCTATGTCCCTATGTCATTTAGCATGTAATTCCTCTAACTTCTTGTCCCAAAGTCTTCAAAATTGCACAAAACCCCATATTTTTGCGTCCTGGTAGTCAGACTGGTCGTACTACCAGTCCTACTCGTAGTACAACCAGCAGAAGGTGGTTTTTTCTTCATTCTTCCAAATTTTCTATGGGACTGGTCTTACCACCTGTATAGTGGTAGTACGACCAGTCAGGGAATATCAAGTCTTTTTCTTCACTTCTTTGGTCTTTTCTTCACCCTCCTTCAACTCCGACATGTTCTTGAGCCTTCTCGTTCTTCCGAAGTTCATTCCACCTCCAATACACATTACCGAGCCTCCGGTTCCTGAAACGCACAACACAAAAAAATATCGGAAGATCAAATGTGACAATAAAACTCGAAATTACACAAGGAATGCCTAAATTAAACATTTATGCTCTAACGCTCAACCAATTCTATATTTCTCTCAACTCATAGCATGAAACTAAGATAATCAACACGAAAAATACGCAAAACGGTATAGGTGTGCAAGAAATACAACTCTAATAGAGAGTTATCAGCGACCTGGGAGGATTCTTACCATCTCAAGAAACAGTTTCCTCAGTTCCAAGCTTGAGGTCGAGCTTCATTTTAAGGGGAAGACACTTGTCAGGGTCTTTAGAAGCATGGACCTAAGTGAAAGCATGTGTAAAGTGTGGTTGTGTAGTTAGGACCAAACTGCAAAGCAGCAGAAACTGTGGTCGTATAATTACTTGCAGCAGCAACCGTTGGATGGGCTCGGAAGATCTAATCTCAGTCGTTCGAGGGTTTAGACGTTAGATTTAAACTAGTTAAGAGGAACGGTATTGTTCGGCTTAGTGACCAGCGAGCCAGCCACCTCAGCATCTCTCTGCGTGGTGATTTGTCCGTTTGGATCTCAAGTGCGGACGTGTACGACCGTTATTAGTTTTAGTTAACTAGAGTCTCCTCCCCCTTGCTATATAAACGTTTGGGTCGTAATGAATTGATTATGATTTTTTGTTAATTTCAACTACTTCCCTTTTTCTCTCTCTCTTCTCTGAGCCCTAGCTCTTCTTCTCTGCAAATCGGAGAAATCTTCTCCGATAACCTCATTTCCCAGGCGTAATTCCGTCCGGCGAAGCTATCGTGAGGTCGAGGACCTCACACAGACGCTTCGACAACTTCCTCATGCTTGAGGAATTTGTCCTCCGACTCGGAGTCGGAAAGCACCGGCACGTAGATCTGAGACTTCTCCATTGCCGCAGTTTGGGTTTCAATTTCAGGGTTGGGGGAGGGGATATTACAAACATTTTGTAAATTTAAAATATATAATATGTATAATCAATTTTTATTCGTATTCAGATATTATATTAATCCTTCCCTTAATTTTTTTAGAACATCCTTCCCTTAATTTACTTTCTCCTAAACTATGGGGAATTCACTCAAAAAAGAAATTAGAGTGAATTTTGAAATGTTAGCATAATTGTGTTAATTAATACTTGCACTTGAAAATAAATCAGGTATCAAATTAAGTATCACCCAATTATACTTTTCTAATTTTCAGTTCGTAACTACTTGTTATAAAGAACAAGACACGTGTCTATCATTATATTATGGTCTACATAGCAAGCATTTGACAAATAACATTTATATTATGGTCTATATAGCAAGCACTTGAAAAATAACATGTGTATATATTGAACAATTAATCACTGCATTTCAATGTTTTTTTATGAGACTTGCATGTTTGTCGTATATCAAGTTTGAACTCATGGACTCATGCAGGGACTTTTAACCGCTCTATCATTTGAGCTAGCATCTATTTGCACATTTTAATCTTTTCAGTGAATAATAATGTGTATTAGTTGACCATCTTAGTTCATGAATTTGAAGGCATAAATATAAAAGTAAAATTGTGATGAATTTGGAAGATCTTTACTTTTTTTTTTTGAGGGAAATTTGGAAGATCTTTACCATCATGATTCATGAAATTAGGTGGAATAAAGCATTAAATTTGTTAGCAATAAGAGCTCGAAAGAGTAAGTTTCGCATTATAAAACGTAATTGTAACAGAAACCAGACAGAGACACAAAATTGAAACTAACAGAAAAATGAATACCGAAACAAAATATGGATAAATTGGGAAGCAGTTTCAATATAAAGCATTAAGATTGTTGCAAACAATAATGACACTGACCCGGTAAACCTGTTAAGGAATGGAAGAGCAACGGAAAGAAATGAACTCACTGAATCTGGAGAATTCCTGCAGTAAAGTTGAGACGATCTCGTGCATGGACAAAATGTTCTTAAGGCTTTATTCGCTCCATGTAGGTACTGTAGATCCGGAGCGAAGACCTTCCAAGATAATCGCCTCCCAAATACCATCTGGTTTTACCCTACAAACCTGAAATGGTGATCTCTCTCTCTCTCTCTCTCTCTCTCTCTCTCTCTCTCTCTCTCTCTCTCTCTCTATCTCTATTTGCAGAAGGGAATAATATAATTCGGAATATTAAAATAGATGAAGAAACTGCTTCAAAGAAGAGAGACACCTGTTAGGAACGGTTGAATATTGGACAGTAAAAATTCAATTTCTAACTGTTACAACTATTGGTGAAAATTTATTTTACGAGAGAAAAAATAATTTTATTCGGGAATTAGTTTATGGTCAAAAAGTTTAAGACACAGCTTAATCGACCAACATTCGGTTTAACGGACGGCGGCCACGGCGCGCACGTGTGTGGTGGTTCAGACCATAGGAAGCTAGGTCCCCCATCCTTAAATTGCTTCGCCCAAATGACATGCCCATCAATGCAAATTTGGAACATATAAGTTGGTCAAACTTGATCCAACCTCATATGTGAGATAACTACTATTACCCACTTTGGAGTAGCCATTTTCACCCATGAATTTTTCATTCACCCATACTCGAATTGAGTTGAACCAAAATAGTAGGACGATGTCCACGATATGAGGTTTTCATAACTATTCTCACATCAACGAAACGATAACCCGATTCTTCACAAACTGGGTCCAAAGTTGACCCAAACTCGAGTTTTTCCAACAGGAACATCATTTTGTTTTTGAAATAACAACAGGAACATCATTAAGTCTTCTTATTTCATACAAATCGATACAAACTACTACTAATATTTACATACACCCTTACAAATTTTGGCATGTAAAAAAATGATACAACAGGTAATCCAGTACAATATTTCCTCCGTAATGCATTTTAATCATTTTTTGGATGTTCTCTAGCATGAAGGAGTTGAGATAATAGCACTTTAGTGAATTATTGTAAAACAAACATAGCGTCCGAGAACTAAGGATTACAAAATAACAAGTAGTACTTCAACAATAGCATACCATGGCTACAAATAGCATCTTTAAGAAAATACAAACAAGCAACATTTTACATGTGCCAAGCACATCAGAATTGTCTAAACAAGTCATAACAAGCACTTCTACTAATCTGAAACATGCTTCATATAAATTCCAGCTGTCTCAAATCATGTATTTGGAGGAGGAATTAATCCAGTACTTCCTCAGGCAAGGCGGAGATCATGAAGTCCCAAATCGCCTCCATGGGGAAGGTTGGGGTGACCCTGTTGCATACGGAAAGCATACACATTGGGGACGCTATTGGCGTACACAACAGTTGATTCGTAATCGTCGTCGTTGTCCACCAGCTCAAACTTTGGATCTTCACATTTGGCATCCTACAATATCAAGAACGGGCAAATACGTAATTGCTGACAAAGACAATTTAATTTGGTATGTAAGAATGAGGTAGAAAATGGAGTTAAGTTTGTGATTTTGTGGATTGAAAATGCTTACAAAGCCCATAAGGAGATTTCTCTGCTGTTGCTCCAAGTTTCTAACCTGCATTTATAGCAAATAAAAGCGGTGAACTGATGTCGAAACGAAATGGAAATAAAATTATTCACAAATGTTGTTACTTGTGTACTAGTAATTACTAACCTTCTTCTTATAGGTGTCGGTCGAAGTTTTGATCACATGGTACTGTTACAATGTCCATTGAGAAGAAACATTAGCTGCTTGATCTATAGTCTATTCACAGACTGATATTATGTACAGAATGTAATTTTTGTGGTTCTTTCAAAAATGCCTTGTGAATATGCGATTTATTAGCAAATACACGATCTTTTCAGAGGGATTTAATGCAGTGTCTTCCTAGCACAACTTTTAGTATAGACACAGGTTGTCAAAGAGGGATTTAATGCAGTGTCTTCCTAGCACAACTTTTAGTATAGACACAGGTTGTCAAAGGGAGCCTTGAACTAAGCGAAATGAATCATCCATTTTGTTTTCTATAATCTTCCGCATTCTGATACAACTTATTACTATCTTTGTTTCTTCTCTTTCATCTTAGGAGGGCTTTTTTACCCGTAATTGGGTCACTTTGACTCGGTGATTTGGATAGCTAAACAATGTAATTTTTTGACAATTTTTTCATCGTATTGTAGAGTAAAGTTTTTTCTACAAGATCATGCAAAAATTACCGAATTCGTGTATCGTTTTGCTAACCAAATCACCGGGTCAAAGTGATCCGGTGAATAGTGTCAAAAGTCAAGTAAGGTGAAAGAGAAGAAACAGAGGTAGTAGTAGTTAAGGAAGTGCTCGAGATGTAGTTACACGCCGATACCTCACTCTACCACCCAATTTTTAGTATTACCACTCAACTCTCAGGTATTAATCTCGTTAGACCTGGCAAATAAACATGTTGAATGGATTTGGATTGCATTTCATAGGTTTTCAACAACATTAATCTCGTTAGACCTGGCAAAATCGACATGTTGAATGGATTTGGATTGAACTTATATGGTTGATCTGGTCTAATTGGATCAGAATGCCCATCTAGTATTCTATGCATGTATATTATATAGGACAGGACGAAATTTTATCACTCTTCTCAAACACCCTGTAATTAAGCTCCCTTTTGCATCATAAGCCTATTTTGGCTGGCTTATCACAAGACGACGCAAAAACTGAAGAAATCCATAGGGTTCCCCATCAAAACCACTTTGCAATACGGGGAGTAATCTATGACACTTATTAATCTTTATTTTTCTTCTTGAATGTCCGATGTGGAATTACTCAAACCCAGATCAAAGCTTTGCTAATGTTTGCTCCAATATCATTGTTCAACATGCAAAGTTCGATTCGGAGTAATTACTGAGGTAAGAAGATCACATGAGACTAAACTTTTATAGAATAATCGACCTAAGAATCCATCTATAGATAGTTGGAACTTATAAACAGTGTACCTTCCTTTCACGCACTTCGTGTAAAGAAGCTGTCATATGCTGCTCAAGATTGCTGAGTTCTTCCAGCCTCAAATGGTCCAAATCCTCTCCCATTCTCTGCCTACAAAACCGTGCCCTCCTATTAGCTTCATTTCAAAATTAGTGTAGAAAAAACACACTACAGTAACGGAATGGAACCTAATTGATAATTGCCCGTTTACATTGCTAGCATAAAATCCTTTGGTTTCGTATAAATTCCAGGATAATGCGCTAAGTTATAGTTTCTATTTTCGTAGAAAAATATGTGGTTCCAAACTTCCAACCATATTTTGGTTTTTTGCTTGGAGTCTTGAGTTTGTTAAAAATTATAACACGAAAGGGAACATAAAGAAATTAAATCAAGAACCCTTCATTTACTAGTGATCCTTCATATGTTTCAGTTTCCTCGCAAAGTTCATGTAGGACACACGCTAAAATCAGAAAAAAAATCTAAAAACATGGAATTTATAATTCATGGATTATACCTGATCTCTCTCCTGAGCTTATTGTTTACCTCCTTCAGCTTCCTCAAGTGTTCTTGCATCCTCTGCTTAATATTTACACACCAGACACCCAACAAGTCAGTAATCTTTTAAAAAAAAAAATAAGAACTAGATGAGAAAGATAGAGAAGACCTCGTAGTGGGTATTCCATAGATCAGTTCCAATTGTCTTCTGGTACTGGTCATACATCTTCTTAGTCCTGTTCCACAAATTGAGGAAAAATACATATTGATTAGGGTTTGTTTTCCAAAGGTATAGGAATATGATTTTGGGGAAATTAATGAATAAATAATATGTCTTACGTTGTGTTGGGGCTAGTGTACTCGTGCAATTTGCCAGAGGTTGAGAACATGATGAGAGAGACCTTAGCATCACAGAGAACTGTGAGTTCTTGAGCTTTCTTGAAGATCCCATTCCTTCTCTTGGAGTAAGTCACTTGCCTGTTTGTTGGGTTCTCTATCTTCTTGATCTCAATCTTCCCTCGACCCATCTCTCTCTCTCTCTCTCTCTCTCTCTCTCTCTCTCTCTCTCTCTCTATCTCTCTGTCTCTCTCTCTCTCTCTCAAATAATCTTCAATGGAGAAGAAGAGGCCTGACGCTTCAATCTTTTTCAAAGAGGAAGAAGGCAGATGAAGAAAAGTGGGTGGTTGCTATTTTGGGTAAGAGGGGTTTAGAATTTGGAAAGTAGGGTTGTTTGGTTGCCAAAACAAGTGTTGCTTGGTTGATGGAAAGTGATGCTTTTGAGATTGTCATTGTTTAGCCATTTTGATCTTGACAGGACATGATAAACATTGCATGCCAACCAAACAAAGTAACACTGTTTTCTGTGTTTGGGAACATTAAAGCAAAGCCTAGGAGGAAGGAAAAAATTAACGTTGTTTGATGCTAGGTTTTGTCACATCTTCATCTCTCCGTTGTACAGGTGATCAAAAATAGTGTTGAGTTATGTTTAGCATCAAAGTAGGAACTACCCTACGCCAAATGGAGGAAAGCCACTTTTTTCCTTCTATGATTTAAGGACATGTTTAAGTTGAAGAAACCAGAGAGTTTGATCTCATAAGCTATTGCTTAAAGAGTTACAAGGAAATGGTTGTATGAAAAAATCACAATGAAAGTTTCACATAGCTAGTTTTTCTTTTGGATAAATGTCACATTCCTCTTTTCATTTCTGGTTTTCAAATAATTCACTATGAAAAAGTTTTAGGGGTGTTTGTATGAATTTATTGGTGTCACTTCAACTTACCACTTATGAGCATGTTCGCTGTACATGACGTCTTAAATTTAAATTGATTTTTTATAAATATATCAACAAACAAGACAAGTGACAAGTACCACTCCGTTTCCTCTCTTTAGCCCCCTTTCTATTTTGGGACGTTTCCTCTTTTGCTCCCCTCTCTTCATTCGGTAATTTTTTTGTTGCAAAAAGACTCTTTTACCCTCTAAAGAATACTCCACTACATTTGTTTATATTATTTTCAATTCATTTTCTCTCACCACTCAATGATTTTTCTTGATAAACTAATGTTTCATCAGATCTCATATCCCTTATCTTCAATACTCACCACTACTCTCTAACAAACACTCACTGGTATCTTATCTTCTCCTTCTTATCCCTCCATCTTCACCAACAACACCATCACTTCGTCCATCTTCATCACCACCACCTGACCACCGACACCACCACCACCACCACCACCTCCACGTCCATCTCCATCAGAGCAGAGAGAGAGAATCGCTGACGAACAGAGATGAAGAGGCTCTGCTTCTTCCCCTTCTTCTATTCATCTTCTTTCCGACGACTCAATATGCCACAGCGGTCTTTGAGGAGGACGAAGGACGCCGGTGGAACAAGGACGAGGAGGACGTCAACGGCGGCGACGAATCCGCGATGAGTTGAGGTCTGACGGCGGCGTTACACTACAAGAAATGTGGGAATCGCCGGCGGTTTCAGTGGCAGCGGTTTCAATAAACCGCTGGTATAAAACAGCTACACCGGCGGTTTTTCTAAACTGCTGGGAAATATGTCGACCGCTGGTACATGTTAGTGCCAATGCCAACGACCGCTTTGAAACCGCGGGTAAGTAACCGCTTTTACCAGCGGTTCTGTAACCGCTAGTAAATCAATATCTATACCAGCGGTTGTGTTACTATTAGCAGCGGTTTTTGAGTAGAAAAAAAAGTTCTAGATCTCTTAGGAGGTTTGAACCCCAAACCTCGAACCCTGAACCCCAAACCTCGAACCCCAAACCGCAAGTGGCTTTGGTGACTCTTACCACAACACCATCATCAAATAAGTTACTTTGTATGCCATTTTAATAAACTAATTCTATTATTCACCATCATAAATATTTATTTCTTTACCATTGTTTAATATTTTAAATTTTTATGTTTGATCTTTGATGTGCATCAGAATGATTTGTATTCGACAAAGCATTGTCGTATGTTCCTGTACAAAAGAGACTTGAGTACATAAATACCAATACCGAAATTATTGGTATTTATGTACTCAATCAAACTACAAGTTGGCCGAAATTGGGCTATTAACTGCGACTGAATTCTCAGTTGGATTGCCGATCCTCACTAATTAATGAAAACGATGGCGCTACTAATTGACCATATCAGGCTATAAATAGTGACAATCGATCTATACTATTTTACTTAATGAAACTTTAAATTGACTAAATTGCACCGAGTATAGGCCTAACTTTTAAACACAATCCCGTCTTAGAAATTCAGGCCAAAATGTTAAACCATATCCCAGCGTTTTTAAGAAACCATTAATCGAAAGCCCTAGTATGTTAGGGTTGGGCCCGACTGGCTTTCGCGTCATAGGGCCGATGTTCAATGCTAAATTGACTGAATAGGTCTTCTAATTGGTCAAAATGAACAATCAATTATGAATTTATGCTCAAGTGGATTATCGATCTCAGCTAATTATGGACTGTCGATCTTTACTAATGAGCTCAACCCTACTTATAATATAACATCAGTTATGACCCATTGATCTCAATTGAACTGCTAATTGACCAAACAGACTCTCTTTTCTAACTCACCATTGAATCAAACCATCAATCTTTACTACAGAACTCAATCGATCTACAAATTGAAAAATAAATAAGTCAATCGTGACTGTAGAGCCTTCAAAATAATGAAAGCAGTCAAAACTATTAATTGACCTACTTGGACTAATGAAATAGAAAAAATACTATTTTTATTGCAATTGACGATAAAAGTAATGAATGATTGAGGGAAGGATTGAAGTCATGGTGGCAAGATGGGCCGACCCGTGTGCCAATTTGGCACGGCCCCCCTTGGCACGCTCTAAACACGCCCCAAGCACGGCCCGCTCTTCCCTCCGACACGGCACGACCCGCTCAATCCGTGGCATAACCGGGTCAGGTTCCTCCCCTAGCCAACCCGGCCCGCCCCACACAAACAAGGCCCCTCCGACAGGACCCGTGCACGGCCCACCCCCTACAACCCGGCACGTGCCAAGTTTCTAGAATTTTTGAGCTCGGCCCGGCACGCCCTACCCCTCGGCACGACCCATACCCAGCCCGGCTTGGCCCGACACGGCCCGCTGCCACCATGAGATTGAAGTGACTAGTATTGAAATTCTGTGGGGCGAAAATTAAATAAAACATTACTTATTTGACTAAACTTGAAGATTTTTTTGGAGATAGAGTAAACTTAATGGTTAAAATGCATAATTTGTAAAATTACATGTGCCTAAATAAGACATCATAAAAGAGTAGCTCTTTCATCTTCTTGGGCGGCAGGGTGAAAAATGGGCGGCAGAGTTCCCCCAATTTTCAACCCTACCCAATTTTTTCCCTCCATCGCTCACCTAGATCTGAAATCTCTCCCCCCAAAACTCAATCCTAACTCTCTGCTTTCCCTCTCTCTTTCTCACTCTCGCTGTGCTTCACTGTTACCAAGTTCTCTGCCATAAAGGACGCAAGGGTTTTCTTCTCCAATAGATACGCTAGTGAAGGCGCATTTGATCATTCAACCCAATTGCTTTCACTATCTTTCAATCCCTGTCCAACTCTCCAACTGTATGTCGACCTCTCACTCTAACGCGATTCAAGGCCTCGATGTCATATATCTTCATCTCACTGGAGGCTCTCTGGAAACCAATTGAACATTGGTTTTCCTATTTTCTATTTCAGTGGTTATAAGTCCACGTCGAGGGTTGATTTCGTCTGAACATGACTACCTGAGGTATGATTTTGATTTTCAGTGTCTGATTTTCAATTTTCAATAGGTTCTTTAAAGAAGCCCTAACATAGTGAACATGTTCTTAATGACTTCGATTTCAGCCTCTCGACTTTCATGGCCTCGAATTTGTTTGGAATGAGTGTTCATTGTTTTTTATTTTCAGGACTATGAAAAGAAGCTAGGGTTCCCAGGTTTGTGACAGTACTCCTTGCAGGTTATATTTTTAATTTTTCACGGCGCAGACTTCCTATTTCTTTCTGTTTTGGTGCGATAGGGATTTTCCCTTAATTAAATTTCCTCCGACTGACCATAACAAGCTATGCCTTGGCTAGATTTTTGATTAATCTTGATTATGTTCTTCTTCTCTTTACTATAATTTCATCGTGTTCTCTTTCTGTTTGTTAGGTTGTTGGTCTTCTAAGGAATAAAACTGAATGATACCAACAGATTCACATTAATTTTGCTTTTAAGTAAGTTATCTTCATAATGCATATATGCTTTCTAGTATGAACTCTTACAAACGTGTTTATAGTTCCAGGATGTATTAGATATTGTGCATAATGGTCATTTATCGTTCTATGTCACCAGGTACAAGGATCAATCTAGGATGCTTGATTGATTTTTAATTACATTAATCTGAAAAACATAAAGGTTTAGAAGAAGCATGAAATGGAAGGCGATAGTTGATTGGTATGATTAACAGTTCTTATTCTCTGATTTAAGTCGATATTTATGGCACTACCGAACTATAATCAACAGAGAAGTATTTACAAGACAAAAAGGGCTATCATCCTCATTCTACTATCAAAACATAGATACATGCTTGCTAGATTTTCATATCTCAATTATATAAGCTACTGATGTTGTCATTTATATTTCGTTTTTCTTATTACCCACTTATTCTTCATGTTACAAGGTATGGATCGTTTAACTGAAGGTGTTGATCAAAGGGAATACAGAAGGTAAGATTAAGATCCACTTATGTGCACTTCTATGTAAGTTCCAGAGAGATATTTGTATAGTTTTACCTTGCCTTTGTTCCAAACTCTTCCTTATAATTGCCTCTCCATTGCTCGACACTCTCCTGCGGATACTTTGTCCTTGAACTTCCTTTAATTTATGAAGTGATCGGATAAGCTGAAATTTAGTGAACTGAATGACTCTTATGTCCATACATATTACATCTTTAATGGATTGTTAAGTGGTCACATATGATCATAACATAAACTTAGTATATACTGAAACATGTTTGGCTTTTATTATCCGATGTGATTCTATTGCCAAATTGTGTACTATAGCAATTGTTTTTATATTTGAACGTTTTGCCTCCATCGTTTTGTGCAATGGAGATTGTAGAATCAGTACTATTAGTACATTTAGTACATTGACATGATCGCTTATTTGTTTCATGTTCGCGCCTTTAGGCACGGGCAATACCTAGTTTTGTAATCAATAAAGATTGAAGGGCATATGGTCTATTGCAATATCTGTCTAAAAAAAATTCAACAATCACAAACATTATTCCACTTGTATTATAATTTTTTCTATCAGTTCTGGTTTCACCCAAGTTGGAGAGAGGGTGCACTTAGCTCCTAAGGTATGTATAATTTTGTTCCAGATGACAGGTTAATGGTTTTATTTATTTGGTTGTTTAGCTTTCATCTGTTTTATTACGAGATGTGATTTGCATTCTTGATTCACTTGGGTATTATTCTTTATTGCAGTTGAAAGTAGGAAATGGGGAAGATTTCTTCCCCTGCAATGGCAGGTGGAACCTTAACAACAAGGTGCTCTAACTGTCTTGTTTTCCCTTCTCCCCTTTTAATTTCCTATCATGTCTCTTATTTGGTGGTTTTGTGCCTGATTGCTTTGTTTCTGTAGAAACATGTGGATCCAACAAAGAGAGAGTACGGGGATGTAGCCAATTTTCAGCTCTTTGTGACATTAGTAGGCCTTATCTCTAATCTGATCAAATGGGGAGATTTGAAAGGGCTTGTAAGTCTTTAAATTTATCTTTTTTGATTGTGATTCTTGTTTAATTACGTAGAAGTATTGGAAAGTATTCAAGTATCTTTTGCTGGTTCTTGTAGAAAATTGATGCAGTATTTGATGTCCTTAAAGAGGATCCACCAATGCGAAGGGCCCTGGACTTGTGAGAGCTGATAAAAAAATTCAAGAATATTCAATTCAAGCTTCCTGGAGCTCTGCAATTTCTTCTTTGTCTACTGGCAGAGTGGAAAAGCTTCGATCTATATGGTTTGTTTTATTGAACCCGTCAATTTACTTTTTATGCTCATGCTTTTTTTTTAACAAATTTTATGCTCAGGCTTTTTTTTTGGACAAATAGGCCACTTGTATAAATTTGTTATATATTGTTCCTAGAACCCCTCTTCTTTGGGAAAAACTTTCAAGAATCTAATTCACATGGGGGTACAATACTTAATTGTTCCTAGAACCCCTCTTCTTTGGGCAAAACTTTCAAGAATCTAATTCACATGGGGGGTACAATACTTAGATCACCTTGATTTTGATAACATCTTTAGTCACAATGGTGTAAGACGGGAAAGGTTCCACTCACTGGAAGTGACTACAAGAGTATTGTACAATCAGTGACGACTCTCAAGCCAACGACATTTAGGTCAAGTCGTCAAACCCATTTGGAATTGATGACATCAAGTGATTATTAACTTGACTGACACCATTTAATGAAATTAGTTTTTGGACTCTGATTGCGTGCTTGCTTGGTTAGATGCTCTGTTGATTGAGTTGGGGTTTCAATATTTCGACTGTTCCTATGGTTGTTCGCTGGCCTGTGTTTTCTGGGTTTTAAACAATAAAATAGCTCTATTGTTTGCATTCATTTTTGACTTTTAGTGTTCGGGCATGTCTGAAAGGGAGAAGCATGGAAAAACTTCGAACAGTCTGGTGGAAGGGATCAGACTAGCTCATATTGCAGTAGTTCAAGACATAAAATCTGGAAGTAGTGCTTGAAAACATGATTGGAGCCCTGTTATTGTCCTCGGGCAAGCTCATAATAGTGGAATGGTAACCAAAAGTAATCCATGCTTCATTTTTTAACCCGAATTTATGGGGTTCCCTTGGGGTGGTAATTTCGTAATTTCTGGTGTAGTAGGTTTTGGGTATAGACGGGTAATACACGGGTACGCCATTATGTAGAACAGGTTATTTTAGGCAGGTGAATGGTGTTTTCATTGCATTGACACTTTGTTCGTTCCGCTCTATAACATGGGAAGAATAACACCGCTTCTTGAAGGTGATATTGAACCATCTGTTTGTCTGCTACTGCGCAACAAACATGAAGTGTTGATAAATTTGCTCTTTAGTGAAAATATATGTCAATTAAAATGGATATTTATGAAGAAACCTTGTTACCCCTGGTCAATAACATTAGTATGCTGTAAAATATATGCCCATGTTCGCTATAACTAGATGCTTATCGTTTCTCGCTATTTTGTTTTCATTTTGTTTAACATTGAGTAGTGCTCTATATCATTCAGGTCTTCAATCAATGAGTCTTATCGTTGTAGATCCCTTTTGGATCTTTCATTGAAAGTATGATGCTTCCTTTGTTTCAATTTCATCGAAGTTTGACCTTATTTCTTATGTCTTTCAGCCTAAGCAAATTCACGAGATCAAGGTTTTCCTCTCTTGGCTGCCAGATGGAAGGATGCACGGTCAGTGAAGATCTAGAAGAGCAAAGATGTGAAATACAAGGTCCACTAATACAAGGTCTACACTCTGTGTGTTTGATGAGGAGAAGACTGGTAAGCTGAAGCAATCCATCCTCCAGGTTTTGAGCGTGCATTATCTTTGAAGAGATGCAGATGGGTAGAGTCGGATCAACCTTCTGTCCTTGATTCATTTTGGCGTAGTGTTATGATCTTTCATATCTTGTCTTTGAGTAACATATTTGCTTAAGATAGTTTTGGATATTCATGCATTGCTTTGGGACCTAATTAACTTGGTGAATCATCTCTGGGCATAATGTTGCATCAGGATATAATATGTTTTTTTCTTTCAAAGATGAAGTTTGCTACATTTTTGTTTGGTCATGAATATATGGAATTGATAGTTTATGTATTAAGAATAATTTTATTACAATGAATTTTACTTCAACATCAATGTTATATGACCACTATGATAATATTAGTGCCCACAGCCAACAGCACAATGCCCATAGTTTTGAAATTTGTTGGAAAAATGGTCTCTTACAGCGGCCAAAGAAATCGCGGGTAAACTTTTAGGCCTCCTACTTTCCAATGGTTGTCACAATTTGCGCCAGCGGTTTCGACAACCGCGGGAGAAACATTTTCCCACGGTTTTGGATCCTATTCCAGCGGGTACAAATGTTGGTAAATCTTTCATTAGTGCCCGCGGTTGGGGACTCAACACCCACAGTTTTCAAATCCGCTGGTACAGATATAGCCTGCTACAGCGGTCAAGAAAACCGCGGGTAAGACTTCTAGCGACGCCTACATGCCAGCAGTTGTCATTTTTCTGCCAGCGGTTTTGGAAACCGCTGGAGAAACTTTCACCCACGGTTTTTGAAGGCTATACCAGCGGTTCCGGCCGTTGGTATAGCCTTCATTTCTTGTAGTGTTAGTTGACGACGGGTTGGTGGTGGCAGATCTGAGGTTTGTATCAATTTCTCCGACTTTCTCCCTTCTCTTCTCCTCCCTTCTCTACCTCTTGGCCTCTTAGTCGTCGATGAATCTTGACCTCTTCAACTTAGATCTGCATTTTTTGTTCACAGATCTTGGCTGTCGCAGCGGAGGCGGCGTTGGGGTGGTCTGTTGGCTGTGGAATCGGGAAAGGACGGCTTGTTTTTCTTCTCCTCTTCTTCTTCTGTGATTTTTTTTCTTTGATTTGTGATTTTTTTTCTTGGCCCTGTAACATACTATTGGATCTGTAATTTTATTGTTGAATTTGTAACTTTATATGTTGGTGGTAGTGGTGGTTGACTGATGGTGGTGGTGGTGGTTGTTGTTGTGATCTATGAGAGAGAGAGGGAGAAGGGACATAGACAGTAGAGAGGGGAGGGGTAACAGAGTCAAATGACATTTTTTTCTTAATTACCATGCCCATCCAAAGGGGGCTAAAGAGAAGAAACAGACTGGTACAACTCGGAACATTTGGTAGGGTTGTTTTCAACTTTTAATTCACTTTTGATTCTTAATATGTTTTAAATTTTTTGAGATGCTCGGATGTGTTTTGTATTTTTTTCCAGCTTTTAATTCATTTCAGGCTTTTGAACTTTTTTGAGGTGTATTGTATGGACTTCTTTGTTTCGTCTTTCAAATTTTTGATCCTCAGTTTTTAGTGTAAAACTAAATTTTAAAAAAAGTAGGATTTCACCGGACTTTTTGAATTATTTTCTTTTTATACAACAAAATGATCACTCTATTCATACACTTTTTTTTGGTGTTTTCATATTACCACAAGGGTAAAAGACAAAAATCACCCTCGGAATATGGATTATATACAAAACAGCCCCTCGTGTTTGGGGATATAGGAATACCCCCATGTGAGAGACTAAAAACCTTCTCATGTCAGTGGATGGGCGTTGGAAACATACTATCCTTCTGATACAATCAGTTAGTATGGGCTGCAATCTGATTTTTTATGACCATTTTGCCCATATTTGTATTTTTTGTTTCTTATGTTCATGTTCTTGGTGTTCTTGACCACCGAAACCAAATCTCGACCACTGTCACCACCAAACCCAACCACCCTCCTCCATTACAACAGAGTAACAAGACCAATCCACATATTTCAGATATTTAGAGCAAGATTTTGGACCAAATAAAAAAAAATGTCATAATTTTACAGATTTAAAGAAAAAAACGAAATATATGATAGTACAAATCGAGCAGAATCACCACAAACAACATCCAGAACCAGAATCCAAAACATGAAAAATTCATATATTAGATCCATTTATCAGCAAGAATTTGGACCAAATTAAACAAAAAAAATATCATAATTTTACAAAAAGATGGAGTCTTTACATGATGGATCCAAGATTGAGGGTTTCAAGGTAGCCAAAGTTGTCGATTTGAGGGAACCCAGATTGGTAATGCACGTTCTAAAAAAAAGATTGGTAAATGAACTCTTCAACCATCAGCAAATGTCATCTTCCAAATTACGCCCATTCTGAGGGGGATCTGCGGCGTTTGCTGGACGAGGAAGACGGATGAAAGGGGTGTTTGGATGATTCTTAGGTTGACAAAGAGAGAAAGAAAGAGCGGAGAGAGAATTTGAAGGAGGGTTTTCTCCTTATTAGGATTAGGATTGGGGATTTAAAAAAGAGATTCAATGAGGGTTCATTACAAAATAAAACCCCGTCCGCAATCACCTAGGCGTTCTTATGGTTGTCGTTGTCCGAGAGAGAGCCCTACTGGTCGCTGGTTCGGAAGGCCACCGCCTCTGCTTCGTCGTCCCTGTCTTTCTTGATTTGGAACTGTGTCAGAAAGAGGGGAGGGAGAGAGATATATTGATCTGGTGGAGACGGGTTGTGTCGGGGAGAAAAGAAAGGAGGAAGAGAGAAAGGAAGAGATAATGCTAGATTTGGTGATAGCAGTGGTGGTGGAGGTGGGTTATGTCGGGAGAGAAGAGAGGAGGAAGAGAAAGAAAGGAAAGGGGATTAAGGTTGGTTTTGGGTTAAGAAATGAGGAGGAAAGGGAATAATATAATTTATAGTGGGGTAATTTTGTAAAATTTCAGGGATATTTTTGTCTTTTTCCCCTCCATAATTCAACGTTACCTCCGTTATCTCACATGGGATATTTGTATATCCCCAAACATGAGGGGTTGTTTTGTATATAATCCATACTCGGAGGGTGTTTTTTTTTCTTTTACCTTGAGCACAATGACTAATCATAATTTTTAAAGTAAATATAAAAGAGGTAAAATAGTAATATTCACTAACAATTAAACAGTCACATCACACGTTTTTCATAGCACACAAGTCATTTTTCATTAATGTTTCTCACGAACTTTTTTAAGGCAACTAAAAAAGCGAATTCAAAGTTCAAAAAGTCATATTAAACTCACTCATGGACTTCATTGTGTCAGCTTTTGAATGTTAACATTTCAATGAGATACTTAATTTCGAATAAAGATGGATTTCATTAGCAATTATTAAGCTTTTTTTCCTTCTTAAATAACAAAATGATCAATCTAGACATACTACATTTTTTGTATTGACATACTACCACAATAAATTCGACAAATTGTAGTTTTATTTGTATGTATTAAAAGGGTAAAATAGTAATCTTAACTAACCAACAAAATTGGCATAGCAATAACTTTTTAACACGTCAACTTCTTCCACCAAAAACATGTGTATATTTTTCGTTAGATTTTTTTGTCACAAACTTTTTTCACAACAACAAAAGGTCAACTTAAATGTCATACCAAACTTACCCAATGAGCACTGAAATATTTCAAATTGATGAATACTTTTTCTCCACATTTAATACTCGACAGATAAGTAACTCTAAAATAAAATGTGTGTGAAGTAATCTTTAACATACAAATAATTTCCATAAAGCATCAATGTTGAAGATGGATCTAGAAACTCGTCTCCAGTGACAATTATTTTGTTATCCACTTAAGACGGATAGTGTGATCCTCTTAAGCCTGACCCGCAAATAAATGTAATCTGAAAGGGTGGGGGGGGGGGGGGGATGTGGGAAAATTCGAGTGAGAAGTTCGGGTACTCGATACTTTGTTTTTTAAAGGTGAAGGTACCCATTTGAAGAGACACAAATTGATTAGTCAAAACTTTTAAACTCGATGAATGTTACAATCAATTTCACTTTGAAAAGTCGCAACTATTCGGGTATGGTGATGATGTGCTTTAAAAAAGACACGAGCTGAAAAATCACAACTATTAAGGTCAAAACTCAATCAATTTTTTTTTTTTTTAAATTACGATTATGATTATTTTTTTCTTTGGCAAAAGGGATAGCATTCAACCAAAAAAAGTTAAAACCATAGATAGCAAAATTTTAGCTGAAAGGAGCAAGAGAAGAAAGAGAGTTATGAGAATAAGTACAGAACTAGTAATTCACAAGATTAATTCTAACACAACAACATTTAGTTAGCTGGCTTGGGATGATCTTTGGGAGTGTCTCGCTGTGCTGCAGGTGGGACTGCTATTGATTTTTGGGAGGCTGCTGCTGTAATGACTAGCTCCTGGTGGGGACGTGAGGCTGCGGGAGAGCTAGGAGGAGAATTGCCCGAGAGTGATTGGAACTTGTTGCTCGTTATACTGGCCTATGTGGGCTTGCTTCTGCTGATACTGGTGTAGAAAGAAATCTCTTGAATTAGTAAAAAAAAAAAATAATATGACAAAAAAAAATTGCAGGAGAAGAGGTTGCAATATATACGCTAAGATGACATTCCAGTGATTAGAGGATTCTGGCACTTGACAGAAGTTGTGCTGATGATAGTCACAGTTTTTGTGTTTGTATATATGTGATCATTTTGTCAATGGTAGTTTAGGAATTAAGCAAAATTAATGTGAAATATACAGCTAGGGCGGTAACTCAAGTGATAGAGTGTTGGAAGTCTCTGCATTAAGTTCCGGGTTCAAACCCAGTTGACGACAAAATAATTTCTCAAAAAAAAATGCAAAATATAGAGTAGTATAATGTGTGTCAATGTAGGTTTTTGTAACTTTTTTGTTTTTCCCGTAATGACAATGTAGTCCACTAGACTTTCAGCACTTCGTTAGTTTTAGAATGCATCTTCTAGTTTGATTCACTCCAATGCCATTGAAAATTACCTTTCTCTTTGTTTGCTAGAAGGGATAGCTTGATGCCTTTCTCTTCGTTTGCTAGATGTAATAGCTTGATTTCTGGAAATCCACCAGCCATATCACTATTCCAATGATGCTTTAAGCTTACAAATGATGATGCCCGAAATGAACTACCGTGGTCAAGTGGTCAGACCCAGCAGAGTGGGCTAAAAGCAACACCGATGAAGCCTGAAAGAATGAGAGTATCGACGTTGGTGGGGTACAAAAAGGTGACACCCTTTCGGCCTCTTCACTTTCAAACCAACGGACACTATACATTTCCTGGCTCGAAAACAGCATCACCACCAATGAAACAACACTTCAATTAGCCTTGTTGATTCTTTGGGCAATTTATAAAATGAGAAACTCCGTCGTGTTCAGTCGTGAAACATAGTTTATATAAATAGGACCCTTTGTACATCGTTTTACTGTTGTTGAATACACAACTATTCGCTTCCGCTTCCAATTCTAACATGGTATCAGAGCCAATACGGTTCTAGGGTTCCGCTCTTGCTCCCGATTTCGTTCTTGTTCATCGTGTGGTTCTATTCGTCCAAGAGTTGCATCTCACGCACTATTCCTTGTTCGACCATCGTCTGATCGTCTAAAATCGACACCCACCACACCAAACAGCTCGGAATCAAATTCCGAGCGGGATCGCAAAAAAATTACGCCGATCGAAGATCAGTTGCGCTCTCACGCGCCGCTGGAATCCGTTGCTCCGCCGCCCGCTTCATTTCACGCGCTTCACTCTCCAAGCCGCGTCGTCCAGCGCCGTCGGCTTCCGTCTGCGCCGTTGGCTCCTGCACGAGCCGAGGCTTTCGCACGAGCGGCAGCTCTGTTCCAGTCGCCTTCTAGAGTTCCTGAGCCGTCCCAGTGGTCTGCTCCGTTCCATTACCGGCTAGCCGCATTGATCGATATTTTCGGCTCAATTTTGCTTCGTATGTGAACTGGAACACCCCGATTCCTAAGGTTTTTCGAGTCCCTGATTTCGTTTACGGGCTCCGTTTTGCAAGATTCAGATTCCTACTTGCTGTTTCTCACAAATTTTAGGGGTATTTTACCCGGGTTATTGACAGTTTCTCTCGCTATTGGGTTTCTAACTTATCAAAATAGATAGATTTGATGCTTCTCAGTCTGAAGTGACTATCTTCGAGGAGTATTGCTCATATTGTCATGCGAATGGGCATAAACTCCTATATTGTTCAATTCGTCGTCGATTTTGTGGACAGAAGCAGTCGGGCCACTACTTGTCTCAGTGCCCTGAGAATCCTAGATTTCGGTCTAAATCTGGTCAAACACTGAAATCCGGACCTACTTCATCGCCTCTTGATGATTCATCGCTCTCTGAATTGGCTATTTTTGTCAAGGGTATCCTTGATACAGCTCGTGAGAAGACTCAGCCTACTTCTCTTTCTGCCACCTCAGGTACTGATTCTTTGTATTTGGACTGAGGATGCTACAATCATATGACTTTTGACTTTGCTCTATTTAAAGGACTTCATGAGACATCTTCTACTTCGACTATTTATACCGCAGCTGGTACAACTTTGAGTGTTACCCATACTGGTCAGATTTCACAGGATAATTTATCTCTTTCCGACGCATTCTTGGGTCCTAATCTCCATCTCAATTTGCTATCTGTTGGACAGCTATGTGAATTGGGTTTGGAAGTAAGCATTTCCCAATCGTGAATGCCACAAGTGAAGAGAATATGATACTAGAGATGTGGCTGTAGCAACTGAAGATGTCGATGGGAGAGTGAGGCTTGTGAGTTTGAATAATCGTCCAACTTACGACCAAAGCCAAGTGTCTTCCCAGTTTGAGGATCCTGCACATGACACCCACTGGAAATTAAGCACTGTCGAGGATGTGCATCTTTGTGCCTTGTCAGTTAGCCAAGCAGCCTGCTTTGTCCTTTTCGCAAAGTGGGACATGTTCCTCAGCACCTTTGGACCTAGTTCATTCGGATGTTTGGGGGCCTTCTCCTCATGCCAAAATGAGTGGATCAAGATATTTTGTTATATATGTGGATGAATTTACCCGATATACTTGGATATTTCCGATGAAGAATCATTCATAGTTGGCTCAGATCTATTTTGACTTTGCAGCTATGGTCAAGACACAGTTCTCCTGCCCGATCAAAGTTTTTCGGACTGATAATGCGATGGAGTATAAGTCTTCTGAGTTCTTGGCTATTATTCGCAAGCAGGGGACTCTTCTCCACAGATCTTGTCCCGACACATCTCAGCGGAATGGTCGTGCAGAACGCAAGCATCACCATATTCTAGATACGACTCGTGCTCTCCTATTTTCTTCTTCATGTCCAGAATGCTTTGGGGGAAGTCTCCTTTAACTGCTCTGTATACTATCAATCGGGTTTCATCACATGTTCTTAAGAAAAAGACTGCGTATGAAAAGTTATATGGTACGTCCCCTGATTATTCTTCTCTTCAGGTCTTTGGAAGTGTCTGTTTTGTTCTTCTTCAGCCTCACGAGTATAATAAGTTGGAACCTCGATCAAGAATGTGTTGTTTTCTTGGATATGGTATTGAACATAAAGGATATTGATGTTGGGATCCAGTTTCGAAGCGTCTTCAACTCTCTCGCCACGTGGTATTTATGGAACATAAGACCTCTACAGTTTCGTCCTTTGATGCTTCCACCAATGTTGACCATATCCGTCTTACAGATCCATCCTTTGATCCATTCTTTGAGGATTCTTTAGTCGACACTTCATTTTCGTCATAGACTCCTCCACCAGCTCCTCTAGATTTGTTAGTTGATGAATTTATCTCCTCTGCTCCTGATCCAGTTATGCATGATCATGTTCCTGCTTCGCCTGCTCCTGTTACTGTTCCCGCTCCAGTTGCACATGGTCCTGCTCCAGGTCCACATGCTCCTGTTACTCTTCCCGCTCCAGATCTAGCTCCACATGATCCAACTTTGGCTTCTGATTCTGCAGATGACGCCTCTTCTAATCCTGAGAGTGGCAGATGAGTCTTCTTCTTCTACAGTTCCTCGGTCCACCAGAGAACGCAGACAACCTGTTCGGCTTCATGATTATGTCACTTATGCTATTGTTCAGCATCATGAACCAAATTCCTATCGGGAAGCTAGTTCCGATCCTATGTGGCGAAAAGCAATGCAAGATGAGTTGGATTCACTCGCACGAACTCATACTTGGGACTTGGTTTCATTACCTCCTGGTAAGACTATAATTTGGTGCAGGTGGGTGTATAAGATCAAGACTAGGTATGATGGTTCCATCAAGAGATATAAGGCTTGACTAGTAGCTAGAGGTTTCACACAGGAGTATGGCATTGACTATGAGGAGACCTTTGCTCCAGTTGCTCGACTTAACTCAGTTCGCACTCTGATTGCTATAACTGCTATACGACGTTAGACCTTTGTTCCAGATGGATGTTAAGAATGCTTTTCTTAACGGTGATCTTGGTGATGAGGTTTACATGAGACTTCCGTCTGGTCTCGATGTTTACCCCTCAAAGGTATGTCTCCTACGTCGTGCATTATATGGTCTCAAGCAAGCCCCTCGGGCTTGGTTTGATAAGTTCAGTTCTACTATGCTCCAGCTTGGGTTCTCCTCTAGTGCTAATGACTCAGCTCTTTTCATTCGTCATACGAACCGTGGAATTATTCTCTTGTTAATATATGTTGATGATATGATCATTACCCGGGATGATCTTGTTGGTATTCGTGAGCTAAAGAAATCCTTGAACCGCCATTTTGAGATGAAAGACTTGGGGCCTCTCAGCCATTTCTTGGGTCTCGAGGTTACTTCTGATGTTGACGGTTACTCTTGGTCTCAGACCAAGAATGCTTCTGCTATTCTTGCTCGTGCAGGACTGACCGACCAAAGGTTGCCTCCATGCCATTGGAGCCAAACCTGAAGCTCACTCCCTTAGAGGGTGAACCTCTCTCGGATCCTACTCGATACCGACATATTGTTGGTAGTCTGGTTTATCTCATAGTCACTCGTCCTGACTTACAATACGATGTTCATCAGGTCAGCCAGTTTCTCACAGCTCCACGATCCGCACACTATGCTGCTGTTCTTCGGATTCTTCGCCACGTTAAAGGTACTTTGTTTCGTGGTCTTCATTTCTCTGCTCGGTCTACACCAGTTCTACATGGATTTTCAGATGGTGATTGGGCTGGTGATCCTACTGATAGACGCTCCACGACGGGGTATTGTTTCTTCTTGGGTGATTCACTTATATCCTGGTGCAGCAAGAAGCAAATTGTAGTTTCGCGATCCAGCACTAAGGCGAAGTACCGTGCTCTAGGTGACGCCACACAGGAGCTCATTTGGCTGCGTTGGTTATTAGCTAATATGGGGATGCCTTAGTCTTCTGCTACTACTATATGTTGTGACAATCGTAGTGCCACCCATATTGCCCACAACGATGTTTTTCATGAGCGGATGAAACACATTGAGATAGATTGTCACTTTACCCGCCATCATCTTTGTGCTGTCACGGTTCATCTGAAGTATTTCTTCGTCAGAGCAAACTGGAGATATTCATATGAAGTTTCATCCGCCTACACGTTTTCGTACCTTGATCTCCAAACTTCCGCTTATCACGACAGCTTCAGTTTGAGGGGGGTTGTTTTGATATATGTTCCACATTTTCAAGAGTAGATATTACTCAATGTATAGTTTATATAAATAGAACCCTTTGTACATCGTTTTATTGTTGTTGAATACACAACTATTCGCTTCCGCTTCCAATTCTAACATCATCAAACATCCACGAGATCATTGCATTATCAAAGTGGACATGGCTTGGAATAGCCACACGTTCTCCGGAGGCACATGAGTTTACCCATCTCATTCAGGAAACGCAATCCCGTTACTGATTGGAAACATTGCACCGCTTCTTCCTCACTTCAGATGAAATCGGTAGCCTGCTAGCCATCTTAAGTGCCCTCTCCTTTGCCCGCTTCATGCACTTTCTTTCTATCAGTATTTATACAGATAGTCTGATGGCTTTTGACATTTTTTACGAGGGACTAAGTGACCGTCTTATGATGATGCACCAATTATTGTAGATTTTCAACCAGAGGTTAACTTGCTTGTGCAGTCTAGAAAATACGACACTATTTTGATTTGGAGGCTCATGTACTGGTAGCTTGAGCCTCTCATAGCTTGTAGCTAGTCCTAGAATAGTTTTTGTTTCATAGTTTGTCCATAGAGTCTGCATAATTTTATTGTGTGTGTCTGTAATATTTTAGCCGTGTATGTGCTTCTGCGTATGCTTGTATCGTTTTTTTTGGGCCCCCTTGTCTATCCATGGTGTTTATGTACTACTTCAGGTTTTCTTTTTGGGTAAAAGACACTTACCACCCCTGGGTTTAGGGAAAAACCCACAGACCACCCCTGGGTTTTGGATAAAGACACTCCGCACCCCTGTAACTGACAGACGCTAACGATTGTGTGGAAAATACAATCCTGTCCTTAACTTTGTAACATAATTACATATATATAGTCTCAATTCTTCACCTACCCCCTCGTTCTAACCCTAATCCCTCTCTCTCACTCTTCCCCTTTTTCTCTTTCTCTGGAACAAAATCACCGTCGCCCGCCTTCCCCTCTTTCTCTCCAGTACAAATCTCACCCGCCTCCTCACATCACCAAAAGCCCCGCCGCCTTTCTCTCTTCTCATCTTCTTTGACGCCGCCCAGCTCCGCCACAAGTCTGAGCTCCATCTCAAGAAGCTCCGATCCTAGTTCGCCTCATCCATCTCGAGAAGCCAACAGTAAAACCCAAGAAGGCGAAGAAGCAGCTCGATCCGATGG
Organism: Linanthus parryae; assembly: GCA_023055425.1. Classification (NCBI taxonomy): domain Eukaryota; kingdom Viridiplantae; phylum Streptophyta; class Magnoliopsida; order Ericales; family Polemoniaceae; genus Linanthus; species Linanthus parryae. The sequence goes on from JALGPY010000007.1 coordinate 42,675,085, forward strand.
GTGGATCACCTCATTCAACGCCCATCTCGTTCATCTAGCGGTTCCGCCACTCTCTTCCGGCACACCCAGCGGCTCCGCCACTCCCCGGAGACGGCCCAGCTCGCCGAGAAATTCTCTCGGGTCGTTCCCTTCTCGGTCATCAAATCCCCCCTGACCAAATCTGTTTTTTGCCTACTTCGATGTGGGTTTCGATTATCGAGTGGTTAGGATTAGGGTTGGGATCGAAACAACGAGGGGGTGAAATGGAAAGGTGTGAGGAAGTGGTATCGACAGAGGATCGAAGGTTTGGTGGTTGTGATTCCGTTGCTATGTTTCTTCGTGGTGATGAATTGTTGGATGCTTTCAAGGATTCAAGACTCGGATCATGGATTGAGATGCAAGTACTTGAAATCTAACTCATCTGCCCTCTCAATTCGGCTTAGTTTTTGGTTCAGTTTAAAGTCCTTTTTTCTTTTCATGCTTGTGATTGATGATGAGCGCAGTAGTTGAACTGATTCGCCAATGATAATTTGATCTTGCCTACTTTGAGAGAAACTTGACTGGTAATTTAAAGTTGGATGGTGTGTATATATATATATATATATATATATATATATATATATATATATATATATATATATATATATATATATATATATTTCGGCAGAGAAGTTCTGCTTTATCTTTGTAGATTTACCCGTATTGACAAATTCTTCATCCCCTCATTTTGTTGAAGAAGTATTACATGCTTTCAAGTGATATCTAGTTGTTGCTAAGATAATTTTATCTTTCTGCTTTTGTTTGCTGTTATTAGTGTTGTCAGAATCAAGTGTAGACAAGTTTTTTTTTTGCTGAATGACTATTTTGCTGGATATTAAACGGAAAAAATAAAGAAAATCTCGCCGTGTTCTTGGTGTTCTTGAACCATGAACGCCAAGAACGCTAAGAACAACATCACGAACACTAAGAACACTAAGAACAACAACAAAAATATATGACACAGGGGCAATATGGTCCAAAAAAATTGAATCAACCACTTTTCTAACTGAACATAACAGAAGGGTGCTAAGTGTCCACAGTATATTCCGTTAAATGGGTGCGGAGTGTCTTTATTCAAAATCCAGGGGTTGGTCTGTGGGTTTTTCCCTAAACCCAAGGGTGGTAAGTGTCTTTTACCCTTTCTTTTTTGAGAGAAACTATTTCAGGTTTTCCATGAAAAACAAAAAATAACCATTTTAACAATAACCGTGAAAAAAAAAAACAAAAAAAAAGAAAAAAAAAAACAAACAATGACCGTGGAAAGGCCCACACTACTGCCATCGTTAAAGGCCTAACACTAAACAAGATGAAAGCCCAAATGTAGCACGAGCAATTAAACATGGGCCTAGAAAAGCCCACTACTTGATTTCTAACCGAAGCCTACGATAACTGGACCACGAAACCGACTCCAACGATCTTTCGCAGAGCCCATCGGCATTTCCGCCATAGCCATTTTCTTCAGAACCGAGAGACGACGCCTTCACAGACTTACTTTAGGCGGTCGGACGCGAAGACGATGGACAGCCGTGGCGATAACCGACGGTCTGTTCAAGTAATCATGCTACTGACGGTTGCTGTTATGCTACTGGAGACGCCAATCGGAGGACCGAAAACTGCCCTAGCTTCGAATTCGGCCTCCGCTTTTGTTCAGAACGCCATCTACTCCAACCGGATCGCCATCTTCTCCAAATCTTATTGCCCGTAAGTCTCTCTTTCTCTCTGAAGTAGATCGTGATCTCGTTTTTTCTCGAAGAATTTATGAAGTTTGTTTCAGCATTCTCTGTTGTTAATGATGTGTATAGAATTCTATGAATCTTCCTACTTTAGGGAGGGCTATGTTTTTTTTTTTTTTTTTTTTGGACATTGGTAAGAAATACATATATATTACCTATCTAACTATTGGGTGGAGGGGGGTGCGGCTCGAACTCGGGCCGATGAGCTGGCGTGGCACTCCCTAACCACTGGGACAAACGCCTATGCTCGAGGGCTATGTTGTGTTATATCACTTCTCAGTTATCATCAGTTTTGGAGGGACAACACTTTAGTAGCCTCTGAAAATTCATCTTTTGGTACCAGACTAAAATCTCAATAATCAGCTGAAAAATAATCTGAAAAGAAAATTTAACTTAACTGAGAATCAAAATCTGTTTGGTATGAGCTGACATTATAGATCACTAACTTTATCCATTAAACAAAATTTAAAAAGCTTTAAAGTCAAGTAATTGAATACACCTATTTATAAATGAACTGTGATCATGCTAATGTAAAAAAAATATCAAAATTATTTTTGTAGAGATTTTCAGCTGCTTAATCCCCAATTTTGGAGATTCTACAGTTGCACCGAGATTATTTTAATCGGCAGATTATCAGATTAAAATTTGCAGGTATAACAAATGAGATTGTTGAAAAGAGGCCGATTTAAATCTAGTTAGACTAAAATCTGCGATACCAAACATGCACTTAGTCTGTTGATCCTGCCACTTCTTTGTTCGCTGTTACAATAATCCTAAACTATGGTAACAATTCCATAGAAAATTAGCTTATTAGGATTGGATTTTTGATAACCATTGATCACACATATGTTCAGTATCTTGATTTTTTTTGTAAGTAGTGGGGCCGAAGATTTGTTTTGTTAGAATGCTCTCTTTGAGTCTTCGAATGACGTTGAACTTCTTTTTCTTCACTATTTACAAACGCAGCCTGGATTGGTCAAGTCTGCATTGGCTATGACACCCTGTTATAATGTTCATAGTTGTGCCTACCGGCCGGTTAGAGTAACTCGTCGATTCTCCCTGCAGTAAATGGTTTTGCAGCCGTGGTGGATTCATCCCACCCGTATGAATTTAGCACTTGCAAGTTCCTCATGGATCCTCATGATCATCAAGCATGCCACATAATGCGAAATTGATGATTTTGAAAGTCTGAAAGCAATTCTGTTACAATTGTGTCTTGAATTAAATGCGATTGTTTCTCTATTTTGCATGTTTTGGAACTGCAAATACTGTTGAACAATTCATCTGGTGTGGATTAGAAGAGGGCGGAGAAGATTGTACCAAATGCGATAGTCGACCCTCGCTTGTTATGCCCTAGAGCCATCTCCTATTTCAGTACCATATTTGGCTGTAGTATAGTGAAATAGTACATTTTTGCACCGATGTATGACAAATAATGTATACAGTTCAATGCCTACCCCAATCGGAATACATATGTACTAGTGTAAAATTGTAAACGCATAAAAGTACAAATGATCTATATTTACTGTCTGGGCAATTATTTGCACAATGCTAAATTCCGTGCCAAATTTGGCACCAACAATGGCTCAATGCCTAACACGATACCAAACTTGCACCCCATTGGAGCAACTCAAATGCCATATTTGGCATTGATTATAAATACACACCTACTTTTAGGGTTCAACTCCAGCGATTGATAGTCTAAGCAATATCGTCCCTGTTGAAAAGTCTCCGCATACGATTAGTTGAGCACAAGGTTACCAGTATAGCAGAACGCTGTGGTAGGCCCAACGGGATCGGGAACGCGGTACGAGGTTTGATAGGAACTCGGCTGGCCAGCAGTAGACTTCTTCGGGTCGATTAGTTGGATCGAGATTCGTTTGTCTTGTTCGAAGAATGCTTTTTTACGGATGTCATGCAAAAATACTCATATTAGCATTTCATAGTAATATCGTGTAGGGACTGTTATCATAAAAAGGAAAAGTTGTAGGCAAAGACGTGAATTATTTGAAAAGGTGAGTAATAATATCAAAATATTTAGCTCTCTGTGAAAAAATAGAAGGGATCGCCATAATCAACGATCTGGATTGCGAACGAGCCCAGGTTGGGACCCCGTTGAGCGATTTCTGGTAACTCTGGTCGAGCAATACCTCCAAAATCAGTTTTAGCTGATTCCCCAGTATCCTCTGATTTAGTTCCCTTTTGTTTCCTCTCAAAGTAGACAGAATCAGCAAAAGCTAATTAGTCACTCTATTTTTCATTGGCTAGCAGGCCATAACTTAGATAGCTGACTCTTGGGTATCCGAATGCCATTATTTTGTTTTTTTGGGTATCCGACTGCCATCATTTTGTTTTTTTGTCTCGTACGAATATATGCAAGCATCTCTAGATCTGCAACCCTTTGATTAGAGATTTGATAGGTAATTTTCTGCGGCCTCTTGTTCTTTCCCTGTCAAGTAAATAATCTTGAAAGCCATGTTATTTGAATTATATATCATATCTTTTCTCTCATAGTCACTTTATGAATTCACCTCAGCTATTATCTGATTTAACATTGTTCGCATATGAGCTCGTTATTCGAGATTGCAGAAGTTCCCCATGGACCCCATCATATAACATTTTCTGTATCTTTAATGCACGACGCAACTTCGTACTCACTCATCACATTTTTGCTGTAATGTTATATGTCTGCCTTGAAGATATACCTTGTGATGAATAAGGTTTCCCCTGTTGTAGTTTTAGACCTCTTGTACTTCTTTCATACACTCATCAATCCTAGGTTCCTATCTCCTTGACCCGCTTTACTGCACCTAATGCAGTGTAGTACCATAATTTACATCCATGCTTCACGGATTTGCATATGGATCTGTTCCTATAGTGTACTCTTGATGCCAAGCTTTCTATATACCTTGAATCATGTATACTATAACTCCTAGTTTGCAACAGGACTGAATTTTTCTGCTGCTTCTCCTCGCATCAGGTATTCTTTCCGCGCCAAGCATATATTTGCTGACCTAAAAGAGAAACCTTTTGTTGCTGAGCTTGACCTTCGAGGTAGACTCCTAGAACAAGTTCTTTTTCGTTACATGTGGAGCATGCGCCCCGTACAATATTTTTTTTATTTATTTATAAAGGAATTTCCGATTATTTTCTGATGGAATTCAGTTATCATTAATATGTCCAGATGATGGCGGCATGATTCAGGATGTTCTTCTAGACCTGGTGGGTCGGCGCACTGTTCCACAAGTGTTTGTCAACGGCAAGCATATTGGTGGATGCGACGGTTTGTCTTTTCTGCCCCTAAGAATCGCGTAATTTACTCTATTCTACACAGCTTATATGATGTGCCATGATTGATTCTTCTTTTTCTTTCCGTATCAGATCTCCAAATTGCTGTCAGTAATGGCCAATTGAAGGCACTTCTAGCGAAAAGCTGATGAAAGTAATCCAAACACAGAAGTGCAGCAGGTCAGCTTCTCATTAGCCTATGAGTCAATGGGCAGTTTTCAGAATTGGAGTTTGACAGTAAACAGTAGCATTTCTCTTTGTAGTTGTAATATGTACATTTTACCAGAACCTCCATGAAACATGTACCGGTGTAAGACCATTTCTCTGCGCTTTTAATGATTGAGAAAAAGCTTGTGTTGGATGCGGATAAATGTCGCTTTTGAAATAATTGGGAAGTCAGAAAGGAAACTGCAGTATTTGCCTGTGTTGTGCCTTTATTATTGGGTATACTTCCATAATTGACCCAGTGTCTGTCCAAGTAGATTTCCTAGCACAAGTCTGTCCCTACACAATAATGTGCTTTTTTAGTTGAGTAATTATAGGAAAAGTTCCCTTTGGTGACATGTGATAAAATTGGAACAGGGAAAGTAGCTAACAGATGTGGAGTTTAGTTGCTCCAAAAATTAATGAGGAATTAGCATATTGGGGTCATGACATTATAATTACAGGTCTAACTTTTCACAGTTTTGCTACTTTAAGAACCAAATAACTTTGTGCCAGTAGTGTAAGACATGGTTACAGTTACCACCACTGTCACGGTTGCGGTGTAACATTGGCTGTAACAGTAGATAATCAGCTGATTCTTCTGTGAATTTAATTCACACAGAATGAATCAGCTGTGATTGCAATAGACTTACTGAACAGAAGTTGACATGCAAAAGATGCTTCTGTATCAGTACACTTGGGTCAATTGCAGTTTTTTTTTTGCCCTTTGCTTGGAATAGTTTGAAGTTCAACTGTCTTGTAAGCTCTTAACTTAAAGCTCTTCACTAGTTCTGTGGCTTTTACAAAGTTGTTGGAGCTTCTTCTTGCCTTCTCACCTGTTTTTACTAATTAGCTGAAATCTTTTAAGTTTTTGTCTGTTTGAGAACGAATAATTGAACATTTTCCCTGAAACCAAGTCCATGAAAAGGGACTATGAACCCGGTGGTTTTGAAGCCAAAGCCCCTTGATAGCGCGATGTTTCTGCAATACGAACTTCCCCAAGATGGCTAAGTCAAAACTGCCTTCTTTTTTCTTTGTCTACTTTGTTAATGACAACAACTGGTTAGTTAGCAGCCATACTAAATGATAACCCACCTAATTTCCAACAGCAAAAGGAGCTTATTAGTCAATAAAAGGGTACACCAAGCAGAGTCGAAAAGTACCGTTAACATCAAAACAAATAATTTCTTTTAATGTGTATGTAATAATCATAATTAAAAGTTGTATTATCTCTCCGGTTTAATTAATTGCTTGCGGCTCATAAAACTGTTTGGAGGACCACATTGGGAAGGAAGAGGCCAATTGATCATAACTCATTAGCCGTATAGTATGACTAAATTCAATTTCAGTATTATTAGGCTACAATGTCACAACACATAATTAAACTTTCATTGGTTATGGTTTGGTCATTGTACTGTAGTTCCCTTGGACTAGGGCTTTCTCTAGGTGAAGAAAATATGTAACGTGCATGAAAGTGAACTTTGTTTACAGAAGGCGACACACAACTGTTTTGGTTATATGCAAAAGCCAAAAACCCAAAAAAACGCTCTTATCCGAACTTTCGAAAGCATCGGGAGGTATTCGTCCCCATTTGGAAGTATTCACAGGAAAAACCAGATTTCAGAACTCGAAACATTACTTTGCAGTTAACCGTGCCCAAGCTACCTGTTGGATTAATCAAGGCTTGAACATAAATTATCAAAGAAAAATACAGAGAAGAAGATTGATGAAGAATTAATGGGTTTCTTCACAATATGGAAATGAAGCACAAAATTGCTTCTTATCATCTGTTACAAAGGAAGGCCTAGCTCATTCAATCATTGATAGCGACGTCCAATTACAAGAGAATAAAACAGAGAAAATAAAGAAGGCCGCTTATGCTTTACCTTTTCTTCTTCACCCTTCAAGTTCACCTCATACGTGTCAATATATGATTGTGGTGATTGTTTATTTAAAGATATTTCTATAATTACATCACCAATAAAAAATATCCACATAAAGAATGAATTTGAAGGGTGAAGAAAATAGGAGACATTGAACATTTCCCAAAATAAAAGTCAAAAGATTTGACTACAGCTAACGGAACGACACCGTTCTACTAGCTTCAGTCCTTCAGTGAATAAAAGCCCCTGCTATTTCAATTGAATTATAATACTACCAGTACATGCAATAGTAGTAACTCCCGGAGAAGAAGCCCTTTTTAAATTGTTGTTATGTGCTTCCCCTACCATCTTTTGTGTTAGCAAACAGTGGAGGCCAAAAAGTCAATCATACTCTCAAGGAGGGAGATTCAAACTCATGACCTCAATGAACTGTTTTAGGAGCCATGATTTCATCGAAGGTGGGGCACAATTTGGCTAGTATCAGAGCCAGTATTTGTACTCTTATTTAAAAGTTCAGATTAAATATCAACAAAGACATTATAGGCCTTCTGGTTGAGTTGGTAAAGCACTTCCCTATTGACTTTGGTAACGAGGGTTCGAGTCTCCTTCAGCAAGTTTTAATTTTTTTGTTTTTAATTTTATTTTGGAAAAATAAATTTAAAAGCGCGCATATGGAGGCTCAACCTTAGACATTATGGTTTTAAGCAGAGAATTTTACTAGCTGCGCTAGAAATGATTTTGGAATAAAGGGGGCACTTCTATATTTGTAGAGAGGCACGGTTATTTATTATTTATTTTTTTTACATATCAAGGGTTATCTAGTGTTTTCGAAAAAATATTGGGCTAAACATGTAGTTCAAAACAAGTCATTTGTCTTAAACCGTGAATTAGAAGATGAATTAAACGAATAAAGTCAAGACTTTCAAACTTCATGTCGCGTGTATGAAGAAATGAATTTTAAACGTTTATAATATACAGACGTGCCATATATTTTGTCGATGCTTCACAGAAAGTCGTTCACGTCATGAAGGCTACCAAAATAACTTGAATACGGTAATTCAATCTTCTTCTTCTGCTGCACACGTTTATTTGTGTGGCTGTGGTCTGGAACAATCTAGTTGTCACCAATATGTGTCAATTTGTAGCTATTAAAACAAGTGAAAACATTATTGACAGTTTAAGGTTATTTGTGACCCGGGAAAATAATGTAAAAGTAAAACCAACCCGTGCTGATACTATTAGTTATTCAGACACATTATAAACTGGAACTGAAACTGTAACAAAAGTTATCCAATATGACAGGTGGAAATTGTTGTATTTTGCTTCTGAAAAAGGTTATATGGATTCTGGGAAGCTGAAGAACAGCAAAACCAAGTCATCAACAATTAAACATGGTCTCAAAAACTAGTTTAATGAGTTCAATCAGAAAAAAATAGATGAGAAGAAATGTTATTCTACCTTATCACTTCTCATTTCCAACTCAAATATTGAAGTTCGAATTTAAAGTTTAACCTACAGGTACCTGACTCGTGTATTACGTGTGATTCTACAATTCTAGTTTCTTTCTAAGTCATTACGTTTCCCCCCGAGTCAAAGCAAAGGAAATGATAGCAAGTCCGAAGAACGCCGATCTGATTATGACATAAGCTTCGTGTCGAATGAACCGAAAATGTAACCCTATTAGCTATACCAAACTTAATTATCGATACGTTTATCTTAGTTGTTCCAAGTTATGGAGAGAGTCGTTGTCATCTGAAGTTTCAAATTCTATTAATACAAAGTCACTTATGACACACACCCCCTTAGTAAATTTTCACTTCGAGTGGGCACAAACCTAAGCTTTTTGTAGGGTTTAGCTGGAGCTATGGACTATAAGTCACAGTTTCTTGAGGCACATAGAATAGTATGGTATGAGAAGATCATCAAGTTTAAAGAGCTTGAAACAAACAACCTAACACAATGGTGGGTTTCTTCTCATTATCTGGAGATAGAGAAACCACCACCAACACCACCACCAACCACCACCAACACCAGCAAAACGAGATCAACCCCGAGAACTACTTTGTCATCCGCAACGAAGACATCACCTACAACTACAAGGGTTTCGAGCTATGGCAGCACTACCAGCAAGTGCAACACCACCACCACCAGCAGGTCCACCACTTGTTTCAGGACCTTTATCCGGGGGACCAAGGTGGTGGTGGTGGGTTGGGGGAGGATCCGATGGGGTCGGCTGTTCTGATGATGGGAGCGGGAGGCGGTGGCGGCGGCGGCGGCGGCGGTGGTGGGAGGGGAGTGAGTTGTCAGGATTGTGGGAATCAGGCGAAGAAGGATTGTGTACACATGAGGTGTAGGACTTGTTGTAAGAGTAGAGGGTTTCAGTGCCAGACTCATGTGAAGAGTACTTGGGTTCCGGCTGCTAAGAGGCGCGAGAGGCAACAACAGCTCGCGCAACACCAGCAGTTCTTGCAGCTGCATAGGGACAATCCGCCACAGAAGAGGCAGAAAGAAAGTCATCATCATCACACGACTAGCTCGTCGAATCTCCTTGTAACGAATTTCCTACCCCCCAATGGCTCAGGTACAATCTTACTAACTTTTGGCTCCATTCACGTAATTCTATCATACTTTCTACTAGGGCCGCAAACTCGAGACCTGATGAACTACCTACCAGGCACTTATTATTGAGATAAATGCCCAGTACAATCTAACTTTCTTATCTTCTTTCCCAAATTTTCAAAAGATTACTTAGGGAACATCTAAAGAAAGATATCCATATGGTGTGATTGAGTTCAATAATTTTGTTCGAAATCAGTTCCGATTAAAATCGGCAATATCCATATGGTGTGGTTACGCTTAAGCAGGTCTCGAGTTCGAGTCCTTGTGTATGCAGAAAATTCTCACTGGGAGACTCACCTGCCATACCCAGGCATGTGACCCGGGTCGGACCGGATTACGGGGTGAAGCGCCGGAACCGGTTGGGAAACCAAAAAAAAAAAATCGGCAATATTTATTTGATTATGTCTGTTACACTATTTTGCAATTAGGATTACAATATATTTTGGACCAAAATTCTATAGATAATTTATTCTCCATTTTTGCTGATTCTCTCATATTCCACAAAACTTGAGTTCATACAAAACAGTTTTATAAATTTTAACTACTTTAGATTTTCAGTCAGCGTATTTTCTCGATTTAATTTTAGCCCTATTTAGATTTTCAACTGGTACCAAACATACAATAACGTATAGAATTGTTAAAATGTCTAGGAAATGAAAGTTTTTCAATCCTGCAAATAATCTGATGTTGTTAAACTTAGAAGCCTCCAAAAGAGAAAACTCTAGAACCTTATGAACTATGTAACTTCAGTTATGTTATATACCGATTAGATTTGTCTTACATCGGGATGTTTGAGCCTTATGTACAGTAATTAGGTCATCATCAGCAAGCTACTCACCTCATCGCGAATTGGTTACATATCAGAGATTGTCAGTTACCGAGATGAGGAGATAGGAGAATTGAGATTAGGGTTTGAATAAGTTTGAACCTAAAAGTTCATGAACTAGCCCTAACCATTGGGCCAAGCTACTTATACTGTATTTCTCAACTACCTAATTACCACTTGAGCCAATTCTATGTCAGAGAACCTCATAACCTAACCCCCATTGATCAGTGTACAACTCACCTCATAACCTAACCTCCCTTGATCAGAGTACAACTCCAAGGATTTGTACATTTTATTTCCTAGTTTAGTAACAAAACCAAACTCCATTGACAGAACATGTCAAACCTTAAAATTAGCAAAATCATATTAGAAATTGGTTTATTATACGTACACCAGACATCAAATGACCATCTAACGTACCACGAGATCTCATGTCCTCTCATAGATCGAACAGCTTTGTGAAATCTTACTTCCTCGTTTCCGTGGAACTACGAACAATAAATGGATGTATAGCTATTAGCCGAAGTTACACTTCGATACTATCTTGTAACTGACACAATTGTAGCGGCACATAGAATAATTTAGGGTTTAGGGACTTTTAAAAGGCTAGTCTATGACAAATACTTTTGATGAATTATGGCTCCAATTAATAGTGAGATATGAATTATTGTGAATTTTAATTGCCTGTGATAATACTATTTTACATGAACCTAATTGTTGTTAGGGTTGGAGTTAGGAAACTTTCCGCCGGAGGTGACTTCTCCGGCGGTCTTCAGATGCGTGCGCGTGAGCTCCATGGAGGACCACGAGGATCAGTACGCGTACCAGACGAGCGTCAACATTGCAGGGCGGGTGTTCAAGGGAATCCTCTACGACCAAGGCCCGGAAAGTCAGTACAACTCGGCGGATAGCCCCTCGGCAGGTGGACTCAACCTGGTCACTGGTTGCACCGCCAGCTCCGCCGGTGGAGCAGCTTCTTTGGAACCACCACCACAAAGTGGTCAGCAAGCTTTAGCATTTCTTGACCAATCATCTTTTTACCCGCCAACTAATAATAGTAACTCCCTTAACAACACTGCTGGTACTCAATTCTTCCCTCACCACCCTAGATCTTAAGCCTCTCTCTCTCTCTCTCTCTCTCTCTCTCTCTCTCTCTCTCTCTCTCTCTCTCTCTCTCTCTGGTGTTGGTTATGTACTAGTGCATTGATCATACAAGAAAAGAAGAAGAAATACAATAATTAACATATAGTAATTGTATTCGGCTTTTGTGTTCAGATTTCAATAATGCAATATTGATACCAGTAAGTGTTGGTACGTTCTGAATGTTTGTCCTTAATGATGCACGTAGGTTATGTGATTGATGAATGATTATGACTGATGTATATATATACTCCATCTTAGCTTGGGGTTATATGCGTATAGTACTGAAAATTATTAGGTACTACTAGCGAGCTATAGAATTAAACAACCTCAATGGTTCAACCTGAAGGAACTTTTAGGGTACTTGAGAGTAAACATAAAAAAAAAAAAAAAAAAAGAAGAAGAAGAAGACGAAGATGAATAATATTACTTACACATAATGGTTACACCATTACAGGGAGGAAGGGAGATTAAATACGAGGCACACCAACGGTCTGATCTACGACCGATCTAACGGCTGAAAACTCTTCTAAGGTTAGAGCATATTTTAGATGAGAGATGGGCCCTTATATCATGGGCTACATAAGGCAAGTCAAGAGGAGTGGTCTTAAGGAGAGGCCCAAATACAAAGTAAAGTGGGCTGAACTATATCATTGTCTTATTACGCCCCCGTAAACTCGTGTTCGGGTCGACCATGAGTTTAGTCTGAAGCTTTCTAAATGAGCAGCAGGAAGAGGTTTCGTGAAAATATCAGCTACTTGATCGGCACCTGAAATAGAAGAGACAGCAAGGTGTTTCAAAATAACATGCTCACAAACATAATGATAGTCAAGCACAATCTTCTTCGTGCGAGCATGAAATAGAGGATTTTCATTCATGGCTAAGGCTGAGAGATTGTTTGTCCAAAGCAAAGGAGGGCGAGGAAGACGTAATCGTAAATCATGAAATAATTGTCTAAACCAAGACAAATCAGAAGACCCAGTAACCAAGGCCCTATATTCTTGCTCGGAAGAAGATGTTGATACAGCGGGTTGTTTTTTTCGCAACCTAGTGAACCGGGTTTGGGCCGAGAAAAACAACAAGCCCAATGGTACTACGTTGGTCCATTGGTTCACCAGCCCAATCGGCGTCTGTAAGCATTTGAAAGGGAAGATAGCCTTTTTGGTAAAAGAGACCATGAGATTTAGTGCCTTATCTCCTACAGATAATACTCCAGGCAGTGGTCATGGTGGTGGGTCACCTGTGGCTCCCAGTCCAGGTAGGGTACTGGGTTAGAGGCTACCATGCCTGGACTAGGAGCTGGAGGTGACCCAACCACTGCCTCGAGTAGTATATATAAGAGACAATGCAGGGGTGACATGAGGACTACCAGGAGCAGGGGAACATGGTGGTGGTGTGGCACGAGAAACATCATCAGTAGGATGCAACCTGCTAGATACCTCAGAAGAGTGTGTGTCTGGTGTAAAACCAGTAGGGGCAAGAACAGAGTCAAGACCATCAGGGCAAGAGGGACCTGCAAAGGAAAGAGAAGATTGTGAGAAAGAAGTAGAATCTGCAGAAGTAGAAGTAGAGTAAAGAAAGGAGAATTCATCAAAATAACATCCCTACTAATATAAATTTTTTTCGCAAGCTTTATCACAACATAAATAACATTTGTAACCTGAAAGCATATCCAAGAAATGCACACTTTTTGGTTTTAGGATCCAATTAAGAAGAGTTATAATATGTCAATCTTGGAAAACAAGCACAACCAAACACTTTGAGGTGAGAGTAATCAGGTTTGGTATGAAATAGTAATTCCAAAGGCGATGTGTGTGATGTAGTAGAGTTAGGCATACGATTTATGAGATATGTAGAAGTAGCAACAGCATGATACCAAAAACATTTGGGCAATGAAGCATTATTAACAGTGTTACTGCACTTTCAATGATGTCTCAATGTTTTCTTTCTAAAAGACCATTTTGTTGAGTGGTATAAGGACAAGATTTTTTTTTGTGAAATACCATTATCACTTAAAAATTTTGAAAAACAAAGGCAGTGTATTCACCTCCAACATCTGACCTAAGAAATTTAATAAAATAACCTAACAAATTTTCAGTGAAAGTTTTGTATGTAGCAAAGACAGTACTTACAACATCAGATTTATGTTTCAAGGGAAACAGCCAAATGAACCTGAAAAAATCATCGATATAAAGGACATAATATTTATAACCATTGTAAGATATAACTGAGGCACGATCCAAACATCAGTGTGAAGCAAATGAAGATAAAGAAGCAGTAGATGTAGATAAATTGTAAGGCAACCAAAAAAAATTTACCGACAAGACATTGTTCACACACAGTACCAATATTAGCAGAGTTCTTAACAGAATTAGGTAAACCATTAACACTTATTGCTAATAAAGAATTAGAAGGTTGAGCAAGACGAAAGGGCCACAATTGAGATTTAATTCTGACCTAAAAAGGCTTGAGGACAAGAGGAGAGAGACATAGAAGATATTGGATATAGCCCATTTTTACTGAGACCCCGAAACAGAATTTTCCCGTGGCCTTGGCCTGAATGCAAAATGAGTCTTTATCAAAAATGAATCGTGCGTCATGATTAGAACAAAGTTTATGAACTGAAAGTAAATTATCTGAGAGATTAGGAACATGTAATGTATTTGGCAAAGTAAAAGAGGAATGTGTAGTAGTGAGATAAGGAGTACCAGAGTGATGTATAGTGAGAGAGGAGCCGTTACCAACTGTGACATAGTCAGTGCCTGAGTAAGGTCCTGCAATAGATAAATTACAAAAATCAGCTGGGATATGATTGAATGCCCCGATGTCCAAAATCAAGCGATCTGAGACACTAGCAGAGTGCCAAGAGGAGTGAGTTGCCATGGCGGAGAGATGCTCAGGTGAGTGCCCGCCTTGATAGGTGTAGTCCATTCAGTTGTAGCATTCAATAGCAGCATGGTAATTGTAACAACATATTTCGCAGTTAACCGGACCTGAGTCACCTCGACCTGAACCAGACTCTCTTGGACCCGAGCGATCCGAACCGCGACGCAAAGATCCTGACTCGAATACGGATGCATATTGGTAACCAGGACGCAAACCTGAAGCAGTTCCTTATCCAGATCCGCAGGATTAAGGGGACCCGGAACTGAACCGTCCTCTTCTAGAATGGGATCGTCCAATGCCAGCACTTCGTTGACCAAATCGACCACAAGCGTGGTTTTTGGTAGGGTTTCGTTCGCCACGGCTGTGATAAAAGGTCGTCGATGCAATATCTTGAGATTGACTGGCATGTGATTCATGCATCTACTCCCCTACTTTGAGGAGAACATGGAGTTCCTCAAAAGAGATTAGATCTGAGTGGATACACATGGAGGAGCTGAAAGAGTTGTACTCCGCTAGAAGACCATCCAGAGTATAAAGGAGTATGTCTTCATCGGAGACAAATAACATGAGATAAAATAAGAGGAGACAACAAGTTTGTCTTGGATGGTCTTGAGTTTCTGCATGTACATATCACTGGAGTCTGTACGCTTTTTCATGGAAGCAATATCTGCCTTGATAGAGAGGACATGAGATCTGGTGAGGGAGGTATAGCGTCGTTCAAGAACGAGACAGGCCACACGAGAAGTTATGGATCCAATCACTTGAGTCAAAGAATCTTGAGAAAGTGTGGCGTTAAGGATTGTCAAGACCGCCTGATCTTGGAGGTCCCAAGCGGTAAACTCCAGGTTCACCGCCAGAGACAGAGCACCAGAGTCCTCAGGAAAGTGTTGTGGAGGACATACAGTAGATCCATCAAGAAACCCAAATAAGGAGTGGGTTTTGAAGATAGAAGTGATTTGATGCTTCCATATCTCAAAATTGGAGGCATCTAGTTTGAAAGGTAATAGGTTGTGTATATTGGAGAGCATATATAACGGCGGTGAAGCCGTGGTTGTGGTGGTAAGAGACAGCCGAGCTCTGATAACATGAAATAACTTTTAGGGTTCTTGAGAGTAAACACAGAGAAAACGAAGAAAATGATGATCAATATTATTTACACATAATGGTTACACTTTCATTAAATACAAGGCACACCAACAGTCTTATGTACAATTGATCTAATGGATGGAAACCATTATAGGGCTACAACATATAAGGGATGAGAGATGGGCCCGTATGTCAAGGGCTACATAAGGAAAGTCAAGAGGAGTGGGCTTAAGGAAAGGGCCAAATACAAAGCAAAGTGGTCTGACCTATATTATTGTCTTATTACAACCAATACGACTTAAACTTATAGTGAGGTTAAGTACTCTCTAATCTTAGAGGTGTAATTCGGTTGTGTTCAGTTCAGGGGCGGAAGGGGAAAATGGTTTGGTAAAACATAACGTAACTGAAAATTATTACTACTTACACAATACTACCACTCTACATAGTTTACTACCAATTACTTAAGTTTTTAGTAAACTAACCAACCACTCAACATATAGACCCAAACAAGACACATACACACGTACACCCATACCCCACACATAAACTGTATATATATATATATACATATATATATATCTACATATTTACACCCTTTCCACCAATTGATATATATATATATTGATCAGGATGTATGAGCAAATATACTCAACATGATGTTCTAAACTGTTTCGTTTATGCAACCACTTAATTTCAAACATGATGTGAAAAAAATATTTATTAATTACAGTTTATCCTCAACCTATAACCAAACAACAGACTCACAAGATACTACGTACCACTCCGTTTCTTCTCTTTAGCCCACTTTCTATTTTTGGACGTTTCCTCTCTTGATACCTATTTCCTTTTTTGACAAAGGTTTTGTTACAAACTTTTTAAAATACCCTCATCAAGTACCCCACAGCACCCACTTATTTCTCTAAAAAAATCCTACCCACATCCTCATCAGATACACTAACTACATTTGAACCACACAATTGAGGATAGAGAGAGAGAGAATGAAACGGGAGAGAGAGAAAGAGAGAGAGCTGAACGGGAAGGAGGGCAGATGAAGGGACGACCACCAGATCCTCGACGGCGGAGATGGCGGCGAGGCTTTTGCACTCCACACGACGAAGAGTGGCTCCGGCGCCGTTGATTCGCAGAGGGATCTCGACGACGGAAGCGGTCCCAGTGGATCTCGACGACGGAGGCGCTCCCGGTGGTACTCGACGACGGCGCTCGTGGTGGATCCAGACGACAGCGCTCCAAGTGGATCTAGAGAGAGAGGAAGAAGAAGGGAGTGAGGGAGGAAGAAGGAGACCAGATCGGTGGAACAACGAGAAGCAACCGGCGGCGGCGAATGTGGACGGAATCGTTGCAATTACTTCAACGGCAACATTTCTGATAGCTTAGGTGAAGAATTCGACGTTATCCTCTTCTGAAAATTGTTGCATTTGTTTTTGAAAATTGTTCCAATTGTTTGTGATAGGAATCGTTGCAATTGTTTCTGAAAATTGTGTTTCTGTTTGTTGGATCCATCTTAAATCCATCTTCCTCTTCTTCTTTTATTCTTCGGCAGTGGTGTTGTTGTTGTTGTTGTTGTTGTTGTTGTTGTTACCAACGAGAGAGAAAGAGAGGAGGAGAGAGACGCCCTCATAACAGAGAGGAGGGGGCAGGGGTAACATAGTCAAATTGTGTTTTTCTTAATTATAGTGCCCACCCAAAGTGGGCTAAAGAGAAGAAACGGACTGGTAAATAATAGTGAGGAGAACAAATTTACTCACGTACTCTGAATTGACAGCTGAAAAATGGAAGGACAATTCGAAAGAAGCGAGCCAAGGGCAGAAACGGCAGGGTACGACAACGACGGGGCCGACTGATAGAGACATGGGCTTTGAGTGTGTGGTGAGAACAGCCAACAGTGGTCGGTAGTTGCGGTGTTTGTGAATCGGTTCAGAGAGCGACGGGGAGTGAGAGAAGAGGACTGCAGCAGTTTTCAAAGATGGAGATAGAGGGCCGTCGGTGGCTGTCGTCGGCCTCGATCAGTTGTTGGCTTCGTCTGGGGCTCAATTACAGTCACCATTTGGGCTAGCGGCAGAGAGTACGAGAGAGAGATGGAGGGTGAGAGGTGTTACGTGTACAAGGGTGTTTCTGATAATACAATAAAGTAGAAGGGTCTCTATGCTATTTCTATAATAGAGTTTGTTACAATATGTTATATAGTTTTGTAGTGACTGTGCTGAATTAATGAATCATCACTTCCCCAAATTCATATTGCATGTCTCTCTCTACCCCTAGTTTCTGAAACTTCATTATGGTATCAGAGCTCGGCGGTGCTCGGACCTTGTGATTTCCATGGCGTCACTGTTGCTTTCGTCTTCCCTTCCACTGAATCTTCAGTTCCTTGTGACTAATTTTCATAATCTTGTTCATGTTTGCTTAGATTCTTCGAACTATAGTGTTTGGAAACTTCAGTGTAAGATGTTATTTCTGTGAGTCTTCTTCTCGATCGATTATGGTCTTCCGTAGTTTCGGCGCAGGAGTGTGTTGATTCTGAAGGTAATCATTCTCCGAACCTTCCTACTTGCTTTGGCGTATTGAGGATTCCTATATTCGTAGTTTTTTTCTCGCAATCTTGACTCCTTGTGTACTTGTTCATGTCAAGCATTTGAATACTGCTTTAGATTTGTGGATATTTCTTGAGCATAAGTTTCATGCTTGAATTCTATCGATGTGTACAATCCTTGCTATCAATTACCGAATTTACAAAATAACCCCTAATTAAAATACGGGGTATTACATCTGATTTAAAGTTCTTACCAAAACATTGCGGTATGTAAATGGCACTCTTCATCTTGGTTTACAATTTCAAGAGTCTCCTCTTGTGCTTCAAGCTTATTCAGACGGTGACTAGGCTGGAGATCTAATAGACAGAAAGTCAGTCACTGACTCTTGTATCTTCTTGGGTAACAACTTGATTCCTTGGTGTTTTAAGAAGCAATCAACATTCTTCAGATCCTCTACTAAAGCTGAGTTTAGAGATCTTGCTCACACTTCTTCATATTTGTTGTGGTTGAAGATTTTGTTAACTGAACTTAGAATCCATGTGGTTTCTCCTCCATCTCTGTTTTGTTACAACATATCTGCCTTACATCTTCTGTGAACTCAGTTCTTCATAGTAGAACCAAGCATAAGGAGCTTAATTGCTACTTTTTTAGAAACATAGTTCTTTGTGGAGATTCATATGTTCATCATTTGTCCAATGTGTTCCAGTTGGCTGATCTCTTCATTAAGCCTTTGGCTGCTGCTAGGTTCACGGAGTTGTGCACTCATGTTGGTATTGTTTCTCTTGATTCCCTTATCCAAACTACAAAGCAGTCTCCTCGCTCATTCTCTCTACTTTGAGGGGAATGTTAAGTGTACAATGGTATTTCTAATAATACAATAAAATAGTAGGGTCTCTATGCTATTTTTACAATATAGTTTGTTACAATGTGTTACATAATTTTGCAATGACTGTGTTGAATTAATGAATCATCACTCGCCTAAATTCATGCTCTCTGTCTCTCTCTAGCCCTAGTTTCTGAAACTTCATTAGGGTGTGAGAGTGATGATGGAGTGAGGGAGATGTGAGTGGCGTGAAGGTGGGGGTGACGAGTATATAGAGGAAGAGAGGGAGTTGGTGGGATGAGGAGAAGATACGAAAGCAATCATTTTGGGTGAGTTTAGTAGAGTAGTTTTTGGTGGAAAAACTGGTTTATAGATTGTGGTGAATTTTTTTTGGTTTTTTCTAGGATTTTTTTTTTAAACCAGTGTGTTTGGTGATGGTTTTAATCTAGATTAAAAACTGAATAAATGTGTTTGTCAGTAGTTTTTAAACTAAATATTATTGATAAAATGACATATTTGTCCTTGTGCATATAAGGGTTGTTGATAAAACACACAAACAATCAACATAAACCCATGTATAACTCTTTCAATGCAACATTGTTTAACAGATGGCAGAAATTTAATCAACTAGGAAAATAACACAACAAAAATAGTTGACCATAAATAATAAGAACACAACAAAAATAGTTGACCCTTAATAATAAGAACATCACATAAAAGCGTGAAATGAGTTTTGTGGAAAAAACTTAGAAGGAAGTATAGAAAACATTACCAGCGGTCTTTTTCATTACCTCAATGATTAAAATGTCAAAGAACTACCAAAAGGAGAGACAATTTCTAGTTTAATACGTCTACGGAGTGAGGATAATACCGTCTTTGAGTGTCATAGAAATAAACCAAAGAAAAAACCATAAAAGTTGGTTTTTCTCACCAAGGCAAATGTTGAAAAAAACTGGTTTAAAATCTGATTTTTAACCAGTCAAAACAAACACTTTAAACAAACCATTTGGTTTAAAAACCAAAAACAAAAAAAAACCACTTTGCCAAACGGACCCTTCATTTCCCTTTTTGTTTTGGTGATTGATTGAGGAAATTAATTAAATTGATTGGGTAGTCAAATTGGGGCTCTTGGTTGGGTGTTTTAGGAGCACCAATTGTAGAGTGTCGGTTTAAAGAATTAAAAATAAATAAAATTGGAGGGATTATTTATAATGAAATAAATTTTATTAGATAAATAAATTTAAAAAAATATAGTTGATATAAAAAAAATATAGATGTATGAATTAAGAACTTAAGGGTAAAGTTTGATCGGATCTCATTTCGGTTAAGATAGGAAATCACTAAATATAAGTTCAGAAAATTATTTTAAATAAAATACAAATTGAACTAAAATAGTTTTTGGAAATTATAATTTTCAAAGTGGCCCGCAATTTTTTTTTGAAATTGATCAATTAATCTCGCTAAAAATCCAGGGGTATTAGAGCAGGCACGTGCTTTGCCGTTTTTACACATGAAAAAACAACTCGTGCAAATAGAAAAGAGAACAACCTTTCCCACCATGCTCTCCAAACGGAAACTCCCGCCTTCTACTATGCATTTCAATGGAATATTAACAACCGCCTCTATAATGTCCATTTCTTAATCAATTGAACAAACCTCATTTTGCAGTTGCATGACCCCTCTTAAGGATCATTTGAGGACACTGTCACCATCCATAATGTGAAAGAGCTTCTTCATTGTCTGATTTGATGCAGTGTGACTAGAGTGTCCCGCAAAGACACACATGTCAAATCAGACCAAGATACTTTATTTTTTGCCCAATCCTTTGTAGTTTCTCCCTCCTTTTGTTTCCTTCTCCTGGTTATCATTATTTTCTTGTATGTTTTTGTTTGTCTCCTTTGGGATAGGTCTCGTGGGACCATCAGAACCTGTATGAACCCTTTATCATCATTATCATCGTTTTTATTGGCGGTGGAAAAAAATAACTCCAATGGGAACCCTGATGCTGAGACATTGTTGTCCATTGTCAAGTTGTCTAACCCGGGTTTTTCTAACTTATAGATCTCTTAACCTTAAAGGAATTGTTGTTGAACGTTCTTCGTTACCTCTAAACTGAAAGTAATAAGAAGATTTGAGGGTGTAAACCCTATACTGCAGAGAATGAAGAAGAAGAAGATACGGTGGTTCTCTATTGAGACCAAATGAATCGCCGTATCCATTACAGAGAGAAAGAGAGCCTTGTATAGTGGCATCTCAACGGTAGGATATATTACACACTGATCCAACGGTTTCAATAGAGACTAGGGTTTCGTACATAAAGCAAAGTGACAATAATACCCGTATAAGTTATGGGTATTTACAAGGAGAGATTATGGCTAAACTTTGGGCTTGTGTCTTTTTGGCTTCAATAAGTCTTTAGTTGTTGTTGTTGGGCTTCAAGAGACTGGACCGCAGAAGGCTTTGGGCTGAAGGAGGATTTATCCGCTAATAAGCACCCTTAAACTGATGGTGAGGGCTGAACCATCAGTTTATTCTTGAATTTGTCAAATTGGGCAACTGGGAGTGATTTGGTGAATATGTCAGCTATTTGATCTGCACCAGAAATGGGAACAACAGTAAAATGTCGTAAAAGAGCTTGTTCACGTATGTAGTGATAATCCAATTTGATGTGCTTGGTTCGTGCGTGAAATAAAGGATCAGCAGTTAGAGCCAACGCAAGGGCCCCGGTGGCAAGGGCACGGTACTCTGCTTCGGTAGACGAGCGAGAGACAGTGGGATACTTTTTAGCAGACCAGTGGACATGATTTGGGCCAAGATAAAGGACAAGCCCAGTGGTGCTGCGACAATATGTTGGATCGTCAGCCCAATCCGCATCCGTAAATATTTGAATGGGTAAGTGACCTTTTTGATAGAATAAACCATGTGATTTTGTTCCTTGAAGATACCAAAGTACCTATTTAGCCCCACTAAGGTGGACAGAAGTGGGTTGATGCATAAATTGGCATAAGTGATTTACCGCAAATGCTATATCGGGTCTACTAAACGTTAAGTACTGAAGAGCCCCGAGAAGTTGGCGGTAGATGGTAGCATCTGGTAATAAGGAACCTAGAAAAACATGATATTTTATGCCACTAGCAAGAGGAGTAGGACTTGGTTTACAAGTGTCATATTAAAGCAAGTAAGCAAGTCAGTTATATATTTTTCTTGTGTAATTAAGATACCATTTTAAGAACGGGTAATTTGTAATCCAAGAAAGTAGGTCAAGGGACCTAACTTTGTCATTGAAAATTCAGTGTTGACTTTGGTAATAAGTCGTGAAATGTAGGGAATGTCATTCCCGGTAACTATTATGTCGTCGACGTACAACAATAAAATGGAGAGTTTATTATTGTGAAGTCGAACAAACATTGAACAATCGGCTGTAGAGGCTTTGAAGCCCAAAGACAGTAAAAAGTAGTGAATCGTTCAAACCAGGCCCGTAGGGCCTGTATAAGCCATAGATAGATTTATTGAGGCGACAAACATGATTTGGCGGGTTTTTAAACCCTATAGGTTGCTGCATATAAACTGTTTCACTGAGGAAGCCTTGTAAAAAGGCATTTTTTACAACGAGTTGGAGCAAGGGTTAAGAAAAGGTTGCAACTAGGGCCACAATTGTACGAACTGTAGCGTGTTTCACGACGCGACTGAAGGTCTCATCGTAATCAATTCCTTGATTTTGATGAAAATCCTTAGCCACTAAGCGAGCTTTGTATCTAGAAACAGACCCGTTAGGGTTAAATTTGGTTCGAAAAACTCATTTATTGCCAATAATGTTGGCATTAGGTGGAGCTGGAACCAGACTCCAAGTTTTTTGTTGGAGAAGACTGTTAAATTCATCAAGCATGACTTGTTTCCAATGAGATATTTTAACAGCTTCTTTAAAAGAAGTAGGATAAGATAAGTGTGTGTGTGAGTGAGCAGTTGCAAAAAAACCAACATAAGAGGTAGGAGCAACATAATAAACTAATTTGTGTTTGCTAATCCCTGATTTGCTGCGAGTTTGCATCGGGTGGCCTCCATGAGAAGAAGGGGGAATAGAAGGGGGGTGAGAAGGGGGAGGGGGGATGTCATCATAGGGCTGACAGGCTCTGCCTCACCAGCACAAAGGGTCTGAGACACAATTCCACCACCTGAGTCAAATGTAGTATCTGTATTACCAAGAGTAGTATATGTTGTTCTTTGTGGTGGCTTTACAGGTGGTGGAGATGCCACAGATTGTCCTTGGGGATTCAGAGTGTCAATACCCTCAGAACAGGGGTTGTCTGGTAATAAACAAGAATTAACCATGGAATTAACCATGGTGTTACAAGGGTTTGAAGGTGGGACAGTGCTCTTGAAATAGAAACACCAGAATGTGAGTTTGTAATAGAAGAGGAAGTAGCAGAAAATGGAAAGGAGAATCCATCAAAGTAAACATCTCGGCTAATGAAAAATTTGTTAGCAACAGTATCATAGCAAATATAACCCTTGTATCCAGAAGCATATCCAAGAAAAGTGCATCTTTTAGTTTTTGGATTAAGTTTTGAGGTGTTATAATCAGTTAATCTAGGAAAGCAAGAACAGCAAAAAAAACACGTAAATGAGTATAATCATGCTTGGATTTAAATAACAATTCATAAGGTGATTTATGAGAAGTTGTAGAACTAGGCATACGATTAAATTAAATAAGTAGCAGTTGCAACAGCATGATACCAATTTTTTTTTTTGATAAAGGGGCAGTTTCAAGCAAGGTGACTGCATTTTCAATAATGTGACGATGTTTTCGTTCAGCTAAGTTATTTTTTTGTGGAGTGTAAGGGCATGATTTTCCGTGAGTAATGCCATTGTCAGTTAAAAGTTTTTGAAATGTGTAAGCAATATAATCACCTCCTACATCTGATTGAAATATTTTAATTGAAGAACCAAGGAGTTTTTCAATAAACAGTTTATAAATGGCAAAAACAGAACTAACTTCAGATTTGTGTTTCAAAGGAAATAGCCAAGTAAATCTAGAGAAATTGTCAATAAACAACACATAGTAACGATAACCAGAATATGACGATGTAGAAGCTGGACCCCATACATCACTGTGAACAAGATGGAGAGGAGCAACAGTAACATTTTCAGACAATTTATAAGGTAAGTGAATAATTTTTTCTGCTAGACATGATTAACAAATAGAACTATTGTTTTAACAGTATCATATAAACATTTAACACAGTGAGATAAAACAGTTTCTGATGGGTGACCCAGACCCGAATGCCACAATTGGGACTTTACTTTGTGGCCTAAATGAGCTTGGGGACCTTGAAGAGATATAGAAGAGAAGGGGTACAGTCCATTTTTACTCGGTCCCTGAAAACTGATTTTGTCCGTATCCTTGGCCTGGATACAAAATGAGTCCTTCTCAAAAATAAAACGAGTATTGTGGTCTGAAAAAAACTTGTGAACAGATAGCAAATTAACAGACAACTTAGGAATATGTAGAGTATTTGACAAAGAATAAGTGCAATTAGAAGTTGTGAGATAGGCAGTACCAGAGTTTTGTATAGGAAGAGAGGAGCCGTTACCGACAGTAACGCAGTCATTTCCAGAGTATGTCTGAGCAGGAGAAAGATTCCGAAAGTCAGAGGTCATGTGACTGGATGCTCTGGTTTCAATAAGCCATAGATCAGAAGGTGGAACATGTTGTTGGGAGGCGGTTGCAGCCATGGCAGAGAGCTGCTCCAGCGGGTGACGACCTTGATAGGCATAGTCCATACGGTGATAGCAATCAAGAGTTGAGTGGTAGTCGTACCCGCAAATTTGACAATTGATCGAACAGGAGGATCCACGGCCCGAACCACTATTGCGCCCCCTTGAACCGGAGCGACTAGATCCACCTCGACCCCAACCGGAACATACCGGGATCCAGTAGAACCAGACCCGAACCTAGATCCGTATGTTGACCCGGATCCATATCCTTTATCGGATCCATAGGGTTGGCCGAACTCGGATCCAGATCCAGAACGACCCCCTCTGAAGTTAGATCAACCGCTGCCACGTGAGCTGGATCGACCCCCACCATGAAAACCAGAGGGTTGACGGCCAAAGCGACCGCCGCCACCGCCGCCGCCACGGTGATGATAGAAGGCCGCCGGACTGGATAGATCTGGGGCTGGAGACTGCGAGGCTAGCATCTGTTCTTCAACCTTGAGAATAACATGGAGTTCTTCAAAGGAAATGGGCTCAGATCGCATCCAAAGAGAAGATCTAAAAGGATTGAACTCCGGTGGTAGGCCGTGAAGGGTTAGACTAGCATATCTTCATCATCGATGAGGACAGAGGAAACAGCCAAGCGGTTTCGAAGCGTCTTGAGGCGCTGCATGTATGAATCAATCGAGTCGGAACCCTTTTTCATGTTTTGAATATCACCCTTGAAAGTGTGTAATGTAGGTGTAAACAGGTAAAATATACTCTAGAAGGGGGGAGGGGTTGAATAGAGTATGCTAGCTTTTGCCAAAACCCAAGTTTTTGAAACTTAAGCAAAACAAGTTGTTGATATCTCAAAGGTTTGAAATATATTTGAGAAGCTGAAAGATATTACAGCAGAGTATAGAGGCTTTAAAGATTTGAGACTTGGAAAGCTCCAAAGCTTTGAAACTTCCAATATAAACTGTATGTAAATACAGCAAAAGTAAATAGCAAGGACACATATATTTTACGGAGTTCAGTCACAATTGGACCTAGTCTCTGCTTGAGGGATCTAATCCCTCCAGGATTCAAACAAAATTTCTTATTAATCACCCAGGTTTAGCCCAAGATCTCAAGCCTAAGTGAGCTACCTTACACTTATATAGCTTTTGGTCCTTCAACCTATCTAGTTACAGGCTACAACCTGTTGAAACAATAAGAACCTCTTGTTGTTAACTTGAACAACCAAACTACTAAGTTTAGTGAGATTTAGAAATACATAAAAAAGATGATACAATTAAGTACAAAGAGAAGAACTCAGAAAGAATAAGCTGTTTAAAGCCTGGAAGAGTTCTTCTGGATTTGAGTGATCTTCAGCCTGCTTGAATTGATTCCCTGAATGATTTTAAGATCTGTATGTAATTGATCTTCCCAGATAATTTCCGTCTTAAAAACTACGACCTCTTTGTCTTTAAATAGTCTCTGCAATTCAAACTTAGCTAGCTGTTTTAGTCTGCAACTAACTCGAGAGATTTCCGGAATAGAATTCCTAAAATATCTCCTATCTGTTAAGCTCCTGTTAACAGCTCAATTTGAGTACATTGCTGATCTGTTTATGGACGTTGGAGAGTCCAACAAACCTGCAAATACTTAGCAAACAAGATCAAACAAATAACAATACAATCTAGCAAAGAGATCTGCTTGAAACAGTAGCTAACCAATAAAGAGATAATCATGCTAGACTTGTCTGCTGATAGTTTTTAGTGAACAATTATACTCAATCTCATGAATATATCTAATACCCAATATGGAGTCCACAATAATAGACAATAATCATCATGTAACAACATCCAAGTAACACTGAATCCATCTCCACACAAAATGATTGTTAAAAGAACTTAGCAGTAAAGAGTGACTTGAAAATCTCAAAGCTTTGAAGCTTTGCCTGCTAACTTCTCCAGAATGTGTATTGGATTTTCAATGTAATCTAATCCTGCAGTGATCCTCTTAGAATATAGATTACTGAATATAATTATATAACTAAACTAATCATAACCAAAACCTGCACAAAGTAGTTAGACAAATACAGCATACAAGAACTGCTACATTAACTCAAAGCTTTGAATCTTTGGTACTCAGCAATTTCGTATGCTTGTGTTTCTGGCTTTCATCATCAAGGAGCTAAGGTCTCTGCTTTTATTTTCATATCATAGTATCCATGAGCTTCAGACTTATCAATCTCCCCCTTGATGAAAGACAAAACACATTAATCTGAAGAACTGATATCCTACAACTTACAAACAACAGTAAATAAATCACAGAACATAAATTGAACAAAAAGTTCAAAAACCACAGAATTGCATATATAAACATCACCAGATCCACGAAATATATTACCCATCATAAAATTCGATACTAAACATCCTAAAAACATGAAACTACACATCATAAAAGTAGATACTAAACATCCTAAAA
This sequence comes from Linanthus parryae, assembly GCA_023055425.1. Classification (NCBI taxonomy): domain Eukaryota; kingdom Viridiplantae; phylum Streptophyta; class Magnoliopsida; order Ericales; family Polemoniaceae; genus Linanthus; species Linanthus parryae. The sequence goes on from JALGPY010000007.1 coordinate 42,702,309, forward strand.
ACATGAAACTAAAACACATTAAACACATAATCTTCTCCCCCTTTTTGAATTTCATCAAAAGAGTTAAAGAAAATGTTGGATCTGTTCAGAGTTTTTAGAAGAAAATAGGAATATTAGCATAAGCTTCAGAACTGAAGAGAGTAGAAAAAATAGATATATGAGGTTCAAGACTTTGAAGATCCTGTAGACTTTGCTGCTCCTTTACCTTTGCCCTGAGTATCTTCTTGTTCTTCTTCTGAGACTTCTGTATCTTCTGCCTCTCCCTGATCTGGCTCAACTTGCTCTTCAGCCTTCTTTCCTTGAGCTTCCTCAGTTTGCATCTTCTCAACAACCTCATCAACCGATTTGTCCAGATCAATGGCTTCTTGTTCAGCTTTTTCTGCAGCAGTTTCCTTATCTTCTGCCTCTTCATCAGACTGATCAAAGAGATCATTTGATGTCAGAACAACATGAATAACTTTCTTCTTCTTCTTATGTTTCCTGAGAGATTCTCCCAGAACATCTTCTGAATCAATACTAGTCTCTCTGCTTTCTGAAGAAGGAACTTTCTCTAGATCCAAACGTTTGATGATCAGGTCAAGCTTGTTAAGCACCAATCCTTTGAACTTAGTCAGATCATTGGATAAATCAAACAATCCCTGTCTCAAGTCTTCTACACCATCTTCCAGAACTTTAACCCTATCTATGATTTGTGAGAAATCCAGAGGTACCTTAGGAGTTGAAGCAGCTCTAGGTTTGATAAACTCCTTTTCCTTCAGCTCTTTAGCACTTAACTCTGAATAGAACTTCCACTTTCCCTTAGCAGTATACACAATCCCAATCCTTTGAAGGGATGCTTCATCAACTACCCCAAAACCAGTAGTAATCTTCTCTTCATCCTTCAAACACACTCCAAAATGTTTGAAAAACAGTGGTAAAATATTGGCATAGGGTAGAGAGTAATTTCTAGTCCTAGTCCCACAGTAAACCATGTGTTCCATCACCACAGTAGAAAGGTCTACCTCAAACCCTTGACAAATCAAGTACATTAGGGTTAAAACCTTGTCTGTTACCAACTCTTTGGAGTATTCACTGGGTACCCCACACCTCATGATAATGGAAACTAGGATTTTGGCTTCAGAGTTGAACACGGAATGTGTTAACTGTTTGGGTTCAGAAGTGGTTCCCTCAAAGAAAAACATGGATTTGGATTTCTCTAGGATCTCTTTCATATCAGAGTAGTCACCAACCTTATACTTTCTAGGCACTCCCAAAACTTTGTAGAACACCCTGTGATCTAACTAGATATCCACTCAAGCCACCTTTGAGGTTAGGATATATCTATCACTATTATCAAGCTCTTGAACCAGGTTCAAATAGAACAGTCTGGTTAACCAAGGGTAAGCTTCTGAGAGTGGGTTTAAAATACTTCCAACAAATGAATTTATCAATTCTTCATGTATTCTAAATCTAAAATCTCCAATAAATCAGAACTGATCATACTACAAAAAGACACCTTTGAAGATGCATACCCATCCATCCAAACCTTCTTGACATCAGTATTAACAAAACAAGATTCAGGCAAGAGATTCTTACCAAATTTTGTGGCTTTCTTGGTTTTTATTGCACTGTGTTTCACCCTCTTCTTCTCAGTGGTTTTGTCACCCTTTTTCTCTGGGGTTGCTTCTGCTTTCTTGTCACCAGTCTTCTTTTCCTTTGTAGAAGGTCTATTCTTATTTTCTTTCTCAACAATCACCTCTTTCTTCTTCTTGCTTGACTCCTCCTCCTTATCCTTGTTCCCCTTTTCTTTCACCACCTCCTCTATTGCAGATTCTGAATCTGACCCAGCCCTAGTTTCCACTTGAACTTCCTTCCCTTTCTTGGTCTTCTTTGTAGGGGGTGATGTCTCATGAACACTAGCCGTGTCTTCTGAGTCTGATCCATGAATGGTGATCTTTCTGTTAGCTTTTCTCTTCAAATTCATGTTGGAGGTCTGACCTAGCTGCTTGATTCTTTCAGATTTTCTCTCCATTTTGGTAGGGTTTGAGAAATTGAGAGAATGGGGGGAGAGAGAGATAGAGACGAAGAGACTAAAGTAGAGAATGAAAGAAAATAAGTCCCGAAGCTGGCTTAAGTAGGTAGAGAGTTTGACTAAAGGTAGGAGATTTGCATGCAAAAACATTTGAGAAAATTTTCAAGATATTTGTAGATATTTTGAAGAAATCTCTGAACATTTGAAAAGATTCTGTAATTATCTAAAAAGATAACACAAAATTTTTCATGATCCAATTTTTAAATATAATGCAAATCCACTCATCACAGCAATGAAACAATAGTTCAAAGCTTTGAGAAGTTTTAGAGGAATACAGAAACTTCAAAGTTTTGAGCTATATTTTCAAGGCTCCAGAAAATATAATCTCAAGGCTTTGAAATCACACAAATACTACACATAGTTACTGATTACTCCCCCTAAACCAATGCATCCTTGTTTAACATACCCAATTCAAGCCTTAGGGATGCAAACCTCTCATCTCACAATGGTTTAGTGAAAATATCAGCTAATTGCATAGAAGTAGAAATAAAAGATAGAACAATGTCACATTTCTCTGTGTGATCTCTAAGAAAATGATGTCTCACATCTATATGCTTTGTCCTTGAGTACTGTACTTAATCTTTGATATTGAAATGGCACTTGTATTGTCACAGTTAATTGGCACATTTCTGAAATCATATCCAAGATCTCTTAGCTGCTGCGCAATCCATAAAACCTGTGAGCAGCAAGCTCCAGCTGCAATATATTCAGTTTCTGCAGTTGACGAGGCTACTGAATTCTGCTTCTTTTAATGCCAACTTATCAATGAAGATCCAAGAAACTGACAACATCCAGAAGTACTCTTTCTGTCTACTTTGTAACCTGCAAAGTCTGCATCTGAATATCCACTCAACAGAAAATTAGTCCTTCTTGGATACCAAAGCCCTAAATCTTTGGTTCCATTCAAACATCTAAAAATCCTTTTTACAGAAATTAAATGACTTTCTTTAGGATCAGCCTGAAACCTTGCACACATGAATACACTAAACATAATATCTGGTCTACTAGCAGTTAGATACAAAAGTGAACCAATCATACCTCTATATTATTTCTGATTTACACTCTTACCAATTTGTGTCCTTGTCTAAAGACAGTGATGAACTTATATGGGTCTTTGCAACTATGGACCGTGACATGTTATACTTGTTTAACAAGTCCAAGGTGTATTTTCTTGATGCACAAAAATTCCTTTCTTCATTTGATGTACATGAAGTCCAAGAAACAAATTCAGTTCTTCCATCAAGCTCTTTTAAATTCCCTGCACATTAGACTTGAAAACTCTTTTGAAAGAGCATCATTAGTAGCACCAAAAAGAACATCATCTACATATATATGAACAACCACATATCTTTTTCTTGATTTTTGATAAAAAGAGTTTTATCAACCAGACCGCTCTTAAAACCATTTTCTAGCAAAAACTTTGAGAGTATGTCATACCAAGCCCTTGGGGCTTGTTTAAGACCATATAAGGCTTTGTATAGTTTGTAAACATGATCAGGAAAGATATCATTTTCAAAACCTTGTGGCTGAGCAACATATACTTCTTCTTGTAGATAACCATTCAGAAAAGCACATTTAACATCCATTTAAAAAAAAATTATGTGATAATGTGATGCAAATGCAAAAAGTATTATGATAGCTTCTAACCTTGCAACAGGGGCAAATGTTTCCTCATAATCAACACCTTCCTCTTGATTGTATCCCTGTGCAACCAGTCTTGCTTTGTTTATCACAACCTTACCTTTTTCATCAAGCTTATTTATTTATACCCATCTTGTACCAATCACTGATTGATCTTTTGGTCTAGTAACCAAATTTCAGACCTTGTTCTTTTCAAAATCATTCAGCTCATTCTGCATTGCAATGATCCAATCTGCATCCTCTAGTGCTTCCTTTGCATTTTTGGGCTCAATGATTGATACAAAAGCACTGAATGCACATAAATTTCTCAATTGACCTCTTGTCTGAGTTCCAGTAGTTGGATATGATATAATATTCTCAGCAGGATGCTCTGAGAGATATTTGAACTTCTTTCTGGGTGTCCAAGTGTATGGACCTTCAAGGCTTTGAGTTCTTGATACAGTAGAAGGAGCATCATATTTCCTGTCAATCTCTGTCTCAAGGCTTTGAGATTTTGGCTCAGCAGGGGATTTAAGGCCTTGAGATTCTTCTAAAAGTTTTTGATACTTAGTTTTGCTCTTGCTGACTTTCTCAAGGTCTTCATCAGCCTCATATTTATTCAAACTAAGATCTGCAAAACTTCCACTCAGAGAATCATCAATACTTTCATCAAAAACAACATGAATACTCTCCTCTACAATTTTAGATCTCTTATAAACCCTGTAAGCTTTGCTGGTTTGAGAATAACCAAGAAACACACCTTCATCACTTCTAGCATCAAACTTACCAAGATTATCTTTGCCATTTTTATGCACAAAATAAGTACATCCAAAATTCTTAAAGTAAGCAACACTAGGCTTCCTGCCTTTAAACAGTTCATAAGGGGTTTTCTTCAAAATTGGCCTGATCTAACATCTATTGAGCACATAATTGGCAGTATTAACAGCTTCTGCCCACAAGGACTTTGGAAAATTACTTTCAGGAAATATGGTTCTAGACATGTCTTCCAGAGTCCTATTTTTCCTCTGAACTACACCATTTTGCTGAGGAGTTCTAGGTGCAGAAAACTTGTGTGATATGCCATGCCTTGCACAAAATAAATCAAAATCAAGTTGATCAAATTCCCTACCATGATCACTTTTAATAGATGCAACATGTAAGTTTTTCAAAGTTCGAAGCTCCTTGCAAAGTTTAGAGAATTCAGATAATGCTTCAGACTTTTCTCTAATAAACATAACCCAAGTATATCTAGAGTAGTCATCAAAAACAACAAGCATATATTTCTTACCTCTGGGTGTTTGAACCCTCATATGCAATATTTCTAAGGGTCTGGAGGTACTTACAAAATTATTTTGCTTGAATGAGCTTCTGGTTTGCTTACCTTGAATGCATGCTTTACAAAACTCATTATCTTTGAATTTAAGGATTGGTAATCCCCTTATCAGATCTTTTGAGATGAGTTTGTTCAAGGAATGCATGCTTATATGACCAAGTTTTCTGTGCCAGAGTCATCCTTCAAAGCTTTGAGACATTTCAGACTATCACCTGCAAATTTGTCAGTACACAGTGCATAAACATTATGTGACCTAGGAGCAGTGAGAATGCAATTGCCTGATTTCTCATCTTGCAACACACATTTCTCCTTGTCAAAGACAACCTTATTACCTTTGTCACAAAGCTGAGAAATACTCAACAAATTATACTTAAGACCATCAACTAAATAAACATCAGAAATTGAATATGCAGAACTGTTACCACCACTTCCAATACCAATTATGGTTCACTTTGCTTTGTCACCAAGTGTAATTTTTCCCTCTGATTGTTCTTTCAGTTCTGAGAATAAAGATTTATTCCCACTCATATGCCTGGAACATCCACTATCCAATATCCATTTCTGATCTTTCAAAGCTTTGGTGACATCCTGCAAAAAATCAATCAATGCCTTAACAGGCTATTAGACCAAGTGTAGAATTTGGATTCATACTCAGAGTCAACCATATTAGGTAGTCTAACTCCTTTTGGAACTCAAATTTGTTTCACTTGTCCCTTAAGCTGATAAGGATAGGTGTTCCTCATTATGTGAGGTTTTGTCCTTCTAAAGGGGCAAGTTACTTTTACATGTCCAATTTTAATAATGACACTTTGGTGAAAGTCTGCTTCCTGCTTTCACAAATGTGGTTTGACCTTTTCTTGGAAAATTTGGATTATATCCAATTCCACTCTTGTGAACAGAATACAGACTTCCTCAAAGCATGAGACTTAACTTCTGTTTTGAGCAAGCAAAAGTTGAAAGAATTTTCTTGAATTCTTGAAGCTTACTAGTCAAAGTAGTGTTTTGTTGTTCTAAATCATCATAATGATTTTTTAGTTCAACAAACTTATCAGTTAAAAGAGTGTTTTGATCAACTACTTCTTTGACTTGTGATTTCAAAGCTTTGAATCTACTGTCCAAGGATTTGAAGTCACTGTCAATGTTTAACTTAGTAGCTTCAAGACATTTATTCTGAAAAACCAAATATAAGTTTTCTTTTGCCTGCTCATGAACATTCATCTTCAAAGAGTCAATCTCATTCCTGTTACTCTCCTCATTTAAAAACATACTTTTGAGGTTTTCAGGTAACACATCAGAAGGACTAGATAAGAGATTTTTTACCATGTCATCAATTGGTTTCTCAGTGGAATGGTTCTCTTAATGTCCAGCCATTAAACAGAGATTGGCTTGCTCATCATCAGAGTCTGAGTCTGAAGAGTCTGAATCACTCCATGAAGCCACCATTGCTTTCTTCCTTCTGTTGTCATTTTCCTTCTTTGAAAATTGTCTGTTCTTTTTCTATTGAGGACAGTCTCTGTCATAAATTTAGGTTTATATGATTGTGATGAGGACTTACCTTTCTGATCCTTGTTACTTGAGGATCTGAACTTTTTTTTGATGTGATCCTTGTTTCCAGAGTTTCTCTTTTTCTTGAGAATTCAGGCCAAGGCTTTGGAAATCAAGGCTAAGGCTTCCTCCTCCTCCTCATCATCATCATCTTCCTCTGGTTCAAGGATTTGGGATTTTTTATTGTCTTTTGCCTTGAGTGCCATATTCTTTATGTTGTCGCTCAGTTCACCATCAACCTCCTTCATAGAGATCTCATGAGTGGGTAACTTTCCTTGCAGATCATCCAGTTCCAGAATGATCAAGTCCTGAGCTTCTTCAATTGCTGTAGTTTTGGGCTCCTATTTGGCTTTAGGCAAGCTTCTGAGAATCTTCCCGACTTTTTCTTCATTTGAGAATACTTTTCCCAAATATTACAAGTTTTTCACAATATCTTTAAACCTTTTGAACATATCTTTGATGGACTCATCAGAGTTTATCTTAAACAGTTCATAGTGCCTCAAAAGGATATTAATCTATGTATGCTTGACTTGGCTAGTTCCTTCATAAGTAACAATCAACTTATCCCATATCTCTTTTGCAATCTTGCAGTTGGATGTCCTGTTGAACTCATCTGCACTAACAGCACACTACAATAAGCTCAAAGCTTTGCAATTTTTTGATACCTTTTCTAGTTCATTAACTGAGAGATTCATCAGGTTTGACAGTTGTAACACCATCCACAGTGGTGTAGAATAGGTTTGACCCATTCACAATAATAGACCATAGTTCCATGTCCTGATCTATGATGAAAATTTTCATCAATGTCTTCCAATGCACAAAGTTATCACCACAGAATAATGGAGGTCTATTAGATGCCCTTCCCCTGTGAGAATCCTCCTTCACCTACAAAACTCATTGTCACAAGATTGTTAGATCTTTAAAATGTGACCCAAAGCTCTGATACCAATTGAAAGTGTGTAATGTAGGTGTAAACAGGTAAAATAATACTCTAGAAGGGGGGGGGTTGAATAGAGTATGATAGCTTTTGCCAAAACTCAAGCTTTGAAACTTAAGCAAAACAAGTTGTTGATATCTCAAAGTTTTGAAATAGATCTGAGAAGCTGAAAGATATAACAGCAGAGTATATAGGCTTCAAATCTTTGAGACTTGGAAAGCTCCAAAGCTTTGAAACTTCCAATATAAACTGTATGTAAATGCAGCAACAGTAAATAGCAATGACACATATATTTTACAAAGTTCAGTCACAATGGGACCTAGTCTCCGCCTGAGGGATCTAAGGGATCTAATCCCTCCAGGATTCAAACATAACTTCTTATTTATCACCCATATTTAGCCCTAGATCTCAAGCCTAAGTGAGCTACCTTACACTTATACAGCTTGTGGTTCCCAACCTATCTAGTTACAGGCTACAACCTGTTGAAACAATAATAACCTCTTGTTGTTCACTTGAACAACCAACCTACTTTGTTTATTGAGGTTTAGAAATACATAAAAGATTATACAATTAAGTACATAGAGAAGAAATCAGAAAGAATAAGTTGTTTAAAGCCTGGAAGAGTTCTTCTGGATTTGAGTGATCTTCAGCCTGCTTGAATTGATTCCCTGAATGATTTGAAGAGCTGTATGTAATTGATCTTCCCAGATGATTGCCCTCTTCAAAAATACAACCTTTGTGTCTCTAAGTAGTCTCTGCAATTCAAACATAGCTAGCTGTTTTAGTGTGCAACTAACTTGAGAGATTTCAGGAACATAATTCCTAAAATATCTCATATATGTTAAGCTCCTGTTAATATCTCAATTTGAATACATTGCTGATCTGTTTATGGACGTTGGAGAGTCCAACAAACATGCAAATACTTAGCAAACAAGATCAAACAAATAACAATACAATCTAGCAAACAGATCTACTTGAAACAGCAGGTAACCAATAAAGAGATTATCATGCTAGACTTGTCTGCTTATAGTTTTGAGTTAACAATTATATTCAATCTCATGAATATATCTAATACCCAATATAGATTCCACAACAATAAACAATAATCGGCATGTAACAACATCCAAGTAACACTGAATCCATCTGCACAAAGAAAGATGATTAGAAGTACTTAGCAGTAAAGAGTGACTTGAAAATGTCAAAGCTTTGAAGCTTTGCCTGCTAACTTATCCAGAACGTGTATTGGATTTTCAATGCAATCTAATCCTACAGTGATCCTCTTAGAATATAGATTACTGAATATAATTATATAACTAAACTAATCATAACCAAAACCTGCACAAAGTAGTTAGTCAAATACAGCGTACAAGAACTGCTACAGTAACTCAAAGCTTTGAAGCTTTGGTACTTAGCAAGTTCTTATGCTTGTGCTTCTGGCTTTCATCCCCAAGGAGCTAAGCTCTCTTCCTGTATTTTCATATCATAGTATCCATGAGCTTCAGACTTATCAACCCTTAAGTTGCAAGATGTGGGATCTTGTGAGAGAGGCATAGCGCCGCTCGAGAATCAGCCAAGCATCATGAGAAGTTTCCGATCCAGTCACCTGAGTGAGAGACTCTGGAGACAAAGTCGCCTTCAGGATCGTCAAGACCGCCTGATCTTGTAGAGTCCACGCCTCGAAGGCCGGATTGACCATCAGAGGGTCAGATCCAGTGGGGGAGGGTAAGAACTCAACAGGACGAGGGTTTGTGCCGTCAAGAAAGCCATAGAGGTTGTGTGTGAGAAAGATAGAAGATATTTGGTGCTTCCACATGACGAAGTTGGAAGCCTCAAGCTTAAACGACAAGAGGTTTTGTATATTGGTCAAAAGATATAACGACCGTGAAGCCGGTGTGGTGGTAGTGAGCGACATTCGATCTCTGATACCATGAAAGCAATAAGAATATTTGAGGGTGTAAACCCTAGATTTCAAGGAATGAAGAAGATGAGACGGTGTTTCTCTATTGAGACCAAATGAATTGCCGTATCCATTACAGAGAGAAAGAGAGCCTTATTGATACGGTGCAGGATACTACACCACTACAGACTAGCCATTCAGACGACGATAGCAGCGAAGTGGTGGAACAAGTGACAGAGAGACCTAGACGTTCCGTCGGTCAACCGCGTTATTTACAGGACTACGTTCAGCGTAAGCTGAAACGCTAGTCCGTAAAAGTAATTTTATTATTTGATTTTATGTTTTAGTTTCGTACTTTTTGATTCAGACTATTTTTGGGTCGTTTTGCAAGTTGTCATAATATCCGGGGTTTCTAAGCGGTTCTTTACTCGGATTAGGATTAGGTCGAACCGCGGGTATAAAAGGGGTATAAAAATTTTCAGAAGGAATAAGAAATTTTTGCCCTATCGTGTGTTTTTTTCTCTCTGCCGTGTGAAGCTTCCTCCAGCGTGAGAAGCTTTGTGATTTGCCAGTAACAAACTGGTGCTTTCATCTATCTCGCCGGACGGAAAAACACGGCGAACCGAACCTCCAACCACCGTGCAACATGGTGGAATCCTCCCCAAACCCTACCGGACACACCCCGACGGAAACAGTGCCAGACCCAGCTACAACCGAAGCTTTATCGGCGATTACTAATCTCCAAGTGGAGATTTATACTCGATACAAACGGTGTGATGCCGAGATTGCCGAGAGAGAAGATAGGCGCGACGCCGCTGCGCTCGAACGGGAGAAGAAGCTAGCGAATGAGGTCCCTGAAATTCGGGACGCCGTGCGACAGCTTCTCAACAGAGACGCCGGCGCACCCCCGTCGTTTGGTCACGGCCCTGCAGCGATCACAACCAGGACCCCCAGCGCCGCTATGACCGGCGGTTCCAGTGGCGTCATCACAGGCGGCTGGCGGCCACCGCCGTCTTGACCAGCCAACCCAACAGCAGGGGATTCCAATCCGTGAATGCGGGTGGATTCGCCCCGTTTCAACGGTGACGATCCGATCGGGTGGATTTTTCGAATCCAAAAATACTTTGCTTATTATCGTGCGAGTGATAGTGATCATCTTGAGTTGGTGGGCATTCTGATTGACCCTCCAGCATCATATTAGTTCCGCTATTACGAATCCAACAACCCTACTGCTACTTGGGTTGATTTCCTAACTGCGGTTAAACTTCGTTTCGACCCTAGTCATTATGAAGATTATTTGTGCTTATTATCAAAACTCGAGCAGACATCTACCGTAATGGCCTTTCAGACAGAATTCGAGCGTCTTTTACATAAAGTTGTGGGGGTTGAAGAACGTATTCTGATTTCAACCTTTCGCGCGGGATTGAAGCCTCACTTGCGACGTGAGTTGGGTTTGCGGAACCCTCAGACTCTCCCCGAAGCGTTTGCTTTAGCTCAGGAATTTTCTGCCAGCCACGATGAGTTGCTCCAGGCTTACCTTCCTCGGCGTACTTGGACAGCCCCTGCCGCCCGCCAGGTTGCCTCAACGGCACCTGCATCATCCGCCCCGGTGGCAGCCCCATCTAGAGCGTCCGCCGCCTCCACTGGCAACCCAGTCAAGCCAATTTCGCCAGCTGAGCAAGCTGAACGGCGCCGTCAGGGACTATGCTTTAATTGCGATGAGAAATTCTTTAGGGGTCATAAGTGTGCCTTCAAGTTTCTCTTACTTTTCACCGACGACGATACGGTTACATCGGTTCCACTTGACGAGGACGATCCGGGAATTATTATGGATAATCTGTCGCATCTCCACACGTTAGCAGGTACCCCTCTGATTGATGGCGGAAGTACTCATAACTTCATCCATCCCACTATGGCCGAGCACCTGTCTCTGTTATTGCATCCCGTCAGCCCTTTCCGAGTCTATGTGGGCAACGGGGAATCGTTGCGCTGAACGTATTTCTGCCCCAAGACTCCGCTTGTTATACAGGGAACTGCGTTTGAGGTCGATTTATATGTCGTGGCCGTCCAAAGCATTGACGTCGTGCTGGGAGTCCAGTGGTTGCAGACCTTGGGCAAGATTTCCCATGATTACAGCAACTTAACCATGGATTTCATGTGGCAAGAGAAGGCGATTGTGTTGAATGGGTTAGATCATGGGCCCCGTCCTATCTCTTACAATTCCTTGGTGGCTAAGTGTTCGCAACACACCGAGGCGGATTTCTATAAGATTTTGCCAGTACGATCCGAGGCCGACTCCACTAGTCAGGAGGCCGACTTTCCTAGTGATTTGCTAGATATAGTCCGTCAGGTCCTGACACTTCAGATGGTCTTTTCCGTTCCTACCGGCCTATCTCCATCCCGTCAGTGGGATCTTCGGATTCATTTGCAACCGGGCGCGCCACCGGTCAATGCCTGGCCTTACCGGTACCCATACTTTCAAAAAACAGAGATTGAGAAGCAGGTTCGGGAGATGTTACAGCAGGGGGTTATTCAGCCGAGCCACAGTCCCTTCTCATCGCCAGTGTTATTGGTCCGGAAGAAGGATGGTACGTTCCGTTTCTGTGTTGATTACCGTGCGCTCAATGTCGCCACGGTTTCACGTCATTTTCCTATTCAGACCACGGATGAGCTGTTTGATGAGCTAGGTGCAGCTCGTTATTTCACTAAACTCGATCTTCGTTCGGGTTACCACCAGATTCGGATGCTCTCTTCCGACATTGAGAAGACTTCCTTTCGCACTCATGACGGACATTTTGAGTTTCTGGTCATGCCCTTCGGATTGACTAATGCGCCATCCATGTTTCAGGCAGCCATGAACAGGATCTTCCGTCCCTATCTTCGGTCATTTGTCACCGTCTTCTTTGACAATATTTTGGTTTACAACACTACTCTGGAGCTTTACGCGCAGCATTTGGATCACGTTTTGATGTTGCTTTCTGAGAACTATTTTTACGTCAAGTTGTCCAAGTGTTCTTTCAGTAAGTCTCGCGTGGATTATTTGGGCCATATCATTACTGATGGTCAAGTCATGGATGATTCTCTGAAGATTGATGCAATGCTCTCATGTCCGACTCCTACGTCCGTACGTCAGCTGCGCGGTTTTTTGGGACTAACCGGGTATTATCGCTGTTTTATTCGCGATTATGCCACAATTGCGTCGCCACTCACGGATCTGCCCAGGAAGGAGGCTTTTGTATGGTCGCAGTATGCTGCTTAGAGCTTTACCGCCTTAAACGAGGCAATGACTTCAGCGTCGGTGCTCCATCTCCCGGACTTTGGGAAGACATTTTTGCTTGAGATAGATGCGTCGGATCGTGGGGTTGGGGCCGTCCTCCTGCAGGACAATCATCCTCTTGCTTTCTTTAGTAAAAAGTTGGGGCCCCGTTTGCAGTCTGCTTCTGCTTACCACAAGGAGCTCTATGCCGTTGTTGAAGCTGTACAGAAGTGGCCACATTATTTGCTAGGTAGGGAGTTTATTATTCGCAGTGATCAGCGCAGTTTGAAGGAGTTGTTGACCCAGGTTATTCAAACCCCTGATCAGCAGTTTTATATACGAAATCTCATGGGCTTCTAGTTTCGCATCGAGTACAGGTCGGGGATCGCCAATCGGGTCGCGGATGCCTTGTCCCGACGTGATATTGGGGAGGATGATGCGGCAATACTTGTTACGTCGGCTGTGCGGCCCTTACCATCCTTGTTGGAGACCATTCGCGCGAAAACCCAAACTTTGCCAGATTTTCAAGCACTACTAGTGGCAGTTCAGTCGGGTACTCCTCCCCCTCAATTTAAACTTTTGTATGGCACCCTTTACTATCATACACGTATTTGTGTTGGCAAGGACTCTGAGGTTCGACCCTTGCTCCTTCAGGAGTTTCATAGCTCTCCCACCGCGGGTCATCCGGGCATTGATCGGACCTACAAGCGTCTCGCGGCGGTATTTTATTGGCCAGGTATGCATGCTGATGTTCGGAGTTTTGTGAGTGCTTGCTTGTTATGCCAGACCACCAAGTATTCGACACAGAATCCTTGGGGCCTGCTTCAGCCCCTACCTATCCCGATCGGGTGTGGACTGCGACAACCATGTTTTTTATCACAGGGTTGCCATCTTCGCAGGGATCGACGGCCATCATGGTTTTTGTGGATCGTCTCACTAAGTATGTCCATTTTGGTCCTCTTCCATCTGATTTTGATGCTCCACGGGTGGCCCGATTATTTGTGGATGTGGTAGTTAAACATCATTGGTTTCATGAGTCTATTTTTTTTTTTATCGAGATTCGATTTTTATGAGCACGTTTTGGTCCGAATTGATGCGCTTGAGTGGGACTACGCTCAAGTTTAGTACTGCATATCATCCCCAGATTGATGGACAGACTGAGGTCATGAACCGTGGGTTAGAACAGTATTTCCGGGCCTTTACGTCTGAACAGCCTAAGAAGTGGGTCTCTTTTTTACCGTGGGCAGAGTTGGCCATGAATTGCAGTCATCATGAGGGTATTCGGATGACTCCTTATCGCGCGCTGTATGGCCGTGACCCGCCGTCACTATTTCCCACTCTTCTTGTGGATGGAAAGTAGCCTGAGGCGGATGTACAGATTTTAGAACGGCGGGAAATACGGTCAGATCTCAAACGCCATTTGACGGCATCGCAGCAGCAGATGCGGGTCCAAGCCAACAAACATCGGAGGGACATTGAGTTTCGGGTGGGTGATATGGTGTTATTGCGTCTACGTCCTTATCTTCAGCGTTCCCTGGCACGGCCGTTGTCTACCAAGTTGGCCAGACGATATTATGGCCCCTTCGCTGTGATAGAGCGCATCGGTGCTACCGCGTATCGTCTGCGTTTACCGGCATGTCTCCTTGTTACGGCATTTCGTCCCTGGTTCGCTCACCATTCCGGTTGCTACTCTCCCTGATCAGCTCAACAAAGGCAGGCCGCTTGCGGTTCCCGTGCGCGCGACGCGTGAGCGTACAGTGTTAGTGAAAGGGGTGCGGCAACGACAGTGGCATGTTACATGGTCGGATGGTGCTCCTCCGTCATGGGAACCGTCCCATGAGATAAACGATGCTTTTCCCGATTTACAGCTTGCGGACAAGCTGCTTTTCGAGCCCGGGGGAGTTGATACGGTGCAGGATACTACACCACTACAGACTAGCCATTCAGACGACGATACCAGCGAAGTGGTGGAACAAGTGACAGAGAGACCTAGACGTTCCGTCGGTCAATCGCGTTATTTACAGGACTACGTTCAGCCTAAGCTGAAACGCTAGTCCGTAGAAGTAATTTTATTATTTAATTTTATGTTTTAGTTTCGTACTTTTTGATTCATACTATTTTTGGGTCGTTTTGCAAGTTGTCATAATATCCGGGGTTTCTAAGCAGTTCTTTACTCGGATTAGGATTTGGTCGAACCGCGGGTATAAAAGGGGTGTTAATTTTTTCAGAAGGAATAAGAAATTTTTTGCCCTATCGTGTGTTTTTTTTCTCTCTGCCGTGTGAAGCTTCCTCCACCGTGAGAAGCTCTGTGATTTGCCAGTAACACTTATATAATGGCATCTCAACGGTAGGATATAGTATACACTGATCCAACGATTAGAATAGAGACTAGGGTGTCGTACATAAAGCAAAGTAACAATAATACCCTTATAAGTTATGGGTATTTACAAGGAGATATTATGGCTAAACTTTGGGCTTGTATCTTGTTGGCTTCAATAAGTCTTGAGTTGTTATTGTTGGGCTTCAAGAGACTGGACCGCAGAAGCCTTTGGGCTAAAGAAGGATTTATCAGAAAATATAAACTATGTCACATTTAGGCCATGGCTAGTACAATCATTAGCACATATATGCTTGTAATTCCTTTGTGTTTTACTGCCAATTAGTTTAAGGTTAGGGAAGTGGTTATCTGAGAGGACTGTCTAAGAGGTCATCGCAGTTGCATATATTAACACATACAAACCAAGTTTAGAAGCAAGCTTGATAAGATTGCACCGCGAGCAGACATAATCTATGCTATAAGGGAAGAAGGATTCTTACTAAACACTTTCGTAAAGTTATTAACTTTATAGCCCTCGTATCTAGAATGGATCGACGACTGAGAACTTATATGAAGAGATTAACTGACCAAGAGAAAGGGAATTTCAATTCTCAAGCTCTCATTCTCGCTAAAACTCCCACTGATTGTCTATCCCCTTCCCACCTTCTCTTACCTACTCAGTCACTCTATGTTATAACGGGGATCACAGAGACTAGAAAACCTACAATCTTATTTTCAAAAATAGCTACAAAAACACCAGGGAAACTGCTAACCCGACTTCATGCCCATCGTGAAATCAAGAAGGTTACTTGTTATGACCCTATAAAGTCATTAGGTAATTAAAAAAAAATCTCCGACTCAATGTAATTCGCCATAAACCCAATAGCAACCCTGATGAAAAGAATAGTTACTATCATCATTCTGTTGCATCTATGTCAATGGGGGTATAAGTTTGGATTTGAACAATAAACCTCATGAACAAACTCGGTCATCTACATCCTGAGAACATGTCACTGCAAAACGGATGTGTTTATTTGTTATCTCGAGGACAATCTACTATGTTCTACAAGAAAGAAGCCTTAGGACTGGGGTTGTTAGCTTCCATGGGGGCGCAACGAGGACAATACTCCTTACCATTCATTCACTTAACGATCGCCCATAAACGGTTTGTTGTTTCTTAAAAGGGAAACGGGTAAGATTCACAAATAGACAAATCAAAACTATTGAAACCGCACATTTGTTTCATGTCCGGTTGAAATCGCTCCCCAACTTTTGGACATATGCATTAATTTTATGCCCCCCTTCCTCCATCAGTGAACGACCAAAATGAATCGCAGACCACGCTATGGGATAAGCTGGGTCTAATATGTGATATAAATACATACTAGAGCAGCGAAAGCCCTAGACTTGCACATGAATCAAAGGTCTCTCCTGACTTCTGTTAACGACTTCGTTGGTTGGTCTACAAGACAATATAAAAGGCCCTAAAAAATCATTTCAACATAAAATCGAAAGGTTAAATATTCAAAAGCAAAACTGTAATCGAAATCGTACACACTCTAAGGCAATACCGAATACTTTGTGAATTCTGAGGGAAATAATGAGTTACACCCCATGTTCAACCCCTCTAGAGACTTATTCTTGTTGGACCGTATCATTATAGCGCAACTGTTTACCAACGCCGGTAAGGAGAGGCTATTGGGTTTGGTGGACTCGGCCCTGGTTAAACATTTCTTCATTTCGGTGGGTCTATATGTGTAGGCCAGGGGATGGGGGAGTGATTTTCTAAGTTCCTGATGGTTCCTTTATTATCGACTTTCTTGTAATTTTGGCCAGGTGACATCATGCCACTAGCAAGTGCACATAATTTTTCAACCCCGAGTTGATCGATCACACGGAGACAAGCTAATCAATTAAGCTATAAACTAAATTTATAGCTAACTTTCACTTAAAAGAAGGAAATAAGAAATTGATTGATTAATTAAACTACTAGATGAAAGTAATGGAAAGTAAATGCTAGAGTTGTTCTTGAATGATGGAAATAGCTAGGTTTACAAAATCCCGACATGAATGAGTGTTTTGTCAACTTCCTCCCGTTTTGGTTGACTCCGCTAATATCACCCTGCTGTTATGCTCAACCTGCTCTTTCAACAAAGCCTGAGAACCCTCCATGCTTTCCACCCTCGTTGACAAGTCATCGATCCTCCATGTCAACTCCAACTACCGCCTGATCGACCTTCTTGTTTATGAATTTGAACCTATTATGAACAATGGCAGTAATTTTGGCCTAAAGATTCAAAGCATGCGACGATAAGGAATCACGGGTCGAGTGTTTGCTTCTGAATCTGACAAAATGTTGTTAAGTGGATCTTCCTCACCTAGATTAACATTCTCCTCACTCACACTTTCATTAGGATGTGTATTTATTTTCCTAACACGATGTGTGTTTTTTGGCACCTTAACCTTCCTTGCTTTTTCCTGTGCTCTTGCGTCTTCTCTGCTGACTCGCTGAGCTACCCTCAACGACAGGGCTTTTTTCCTTCCTTGGTTTCTTAGCATCGTTGAATATAGGCTCGCATAGTGCTTACCCACTAAATCGTCCCCCACTAAGGTCATTCTACTGAACATCTCCATCCACTCGGGATGCATTGGCACACTTGGCTCCTCCTACTCAAATGCAAAGTAATGCGCCCTGTAAAACCTCTACTTGGTATTTATGGGTACGAGAGTAGGAAATACTTTGTCAATCAATTTTTAGACTTAGACGGCTTGGGAGAATATAGGGTTGCCTTTACTCCATTGCAACATAGTCAAACGGTGGCGCCAATTCACATCAGTCCTCTCACTTGACAGGAAATCACCGAACTTCAGTATAGCCTCACAAATCCACCCAAGGAAAATGTGGTGGAAGTACGACACATTGTACTTCTGCCTACCTTTTGTGTCTAAAGTGGCTTCCCACGCCTTTTCTTTATCTCAAAGAAATCAGTCCAGAAGTACCTTCCCCAACCAGCGTTGTTCGCCCAGTCCAAATCTGCAAACAACCGCAAGACCGCAATAGGTATCTCTTCCTTGTGGATTTTGGTATAACACGCTACCCAGCAAGCACACCTTCAAGAGCCTGGCGTAATCATAAAGTCTCTCGAGACTCAACACAGTGTCTTTACAAAACTTCTTCAATATCTGGGACTTTCATGTTATTTCTCCTCCGACGTCCGGTGTATATTTTATAAGTCCATTCTGTTTTTCCCATTGCATCACCTTCACCAGTTGTTTGTCCAAAATCAACCCTATCACAAGACAGAATGCTTGACATCCGAACTGAATCGGCATACTGTTAATGCTAAACCACACCTCATAATCATTATTGCCGACGTTCATCTTGGAGTGCATAAAAATGTTTAAAATCTGGCCAATAACAAATAGTCACCGTGCAATCGATGCCCAACATAAAAGCTAACTGCGGGATCCTCAGCTCAATCAAGTCCCTCTCTTGGTCTGCACAGTCATAACAAACATCAAATTGTGACATAATTGTTGCTCGATAAATATTGATAAAATTTAGACCGACAGTAAACTAAAACAGGATACTTCCCTAAAGAAAATTGGACTAAGAAACATAGTACTCGATGTCTTTCTCTCTTCCCAACTTCATCACTTCAATCTTGTTGTTCTTCCATTTCCTTCACAATTTCACTGCTCGGGCCTTGCTGCTGTTTTTCCCTTCCCCGGATAACTTGAAAAATAAAACAATGTAAGTTAGTTTACAGCCAAAATCCTCAAATATACAAAAATTCCATGGTAACGTAGAGAAGTAGGTTGTAGCTTAATATTATGGTATTGCAATGATGATAAGAAGCACCCCATCCTAAAAACATTGGCCTGAGTGGAGTGGCTATGATACCTCCAGGCATTATACCCAGGGTATTCGACCCTTTTCTATTAGTGAGTCTCTTTTAGTTATGCTCAAAAGCACAGCTTACCCATTTACCGCATGCATGCCCAAGACCTGTTTTATCTCCAAAAAAAATGGGAATAGGAAAGATGAGGATTTCCAGCCGCAACAGGTAGTTTCTATCTGATAGTGTCGTCCTTTCTTGGAATCTGCCACACCCCGAATTTTTCCTCTAGAGAAGGGAGAGCTAACATAGGCAACTATTACTCTAGAGCTTCCACTTCAAGCAGGTAGTTAATGATACTCTAGAGCAATCATGTTTCATTAGTAGAGGAGTGACCTTCTATACCATGTATATTACTACTACAAGATTAAAAATTAAATGCATTCCTGTATCCACAATGGTGTCGTCTAATCAAATCAAAGAATATTCAACATCATAGAAAAGTGAAAATACTGACACAAATTCAAATAACATAAAAAACTTTTGCGGCGCAAGGTCCTTGCCATATCCAATAAGCCTCGGATATGTGAGAGCCACGTTTGTTGACGGTCCTCTTCGAACATTGTATCATTCCTAAATGTATTCTTGTACATATCAAGGTTGGGGATTCTAAGGTCAATGTATCTTATATGAGGGTAAGCAACTCCAATGCATTAGTAGTGTGCAGTACTAATTCTTCGAATACTTCTCCAAACTCTGAAATTTATCACCATCCGGCTACAGAAACTATTCATGTGAGACGGTCCTCCAGAAATGTGGTTACCCCTTCTTATTTACAAGAATATGATACTCGATTACCTGTCTTGAAGTCAGCTAATCTCGTTCACGATAGTATGGATTTTCTTCCTACTGAATTTTTGACCCCATCATATAAAGTGTTACTTGAAAATGTATCTAATATTATTGAACCCAGTACTTATAATGAAGCAGTTCAGTTTCCTGAATGGAAACAAGCTATGGCTCAAGAATTGCAGGCTCTTGAACATAACAACACTTGGTTTGTCACTACATTGCCTCCAGGAAAATCTTCAGTGGGTTGTAAATGGGTTTACAAAGTAAAATATCACTCGGATGGAAGAATAGAAAGGTGCAAAGCTAGGTTAGTGGCGAAGGGTTATACTCAAACAGAGGGTTTGGATTATTATGACACTTTATCTCCTCTTGCGAAATTGCCTACGGTAAAATGTCTTTTGTCCTTAGCTGCAATGAATAATTGGCATCTTCTTCAACTCGACGTCAACAATGCTTTCTTACACGGAGAGTTGAAAGAGGACGTTTATATGGACTTACCCCTTGGTTATTCTGTCCCTGATGAGTTATTGAAGAATGCTACAGGGCCTTTGGTTTGCAAGCTTGTCAAATCTCTATATGGTTTGAAACAATCTTCTCGGCAGTGGTTTGGCAAATTTGCTTCCACTTTAATTGACATGGGGTTTCTTCAATCAAAAGCGGATTATTCGCTTTTTACTTTGAAGCGAGCTAACTCTTTTGTTGCTCTCCTAGTATATGTGGACGACATTGTTCTAGCTGGTAATGATATTTCTCTCCTCACAAAACTCAAGGATTCTCTCAATTCCCGGTTTCAGCTTAAGGACCTCGGCAACCTAAGTTTCTTCTTAGGTTTTGAAGTCGGAAGGTCCATTGATGGAATTAGTTTGTGTCAACGAAAGTTTGCACTTGACATTCTTATTGACAGTGGCTTCTTGGATGCTAAACATGTCAAAACTCCTATGGAGGTGAATCACAAGCTTAGTTTGTATCATGGCGAGGCGTTGGATGCCAATGCTTCTTCCCCTTATAGGAGACTGGTGGGTAGACTCTTGTACTTGTGAAACACGAGACCTGACCTCAACTATGTCGTAAACAAGTTGTCTCAATTTGTTTCAGCTCCCACATCTGCTCATATATCAGCAGCTCATAGGGTGCTTAGATATTTACAACACACCCCAGGACAAGGCTTATTCTTTTCTAGACACACTGCTCCTATTTTGAAGGCTTATTCCGACTCTGATTGGGCCAGCTTCCCAGATACTAGAAGATCTACCTCCGGTTTTATAATTTATCTAGGTGATTCTCTTATTCATTGGCAAAGAAGCATATTGTGGCGAGAAGTTCTGCTGAAGCAGAATATCGCTCTCTTGCATCTACCGCTTGCGAGCTGAAGTGATTAGGTTTTCTCCTTACTGATTTGCAAGTTGATTCTTCTGCACCGCCAATTATATACTGTGATAGCAAATCCGCAATCCAGATTGCTGAAAATCCAGTATACCACGATCGGACAAAGCACATTGAATTGGATGTTCATCTTGTCCGAGATCAGGTTCAAGCAGGGGTTCTTAGGCTTTTGCATGTTTCCAGCAAGCACCAACTTGCTGACATTCTTACAAAGGTTGTTGCTCCTAATATTTTTCACTTTCTGCTGGGCAAGATGGGAGTGTCAAATATCCACTCTCCATCTTGTGGGGGGCTGTTAGAATGCAAGGAAAAATAGTTTGTTTGTCCCCTATTTCTAGTATGGAGTTACACATGTACATAGTATGTTACTGATGTAGGATTGATATGTATATAGTGGACAAACGCAGGGACCAAAGTAGAAATTAGAATATTCTTGGTAGGATGAGTACAGTTTGTACTTCTTGGTAGGATAAGTACAGTTTGTAAACAATTAGGTTACTCACTTCTTTTTAAATCAAACAGAGACGTTCTTCCTCAATTCTAAATTTCATTATCGTGAATCAAAATCAAAAAGTTGGGGAAGAACCCTAGTGTGTGTTTCGTGTGTGTGCCCGAATGATAGCAATTGTGCTATCAATTTATGTTTGTGTTCATCGTTGTTTATCTTTCTTGCTCAAACTCGCTTATTTAACAAAACTTCTTCTAACGCATAGACCTAAATGAATATGCAACATTATAGAAAGGTGAAAAATATTTGTAGTGTTTGTCAATTCAGATCATTTAGTTGCCGTTTGAGATGGAGGAAATATCATTTTGAATATGTGAGGAATGTGAAGAGACTGTTCGAGAGTGGATGGAGGATGCAAGTGCGATGCACACCATTTTCATGGAGAAAGGGGTCGATTGCCTAACTTCAAAATTTGGAACTCTATTTTTCCTAAATGAAGAATGTAGAGCCAAAAAAACATTTCCGTTGCCGGGAATCGAACCCGGGTCTCCTGGGTGAAAGCCAGATATCCTAACCGCTGGACGACAACGGATTAGTGATTCTAATTTCGAGTTAAATTTACTTACATAATCATCTCACTAATCATTCAAAGAAAAGGGTAAAAGATACTTTCACCCCCTCTAGTTTGACTGGAGACAATTTTACCCATTCTAGTGTGCTGAAATTCAGGAAACTTACACCCCTTATTCTGACGTCTGGAGTTCGAGTCTTTTACTAAAATTAGTTTTGAGGACAAATTTGTCCCCATATTAAGCAAAGTATGTGGTTTACTCAAGGATATAATAATCTTTTTAGATGATATGGGGATAAATTTGTCTCTATAATAACTTCCAGTGACGAACCTCACTCATAGGCAAGCGGCATCACAAGGGTGTAAGTTACTCGAAGTTCAGTACACCGAAAGAGTGAAAATGCCCTTTCCCGAACTAAGAGGGGTGAAAATGTCCTTCGATCAAATTAGAAGGGGTGAAAATCTCTTTTACCCTAAAAACAAACGCACGGGCACAAACACAAATAGGGGTAAAATACACTTTTACCCCCTCAGGTTTGATACAAATAAAAAAATTCCCCTTTCTTTTTGACAAATGACACTTCACCCCATTTGTTCCAATCTTTAGGACACTTGCACCTTTGATTGTGTCATATCATACTCTAAGAGAGCTAATTTGTCTGCGAACAACTATAGTGACGGACAACCGCCTCATGACTTACGATGTCTGTAAATATTCTGAAATTTGATAGACATAGAGGTAAAATTGTCATTTCCCAAATTAGAAGGGGTAAAGCTATCTTTGCATCAAACTTAAGGGCATGAAAGTGTCTTTTCCCACACAGTCGTCTTATTTGAGGATATAATCTTAACAAATTTGTATGCATACAAGCTACACCGCGAGGCTCATGTTCTTGCTATGGCAGAGGGTTCTGCGCATATAACCGTGTGCCAAACCCGCCCCTTTGAAAGCTAAAGGGGTTGTTAAGGACGAGCTTCGCTACTACTCTCGGGAGATAGTGGACATTTTTGTTGACGGGGCCTGAAATAACCACTCTCTAACTTGGGGCCTGAAATAACCACTCTCTAACTTGGAGTACAAGCTAAAGGAACAGAATGGATCATTGGAAAAAACACTAACGCTTCTGCCTTCTAGTGCCCTGCAGGCTGAATTGTTGGCAATTGAACATGACATTAACTTTGCTCCGCGTCACAACATTTCTTGTATATATTAATATTAACACTGGCAACTCTATTATTTTATCTTTATTTCAGAAGAGAAACAAATTGCCTTCCAGGATGTGCCCGTTTTTGCCAGAATCAAGGGTGCTTTTGGTCATCTCACCAATTGCAATATCTCCAAAGTCTCGCGTGCTGCGGTTGCAAAAGCACACAACGCTGCTAAGTATGCTATGTTAGATAACCACTTTATATAGAGTGACGTAGCGGGCTACCTCTGTAAGGGGTGGGTTAGAATCTAAGGTAAGAAAATATCATCATCGGAAAAGAAGAACAGATGCACCAGGATCAACTGAGGGGTCAAAGGAGTACAACTATGACAGCTTGGAGACCGCCTCTGCTAGAACAAAAACAGGATGCCGGGGAAAGCATGCTATGCACAAGGCTATACACCATACATATGTACAAGTACAACAGCCATAAACTGGCTAGAGAAAAGGAAAGCTAGCAATATGCATACGGCTGTTGAATGATGGGCATCATTTACAATGGGGCACAACACCTTCCGAATTGCGCATTCTTGGAGTAAACAAACCTCCTGTCGAATGGAAGCCAGGACTGGTGCATCTTGATAAGAGCAGCTTTCAATCCCTTGTAAAACTCGATGTCAGATTGTATAAATAGTTACTTTTGGAATGTACAACGTAATCGTGATGTAGACAGCGACGCCATGTAAAATGGCCAGCAATTTTGTCTGTGAAGGGAAAGCTGCTGCTAATTTCTTGGAGTATGCATTGTGTGAAACCGTGAGGCATTGAGGAATAGACACCAATTGCTGAGAAAGAGAGTATAAATCATTGGTAAATACACGCTCAAATATTTTGGGAGAGAGATTTATAAGCGAATTCAAGTTGGAAGACAGAGTGCGAGAGAAGCCCCTCCCATGAGTTTTAAAGTCGAGCTCAGGTCCAGGTTCATTCAACCAATAAAATTGCCCCAGACTCTGAAATGCTAAAAGTTCAATGAGCTCCAGGTCCAGGTTCATTCGACCAATAAAATTGCCCCAGACTCTGAAATGCTAAAAGTTCAATTACGCTCCCGGAAGATTTCGGGACTACAAACTCACTCCACTCTTGATCAATCAAGTTCTTTTTCATCTTGCACTGAAAACACAAAATAACGACTCCAGATAACGAGCTTTGAGTCATTCTGTTATTCACAAAACACGTCCATTCCTTAAGAAAACTTGCACAAAGAAGTTTCAATCAGGAAACAAAAGTGCCCCTTCACAACTCAATCTTATGTATATCAAATGAATAAACAAGACTACAACTCGTCGGGTTCTTCACACCCAGTCCGAAAAGAAAAGAAACAACACAAGGGAAAAAGAAGAAAATGACCGGAAAACATGTCCGGAAAATGATTTTGTCTAACAATAATAAATAGAAACATATCACACAAAACTTTCGATTATCCCTGATACAGAAGCAGCAGAAACAAACAAAACATGTAGTAGTATTAAGCTAAAAGTACACAAGTCCTAGTTATTGAACCTGACTATGAGCCAAAAATATTTGTATTTCTTCCACAAATCTACTGCATCGCCCAACAACCTCTCATATCTCTGGGAGCAACTGCAGGTGCAACAATGTCGAATGGAAGAGGAAAATGCCCCGGCAAGAGCGTAAGATCTGGAGAAAGGTCGTAAAAGAAAAACATACATACAACAGAACTATTAGTGATATTGAAATAACACGCCCATTGACTATGTAAACGCATTCATCTCCAACACATCACAAGCTGACAAGGATTATTCCGATCAGCCAAGCAAGTTGAGGCTCACAGTATAATTAAGTCGTAAAAATTAAGGGGTCAAAGTGAACCTAGGAGGTTGCTGCACACCCTATCTTCGTCCTTAAAAAGTCACTCTAAAAGCACGAGTTCTAGAAATGAGAAAATTCGGACTCCGTCGACATTCCAGCACTCCAAAGGCTCAAGGTTGGGGTTATTTGAATTTCACGGTTTCACATTTTTTTTGTTTAGTAAAACCTGAGGCGTTTGGATAGTTAGCTTTATTGGTTTTACTTTTGTGTCCCATTCCCAAAACCACGGACACACACACACACACACACACACACACACACACACACACACACACACACACACACAAAACACACACACACACACACACACACACACAACAACAACAACAACAACAACAAAATCCATTGTAGTTTGATGTGAGGAAAATCCTTCACTCTTGTTAGGCTTTGACAACATGCTTTGTCATATGCCGTAATGGCCCCTTCTCTTCTGATATAGGATTAATGTTCAACAACCAAACAACAAAGAGTTCTTAAATACCTTGCACAAGAACGTCAAATTTCATTTCCAGTTCCCCTCAAAAAAAACATTTCTAGCATACCCATGCTATGGGAACTAATTCAACTAGGGCCAAACCCAAAAAAAAGAGCAACGCACCCTAAAAGAAATAGAACTGAGTGTCTTGGCAAAAAAAAAAAAAAAACTTCTTGAATCAAGATTTTCCACTTAATTTTGGAACCATATTCATAAGAACAGTATTTGTAACACACTGGTAACAATTTGGACATTAATGTTGTCACCTCCATAAAATTTGGAGCTCTACTGTATCCGGCAAAAGGTCGCCCATTTGGAGCTCTAACGTTAGTGTTGTGTTTACAAGGAAAAAGGGTCCCCTCTGTGTATATTTGTTTTTTCATTTAGAAGTTACAATACATGTGTGTGTACATATAAATGAAAGATGCCAATATAATTCAACTTGAGGGGTAGGGGGACTTTGAACTGTTGAAGGTGTAGTGGCACAGGTGTAAATATTAGGAGTTTAAGCAGTGGGTCAGGATTGGGGGAAGAGCTGACGGCTGTGGGTAATCTCAGTTAAAT
Source organism: Linanthus parryae (assembly GCA_023055425.1). Classification (NCBI taxonomy): domain Eukaryota; kingdom Viridiplantae; phylum Streptophyta; class Magnoliopsida; order Ericales; family Polemoniaceae; genus Linanthus; species Linanthus parryae. The sequence continues at coordinate 42,728,458 of JALGPY010000007.1, forward strand.
TGACAACTCCCGCATGGCGAGACTTTCAAAGCCATTAGAGATATTATCATTTTAAAAAGTTGGGAACGGGTAGAGTGAGTGTCAGATTGTTAATAGTACACAACACCAGGGTCCAAATTGCGACATGAAATTTCTAGACCTATAAGATGCATCACCCAAACATTACTTAAAATCTAATCAACTCAATCTTACCTTCAAATTATGCATTTTATTGCACTTGTCGATGTATTTGCTGAATCCAGTCACTGTATCCATTCATCCCGCCAATCTGGTCCTCAATCAAGTTTGTAAGGAAAAAGAAACCTTCTCTGGGCTGTTCACCTTGTCTTACAAGATGACATAGCTGATAATATGAAAGGTCAGCCTCCCTACATTTCTCAAGTATCATCATCAGCTTTCTTGACAATTCATTATCACGTGCAGATAGGGTCACCTGACATCCATGAAAGCAAAGAATACAGCATCAGATTGCAGGTAAAGCACATCTGAAATGCACTAACAAGAATACCTGGACCCCAAAAAAACAAAAACCCTAAACTACAGATATTTTAGGCTTACGGGTTCTCACATGCATGGTTTTCTTCGAAGTCAAGTCTTGTAAAGGCGAGCAGCAAAGGCAAATGGCGGCAGTGACTCTGCCTCTTCGAATATTGTAGATAGTGGAAGATTTAAAAAGTTCATAGATCCCAATTCAAGATTCTCAAGATGTGAAGCATGTGGAAGATTTAGGCTTTTTTAGATGAAATTATGCAAATACCTCCTATGGTATATGGCTGAGATACAGTTTGCCGAGTAAATTCTTTTTTAAATTAGGATAAAGAATTGTTTATGATTCTGAGACCCAGGATTTTAATCATACTGGAAAACAAAAGATTATTTGTAACGTGTTTCATGTCCATGCACATCCAGTCATTGAACTCGTGGAAATATCTTAAACCTGGTTGGCAATTAGCTTAAATCACAAGAGAACCTTTTACCTACCAAGTTCAGCAATGCAAACGAGGGTCAAACACGCGTGATGCAACAATGCATGTTCAAAATAGGAGTTACTTCATGTTCAACATTCTATAGACAACAGCAGAGTGACCAGAGTCTAAACCATATGGTCCTAGGAAAATTCGAAATTTACTAACAGCCAACTGAATTATTACTGATTGCTACAATTGCAAAACCAACATTAACAGAATTAGCTCATACTTATTTTTGACTTTCAACCGATATTGAACAGAAGTACAATCACGGGAGCGCAAGTAATAAACTATCAGGGTAATCCCCAATCCCCAGAAGAAGAATTGTCTTGCTAGAATAATACAAGAATATGATTCAACATTCTTCAGTCTTCACCAACATCTTTCAAGACAAATCAAAACATTGAAATTGAAATAAAAATGTAAAACGTCTGAGAAGAAGCATACCCTTGAAAAATCAGTGGCAAAGTCATCCCCAAGTAGATTCATTACTATATCCGGTGAAAGCATGCTACCAAACCATAAAACGAATCGGAAACCATCATCATAAAGATAAAGGCCTCTAGAGTCTAAGCTTTCTGCTGTTAAAGGCAGTCTCGAAACCTTGAACTCATCTACCAGAGAAGATCCCTGCAAGTAAAGTTGCAGCTAAGACTAAACAAAATTCGCAAACAAAAGTATTCAGCACAGAAACTTCAAATAGAACGAAAAAACTCTTACCTTTACAAGATGTTCATCAATCCGAGTCAAAGTAGGATATAACAACTTCAACAATGAAGTAACAGGTAAAGCCATCATAGTGTACCCAGCCGCGCAGCGTTCATCAAGCTGAACATCATTATGTCCACCACGAAGAGCTACAGATTTACATAGAGCCAAACCATACAATGACAGGAACTTCAGTGATTCTGGGAATATCATCCTGCCCCCTAAGCGATGCTGCGCAGCGTATATATTTCTGTATTCTTTCAGGGCTTTAACAATCCTCTGTTGTACTGAATTTCGAGCTTCTTCCAATTTATAGGCAAGAGTTTTCTCAACGGCTGCAATCAGGTACATGAACATGAATCAAGACCTGACAATGCGCTATGGTAACATGAAAACAAGGGGTAAAAAGGGAAATCAATGCTTTACCTAGCCTGCTAAACAAAGAAACAATAGCACCGGTATCAGCTTGCCGATACATTTCTCCTAGATCTGTAACTACTGGAGCTGCTGCAGTATGTACCCTGATTCGCCTCTCTCCAGATGATGAAGTGTATCTATTGGTTGTTAAAGAAAGTCATCTGTATCTTGTACAGCCATTAGAAGTTCAACATCGTTAAGCAGATAATGTTATTGTAATGAGTCATGGCAAACTAACCTATATGAATGAAACTGAATGGGTACCTAAAATTTTGTTGAATTCTGAAAATTCCAACTGTTGAAGTAAAAGGCACGATAAAAGGCGTTTTTAAATTTGTACAGACATTAGAAACTATCAGGACCTCTTTAAACTGCATCAGGATCTAAAACACTTGTTTAATTCCGCAAATTTCAAATTTTGAAATGGTTTGGAATTAAGAAAATCATGATGGAATGCTTCTTTAAATGTGTGAGGACATAAGAAACTGCATTAAGAAACCAAGCAATGTTTGCAATAAGCAAACTCCAAGGATACAATAAAGCAACTTGAAAATACACAGTTTGAGTGGTCAACAACGTTTCTTCGAGACTCAATTGCATCGCGTAAGCTTTATCACAGTCTACGGCAGGAAGAGCTAATAGATCAGTCGACCTCAGCATAAAGTTTCCATGGTAAGTTGTAAACCTCACCCCTAGAAGTACAAAACCAAATGATACGGTAATCAGAAGGTTATAACATGAAGGAGCAAAGGTTTGACTATAGCAAAGCTTAAACCAATTCGGTGGACCAACCTTTTCCACATCTTATGCGCAAAACAGCTTCCCAGGCAGTTTGCCGTGTAAGATCCCTGGCTAATTCATGTCTCAACTTCTCTTTGTGGATGGCTGCTTGGAAACTAGGGTAGAAATAAACTTGACCACCAGTATATTTCGCCAAAGTTCCTGAACAGAAAGAGAAATAGACGAGTTAATTCAAGGTGTGACTAATAGAAGGAAGGTGCAGAAAACTTCAAAAGGAAAGCAAAAATAAATAAATAGTTTGGACAGCGGCTGTATGCTGTTAGTCACAAAGGATGTGGTGATGTTAGTTTGGACAGGAGCTGTATGCATTGTGCTTTCCCTCCTTGCCTTCAAATGTTTGACTATGTACTCTACCTAAGGTCTCAAAATAACATGATTATTCTATTTCACACGTAAGCCATGAATCTGCATTTTAACCTCAAACATTCAAATATTTGATCAAGTTCAAAGAGACAAAAAGGTCATGCAAGGTAGACTATTAGATCCACCTAGACAGCTAAAACATTTTCTGGAGTGACCCCATGTAAATACAAGACATGAAACAAAGCTACAAAACATACTAGATAATGGGTACACAAATAGCAACTCTAACTCTGTAGAGCTCTGTGACTCTGTCTGTCCCATTACTTTGGTCCTTTATCAAATTTGAAAGCCCCTAGTTGAGTGTTTTCTATCCAAAAGTGGAGCATGAAAACTTGGTTTCCCTAATTTTTCCCTTTTAAAGTGACTATTATGTACTCAAGAAAAACTAAAGAGGACACATTCCGACATATTATAGCTCATACTTTGTACAGAATTTGCATTTTTCCTTATACAATGGGACTACAATCAACGGAACAAGCGGAATAACGGAGTAACATATGATCAATGTCCATATAAGCAATACCCACAACACTAAAACTTCGTATTAGAACATAAGCTATATCAGTCCCTTTCCTCGTCCTGCCATCCTCACACCATATCTGCTCTCATATACCACAATGTAACAAGCACACTTTTTGTCTCCCTTGGTCATAAGGACTACAGATTTCCTCAACACCACAAGCACTTTCTATTTTCTCAAGAAACCTATCACATTTCACAGTATGAAAATATCATCCATTGCACATCTCCATGGCAGAGGATCAAATTGATTCTCTTAAAACAAATGTTTGTATGCTGATCCTCTATCACTAACTCGCTACCAAAGTTCCATTGGACACATTAGCGTAATACATTCAAAAGTAAGGCAAGAAAGAACCTATCTCTTAGTTCTTTTATTATAAATGAACCAACTATATTAAGAATTCAGTGTTGGACAATATAGCGATGACTCTTCACTTCTAAGGAACTTCCTCCAGCTTCCATGGATTTACTCAAATGAAAGGAATATGTAAGGATAGAAAAAAGTTCCTAAACCCAAGTAAAACTAATGACTGTCTGAAAAGAGATCAGTAATGAGCCAAAAGTCAAAGTACAACGAGAAATATTTGCAGCAATTTACGTACCTAAGGAGGCTATATCAGTGTATTTGTCACTGAATGCATATACATTCACTGCTATCTGACACTTTGTACAATCAGCAGCCATCTGCTTGTAGAAAGGATCTTCAGCTATTCTCAAAGTATGCTCTTTATCAGTTCCATATACACGTGTGTCATCTCCACGCAATCTCAAACGACCTACTCCAAGAGAAGGAAGTGTACTCTGGAATATCAACAATTTGCCACCAAGTTGGCCCTATATAAAGAGAGAGAGAGAGAAGGATTTTAAGTAACAGCCAAGAAAACTGAAACTTTTATCTGAAAACAAGAGCGCGAACAACTACAAAATAGAAGGCCATCACCCAGAGGACAACTTAGACATAAGACAAAACCAAGAAATAGGTGACAATTTAAAATGATCCAAAGAAAAGAATTGGGCGCACCATGATCATATATGCTGCTTTAAGAGCTGGCCCGAAGGCAGATTCCAGATTCATATTGTCTTGAAACATGGATGGCAGACTATCTAGAAAGGCATCCACCACACTCCTTGATTCTGACAAGTTAACTAGGAGATCATCTGGTAAAGGAACAAATATATCATCCAAATCTGAGACCACCATCATTTGAGGTTGCGTCAAGGAGGACTGCGACATGGAAAATCAAACAGTAGTTAACATACACAAGTTATTTTACCATAAACCCGTTCTAGTTTGTTGAAAAACCAGCATATGACAGCATTCATTACTTACTTTCATGTTATAAAAATGTATGGTGCTGTCGAAAGTTATGAATCCAATTTGCGTCCTCGGATAGCCAGGCAATCTATCTAAACAAGATCTGATCGTTTGAGCCACAACCTGCAAAATCCAAGCAATCAAAAACATGGGCATACTCAACTCTACCTTGACTATTGAATCCAGAAAATCAGACCATATTACAGAAAATAGGGGGGAAGGTTCATGCCATAAGTAAACATAATTCTTAGTTCTCAAAAGCTGATAAAAGTGGTTACATGGGATGGAAAAAGTAACGCTAGCGACATAGTCACCGTGAGGAAATAGTTGACAAATTGAGAGAGAACTGTTTGAGGTGGTTTGGTGATGTGTATCATAGCTCATAGGCCGTTGGATGTGCCGGTTAGGAGAAGTGATATGGTTCTGATCAAAGGAGCTTGACAAGGGAAAGGGAGACCAAAATCCAGGATAGAAGCAACAAGACACAAGTAGTCAAATTGAACCTAAGAGAAAAGATGAGTTTGGACAGACACAACTGGAGAAGTTTGATTCAGGTAGCTGACACTCTGGTTAAACTGGGGGAAAGCTACTGATACTTTTTGAAGTTGAAATTGACTATAGCAGTACTAACATTTCGTAAGTTGTGTCTATATGCATAACTATATGTCCAATTATAATAAGCTACGCTTTTTTATATTTATAGTAATTAATCATCCACTATGAGTGTAGGTTATTTTGTCAAGAAAGAGTAAATGTCCAAAATGCGGGTGTACATTTTTTCGCTTCTCTTAATATAACTCAAAACAAAACTTAAGTTGTTTAAAAGAAAACAAAAGGGTCGTACAGCTAGATTGCAGTAATCGGTAGAGAGTATAAAAGAGCATAAAAGGGATAATAAACACAAAGTCTAGGGAAAATGAGAAATAGACACAAACCCCAAAAATGTAAATTGGAGGCAACTCTAACAAACTGAACAGGACAAAACTTACTTTGTTGAACCTACTAACTATTGAGCTATAGACGGTTTAAAAGTATTAAGAAATTACACTCAAGTACCAATTACATTTACAATGGTTTATGTAACTAAGTAGAATAAACAAATGTACCAAAAAAATGAATATGTATATAGATTAATATATATATCTAAAATAAAGAAAAAGGAAGTAGAGAGACATTAGCATCACCATTGTTTAAGAAACCTTGTTGCTTAGCAATTGATTTTTTAAATGAGGATCTTTCGGGTTAAAGGGTGTTACTCTCTTATCTAGCTATGGCACTTTTTCATGTAGTGGCAGAATACTACAATTTTGTCAAATAGGTAGGAAGCATGACAGTCAAAATCTTTGCGCTCTTTGGTACCAGTTCAAAAGAAATGATAAAATCGGTCACTCCTGATCCAAGTCCTCGAATTGCACAATTCCACCTCAGATTAGATAGCCATTGGCAATCCAGCAATATGTTTCCAAATGACTAACAAAATAGGTATTTACATTTTAGTGAGTTGATTTCGTTATACTCGGATTATTTAGCAATGATGATGTAACTCCAAATAGTAAATATGCGCTTGTTAACATGTTAGGCAGTTGATTCACTACGTAGTAAAATGAAATCCAATAATCCATTACCGATAATTCATTAAGATTGTATATCAATATACCTTTGGATGCTCATTTGATGACTGATATATCTATATTTATAGATATATATATATATATACACACACATACATACATACATATTTTCCCCAGCACAACAGTATATAGAACAACTAGCAAATGTTGGAACACAGTGCTAAAACATTTGTCTCACAAATGTTATCCGTACTCCCATAACTCAACTGATAATACATGAAATAATGCCTAGCAGATTCCTTCACACAACCAAATAGATTAACACATGCTCCATAAAGAGATAACAGACCAAACATAAAGAAGTGACATGAGAAATGTATTGTTCATCCATCTCAGTAGCTCCAAAGTGCATACCTCAAGAACACCACTTCTAACGGCAGAAATTGATACGTCAATCAGGAAAAAGTATAGGGGTGGCATCGGAGGCCGCACCATATATTCAGCAGGTGCAATAAATTCTACACTACCCTTCGTAAGCTCCGGTCGCTCATTCAAATCAGTTCGTCTGCCAGTTGCGTCCAAATGGGCAAAATAATCACTTGAAACTGTACATGAGATAGCATCAGATAAACAAGTAAATCTTCAGGAAGATGAACTTATACAATCATGAGAAGCATCTGACAATTCATTACACCAGAGACTCACTTATCTAAATTAACCATAAAAACAAGCATAGTGTGCCTGTAAAAACTCCTCCAAATATTTTTGTGCAAGGTAATACATGTAAACAGAAGCACAAAGGAACAAAGGGGGAGCCTTAAGAGTAAATTGTGCTTGATCATGACATTACTTTCTGTCGTGGAACATATGTAAACATAGTGTAACCAAGCAGAAAAATATTCCTCACAGGTCACCGTACAAACACAACTATAAGCAATACAAAGATACTGAAGTAGTAAGGCAGCAATTTATTTCATCCATTTTGACAAGACTAGAACATAGAAACAGAGAAAGGTGAAATACACAACAATCAGTGGATTGATATTACTCCCTCTAGAACCTCTGTGCCACTTTGGCTCTATTTTTCTGGTACATTCAAGGTTATGCTTCTTGACAATTGTAGAGGAGGAATTACAGAGCCCTATTCCTTGCTTTCCTAGAAGCCCTATCTCATATGTTGTGTACCAAAGAAGTAGATTGTTTTCAGCTACTCAATTTCCAAGAAAATTACAAAATTTCTGATACCCTCTTAAACTTAGGTAAAGTCAACAGAAGAGTTGCATAGAAGAAAAAAGTGGGAGAATCGTTGTTAATTGAAGTGCAAATTAAAACACTGAGAGGAAGACCTTACAATGTATTCTAGACCTAATGAAACAACCATACATCAAGCTTAAGAGGAATTGGATATCGCGGTAAATGATGGGTAAAGAATGGAATAAAACCCTAATTGACATTTCCAACACAGAGGAAGCATGAATACCTATTTATTCTTGACAGCATATTCGATTGCAAAGTGTGCCTAACAGTACACAGTTTTCGTTTTCCATAGGTTTTGACACTTGAATATATTTTGAAGGCATGTTACATGTCCCAGATGTTCCGGGTTTACATTGGTCAACTTCCAACCTTCCAGGGATGCACTTTAAGCATGACATATAACAGTGTACTACGACCTACCAAAGTGGCCTAGCTCATACAGGATAAAAGACTAGCCATTGCATTTCAATATTCACAAGGTCCTTGCAGCTTATGAAAGTTAATTGAAAGAACAAGAGTTTTCAGAGTAGATGAATGGAGATTTACCTTCATTAGGCAAAGCACAAATGTTGCAGCGCCACTTTCTTCCACCATCCGTGAACGTCACATACGGGTTCACATATGTCCGACATCTTCTGCAACGGATGATTCCAGTTGGAGCAAAATTAACTACTGGGACCTCCTCCTGGATGTATACAAGTAAGTTAAGAACATGAGAACTTTAACTTCGAGACAATGTTCAGATATCATCGCAATGCAATAGCTCTGAATTCATGGCTACTCACCCCATCAGGAGCTTCTGCAAGGGGACAAACAACTGCCCCAAGTGGTAAATGCCATCTCGAAACCAAAGACTGAGAGCTTGGTATGGCGCTAGTCGTAAGACGTAGATATCTAGGATCACAGTTCATCGGATACATATCTGTGAAAGACTTTGGCTCAACATCTCCATCCAATGGCCTTGGCAATGTTCTGGAATCTAGTCCAGAATCAAGTGATCCAGGAACAGAGGCCAGAGAGAGGTAGCTGAAGTCTTCTATTAAGCCCTGCGCAGATCCCACTGGAGGTCCACTGCCTTGGTGCTGCACTTGTTCTCTTGAATAGGATAATGGAGGGGCGCCTGGTGGAGCACGATTGTAACCTCCTTGTTGAGAAAGAAAAGGGGCAGATGCTGAAGGTTGGGGCGGACCATAAGCTCCATATTGACCACTGAAGGGAGAGGAAGATTGCACAGGTGGAGGTTGTGAAACAGCATTTGATGGGTTATTAGGATACCCAGGAAAAGATGACTGTAATGGCTGTGAAGTAGGCCTGGGAGCATTGACACCTGGTGGTCCATAGTTGATGCTTTGAGGTGGAGAACCCATTGACACAGTCGGTATAGGAGGCTGTGAATGCATTGAAACTGGAGGGGATGGAAGGGGACCTCCAGGGCGCGTACCAGGTGGGGGGAAGCCTGGCTGCCCAGGGAAGGGGCTGCGAGGAGGAGGTACTTGACCTATGGAAGGAAACTGTGGATTTGGGAAGCGCTGAAAAGGTGGTGCATTTGGTGATGGTGGAGGTGGTACAGACGGATCGCTAAATCTACCCGTTTGAGTAGGTCTAAAACTGGGTGGTCCTGATCCAGCCATCGGACCAGGTTGTATGAAAGGTCTGGTATTTGGTGGAGCATTAGGAGCCATTGGTCTAAAAGGCGAAGCTTCTGAACCAACTACTGGGCCAGATGACTGAAAAGGAGTTGTGCCCGGGGGAGGAGCAGAAAACGGTTGATGAGAAGCCCTTGGAGGGTTAGAGTTTTCAGTCACCATGGTTTCTTTATCTAAAACAATATTTCTTAACAGTTATGCTTCCATCAATACTCCTGAAACAACATGCCGTAAATCACGTGTCATTGATAATGGAGAAAAATACAAAGAACATAAGAAATATTGATTTGCAGCAATGTCACTAAGAAAAAAAAGTGTGTCTAGCAGTAGAAAATTAGCATTAGCTGTTAGTGCATTACTACTTAAAAAGCTTTGATAATTGACAGTCAAATAGCATCAAAATTACAAGTCGAATCAAGCGATATATGAGCAATCAGCAAAACGGACTCCAGGATGGATTCTGAAAACATTAGGCTACAATTATAGTCTGAGATATATAGGAGGGAATTTAACTACACTGCAAGTCTTTCCAATGCAACCACTCAGCATACATTCGATTCGAGCATTGGATGTCCGTAACAGAGTCCAGGATCTGAATAACCAGTTCTGTCACAGGCTAAGCTACAACTAATCACCCAGAAATGAATGGTTTTAAACAGGTAGAAGCTAGAATTTTGGAGCCAAACCAACACAAAGGTGTCCTTTTTATGTCCATCTAAAGCCCAAACACAAAGCTCATAAGAAACAAAAAATCAAAATTACACTATCCGAAGACGAAATTACAGCTGAATTGGCGAATAAAGAAAATCAAGCACCGCCTAATCACAACTGACCCTGATCCCTAATAACCAGACAGAATTGGGGATCACATAGAGATAGACAATCGTTCATGTGAAAATCAGATAAAAACCCAGAAATCTTGTGATGCATAAGAGAATCGAAAACATACAAAGATCAAATCTTTATTCGGAATTGGAGATCTCGGCGGCGAAGGAGGAGTGGTGGGGGTGGGTTGGCAGAGTACGGTATTGAGCCCAACACTGAACCGAAGTGGAAGTCTTCAATGTTAGGGCTTCATCACAAGTCAGAGAAGCTGCCGATGGATCGTGATGTTGTAGAGAGAGAGAGAAGTAATGCGAACGAACGAACGACGACAAGATGTGGGTTCGGTTCAAAAAAGTACCAACTCTTTAGTTATTACACAAATTACACCAAATCAGATCCGGATACAGATTTGTTCATTTCTTCTGCAAGTGTTCAATTACTATAATACCCCTTTGTCAATTGGACTTCTAACATGGACAAGGGTATCTAGTGGGACTAATTTGGTGTGGGAAAGTAAGGGTGAATTTCACTAACACCCCTAAGTTTAGGAAGATTTTTACTTTTCACATACATCTCTTCTGACAATCTAAGTACCACTCCGTCTCTGCTCTTTCTACTTAAATTGACTTTTTGACTCGTTTTGGATCACTTTAATCGGGTGATTTGGATAGCAAAATAATAAGATTTTTTGATAATTTTTTCACCGTATTATAGAGAATCATTTACTCTACAACACCATGAAAAAATTATCGAAAAATTGCATATGTTTGATATTCAAATCAACTAGTCAAAGTGACCTAGTGAATAGTGGCAAAAGTCAAAATGGGTAGAAAGAGCAGAGACAGAGTGGTACTTGATAGACCAATGTTACACTTGAAAAGACTATTATACCCTTCTATGGTCATCTAACCCTAAATTATCGTCATCTCATCTCTGTTCTCCTTCAGAACTCCATGAATCACTTTTTTTGCTATTGAAGAAAAGAATAATAGGATGATGATGAACAAGAAAAGACAATATTACATTAATCTGGTGTAGTCTTCATCTCCCTCTCTCTCCCTTTCTCTGCCATTAAGGTTAGGTTAAAGGCATAGTATGGGTTTCAATATCCATTAGATGAGTGGTCGGGTGCGATTTGAAAAGAAATAGAGGAAAACGGGGTTCAATTTGTGGTTTCGGGGATTGGGTCTGGCTTTGTTGGGATTAGGCGAGTTCTCTGGGCGGCAATCATGGACGACTGAGGAGCTATGAGGGCGGACGTTGAGTTGAACGGGAGGAGACGAAGACTATGGTTGTCGCAAAAATGAGTATGGCAACAAGTTAACCTAGACACCAGTTTTACTTCAATCAGGGCACCGGATGAAGTACCAGTACGCGGGGCATGAGTTTATTGGGCCATCAGGAAAAATTCATTATCTAAACTTACATGATTTTCCCAAACTAGGCTCCATATTAATCCAACATTGGCTAACTAGTGTTTCCATCCCTATTTTCCTAACACGTGAGCTTTGATCACCACTCCATGTTGTGAACCTTTTACGACTTTGCTGCATCTTCTATTGCATGTCAGCACTCCTCCTCTGCCTTCCTATTGTTGGGTTTTAGGCAATCAAACTCAGCGAAAAAACAAATCTGCCAAATACCCACCAAGGACTCATGTTTATGAGCATAAGCAGATGTTTAGAGGTTTAACCAAGTCGCACTGATTGGTGACAATCATGGACGCTAAAGATTGCAGTGCATCTTCAGTATCCACATGAACGGTCTGAACTTTACTTCTTCCTTCTCTGATGCTATTGTTGGAGGTAGATGAAGATATTGTCTCACAAAATATGTTTGACTCGGATGGCTCGAACATCTCTCTCTCTCTCTATCTCTCTCTATCTCCCTCTCTCTCTCTCTCTCTCGAAACCCTAGCTATTCTGTATCATATATGAGTTGTGTTGGTAGGTGTAAGAACCCTAGCCATGGGTACACGGGTATTTATAGGGATGAGAGAATTTGACTTGGCCGTTAATCCTGACAGTTAGTATCTGTTTGCACCTAAGTCCGAAATCCATAATTGCTATTTAGTCCAATTAATGAGCAATTAATTCCAGCTTAATCGTGTGACCATGTATGTTCCCAATTACGTTGGCAGTAACAGTTACAAACATTGAGTGTTATATAGTAATACATATGTGATATCAACTAATAGGAATGTCAATGATCTAAAGAACCTCTATGAACTATGTTATTGTGTTGTATAATCCCTTCGTTCATATATCCAGATTAGACACGAGGCATGGAATGTCACCCTTGTAAATCCAACATATAGTTTCTCGGTTCCTTGAGTAGAATTAGATAAACAAATGACATCATTATCTCATATTGATTTGTTTGATCACGACCATGTATTTTCCTAATTCACACTCATCGAGTGGCCATGGATATTTACTTCTGCTATGTAGGAGGGAAAAATCATATCTACATCACTCACAACCCTCCATGGTTCATAACATGTCCAACCACCGACTTTATAATCACCTTGTTACAGTGTGATGTATGATGATATTAACACGTATCACTCCTCATCTAGGGAATGCAGTGACTTAAAGTCATAGGACCACAGCACCATTTGTCACTATGATAAGCACTCGTGACGCTCACATAATATCTATGTAGTGTTCTTATGATGGTCTAATCCAATACGCCATTACTCATAATGTGTACCCATGTGTTTGACTTGATATCGTATCAATATACCGGCATAGTAGTCTCGAAGCATTATAGTCTTCCTAATTAACAATAATACTACACCAAGGATATTTAAGAATACCACATGAATCCCATGGACTTCATTGTGTCAACCTATCACCATACAGATAATAAACCGAATAAATATACCTTTATCATTAAATGAATGTCACGATAATATAGATACACCTACAATGTCCTACTTGCACTAGACCCATTCTGATGCATCTCGTAAGCCTATATATCTAGTGTCGCCCCCATGCTTACGCTAAGAAAAGGGGTTTGATAAGCCGGTCCGCGAGATTGTCATATATTGGTACTTTGCATATCTTAACATCTCCCTATCAATGATGTCTCTAATGAGATTGTAACACCTTGTAAATTTCTATTGGGTTCAGATTATAAAAGTTTGAAATCTTGAGTCAGTTGTGTAAAGTATCTTATTCAACAGTATTTGCTGACATCTGATCAACAGGGGAAACCTTAGAATGTGAATCCACACTGGGGTTAACATGCAATTACTGGAAAACTGAAGGCTCCAATGTAGTTTCTTAAAATTTGATTTTTTGGCTAAAACTTGGCCATTTTGGAAATTACAAGGAATTGTGGGTTCTCGTAAAATAATTATAAATGTTTGAGAAATAATGTAAATATCCAAATACATAACTTTCCCTATAACTCTACTAGCACCCCCTAACTTTGTGAATTTTTGCATGCACCCCCCTTGTGCATGATTTCCACTTGGCAACCCCGTTGTTGTTGGAAATATGCCCTAGAGGCAATCTATTTCTTGTGACATGTGTGGATTTCTATTCATTATATTATCGATATGTCGATATTTTAACATGAATGAAGTCCTTAGGATATAAATGTTATATTCTTAAATATCCCTAGTCGATTATATTGATTAACAGGACAATCAACTATAGACTAGTATGGGATTGGATTGATATGGTGATATCAGGATCCAACACATGGGTATGCATTAAGAGTAATGGCATACTAGATTGACCCACGACGAGAAGGCTACATTAGATTATGTTAAAGTCACAAGCGCTTCTCGTAGTGCTAATGGTATTGTAATCCTTAGACTTGAAATCACTAGATATTCTAGTTGTGGAATATCGTGCTTTGATATAATGAAACGTTGCGCCTTAACTGGGTAACTAAAAAGATAATTATCGGGCATGATAGGAAGCAAACTTAGAGATCTTAGTGACTTAGACAGGATTTGTCCCTCCTACATAATGGGAGTAAATATCCATGGGCCACTCGAGGGATGGTGCTTATAGAATGTCTGGCCAGACTCAGATAAATCAATATGGAAATATTGATGTTATCTGCACGGAAAAGCATATTCCCATGATGGAGGAACTATGGATTGAATATACGAGTGTGAATAATATGTCTCGTGTCCAATCCTGATATGGAGACAAAGGGATAACACAATACATGAACATTGGGCACAAGGTTTGTCGGATGACTATGCAACTACTTACAAACTTAGTAGGACTAATTTGCAAGTTGGACTCATTCGTGTATGGACATGATTAGGATAGGGGATTTTATGCAGTCAACAAGGTGTTGTTGGACTATATAAAGGACACTCCTAGCGTCCTTCCCATACTAATGCTCATAACACAATGAGTGGGAGAGAAAAGCAAGGAGAGAGAGTAAATCCCAAGGAGGCCGAACCCCTTGGGATTGCCCCTACCTCGTCGGCCACAAAGACGGCCGAGCCCCTCTTCTTGGTGTTCCTTGTGTGATTTTTTTCCTCTTCCACCTTCAATCCTAGCTAGCACAAATTTTTGAAGGATCCGGTTTCAATCTTAGGAGTGGACTATCCATAGAGACGTGAATAATATTTCACGTGTCAAGTCATCACAGGAGAACTCGAAGGCATGTAGATACTTTATTCCCTCACTATCGTTATGTACTCTCTTCCTGTGATCCTTGGTGGGATTTGAGCAGGATTAATTTTGTTATTCCGCTGCATAACCTGCATCAAAACCCAACAGGCGTATTAGAGCCACATGTCGTAGAGCATAACGTGGTCTATGTGTTATTATTTTTGCTGTTTTACAATTTAATTATTGTTTATCGCGTAAAACGGACAAATCAAGCATATAGATGCATTTTGTGAATATAATTCAAGCCAAATAAGATCTATTATTACATGAATGTAAGGATTAGTGAATTTGCATCACATAGGATGTGAAAATCTTGGATCTAGAAAACTAGGGTTTGGCCACAAGTTGGAAAAAGGTGTCTTTCAAACTTGGAAACAATTAAACTTGGGCAACAAGGAAGAAGTTATTTTGGAAACAACTAAACTTGGGAAACAAGGAAGAAGTTGTTTTGGAAACAACTAAATTTGGGCAACAAGGACGAAGTTGTTTATAGAAATAACTAAACTTGGGAACCAAAGAGGAAGTTGTTTATGGAAACAACTAAACTTGGGAACCAAGGAGGAAGTTGTTTATGGAAACAACTCCCATAAGAGGTTTGCCCCCCTAGGGGACCGCCCCTCTCCTCCTTGCCGCCCAAGAAAGCCACAGCCAAGGGGCCAGGCCTCCCTAGCGCACGGCCTAGCCGTGTGGGCTAGGGGCCAGCCGACCCCAAGGCCTTGTGGCGGTCCTTTAGGGTTTTGGCCATGTAATGGTGGTCCTCTTGGACCGGTTTTAACCCTACTTCATCCAAAATCAATCAAAATTGACCAAGCGCGTTAAAATTGGATTTTAACTGTTTATGTGCTTTTTACATGGTGATTGGATATGGCCTTAGGCTGTGGTTTGTTGTACATGTTTATTTTGTGGTTTGTTTTACGGCCTGCGAGCTGATAAAATTAATGTAATAGTTAATTAGATATTACGGCCTGCGAGTCAGTCTTCTTCTCAACTTGTGAGATCTTTTTATTTAATATAGATGCTAGCTAGTATTAGACAAAATATATGATAGTCAAGATGGAGAAGAAGAACCATAAAGAATTAAAGAGACCACAAGATGGAGCATTCCACAAGGCTAAGGAGCATGGAGCATTCCACAAAGCTATGGAGCATGGACCAAAAGATGGTGACACATAGAGATGAGCTTGCTTTTTTTTGGGTTAATATATATTCTCATTGGCTTGGGAATATCTTAGTTTAGAGGCAATATCCATATCACTTTATTTTGTTGAGGGTTGTTTATTTATTGTCTTATTACTTTATTGTTGGTGTATGGTTGATGCATACAAAACTGATAATAAGAGAATAAGACAACCCGGATCTTTTATTTGTGATTTTGCCCAACTCAAAATAAGTAGATCAGTTGAAATGGATCAGCAATACAATTAAAAGTAGAAAAGCAAAATTCATCATTAAAAATATTGCGTTTTGCCTTCTCTTGCATAAACACCCTTCATGATGAAGGTCTATTAAATTCGGGCTTGCCAAAGCAAGGCATTTTAATTTACCTTGGTGTGTTGCGGACGCCACAAGCAAGTAATGTGTGATTGTTGCAATAGGTTGGACGCAACTAGGCAAAGTCAATTGGATTGATGAGCCTAGAGGCATGAAAATTGGGTGTTATCTAAAGGATAAAGAATGAGAAATTATTCACCTAATTGAACCAAGAGTTGCATGGGATGCAATGAAATTGTTCCTACCTAAATAACTAATTTTGGGTGGCTTGCCAAAGCAAGCTCAAAAGAAGTGAAGTATGGATCTTGGCCCACTAGAAAATATAATGATATTTTCTGCATTAATATGGAGGGTTATTAATCAGAGAAAAATAGTGGGAGCTATGTTTAACAATTTAAGTCCTTGTTAGGTATAGTCAAACGTCACAATTCTTTGCATAAATCCTATTGTGTTGAATACCCATGGCATTAAACAAACAAAATGTGACTTCATGTCCTTAAAATGACAAGCTTTCCGGAATCTAATTTTAGACTGGTATAAAATTGAGAATTATTCTCAAGTAAAGGAAAAATGTTGTACATTTTAGAGCATAAAGTTCTCTTCCCACCGACTACCTAGACACACTAAAACCTTATGGAAGGAACATCAAAGAATTGTTCTTTCGATGTAAATTACCTCATGTCAGCTGCCATGAACTCTAAGCTTTGGAAGCAAGATGAGAAATATGCAGGCGTATGATATGATCATACATTAAAAGAAGCTCTTTCAAAGAGCGAGCTAGACATGAAAGGCTTGAAGTGTTGCTCCACTTTGCACTCTCTTGCTTAGCACTCGTCATGATCAAGAAAGAATGAGTTTGGGCTTGCCAAAGCAAGGCGACTTAAATCATCGAGATATGACGCGATGACACAAGCTGGTAATGTGTGACTGCTGAAGCAAGAGGTGAAGCGCAGCTAAGCTACTTCAAAAGGAATGAAAGCTTAGAGACTGGGAATGATCTATGAGATAGATAAAGAATAAATAGTTATTCTCCCAAATGAACCGGGAATTGCATTAGATGCAATTATAGTGTTTGTTCAAAGGTGATTTACTCAATATGATTGAGAATCGCTATACAAAGCACTCATAAAGGGCTAAAGGCAAAACATGTTAATGGTTAACAGCATGAGTAAAGGAAAAAAGGTTTACGTCAACTCCATAGATATAAAGCAAGCATGTTGCTAAAACCAAGTTGCCTTAAAAGTCCGATAGGTGGTGTGGAGGATGAGAAATTGCCCCAAGTACCTGGAAGGAAATAATAAAGGAATTATGAATTCCAAATTAGATATTTTGTTATAGAAGTCAATATGTCTATCTCATCATCATGCGTATATGATACTAGATGAGGATCTCACATTTATAGAAATATGGAGGATCTCAAGAGATGTTGACAATTGGATAATGAAGAAATAAACCTACACGTAGGTCAATGAAGCAAGGGGTGGCTGAATTAGTCGTAGGGAATTATTTATACCTTTTGTAATTATCCATGAATTAGACAAATACGATTATGTCACTGCTTTGAGTAGGGACATTATCACAATTTCTTGTTTTTACAAGAAAAAACTTTTATTAAAATAATGGACAAATATTTTTCCATATATTTTGATAAAATGCATTATTGTAATGCTCTATTGTCTAAGTGGATTGTATATCCTTGATCATGATAATTTCATCTATAACATTAAAACCAAGAGGTTTGTATATAATGATATAAACCTCACTTGACAAATGCTAAAGGTGGTTTTCTGTACTTCATCATATTTACTGATGGGATTAGAGAAATATGAATTTGTGTATCTTATGAAGAAACAAATTAGAATCCTTTGAAGAGTTCAAGGTATTCAAGAATGAAGTAGAGAGCCAGCTTGGCAAAAGTACCGTGGCTCTACGATTGGATCGTGGAGGACAATACTTAAGCCAATAGTTTGAACATCTAAAAGAGTATGGGATGTGATCCCAACTCACTCTACCTAGAGCACCATTGTGGAATGGTGTGTCTCAGCAGAGACACCGGACCTTGCTGGACACGGTTCGGTCCATGATGTGTCAAACATAACTTCCAGTTTACTTTTAAGGGCCATGTTCTAATTACAGGAAATTTTGCCCTTAACCTAGTTCCATCTAAATTAATTATGAAAAACACCATATGAGATATGGACTAGGAATTGTCCTAGTATGTCGTTCATAAAGAATTTGGGTTATGAAGTTTATGTAAAAGGTTTACAGATAAACTTGAACCCAAGTCGGGTAAATGTACTATGTGGAATATCCTGAGGAAACAAAGGATATTATCTCTACAATCCAATCGAGAACAAAATGTTTGTTGCTCGAACCACTATGTTTCTAGATAGAGATTGTCTCTAAAAGAAACAGTGGGAGGACAGTAGAACTTGAAGGAGTTCAAGAACCACAAAAAGAACATTGATCTTTTTTATGGAACATGAGTATGATCATAAGGTGTTGTGGAGCAACGTACTTAAGTAACATAAGGACTTTGTAGGTCAGGCATGATATGTCAAGGGACTAGATAAATGTGGATTTCACATAACCCGTGAAATATTTCTCATAGAGATGAGCCTACAACCTATGAAGAGGCCACGAGTGGGCCATACTCTCAAAAATGGCTTGGAGCCATGAGATACAATATGGAATCCATGTATACCAACAGAGTATGGATATTGGTGGAACCACCTGAAAAGGTAGGACCCATATGGTGCAAGTGGGTTATGAGAAAACCTACATGGATAGTAATATGATTACTTTTAATGGACAGTTGGTTTGAAAAGGGCTTCCTGTGAGTTCATAGTATAGACTATGATAAAATATTTTTCCAATTGTGATGCTTAAATCCATTAACATCTTGCTTGTAGCAATCTATCTATAGATTGAGTCAAACTTCTCTGAGTTGGTATCTTCGAATTGATGATGCAATCAAAGGAGATTGGTTCCATCAAATTGAAGATGAAGCTTATTGTTATACCCCGTTCTCATTTTAGGGATAATCGTCATCTTTCGAGAGGTATAAATATTAAACGGGGAGGTATTTGTAGTTTTATAAAGTACAAACTAGTTAATTAAAGGAGGGTTTAGTTGTAGTTTGAATAAAGTCTAAAACCTAGTGAGTAAATACATAAAAAGTGAATTAAATATTAATGAAAAAAAAAACTCTGGTTTCTCCCAAACCCCAACACACTCCCGTTCCCCAACAACTCTACCTCTCTTCTCTCCCTCTCTCTCCCCGTCACCCTCCCTCTATATCTCTCCCTTCTCCCTGTCTTCTTCGGCAACACCCAACCCCCGAGACCACCTCCACCCTCACCTCCCTCTCTGCCACCACCTCCCTCTATCTCACTGTCCCTCTCTCCCTCCTCTGTTTTTGCAGAGGGAAACCCGCCACCCAACACCACCAACACCACTCCCGAAACAGCACCAACCCCCGACGCCATCACCACCTCCACTCTCCAGCTCTCTCCTCTCCCTCTATCACCCTCCTTCTAAATCTATCACCCTCCTTCTCCCTTCCCTCTCTGACCCGAGAACGACAAGAGAGTAGCAGCAGCAGAACAACAACCACCATCGCCGACCACCCTCACCGTCGGCAACCACCAAGGACCGCCACCACCTCCGTCTTTCTCCTCCTTTTCCCCCTAATCACGATTACCCACTGGGTTCGACCCTAGTAGCAGCAAAAAGAAGAAGTAACAGAGGCGGCCGACGCAGCAGAGCCACCTCGCCGCCGGCCATCCCACCATTTTTGCCGGCGAGATTTCGGCCCATCAAAACCGGAGCCACCCAGCCTCCTCCTCCTGTATCTTCAGCCTCCAGGAGGTCCGACCGACCACCAGAAGGTCCTAGCCGCAGCCAAGAACCGCCGGAGCACCGCCATCGAGCTCCATCACCGGCGACCTCAACGGGTGACTCGACCCGACCCATTTCTCGGCCGTTTCTCGAAATTTTTGGCGTGGGTATGCTCTAAACCCTCCCATAAGTCGTTATTTGTAATCGAAATCATGTTTTAGGACTTGAATTCACGTTTTGATCGAAGAGATTGGGTGTGTTCATGTATGGGGTTAAAGTGTCTTTTCGAAAACTTGGAGGGTATATAGTGTAAGAACTGAAACTCTCTAGATCATGTGGTGGTGATATTGGGGGGAGCTCCTTGTCTTTTCCATAAACTGCATTTTTAACACTTTATTTATATTAATGTATATTACTATTTGTTGATAAATAATTAAGTATTATATATAAACATGTTTATAAAGAAAATAAAGAGTTAAATCTCTATAAATTAGAAATTTGTTAGAACTAAGTATTATAGCTTGTTTTTATTGGGGAGTAGATAATAAGTTGACAAAATGACACTATTGTATATATATATATATATATATATATATATATATATATGTTGATAATGGGAGTAATAAGTTAAATTTTTGTAAATAAGAAATTAGTTATAATTAGAGTTATAACTCCCTCTCTTGAAAGATAAGTTAACAAAAGAAGAATTGTTTGTATATATGATTGATAAAGATAATGTTTTCATAATAAATGACACCTTAATTTCTATTTAAACAAATAGAGAGTTTCAAATAATTATAATCTCTTTTACGATAAATGAGCTTGTTAAAATTGAGTATTGCTAGGTGTAAATAATTTTGGAAACAATTTTATTAACAAAAGAAATGTATATGTATATTATTTTTAAATCATTGTTTTATGAATGTCATGAATTTCCTATAAATAGTATAACTCAATACTAAATAATAAATAGTTGTCGGATAGTACTTTAGCAATATTTTCAAAGTGTTAATCCTTATTTTCTTAAATAAATTGTAAGTGAAATATTATGGGATAACCGATTTTTAATTAAATAAGTATGCTATCGTAACATTTTCACTTTGGGGATAGTGAGGGTTAGATTTGACTTTTCGTCCTAGCCGAGCACTCAAAAAGGACTTGTGCATTTATTCGTTTAGAATTACCGGCCTCATGACTAGATGATTGATAAATTGTAGGCGACGGATTTGTGGACATAGGCTTTGTCGACCATCCTACGTACTGACTGCTGAGTCAACATCAGGTGAGTTTTACATGCTTAGCCTCGCGTGCCAGCTTATTTCGTGTCCACTACTTGCTTAATTGATAAATGGTCGTCGCATTTCATCCCCTACTTGATAAGTGTGTTGTACTTGTTTTCAAAACATTGAAATGTTATTTTGGCTTGGATACTGGTTATACTTGATCAGAAACAGTTAATAATGTAAAGTGAAAAGAAACGCATGTACCGGAACCAGTGAATATACTTTGATCGGCTCCAGCCGGGAACCCCGATACCAGCGAGTTCCCCTTGTCTACTTGTTGTAGCATGGATCTTGATTTATTACAGTTGGCTCCGGTCGGGAACACCGATACCAGCGAGTTCCCCTTGGCTTTTAGGCCTTGGACTTATAGTTGGCTCCAGCCGGGAACACCGAAACCAGCTAGTTCCCCTTGGCTCATACGCCTTGGACTTATGATTGGCTCCGGCCGGGAACACCGATACCAGCTAGTTCCCCTTGGCTTCTACACCTTGGATCTTTTGCTGCCATAGGATGGCTTAGGGACTCCGTGTGCCCTGACATCTAGATACCACTCCTTTGATTGACGCTCTTAGGGGGGTGTTGCAACACTTAAGGTCTAGAATGTCTTATGTGGTCATTATACTGGTCTACCCGGGTACTGTGAAATGATTGATAGTTCGATTACTGTGAACATCTTAATTGTGAGAGATATTATTGGATACTTATGATGCATCGTGGTAAACAGAATTCGTTGCACGAGAACTATTGTTACTTGACGATGTTGTTACATGTTTTTACGATGTTATAATCAATCTTCGGGACTCCTGAACTGTTTTTAAATACATGACCCTGCAACCTCTCTTAACCTTCCTGTTTTTACATGCTAAGGTGTATCTCACTCAGCATTTCTTGCTGACTTTCGAAAAACTGCGGTCTTTGTTTCATTCCCCCGCAGGTCTAGGAGCTGGGAGCTGGGAATAAGGGAATCGCAAAACTTATCTAGTATTTGGTAGCACTTTTATTATGTTGAACTCTTAGTTTAATTTCACCATGTATAATAGTATGCATCATGTCAAAGACAATTTATCGGTATGTAATATAAAATTATGGGATGTATTGGTCTTGATTTCCGCCACTTCATTTTGAGTAGCACCCTCCTGGGCTCTCCGGTCCGGAACGGAAAGCTCGGGAATCGAGGGGTGTTACACTTATGTTTACAAGAAGGTTAGTGGGAGCACAGTTATATTTTCTGGTCTTGTATGTAGAGACATACTTGTTGGAATAGATGCCCTAGAGGCAATCTAGTTTAGTATGAATTTATTTTGGCTAGAACATTCATTGTATTATTTATTGAATATTTAATATAATGAAGTCATTAGATTTACAATCGTGATGCTTATCTTAAATATCCCTAGTCCAGTATAATGATTAATAAGACAATCATCTATAGACTAGTATGGGGTGGGATTGATATGGAGATATCATGATCCAACACATGGGTGTGCATTAAGAGTAATGGCGCACTAGATTGACCCATCTCCAAGAAGAATACATACATGTTATGTTAAGTCACAATCGCTTCTCGCGGTGCAATGGTATTGTCATCCTTAGACTTGAAGTCACTAGATTACCTAGTTGTGGATTATTGTGATTTTGGTAGCGTCAAACGCTACACCGTAACTGGGTAGCTATAAAGGCGTGTACCGGATACAATAAAAATCAAGCATAGAGACCTTAGTATATGTAGATAGAATTTGTCCCTCCCACATAACGGGAGAAAATATCCGAGGCCACTCGATGGATAGTGCTTATAGAATGTCTGGCCAGACTCAAATAAATCAATATAGGACATTGATGTTATTTGCACGAATAAGGCTATTCCCAAGATCGAGAAACTATGGATTGGATATACGAGTGTGACTTGTATGTCTCGTTTCAATCCGGATATAGAGACAAAGGGATGTGACAATTACTTGTACAAGGTTTGTCGGATGACTATTCTATTAGTTGGCTAGAATGGATGTTTTGCTAGAAACCGCTCCATATTAGCAAATTGTTGCTACCAACTAGATAGAACCTACGGGGTCACACGCTATATAGAGTTGAACTAGATTTGGGGATTAATTAATATGATTAATTAATTAGAAGGATCACTTTGCAACACCTCGCAAACTTAGTAGGACTAATTTGCAAGGAAGGGACTAAACCGAATTCTAGTAGGACTAGAATAGGTCATTTAGGTAGTTAACAAGGATTTGTTGGACTATATAAAGGATGCTCCTTCCTTCCTTCCTTCCTTCCCACACTTGTGAACCTGTTATTCATAACTTGAGTGGGAGTGACAAAAGGAGAGAGAGTAAGCAAGCAAGAGGCCGAACATGAACCCTTGCCGCAGCCCCATCCCCGTCGGCCAACAAAGGAGGCCGCCCCCTCCTTGTTGACTCGTGTTGCGTGCTTTCTTATTCCTCTTCCTCCGTTCCAAGCTAGCACAAAGGAGAAGGAAGATCTAGATCTCAACTCTAGGCGTGGATCAACCGTAGAGACGTGACACAAGTCACGTTACAAGTCATCACAGGAGAAACCCTAAGGTGCGTAACATGATTCTTCGTTTACCATCGTTAAGCTTCTTGTCCTGTAATCCTTGGAGGGTATTGAATGGATAAATTATATTTTCCGCTGCGTATCCATGATCAAAACCCTACAATACTAATCATTGGGAATAATTACCCTACTTGGCAATCTTATGTAGATTGACTAGGGAATTAATCTTCAATAATAGACTTAGGCAAAGCAACATATAAATATCTATGGAGATAGATCAAGGTAGTAGTTTAGCTTAAGTCAAATTACATATATTGAAAAAGGTGTTGAGATGGTTCAACATGTATAGAATATAGATTCTACCAATGTCACATAGAATTAGTCTTTGGAAAACTAAGTGTCTTTCCAATAAGATTGGGAAGGGACCGTATGAATGAGATTCACGAGATGCGCCATGTTATGTACTAGGCCAGATGTGTCATATGGTATGACACAAAGATACCAGTCAAATCCGGGTGAAGTGTCACTGGATAACTATCAAGATTATCCTTAAAGTACTTGACAGTAACTTAGAATGAATTCTTGGTAAATGGAGGATAGGAAGAGTTTACTGTAAGGGGTTACAGTGATGAGAACTTCCAAACTAACAAAGAAGATTTCATATTATAGTTAAGATTTGTGTTTTGCACTAGTGGGAGGGACTGTGAGCTGGAAAGGTTCCAGGCAAGATTCAGTTGCCATATCTATCACAGAGGACTGAATATATTAATGCATAAGATGTTCAGAATATTCAATCTCAATCAAATTGTTGATAGAGGAGATGTGAATATTTGCAAAGTATCGGTAGATGTCTCTCTTACCTCGCACAGTAAAAGCTGAGGGCCGCGCTAGATCAATAGGCATATGATGCAGGAGATTGACTCTAGCGCAAGTGTGAGACTGTTGGAAATATGCCCTAGATGCAATCTATTTCTCGTCACATGTGTGGATTTACTATTCATTATGTTATCCATATGTAGATATGTTATCCTGAATGAAGTCATTAGAATATAAATGTTATATTCTTAAATATCCCTAGTCGATTATATTGATTAATATGACAATCAACTATAAACTAGTATGGGGTTGGATTGATATGGAGATATCATGATCCAACACATGGGTATGCATAAAGAGTAATGGCATACTGGATTGACCCACAACGAGAAGGCTACATTAGATTATGTTAAAGTCACAAGCGCTTCTCGTAGTGCTAATGGTATTGTAATCCTTAGACTTGAAATCACTAGATACTCTAGTTGTGGAATATCGTGCTTTGATATTATCAAACGTTGCGCCTTAACCGGGTAACTATAAAGATAATTATCGGGCATGATACGAAGCGAGCTTAGAGATCGTAGTGAAGTAGACATGATTTGTCCCTCCCACATAATGGGAGTAAGTATCCATGGGCCACTCGAGGGATGGTGCTTATAGAATGTCTGGCCAGACTCAGATAAATCAATGTTGAAATATTGATGTTATCTGCACGGATAAGCATATTCCCAGGATGGAGGAACTATAGATTGGATATACGAGTGTGACTAATATGCCTCGTGTTCAATCCGGATATGGAGACAAAGGGATAACACAATACATGAACATTGGGCACAAGATTTGTCGGATGACTATTTCTATTAGTTGGGTAGCGTGGATGTTTTGCTAGAGACCGCTCCATATTAGTATTTATTACTACCAGCTAAGTAGAAACCTATGGGGTCACACTCCCTATGGATTAGACCGGACTTGGAAATAATTAATATGATTAATTAATTAGAATGATCAATACGAAACTACTTGCAATCTTAGTAGGACTAATTTGCAAGTTGGACTAATTCGTGTATGGACATGATTAGGATAGGAGCTTTTATGCAGTCAACAAGGAGTTGTTGGACTATATAAAGGACATTCCTAGTTTCCTTCCCTTACTAATGCTCATAACACATTGAGTGGGAGAGAAAAGCAAGGAGAGAAAGTGAATCTGAAGGAGGTCGAACCCCTTTGGGACCGCCCCTACCCCGTCGGCCACAAAGAGGGCCGAGCCCCTCTTCTTGGTGTTCCTTGTGTGATATTTTTCCTCTTCCTCCTTCAATCCTAGCTAGCACAAACATTTTAAGGATCCGGTTTCAATCCTAGGAGTGGACTATCCATAGAGACGTGAATACTATTTCATGTGTGAAGTCATCACAGGAGAACCCAAAAGATATGTAGATACTTTATTCCCTCACTATCGTTATGTACTCTCTTCCTGTGATCCTTGGTGGGATTTGAGCAGGATTTATTTTGTTATTCCGCTGCGTAACCTGCATCAAAACCCAAGAGTTGTGGCACCTCACTTGAGAGGTGGCAGTCTCCTAAGACTCTCTTCCTCTGCCTGGATTGATCTTGTGTGAGAATCATATTCTCATCATCATCATCTTCAACCTCAACATCTCCACCATGCTCAACCACCACCGCTTCCACTAAACAACCATGAAACCCAAAACTGTTGCAGCTGGTAGGTCGTGGGACATCCTCGAGCTAAATTCCTATGTCAATTTGGCCAACAATCGAGCAATCCGATCGGAATCTTAGGTGAAACATATGAACGCTAGGTTGAAATTTGGTTAATTTCTCTATGATGTAATTCAACGCAATTTTTTATTATAGCTGTGACCCCGAGGTGGATGCAAAGACAGGGACTCCACTTTCAACCTTAACTTGTCGTCTAGCGCACCAATAGCCGAATTTTACAAATGCATCGCAGGAAATTCAAAGCTCGCCAGAGTTACAATATCTTCTTCATTCCTTTCTCTTTTTTAAGTTTTCTTGCACTTGTGAGATCCTTAGGGAGTGTAGAAATCATCTAAAGCATTGTAACCAACCCATAAACATGTTTAAGTGATGTTTGATTCGTGGAGTTAGCATTTTTCTAGCGGGTATACAGGGCATGTTCATGGCACCCATGTATCTCCCAACCTAGTTGATGGTTTTGTTGGATTCTTGGTTATGTGTATTCACTACACTCCATACTTCAACATCCATGTTAATTTAATCATGTGATATAAACCTCTATGCATCTCAAAAACGTGGCCAAAGTCTTTGTAAACTGTTGGAGCTTGAGTTTCAATTTGGGTCCTGCAGTTTTTCTTATCTTTGAGCTCTGCTTAGAGCCATGTTTCTCTCCCATGGTTATAGATTTTCGAGCTTAATAGCTATTTGAAAATCCTGGCCAAATATCTTAAACACTACATTGATCAGAAATTGTGAATGCATTTTTTAATCAATTGAAAATCAACCAAAACTTATGAGAAAATGAGCTGAAACATGAATGTGGTCACAACATAGTGTTTTAATCCTACTTTGAAGCCCTGTATATCCTTCCTCATATGTTGGATTCAACTCATGTTTCTTCATGTTTGTAGATGGTTGTGAGATCTTCCAATATATATATTGCATGACTCATAACTCATTCCCAATTTCTTAGAAATTGGCTTCAAAGTCACTGGATGTGACTGTTCTTCATTCATAAGAACTCAAGTGTTTTCTAAGTATTGGGAACTCAGTTTTCACCCAACTTTGACCTGAAAAATCTCCTTGAATACTTGGATCTCCTTAGGCCTTAATGTGTTCTGAAATCTTTGAGTAACCCTCTACAAGACTCTATTCCCTTTTTTCTCAATCTCTCTCAATTGCTCATAATCCAGCTTTGAAACTAGTGTTTGTGTTAATTTCACTATATCTTTTACTTTTAATTAGTCAGTTCGAATGATTTTTATAGACTTCACACCCTTGATCAAAGCTTCTCACTTTGTTATAATAAATCCCCCTATCAAATTTGACCAAGTTAACCTCCTATAAAACTCTATTTTTGGACTAAACTGTATAAGAGGAGTAAATTAGTAATTTCACATAAAATTTGTGTTAAGTACAAATCAATGTCTTGGAGCGGTGAAACTATCTCACACGGACATTTGGAGTCACAATAGGCTGTCTTTGAGTTATGCTTGACCAAGTCAACTGTTGGGGGTTTGTCTGTAATTTTAGTAAACTTGGGACCTATATGTACATAATTAAAACTTGGGAAATCGATTCAATTGATCTAATCTGAGACTCAGGGATACTTGAGATCAATATATTGAGTTTATAAGTGAGACTTTAGCCTTGACAGGACTTCTCAAATCAGCCTATTAGAATATCAAACCGATCAAAACTCTGATATTATGGGTAAGGGCAAAATAGTAATTCTCTAGCATGAGAAATCTTTACGAAAGATTCCCATAATGACATGCTAGACATAATGGTCAAGTTTGACCAAGTTTAAATCTCTAAAAACCCAGTTCAATTAAGTTGTCTTTGAGGGGTAAATAAAGCAATTTTACATTTTTTCAAATCAAACACTCAAATTATGATACAAAACATGACTTCATGTGTCTATGACAACTCCATGACATATGGAATCCATATTTGTCGATCTGGGTTTAGATCTGACTAATTAGACTAGAACATGGACTGAAACGCAAATTGGTCACACTCAAGAACTTAAGTGCAGATAATTGGAACTTGAAACTGACTCTTGCTGAGACAACTTGGAGACTTGGTAACTCACGAGATTGGTCAATTTGGCATAACTGGGGGGTTCAAGAATAGTGAGAGACTGTAGTGAAAAGACTGAGACTTCAGGGGAAAAATATTAATGATGGGCTAGTCAGCTACCATGTCACTTGCATGTGCATTTTACCTCACTATTCAGAACATGTATTGATGGTATATGTACATTTGTTTGTGTAGAGGTTGTTGGGATAGGGAATCAGGATCGCTGAACATGAAAATTGGGTTGGCTATCAGGTAAACATATGAATGTTAAGTTTCTATTGAGAAATACTATAATATTGATATACGAGTCTATGGATATGAAATACGAAACACATGGAATAACTAATGCTGGTTCATGAATATACACACACACACACATAAAACTTGTGAATATGGGTTTAATTTATGCTCGTCTTCGAATTGGTTTGTCGGTATTTGATTCATGTTTACTCCAGACCCTTGTATGGTCAGTAAAGTCTCCGGACGTCTGACTGCTATGGTAGCATACACACATGGGACTCGTTTATAGGCTTTTAGTTGGGATGTATCTAGTCGCAGCTTTAGGCAGCTAGTACTACTGCCTGGACAAACGATCCAATAGGAGGTGTGCACACTTAAGGTCTAGTTTGTCTTGGTGGATCAGTGGATACTTGAGTAGGGAATTGAATTTGGTTTAGCCTTCCTTCTCAAAAGTGAATCTGGTCCTCACAACCCTCTAGGTAGTGGGTTTTGGAATCCTCTGAATAAGGCTGGTCTGTTAATAACTATGTTTTATTTGGCATTGCAATAACGAGAATAGCCATCTTTGTGGTTTGATGATTTGAGTCAGGTTACTTGGAACATTTTATCCGTAGGTGCAGGTTAAACGTTTTTAAAACTGCTTAAATATACTTTTACTATAAATTCATGTAACTTGTCGTAATATGACGTTGTGACCTATCTGCCTTCTATAACATGGCAGGTGAGTATGCCGCAGTTGGGGGAGTAGACAATCACTTAGATATCATCACATAAGAGTATGCAAACTATTATTGTAACACCTCCATCCTAACGTACTGGAGAATTACACTTGGAATTCTCTTTATCTCCAGAGATGTCCTCCGCTAAGCAAGAAAATGCTCAGCAAGGAGTCCATCCCTAACGGTACTGTTAAAAGACGAAATTAAACAAACAAAAACTTAAAAGATACTTACTATCATAACTAGCATACTCTGACGTATGAACTGTTGGGTTTTATAACGGATTACGCAGCGGAATCAAACAAATAAGATCCGCACAAGACCCACCTAGGATCATATGAAGAGACATCATAATGATAGTGAAGGTTAAAGTAACGATTACCTTGTTTGTCTTCTGTGATGACTTCAAACGCAAAATTGTGTTTGTGTCTCTATAGCTAGTCCACGGCTAGGATAAATAACTAGATTCCTCCACACCTTTGTGCTAGCAACCGGTAGAGGAAGGAAGAAGAATCACACGAAACGAGACACCCAAGGCCGCGCCTACTAGAGGCCGACGACAATGGAGGGCCGGACGGGAGGGGGGATCTGATTCGGCCCTTCCTTGTCTTGCTCTCTCCTTGCTTTTCTCTCTCTCACTCAATGTGTTATGATCATTAGTGTGAGAAATAAGCTAGGAGTGTCCAAAATATAGTCCAACAACTCCTTGTTAACTGTATAAAGTCCCCTATCCTAATCCTGTCCATACACGGAGTTGTCCGTCTTGCAAATTAGTCCTACTAAGTTTGCAAACAGTTGCGTATTGATCCTTCAGTTAATTAATCATATTAATTAATTCCCAAGTCTAGTTTAATCCTTATGGCGTGTGACCCCATAGATTTCTACTTAGTTGGTAGTAACCATTACTAACATGGAGCGGTGTCTAGCAACACATCCATGCCACCCAACTAATAGAAATAGTCATTACTTTGATAAACCTTGTGCAAGTATTGCCTCGTCCCTTTGTATATATATTCGGATTGGACACGAGACATACAAGTCACACTCATATATCTAATCCATAGTTTCTCGTTCCTGGAAATAGTCTTATCCATGCAGATAACACCAATATCGTATATTGATTTACCTGGGTCTGGCCAGACATTCTATAAGCACCATCCCTCGAGTGGCCGTTGATATTTACTCCCGTTATGTGGGACGGAAAAATTCTATATACGTCACTACCATCTCTAAGCTTGCTTCCTTACTGTGTCCGACTAACGCCTTTATTAATACCCAGTTACGGTGTAGCGTTTGAAAATGTCAAAACACAACATTCCACAACTAGAGGATCTAGTGAATTCAAGTCTAAGGATGACAATATCGTTGTCACTACGAGAAGCACTTGTATGTAGCCTTCTCGTTGTGGGTCAATCCAGTATGCTATTACTCCTAATGCATACCCATGTGTTGGATCGTGATATCTCCATATCAATCCAACCCATTCTAGTCTATAATTGATCGTCCAATTAATCATTATAATTGACTAGGTATATTTAAGATAAACAAACACATTTGTAATCTAAGGACTTTATTATATTAATATCTCCATAAATAATACAATGAATGTTTCTAGCCAAAAACATTGTTCATACTAAAAAGATTGCCTCTAAAACATTTATTCCACTCTAAGTGTTTGTCTATACCCCCAGTTTCCCGCGAACGCACGTGCCGAATATAGAAGGCAGAGACGTAACAACGTTAGATTACACCAAGTACAGATAGAACTTATGAAAAGTAGATATATAAATATATATATATATATTTTGAAAATGTTTAACCCGCACTTAATATGTACCGTTCCCATAACCTGACTAAAAGCAAAAAAATACAAAGATGATGATCTCAGTTATTAAAATATCAACTAATGAAAAATTATTAATTGACCAGCCTTATCCTGAGGATCCCAAATCCCACTACCCAGACGGTTGTGAGGACCAAACTCACTTCCGACAAGGAAGAAAAAACAAAACCAAATTCCCTACTCTATCCTGACAATCTCCACACATAAAAACTACATATACTATCAATACATGTCCTAATTATTGAGGTAAAATGCATATGCAAGTGTCATGCTAGCTGTCTAGCACAAAATGACTATTTTACTCATGAAGTCTAAGTCTTATCAGTACAGTCCCTGAACCCCTCAGTTATGCCTAATTTACCAGTCTCATGAGTTACCAAGTCTCTGTGTTGTCCCAGTAAGAGAAGATTTCAAGTTCCAATTATCTACCCTTAAGTTCCCCGGGTTTGACTAATTTGCATTTTAGTCCCTACTCATGTTTGATCAATCAGATTAAAGTCCAGATAGAAACAATTTGGATCCTTGATATTTTGAAACTGTTAGAGATACAAGAGGTCATGTCATGCATCATGATTTGGGTGTTTGACTGGAAAAATTATGAAATTACTATTTTACCCCTCCTCGACAACTCCACTGAACTAGGGTTTCTAGAAAGCTAAACTTGGTTAAATTTGACCCTAAGTGCTGAAATGTAATTCTTGAACAACTTTTTAGAAGGGTGTTTTGGTCAATTAAGTCATCTAATGAGTTAAATCAGAAAGTCGAAGTTGAGAAGAAGTCTTCTCAACTAGTCAGCTTCATACTCAGTTTCTGGTACAATGAAGAAGATATTTGAGAAACCAAGATATGGGTTTTGAAAATTTAATATTGTGGTTTCTAGATCATATATGTACTTCCAAGAACTTAGAGGAGCCAATGAGAAAAGAGCGGTCAAAGTTGATCCGAAACAACAATCCAACACTTCGAATACGGTTGAGTGTTTTCATCGTTTCAAGCTAGTCACTTTCGACTTGATTTATGAGCTATTTATCAAGGACATGATAAGTGTTCCTCTAGGAATGACTTCAAGTATTATCAGCCAGGTTCTCAAGGAGAAAGCATAATGCAGTTTGAATAGATATTTTATGACCGCCAAAACTTGACATATTGAGATCAATTTCTTAACGATTTATGGGTTAATTAACTAATTTGATTTAGTTTAGAGGATAATCCATTAGAATATTAAGGGAACTCATAGAGAAATACTTGAAGTAATTTCAACCAGCTTCACATAGAAAGAAAGAGAACAAGATTTGGTTAAAGATTCAAGGAGTTATGATCATTAGGAAACAACTAGTTGATAAGCATAATTCGAAACTTAGACACATCCTCTCTTGGTGCTGCACCTTGCAGCCCAATTTCAAGGGGATTCAGTGAGTGTTTTGGGTGGTTCAAAGCATGAACTTGAAGATCCACTATTCAACTATTCACACGAGAAAAAAGTGGTCCATTTCAGTAAATGATGATTTAGATAAGACTAGTTGAACACAGAGTGTTGAGAGGGGAGTTCCACACTTAGTCATAGTGAAACCTTAAGACATCAACTTTAAAGGAAGTTTCATGTAAGTTAGAGACTATTTTATACCAAGAAATCAACATAGGTTGTAGCATTATGGTAGATGAGTTTACAGGAAGAAGAAGTGGGTCGAGACATGATATCATGAGGGAGTAACATTCATCTAAAAATCACAAAAACTCACAGATCATGAACAATATCACTTGGGCACAGTTTTGCAGCAACTTTAACCAAGTTTTTAAGAGGATTAAAGATTGATTCAGAGCAAACAAATATAATAGCATTGTAGTAGGATGTGAATGGTTTACTCAGGTCCATAAATTACAGAAACAACTCTTAACGAAGGAGATACAGTATCAAAGTTGGCTACAACCTACTCTGCCAAGAACACAACCCAGTTCAAGGGCATTACGTAAGGGGTTTAGCTCAATTTTCAGTCAATATAGACATGAAATCAAACAATCTTAAATGTTACGTTGACGAGCATTCCTCAAGGTTTTCAAAGAGCTACCAGGCTCTGCAACACAGATAAACACAAACAGAGAAACGAAGCTCTGAACAGAGCATGTAATTCGTCAGAAAAACGCACGGGTTGAGAATCAAACCCGATTCAAACAAGTTTCTTGGCAGTTTTAAAGACGTTGATAAGAGGTGACTTCATTGGATCTCTTTGGATTACTTATGTAACCCTAAACTGGAAGGAGGTATTGGTTTCAAGGAGTTATAAACTTTCAACCTTTCTATCTTTTCCAAACAGTTTTGGAGAACATACACTCAACCTAAACCCCTTATCTCTCAAGTTATGAAAGCCAAGTACTTTAGAGATGTGAGTATTATTAATGCAGAGTTGGGTTATAATACTTATTATCTTTGGATAAGTATTATTATGTCCAAACATATCATCCTCACTGGTTGTAGATGGGTTAATGGGCCTAGTAGTAATGTTAATGTCTATAAGGATAATTAGATTATTGATGGGGTGGGAAGAAAGCCCTATAATCAACCTTCTCTTCCTATTAACTTTGTTATTTATGTTTTGATGTGTCCTAACAGAAAGTGGAACATACAGAACCAACATTTCAGTGCAGAGGATGTAGATTGCATAATCAAGACTCCAATTTCCATTTCCCAAATCAATGACTGAATTTGCTGGAACTATAACACTATAGATAACCACACAGTTGTCTTCAGGTTATCACATTGCTTTGAGTGGAGATTAAATGTCAAGAAACAACATGGTAATAGTAATTCTGGTGCCGCTAATAAAGAGTGGAGATTAGTGTGAAACTTATTTCTCCCTCCAAAAATAAAGCACTTCATTTGGCATTCCTGCAACCACCTCCTTCTTATTAGATGTAACCTCCTTCGTCATGCAATAATTGTCCAGACTGATTTCCCTCTTTGTCACCAAGAGCCAGAAAGTCAACTTCACTTGTTCAAAATATGTAAGAACATTTTTTTTTGATGGAATAAGATAGAGGGTTGCATGGATTTATCATGTGATGAAGAGGATGACATATCTTGGATATGTACTTTGCTACAGAAAAATAGTTAGGACTGTAGCCTTCAATTAGTGGCTTCTATGTGGATTATCTGGTGCTTCCGTAACCTCAGAGTGTTTGAAGGAGTTGATATGAATGGAAATCAAATTAGTAATCGGGTTTATGTAATTTGTATCGAGTTCATGCAAATCCAGAAGATTACTGAAGATGAAGAAATTGAGGTTTTACTTGACATCCAGACTCGTCCTCCACTCGAGTTTGTGAAAGTCAATACTGATTATGCTTCAAACAATAGTAATAATCGATCTTTGGCCAGAGCTATCTCCAGAAACAGTGATGGTGATTTCCTTTGGGCGGAAATAATCTCGATTATGCATTTTCCTAGTTCTGATACGGGGTAAGCACATGCATTAGTTGAGACAGCTCATTTGATTACTAACTTAAATTTCAATTCTACAAGCACAATCTTCGAAACATATTCCATCAGTTTGTAGAAGATTTCATCAGAATCGTCAATGGAGAAACGAATGGGAGGAGATTTTGGTAGCAATTCACTACTTCATTCGTTTCTCCATCGACAAATTGCAGTGCTCCATAGCTTTTATAAGGAGAGAAGGTAATGAACCGACGAGTTCTCTAAAAACAAAAAGGTCCTGACAATGCGACGATGTATACGATGCACTCTCCGACTTATCTCGTCCCTATATTGGAAGATGATAAGGTTAGGTACATGAATTTATCTTCAATTGTCTAAGGCATGTTTGGTCAGCTGGTCGTTTAGTTTTTCTGCCTTGTTCTAGTTTCTCTATTATGATGTGGTTGTATCATTAGTGGGTAAGGTTTTATGTCCCACACTTGTTGTTTTCGGTTGAAAACCTTATACCACCCTACCACAACAGTAGGTTAACTAAAGAAAAGATACAATGGTTTGACTATTAACCTACTCCTTTAGGGGAGGGTGAGAGGGGCTCTAATACGAGCCAATGAACTGGGTGTTAGGTTCCCTTTCCACTGAAAGAGCTGCCAAATTCAGTTTATCACGTATTTATCATGTGTACTAGCATGAAATAGTAAGGAAATACTAATGTAATTAGTAGATTAGATCATAGAAGAAGTAAGGAATTGGAGAATGAGGGAAGAAGTTGAATATTTCATAACACGCCTCTTCAGAATTACAACTTTCCATTTCATTATTGAAGGGGGAGGTAAGTGTAATAAACAAAAGGAAGTAACATTCCTAGCCACATTAGCCTGAAGTGACCAACTCGGACCAATCACTGAACTTTCCTGAGCTGAGGTGACCTACTTAAGTGAAACACCGGTAGCTATATCAGTCGTAGCCACGATTAGAAGTTTTTTTTTTTTGAGAAATCGTATTGTCGTCAAGCGGGTCTGAACCCAAGACCCCATGCATGAGCTTCCAAAGCTCTACCACTTGAGCTACAACCCTATCTGCTCGAATTTGGTTTCTAATTCCTCCGTTCATGTCATCAGTTTGGCAACTCTTTCATTTTAGTCCATTTGCTAAATTCTAACACACAATGTGCAATTTAAGTAATTGGACCACCACAACGACGTCGTTCCCTTCTTCGTCTTCGTATTACAATCACCTTCTTGTATCAGAGCCGTCAAAGGCCATTTGCTCGGCAACCATGGCTTTCGCAGCCCTAAGATCCATCACTCGACCTCTGTCGCGAGCCCTCTTCTCCTCCTCCACTACACTCTCTCTCGCAAGGCCTGCTTCTCGATCGACGGCCGTCGTAGCTACTCCCTTCGGTCGGAGTGTTCCATGGTTCCCGACGTCCAGCGCTTTCCACAGCTTAACTGACACTCGGCTTCCCAAGAGGAAGCCCGCTGATAAACCTCGCAGAAAGAGAGCCAGCTTGAAACCCCCTGGTCTGTATATCTCAAAATCTCATATTTCGCTTGAGCAAATGTAGGGTTTCAGTTTTACTGCCTGTTTGTGATCTAAAGTAAGAATTTGGGTTTTTTTTATATCAGTGAAGGAAAAAATCAGAGTTTTCTGTGTGAAAAATTTAAAATTTGGGGTTCAATGTGTTGAGAAGTCCCACACCGGACATTAAAGAAGAAGAAGAACAATTAATAAGTTTCCTGGGCTACTCCCCTCATTGCCAATTGGTTTTTGAGGTGGAACCCCATGGATTTCTTACATGGTATCAGAGCCTGGTTAACAAACATGTGAATGGTCTAACGACCCACGCGCTCACTGTCACTTGCAGACAGAAAGATCCACGTATAGGCCAAATAATGCCACCTATATGTGAGGGGGCGTGTTGAGAAGTCCCACATCGGACATTCAAGAAGAAGAAAAACAGTTAATAAGTTTCCGGTGCTACTCCCCTCGTTGCCAATTGGTTTTGAGGTGGAACCCCGTGGATTCTTACACAATGAGCTAGAGGAAATGAGTTTGAATTCGGGGAAGGCAATTGTTGAATTGGACAAAGGCAATTACTGTGTGGGAAAATTGTTATTGATGTTGCTCGTTTGCCTTATTCTGTTGTCTTTTTTGAGTTTGTTTTGAGTTCAATGAACATAGTGGTGGGTTTGAATTGGATTTTCATTCATCTTTTTGGAGTTCCATGAAACTGCAGGACCATATGCTTGGGTTAAACATGTGGCTGGCGAGCCGATACCTGCAAACCAACCCAATGAGGGGAGCGTCAAACAAAGAAATGAGAAAAAGAGAATGAGACTGAGGAGGGCATTTATGTTGGTAAGTTTGTTTTCTTTTCTTTCTCTTTTACCATTAGAGCTCTTGTTTACATTTTCCTGCCGTCAGCTCTTGTTTACATTTTCCCCTTTCTGTAAATCCTGAGAAACCATTAATCAAGCTGGATGGATGTCCCCTGATTCCTGAAGATTAGAAGAGAAAGTCGATGCATGTGAACAATTTTGATAGTAACTACTGTTAGGAAGTGATTTGAATCTGTGGTTCTATACTTGTATCTCATGTGTCAGAAACTCAAGAAAGGTTTTAGCCAAACAGTTAACAGTATCGTCAAATCTTTTTCTAGAGGCAGTCTGAGGATTGTGTTTCTACTTCGAGAAACTGTATCGTCACTTACATGCTAAATCATTTTATTGATGCATTCATTGAATTATGTGCAGCGTCCTATGATGTACTAGCTTATGTCGTGCATATCTTGTCGGTTAAATCTAACCGACAAGATACTACAGTTATCCATATCAGTAAATACTAAATATTTGAAATACACATGGTCAAACACTACAGTTATCCATATCCAAATATTTGGTTGAATACAGTTAACGCCCTAACAGATTCAACCACCACAAGTTGGGAGAAATGTCTCATTGACCCCACAGTTTGAAATGAATTTCTTAATGTTTATGAAGTTCTTAGCTGTCCAAAGTTCTCGTGGTTATTTCCCCTATTTTTATCAAAACTATGTGAAGGTGGTATTGTCCATAGAAGAATGATATATCAGGTTCTTATATTCTTACATTTCGGGCACTTGTACCATTGTAAAGTTATTGTCGCCAAATTCAATTTAATGGCCATTCATAAAGTTTCATAACTATATCATTTGATTAGACATTTTGGAGCAATGTCAAACTTGTGTTAGGCATGTAAGCGAAATGTCAGTGTTGGAAGTGTATAGAATCATACAACTCTTTCTAGAGTGTCATTCCTTCGTAGGTGAGAACTTGTGTTAGGCATGTAAGAGGAGTGTCAGTGTTCAGAGTGTGATATCATCCAAATCTTTCTAGAATGTCATTCCTTCCTAGATTGAGAACTTCTACTGTCCATTTACCGTTTATTTCATCCATAACTTGGAACCCCGAAACGTACTGAAGTTCAACAATCCGAATGTGAAACCCACCCTTTTTACCGCAAGACACGATTTTGGATGCCTTCAGTTTGATAATTTGGAGTATTTTGATGTTTAATTCGTCAACATTGCAGGTTGTCTCCGTCAATATTATGCTTCATTATCAAATATAAAGAAATGAGATGGTAGTCCAAGATCGATTATTTCTCGCAGTAATGCCTCTTTATGATGTTGCAATGATTGAATGAGAGATCACAGGACTAGTTAGAATCATGGAAAGAGAACTACAATCTAAAGGTTTAGGATTTATATAACCAAGATGAAGTATATGGAACGTAATTTTATCTGCACTTGGGCCTTGGGGTGTAGTATACTGCATGAAAATAACAATTGGTGTGAACGAGGGGTCAAAGGAGAATCACTTTAGATATCTTGCGAAAATTATATAATGATGGAGTGACAGATGAGGTTATTGAGGAACTCGGTGCTGGCTGCAATGGCCCTGAAAGCTTCCTCTTCACCTCCTCCTTACTTGTTGTCGTCGTTGTCTTCTTTTATCTTCTTCTGTTTGTTTTTATCTTTTTTTTTTGGTTAATTCAGTATGTTTTACGCAATATCTGGATATTTAATTGTAGAATTGACCTTACACATGCAGATTTCGGTTAACTTTAACAGAATCGCACATAATAACCATAAAAAAAAGACAATGCAAACAACAGGGGGGATAAATGAACCCAATATGGAACACGACACACAATGAAACAATCAGCAGAATCAAAACAATGCACCCATAGAAGACACAAGGAGAGAAATTTGTTTGTTGTGGTCTGCTCGTGTGTATCAATGGCCCTTGGATGGTGTAAGTCAAGGGTGTTACCACAAGGGACAGAAAAATTGAGAAAAGACAATAAGACAAGATCTGGTCAAACTAAACTCAAGAAGAGCTATTTTGGAAGTACAGCCTTTAAGGAAGATTATCCTTGTAATCAACTCAGTTAGATGGAGAAAATGCTTGTTTTTTGTAGAGAAGTACAAAATATAAAATCACTATGGAAGTGAGAGTTTGGATGTCATACATTTCCCATTTTGATTGCATTGACAAATCTGTCAAACTAACGATTGATAGTGTGAACTATCTTGATCAAAGCCTTGTGGGTTTGATGACTCACTGAATATCTTCGTTCTGTGAAAGCTTTGTGTTTCTGCGTTTTATTCATTAATCTAAAGGCATAATTGTCATAGCTGCATAACTGCATTATGCCTGCTGGGAATGTGAAGATGTTTCTTAGGAAATGCATTAACCTGGAATGCCAAATCCTATCAAGGACGAACTGTTGTAGACACTGCACGTGCGTGTAGAGTATACTCCACCAGATTATATAGAGAAGCAAATCTCAACTCTTTTTTTCTGCTCGAGTAACTTTAGTACTTCACTTTGCTGTTGCCTACTTGATACTGTTTCACATGGACCATGGCATTATTTGATTTCATGTGTATGTTCACAGTCAGAGAAGAAGAAACGAAAAGCTGAAATGCAAGAAGCAAAAAGGAAGAAGATTGCTAAAAGAGCAGAACGCAAGATGGCTGCAGAGGCAAGGGAACGAGCATGGGAAATGCGACTGGCGGAGTTGCAGCGCCTAGAAGAAGAGAAGAAAAATTCCGCAGCCTGATCTCTCTTTCTTGTAGGCCTTGCAGACTGATTTGCACCCCTTGTAGGCCTTTTTGGGCCCATATAAATTGAAACTGAGTGTTGGTTCTGTTATAGTTCAAAGTTATGTTTACGATGCTCTTTAAGTCAAATGAAGTCTTGTAACATTCAATTCTGCTCCTTGAGACTTCAACTCATGCAAGTTTGAGCTCATCTTTCTGCACAATAAACCATCATTTGTCAGCATATTTCCAGGGGTAGAGTTCTTCTGTTGCCTTCAATATGGTTCTGCACTTAGAAATACTCATTCTATTGTAACATCACTCTGGTCAAGGAGACAATTAGATTCGCATCAAATCCACGATAGTGTTCGCTTAGGTTGTGTTTGGATAGAGGATTTGAAATTTGGATTGGGTTCAAAGCAAGGATTGTATATACATAATTGAACGCAGTTTGGACAAATAACTAGTGGAAGAATAATAAGATGTATAAAAAAGAGTCTCAATAGCTCCAGTAAGATTTCAAAAGACATGTACTTGGTAGTCATTTGAAATCCATTATGTTATTTCTCAAAAAATCTCTCAAAAAAAAAAAAATATCCAATATGTTGTGAAGGATTTGTTGGTCACTCTCAAGTCAAATTTAACCTTATTTTGTAGTGAAAAACGACTTGATCCTACACCGAATCAAGTCCAAATCCATGCTCAATTCCCCTGTGCATCCAATTAGAGCCCTGGCGAATTGACAATGACACGAATGTACAGTTCCTATCTCTTTCCCACAGAAGAAGATTGTACAATGAGAAATTCTAATCTCATCTGTTGATTGCTTTCGTAACACAAAACTGTATATCAAAATTCTACAAGAACATTACAGAAATCGATGACACTGATGTATGAAGATGAATTCAAAAGCCACAACATTACAGAAATCGGTCTTCTTCCCCAGGATTGCAAGTAGAATAAAGATCCAATGCCATACCCAGTCTTCTGCTCCGAGGTGGAAGCTACGTGCATTCTTATTCCCTTGATGTCACAGTACTCTACAGAAATCTTTAGAACCTAAAGGCACGCTACAGCTTCATCGTGCAACATAACATTGTAAAATGAGCTCAGCTTGGTTATGGCAAGGGCTTCCCCGTACAGCGAAGCTCTAGTTGACTTTGAAATCCGAACTTCTACATAGTCTCCAACAGTTGACATCCGCTTCACATCACGATTATCTCGGTCTGGTATTGGGAGGTTGACAAATGAAACCCTGTGGCCTCTATCACTCTTGCCGGAGAGTTCTGTGTCCGGAGCTCTTTTATTCGGCCCTTCAACCAACACCAACTGAGTGCTACCGATTTGGGAGTCAAAGCACTGACCCGTACTCTCGCGGAACGTCTCAATGAGTTCTGCTAGCCTCCTCTGTTTGACACCTTCAGGGACATCATCAGAATAGTTCCGATGGGCGTGTGTTTTCTCCCTCATGCTATAAGCAAACATATACGCCATGTCGTAACCAACGGCCTTCACAAGGCTTAGTGTGTCTTGGTGTTCCTCCTCTGTTTCGCCACAGAAGCCTGCATATAACAAAGGGTCAGTTTATGCCAGAGAATGCAAGAATGAGAGCCCCAACAAAGACAGAAGCATAATAGTCCTTAAGGCTCTGTTTGGTTCACAATAAAATGTTTTACAAGGGAAAATATTGTGTAAAATATTTTGTGTGAAAAAGTTCTCTGCAATTATTTTCTCGTGTTTGGTTGACACTTACCGAAACAGTGGTCCGCGACGGCAGTGGCAGTGAAGGTGGGTGGCGGTGATGGGTCGTGGTAGAGGTAGGTGGTAGTGATTGTTATTGGTGGTGGGGTTAGTATGAGCTGTTGTTGTGCTCCTTCATTCTCCGGAAATGACTTACGGATTTGAAATGTAAAAATCATTTTACATCATTTGAGGGAAAACATTTTACAGGAAAATATTTTAACTCCAACCTAACAGCACCAAAACACCAAAACAAGGGAAAACATTTTACAAGAAAATGTTTACCACCAACCAAACGGAGCCTAAATGTCCGATCAAATAGTAAGTTAATATAGAACAATCACTTACCACAAATGAAGTCACTGGTTATCCCAACATCTGGAATAATCCTGCGAATTTTTTGCACAAGATCCAAGTATGCTTCTCGAGTGTATCCACGACGCATTCTTTCAAGTACAGTGCTATTACCACTTTGTGCAGGCAAATGGATGCTTTTACAGATATTATACCTATCCCGCATTACATACAGTAGCTCATCTGGGTAATCTTTAGGGTGGGGAGATGTATATCGGAATCTCATTTCTGGAAACTCTGTCGCTAGTTGATCCAAGAGATCCGCAAAGCGTCGACCTGTCTTCTTGACCTTGGAAATGCTGGAAAAACCTTCACTGAACTTCCAACTGGAATCCGTCGTGACATTTTCGGCAAATTCAGTCACATCATTGTAACTATTTACATTCTGACCCAAAAGTGTCACCTCTTTCACACCGCCTTCCCAGAGCTCTCCTACCTCTCTCACAATTGACTCAATTGGACGCGAACGCTCTCTGCCTCTGGTGAAAGGAACAATGCAAAAGGAACACATGTTATTGCATCCTCGCATAACAGAGACAAATGCTGTGATTGAGTTGCTAGAGATGCGCACAGGACTAACATCAGCGTAGGTTTCTTCAAGTGAAAGTAGTGTATTGATGCCCTTTTGACCGTAGTCTACCTCCTGTAAGAGCCTTGGCAAATCTCGGTAAGCATCAGGACCACAGACCACATCGACCATCTTATCTGCATCTAATATTTTTTCCTTTAACCTCTCAGCCATGCAGCCCAACACGACAACTTTAGGAGGATGTGAGGAATTTGACCTCCCACTAGCAACATTTTTCTTCCATTGCCTCTTTAGAAACCAGAAATAGTTAAGCCTCTGCCATACTTTCTGCTCCGCATTGTCCCGTATGGCACAAGTATTAATAAATATTACCTCCGCACTCTCAGGAACCTCGGCAATTTCAGTGTATCCATCTTTCTTCATGATAGACAAGACAATTTCCATGTCATTGACATTCATTTGACAGCCGTATGTTTCATGATATATGCGACCCTTTGGGAGAGATTCAGAAGCTGGGGTAGAGCTGAAAGTAAAAGGACAATAATATAAGTGTGACTTCTAATGACCAAAGCGGGCTAATGGGCTAAGTTTGCAATGTCCCTGATTGCATCCAAATATTACTCTGCAAGCTCAGTCAAACAGTACATGATGACAATAAAGGCCAATATCAAAATACTGAAAACACAGCCAAAAGAATAAAAAGAACACTGGTTAAATAGATACTTCCTCTGTTCTCTCCGAGTCTTCTCAGTTTTGACTTTTACCACTAAT
Source organism: Linanthus parryae (assembly GCA_023055425.1). Classification (NCBI taxonomy): domain Eukaryota; kingdom Viridiplantae; phylum Streptophyta; class Magnoliopsida; order Ericales; family Polemoniaceae; genus Linanthus; species Linanthus parryae. The sequence continues at coordinate 42,771,960 of JALGPY010000007.1, forward strand.
CACTGGGTCACTTTGATTCAGTGATTTGACTAGTAAAACGATCCAAGAATTTGATAATATTTGAATCACGTTGCAGAGTAAACCTTACTCTACAACACCATGAAAAAATTACAAAGAAAAGATTGCATCGTTTTGCTATCCGAATCACCGGGTCAAAGTGATCCTGTTACGGGGAAAAAAAGTCTGTGAAGATTCACAGAGAACAGAGGTAATATATATTAGATGCTGTGCCACAATTAAGATAGGCACACCATTCTAATATAACTAGGGCTCTCGTTGTTCAAGGTCTCGTGGTATAAATCACTGTGAACGGCTTTTGAAGGAATGAAGTAGTGTTCTAGAGAAGACATGATTAGAGCAGGATACATGTACATACTGGTTTTTGCAAAATACTGGAGCCCTGCTTAAAGAGTTGACTGTGTGTCATTTCCTTGCCGTGTCGTATCCTCATTTTTAGAAAATGACGTATTCCGTATCCGATCCCGTATCGTATCCGATCCCGTATCGTATCCGATACCCGTATCCGTCTCCGTGCTTCTTAGAATGGAAGTATAAAAACTATATTATAATGAAGCAAAAAACGAAGCTCAGAAATGTCTTTTCAGCCGTTCGATTGAAACATCCACGGCCCTTGGATCACTTTGGCAGCTGAAGTAGAGAGTAGACACAATGGGGGCTCTGACTTTGAAAGGAACACAAGTCCAAACCCTACTTATCTTATTTTCCCTCTTCCTCTCTTATGGTCTCACCAACCAATTACCATCCCAGAGTAGCAATGTACGGCTCCTCTCCCGCTCTCACTTTTTCACCAACCTCGTCTCTCACTCTCCACCAGCGGTTACTCTCCATACCCTGCCTTATCTTTCTATTTCTCTCTGTTGGCACGGAGACAGCGGCACCCAAAAGCGGTGGTAAGTGCTATCTCTCACTCAGGTCACAGCGACCGCAAAGTTGCTATCTCTGAGGTGAGATTTCTAACAAATTTCTCTCTAGCCATCATTTCGACTAGCAAGGGTAAAATCAGGGTCACTTTTCAAATTTTTATAAAAGTTCGTTGGTTGTCTCCCATTTATACTTAGTCATTTCAGTTACGCTGGGAATCTCTTTGGGACTATAATTTACCAGACGGACCTGCTAACAATGTTTGAAAAGATGATTTCTGCAATCAGAATTGTATTGAAGGTTTGAAGTCACGGATTGCGAAATGCCTTTTACCTACTTGATTCTTTTATGTCTCTAATACAAAGTACACAATTATACTATACTGAAGGTGTTTGTGAGGCCAAGTTATGAGGCACTACGGATCTCATAGTACCGTCGGCTGAACTAAGTTTTGCTCCACTTCACTATTGTCCACAGCTTCTTCTGTGAGGTATTTCTCAGTGTCTATTTCCCAGTGATAAAAAATGGGGATTTATGCAATTGATTTAGTAGGTCAGTAGTTGCTTTTCTGTTAGTCTTTCTGTTGTAATACATATATTCATGTTTGTTCATTCAGGTCTTGTGCCAATTTGATGGCAATGGTAAAACCTTATCCAACCAATCCCATAATGGCAGCAATCTGTGAAAGAGTGGTCTGTTCTTTCAAGTTTTGATGTAGGATAACGGCTTCCTTGGATCAGGTATTCCTATTTCTTCCACTCTCTCACTCGTTATTCGGAACATGTCACTGCATGTTGGTATCTATTCAACAAATTATAGTTCCCTCTTTGTATCATCCCACAGCCACTGGTTAAAACCAACAGAAGCGATACCAGCGCATGCAATCTTTCTTTAACCCCTCTTGAAATCCTATTTAAACCTTATATTTTGATAGAGGTATCCATCAGATGGTATCCTGAAATGGATGCACAAAAATTAAGTATAGAGTTAGAATTCTTGGATAAGTCACTCATTGCCTGTTAATGCTGGTTGCTGATTTTTGTCAGTGCAGCGTTGAGGCGACTCTTTATTAGTGCAGTATGGATAATAATCCACAGGGTTTCAATGAATTCCAGAAATTTCTCTATTTTACTATCATGTTGTATATACTGTACTCCTGTTTATTGAAAAAGAAAAAAATATATTAATTTTCTAATTATCAATTTCCTGGTAGTTTTTTACTTAACAATTATTAAAGGTGAAGCAATCTACTAAAGAGTGTTTAGTTGTTAAAACTTCGAGGCTTATAGCTGACTACGATTTGACATTAAGATGGACATTTATTTTATATTTAGGGAGTTCTCCACGGGATCAAGTAGGTAATTCTGTTGGTTCTATGTACTATTTTTCAAATCTGATATTGATTTACCCAGGACCTTAAGACACAATTATTGCCTATAAGCCCTTTTCAAAAAAAAATTACTGCCTATGAGCCAGTGTGTATGATAGCCAGTTGCTCTGATATCCTTTTAAATGAAGATGATCAAACTGTTCTTAACAAATTTTTGCATTCATATGTTCATGATCATAACCGGTGTTACTAGGTTCTTAAACTGAAGAGTTTCACAGGGTGATGAACAAGACAATAACTTTGAGACATATCCTTTTACATGAAGATGGTCTAACTGGTCCTAGCAAATTTGTGCATTCATATGTTCATGATCATAACCTGTGTTTCAAGGTTCTTAAACTCAAGAGTTGCACGGGGTGATGGGCAACACAAGAATTTTGAGATCACATTTTGTGTCCCTACTCCATATTCTAATTAATGTAGTCATTTCATAACATTGCCGAAATAAAACCCACACTGCACTTGGTTAGTTGGTTATTGCCTGCCACCTTTCTTTATAAGAGTGATTTGTTCACCAGGTGTACTGTAGAAGAACTCAAGTGGAATATTTGATCGTGAATTGCTTTTGGGCCTCGTTTGGGTAGAGGATATGGTATGTAGGGATAAGGCTTATGCTGGGATATGAGTAAGGATATGAATGCTGTCTGATAAGCCCTGATAAGATATGTTGGCTGTCTGTGTTTGGGTGCTGTCGGATATGATGCAGGATATGAAGCAGGATATGTGCCAAAATGACTGTCATGCACTCAATGCTGTTATTTTGATAAAAGATTGTATTTCAAATTAATGAGGAAAAATGTATACAAAATATGTCACTATTTATGTTTATATTTTAATACTTTTTTTTTCACACAATAGTGACGTAGTCAAAATGTATACAAAATGTATATTAATACGAAAAATAAACTTGTAGTAACATGCAAACATAACAAATATTCATGGATACAACATGGCCATAGAAAAATATGAAGTATAAATTACTACCTCCGTTTCTTCTCTAAGGCACGGGTTTGACTTTTTGACTTATATTTGGGTCAATTTGACCGGGTGATCCGGATAGCAAAATGATGCATATTTTGATCTTTTTTTCACGGTGTTATGGAACACCTTTTACTCTACAATGCCATAAAAAATTTATTAAAAAACTGCATCATTTTGCTACCCAAATCACCGGGTCAAAGTGACCTAGTGAATAGTGGTAAAAATCAAACTGGTGCATTAGAGAAGAAACGGAAGGTAATACTATATAGTAATTATTGGCATGATGTTACAAAACCTACAATAAACAAGTTAAATTAAACCCACGAAATTTCAGCAAGCACGGTAAAATGTCTTTCATATTTATCTCAACCATACATACTCAAATAAAGTTATGCAACCCCAAAATAATAGTTATCAAAGCCATAAGGACATCCTCCAAAATAAAGGAGGGACGTGAAACAGTGTAATAGCTGATAGGGTTTGGGGACAAGGGTAGGAAATTAGATAGTTGGTGGGGGTATTTTTGTCAAACTACTAGCATCCTAATATGCTATATTTTCTTATCCGAGCTTATACCTCCATGTTGGAGGTATAAAATTTGTTCATTAAAAGCTCAATCAGCATAAGACAACATAACTTATCATCTCTCTTATCCAGCATCCAAACACTTGATAAGAAAAGAGAGGGCATAACTTATCTTATGCTCCCTCCTTATCCTCTACCCAAACGAGGCCTTAAGTGATGGGGTTGATCTGGTGGACGGAGCACATACATGATACATGCGGTAGCTTCTCTGACTAATAGTGATGTTTATCTGGTGGACTGATTCTGCCTCATACTTCTCCAGATATGTTACTAGTAACCAGCTTAAAGCATGAAGATGATGCGAATATGTTAATCATCATGTGTGAATTTAAAACCCATATTTTTCACAGGGTTTATTTGGTTCTAATTTTAGCAAATTTGTCAGTGTTAAGATATACGAATTGCTCCATAACAAACGAAAGCTGTTTTGTACCTTTTCCTACTCTTACCCGTTGTATCAACTCCTTTAAGGTTTGCCAAAAGAAATCCTTAACGGACTGTTTGGATTACCCTTGATTTGGGGATGGAATTGGATTTGAGGGGATTTGGGGCTAAATCCAATGTTTGGGTACATTGGAAGGGTATTGGATTTGATTTGACACAAATCCAAGGCCTTTAAATGAGAAGAATTTGAAATTTCGTCCAACTACACGTCATTTGAAATCAACACGCGTGGATGTCAAAACCCAAATTAGTATCTCTCGTCTTTAAGGGATAAAACCGAGAGTTCATGTTGTCTTTATCACGCCAGCAAATCTGAAGTGAGTTGATTCTTCGTCTATCCTCTTCACACCGCTCTAACCCCTGACCAGCCATCACCACCGTCCATCCTCTTCGTTGTTGGTACTTCGGCTTCTGTTAGACATCCTGGTAAGTCCCTCTCTCTCTGTCTTTCTCTCTCTCTCTACTTGCATCTTCACCAACACTCACCAACTGAAATCGTCGGCTATCCCTCCTATTATACCATGAAACAGGGGAAGCTGGAAACAGAGAAAATAGTAGCAGTAAGAGTAAAAGAGAATGGGTAAAATTGTTGTAACGGTTGCTGCTGTGTAGATTGTGGTGGTTTAGGGTGTTTCTGATCAAGAAGTACTCTCTCTCTCTCTCTCTCTCTCTCTCTCTCTCTCTCTCTCTCTCTCTCTCTCTCTCCCTCTCTCTCCCTCTCCCTCTCCCTCTCCCTCTCCCTCTCCCTCTCCCTCCCCCTCCCCCTCCCCCTCCCCCTCCCCCTCCCCCTCCCTCTCTCTCTCTCTCTCTCTCTCTCTCTCTCTCTCTCTCTCTTCATGTGCGTGTGTGTGTATAGAAGTGTGAAACTTGTTCCTGTAAACCAATCTCCTCCCCATCCCAGCTCCATCGTCTATGATTAAATGTGAAGTTGAACAAAGTTTCAACATTGTTTTAATATGGAGAGTAACCAGTCGAGCAAAGTTTTGTTTTTCACTCTTGTTCATGACATGTTTGACAAAATGCGCAGCTGAAACTTAGGTTGCTTGTAGTTCACCTTTTCTGATATTGAATTCTAATTCCAGTAACTAATGTTTGTCCAAACAAAGAATTTGATTCTCAGACAGATTTCAAATCTATGAATTCAAAATTCATGGAATCCAAATCAAAATTCAAATCCATGTTGCCAAACGCAACCTTAAAGTAAATGTGATTTATTGGATTTGACATTTTGGATTCGTACAGTGACTGTACTGGTCAACTGATGTAAAATGCTCGAGTGAATTTTCTTTATAGGTAAAATACTCAAGTTATTAGTAATTGTATTTGCTGAATATTATTCAGCACTTCGATTTTACGGTCTCAGCAAGTCTTCGCTTTAAGATGCAGCAAATAAAGTAGACATTATTTAAATCGCCTACGATATTTCGGGGAGTGCCCTCGGCATGGATCATACCCTCCTAGTACTGTGATCATAAAGATAAGATGAGAGAGAGCATGGCCTTAATAATTTCCCAAAGGGGGGCAGTGCGTACAAGTAAGTAACACGAAACCCACACCAAGGCCCTTATTTTCCACCAGAACCACCTGGATGAGATCCTTAGTAGCTCAACCAAGATGGATGATAGAAGAGCATCGGCAAGCTCTTGCCACTAAAGAAACAAAGACAGTTAGCACACACACATGGAAAAAAGAAAGCAGTATTGCGTACATAGATTCTCATTCATCTGCCCATTTTAAATTAAAACTCGTTCTTTCTTAAACTCTCTGAAAATCTGTCCCAGCTCCTTGACATGATGCAATCCTGAAGTATTCCACACTTCTTCCCTCTGTAGACTCTATTCCGCAATCAAAAATCATAATCCCAACCCTGAAAAAGCTCGTTTCACAATTGCTGGCACTACCCACCTTGTATCACGATAACTGCCAACATGGAGATTACAGAAATCCAAAGTAGTACATCCTAGCCATAGTGCAATAGAGAGTCTCGAACCGACTCTTCCTCCAGAATTGATAGGTCATAATACATTTACTAGGAAACCTGAAACCCCTGGGGCAATTGGTCATCTAACCTCACCCCAATTCAAAATTGGACATCTAACCTTGGAGGAAAAAGACAAACAACTTTGCCTCTCACAAATGGAGGTTAGATGTCCAATTTTGAATTGGGGCAAGGTTAGAAAGACAAAGAGCTAAATGGGGCAAGGTTTTAGTACTGATTTTCTATCCAGCATTCCAAACAGCTTTTTCAAGAAAGCCAAAGAGTGAAGAGTTCTAACAGAGAACCTACAGGCCCCTTTATCTCGCATCAACACGTCACCTTTGATGCTTTAGAAAAGTTTCAAAGCCGTAAATGCAAGTCCTTGCACCCACCTCCAACTCTTACACAAATCACAAAAGTGCATGCCCGCAAACAGTCCCTACTAAAGGTAACGACAATAAGCATGTCATTTAGGCTACTACTTATAATAACTTAAGAGATACCACCAAGAATAGGGTCATCTCCCCACCAAAATATTTAACCAAACCTCATTCAAGACTCATCAGAAGTTTAGATACGTTTGTACTGCGTAGGAATGTCACTCCCAACTCCAAAGTCATCCAATAGCTTCCCATGCTCCCAACTCCAAAGTCATCCAATAGCTTCCCATGCTCCCAACCCAAATTCTTCTTTCACTTCCTGAAGCCTAACACTGGAACATCATGTCCTAGTTCCCAACTCCGTTCATTGATCTTACATTGTATTTGCATATTTTCAAAATGACTAATGAATCGACATAGAAAATCTTGCAAGCTTTTCATCTTTCATGTGTTCTAGCTTGGTGTTGTATCGTTTCCTTATCACATTAACACTTGCCATGAGCTAGCCAAAATATCATTGTTGCTATTTTGCTTGGTCCCCTGTGTATCACTGGATATGTGGATCATGAACCTCAAAATTCATTATTGCCGAGTTAATTGGCAATGTGCACCAATCAAACGAAATGAGCTTATATAAGCTAAGAAATACCACCAAAAGAGGTTCATCGCTGCACTCGAAGATCTAGCCAAAACCTCATTTGAAACTCATCAAATGTTTAGATAAGTTCATAGGAGTGTCACACTGTCACTTCAAAGTTTTCCAATGGATTTCCAAGCTCACAGTCCATAAGTTTCTTTCACTCTCTTACAAAGACATGCCACTTCCTTACACCTACCTCATTGTTTCATAGACCTCATACTGTATTTAAAAATGTCTAATGTATGGAATATGGACTTAAAAAATTTGTACATATTTTGCATCTTTCAAGTGTTCTGGCTTGGTGTAATACTTTTCATCATCATATCCACACTTAAGGTTTCAGATGAGGTTGTGATTCAACCAGCACTTGTCATTTTGCTTTGTCCCTATCACCAGATCATTAACCCCAAAGTCATTGTTACTAACTTAGTTAGCAATGTGCTTCAGTTAAACAAAATGCCTCCCTTGTACTAGGTCAAGAATATTGGTTTACTTTATCCTTATATTCATCTCACTATTACGTGCATAAAATGCTCGGTTTTCTCTATGTCTGAACTTTAACTGACTTGTGTGGTCTTCTTAAACCTTTCCATAAATTGTAACGATGACTGATGACGCACACATTATGGATCCTCTTTTAAGCAGTATAAGCAAATCATTGGAACCCTGGCAGTCTTCTACCATATAATCTTTTATATTTTTATTTATTTATAACTATTACACGTAAGAACCTACTGTAGCCTATTTCTAAGGGTTTAGGGCATCATGAGTGTTTAGCACTTGGACAAGACACTGTTCACCATATAGTCCGATAGTATAATGAAAATTCACTTCACAAGGCATCGAGCTATATTGCTTGTAAATGCCTTAAAGTTTGAAATCTAGTAAATGTCTGTGCCTTTAGAGGACCCTGAAGGGGAAGATCAGTATCGGGTGTGATACGTGAACTCTGTAAAGTCTATAAAGGATACAATTCAGGCTAAGGGTGAGTTTGGGAATGCTTCAGCTGCTTTCCGACCGCAGAAGCAGTTTTAGTGTGTTTGGTAAAAATAAAATTTCTGCTTTTCCGGACAGTTTCTGCTGTCCCACAGCAGTTTTCAGGAAGCAAGCGGGCAGATGCTTTTCCAGAAAGTGCTTTTGATTAATTTATCCATAACCGATTTTGACCTTACAATTTTTTAAAATATCAATAGTTATCTTTCCGGAAATGACACGTGTCATATATTTTTGTCATTTTACCCTCTCACAGCCACTTCACAGTTGATTTTACCAAACACAAAATTACTATATCAATATTTCACAGCACCTTTTACGTAATATTTACCAAACAACATTTTATCAAGAGCTCACAGCAGCTTTCTACTGTGTTTTCACACAGCAGCTTTCTACCACCGCCACAACATTCCCAAACTAGCCCGGGCAATCAGAAGACTGATTTTGTGCGCCGATGATGTGTTCCTTCACCATCTAGTTTCTGCCATCTATATTGCTATATACCTTTCCCTCAAATGCACTTTGCAATCTACACTTGGCCGGAATTGGCATTTGCAATCTACCCTCCAATTGTGAGAGGAGTATAAGTTTTGTCTTATTCGCCGCGGGTAAATCCCTAATTCGAATTCACCAGCCGGTTTAAGACCCAATTTTCTACAACATCCATTACCCTTTGATCAAATTTCACGTCTTTATCATCTTATTGAGTACAACATCCATTACCCTTTTATCAAATTCCACGTCTTTATCATCTCATTGAGTACCAATATATAGAAACAAATCGAACAATCCAGAACGAAAATGAACCCTAAAGTCGTTTACTTACTTGGATTGTGTTTCGGCGGAAGGGGCGGCTGCTTGGGCAATGAAGTGGCGGAGACTAGGAGTTTCAGTGTTGGTCGATTGAGAGAGCTGAGATTGACTGAAACTTCTGGAGAACTCGAGAGAGGAGGTTGTTCTGCTGAGAGGGCGTGGCCGTGATACGGCGTTGTAGCGGCGGAGAGAGGTCGGGTGAGGCTTCCGGTGGAGGAGGAGTCTGGGGACGAAGGAGCATTGTCGGGAGAGTTTGATGGCTATGACGCGTTGGTGTTGGTTGAGAATCGACGACAGCGAAGATACAGAAGAAGCAGCCATGGAAATTGGAGAGAGGGATGAGGGAGACGACGAGTCACTTTAGCTCTGAGAACTTGAGAAGAAGTATCACTAAGACCCATACAACCGTGACCCGACCCATTTTACTTGGCTTTGGTCTCTCGATTGGGCCGGTTTTCTGTATCCAAAAAGAATATCCACTTCTATGCACTTCTAAGTTCTAACAGAATTAAGTAAGATGACTGTATAATACTCCCCCTCTTTCTCTCTCTATGAGCGAAAACTTTGATTTCTCGTTTCCTTCTCTTTCGCCGGAGATTTCTGTTGGATCTCCGGCGAGTTTCGTTCGTAACCAAACCAATTTCAAACGGCGCTTTGCTGCTGGCGCCATCGAAGGTGAGGATGATGAATCCATCACCGGCAATCGATCGTTTAGTGAAACTCTGGTTCGACCTCCGAAGGGGATCTACATGGAGGAGGATCCTATCCCGATTGAGGACGGCGCTGAGAGTCGCACCGGCGTCGTTTCTGAGATCCGTTTCGATGGACGCATCTGTGTCACCATTTCTGGATCTACTCTCCGCAAACTTCACCATCCGTGGAGTCGTGCTCTGATTATCAGAGTTCTAAGGAAAGACCTCACTACGGTCTGCTACACGATCGCCTGACTGCTCAATGGAAGCTCCAGTTCGGATTCGAGCTTACAGATCTGGCAAATGGATGTTACTGCGTCCGTTTCTTCTGCAAAGAAGATTACGAGAGAGTACTACTGAACGGGCCTTGTATGGTGCAGGGGAGCTATCTCACAGTCCAACGTTGGACTCCTTGATCCATTTGCGCCGGAGGTGAGAACGACACCGATCTGGATCCGGCTGAAGGGACTTCCGGTGGAGTACTTCGAAGAAGAGACGCTCATGGATGTTGGTGCTAACTTTAGAACCTCCATCAAAGTTGATTGGAACACTATTGCTGCTTCGCGTGGGAAATATGCTAGGATCTGTGTGGAGTTTGACCTCCGCCGGAGTCTAATTCCGTCAATTTGGGTTAATGAGAAGAAAATTCCGGTTGAATACGAAGGATTGGGATTGATCTGCTTTGAATTCGAAGTCTGTGGTCACCGGAAGGAATCGTGTCCTCAGAACACTCCAATGGTGCCGGAAGCCTCTAAGGACGGTGGCATGGAGGAGGAAGTTGTGGCGGAGGCTGCAGAGACTTCGCCGTTTCCGGAGAAGGCGGAGGGGTTTGGGCCGTGGATGATCGCTGCCCGTAAACCACGGAAGAAGCAGGACCGTACACGTGGACGGGAGAAGGGGAAGGATATTGCGATCAATGCACATGATACTAATCCTTTTCGCTGATCTTTCTTCGATTGGTGATTTGCACAAGCCGGATACTCCCGGGCACACTGGATCCGAGCCAAGGAGTGCTCACGCCACCAATGCGGTTACTAAAACCGTTAGTCATCTGGCTAATCATAATCAGCCACGTGGTGGGCCGGGTAAGAGTAATCTGGGTGGGGCTCCGCCTAGGAAACCAAATCAACAGAAGAAGGGTGCAACTATAAACCCTAATTTCCGATCCCCTTTGGGTGCGATTGATTCCAATCGATTCTCTGGTTTGCAATCTCCTCCCTCTGATTTGGTTTTTCGCTTTGGCCAAACCGGAATTGGTGGTGGAGGGATGTTGAATCAACAGGGACCCAAGTCAATTTTAACTAAGCAAGGATTGATTCCAACAAGCAATTTCAGCCGAGTGATCGGCCTTTCCCTTCCCGTTCTAGATGAAGATCCTCTCCTGGAATTGTCGAGGGATTGGCAACAAGGCTACGGTAAGGTCTCTTATTGACTTGTGTATCTACTATAAGAATTCTGTTTTGATAATTTTGGAACCTAGGATTGACAGTAGTCATGCTCTGAAGATTCAAAGAAGAACCAAGTTTGATATGAGTTATTTTGTGGAAGCTAGGGGTTTCTCTGGTGGTTTGTGGCTTTTCTGGGATAGTAGGGAAGTGATTCTGTCTGTGATGACTTCGACTAGTCAATCTATTACTTGCATTGTGCAAATGCAGGATGGTCAATTTTGGCTTCTTACTGCAGTGTATGCTAGTCCTCTAACAGTGAGGAGACAGGTGTTGTGGGCTCACCTTAGGAGGTTCACAGTGCTCATTCTCTGCCTTGGATGGTGTTACGTGACTTTAACCAGGTGCTTACTGGTTCTGATAAGAAAGGGGGCAGAGTGGTCAACCAAAATCAGAGTTCTGCTTTGTGGGATTGTCTAAACAATTGTTGTTTACAGGATATGGGCTTCTCTGGGCCTATGTTTACTTGGTCCAATTCTCAGGAGGGAAGAACGATTAGACAAAGATTGAATATGGCCTTTCGTAACAATAGTTGGAGGTTACAATTTTCTGAAGCTCTTGTTAAACATGTGATCAGGGTTAACACTGATCATCATCCTATTTTAGTTGATCTCTTGGGTCTTCCTACCCCTGCTCCTCATCTTAAGCCTTTTAGGATGGAGGTAGCTTGGTTTTTAGATCCTAGCTTCAAGGATTTTGAAAGTGTGAGTGTGCGGGTGTTAAAGCAGATAAGATACTCTAGAAGGGGGGGGGGGGATAGAGTATACCAAATTTTTGCAAAACTTGCTAGGAAGATGAAAACTTGTGCAAAAAATGAAGTTCAAGGCCTTGAAAACTAGTTCAAGCCCTTGGAGAAGATGCAGACAGTATAAATCAAGTATGCCTTTTTCAAGGCCTTGAAAACAAGTTCAAACCCTTGAAAAACAGACAATTGTGTGTGCTGCAAAAACTATGAAAAATAATGAACTGTAAATGCAAGTGACAAGTGATTTATAGAGTTCAGTCCACTTGGACCTACGTCTCTACCTCAGGGATTAGATCCCTACAGGATTTTCAACTCAATTCTTATTAATCAAAAGCTAATCCCTAGAACTCAAGCCCGTAGAGTTTTCTTACTCTGTTACAGCTTGTGGTTTTCCCTAACCTATCTCGTACCTGCTCTAGCTAACTGATTAACTAAGAATTCTCTATTGTTCACCTTGAAAAATACTTGAGAATAGATGAAGAGATAATACAGAAATGATCTACCAATACAACTCAAAACAGAAGTACACTTAGAATAAAAACTGCAGTGAAGAATGCAGTGAACTTATGTGGAATGGATTGAGAGTTTGATGTTCTTCTTTGGTGCTTTGTCTATCCAGAAACTTGTCTCTTGATTTTTCCTGTTGAGTCTCGTCTGTTTTTGCTTAAAAGTGAGATCTGTTTATACTGTTTGAAGCTCTGCGAATCTTCCCTGATTTTCAGCAACAACTTCCTATTTTGTAGGCAACAACTTTGACTCTCTTTAACAGCCTTCTCCAACGGATAGTTGATCACAATCTTCACAGATATTGTTGTGATCTTGTCTATAAGCAATCTGGGAAGCTTTCATAAGTCTGTGATTGATCACAGGATCAAAGTATCCAACTATTTCCAAAATTGGACAAATTCAGTTTAGGAAACAATCCTGCAAATAGTGGAAACAAAATTTCCTAGCAATATCAAAGTCAAACAGATGATATTCTATGATCAAAACATGTTAGAATAATTTGTCTTTCATCATCTAATAACAGTGAATCAAACATATGAAAGATAAAAAGGGAATCAACTCAGAGAGTTTGCAGAAAACTCTCCCTTAGAGTGTTCACACTGGTTAAGCAGTTTCAAGGCTTTGAATCCAGTTTCAAGGCCTTGAAAATAGCTTCAAGCCTCTGAAACTGATTCAAGGCTTTGAAAGCTGATTCAAGGCCTTGAAATAGCTGTACTATTCCAAGCCTTGCACAACCTGATTTTACAATCTCCCCCTTGATGAAAGACAAAACCAAAGTCTGTTTGATCCTTAGTCTCTGCAAAATAAACTGATTAGGTCACAATTTATAATAACACAATAATTCCAAAAATATCCAACTTATTCATAATACCAACAGAAACTAAACAGTCCAGCAAATAGCAAATAAACCTAGAAATAAAAACTTAAAAACTACTAAATCCTAGAATTTTCTCCCCCTTTTTGACTTTCATCAAAAAGATAGAAGATGTTGGATCAATTTTCTGGAAAATTTTGAACTTAAAGAAGAAAGTTTAATAAGAGAGAATGGTGAAGAAAGAGTAGGCAAGATTAACGGGTGGGGTCTTCATCTTCATCTTGATTTCCTTCCTCTTTCTCATTATCTTTTTCATCAGTCTTGTCCTGCACTTCCTGTTCGTCTTTATTCTCACCAGCAACAGTTACTTCTTCAGTCTTGTCCTTTGCAGCAGCCTTTGGAGATTTCTTTTTCTTCTTCAAGGTAATCAACAGATCATCTGATTCAGGGCTATTGACTTCATATTCTTCCTGTGAGGCCTGTTCTGCTACATGCTTTCCCTTATCTGAAACTAGAGTAACCTCTTCCTGGTCTGAATGCTCACTAGGAAAATCCTTGCCAGAGTCTCTTTTCTTTGTACCTTCAACATCCTCAGAAACATCAATCAGAGTCATGCTTCTAAAGATGCTTTCCACCATGTACTTGAATTGCCCAATTTCACTTTCCAGTCCATAGACAGTTGATTTGATATCCTCCATGTCCAACTCCAAACCATCAAGTCTCTGATTTTTCGTTGGCTGAGAAGTCTGACTTGAACTTGGAGTCAAGTTCTTGGGCTTAGGAAACTTCTTTGCACCTAGTTCTTCTTCAGTCAAGTCTGAGTAAAGCTTCCATACTTTTTCCTTGGTTTTTACCACTCCAATTTTCTCAAAGTCTTTCTCATTAAGTACTCCATATCCAGATAAGATACTCTAGAAGGGGGGGGGGGGTTGAGTAGAGTATGCCAACTTTTTGCAAAACTTGCTAGGAAGATGAAAAATTGTGCAAACAATGAAGTTCAAGGCCTTGAAAACTAGTTCAAGCCCTTGGAGAAGATGCAGACAGTATAAAGCAAGTATGCCTTTTTCAAGGCCTTGAAAACAAGTTCAAACCCTTGAAAAACAGACAGTTGTGTGTGCTGCAAAAACAATGAAAAATAATGAACTGTAAATGCAAGTGACAAGTGATTTATAGAGTTCAGTCCACTTGGACCTACGTCTCTACCTCAGGGATTAGATCCCTGCGGGATTTTCAAATCAATTCTTATTCTCCAAAATCTAAGCCCTAGAACTCAAGCCCGGAGAGTTCCCTTACTCTGTTACAGCTTGTGGTTTTCCCTAACCTGTCTAGTACCTGCTCTAGCTAACTGATTAACTAAGAATTCTCTATTTTTCACCTTGAACAATCCTTGAGAATAGATGTAGAGATCATACATAAATGATCTACCAATACAGCTCAAAACAGAAGTACACTTAGAATAGAAAACTGCAGTGAAGAATGCAGTGAACTTCTGTGGAATGGATTGAGAGTTTGATGTTCTTATTTGGTGCTTTGTAATTCCAGAAATGATCTACCAACCCTTTCTCCTCCACTCACCGCCGCAACAACAACCACCACTGCAAAACCACGGTGTTGAGAGCAAGAATTTGACGACTAAAGTGTTGTTTGGTGGTGAAATCAGTGAAAAGGAGCAACTAGGGTTCTCAAGCAAAAATCTGAAATTCAAGCAATTCAAGACCAAATTGGAAGAAGCTAGCATCGGGGTTTTGACGGGGACTACGTAAGGAAGCTAGGAGTACCATTCAAGCGGGACAATTCGAAGAAAAATTATCCGGCAACCGAATCGGTCTTTCTTGCCGAACGAAATTGAATTTTCGTGCCCGTAAGACTAGATTCAGGCACGTAGGTACGTCCTAATCCCTCGCAATTTAATTTAATCGGTACATAGGCACATTGAGTAAAAGCCCTTTTTTTGTCGCTTAGTTGCGGTGTTTGGGGGCGATTGACTAGTGTCCTAGGACCAATTTGCTAATTGCATACTTGTTTCTTTTCCGTACTCACATCCTGACACTATGCACGTAGCGTTATCTATTTGCCAATTTCATTTTTAATTTTTTTTGCTACTTTCTTGTGCCAATGTCGAGTTGAGATAGAGGGGGGAAAAGAAAGAAACAGAAAGTAGTCATCGATAGTGATGACGAATACCTCCCTGAGGGAGACTTGAGAGAGACGGAGGAGAGCGAGTAGACCAGCCGGCTCTCGCATTAGAATGCTGAGTCTCTTTGTTTTATCTCTAAATTCGTTGGGGACAACGAAGCATTCAAGTGTGGGGGTGAGATTTTCTGAATATTAGACAAGTCCGTGTCTACATGAACCAATTGTATATAGGATGTTTGTGTCGTAGAGTGTGTTTGTGTCGTAGTGTCTTGTGTTATATATGTGTTCGTAGTGTCTTGTGTCGTAGAGTGTGTTTGTGTCGTAGTGTCTTGTGTTATATATGTGTTCGTATTTTATAATTGCACGTTTTTTATTTTGAATCTACCCACCATCGAGTCGTATCGAGTCTCCTTTCGAATGACCTTGCATTCAGAATATATGATATTATAAAAAGAATGAAAAAAGAAGTTAAAAAAGTCATAAAAAATTAAAAAAAAAATTGAGAAAGGGCAATCAAAAAGATCTTAGTATTGGTAAATCGAGGAGTGTGAGAAATTTAGGCAAATGGCGTGACTTGCGACCGAGAGAGAGAGTGTGAGTTCCCCTTAGTACATATAGAGAGACTTTGTTTACGGGAGTGCCTACCTATTTTTATACAATTGATTGTTTTTTTAAATCTAAAGTGCGTGCCTATTTTTCTTACAAGAGTTGAGCTAGGTGTGAGCTAAACGAGCCGAACGTTCATGTGTGCGTCTTAGGTAGTCGCCAGCCCGCCTCGTAGTGGCACACGAAACAGCTGTGCGAGGTCGTGTATTAGAGCACTCCTGCATTTAGATCTCACCTTGTAGGACCACTAGAAAACCCGATTTGAACCTTGGATTATTTGTTAGCCTTTTGACCTAGGGTGACGATTCTTGTCCTTCGTCATATATTGTTTAGAATCACCAGTTTAGTGCGTCACGAGGGAGTTTTAGTTGAGGGGGTTCGATGAGGGAGTACATCATGATATATTTATGTGAGTCCTACATGATCGCTTGTACTTCATTTGATTATTTCGAGGGGATGCGAGGGTGAGTGAGTAGGCTTGCGCACTTAGGTGTGGCGGTGTTCCATGTCATTACACCATGGACACAGTTGTGGAGAGTCGTGAGTGCGTGACATCTAATCCGCATGAAACTGGGTTGGGTGAATTTAATAGGTGGATCGTGCTAGGTACCGGATTCGACGCATCTTGGTGTAGGAGGATCGGTTGGATTAGGCACGAGACTTGCATCTTATTTACTACTTGAGAGGGGACATGATTACATTCGAGTGTGGGGGTGTCGACTTTTGACCACACACATCGAGTTTGAGCTTGCGACGACTCCATCCCCACACATGTGCTTTGATTTGTTCGCGGCTTTGTTTGGTGGCACCATATACTTCATAGAGTTAGGCGAAGATGACTTTTATATGTGATACTCATTCATTGGATTTTATGCTTTCTTCCCCTAACATATTTGATTGACTACTCTTGGAAGACCACTCGTACATTTGAAAGGATTGTGAAGTTATATTTAAAAAAAAATGAGAGAAAAATCAGAAAAAAAATAGAAAATATTAAAAAAAAAGAAAAAAAAAAGAAAAAAGAGAGAAAAAAAGGAGAGATGGAATAAAGGAAGGAAATGGAGCTTAATGTAAATCGAGTGGAGGAAAAGCAACTATTTCGGTAACGACGGTTTGCATTTCGTGCACGACTCAAGACGGCGGGGATCGTAATTGTACCGGGGTTTGAGGGGATCGTGGGCCGGAGACGGTGAGTTTCGGGTTGCGGTTTCTATAGTCGTGGTGAGGGTGTGTGAGATGTGGGTTACAATGTGAGAATGCGACGCTTTAGGACTTGTTTCATCATGATTATCCTTATGTCCCTAAGCCTCAACATTCTAAAGCCTTTAGTGGAATAGGAGCTCGTACCTTGGATGTGGCTTAGCTTAGCGTAGCCTCTTACTTATCAGCACACACGAAGAGGTAAGTTATTCTTGTACTTAGTAAGGCTAGGCTCTCTATACGATCTAAGGGAAATTCTCGTTGTCAAGTTTAGTTTCAATTCACCCCTTGTACCTAAATTTATCATCACTCCATGCGAACTGGTTTAAAAACATGAGATTGCCCGATCTCGCCAAAAAGAAAATTAAGTTTCGTGTGTATGTGTGTAAATATATGTGTTTAGGATCGAGTCTTACTTGCATTGCATCATATTGTTGCATTAATCGAGTCTTGTTTGTGTCAAGTCGGCTAATATTTGGTTGTGTATGCAATGTGGTGGGTTGAAAGCTAGTTGGTTTTGTGGCTCAGTTGTGACCTGAAAGTTGGGATTTAGTCGACAACTCCATTTTTGAAGTTGTTTTATTGCTTATTTGGCTACGTTTTGTATGCTCATAATGGAGAATATAGCGTCTTTTTAAGTAAATCATGCTTCAAATTGTGAAAATGAATTTGTGTGTTAAATGTGAAGTCCGAGCGTTTTCTGCATCGTTTTACGTGCTATTTATCATATTTTTTCAAGTTTGATCTTCGCGGGGTTTTCGTGTTGTGATTTCAGGGCCGGAGCACGCGAGGAGCAAGTGGATAGAGAAAACGAACTTCGGAAACTAAGGCGAGCTCGAGATTTGAGAAGAAAAGCGGGAGAGGAAGGATCAAGTGCTAGAGAGGCTCGTGATAAGATGTTAGGGGTGTTGAGGCATGAAGAGAGCTCAAAATGGAGGATCAAACGAAGAATCGATGCTCGGGAGATGATTCGGAAGCAATAGAATCAACATTGGAAAAAGCTGGAAAAATGGGCCAAGGCAGTAGGTCACACGACCTACTCAAACAGGTCGCACGATCTACTTGGAATTTTCAGCAGTTTTTAGTAGGTCACACGACCTAACTGACAGGTCGCACGACCTAGTTAACGAGCCCAGTAGGTCGCACGACCTACTTAGTAGGTCGCACGACATACTTTTTGTGCAGAATTATTTAGAAATGTCCGGGGGCTGTTTGTAATAATTTTTAACTTGTTTTAAACTTCATGGGAACGTATTAGACTTGGTTGGGCACGTTTTTGGGGGATTCTTACGTTGCTTTGGACGATTGGAGCTTGGAGAACTTGTGTGGAGCTTTGGGATCATTCGTCTGGCTTCTAAAACTCCGTTTCTTTTCTAGTTTTTGGATTTTGATCATGAAAACTTGTACTTTGATCATGTCTAAGCGTAGCTAAACGTTTATTTCAGAATATCTCGTAGGGATCTAGGTTTTGATCACTATGTTTGGTGATTTATGGATTTACTTTCATGCATATGAGCTTAATTGATGATTTCTTATCTAGTTATGTGTATTTTATGTTTTCACTCTTCATTTCTATTGTTAGACGTATCAATAGGATTGAGCTAGGTCGTAAACGTTAGAGACATCAACGTTTTTTCGCCCAGAAAATTGAAATACACACTATACGAATCTAGGGTTGAGAAATCTTGCTAGTTAGCTAAGAACAAATAGTAGATTATTGATCGTAAAGCATGCTTAAACTTGATTTGACTAGAGAAATCGTTTTTTTAGTTTAAGTATAGGTTGGTTGAGACATCTTCAACATAAGCATGCTCGTTTAGCTAGAATAAAGAATCATCGTGTTAGTAAAACGTAAATCCAACATAGTGTGAATTACCTAGTGACCTGTAGAGATATCCTGATTTCGTCAAAATTTGAGAAAACTCTACAATACTTAGTCTTTATTAATCGTGAAGCACTTTGATCGATTAATTGAGATACGTACTTTCTTCAACTTTCTTCAACTGCGATTGGCCCACATAAGGATTGAATTTAACACTAATTTACAAAGAAGTATCTTGGGTACGATAAACCCGGATTACCAGATATTACTACACGCGACAGCCGTACACTTGTGGTTGAATCGTGTCAATGTTCTTGACAGCAATCCAGTGACTCTCACCCGGATTAGACTGATATCTGCTTACCATACTCAATGCATATGATACGTCTGGTCTAGTACACAACATGACGTACATGATGGATCCTATGGCCGAAGCATAGGGAATCCTACTCATGCGGTCCTTCTCAATCTCATTGGAAGGACAATCAGTCTTAGATAGAGCGAATCCATGCGACATGGGCAAGAATCATTTCGTGGAATCTTGCATTTTGAACCTTTTCAACACCTTGTCTATATATGTACTTTGGCTTAGGCCGAGCAGCTTTCTAGATCTATCCCTATAGATCTTGATACCAAGTATATAAGCCGCATCCCCTAAGTCCTTCATTGCAAAACACTTTCCTAGACAATCTTCAACAGATTGCAAAGTAGGAATGTCGTTTCCAATGAGTAGTATGTCATCCGCATACAAGACCAGAAACAAAACAGAGCTCCCACTAACCTTCTTGTAAACACAAGGCTCATCTTCATTCTTGATGAATTCAAACTCTTTGACTGCATCATCAAAACGTCGATTCCAAATCCTAGAAGCTTGCTTTAATCCATAAATGGATCTTTGTAGCTTACATACGTTATTGGAATTCTCTGGATACTCAAAACCCTCCGGTTGTGTCATGTACACATCCTCGAGGAGGTTCCCAAAAATAAGCGCTGTTTTGACATCCATTTGCCAAATCTCATAGTTGTAGTAAGCTGCAATAGCAAGTAGAATTCGAATGGATTTAGTCATGGCGACTGGGGAAAAGTTTCATCATAGTCAATACCATGAAAATGTTTATAACCATTAGCCACCAATCACCCCTTGTAGGAAACTACCTTGCCATCCATGTCGGTCTTCTTCTTGAAGACCCACTTGCACCCTATGGGCCGAGTCCCTTCAGGTGGTTCCATCAAAGTCCATACTTTATTTGTATACATGGAATCTATTTCGGATCTCATGGCTTCTAGTCACTTCTTGGAGTCTGGGACTTTCATGGCCTCCCCGTAGGTCGCATGCTCATCATCCATGGGTGGTACGTCATCGGGCTTAGTCACGAGAAGTCCGTACCTCTCTGGCTCATGACGTACCCTTCCTGACCTACGGAGTTCCTGTGTTACCTGAACAGGTTCATTCACAACTACTTGTGTTCCTGTTCATGCTCCATCATCGGTTCAGTGGTTTGTGGTTCTTGAATTTCCTCAAGTTCTACAGTCCTCCCACTTGCTTCTTTAGAGACTAGTTCTCTTTCAAGAAACACGACGGTCCGAGCTACAAACACTTGGTTCTCGGTTGGATTGTGGAAATAATATCCTTTCGTTTCCTTAGGATATCCCACAAACTTACACTTATCCTCTTTGGGTTAGAGCTTGTCCGTTTGTAAACGCTTTACATAGACATTGCAACCCCAAATCTTCATAAACGACATTATGGGACGCTTCCCAGTCCATATCTCATATGGTGTCTTCATGAATGATTTGGATGGAACACGATTAATGGTGAAAGCTGCAGTTATTAGAGCATGTCCCCAAAATGATATTGGAAGATCCGTTTGACACATCATAGATAGCACCATATCTAATAGTGTGCGATTCCTCCTCTCAGACACGCCATTCCACTTTGGCTTCCCGGGTGGAGTGAGTTGGGACACTATCCCACACTCTCTAAGAAATTCTTCAAACTCTTGGCTCAAGTATTCTCCTCCACGATCCGAATCGCAAAGCCTTAATACTTTTACCAAGTTGCTTCTCTACCTCATTCTTGAATTCCTTGGAAAATTCAAAGGATTCGGATTTGGCCTTCATAAGGTACACAAATCCATATCTACTGAAATCATCGGTAAATGAAATGAAATAGATGTAACCACCTCTGGCAGGCGTGGGAAACGGCCCACATACATCAGTATGTATGAGTGCTTGTAACTCACTAGTCCTCTCACCTTTCTTATTGAAAAGGGACTTTGTCATTCCCAATCAACAAGACTCGCATGTCTCATATGGTTCCAAATTAAATGAGTCTAGAAAACCATCTTTATGGAGTCTAGATATGCGTTTCTCGTTTATGTAGCCTAAACGACAGTGCCATAGATATGTAGGATTTAAATCATTAATTTCAATCCTCTTAGTATTTAAGTTATAGATGGAATTATTTAGATCAAGGATATATAATCCATTAGACAAATGCACACTACAATAGTGCATACTATCAAAATAAATGGAGCAACACTTGCCCTTTATTGAAATAGAAAAACCCTTCTCGTCCAAACAAGAAACGGAAATAATATTTCTGCTCATAGCAGGCACATAATAGCAATTGTCTAATTCTAAAATAAGTCCAAAAGGCAAAGATAGTTCATAAACGCCTATAGCTAATGCAACAACTCTTAGATCTATCTCCCCTTTAGCCAATCTTCTACTTGTTTTCAAATCCTGCACACTTCGACAAATGTGAGATCCACATCCAGTATCTAATACCCAAGATGAAGAAATAGATAGATTGAAGTCTATAACAAAAATACCTGGTGGTGGTGGAATCACTATTCCAAGCTTCTTATCCTCCAGATACTTGGGGAAACCTCTTCTCCAGTGAACCGGATGGCTACAGTAGTGACAATCACCTTTAGCCACGCCCCCACTAGGCTTTAGGGCTTCTTTGGATTTTGCAAATTTCTTGCGCTTTCCTTTAGAAGTAGAGGCAACTTCTTTTCCCTTCTTCTTATTCACCATCAATATGGCCTTGCCCTTGCCTTTATTGATGCTCTGTTCAGCTGTCTTTAGCATGTTCAACAAGTTTGGCAGAGTCTTACTGATCTCGTTCATGTTTTAGTTCATGATGAACTGGTTATAACTGTCAGACAACGATTGAAATACAAGATCAGTTGCCAACTCTTGGCCGAGTGGGAACCCTAGCCTCGTGAGGTTCTCTATGTACCCAATCATTCGGAGTACATGAGGCCCAACCGGATTCCCTTCTGCGAGATTGCTCTTGAACAGTGCTTTGGACACTTCATACTGCTCATGCCTTTTCTGTTCCTGAAACAACTGTTTCAAGTGTATGATCATATCATAGGCTTCCATGCTCTCGTGTTGCTTCTGAAGCTCAGAGGTCATGGTGCAGAGCATGAGACAAGTCACATCATTAGAAGCATCCACATATATCTGATGTGCTCTCACGGCAGCTAGAACAGACTCATCCTGGGGTGGTTCTGAATAGGATTGTCTAAGACGTACAGTTTCTTTCTTGCATAAGGACGATCCTTAAGTTTCTGTACCAGTTGAGGAAATTTGTCCCAGACAGTTTATCCTTCTCAAGGACAGATCGCAGGGATGAAGTCGATGCGTGATTGTTTGCCATTGGAATTCTACAAAAACGAGAAATGTGCAATTTTAGTATTTTGAACAATTTAACTATAATCAGCAATGTCTAGATCATTAAATATAGCTCCCACTATTTTTCTCGGATTAATAGCCCTCACCATTAATGTGGAAAATATCATATATATTTTCTAGTGAGTCCAAGATCCATATTTCACTTTTTCTTGAGCATGCTTTGGCAACTCACCCAAGAATTGGTTATTTAGGTAGGAACCCTTTCGAATTGCATCACATGCAACTCTTGGTCAAATTAGGTGAATAATTTCTTATTCTTTATTCTTTAGATAACATCCAATTGTCATGCCTCTAGGCTCATCAATCCAATTGACTTTGCCCAGTTGCGTCCAACCTCTTCCTTCAACAATCACACATTACTTGCTTGTGTCGTCCGCAACACACCAAGGTGAATTAAAACGCCTTGCTTTGGCAAGCCCGAATTTAATAGACCTTGATCATGAAGGGTGTTTAGGCAGGAGAAGGCAAAACAAAATATTTTCCATTGAGGGATTTAATAGTCATTATCTAATCGTTTGGTTGATCCAATCAACATGGTCTACTTATTTAGATTGGGCAATCCACAATAAAAGATCAAACTTGTTTATTGTTATATTGTTAACGTTTTGCTAGTATCGTCAAACACACATAAATAAATAACAAGACATAAATAATACACATCCACAAAAGAAAAATTAACGTGGCATGGATATGGCCCTTAGACTAAGATATTACCAAGTCAATAATAATGTCTATTTTTCCTAAAGTGACAAGCTCATCTCCATGTGCTCCACCATAGCCGCACACCTAGGATGGGAGTCCTCATCGTCTTTGTGGTCTTTTGGTCCTCCGGTCTTCTTCTCCATGCTCTCGGCTATGATCTAAATATTCTAATTCTAGCCTAATTTCTAGAAAAATAAATAAATAAAACCTCACATGTTGAGAAGATGATCAACTCGCAGGCGGTAAAATTAACTAATTATTACATTAATTTAATCAGCTCGCAGGCCGTAAACCAAACCACAAACAACCACAAACATCCACAACCCAGGCCATATCAATCCACCATGCAACAAAAGCACATAATACAGTTAAAATCAATTTTTAACGCGCTTGTTCAATTTAGTTGAAATTGGGTGATTAGGGTCATAACGGTCCAAGAAGTCCAACCTAAAACTAGGCTGAACCCCACGGACCGCCGCACGCCACCCCTGGCCGGCCCTAGGCTGACAGGCCCTAGGTGACCCGCGGCCTAGCTTGGCACGCAAGGAAGAGGAAGGGCGGCGGCTAGGGTTTCGGCCCTCGCTTCCTTCGCCTTCCTTCCTTGTTGCCCAAGTTTGGTTGTTTCCATATAATTGTTTTCATAATTGAAAAAATCATTTTTTTCCCATTATGTGCCCAAGAACTTAATTTTTCAAGAACCCAATTCTTCACATCCTATGTGATCAAACTCATCAATTTACACATCCAATGTTAAATTAGATCTTGTTTGTCTTGAATCAAATTCAATTTGCATCTAATATGCCAATTAATTTCAGTTTCGCGTAATATGAATAAAACGGTGTATAAACTGAAATCGTAAGACATAAAATCATGTTATGCGCTACGACCTGTGGCTCTGATACCACTGTTGGGTTTTGACGTAGGTTACGCAGCGAAATAACAAAAATTATCCTACTCAAATCCCACCAAGGATAAAAGGACAAGCATCATAACATGATGATGGCATAGAAGACGTGTACCTTAGTTTGGGAGATCACACGAAGAATAGTGTCTTCGTCTCTATGAATATCCACACCTTGGATTCTTGATTGGATTCCTTCTCGCAGTGTAGTGCTAACAACGGAGGAAGGAGGATAATGATCACGCAAAACGAGGCACCAAGGCCGCGCCTATGGAGGCCGACGGCAAAGGGGCGGACGGGCAAGGGGGGCAAACCTCCATGTCTTGTCTCTCTCTCTCTCTCTTGTTTTGTTATGTTCTCACAAAATAATGACTCACTTATAGAAATAAAAAGCTAGAAATCCTTTATATAGTCATAACTCTTTATTAGCTACATAAAGGCCCTGATACTAATCATGTCCTTACATGGATTAGCCCACTTGCAAATTAGTCCTACTAAGTTTGCTTGTGGTTGTGTCATGATCCTTTTATTAATTAGTCCAACTGATTAATACCAATATCCAATTTAATCCATTTAGTGTGTGACCCCATAGGTTTCTACTTAGTTGGTAGTAACTTATTACTAACATGGAGCGGTGTCTAGCAACACATCCATGCCACCCAACTAATAGAAATAAGTTAGTGATCCAGGCAAACCTTGTGCCCAATAATCAAATATTGTGTTATTCCTTTGTCTCCATATCCGTATTGGACACGAGACATAATAGTCACACTCGTATATCCAATCCATAGTTTCTCGATCTTGGGAATACGCTTATGCAAGCAGATAACATCAATATCCTCATATTGATTTATCTGAGTCTGGCCAGACATTCAATAAGCACCACCCCTCGAGTGGCCCATGGATATTTGCTCCCATTATGTGGGAGGGACAAATCCTCTCTACGTCACTACTATCTCTAAGCTTGCTTCCTACCATGCCCCATAGCTATCTTTATAGTTACCTGGTTAATGTGCAATGTTGGATAATATCAAAGCATGATATTCCATAACTAGAGTATCTAGTGACTTCAAGTCTAAGGATTACAATATTATTAGCATTACGAGAAGCGATTGTGACTTTGACATAATCTAATGTATCCTTCTCGTTGTGAGTCAATCCAGTATGCCATCACTCCTAATACATACCCGTGTGTTAGACTTGATATCTCCATATCAATATACACACATACTAGTCTATATTTGATCGTCCTATTAATCAATATAATGGACTAGGGTTATTTAAGATAAACAACATATTGTATCTAAGGACTTCATTATATTAAATATCACAATAAATAATAAATGAATGTTCAAGCCAAAACATTGTTCATACTAAATAGGGTAAAAGACACTTTCCACCCCTATCTTTTGAAGAAATTCCACTTTGCTCCCCTGACGTTTGAACAATTCCACTTTGCACCCCTATAACAGAATATTCTGTGGACACTTAGCACCCTTCTGTCATGTTCCGTTAGAAAAGTAGGTGATATAATCTTTTTGGACCAAATTGCCCCTGTTTTTTTAACCTATGTTTAATGGTCATGAATCATCAAAAACATCAAGAACACCATTTTGAGTCTATGAACACCAAAAAAATAGGAACAAGTGACTATAATGAACATCAAGAACACCTTTTAACTAGCCAAATTCGATTAACTTCAAAATACATCAATCCCATTAACTACTCATAATAGAGGTAAGTCAGTACAAGCATACAACTTGCTCAGAGCCAAAACCTCAAAATATCAAACTGTGGCATAGAACTTTAGATAACAAACTCAAAACATCAAACCATATAGCAAAAAAAAAAAAAAACAAAATTCTCAGAGATCCTCTCCTCCCGGTGGTATTGGTGTGATGCCCACGCACCGTCAAACCACAGCAGTGAGAAAGACCACGGTGGTTCCTGATCTACTTCAATCTTTTCAAGACATCCCTCAGCTTCATGTCAAGGGCATTGGAAATGACCTGAGAGTACTTTCCATCCTTGTAATCCTTCTTCCGGTTCAAAAACCAGTCTGGGATCTTCAACTGGCGAGGTTTTGCAACAATGGTCATGAGGGTGTCAATGTCTTGGCTTGCAAGTTCACCAACTTAAAAAACACAATAAAAATATCCTAACAACCAACTTAAAACTCTGTTCCACATTCCTAATCAACCCAAAGTAACCGTGTCCTTGTTCACTATGAACTTAAACTCTTTATTTGGTTGCTCCAGAACCAGTGACCTCCCATCTACCGTTTAGCTACAAAATGTACCCACAAGATGTACCCACAAATCCATAATCGGTGAACCCACAAGAAACCCTTGAAGAACCAATCTTTCAATTGTCCATCCATATCCAATTCGAGAGATTTTGAAAAAGACCCAATCTTTCAATTGTGGGTCTCTAATCGATGAAAAAAAAAACACAATGAGGTATTTCTTCAAATGGTTCTCCAACAAGACACAGAAACCCTCCGATTTGAAGAACACCCCTGCGGAAACGCCGGCAAAAGAGGTAATTGAACTGAAACCTAGATGGCGAAAATATTACCTCTTTTTATAGAAGAGTGATTAGTGGCGAAAATATTGTACCTTGAAGTCCGATTATTGCACTCGAAGCGATTTCTTCGCTCGTTGCAGGTCGGGATTGGAAATCGTAGTTCAGGGAGTGGTAGCATTAGATAACACGAGTATACCCCAGTTTGTTTTGTTGTAGTTTGACGAGTGCAGCCGATGAAGAATACGCTTGGCGTCGGCGATTGGCAGTCGCTAATCTTGTGGGGGTGAAGGTCGTGGTGGTTTCTGGAGGTGGAGGTGGAGCCGGCAGTGGCGATGGTGGTTCACGAAGGGGAGAGATTGGAGATAGCAGGCAACTTCACTGCCGTTGCTCTTGAAGAAGAACGAAGGAGAAGGCCACCCTCTTGGCGGCTAGGGTTAGTGTACTGAAGAAGAGATGAAGAATGAGGCAGAGGAGGGGAAGAGAATATATATATAGTTGGTAATAATCCAAAATTATGAGGGTAGAACTGTCTATTTTACAAGCCGTTTGGTCTCTGTTAGTTACAGGGGTGCAAAGTGGAATTGTTCAAACGTCAGGGGAGCAAAATGGAATTTCATCAAAAGATAGGGGTGGAAACTGTCTTTTACCCTACTAAATATAGGTTGCCTCTAGGGCACCTATTCCAACAAAAGTGTCTTGTACCTGATAATTTTTTAGGGACTTTTTACCCAAAATTATTGGTTAAAAGACAAAAATCACCTCTCGAGTTTGGGTAAATGACAAAAACATCCATAGTATTTGGGGTATTATTAACCACCCCCGTCGAGACAAAAATCACCCCTGCCAGTGGATGGACGTTAGACGAAAAACACCTTTCTTTTACACTCAATTAGTATGGGGGTGCAATCTCTCTTTTTATGACAATTTTACCCCTACTTGTGTTTTTTTAATTGTTTCCATGTTGTAGATGTTCTTAGTGTTCTTCATGTTCTTTTTGTTCTTCATGTTCTTGGCCATCACCAAATCCCCACCACCACCACCACCACCTGAATCCCCACCACCAACACAACAACACAAAAACAAACAAACAATAAAAATAAACAACAAAGAAAAACAGGCTCAGATCTATATTTGGAAATAGTCGAAGAAAATTTCACCCACCATAGCTGCAAAATAAATCACTGCGCCAGAAAAGTAACAATTTTGCAATAACTGAGTTCATTTTATTGATTTCATCATCGCCTAGTGGAGGGGGCAAATCAAGATCATACAAACAGATCAAAGCCACAAACAGATTTTTGAAGAACAGAACAAATCAAAGCCAAATCAAAGCCGCAAATCCTTGAAGGCTTCTGTCAAGCCACAAATCATCAACCATAAAACATCAAACCAACAGCAGACCCATCAGTCAATTGAAACCCACTCAACTGACCGATTATGGAGATGTTCGGAAAGAGTGCAAATAAACTATGACTGAGTGAAGGAGCTCGTTGTTTCGTCAAAGCAAAGAAAGTCACCGTCATGGAGGAAGAAGAGGCCGATGTTGCTGCCATAGATAAAATTTCCCATATTGAGAAGAACCCACAAACAACACCAAAGACTCGAGCTTTGTTCTTGTTCCAGTTTCTACTCAATTGATTCGATTTGAAATCTCCCTAGAGTGAAGAAAAAAAAAACTTCCCATGTTTCGTCTTCTTCCCTATCACGCGAATTCCATTTCTACTAATCCATTCGCACCACATTTATTACCTGATTGGACTCCGAACCCAGTTCACGAATCGACGCATAAACATAACCCAAATCTATTCTTGGTTCTGAAATTCAAGAAAAAAAAAGTTGCAGATCACGGCGATTACCCACTGCAAATAGCCTATACTCACAGATCTAATTTCTAGCCTAGAATTAGGTGGATGTGCTCCACCCACTGCAATACTGGACCTGAAATGGATTTCGGAGAAGATGCGAAAGAAGAAAAAGAAGTAGAGAGGGAAACTGTTGGTAAAACACACTAAAATTAACGATTTTAGTAGGGAAAATTTGATTAACAGAACATGACCAAGAACATAGAGAAAGCAAATCATGAAGGCGAATAATAATGAAATTAGATACTGTACGAAAGAAAAGAAGGAACAGTTCATACCTCTGTTCACAATGGAACAGGTAATACACGAACGAAGCTGAGTCGTCAGGTCTTGCGAAGAAGGCCTGACTGCTCTTGAAGAAATTATCGCCCCCACTTACGCTGTGTTGGGATCCGGCGATGATCCTTCCAGGATAAAACAGATCTGATCTTCTTCGTTACAGCAGCGATGAAGATCACTTCGACTTGCACCTCACTTCGCCAGAGAAAGCAGAGAATTTAGAGTTGAGAATGAACCAGAGAGAAAAACGTACGAGCAATCTCGAAACGATCTGACCATAATCAATCAGATTAATCCATCAGTTTGGTAAAACTGATCAATCCAATTGATCGACAATCAATATGTTTAATGATCATTAATCCCACAATAAAACGGTCAAAACAGTTAATTTGAATTAATCACCCATTAATTACTGGTGAGTAATAAAAATTAGCTGCAGCATAACCTCTCGCCGGGTCGCCTCGTGTACGCGAGACGCCGAGACATTTCGCCCAAATCGCCCTTCGACCCGACCCGGTCCGGTCCGACCCGACCCGACCCGAGTCGAGGCATGGCGTGGCGAGTCGGCGGCGGCGCGCGCGCGTGTGGGTGCGCGAGGCACACAATAACACCCATGGCTCTCCACACACCTTAGTAGTTGTGCACTACGTACCCTTGTGTGTGAAACCAAATATACCCACCTACCACCACTTTGAGCAACAATGTGGGACAAATGACCCTCTTGGTTTCAAGCTTCTTCAAGCTACCAAGAACACCTCCATTTCTCTATGGATTTAACATCCAATTTCCAATAATCCCCCACAAATCCATGCAGAAATGCATTCAGGATTCTCATCATGACTTGTTATTCAGAGTCGGTACCCTTCTGGGTTTGAACCCACCTAAGTCATCTACTTCGATGATTACCGGATTAAGATGGAATATTTCACCTTGAATCTTTATCCATAAGGTGTAATCATACTCCATAGACGACGACAAGTCAAAGGCTATGGTGCCAATCTACAGCTTTGAGACATTAATGGTCCTGTCTCGATCCTGTTCGTCGAATGTTTCAAGGAATAACCCTTTCCTCTAACTGCGACCGCACAATTACACTCGCTTAGCTGGGCATCTCCAGAGATGACTGCCATCATCTCGTAAAAATGACTTGACCCCATTCAGAGTTAGAATAACTCTTGCTACACTGGCAGAAACAGTACCTTTTTAGGTTTACAGGGGATATACTCCAATACAAATGTATCATCTATGTAGCAAAGGTACTACCAATTCATCCTCACAGCTTGTTATTACCACATTGAATACACTTTTGAGGGATCTCCTCTCATGTGTATTGGGTTCCCACTGTTGATGAACTACGATGGGTTGTCAGTCCCATCCCCAACCTCGACTTAAGGACCACTGCATGTTCCAGTCCTTTAGTCAAAGGATCAGCTGTATTATTCTGAGTTCCTATGAACTCTACAGCTATAATCCTATCACACCAAACCCCTTATAGACTTTAGTCTAACTTGGATGTGTCTCCTTGTTTTAGCATTATACTTTTTACTGCTAATCTTGTCGATAGTCGTCCGACTATCATAATGAATAGCAATAGCAGGAAGCGGTTTGCTTACTATAGGTATAGCGGACATAAGTCCGTGTAACCATTCAGCCTCCGTCCCCCTGGCATCAAGCGCACACAACTCAGCTTCAAAAGTAGACCGAGTTACTATCGTCTGTTTGGTCGACTTCCAGGATATTGCTCCACCGGCCAAGGTGAACACATATCCAGTCACTCCATTGGAACCAGACTTCTTAGCTATCCAACTTGCATCACTGTACCCCTCAAGTACACCAGGAAACCTCCTATAGTGTAAAATTAGGTACATTGTGCCTTTCAGATATCTAAGCACTCTATCAAGAGCATCCCAATGAGTTCTGTTTGGACAGCTCGTATATCTAGCCAACTTAGACACAGAATATGAAATATCTGGTCTAGTACAGTTAGCAAGATATTGCAAACTCCCAATAATCTGAGAATACCTTAATTGAGACACAGGTACACCTGAAGAATTCTTGACAAGGCAACTTAAGAATCATATGGTGTACTAGCGATTCTACACTGCGAATAACCATATTTCTCAAGTATAGATTCCTCTATATAGTGAGACTGAGATAAGGTTATTCCCTCAGCTGACTGAGTCAACTTCAGTCCCAGAATCACACTAGCCTCACCCATATCCTTCATCTCAAATTGCCTCTTCAAGAAAGCTTTCGTCTCATTAATAATCTCAATATTGGTTCCAAACAACAAAATATCATCCACATATAGGCATAAGATCACACATTCACTACCTTTAACTTTGGAGTAGACACACTTGTCACTATCATTTATTATAAAACTGAATGGCAATACAGTTTCATCAAACTTTTTATGCCAATCCCTGGGAGCTTGTTTCAAGCCATAAAGGGACTTGATTAACTTACATACTTTCCTTTCATTGCCTGATGCAACAAATCCCTCAGGCTGATCCATATAAATCTCTTCTTCAAGATCACCATGAAGAAAAGCTGTCTTAACATCCATCTGATGGATGGTAAGACCATAGACAGAAGCCAATGCTATAAGCATTCGGATTGTTGTCATCCTTGCAACTGGAGAGTATGTATCAAAGTAATCAATGCCTTCCCCTTTGCCTAAAACCCTTAGCAACCAGTCTAGCCTTGTACTTATCTATTGAACCGTCATGGTTCAACTTCCTTTTAAAGATCCATCTGCACCCGATAGTAGAACACCCAGGAGGGATATCAACTAACTCCCATGTTCCATTAGAAACAATAGAGTCAATTTCACTCTTTATAGCGCCCTTCCAGTGCCTAGATTCTCAAGAATCCATAGCCTGCCGGAAAGTTAAAGGTTCGTCCTCGAAATTTTAAGTGACAAAGTCACTTCCAAAATCCTTGACTACCTTAGCACGCTTACTCCTTCTAGGTTCCTCTACCTCCTCAAGTACAGACCTACTACTTGATTCCGCCCCCACATTTGTTATCTTTTCCACATGATCAGGAATAGAACTAGATGTGTGAGGTGGATTATCATTAGTAGTATCTTGAGGTATACCAGTCTTCATGGGGTATACATCCTCAAAGAATGTAGCATCACGAAATTAAAACTATCGTGTTTGCCACTATACCGTTTATGTCAGATTTTACTACTAAAAATCTCATAGCCCTAGTGGTTTCTCGATAGCCCAGAAAGATACAATCAACAGTCTTAGGACCTACCTTCTTTCTCTTGTGTACAGGTACAAGTACCTTAGCAAGGCACCCCCACACGCGAAGATAATTAAGACTAGTCTTCCTGCCTTTCCATAACTCATAGGGTGTTTGCTCTTTGTGTTTCAGAGGGACTCTATTCAGAATATGGCAAGCCGTATTCAAAGCCTCTCCCCACATGTATTTAGGCAACCCAGAGTTTAAAAGCATACTATTAATCATATCAGAAAAAGTTCTGTTCTTTCGTTCAGCAATTCCATTGGACTCAGGTGTGTATGGAGGAGTAACTTCATGAACTATTCCATTATTTGCACAAAATTCATCGAAAGCGTTACTCGTATACTCACCACCCCTATCGGATCTTAAACGCTTAAGTACCTTACCAGTTTGTGTTTCAACTTCAGTTTTATAAACAATAAACTTACTAAGCGCTTCATCTTTATGTTTAAGCAAATAAACATAACAGTATCTACTACAATCATCTATAAAAGTAATGAAATATCTACATTGGTCCTTTGTCAACACACCACCAAACTCACAAATGTCCGTGTGCACTAAATCAAACAAGTTTGAATCCCTTACAACACTATGAAATGGTTTCCTTGTTTGTTTAGCAGACACACATACTTGACATTTATAATTTTTTTCTATGGTGTGCTTTGGTATCAACTCTAAATTCATCATATTCTTTAGAGCACCAAAATTTAAATGACCAAGTCTAGCATGCCACAAATTAGATGATTCAACACTATTAACAGAAGGAACAATAACATTAGCCAAATTTCCCAAAACGGTTTCAGCATTTATTACAAATAAACCATTGGACAAATAGCCCTTGGCAAAGAAAGTACCAGTATGTATAAGGACTACTTTATTACATTTAATAGAAATCTCAAAACCGCTAGCGACTAAACGGCTTCCACTTATTATATTTCTACGAACAGAAGGGACATGATGCACTCTTGTCAGGGACAGGATACGTCCCGAAGGAAACTTTAGGTCCACGTTTCCTATTCCAAGCACTTGTGCAGCATTCGCGTTTCCCATCGTCACTGTCATGCCACTACTCTGTTGACAAGATACACATAAACTAATGTCAGCACAAACATGCACATTAGCTCCAGTATCAATCAACCATTTGTTAGAAAGATATGTGGAAAATAGCTCAGGGTTGTAGGTAACATACCGGCCAATGTCGGTTTCAGAAGCAGAAGCTTCACCAACAACCATGTTCACCACAGCCCCACTCGTGGTTCCAAGCACCGTATTTGCTTGTGCTACCACATCGTTTTTCTTTGATTTCTTATTTGGTCAGCCCTTACTGAAGTGTCCAACATGTCCACAAACCCAACAAGATTTGCTTCCCTTTGGTTTCTTGGCCTTGACCGTGTCATCTTTTGGTTTATCATTTTCATCCTTCTTAACAGTATTTTTCCTTTTCTTTCCAGCAGTAACAACATTAACCTTCGCACTACCCGGTTCAGTCGGCATCACATGTCCTTGCTTGGACTTGTGTTGCTCTTGCACCGAGATGTCCATCATGAGGTTAGTCCAGGTGATTTCTCCTTTCTGTCTTTTCAGGGAGAGAAAAAAAATCTTCCCAAGACTTTGGGAGCTTCTAAATCACACACATAACCAGAAACTTTTCAGGAAGATCCATACCGGACTCCTTCAAAGCATGCACAATCATCTCAAACTCGTGCACCTGCTCAGTCATGGACTTATTGTCCACCAGTTTGAAATCAAGAAATTTAGACACAGAATATTTTTCCAGACCTTGTGAGCCAGTATTATGTGTCTCATTCAGCTTTTCCCATAAAAGCTTTGCAGTGAATGAATCTGATGAATCAACATCAAACAGAGCATTCGACAGAGCAACAAGAATTGCTGCTCTAGCCACTCCGTCTTTTTCATACCACTTCGCAAAGGACTTAATGGAATCAGGCTTTTCTTGATCCACCACTGGTTTCTCATACTCCACAACCGGCCATAAACCCTTTATAGTTAACCACAATTTCAGCTTTTTCTGCCAACGAGAAAAGCCAACACCACCATTGAATTTTTCTAGTAAACCAGTCAATTCAACAGCTTGTGGAAACGTATAAGTGGCCCAATCAATAGCCACGGCTGGAGCAGATGAACCGGAAACAGTTTTCTCACTTTCAGTAGTCATTTTGTTAAACAAATTCCGACTAATTTCTTCAAGAATGATGGTAAAACACACTAAAATTAACGATTTTAGTAGGGCAAATTTAATTAACAGAAAATGACCAAGAACATAGAGAAAGCAAATCATGAAGGCGAATAATAATGAAATTAGATACTGTACGAAAGAAAAGAAGGAACAGTTCATACCTCTGTTCACAATGGAACAGGTAATACACGAACGCAGCTGAGTTGCCAGGTCTTGCGAAGAAGGCCTGACTGCTCTTGAAGAAATTATCACCCCCACTTACGCTGTGTTGGGATCCGGCGATGATCCTTCCAGGATAAAACAGCTCTGATCTTCTTCGTTACAGCAGCGATGAAGATCAATTCGACTTGCACCTCAGTTCGCCAGAGAAAGCAGAAAATTTCGAGTTGAGAATGAACCAGAGAGAAAAACGTACGAGGCAATCTCGAAACGATCTGACCATAATCAATCAGATTAATCCATCAGTTTGGTAAAATTGATCAATCCAATTGATTGACAATCAATCCGTTTAATGATCATTAATCCCACAATAAAATGATCAAAATAGTTAATTTGAATTAATCACTCATTAATTACTGGTGAGTAATAAAAGTTAGCTGCAGCATAACCTCTCGCCAGGTCGCCTCGCGTACGCGAGACGCCGACACATTTCGCCCAAATCGCCCTTCGACGCGAGGCGCGCGTGTTTGTGTGTGCGCGAGGCACACAATAACACCCATGGCTCTCCACACACCTTAGTAGTTGTACACTACCCTTGTGTGTGAAACCAAATATACCCACCTACCACCACTTTGAGCAACAATGTGGGACAAATGACCCTCTTGGTTTCAAGCTTCTTCAAGCTACCAAGAACACCTCCATTTCTCTATGGATTTAACATCCAATTTCCAACAGAAACCGGATATGATTTTCGAGTGCAGGCGAGGAAGAAGACGCTGACGGCTTGGGCGCCGGCGGTTAGGAGGATGAAGATCACCGTATAGTCCTCCATCCCTCTGTTCGTCGCTACTGAGGGGGTCGCGGCTAGATAGGGTTAGAGAGAGAACGAGAGAAAGAATGGGGGAGAAGGAGAAGAAGGAACATTTGTAGGGAGGTATGTTTGTCTTTTTTCGCTGCCGTTAAATCTCCGTTACCCCATTATCTGACATGGGTGGTTTTTGTAATTCCCCAAAGACTAGGGATGTTTTTGTCTTTTACCCAAACTCCAGGGGTGTTTTTTGTCTTTTACCCAATAATTATGGGTAAAATACAAAAACCACCCTCCGTGTTTGGGCTATATACAAAAACAACCCTCGTGTTCGGGTATATACAAAAACCACCCTCGTAGTAGATGGACGTTGGACAAATACCACCCTTCTGTTAGTGTCAGCTAGTAAATGGTACAATTTAAATTTTTAGGACAATTTTGCCCCATTTTGCTTGGCCTTCTGCAATCTTCTTCTTTATCCTTTCCAGTTTCACATCTCCTGGCTGGTTACTCCTTATTTCTTCTAAGACATCTGGCACAACTGTCATATTCCCAAGGATATTCTTTACTCCTCCTTGTTTCACTACTTCAATTCCAAGTGTTCGGAACTCTCGGCATAGCCGATCTGGTAAAACTAGCATAGTATCCAAAGTATGGCTCGACTTTCGGCTTAACGCATCAGCTACTACGTTTGCCTTCCCTTCATGGTATTGGATACGCAAATCATAATCCTTTATGACTTCTAACCAACGTCTTTGCCTGTTGTTTAGCTCTTTCTGCGTGAAAATGTATTTGAGACTGCTATGATCCGTATACAATCTACACACAGATCCGTACAAGTGATGTCTCCATATCTTCAATGCAAATACTATAGCTGCAAGCTCTAAGTCATGCGTAGCATAGTTCTCTTCATGCGTAGCATAGTAATTGACTAGAATGCAACAAAATGTTCCAAGAAAGTGGCAGATATGAAGCCAGGGAACTTCATAGGCAATGAGGACCCTGTTGAGCTCGAGAATTGGATCGATGAGATGGATAAGATCCTTGAGCTAGTTGAGTGTCCCGAAGACCGCAAGGTGGTTTGCGCGGCATTTTACTTGAAAAACGAAGCTAATACATGGTGGAGGAGTACGCGCCAGAACTTTTTGGCACAACCCAATTTCAATTGGGAGGCTCTTCAAACCGCACTTCGCACTCGCTTTTACCCGGACCATGTCCAGGATCAAAAGTACTTAGACTTTGTGAATCTGACACAAGGAAACGGTTCCGTGACCGAGTAATTCAAGAAATTCATGGAATTATCCCGATTCGCAGGTCAGCTGATGCCTGATGAAGCGACTAAAGTCAGGAAGTTCATGTCTGGTCTCGAACTTCATCTGCAGAAAGACTTGATGTGCAGGACGTACGATACTCTACAGGAAGCTTATGATAGGGCTGCAGCCGTTTGGCGTATTCAAGAGGCACAAGATGAGAAGCGTGGGAAACGCAAGGTTGAGAACGCCGTGGGCTATGGAAACAATCAAGGTAGGACTAATCAAGGTAGTCAGGACAAAAGGTTTAAGCCTAACCACGGAGGAAGTAACCAAGGACAGTATCGTGGTAACAAGCAGAATAATGGAGATGAGCAATCTCGCCGTTATATCTGCAAGAAGTGTCAACAGAATCATCCAGGAAAGGACTGTCAAGGAAACCTTGTCACTTGCTACCACTGTGGCAAGAAGGGTCATCGTTCGTTTGAGTGTCGAGTGAAACCAAATGGAAACCAACTAGGGAACCAAGGAGGCAATTACCAAGGAAACCGACAGTTCAACAACAACAATCAGGGCGGAAACCGGAACTATGGGAACTACAACAACAATAATGGAGGCAACAATTATGGTAGACAACAAGTGAACAACCAAGGCAATGGAAGGAACAATGGAGTTCAGAACGGGAATAGGAACAACAACACTCCAGCTAACGCCAACAACAATGGGACTGGTACGACAGGAGCTACCGCACAGAATGGGAATATCGCAAGGATCGCAGTCATGAGCAGGACTGAAGCGGAAGCAGCAAACGGAGTAGTCACTGGTACATTTCTTGTTCATGATCAACCAGCTTTTACTTTATTTGATTCCGGAGCTTCGTATTCGTTTATATCATCATCGTTTGTGGAAAAACTGAGTCTCAATAAGCCGTCTAGAATATCCATCCCCGTAGCTACCCCAACCGGTCATGTAACAGTATGTGACGCCATTTTTGAAGGAGTAGAAGTTAAGATTTCGGCTAGTACCCTACCAGCGAACCTGATACAGTTTGATCTTGGAGGGATAGATGTTATATTGGGAATGGATTGGCTGGGAAAATATCGTGCAGTAATAGACTGCCACGATCAGAAGATAAGGCTCAAAG
Source organism: Linanthus parryae (assembly GCA_023055425.1). NCBI lineage: Eukaryota > Viridiplantae > Streptophyta > Magnoliopsida > Ericales > Polemoniaceae > Linanthus > Linanthus parryae. Next base: position 42,809,798 of record JALGPY010000007.1, read on the forward strand.
GTCCAAAAGGAGAAAAAGTTTCTTACCGTGGTATCACAAAAGAACCATGTATCCGACTAGTGTCAGCCTTGACCATAGTCAACCAAGTGAAGAAGGGGAATAGTGCTTATTTGTGCTATATTCAAGACACATCTAAGGAGGAGAATGTGCTAGAAGAAATACCAATCGTTAGAGATTTTCCCGATGTGTTCCCGGACGAAATTCCAGGAATGCCACCTAGAAGAGAGATCGAATTCACTATGGATTTAACACCTGGAACGGCTCCAATTTCAAAGGCACCGTACAGAATGGCACCAGTGGAGTTGAAGGAACTTAAGGATCAGTTGCAAGAGTTACTCCAAAAGGGTTATATAAGACCGAGTGTTTCCCCTTGGGGCGCACCGGTACTGTTTGTGAAGAAGAAAGACGGAAGCTTGAGATTGTGCATTGACTATAGGGAGTTGAATAGCGCAACAATCAAGAACAAATACCCTTTACCCCGAATTGACGACTTGTTTGATCAATTACAAGGGGCGAGTGTTTTATCAAAGATAGACTTGAGATCAGGGTATCACCAGCTTCGAGTAGCCGAGAAGGACATACCAAAGACAGCCTTTAGAACGAGGTATGGACACTACGAGTTTACCGTTATGCCTTTTGGTCTGACCAATGCTCCAGCAGTATTTATGGATCTAATGAATCGTGTTATGAGAACGTTTCTAGATCGTTTCGTGGTCGTCTTTATTGATGACATCCTTGTTTATTCAAAGAGCGAGGAAGAACACGAAGAACACCTCAAAGAAGTGTTAGAAACTTTGAGACATGAGAAGTTATATGCTAAACTCTCGAAGTGTGAATTTTGGCTAAAACATGTTCCATTTTTGGGTCACATAATTTCCAAGGAAGGAATATCCGTGGATCCAGGAAAGATATCAGCAGTTAAAGATTGGCCTACTCCGAAGAATGTGTCCGAAGTAAGAAGTTTTCTCGGATTAGCAGGATATTACAGACGTTTCGTGAAAGATTTCTCGAAGATCGCTAGACCGCTTACTACACTAACCAAGAAGACGGTAAGGTATAAGTGGAGCGAAGATTGTGAAGAAGCATTCCAGACACTGAAGGAAAAGTTAACGACCGCACCTGTCTTAGCTTTACCCAATGATTCTGGCGAATTTGATGTTTACAGTGATGCATCGAAGAAGGGCTTAGGATGTGTGCTTATGCAAGAAAGAAGAGTTATTGCTTATGCTTCAAGACAACTGAAAACTCATGAAGAGAACTATGCTACGCATGACTTAGAGCTTGCAGCTATAGTATTTGCATTGAAGATATGGAGACATCACTTGTACGGATCTGTGTGTAGATTGTATACGGATCATAGCAGTCTCAAATACATTTTCACGCAGAAAGAGCTAAACAACAGGCAAAGACGTTGGTTAGAAGTCATAAAGGATTATGATTTGCGTATCCAATACCATGAAGGGAAGGCAAACGTAGTAGCTGATGCGTTAAGCCGAAAGTCGAGCCATACTTTGGATACTATGCTAGTTTTACCAGATCGGCTATGCCGAGAGTTCCGAACACTTGGAATTGAAGTAGTGAAACAAGGAGGAGTAAAGAATATCCTTGGGAATATGACATTTGTGCCAGATGTCTTAGAAGAAATAAGGAGTAACCAGCCAGGAGATGTGAAACTGGAAAGGATAAAGAAGAAGATTGCAGAAGGCCAAGCAAAAGATTTCAAAATCCATGAAGATGGAAGTATCCGTTACAAAGGAAGATGGTGTGTACCACATAAGTGTACGGAAACTAAGGAAAATTTGATGCGAGAAGCACACAACACACCCTACTCAGTACATCCAGGAGGTGACAAACTTTATAAGGACATGAAGAAGATGTTTTGGTGGCCTAACATGAAGAAAGAAGTGGCAGAATTTGTGGCAAAATGTCTGACTTGTCAAAAGGTGAAGTTTGAACATAAAAGAATGGGAGGCTTAGTACAACCATTAGACGTCCCAGTTTGGAAGTGGGATTCTATTTCGATGGATTTCGTAACTGCGTTACCGACATCAAAGAATGGACTGAATCAGATCTGGGTCGTAGTTGACAGATTGACCAAGACAGCAAGGTTTATTCCGATGAAAGACACATGGAATATGGAACAAAGAGCTGATGCGTATGTGAAGAACATTGTAAGGTATCATGGAGTACCAAGCTCTATATTTTCCGACAGAGATCCCAATTTTCTTTCTCACTTCTGGAAAGCACTTCAGGAGGCACTAGGAACTCAGTTGAAGTTTAGCACGGCATTTCACCCGGCTACAGATGGACAAACCGAAAGAACAATTCAAACGTTGGAAGATATGCTAAGATCGTGTGTTATGGATTTTCAAGGTTCATGGGTTGATAGATTACCTTTGATAGAATTCTCCTACAACAACAGTTATCATGCCAGTATTGGAATGGCACCACATGAAGCGTTGTATGGAAGGAAGTGTAGAACACCGTTGTGTTGGAACGACATAAGTGAGACGATAGTAATTGGTCCACAACTTATCGAAGAGATGACAGATCAAGTGAGACTTATACAGCAGCGAATGAAGGCAGCGCAGGATAGACAGAAATCTTACGCTGATCAGAAAAGAAGACCGTTGGAATTTCAAGTTGGAGAAAAAGCATTTCTTAAAGTATCACCAACTAAAGGAGTCATGAGGTTCAATCAGAAAGGGAAGTTGAGCCCGAAATTCATTGGACCATATGATGTTATAGAAAAGATTGGAGAAGTGGCTTATCGATTGGATTTACCATCTAATTTAGGTCGTGTTCATAACGTATTTCACGTATCGCAGCTGAAGAAGTATATGCCTGATGCATCTCATGTATTAGATCCCGAACCAGTAGAACTGGACCCGTCTTTGAGTTATGAAGAACAACCTGTCAAGATTTTAGACACCAAGACAAGGAACACCCGTAACAAGAGTGTCAAGATTGTAAAAGTCTTATGGACTAACCACCTCACTGAAGAGGCAACTTGGGAAGCGGAAGATGATATGAGGAAGAAGTACCCTCACTTGTTTGACGAGGTACCTTGAGTTACGAGGACGTCACTCCTCTAAGGGGGAGAGGATGTAATCCTTCGTTTTTCTTTAATACAATACTACTTATGGTATATTGCATATCATTCATGACCTTAGGTTGCATTTAGTAGTCGTACTAGTGAGGGAAGGTGTATACCTTTGTGTGGTTAAAGTTTAGTTTAAACTTCAAGGGCAGTTTCTCTTTTAGGAGGGAGGTTTTTGTTTAAACTTCGAGGACGAAGTTCTCTTTAAGGAGGGAAGGATGAAATACCCCGTTTTGTGACTACGGGTATTTTGTGATATTATTATAAGTGTTGGGAAGTTAAAGTAATTATAGAGAGTTAATTATAGTGCTTTGAGAGTTTGGGGGGAACTTTGTGACTTTAATCAAAGGTTTTAGTGTCTTTTACTTGAGTTTGGGGGAGGTGTTTGTCTCTTGGCAAAACTAAGGGGAAATAAGTGTCTTTTGACCTAAATTTCTTCCTACAATAAAAGTTTCCTAATCCAAGAGGGTTTCCTACTTATGAAGTTAATTTTAATTCTAACTCTCATAAAAACCCTCATTCTCCTATTTTTCCTAATCTCTCTCACTCTCCCTACTCTACCCGTCCCTCTCTCACTCTCTCTCTCCCTTGTGACCGACGGCCACCCCACCGCCGCCGCTCTCTCTCTCTTTTCCGGCAAGGTAATTCTCTCTCTCTCTCTCTCTCTTTCTCTTTTCTCTCTTTCTTTCTCCCTATACCCGTCCGCCTCTCTCTCCGTCCGCCTCTATGGGCGGCGGGTTGAGCGGGTTGGGTTGTTTTGTTTCTTTTTCTCTTTTCTCTTGTTGATCTCTTGATCTTGTGATCACTTGTTCATGATTCATGTATGTTGCATGCAATCTTTAAATTTCAGTTTGTTAGGGTTAGGATCATTGTTCATGGATTCGTAAGATTTATTATCAAGTTTTAGGGTTTATCATGTTCTTGAGTGTTGGGAAGAAACCCTAGTTTGAAAGGGAAGTTTGATTGAATGATTTGGGAGTTTGAATGATCATATTAGGAGGATAACAATCTGATTTGAATGTGGGAATCATGTTATATTAGGTTTAGTATGATTATAGGATGAATTAGATGCTTGGGGGAAAAGTTTCATGAAGATTGACAATTCCCGTATGGATATTTTGAATGAAGTTGGAAACTTGAAACTAGTGTAACTTTTGATTCAGGAATCGAAATTAAGATCCGTTTGAGGCTAAACTTATTATTTCGAACGTTTTGAATCCAATGGAACTGTTTTTAGACCATGATCTGTTTGGGAAACTGGAGTAATAGAATTGGTGGAGTTATGATGGATGATGCATACTTTAGGATAAGGGACTTTGAGGCAAAGCTTTAAGCTTATTTTGGAGCATGAATTGAATGGGATGTTGGGGAAGTGTTAAAACCCTAAACCATGGACTATCATATGCATGTAATTAGTATAGCAAGTATATATTGCTAGAATATTGGTTTGATTAGCATATTGTTATGTGTAGGTAACGAGTTCGTCGACGACGAGTACGTAGAGTACGTTGATTGATTGCTATTGTTGGAATTTGCTTTGAGGTAAGTAAATGTGCCAAGCCTAGTGTGCTTATCTCCTTCGTGTCAAACGAATATTTGATTTATTACGTCTCAAAATGTGTTTACATGATACATGACTTGGAATATGTGATTTCTACTTGATAAATATTTTCTTGGAAATATCACAATGTTAATGATAATGCATTAATACGTAAAGTGGAAGATGTTGTGCGGGACGTTATTATTCTTTGGGCGGTGTTGGCTGCGGTCCCGTCTCTTTTTAATCCGGTTGCAAGTCCCCGGACAATAACATGTACTCACTCCTCTGACCGGCGTAGTCTTTGGGGGGTGTCGACACTTAAGGTCATGCACGCTGTAGTATTTGGTTTTCCCCGTCACAACAAAAGTAATAATGGATTTGTTTGGTTTTGTTAACGGAACGAAGTTAACACTGGATTTGGATTTTTCCTAATAATATGGAAATTGATTTGGAAATATATTATGGAATTGGGAACTCTTATGTTTTGAAACGAGAGTCAACTTTATTACCGCTGTGTTTGCGAAAAACTCTTACTTACAAATGAGTCTTGTTTTATAACTATCCATCATCGTTTTACATGTTTGGATGTTTGCTTACCAGTATTTCAATGCTGATTTTGTACTTTGGTGTTTCTTTTTCATTCCGCACCACAGGTTTAGAGGAAGGTTATCGGGCGTAGAAAGGGACGCGCATCACATGGGACGACATTAGTAGTATTGTTTTATTCGAATTGAACTCTCTAGTAGTTTAAACGCTTTAGTTGTTTTTGCCGGTTTGTGGCTAGGACGAAGGTTTATGATAATACATTATTTTAATTGGATTTAATTTATTATTGTGGATGTGTGTGCTTGTGAACCATGTTATAAAATCTCCTTGTATCCGGGCTCCTCTCGGGTACGGAGTGACATCCCCCGGTCTCCGGCTTGGGCCATTTGGGGGTGTTACAACAAGAGTCAACCTCTCAAGTGTCAGGTGTCCTAAAATGGGTCGTAGGGACGAGGCTGATGATGCTATCCCCCGTTACTGCTGGAACCCTCTAAGCTCATCTTGGTATGTGTTGTGGTAATTGACAGGCTGAAAAGTCCAGCCATGGTCCGCTATGTGGACAGAGAGAAGGGTTATGTGGCACAAGAAGGGCTGTGAGGAGAGGTACAACAAGAGAAAGCTGGTTCGCTCCATCATGAGGCTTTTCGATGAGACTTTGGGTCTCGATCTTGCAGTATGGAGTGACTTATGTCTTTATTGAAAGTTGAATTGGGATTAGACTAAAACGAATAGAAAAACGCCTGATTTTCTGGTTAGTTTATATTTCAATTAGAATGGAACTGGACAAGAAACTTCATTTAATACAGGCTAGCTTGTGCGTGTAATCCAAAGCATTATCACCTACTAATGAGCAACTTTGTCAAGTAAAATGTTGGATTAGTTATTTGTCAGTACTGTAACATTCAAATTCGCAAAATAGGGTTTTGAATGCGAAGAAGAAAATTTAAACTTGCAGTTGATTCTGCGGGGCTGCCAGAAGCTATGCGAAGTAGTTCAACCATGGAAGATACTGAATCTTTTTTATGTCACATGTCACAGTTAGTGACCTCTAATTTTAATTGGTGGGCTAATCACCAATCATATTCATAACTGTTTTTAAAGTTGATTTTGTTTGGTCATTCTTATGCACGTTTTACAAACAAAGAATATGCAAGTGGGCAGAACCATAATGACAATTAAACTATCGTGTCTTTGCCAGTCTCTTTTCGTTCTTTGAGAGGTGGAATTCACCCCAACATAGTAGATAATACCTTAGATTTAATGTGTACACTTGATCAGTCTTTGTACTCGTTCATGTTCTTGGATTGCTGATATCGTCTAAACTGTACTCTGCTTATTTTCAGTGGAAGATCCGATTAAACTGAAACAGTGACTTATTTTCCTTCTTCTCTGTAGTTGGTCGCACGATAGAAAGGCTGGTACAGAGAAAAGCAAATCATCAATTTCCCTACAGCTAACATCGAATCCAGTCGGAATATTACCGTACCTGCTAATCCTGAAGAGGTTGAAAGCTTTATCTTTTTGAAGTACATGGTTTGATTTAATTATAGGCATGCCATTTTGGCGTTGGCAGGATATAATGTCTTAAGTGGCACCTAATTTGTCACGGGCATTGTATTTTCATTTGAGCCTGTAAATTCATTTGTTGGCACTAGATCAGGAGCACTTAAATATCCGTATTATTTTCGATATTTGAGTACTTTGATTGGTTAAAAAGAGTTCTCACAAAATTTTACACGTGAATATTATTGTAGATTGGAGAGATGCTATTTAACCTACCCTTGAAGCAAGCAGCCTACTGGGTTTCTTCTCCCATCAGTCAGTAGGCAGCAACTAGACACAGAAAAGCTCTAGAAACCCCCCCTCTGAACCATGGAAGAAGGTACACATCCCTTTACATTGACGCTACTCCTTTTTTTTTTTTTTTTAAATGTTCAATTGCTTCAGGTCATTGTAGGAATTGCAAAATTACGAACTTTTTTTACTGGGTTCTGGGAGAAACTGCAATTCCATGATATAGTCTACATTCTCATTCCTGGGTTTTGTTAGATTGTGTCGATGCGCTGTGAAGTTCACCTAATTGAATTTGAAATCCAGTGTTTAGGCCGATCCAATTGTTAATTTCAGTGATCTCAGTTCAGAATTGGATTTAGCTTTGGCTGTCTAGACTTGCAGCTCTGCATACCCGACCTGCATAGTTTACAGCTCTTACTTAGACTTTGGTTATATGATGAACATCTTAGTTTGTGGACATCTCGATTTTGTTAGACCAATTTATTGTTGCTTGAAACCATATTTCCCCAGTATGTCCGTAGGAAGTGTGTCCAACGTTGGTGGTGAACAATTTCTGGGACATGTTTGTTTTCTAGCTTGGCATGTGCGGGATGGGATTCACTAGCGAAAAAGTGTTTGGTGTTTGATGAACAATTGGTGCTATTCTTATGAACCCTGGGCCCACCTGTACGCCACCATGTGTGGGACTAACTAAGGTTGCCTTGCCAACATAGAGTAGATGGGGACCATTGTTCTCTTGTCAGTGACGTAAAGCACACCATCCAATCTAATCGTTGCTCTGACGATTTGATTGACGGTGCACATCTATATGAAATATTCCATCAGTTTGATTGTGGTGATTTTAGATATGGGGCTGAATTCCTAATATTTTGGTGACTCGATCTCACTGTCAAACAGCAATTAACGGAGCACCGCTATGGTGGTTTCCGGTGGTGATTTGAGTCTGGTATCTGCGAACTGTTGGAGATTTGAGGTATCTGCTAGCTGTTGGAGATTTGAGCGTGGGTGTAAGGAAGAAGATGACTGTTGTGGCCATGTGGGTAGTGAGGATCGACGATCGTGGCTATATTGGTTGGTGGTTGCAATTAGTTAAGATGGTGGTGGTTTTGCTGGTGAATTTGTGGACACTGTGTGAATTCGCTGTAGTAGAGATCAATATGTGATCATGGTGGCTGTTCAATGGCGATAATAGTGGTTTCTATAGCTTTCGATGGGTCTCATTGGTTGGTGTTAACTGTGGAACTATGGAGAGAGGTAGGTTCAGGATATTTATGATAAATTCAAGAAGTGTAAACCTGTCATCTCAAAGATAATAATACTACAATCCTACCATCTCAAATATAATAATTCAATCTCCATATTTTCCAGTTCCCATATCATATATTCTTTTTGTGCTTTTCAAATGAGGCTTGTATGTACGAAAAGGCTAGACTTTTTAGTGGCAAATGTCATTTCTTGATGCTTTGATCTCCTGATAATGGTTACTGACATTTTAATTCACTGACTTATGTGATATACTAAATCATCTTCCATGGTCTATGCTTGAAAGTATGATACCATCAAGAATTTCACATTATAATTATGAAATTTGTGTTCATATGTGCTTAATATGCAATATTATGCTATGGATTTTTTATTTTTTATAATCAAGTGAGATTGTCCCTCACAGGGTTTAGCGCAATATGTCGAGTGGAGCGCAAGATTGTTGGAAGATGATGCCAATAGGCAGCTGAAATCTGCTGAACTAGAAGCAAAGAGGTAGATTGACAATGTGGACAAACTATGTGCCACCTGCTTCCAATTCCAAGGCAATTCAAGACCAGAATTTCACAGGAAAGGTTGGTTATCTTTACAATGATTTATAAGAGTGCACTTTAATCTGATGTATAAATATTCATTCTCTCAAAATCGGGTATTGTCAGGTTGTTGGAGTTGTAAGCGGGGATTGCATCATTGTAGCTGATGATGCTATTCCATATGGGAGTCCATTAACAGAGACAAGAGTCAACCTCTCAAGTGTCAGGTGTCCTAAAATGGGTCGTAGGGACGAGGCTGATGATGCTATCCCCCGGTATGCTGGAACCCTCTAACCTCATCTTGGCATGTGTTGTGGTAATTGACAGGCTGAAAAGTCCCGCCATGGTCCGCTATGTGGACAGAGAGAAGGGTTATGTGGCACAAAAAGGGCTGTGAGGAGAGGTACAACAAGAGAAAGCTGGTTCACTCCATCATGAGGCTTTTCCCTGAGACTTTGGGTCTCGATCTTGCAGTATGGAGTGACTTATGTCTTTATTGAAAGTTGAATTGGGATTAGACTAAAACGAATAGAAAAACGCCTGATTTTCTGGTTCGTTTATATTTCAATTAGAATGGAACTGGACAAGAAACTTCATTTAATACATGCTAGCTTGTGCGTGTAATCCGAAGCATTATCACCTACTAATGAGCAACTTTGTCAAGTAAAATGTTGGATTAGTTATTTGTCAGTACTGCAATATTTCAAATTCGCAAAATAGGGTTTTCAATGCAAAGAAGAAAATTTAAACTTGCAGTTGATTCTGTGGGGCTGCCAGAAGCTATGCGAAATAGTTCAACCGTGGAAGATACTGAATCTTTTTTATGTCACATGTCGCAGTTAGTGACCTCTAATTTTCATTGGTGGGCTAATCACAAATCATATTCATAACTGTCATCTACATATAAATATAACACAATATTTAATTATATATTTCTATTTACATAAATGACTGAGTTCGGCTTCGGCCTAAATTCTAATAACCAAATCTAGCCCTGAGATCCTCGGGCCTAAATTTTTACTACGACCAACGTTTTTGAGAAATCAACGAACCAAAATCCTAAAATTTCAAGATCATGTAGAGTGTGCTTTGAATCTACTCCCTTCCTTAGTATGGCGGTACCACAATATTGTTACCAACCAAGTATATTTCGCCACAGGGACCATGCATCATGTGCTTCACTACGACATTATAAAGATGAGAGTTCACCTTGGGATCTGGAACTTCAGCTGAAATATACCTATCATACTCATCAGGTTGCAGCAATTTCACAAACTTTTTCAGAATCAGAAGGAAATGCACATGCGGGAGGCCACGTTTCTGGTACTCAATCACATATGTATAAGCAGCCACAGGCCCAAGAATTTCTTGATCAATCAAATCACGTTTAAGCTCGATCATTTTGTCCTGGAAAATTTGAGCTACTAAATTCGGTCGGTTGCAGGCCTCCTCATGAGGCAAGAGCTCATTCTGGATTTCTGACCACTTAGCATTGCAAGTCATTGTTACAAAGTAGTCAGGCTTTCCGAACTGACGCACAAGTGCCAACAATGCATCTAAATGATGAAACCTAAATCAGAAGGAGAGAGATGGTGAGTGATTGGGGAGGAGAATAGGCGTTGACAATAGATTAGGTTATTAGGTTATGAGTATCATTTTGTTGAGCTGGAAGATCAGATGATGCTGATGGGGGAGAAAAAGAGGCTAATTATGGAGAGCAATTAAAGAGAGAGAAAATTTTGAAAAACTCTTTCTCAACTATGCATGAACTCGTAATACTCTACAAAAAGTATACGCGAGGAACATTATTTACCGTTTCCCATGGAAGGCTGTTTAATGTTTCAAAATCAACGTACGAAAACAGCACAATCGTGTCATCAATAAAACATCATTAATAACAATCAACTCAGCGAGGGTAAGTTTGAGAGGATAATTAACAACTCCATCGGTTTTACGTAATTACAGACCAAGAATTACAAAGTTTGAGAAACTACACTATTGCTTTAAAAACAAAGAAATCAGGGAAGCTGAACTATATGAAATCAACCGGATATCAATTGTGCTAATATAGTATTATTGTAAAACATAGAACTCAATATATGTTGATTAAATTACATAAGTATCAATTGGAATGATAGTGACGGAGGACTGAAGTTCAGAGCCAGAAGACAACGCCCGGTGCAACGGCACGCCGCGCGCAACGCGCGCGGAGTGAACCTAGTGAATGGATAAGGAGAGAAAAGACATATATAGTAGGGTATTTTTCTTTCATTTGAGGGTAAAATTGGTATTTACTGTATTCCGTTAGTTGCCGTTAGCTGCCATCCACGTCGAGGGTGGTTTTTGTATATCCCCGAACACGAGGGTTGTTTTTGTATATACCCCAAACACGGAGGGTGGTTTTTGTCTTTTACCCAATAATTATTATCTTTGGAGTTTAGAAGCCTTTTAATTAATTAATTTATTGGAATAAAATGCACACATAATGAGCAGAAATACTCGAGTGAAGTGAAAGAGCGTGTCATCATCATGATGAAGAGGATCCAGCCAAGCTAGAAGAAGAGTTTCTTTATCTCCTCCATCTCTCTCTGCGTGTCTCTGTGTCGTACACCACCACCGTCTCTCTCCGCCATGACGAACTCTCCCTCTTCCTCCGCCGCCCGTGCCAGGGTCTCTCTCTCTCACTCACTCCATCAACTGATAATATAATTCAATTCCATGAAATTCACATATTTGTGTTTTTTTCCAACTGATCCAATCCCTGCTCTGTCGTCTACGCCTAATCATTCATACCCATTTCGGAATTTCAGTTTTTTTCTCATTCTTTTCGGTAAATCCTGTAATGTCCCCCATTTCCCAATTTCAGGCTCTTAGCAAGATTGCGGCGAATCGTCTCCAGAAGGAGCTGCATGAGTGGCAGGTCAATCCACCGTCTGGGTTCAAACACAGGGTCACAGATAATCTCCAGAGGTTAAACCCATCCCATGATTTCGTTTCAATTTTCTTCGTACCGTAATGGGTTTTATTCAAGATCAGCTTTTGTGTTTTCTCTAGTTCATAGAATGAAATTTGTTGAGAAGTCCCACATCGGACATTCAAAAAGAAGAAAAACAATTAATAAGTTTCCAGGGCTACTCCCCTCATTGCCAATTAGTTTTGAGGTGGAAACGTGAATGGTCTAACAACCCACGCGCTCACCGTCACCCGCAGACAGAAAGATCCACGTGTAGGCCAAATAATGCCACCTATACGTGAGGGGGCGTGTTGAGAAGTCCCACATCGAACATTCAAGAAGAAGAAACATAATTAATAAGTGTCCTGGGCTACTCCCCTCATTGCCATTTGGTTTTGAGGTGGAAACCCATAGATTCTTACAAAATTGGATATGGTAAACTTGTTGAATTGCTCAAGTTAGATTCATAAAAACATGTAAATGTAGTTTCTCTCTTAGATTATTGCTCAAGTTAGATTCATAAAAACATGTAAATGTAGTTTCTCTCTTAGATTATCTGAGGTTAATGTATTTTGATGCCTTTGCCATATTTTGGGGGGGTTGTTTTGAAGTGAAGGTGGGTAATTGATGTGAACGGAGCTCCAGGGACTCTCTATTCCGGCGAAGCTTTCCAGCTTCAGGTTGATTTTCCTGAGCATTATCCAATGGAAGCTCCCCAGGTACGCTGTGTGAACATCTTGTAGGGCACCAATTCGGTGTTTCCTTGTTCTTTCTGATGATTAAATATGGTTTATGCAGGTTATATTCTTGAATCCAGCACCAGTTCACCCTCATATCTACAGCAATGGACACATTTGCTTAGGTAAAGGTGGCTACCGTATCTTTTGATTGCATGTCGTCCTTTTTAACAACTCACCGTTTAGGTATTTTTATATTTTTAGGTTTTTTCTTTATATCCTTCGGAAAGTACACGGGTGAAACTGCATGATATTAAACATAAAATACGAGGCTAGTGCACTGCTATACGTTTTCCTTGTAAATTCGACGAATTCGTATTGGATTCATCCGCATCTTGTGCAGTTTCACATGCTTCCACCGTCCTTGCAGTTTGACCAATTTAGGTATAAAAAGGACGCACCTTTTTTCAATTTGGCAAAAGAGTAATTTGGCAGTGGGTATGGGAAGGATATTAGGTATTGGAGCCTAGTTCCTAAGTGGTTTTGCCTGAAAATGAAAGAAAACTGAATTAGCAAAAAGGTTAGAAGATTGTCTTGAGAAGATATATGAACTTCTGGAAAACTGAGAAACTGCACGGTAAGGAGTACGTGCATAGGTAGTGTGTCTGGTCTCGGACTAGTCAAGTAAAAGAATCCTCATAAATACTTGTAATTGGTTGAAGATTTGTTGTTGTTAAGAACTAAACATTCACCAATTGAAGCTCAGCAGCGGAAACTAAAACCTACAAAAATTGTTGCCCTCATATTTGATTTGTACCAGCTGTTGATTAGAAAAACACAATTTATACTCCAGGAATTCAAACACATTGAAAAAGGGAAACTAGTAGATTAATAGACATTTCATCTTCTGAATTTCACCTAGTAACTTCTGCCACAAAAGCTGGAAAAGTCAGCTTGTAAGCATCAAATCTGACTTACCTCTTTTGGCCACCATTAGAATAGAACCTTTTCTGTGTCTGAGTTAGCATCCTTGTAAGCATCAAATCTGAGTTAGCATCTGAATCCGTGCAGAAAACTCTATTGTAAAATATAGTTTATTATATTCGACCATCTCACACCTTCAGCAGTGGCTCTATACTCAAAAGAATTTTTCAAATTGTCCATCGTCTACTCTTGCATGTCTCGCATGAAAACAGATATTAAAATATTTTTATGATGTGATGTGTTTGAACCTAAGCCCACTATATCCTCGTTCCCCAAGCTAAAAACATTTGTATGGAGAGTGGACATGATGATATAGTTTTCCAACATGATAAGAGATCACTGAAGGTGTGGCAAATAAAGAGCAAGGGAATCATTTTTGTGAATAAGGTTGGTGGAGGTATGGGTTGTGTACTCATAGTCACGTGGAATGGATGAAATAGGCAAAACAGTCCTTGCATATATGCAAAGTTTCAGGTTCCACAAAAGACCAAATCTAATCCAGAACTGACTCTATCACTGATGATGTGTTCAACACTCGGACACCCCTCTAAAGATGGATAGAGGCCTAAATCTGCGAGGGGTGGATTTGGACGAAGCTTGGGTTTGCCTCTAATTGGAAACTAAAAATCTATTGGGATGTCTGAGTTTGTGTTCTCTTGAACTCCGCCAGGTCCGAGCGCACAACCGATGTATTTGCTACATGCGAAAAACAAGGCAGTGGCATAAAAATAAATACCTGGCATAAAAACAAGTACCTTAAGCTATTCCAGTGGATTTACAAAATAAGTTCTTACAAGTGCTTCCTTGGAAATTATTATATGACCAGCTCTTCAAGAAAGAGGATGAAGGATAATAAAGTGAGCCCTCTGTTACAAGAATTCATTTTTGCTATTTCCTCTTATTGAAGTGATGCAATCATGAAATTCCCTGTGAAGGTGGCTGATGAAGAGAGATCAATCATTGATTTCAAAAGAAGAGTACAATTTGATATTTTCTCAAAGTTTAAGGTTATCAAGGCTTTATATTAATTCAAGGAAATGAACTTGCTAAGATACAAGTAATTACCTTAGTTAGATCATGGGGATAAGGGGATACATTCTGTGTTGAAGGGTCAGATTGAACACCGTTTTTATTATGTTGGCGCTGGTAATACATTCTGGTAGCTCTATTGTCTTTTATTCAAAAAAGCAACCACTGTCTACATTAGTTGGTGTTGGATATGAATCTTAAGGAGTCTCGACTAGCTTCAGGCTTGCACGAGCCAAACAGCTTCAACTTAAGGGACCTGCTTCCCTTAAGTTGCCAACTGATACAATTAGCTAACCATATCAAATGCGAATTTCCATCTCCTTGGTATTTACATTTCCATATTTTTATCCATCATAATGGTTTATGTTCTCTTTTCATACTATTGCCAGATAAACCAACTCCTAGTTTTCATATTCTGTGGTGTTTTCATCATCCCTGTCCTAATATGCTAAGAGTATATTTGTTTGTGTTTATATATTTCCATTGCCTTATTCAGAAGTAATTCATAGTACCCTCACTTAAGTATTTACAACCTTACTGATAGGGGATAAACTGCAATTGCTTTGTCGATGTCACCTTGGAATGCACACTATTTTAATGTTGACAGGAACATAATTGAAGAATGCCACATATAATAGAATAATGTGAGGATCCTTATTTATCATTACTAATGGAGTGCAAGATAATTTATTCTGACGGTATATCTGTCGAAATATTTCTTCATTCTGTCACAAGTACATCTTTTCTGTCAGATTAGAAATAATCA
This sequence comes from Linanthus parryae, assembly GCA_023055425.1. NCBI lineage: Eukaryota > Viridiplantae > Streptophyta > Magnoliopsida > Ericales > Polemoniaceae > Linanthus > Linanthus parryae. The sequence goes on from JALGPY010000007.1 coordinate 42,824,983, forward strand.
AATATGAGAAGGGCCCTTATAAGTACAATCTAGCTGAGGCCTTTTATTTTCTTTTGCATCTTTTCGTCCCTTAAAGATAATAGTAATTAAACTCGATGTTAGGTATGTTTCTTCTGCTACATTGTGGCCTATTATTAGAGCAAGCCCACCCGTTGGAGGCTCTTGGGCACTGGGTCGACAAACTATTCATTTAGTACTTTTTTTATGTGTGTTTCCACCCCTTGGGGCAGTGGCAATGGAAAACCGCTTTTCATTATGGGTATTTTCAGAGTTTTTGCACAGGTGGGCGCCCATGGCAGACTTGTGATGTATGGGAGCTCCATGTAGGGTGACGTCCCCATTCCAGAAACGTCTTGAACTCTGGAACTCCGAGAGAAGTTACAGAACTCCCTTGAAGGCTGGCGTTCCCATAAAAATATTGAGTCCGGAACTTATGAGGAACTTCCTGGGGACTTGTTACCCCATTTTGAAACAAACATCGCTGGATAAAAATTTGAAACTTGGGTGTCTTTCTAAATATAAAAGAGATGAGGGGTGTGTGTTACTTGGAAATTAAAATTGATGTATATTACTAATCCTATCAGATTCCCAATCCAAATCTAAACATTAGCCGCATATACATCCATGGAGAGAATATGGGTTGGAGTCTTTCGAGACTTCCAGACAAACTCCGATTTCTCAAGTACCTCCACATGTTTATTGAGCATGTGTGTTCTTATTGCCTCTGTTCTGAAATCTTATTGACTGTTCTCTCCTATCTTAATTATTGAACTTCAATTTCGGCTATTATGATTTATACGTTTTTATTTAGCTATCGTTTACATTAGGGTAAAAGTTTGTGTATAAACAGATGGTAATTTATATAAATATGTATACACAATTTCTGAAAATTGCGTTACGGCGTTGCCGTTTTGTCTTGTCCCCGTTTCAGTGCTACATAGTGTGAGAGACTGGCACTTTAAAGTGTCCTGGGGGCAGTCTGGAGGACACTGGAGTGCACAGCTTGTCCCCCTGGGGCACTCCGTGCCTAGGCACTGCGGGTTTAGTTGAAAGGTTAATACTGATTTCCGGAGGATTTTGGTGCCGGAATTAGGTAGTATCTAGGCACTGGGGCACCGACAAACTTGCTTAGAAAAGGTTTCTTGAGAATGCTACTCTAACCCACCTGTTTACAAAGTTCTGCTTAGAGAGATGAGAGTGTCGTTTTAATGTACAATGTGCTACTCCCGCCGTCCCGCAAAGACAATCTATTTTTGAAACTACAACTTTTTTTTGGAGACATGCAGTTAATGAACCCACTACAAGTTTTGACATGCTATTTCCACTATTATCCTTGATTTTGTTTTCTCCAAGACTAGGTGCATTGAATATCAGAATATGGATGGGTAATATTGGAACTTCATTATACTTTTCACGTTGAAAATGTATGTGGACAACCATTTTGGGACAGATCAAAATGGAAATATGGACTATCTTTGCAGGAAGAGAGAGTATCAGTTGTTCTGACACGCCAACTAAGAAGTTATTTAAGTTGTTTTATAGTAGCCAAAATCTCTTTCCCACTGCCATGTTACCCAACTCGTAACACAAGTAAAAAGCACAGCCTCAATGTGACACAAAACACCCGAAATCTTAAGTAGGAAGTCGAACCAATCTATACAATATGAAGCTCTATATCCTTGTTTCATTGCTGGGCTCCTCAACTCACACATCTTGCTGAGAAGCACTTCTGGCACTGGCATTGTTCTCACTTTGATGCATGTTAGGGACACATTCATCACCGCAGAGCCTTTTAACTGCCACTCTCTCCGCATCTTGTTCTAGCTTTCTCTTTCCCTTGTGTACAGTCCATTCCCTAACCAAACCAGGACCTTCCTAAACACTCTTCTCTGAACCATTGGCTCTAATGCCAGTTCTTTGGGGGCAAACTTGCAAGCATAGCACCCTGGAACCTTCTTGGAAGTTCAAATTGGTATAAGTTGTGTACTCCTCCTGAGGTCCAAGGTTCAAACCTAAAGAAGGTCAGATCCTTTGGGACCACTAGAGGAGGGTCATTAAATCTAGAGCCATGTGAGGCTTGGACATGCACGGTTATCAAAAAAGATAGCTGCACATTTTAAACACTCTAGGAACACATTCCCATACTTTTCAGGTTTTCATTTGTTTCAGGGGCCTTATTTCATTTGTTATTGCAACACTTGCATGATTTTTGGACATGTGTCTGCAAAGAAATGGGATTCATCATTCGCTAGTCGTTTTTGGTTGCAGATATCTTGTATGACTCATGGTCTCCAGCCATGACTGTTGGTTCTGTCTGCATCAGCATCCTCTCCATGCTATCAAGTTCAACTGCCAAGGTCTGTTCTCTTTTCCATCTGATAGCTGTCGTCACATTAGAAATTTTGGAATAAGATTGTTTCCCCTAAATAGTGGGGAATATATATCTCACGCACCCTTGAATTCTCTACATTGGAATTTTTGAGTGCAGCAAAGGCCAGAGGATAATGATCGCTATGTGAAGCACTGCAAGAACGGAAGATCTCCAAAGGAGACTAGATGGTGGTTCCATGACGACAAGGTGTAAATGCCTAAGGGGGGTTGTTTCTGGATCCCTAGCTTTTGGGGAAGAATCTTACAAGCCACTGTCTCTTCATTTCAAGGAAGTTCTGAACAGGAATAATAAGATACTGGGGAATTCAAAGATTGCTGCGGGCGTTGGAGGGTACTGTTATTTGAAAATGAAGAGCAATAAATTGGAAATCCTTTGGGTTACTCACTGTGCGAGCGCGACTCTGTGAACCTGGAGATGAATGCCAACGCCCTCTGTTTTTCTTTTAATAAAGTTATTCAGCATCTTAATTTGGTCCGTCTCCCTCCAGAATATTGGCTATTGCATTTTAACTTTGATGTTGTTTGATTGTCTGAAATTCCTTTTTTTGGTTTAATGATTCTTGCTATAGCAAAAAGTTTCGAAATTCGGTCTCAGTCTTTGATTGTCAGCTCCACTCAAAATTTAACTTCTTCCTCCCCTCAAAATAAATAAATAAATAATCAACTTCTTCCATCCAAATTTTCCGCTCACTCCTCGAAGGATGTATCGGAACACACAGCATACAAAAAGAAACTACTACGGTAGTGAAAAGAATATGCGAAGAAGGATAAAGCCGCACCGTCTGAATTTTGATTATGGAAGAATGGACTGGAAATCAAATAATGTCTTTAGTTTAGCAGCAGTGTATGGAGAAAGCATAAATCTTCATGGTCACCATCTTGTTGCCAACAAAAGATTTTTAACAAAAATGGGCATCACTTTCTTACAATTTTTTCTGGACTTGTGCAGCTATATGATGGCTAAACGCTCAAACCTAAACGCTAATAAAGTAAAACAGTAAATGCAACATGGCTAAACCTGCAAACCGGTCTAATAATTAGGTATACTACTCCTATTTCGTGCACCAAAATCATGTTAAAATTGACCTTCAAAACACGAAAATGTTCATCAAAGGCCAAAGTGGTAGGGGAGATTGATCGAGACGCGTAGCAGGTATTGACATATCTCTCTGCTTTAAACTGGTCGTTAAGTATACTCTTATTATGGCATATAGATGGAATTTTCAAACATTCACACTAATGCACTTTTAGTAGTAAAATTATTTAAGAAAAAGAAGTAGAAGAAAAGGCAGTTATTATACATAGAAATCTGGTTTTTTGTCAACCAGGGCAGGGCAGGTCCTTCTACCCCCACTTCAAATCATAACTTAATCATTAACAACAACATTAGCTTTTGACTTGGGCATGCATCTATACTAATATCTAGCTTTATGCTTTACCAGGGCCGGCCCCAGACTTTTATGGGCCCTAGGCGATAGTTAAAAGTGAGGCCCCTTCTACTATAAATATAACTGTGAATAAAAAACCTACTCATCTGTAGGGCGACATATATCCTGCGTTTTACTAATAGTTCGGGTTTTTAACCCGTAAACACAATGTGGGGGACATAAAACCTTACCCACTATTCATGAAAAAATACGACGGGGCCCTTTGAAATTAGGGGCCCTAGGCGAACACCTAATCTGGCTAGTGGATGGGAGTTGATTAAATGATCCTTTAGTCTCTAACTCATGGTAATATATAAGCTAGTTGGAAGACTTTCTTGCTTCTATGTCATGTATAAATAGGTACTCATACTTGAGATTATACCACAACAGCAAACACATTCTTCTTCCATAATCATCTAGCTAGCTAGCCAGGAGTGTCAAACTTGTTTGCAACCAACCATGAGCTCTTTCAGAAACAGTGCCATTGTTATTTCTTTCGCCTGCCTTGTTCTTGCTTCAATCTGCAATGCAGATGACCTCTATCCCCAATTTTACGACCACTCTTGCCCTGCAGCAAGAGAGATTGTTTACTCCGTAGTTGCCAAGAACGTCGCGAGAGAAGCGCGTGTGGCCGCTTCCTTGATCCGCGTCCATTTCCATGACTGCTTTGTCAATGTAATTAATTCATTGCTTTCCTTCAACCATAGCCATTTTCACTACTTCCTCTTGCTTAGCCAATAATACTACTGCTGCAGCTGATTCAATTAAAATTTTATATGTGCAGGGTTGTGATGCATCGGTACTCTTAGACAATGCCAGTGGCATAAGAAGCGAGAAGGCGTCGAATCCCAACAAGAACTCCATCCGTGGATTGGATGTTATCGACGAGATCAAGTCTGCTCTGGAGGCAAAATGTCCTCGCACCGTCTCCTGTGCTGATATTGTTGCTTTAGCTGCCAGAGACTCCACTGTCCTTGTAAGTTCTCAAAATCCAGGTTAAATGAAATAAAAATGCGCATTTATTTAGTCTAATGTCAATCCAATCCAATTTACAGAGTGGTGGGCCCAGCTGGGATGTCCCACTGGGAAGACGGGACTCGAGGACTGCAAGCCTCAGCGGCTCCAACAACAACATCCCAGCTCCAAACAGCTCTTTTCAGTTTATTCTCAACCGGTTTAACCGCCAAGGACTCAACCTCGTAGATCTTGTGGCGTTGTCTGGTACCATCGGTGTAATATGTAAAATTTCATATCCAATGTCACTAGTTGAAACTTGGCATTGACACCTTTTTCCTTCTCCATTGTGCAGGGAGTCACACAATTTGAAACTCCAGGTGTACCAGCTTCAAGCAGAGACTCTACAACCAGGCTAGTAATGGCCGACCAGACTCAACACTCGATGAATCATTCGCTGCCGATTTACGGAGCTCGTGCCCACAGTCAGGTGGAGACCAGAACCTGTTCTTCTTGGATCTTGTCACTCCAAAGAAATTCGACAACAGTTACTTCAAGAACTTGTTAGCTTCAAAGGGTCTTCTGAATTCGGACCAAGTTCTCGTCACCAAAAACCAGCAGGCTAAGGAGTTGGTTCAGAAGTACGCTGAGAATGAAGCCATCTTCTTCCAGCAGTTTGCTCAGTCCATGATCAAGATGGGGAATATATCTCCTCTTACCGGTTCAAAGGGAGAGATCCAATACAACTGCAGGAAAATTAATAACTAACGATTCCCTAAACCAGGCTTTACTAGCAATGAATGCTTAATAGAGCCCTCTATCTATTTCCTGTGTTTCTATGGTCCCGAGTATTTTTGATGAAGTTGCGCAATGTTGTAGCGTCAAATTTATGTTATATTCTAAGGGTTTTCTTGTACTAGAATTTTTTCAAGTCCCAATGAATATGTTTGCGGGTGAACGTTTTGACATTCAACAATTAGATATTCAGCTCTAAAAGGAGTCGCGAAGAATAAATAACCGTATATAGGTATATGATAAACAGGAAGATCATTCATAGTATTCATACAATTCAAGAAATGCCACGTATTTATTATTGCTTAATATTTTACATCGGCATACATAAATTACAACATTGTACAAAAAAATACCAGAAATTAGTATTTCAAGCTCGAATGGAGGGCAAATGATGATAATGGAATACATTTACATAAATGGTAATGTAAAACTCGAGTGGAGATCAAAGAATGTTTTTAGTTTTAGCAGTTCTAAGTAATTCCGGCTAGACTTGTGATGGCCATCATAATGACTGTTCAAGTGATCGCAGCAAAAGCACTCATGAGAAACTAGATAGTGTTTCGGACTTCGGACTTGACCACCTTGTTGCCAACAAAAGAATTTTTAACGAAAATAGCTTTCATTCCTTCATTTTCCTGAATTTCAGCATGTTGAGTACATTCTCGTACACAACAAACGTTATAGAGGCAGCTGGGACGTTTTTCAGCAAGTTTGCTGTGATGCCCCGGTAGAACCCTCGCAGACCTTCAAATCTGCAAACCCAGAAAAATTAAGTCCTTGGTATGGATAAAAAAGCCCAGCTCAATTATTAAAATGCTACACACCTTGCAGTTTCTTTCACGACATGCCAACTGCCCATGTATATAGGAATTCCATCTTTGCTTGGACGTTGCTGCAAGCAAAGCAAAGCACACAAAGACTAAGATACTGTAACAAAGCGGAATCAGTGAATCAACAACTACACACCAACAAAGAAGTAAATTCCAGGATTGGTCTGTGTTTGTGTCAAAATAAGAAATTGAACTGCGACACCACCATATGAATAGGATGCCAAAGAAATAAATATATCCATTTGTGTTATACCTGTAACCGAGATCGTATGACCTGGAAAGGAAAAGGATATACTCAGAATCATACAAAGAGAAACAGCAATGACAAAAGGTACGAAAATAAAGACATCCAGAATTCCAATGGATTTCACCTGGAACGGGTAAGTTACGAGAATAGCAGTCACTTTGGAAGAGGCCCCTAGCGTAGCATAGTCAATGCTATTCTGCCAAATATAACAAACTAGACAAAGTCACTCAAAATGGAGACAGAAGCATGTAATTATAAGGAAGCAGGAACAATCAAACACTTGAGCTAAGCTGACATTTTCTACAAGAGAAATTGACAAAGATGTCAACTCTCTCTACACATGAAAAAAAAACGTTTTCCAGAATGTTTGATAGCTATCGGGTGGAAGAGTCTTTTCGTTGTTCCAGAATATTTAGTTAACTACCACAAAACAGTTCTACTTCTACAAAAAGCTTGCTTTTGTGATGGCATCAAGGAGCTTGCTTTTGTGCTGCAATTGATGTCTAAGGCATCCATCACATAAGCACACAAAAACTTATTCCAAAAATCTTTGATAGTATGTGGAGCTAGAGCTTTTTCTGGTTCATTCAATAAAATATTTGATCTCCAGAACCCTATTCCTGAATTTGTTTCCTTCAAAACACTTTTCAGAGTCCTTTTTCACTCAGCACAGAAATAGTCGTACTGTTGAGCAATGATTCCCAACCATGTTAATGAACAACCATTCACTTATTCATGTCTAGTCTTGGCCTTTTGAAGCCAAACCCTAGTGAAACCTGTAAGATGAGCACATGTACCATTGTCCATTAACAGAATTGGAATATTTAGGTAGATGCAGGACAAATTAATCCATTTCATGAGATCAAAACATTTTTATGAATGCGATTGTAAAAGGGCGCCTAACGGCCCTAACCAACAGTAGATAACAATAAGTAAAATATCTTCAACTTCTCTCCTGTAATTGGTAACTGACTAAATAAAAACTGATAAACTGTAATTCCTGTGTTATAAGCAAGTCATCAAACAGCTTAGAGGTAGAGGGTCTTAGATCCCACGCATCAGGGCTCAGATACAAAACCCAGTCCCTCTGTAGAATAAAATTCTTCTGTTGCCAGAAAACAGTTCTATTGTTCCCCACTATGAAAGCTTTAAAGGCTAACATTCAAAACCAGTCCTTGAAGCAGTTAATAAATATACCATTCTCAAATGATCAAGCAAAAATGTGCTCTCTAAAGCGATCACAAAAAGACGAGTAAGGATAAACATGTATACGAGGGTAAAAGCAAGCTAAGTACACATGTCGACGATGGTAAAAGTTTCATGATTGATTTTTACTAGTGCACAAGATTTTACCAACAGTTCTGCACCAGCAAGGACTTCTTCGCTTCCTTTAGACCTAAACACAACAGCGGCTTTGCGAAGCTCCTCGTAAGCTGTAAACTGAATTGCGCCATGAGTAACCTGCTGAAGCAAAACATGATTCAAAAACTCAAACCAAAAAATAAATACAACAAGATACCTATATTAGACAAGCTACAACCCACCCTTTCGTGTTGATTTGTGCTAGTAACTAACCACAACATACAGGAATGTCAACAATAAATAGTGCAGAGCGAGATGAGTGATATATTCCTGACTGAACTGGCCCATAAATATGCCATAGTACAGCAAAAGAACGAAAAACATTCTGATGATAAGGAAGGGAGGGAGAAACTTCGATTAAAAGGGAAAATACATATCAACTGTAACGATTTCATCAGCTAGCAACAAAAGCAAGAACTATTTTGGCACGCTCTTCCACAAAGAAAATTAGAGTATAAGCATACATGACAAACAGATACGTCGAAGAAGAAAAGATAAACTTACGAGAAAGAGACTGGGAACAATCCCTTTATATAGGGCACTCCAGCCTTCTTCCCTCAGTATCGTTCTTACAGCATCTGACATAAATTAAAACTTCAGATGTTAATATCCAAACCAAATATCTGGAGTTATTTATCAACCTTCTAAGCTTGAACATGCACATATATCTCTAGATGTTTTTACATAATTAGATATCTACATTCTACATTTATAAATTTATAATAAGTGACGTCAAGAGATTAAGAGTTGAAATGCTTGTCTGGAGCACCGATGCTATACGGTACTCTTCAAGACCTACTCTACAGCCCCTTCAACTATGCCCTCCACTAGCAGAACAATGGAAGGACATACATGCCATTCAAATAAGCACCATGAAATATTCAGGATTTTTCTTATGTATTACCTGGTTGTTACATTTTGGCTGTCATGTTATAGTGCTGAAGTCAAAGCTAAAAGGAAAGTGATTTTTACTCTACGCCTACGGGGTACTATTTCTACTTGATAACTTTTAATAAGATCTATGTCATATACGAAATGTATGTATACTAAAAGTGATATATCTATGTCTTGTAGTGATAGCCATTCCCGAACCAACCTGTTGAGCCCTCTGTCAGCATCCGTAATACTACTAGGTACTAGTGCAGAAGTTTTTCTGCTTGTTTGCTTGTAAATGCATATTTTAGGTTAATTGGTCAGTTAGTCACAGGGGTTGAAGTTTTATGTTGTGACGAATATGCTTCATGAACACGTCTGAATACTTCAAGTTTGGTAGTTGAAGTGTATAAGAGTTCCCTAGATAAATAGAAAGCATAGGATGCATGATCCAGAATTATGTAGGCATGTTAAAGCCACAGTTTAATCATTCATATGATCCACGGCGCTTAATCTACCAACCATAATATATCTTGTGGTCCTAGTGTGAAAAATTACGTGAGCAACCCAAATACCAAGGTAGTATAATATCTATAAGTTAAGGGACCATCACTTTTTCGCATAGAAAACTTATTTAGGCCTGCATACAACTTCAAGAGAAAAGATGTAAAAAGGTGAACTTCAGAAATTTAATGAAAGATGTGAAGCAAACCATAGAGCCCTGAATATGGTCGACTTTGATGCATAGGAGTCTGAAGCTGCATTCTTGTTTTCACAAGCCAAAGGGGATTTGTACAAAAGCTGACCTGATAAAGTCACAATGTTTCTCTTTAAGAATGGCACAAAAAATACACCAATAACCAGTATGTGATGATAACTCGTATCTGTAGAAAATACGTTAATTTTTATGATTTGTTCACAATCAGATAACATGATTTGCAGCAGAAGTCCCACCTAATGAGCAGTGAAATTGGACTGCAGACACGAAAATAGTGCAACCTTATGTGGAACAATGAACAAGTAACTTCGATAACCTCGTTGCAGAAGAACAGGAAATCAGCTAGGTGAAACTAGGATTCTGCCTGTGAGATAATGTTCAAAATACTAACCAAAGCTCCTGCTTCTGCAGCTGCAGCAAGGTGAAGACCAGGTGTCAGCTCTTCGTGGCCTTTTGAATACCTCTGCTTAGCTTTGCTATAACTACAATCAGGAGAAGAGTGTTAACTCTGTGAGTTAAATGAATATACTTCAAAAGAATCTAATCAAAGAAACCCGAACCGTAGGTAGATTTGATTTAATTCCTCTCTTGGCTTTAATAGATAACGAGGGGTTAGGCCGTTAGGATTTAGACTTGAATAAATTAAATGAGCACCTATGTTGCACGGAAAAGGAGACGGCAGGAAACAGGGACGCCGAGACGGCACATTTAAAAAAATACATTCTAAGAGTTGAAACTTATCATCCAAAAGATAGTAACTAGAAAACATACAAACTACAAAGGTTTTTCTTGAAACCTTAAAATATACAGGGGGTGGAAGCGAAAAAAAACTGTCTCATGTTTACATCTTTAAATCGTCTTCACCAATTCTAGCCACATAATCTCTTTGACAAAGAGGAGGAAGAATAATCAGATTCGGTCAGGTAAGTTGACCTACAGCTTTGTATACAACCCCCCCCCCCCCCCACCCCCGGGACGTCTCCCAAATGGAGACGCGTGCCCCAGGCGTTTATTTTTTATTTTTGAAACACCAGGTGTCATTTCAGAAACGCTGTGCAGGTGTGTCTGAGTTTCCGAAACACAAACGGAACGCTTGATGGAGTGTCCGAGTAACACAAATAGCATGCTTCATAAGAATTTAATTAAAAAGCCTGAACCGTGCGTACATATTTTATTTAATTTCCTGTCTATGTTATTGAAGCATATCAAATTGTTCGGTATATGACACCGCAACTAGGAGTGTAAGATGGCACCATCGCTATCAGCATTTTATGAATGCGCAAGAACTTAAGTCTGATTCTGTTTGACATAGGAGTCTGATTCCCAGCTAAAGCGTTGTATGCACTATGCACTGCTTTACAATTTTCTAAAAAAAAATATAAAAAAAAAGTTAAGCATCAAAACCATTGGCCGATTTGATAAGGATACTTACAAGTAGAAATACAGACCCCATGAAATAGTTGATCCAAGAACTGCAGGATAGAACCCTGCATAAAGCCCTCTGAGACCCTGAAGAGAGCCAGCAACATGCACAATATCAGAAATTCAGAATACTTAGCATACTGAAACAAACGCGAAGAAAATGATAATACTGACAACCAGGCTTCAGATAACTTGTACATCATAAGTCCCTTCCAGGTCTAAACTCACACAAGACACTATTAGGCTGTTAACAATTTCAAATCATCCCTAACAACTCCACGAGTCCACATTATGAACATTAATTGGGCAGTTTTCCAAAATGAATAATTTCCCAATCACGTCGATCTTGCTGGAATACCTACTCATACTCAAGTTGTGTAAAGAAGTGACAAGACACTATTAGGCTATTAACAGTTTTAACATTATCCTTGACAACTCAATGTTATCAACATAATTTAGGCAGTTTTCCAAATGAATAATTTCCCAACCACGTCGATCTTGCTGGAATACCCAAGGGCGGAGTCATGTGGGGGCAAGGGGCGGCACTTGCCACCCTGAGTTTTTAAATGAATAACCCTTACGAAATATACTATCTTACCCACCCCCCCCCCCCCCCTCCCCTGAAATTAATAACTATCAGTTCTGCCCCTCTCTATCAATTCTTGCCCCGGATGGCCTGATTTCCTGGCTCCGCCCCTGGGAATACCTACTCAAGTAGTGTAAACAAGGAGCAATTATTAGGTGCTCATAGAGCAAATCACACGTGGTGCTTTACTCCACTCACATGTTGACATCTACACTAAGAGTGGGGTGAGTGGGAGAGAGAAAATAGCCATGTAGGAATTTGATTTTTTTTCTATAACCTATAGGGGTAGTGGTTAACCCTAGTGGGTATAGGTGTCTGTTACTGAATGGTGTAGAGCACCACATGTCATGCTGACGTGGTGCTCTTAGAGCAAATAAAAATTTCTCGTAAACAAGACCCATCCAAGGACTGAATTGGTAAAACTAGTTGACAATGGCCTATTCCTCCAATTGAAAATCACTGAAATGCAAAACTAGTTGACAATAGCCTATTCCTCCAATTCAAAACCACTGAAATGCATAAAATCTCGAGAAATAGCCTACTCAAGTTCTGCCCCTCTCTCATCCATATCACTCCATACCTCCAAAAACACTTGTTTGTACTTCAAACACATTGAATGAAATCTTTCAAAAGCTCATAAAATTAGGAAAAAACAACTACATTCGCAGGAATTGGGGGAAAAAATAAATTGAAGACAGAAAACGAACCTCTCTACGAGCTATAGTCCAGAGAGCATGCGGCGTGTTCTTGTAGGCCGGAAGATTCGTAGTCCGTCCGTCGCAAACTGTAAATTCATCGATCCGACTTCACAAATATTAGTACCGCCGCAAAATCGCTCCGAATCAGAACTCTACAAAAAAAGTTAATCAAGAGAGAGAGAGCAGACCTTGAAACCTGGTGCGGACGACGTCGAGCGGGTGGGAGAAAGCGACGGTTGCGAATCCGGCGAGGGAGCCGGCGGTGGCGTTCTCCCACTGCCAATCCGGTGACTTAAACCCCGACATCCGCCGCCGGAAAGATTAGAGGTTGCGGAAGAGACGGTGGAGGAGATGAGGAGGAGTGCGCGGCGTCGCCGTCGTCATGCAACGGTGGATGGAATGGGACTCGGATGGCAGACGCATCTTTGTTTCGTGTCTCAGTTTTGGAATCGCCGGTGCGCCACGCTACACTGGATTCGTCGTCAAAATAAGTTTAGATTTAGGTTTGGTCCTTCAACTCTTCACTAGTATTCTCGTAGTCCAGTTTCCAAAATAAAATGGCTGAAGACACTTTCACCCCCTTTAGTTTAGAAAATGATACTTTCAACCCTTCAGTGAGTCGAACTTCAAGTCGTTTAACCGTTTTGATTGTGATGGCCTTAGTCTGGGAGTGAAGTCCGTCGCTGAAAATAATTTTAGAGGCAAATTGGACTCCCATATCATGCAAAAAATCTACTACCTCAGTTTCTTCTCTATCAAACCGGTCTGACTTTTGTCACTATTCACTGGGTGACTTTGACTCGGTAATTTGTGTAGCAAAACGATGCAATTTTTTGATAATTTTTTTCATGGCGTTGTAGAGTAGTAGTTTCTCTATAACACGGTAAAAAAATATCAAAAAATCGAATGGTTTTGTTACCCAAATCATCCGGTCAAAATGACCCAGATACGAGTCAAAAAGTCAAACCGGTGTGATAGAGAAAAAACGGAGGTAGTAATAGACATTGGATAATTCCTTCAGTTTTCATAACATGAGGGAAAATTTGTCCTAGAAATTATTTTTACTGATAGTTCACAACCCAGACTAACGGCGTAACAATATTGTTTTCTGAAGTTCGGCACATTGACGGAGTAAAAGTATCCTCTCTCAAATTGGAAGGGGTGAAAGCGTCATTCAATAAAACTAGAGGGGGTGGGGTAAAAGAGACTTTACCCAGATAAGGTCTTGCAATACATTGGCTTGGTTTGAGAAATCTTAATTATTAGCTTAATTGATTAAATTTTGATAAGTAATCTGACTCATTTATCAAAAATTGATAGATTTTAGGATATTGGGGATTGTCCGGATCCGGATAGTTTTCAAACCGGATTCGGAACTTTTAAAATATTTTTTTCGCCCACTCACTTGACCATACTCGGGTAAAAGATAACCGGACCCGGATATGACCCGACCGGATCGGGTTACTTAACAAATGAATCAACCTAAGAATGACACGCATGCTAAAAAAAGTTTTTTGTCAGCCGGATCCGGGTCCGGGTGGATTCCCTCGAAAAACACCTTTTGGTGCCCGATTATGCATAATTAATTAATCTGATAATTGATCTTTGTCAATCAAAGCCATTCTCGCTAAAATATTGTGCGAGCATTTCTCTAAAAATTATGATGTCCGTGTGAGAGCATCCATCTTAGGGGCGCGAGACTCACCTAGACTGATAATGTCATATTTAGTTTCTAGTTTTGTTAAGTTGTTTTGTAATAATAAACACCTTTTGTATAAGACTCTTGGTTTAATGTTTAATAATATAATTTCTTGTTGTGGATTATATTGCTTTTGATCTCCGCCACTTCTATTAAGCATCGCCCTCCCGGTCTTGTCCCGAGCCGGATAAGGGGGTTGTTGCAGGTGGTATCAGAGCAGTTCTTTCCACTAAAGGGATTAAAACCTGTAGGGTAACTTAAGATGAACATAGGGAAAGATAAAATACGGAAAAGCCGGGTATCTGGGGAGTTATTTATTACTTCCTCTTGCGTGATCATGTTTTACTTGTTATCTGATTTATCTTGTTTCTTATTGGGGCCCTAGTGTTATTTCAGACATATGGCTGTCTCTTCGACGCTTCTCTGTGTATCTCGACATGATATGTTATGTGATTGGTTGCTATTACCTATTCACTGGTTGTGACAAGTTTCTTAAGGACCTGATTATGTGGAAGTTCATGTTGATGTTTCTTAAAGTGTGTTACTTGCTCAAATCTTTCCTGCTAGTTTGAAATTGGACTAGGGTAATAATCCTATGTGACGTACAAGTGAACCTCGTACCGTGTTCTTGTACTTCCTTTGTATTGATGGTATGTTAGGCGTTATAGCATCAGCGATGACTCTAGGACCCAAAACCCTAGTTATGACTCGAGCTTCGAGGACGAAGCTCATTATAAAGGGGGAGGATGCAATACCCCATATTTTATTTAGGGGTAATTTGATAATTTGTGACGTGGTAATTAAATTTTGGGTTGGAGTGGTGATTCGGGTATTTTTCGCGAATTTTAGTAGACGAGAAAATAGGTGAGAATTTTAATTTTTGCGCGATTCTTTTTATTTTTCTAGACATTTACGCGATATCAACCACCGCGACACCCCATACATGTGCCACACCTTAACATTTCCAAAATAACTAATTTAAATAAAATTGAGATACCACCTGCACATTTTTGTTCCTTTGTCTTCACGACCACGACCACAACGCCGCCCCAACTATACCGCCACCATTTCACCGCCCTCAGCTCCTCACACCGCCCTCCCCTTCTCTATTTAAAACCCAGCAAATCCCTTGCCTTGGCACGCCACAGCCACCACCACTCTCTCTCTCTCTCTCTCTCTCTCTCTCTCTCTCTCTCTCTCTCTCTCTCTCTCTCTCTCTCTCTCTCTCTCTCTCTCCTCTTTGTCTTCTCCGACGAACAAGCACCCACCATCACAACCATCGACACCAATATCACCCCACCTCTCTGTCCCTCTCTCTCTCTATGTGTTGTTCCTCCCAGCCGAAGGAAACTGCAGCAGCAGCAGCTAGCAATGGCCAACCGCCGCCACTGCCACCGTCGGTTCTCCGTCGGGAGAAGTCACCACCGAGGAGAACAAAAACCCCCCTGACCCTCTCTGTATCACTCCACCTTTCTCTTCCCATCTGTATCGAACCAGAACAAGAGAAGGAAGTGGTAGCAGTAGCTGCCGGAGCAGCCGAAGAAGTTCCCACTGGCCGAACCTCCATGGAATCCGGCGACTTTTTGAGCCGACCGATTCTGAGATACCCACCCTTTAGTTCGCTGTTCCAGTGGACCCCAGGAGGTCCGATTCGAAGCTTAGAAGCAGCAAACGGAGCTGGAAAAGCCATTAATGCCGGCGACGAGCTCCACCACCGGCGACACATTTCGACGACTCGACCCGCTTGATTTCTTGGTCATTTCTCGCCATTCTTGGCTTGGGTAACTTCTAAACTTCGCTCTAATACATTTCGAGTAGTTAAAATTACATTTTGATGGTTTAAGATCCTGTTTAGATTGGACAGTGGAGGGTTCACCGTGTGTGTTCGTGCTTGGGGTGGTTCTTGCATTTTCAGAAACTTTGGGGGAGGGGCTGTGTTTTATGCTAACATGAGTGTGGGTAATTTTTGTAGTTTATACAACTTATATTTATTATATTTGAATTGTTTTTAAAACTATTACCATTATTAAATAAATTGCATTTCAAATAAAAATGTTATTAAGTTATATTTTTAAATAAACACTTTATAAATACAAGGATGTGTTTTAGAAATTGGATATAATCATTTTCTTGGGAAACAAGCTACTACATATGTGTATATATATTTATATTTGATGTTTTATTGTTTTAGTTACTAACTAAAGGTCACGTTAATTATTTTAAATAAATAGTGACTTTGAAACATATTATACAACTTTTTACTACCAATGGTATTTGTTTAAAAATTAAATATTGTCGTATTGAAAAAAAATAATTTTCTAGCTAAATTAACTCTTTGTAATAGTTACACTTTCCCATTATTCGATTTGTTTAAATATTAAATAGTTTTTCAATTATTACTTGCTTTAATTAATATTCTCAAGTTTTGCCTCGGTTGCTTAATATCGAATTTGCCCTCTAGAGTATTTCTTTATTTTAATTATATGACAGGTTAATGGCACTAATTGGGGATTTTGAGAGCTGACCTTAGCTAGGAATCTAGACGAGCCTTCCTTTATTTAGAAATATTGTCGTTGTGACTATAGAATTGGTAATTGTGGACGACAGGTTAAGCAGACAAGGACTCCGACCATCCGTAAGAAGCTGTATGCGATAATTGCTGTTGAATAAGGTGAGATTACATGCTTAGCCTAGTGTGTCTAGCTCTTTTCGTGTCCGATTGTGATTTCTATTTTCTGTCTCAAATTATAACTGTTATTATTTATTTATACTTTTCGAATATTTGAATTGTTGGCTACTGTTCTTGAAAATTCTCACGAGATAATTAATAATCGGTTAATAATATAAAGTGGAAAGATTCGCATGTACCGGAACCAGTTATGTTACTTGTATCAGGTTTCGATCCCTTGGGCTCAGGTCCCTAAAATGCGGGACTCCGTGTGCCTCTAAGGTTTAGATCCCTTGGGTTTTCATCCCTAAAATGCGGGACTCCGTGTGCCCCTAAGGTTTAGATCCCTTGGGTATCATCCCTAAAATGCGGGACTTCGCGTGCCCCGGCTCTATGCTTTGATGGCTAGGGTCCAACATCTAGATAACACTCATTTGATTGACGCTCTTAGGAGGGTGTTGCAACACTTAAGGTCTAGAATGGCTGATTGTGGTCACTGGTCTACCCGGGTAATGTGAAATGAATACGAGATGATTTGACTGCCTGGCTGGCTTTATTATTATTGGGATGCCCTTTGTTGACAATACTATATCCGATTACTCTGCATCACGATTGGATTATTGATTTCTATATTGAGACGATTCTTAATTGGTACTGCTGTTTATACCGTTGCAACTCTGATAAAGTTTTACTTATCCTCTGTCACTTTTACTTTATTTAACTTGTGACCCAACAATTTATATTATCTTTCCTGTTTTACATGCTAAGGTGTAGCTCACTCAGTATTTATTGCTGACTTTGAAAACTGCGGTTCCTGTTGTTTTCTTCTCACCGCAGTTCTAGGAGCTGAAACTTAAGGAATAGAAGGGGCGCGAGACTCACCTAGACTGATAATGTCATATTTAGTTTCTAGGTTTGGTAAGTTGTTTTGTAATAATAAGCACCTTTTGTATAAGACTTTTGGTTTAATGTTTAATAATATAAGTTCTTGTTGTGGATTATATTGCTTTTGATCTCCGCCACTTCTATTAAGCATCGCCCTTCCGGTCTTGTCCCGAGCCGGATAAGGGGGTTGTTGCAATTATCATTGGCTTGATAATATCATTAGTCTAGGGGCCATATCCATGCCACGTTTCTTTTATGTTTGTGGATGTTTATTATTCATGCCCTGTTATTTAATTTTGTGTATATGTCGATACTAGCGAAAACAATAACAAGATAATAATAAACAAGGTTGGTCTTTTATTGTGGATAGCCAAATCCAAATAAGTAGACCATGTTGATAAGATCAACCAAACAAATTAAGAAAGAAAAATCCCTCAATTAAATATTGCGTTTTGCCTTCTCTTGCCAAAACACCCTTCATGATCAGGGTTTATTAAAATTCGGTCCTGCCAAAGCAAGGCGATTTTAATTTACCATGGTGTGATGCGGACGACACAAGCTAGTAATGTGTGTATGTTGAAGCAAGAGGTTGGACGCAACTAGGCAAGAATCAATTGTTTGATGAGCCTAGAGGCATGACAATTAGGTGTTATCCATGGGATAAAGAATAAAGAGTTATTCACCTAAATGGACCAAGAGTTGCATGGGATGAAATTGGAATGGTTCCTACCTAAATAACCTATTCTTGGGTGACTTGCCAAAGCAAGCTCAAGAAGAAGTGTAAAAGGGATCTTGAACCCACTAGAAAATATAATGATATTTTCCGCATTAATGGTGAGGGCTATTAATCCGAGAAAAATAGTGGAAGCTATATTTAATGATCAATATAGTTAAATTGTTCAAAATACTAAAATTGCACATTTCTCGTTTTGTAGAATTCCAAATGGCAAACAACAACGCATCGATTTCATCCCTACGATCTGTCCTTGAGAAGGATAAACTGTCTGGAACAAATTTCCTTGACTGGTACAGAAACTTAAGGATTGTCCTTAAGCAAGAAAAGAAGCTGTACGTCTTGGACACTCAAATTCCAGCACCACCACAAGACGAGTCTCTTCTAGCGGAAGTAAGGGCACGTCAGAAACATATTGATGATTCTAATGACGTGACTTGCCTCATGCTTTGTACCATGACTCCTGAGCTTCAGAAGCAGCACGAGAATATGGAAGCCTATGATATGATCATACACTTGAAGCAATTGTTTGAGGAACAGGCTAGGCATGAGCGCTATGAGGTGTCTAAAGCTTTATTCAAGAGTAGTCTTGCAGAGGGGAATCCAGTAGGGCCTCATGTGCTCCGAATGATCGGGTACATAGAGAACCTTGAGAGACTGGGGTTCCCATTGGGCCAAGATTTGGCTACTGATCTTGTCTTGCAATTGTTGCCAGACAGTTATAATCAGTTCATCATGAACTATAATATGAACGAGATCAGCAAGACTCTGCCTGACTTATTGAACATGATGAAGACAGCGGAACAGAGCGTCAAAAAAGGCAAGGGCAAAGCCATGATGATGGTGCATAAGAAGAAGGGCTAGTCAGTTGCCTCTACTTCAAAAGGAAAGCGCAAGAAAGTTGCGAAGTCCAAGGAAGCCCTAAAGCCTAGTGGAGGCGTGGCTAAGGGTGAGTGTCACTACTGCAGCCAGCCGGGTCACTGGAGGAGGAATTGCCCTAAATATCTGGAGGATAAAAAGCTTGGAATAGTGATTCCACCACCACCAGATATTTATGTTATAGACGTCAATCTTTCTATTTCTTCATCTTGGGTATTGGATACCAGATGTGGTTCTCACATTTTTCATAATGTGCAGGATTTGAAAAGAAGTAGAAGATTGAGTAAATGGGAGATAGACCTACGCGTCGGGAATGGAGCAAAAGTTGCTGCATTAGCTGTAGGCGTTTATGAGCTATCTTTTCCTTCTGGACTTATTTTAGAATTAGACAATTGCTATTATGTGCCTGCTATGAGCAGAAACATTATTTCCATTTCTTGTTTAGACGAGAAGGGTTTTTGTATTTCAATAAAGGACAAGTGTTGCTCCATTTATTTTGATAGTATGCACTATTGTAGTGCGTATTTTTTCTAATGGATTATATATCCTTGATCTAAATAGTCCAATCTGTAACATAAATACTAAAAGGATTAAAACCAATGATTTAAATCCTACATATCTATGGCATTGTCGTTTAGGCCATACAAATGAGAAACGCATATCTAGACTCCATAAGGATGGACTTCTAGACTCATTTGATTTAGAATCATATGAGACATGTGAATCTTGTTTATTAGGAAAAATGACAAAGTCCCCTTTCAATAAGAAGGGTGAAAGGACTAGTGAGTTATTGGCACTCATACATACCGATGTATGTGGACCATTCCCCACGCCTACCAGAGGTGGTTATACCTACTTCATCACATTCACTGATGACTTCAGTAGATATGGATTTGTATACCTTATGAAGGCCAAATCCGAATCCTTTGAATTGTTCAAAGAATTCAAGAATGAAGTAGAGAAGCAACTTGGCAAAAGTATTAAGGCTCTACGATCGGATCGTGGAGGAGAATATTTAAGCCAAGAGTTTGATGAGTATCTTAGAGAGTGTGGGATAGTATCCCATCTCACTCCACCCGGAACGCCACAATGGAATGGCGTGTCCTAGAGGAGGAATCGCACTCTATTAGATATGGTGCGATCTATGATGTCTCAAACAGATCTTCCGATATCCTTTTGGGGACATGCTCTAATGACGGCAACTTTTACCATTAACCGCGTTCCATCTAAATCAGTCATGAAGACACCATATGAGATATGGACTGGGAAGCGTCCCATAGTGTCGTTTATGAGGATTTGGGGATGCGATGTCTATGTAAAACGTTTACAAACAGACAAGCTCGGGCCCAAAGCGAATAGGTGTAAATTTGTGGGATATCCTAAGGAAACTAAAGGATATTATTTCTACAATCCCATCGAGAACAAAGTGTTTGTTGCTCGGACCGGCGTGTTTCTAGCAAGAGAGTTTGTCTCTAAAGAAGCAAGTGGGAGGGCTGTAGAACTTGAAGAAATTCTAGAACCACAAATCACTGAACCGATGATGGAACATGAACATGAACCACAAGTAGTTGTGGAAGAACCCGTTCAGGTGACACAGGAACTCCGTAGATCAGGAAGAGTGCGTCATGAGCCAGAGAGGTATGGACTTCTCGTGACTGAGCCCGATGACGTACCACTCATAGATGATGAGCCTGCAACTTACGGAGAGGCCATGAAACGCCCAGACTCTAAGAAGTGTCTAGAAGCCATGAGATCCGAAATGGATTCCATGTATACCAACAAAGTATGGACTTTGGTGGAACCACCCGAAGGGGCGCGGCCCATAGGGTGCAAATGGGTCTTCAAGAAGAAGACCGACATGGATGGCAAGGTAGTTGCCTATAAGGGCGATTGGTAGCCAAAGGGTATAGACAGATTCATGGTATTGACTATGATGAGACCTTTTCACCAGTCGCCATGACTAAATCCATTCGAATCCTACTTGCTATTGCAGCATACTACGACTATGAGATTTGGCAAATGGATGTCAAAACAGCGTTCCTTTATGGGAACCTCCTCGAGGATGTGTACATGACACAACCTGAGAGTTTTGAGGATCCAGAGAATGCCAATAAAGTATGTAAGCTGCAACGATCCATTTATGGATTGAAGCAAGCTCCTAGGAGTTGGAATCGACGTTTTGATGACGCAATCAAAGAGTTTGGCTTCATCAAGAACGAAGATGAGCCTTGTGTTTACAAGAAGGTTAGTGGGAGCTCTGTAGTATTTCTGGTCTTGTATGTGGATGACACACTAATCATTGGCAATGATATTTCTACTTTGCAATCTGTTAAAGATTGGCTAGGAAAGTGCTTTGCAATGAAGGACTTAGGAGACGCAGCCTATATACTTGGTATAAAGATCTATAGGGATAGATTTAAGAGGTTGCTCGGCCTAAGTCAGAGTACATATATAGACAAGGTGTTGAAGAGGTTCAACATGCAAGATTCCAAGAAGGGATTCTTGCCCATGTCGCATGGAGTCACTCTTTCTAAGAATGACTGTCCCTCCAATGAGATTGAGAAGGACCGCATGAGTAGGATACCCTGCGTCGGCCATATGATCCATCATGTACGCCATGTTATGTACTAGACCAGACGTATCATACGCGTTGAGTATGGTGAGCAGATACCAGTCCAATCCGGGTGAGAGTCACTGGATTGCTGTCAAGAACATCCTAAAGTACTTGAGAAGACCTAAGGATGTGTTCTTGATATTTGGAGGTAAGGAACTGCTAAGTGTAAAGGGTTACACTGATGCGAGCTTCCAAACCGACAAAGATGACTACAGATCGGAGTCTGGATACGTGTTTTGCCTAAATGGAGGAGCTGTGAGCTGGAAGAGTTCCAAGCAAGGGACAGTTGCTGATTCTACAACAGAAGCTGAGTACATTGCTGCTGCGGAAGCAGCAAAAGAGGCAGTTTGGTTAAAGAAGTTTATCACTGAGCTCGGTGTGGTCCCTAGCATCGTGGATCCCATAGAGTTGTACTGTGACAACTCTGGGGCAATCTCACAGGCCAAGGAACCAAGATCACACCAGAAATCAAATCATGTAATTAGGAGATTCCATCTTATTCGTGATATGATCGATCGAGGAGATGTGAAGATGTGCAAAATTCCAACGGATGACAATGTTTCAGATCCGCTCACGAAACCTCTTGCGTAGCGAAAGCATGAGGGGCACGCCAGATCTATAGGCATACGAGATGCACCAGATTGGCTCTAGTGCAAGTGGGAGACTGTTGGAGATGCCCTAGAGGCAATTGTAGATTTAGTATGAACATTGTTATGGCTAGAATATTCATTTATTATATTGACGCGGATTCTTAACGCGTATGCGCAAGTGCACGGTCAAGTAATATAGGGGTGGTATTTCAACCCCGAGTTATCGATCCCACGAGGACATGCTTGAGATTATTTAATTAGTTATTTAATTTAGAGTACGGTGCAGGAGGAAGGATTTGATTGATTTTTAGAATTGAAATAACAACTAAGCTAATATTTTTGTATTTTTTTATGTTTAAGATATAAGTTTGGAGAAACTAGGCAATCTCTAGATCACCTAGGGCTGTAGACGATTTTCGGATTATCTGAGCAACACGTTAACTCTATTCTAACTAAGTCGGGTAACAGCGCTGACTATCTCCTATCGGTCTCAAGTCATTCTACTTCACGGTAGACTACAATCTCCTATCGGTCTCTTGTGTCCACCGGTCCGTTCTAGTAGGCTAACGACACGCACGAAAACGAGTCCTGTCGGTCCACCGTTGCACGAAACCGTCGAATCTAACCTACCAAATCTACCCACACTTGGCCAATCCTAACACGTCTCTTCTCAGTCTCAGTGATACGGGATTGATGCTCATATCTCATCCTAGCTATTTAAAGTCACTGTCGTGCACTTCACTAGCCAACTAACGGTTCCGGTTAATTACTCCATCCCCATTAAGAATTAAGCATAGATTATGAACAATTAAATTAAAATATTGCTAACTTTAAGCATGAATCAACTATTGAACAAACCCTAGTTCTTGAACCCTAGTTTTATCTCCTAACCGTGTCACTCAATTAGGATTACTAACATAAACAAGAAACTAGAATTGATTCAAAAGAAGAAATCAAGAAATCATGAAGCAAAGACCAAATCCGGAAAAAATATCATCGTATACATGAATCCTAGGCTCTCGTAGAGATGCCTAGCAAAACGTCTAGCTAATACTAATAAACCAAACAAGACTTACAAGTTTCTCCATAGAAAGATTGAGAGAGAAGAAGAAGAAATCAAACTTAGAGCTTCAATGGAGGAGGAGTCCTCCTCTTGTGCGTGCCTCCTTCTCTTGCTTCCTACGTTGATGGCCCTCCTTCTCACGTGTGTCTTCCTCCTTTTAATATTAGGGTGTATTAATTAATAATCAAACATTATTAATTAATAACCCTAATTCCTGGCTTTTCCCGTGCGTCGCTGGTACTGCTAGCAGATCGTGCGATCTGCTTTTGCTCATCGTGCGATCTGCTCTAATCGTGCATTCCAGTGAGTTCTCCCCTAGCAGATCGTGCGATCACTATTTGTGATCCTGCGATCTGCTTTGATCCTAGGATCAACTTTTGATCCTACACTTCAAACTTTCTAAAATGACACTTTGACCCCCTTTTTCCATCTTTGTCCTATTTTCTTCCAATTTCTTTCTCTCCCAAGCTTCCGCATATGTTCCGAAGTTCGTTTTCCTCCTCCTCTTGATCCATGAGCTCCGTTTCCTGTCCAACACAACACGAAAACACCCCGTGCGATCAAAAGTGACAAGATAAATGTAAATAATGTGAAAAACGCCCGGATTAACAATTTATCACTCAAAGCTAAACTTATCCAATTTCCTCAAGTTCATAGTGTATTTATAATATATTCAACCCGGAAACTACACAAAACGGTACACAAACGTAGAAGAAATATAACTCTAATATAGAGTTATCATATATATTGTGATATTTAATATAATGAAGTCCTTGGATAAAATGTGTTGTTTATCTTAAATATCCCTAGTCCACTATATTGATTAATAGGACGATCAAATATAGACTAGTATGTGGGTAGATTGACATGGAGATATCAAGTCTAACAAATGGGTATGCATTAGGAGTAATGGCATACTGGATTAACCCACAACGAAAAGGATACATTAGATTATGTCAAGTCACAATCGCTTTTCGTAGTGCTAATATAATTGCAATCCTTAGACTTGAAGTCACCAGATACTCTAGTTGTGGAATATTGCGCTTTGATGTTATCAAACGTTACACTGTAACTGGGTAATCATAAAGATGGCTATCGGGCGTGATAGGAAGCAAGCTTAGAGATCGTAGTGATGTAGATAGGATTTGTCCCTCCCACATAATGGGGGTAAATATCCACGACCACTCGAGGGATGAGGCTTATTGAATGTCTGGCCAGACTCAGATAAATCAATATGGAGATATTGATGTTATCTGCAAGCATAAGCATATTCCCAGGATCGGGGAACTATGGATTGGATATACGAGTGTGACTACGTATGTCTCGTGTCCAATCCAAATATGGAGACAAAGGGATAATGCAATATGAGATATTGGGCACAAGAGATTTGTCGGGATCACTGACTATTTCTATTGGTTGGGTGGCATGGATGTGTTGCTAGACACCGCTCCATGTTAGTAAGAGTTACTACCTGTAGGGTTTTGATTCATGGATCGCGCAAACGGAAGCATAATCAAACAAACAACCATGCAAAACCCTCCAAGGATCACAAGTCTAGATGCATAACGATAGTAAAGGTAAGAAATCATAAACACACCTTTGGGTTCTCCTTGATGACTTCAAACGCGAATAGTGTCACGTTCTCTATAGTTGATCCACGCCTAGAGTTGTTCCTAGATCTCCAATCTCCTTGGTGCTAGCCCGGATTGAAAGGAGGGTGAAGGAATCACGCAAAACGAAGCACCAAAAGGGGTTTCGGCCCTTTGTGGCGTCGGGGACAAGGGGCGGCGGCAAAGGGGGCGGCGTCCCTCTTTGTGGCTTGCTCTCTCTCTCCTTTGTTCTCTCCTACTCTTGTTATGTTCTCTTTAGAGCATAATGTGTGTAGGGAAGGAAGGAGGAGGGTCCTTTATATAGTCCAACAACTCCTTGTCAACTACCTAAAGGACTTATTCTAGTCCTACTAGAATTCAATTTAGTCCCTTCCTTGCAAATTAGTCCCTACTAAGTTTGCAAGGGTTTGCAAAGTGATCCTTCTAATTAATTAATCCAATTAATTAATTCCACAATCTAGTACAACTCTATATAGCGTGTGACCCCATAGGTTCTATCTAGTTGGTAGCAACTCTTTGCTAATATGGAGCGGTTTCTAGCAAAACATCCATTCTAACCAACTAATAGAATAGTCATCTAGACAACCTTGTACAAGTAATTGTCTCATCCCTTTGCCTCCATATCCGGATTGGACACGAGACATACAAGTCACACTCGTATATCCAATCCCTAGTTTCTCGATCCATGGAATAACCTTATTCGTGCAAATAACATCAATATCCCATATATTGATTTATTTGAGTCTGGCCAGACATTCTATAAGCACTATCCTCGAGTGGCCTTGGATATTTGCTCCCGTTATGTGGGAGGGGCAAATCCTCTCTACGTCCACTACGATCTCTAAGCTTGCTTCTCATTGTATCCAGTACACGCCTTTATAACTACCCAGTTACGGTGTAGCGTTTAACGCTACCAAGATCACAATGATCCACAACTAGAATATCTAGTGACTTCAAGTCTAAGGATGACAATACCATTGTACCCGAGAAGCACTTGTGACTCAACATAACGTGTATGTAGCCTTCTCGGTAATGGGTCAATCCAGTGCAACATTCCGTAATGCACACCTATGTGTTGGATCGTGATATCTCCATATCAATCCAACCCCATACTAGTCTATAGATGATTGTCCCATTTAATCATTATACTCGACTAGGGATATTTAAGATAAACAACACGATTGTAAATCTAAGGACTTCATTATATTAAATATCCAATAAATAATAAATGAATTTCTAGCCAATTACAAATTCATACTAAACTAGATTGCCTCTAGGGCATCTATTCCAACAGTCTCCCACTTGCACTAGAGCCAATCTGGCGCATCTCGTATGCCCATACTCCTGGTGTGCCCTTCATGCTTCCACTGCGTGAGAGGCTTCGTAAGCGGGTCTGACAGATTATCATCTGTAGGAATCTTGCATATCCGAACGTCTCCTCTATCGATAATATCTCGAATCAGATGGAACTTCCTGAGCACGTGCTTGGACTTCTGGTGCGATCTTGGTTCCTTTGATTGCGCGATCGCCCCAGTGTTGTCACAAAACAACTCCACTGGATCCGCAATGCTAGGGACCACACCAAGTTCAGAAACAAACTTTCTGATCCAAACAGCCTCCTTTGCTGCGCCATTTGCAGCAATGTACTCAGCCTCTGTTGTAGGATCAGCTACCGTCTCTTGCTTGGAACTTTTCCAGCTCACCGCTGCTCCATTCAGGCAAAACACATATCCCGACTGTGATCTAAAGTCATCTCTATCGGTTTGGAAGCTTGCATCAGTGTAACCCCTTACACGCAACTCTTCCTCACCGCCAAACATCAAGAAGGCATCCTTAGTTCTTCTCAAGTACTTTAGGATATTCTTGACAGCAATCCAGTGACTCTCACCCGGATTGGATTGGTATCTGCTTGTCATACTCAAGGCATATGACACATCTGGTCTAGTACATAACATGGCGTACATGATAGATCCTATGGCCGAGGCATAGGGAATCCTACTCATGCGTTCCTTCTCAATCTCATTGGAAGGACAACCACTCTTCGAAAGAGTGATTCCATGTGACATGGGCAAGAATCCCTTCTTGGAATCTTGCATGTTGAACCGTTTCAACACCTTGTCAATATATGTACTTTGACTTAGGCCTAGCAACCTCTTAGATCTATCTCTATAGATCTTTATACCGAGTATATAGGCTGCTTCCCCTAAGTCCTTCATTGAGAAACACTTTCCTAGCCAATCTTTCACAGATTGCAGCATGGGAATGTCGTTTCCAATGGGTAGTATGTCATCCACATACAAGACCAGAAAAGCTACAGAGCTCCCACTAACCTTCTTGTAGACACAAGACTCATCTTCGTTTCTGATGAAGCCAAACTCTTTGACCACTTCATCGAAACGTCGATTCCAACTCCTAGAAGCTTGCTTCAATCCATAAATGGATCGTTGCAGCTTACAGACTTTGTTGGCTTGCTTTGGATCCTCAAAACCCTCCGGCTGTATCATATACACGTCCTCGAGGAGATTCCCATAAAGGAATGCTGTTTTGACATCCATCTGCCAAATCTCATAGTCGTAGTATGCTGCAATCGCAAGTAGGATTCGGATGGATTTGGTCATTGCGACTGGTGAAAAGGTTTCATCATAGTCAATACCATGAATCTGTCTGAATCCTTTAGCCACCAATCGGCCCTTATAGGTAATCACATTACCATCCATGTCGATCTTCTTCTTGAAGACCCACTTGCACCCTATGGGCCGCGCCCCATCAGGTGGTTCCACCAAAGTCCATACTTTGTTGGTATACATGGATTCCATCTCGGATCTCATGGCCTCAAGCCACTTCTGCGAGTCTGGGCCATTCATGGCCTCCTCATAGGTAGTAGGCTCATCATCTATGAGCATCGTGTCACCGGAATCAGTTACGAGAAGTCCGTACCTCTCGGGTTCCTGGCGCACTCTACTAGATCTACGAAGCTCTTGTGTTACCTGAACAGGTGGATCCACAACTGCTTGTGATTCCTGTTCATGTTCCATAATCGGTTCAGTGATTTGTGGTTCTTGAACTTCTTCAAGTTCTACATTCCTCCCACTTGCTTCTTTAGAGACAAACTCTCTTTCTAGAAACACGCCGGTCCGAGCAACAAACACTTTGTTCTCGGTTGGATTGTAGAAGTAGTATCCCTTAGTTTCCTTAGGGTACCCCACAAATTTACACTTATCCGATTTAGGCCCTAACTTGTCTGATTGTAAACGTTTTACATAGATATCGCAGCCCCAAATCCTCATGAACGACAGTGTGGGACGCCTCCCACTCCACATCTCATATGGTGTCTTCATGACTGATTTAGATGGAACACGGTTAATGGTAAAAGCTGCACTTAATAGAGCGTAGCCCCAAAATGATAATGGAAGATCGGTTTGACACATCATAGACCGAACCATATCCAATAGGGTTCGATTCCTCCTCTCGGACACGCCATTCCATTGTGGCGTTCCGGGTGGAGTGAGTTGGGACACGATCCCACACTCTCTAAGATAGTCGTCAAACTCTTGGCTCAAGTATTCTCCTCCACGATCCGATCGTAGAGCCTTGATACTTTTGCCAAGTTGCTTCTCTACTTCATTCTTGAATTCTTTGAACACTTCAAAGGATTCGGATTTTGCCCTCATAAGGTACACAAATCCATATCTACTGTAATCATCAGTAAACGTAATGAAGTAGACGTAACCACCCCTGGCAGGCGTGGCAAATGGCCCACACACATCGGTATGTATGAGCGCCAATTGCTCACTAGTCCTCTCACCTTTCTTATTGAAAGGGGACTTTGTCATTTTTCCCAATAAACAAGCCTCACATGTCTCATATGATTCAAAATCAAATGAGTCTAGTAATCCATCCTTATGGAGTCTAGATACACGTTTCTCATTTATGTGGCCTAAACGACAATGCCATAAATAAGCAGGATTTAAATCATTTATTTTAATCCGCTTGGTATTAATGTTGTAGACAGGATTACTTAGATCAAGGACATAAAGTCCATTAAATAATTGCGCACTAAAATAGTGAATATTATTCAAATAAAAGGAACAACAATTGTTCTTTATTGAAATAATAAAACCTTCCTTGTCCAAACAAGAAATAGAAATAATGTTTCTGCTCATAGCAGGCACAAAATAGCAATTATTTAATTCTAAAACTAATCCTGAAGGCAGAGATAGCTCGCACACGCCTATGGCCAACGCAGCAACCTTTGCTCCATTCCCAACGCGCAGATCTACCTCCCCTTTAGCCAATCTTTTACTTCTCTTTAGATCCTGCATATTTCGACAAATATGAGATCCACATCCAGTATCTAATACCCATGATGTAGAGACAGTTAAATTGACATCTACAACAAAAATACCTGGTGGTGGTGGAATCACTATTCCAAGCCTCTTGTCCTCCAGATATTTTGGGCAGTTCCTCCTCCAGTGTCCAGGTTGACTACAGTAGTGACATTCACCCTTAGTCACGACCTTGGCAATGGCACCAACAGGCTTAAGGGCTTGTTCCTTGGACTTAGCAACTGACTTGCCTTTGCCCTTGGAGGAAGATGCAAACCTTTTGCCCTTTCCTTTATGCACCATCATAATGGCCTTGCCCTTACCCTTGTTGATGCTCTGTTCAGCCGTCCTCAACATGTTGAGCAAATCTGGCAGTGGTTTAACGATCTCGTTCATGTTATAGTTCATAATGAACTGTCCATAACTCTCAGGCAACGATTGCAACACGAGATCGGTTGCCAACTCTTGGCCGACCGGGAACCCAAGCCGGGCGAGATTCTCCAAGTACCCGATCATTCGGAGTACATGGGGTCCCACCGGGTTCCCTTCTGCTTAGATGACATTTGAACAGTGCCTTTGAGACCTCATACCTCTCTACCCTCGCCTGCTCTTGGAAGAGCTGCTTTAGATGTGTTCGATCATATCGACAGCATTCATGTTCTCATGTTGCTTCTGAAGCTCAGAGGTCATGGTGCAAAGCATTAGGCAGGCCGCATCATTAGCGTCATCAACACGCTTTTGATACGCCTTTAAGGCAGCAGGTGTCTGATTCTCTGGACCTTCAGGAACATGCTCCTCTATT
Organism: Linanthus parryae; assembly: GCA_023055425.1. Lineage (NCBI taxonomy): Eukaryota > Viridiplantae > Streptophyta > Magnoliopsida > Ericales > Polemoniaceae > Linanthus > Linanthus parryae. Next base: position 42,855,154 of record JALGPY010000007.1, read on the forward strand.
GCGTACAGCTTCTTCTCTTGCTTGAGAACAATTCTCAAGTTTCTGTACCAATCGAGAAAGTTGGTTCCTGAGAGCTTGTCCTTCTCAAGGACAGATCGTAGGGAATGTTGTGAACTCGATGAGTTGTTTGCCATTTGGAATTCTACAAAAAGGAAAATACGCAAGTTTTAGTATTTGTGAATTTTTGACTATATTTAATAATGGCTAGTTTATTAAATATAGCTCCCACTATTTTACTACGGATTAATAACCCTCAAGATATTAATGCGGAAAATATCCTTATATTTTCTAGTGGGCCAAGATCCATCTTTTCATCTCCTTATGAGCTTGCTTTGGCAAGTCACCCATAATTTGATTACTTCTTAGGTAGGAACAATTCCAATTGCATCCCATATGCAACTCTTGGTTCAATTGGGCAAATAACTCCTTATTTATCCATCCTTATGGATAATTCCAATTGATTGCCTCTAGGTTTCTTAATCAAATTAATAGCCTAGTTGTGTTCAACCTCTTATCTAAACAATTGCACATTGTTACGTGCCATCGCATTCCATCATTATGAACCAAGTCGCCATGCTTTGGCACGCACGAACTCGATAAATAATGATGATAATGAGTGTTTAAATAACGAGAAGGCAAGAACACAATATTTAAAATTTGAGGGATTTTCAATTCAATTTTAATTATTTTGTTGATCAATATCAACTAATCTATCTATTTGAGTTTGGGCACAACTCCAAATAATAGATCCGGGTTGTCTAATTATCTTATTATCCTAATTGCATGCATCATCCATACACCAACCACACAAATAATAAGACAATAAATAAACAACCACAAAACAGAAATTAAACGTGATGTGGATATGGCCTTTTCTAGACTAAGATAATTCCAAGCCAATGGAATTATCTATGAACCCTAAACAAACACATCTCCATGCGTCTTGATCTTTTGGTCCATCCTTCATAGTCATGTGGTGTGCTCCATGCTCCATGCTCCATCTTTTGTGGCTTCTTTGGCTTTGGGCTTCTTTTCTCCAATCTTGGCTAACAATCTACTTTATCTAGCACTAGCTAATATCTATACTAAATAAAATAAATCTCACAAGTTGAGAAAAAAAATGGCACGCAGGCCATAAAACCCTAATTAATTATTACAATTAATTGATCAGCTCGCAGACCGTAAAACCAAAGCACAAAATTAAACATCCACATCAAACCACATCCTAAGGCCATATCCAATCACCATGCGATTTGCACATAAACAGTTAAAATCCAATTTTAACGCGCTTGGTCAATTTTAATTGATTTTAGGATTTCTAGGGTTAAAACGGTCCATGGGCCCAACAATCCAATTGCCCGGGCCCAAATAAGTGAACCATAAAGCCCTAGGGCCGGCCCGGCCCAAAACCCGCAAGCTAGGCCCGCGGGTTAGGGCCGCCCGGCCCCATAGGGCGTCAAGCTTGGGCGGCAAGCAAGGGGGCGGTCCCCTAGGGGGCCGAACCTCCTTGTGGAGGTTGTTTCCAAAACAACCTCCTTGCTTGGAGCCCAAGTTTGGTTGTTTCCTTGTTGTGGGAGAACTCCTTCTTCCCCAAGGATGCCCAAATCCTAGATCTAAGATCCTAAAATTTCTCAAACTCACCAATTCATGCATCCAATGCAATAATTGGGTCTTGTTATGATTAATTCTTTGACAAATTGCATCCAATGCTTGATTTGTCTTGTTTTACGCGATAAACAATAAATTAAGGTGTAAAACAACAAGAATGTAACACATAAACTACGTTTATGCTCTATGACCTGTGGCTCTGATACCACTGTAGGGTTTTGATTCATGGATCGCGCAAACGGAAGCATAATCAAACAAACAACCATGCAAAACCCTCCAAGGATCACAAGTCTAGATGCATAACGATAGTAAATGTAAGAAATCATAAACACACCTTTGGGTTCTCCTTGATGACTTCAAACGCGAATAGTGTCACGTTCTCTATAGTTGATCCACGCCTAGAGTTGTTCCTAGATCTCCAATCTCCTTGGTGCTAGCCCGGATTGAAAGGAGGGTGAAGGAATCACGCAAAACGAAGCACCAAAAGGGGTTTCGGCCCTTTGTGGCGTCGGGGACAAGGGGCGGCGGCAAAGGGGGCGGCGTCCCTCTTTGTGGCTTGCTCTCTCTCTCCTTTGTTCTCTCCTACTCTTGTTATGTTCTCTTTAGAGCATAATGTGTGTAGGGAAGGAAGGAGGAGGGTCCTTTATATAGTCCAACAACTCCTTGTCAACTACCTAAAGGACTTATTCTAGTCCTACTAGAATTCAATTTAGTCCCTTCCTTGCAAATTAGTCCCTACTAAGTTTGCAAGGGTTTGCAAAGTGATCCTTCTAATTAATTAATCCAATTAATTAATTCCACAATCTAGTACAACTCTATATAGCGTGTGACCCCATAGGTTCTATCTAGTTGGTAGCAACTCTTTGCTAATATGGAGCGGTTTCTAGCAAAACATCCATTCTAACCAACTAATAGAATAGTCATCTAGACAACCTTGTACAAGTAATTGTCTCATCCCTTTGCCTCCATATCCGGATTGGACACGAGACATACAAGTCACACTCGTATATCCAATCCCTAGTTTCTCGATCCATGGAATAGCCTTATTCGTGCAAATAACATCAATATCCCATATATTGATTTATTTGAGTCTGGCCAGACATTCTATAAGCACTATCCTCGAGTGGCCTTGGATATTTGCTCCCGTTATGTGGGAGGGGCAAATCCTCTCTACGTCCACTACGATCTCTAAGCTTGCTTCTCATTGTATTCAGTACACGCCTTTATAACTACCCAGTTACGGTGTAGCGTTTAACGCTACCAAGATCACAATGATCCACAACTAGAATATCTAGTGACTTCAAGTCTAAGGATGACAATACCATTGTACCCGAGAAGCACTTGTGACTCAACATAACGTGTATGTAGCCTTCTCGGTAATGGGTCAATCCAGTGCAACATTCCGTAATGCACACCTATGTGTTGGATCGTGATATCTCCATATCAATCCAACCCCATACTAGTCTATAGATGATTGTCCCATTTAATCATTATACTCGACTAGGGATATTTAAGATAAACAACACGATTGTAAATCTAAGGACTTCATTATATTAAATATCCAATAAATAATAAATGAATTTCTAGCCAATTACAAATTCATACTAAACTAGATTGCCTCTAGGGCATCTATTCCAACACTACCAACTATATAGAAACCTATGGGGTCACACGTCAAATAGAGTAGAGCTAGATTTGGGATTAATTAATATTGATTTATTAATAGAAGGATCATTGTACAACACCTTGCAAACTTAGTAGGACTAATTTGCAAGGAAGGGAATAGTTCTAGTTCATCTAGAATTAGGAAACTCTTTTATGGAAACAACAAGGAGTTGTTGGAGTATATAAAGGAGGCTCTAGCTTCCTTCCCACAAAAATGTTAATGTTATTAGACATAACAAAGTGAGTGGGAGAGAGCAAAAGAGAGAGCAAGACAAGCTAGGGCCGAACCCTAGCCCATCTGCCCCCCTTCCCGTCGGCTCAAAGAGGAGGCCGAACCTCCTCTTGTTCCTTGTTGCTTTGATCTTCTTCCCTCTTCCTCCGGGTTCAAGCTAGCACTTGTTTGAAGGAAGAAATCTAGATCTCACCTCTAGACGTGGATCAACCGTAGAGACGAGGACATCATTCTTCGTGTGATCTCACAAATCAAAAGGTACACAATACTATGTCTCTTATCATGTTATGATGTCTCCTCCTGACGATCCGTGGTGGACTTTGAAGTAGGAATTAAATTTTTTTTATTCCACTGCGTTACCTACGTCAAAACCCAACAGTAGTAGTAGTAGTAACTGCTAGAGACGAATGTGCTAGTTGTAGAGATATATTGGTTTATGTTATCATCGCCCCCCTGGATTTTTCTTCTCTGGTTTTGTTCCGGTGATGGGTGTAGAGAGGAGGGGAAGGAGAAGAGAATGAGGCGGCTGTGAGGGGAGAAGAGAGAAAGGGGGGAAGAAAGAGAGAAATTAGGGTTAGAAATGAAGGAGAGAGAGGTTAGGCTTATATATACGATGTAATTTTATTTTATAAAATAAAATGGGTAAAATTGTCTTTTTGCCAACTCTGTTAGTCTACTGTTAGCTCCATAAAAAAAAAGGTGCTGGGTATCTTTTTCTAAAACACATGATAGCGGCGTGAAATTAGTCTTAAATTCAGGGGTGGTCAGTGTATTTTACCCATTCTTTTGAGCTTGTGCCATTGCTATGACTTCGTACCGTTCAAAATCATGTGCAACGAGTTGGACGAGAACCCAATAAGAAAGCGCCAAGTGTCATATTCTTATGCTATTTTCTGGTTACTGCCATTTCCATCACTCTTGAATCTTTTCCCCATTCTCACAAGGAAGAGAGGGCAGTGAAGCAGAGAGAGAGTAGAGAGCCAGAGAGAGCCAGAGAGAGAGAGAGAGAGAGAGAGAGAGAGAGAGAGAGCTAACAATGGCGAAGATAGGAGGTAAACGAAGGAAGAATCGACAAGAGGAATCGGAGTCCGGCTCGCCTTCCTCCGGCAAAACTCAGAGAACCCAAACTCCTGTAAGCGCCTCTCTCTCTCTTCTTAAATGGGTTCTCTGGGTTTCTTTTCTCACATCTCCATGACCATGCGTGAATGCTGTAGATTAAATGCTTGATTTTACACTGTTCAGAAGAGTTTCATCTTTTCCCCCCTTTTCTATTTTTAGCAAAATTTTAACCTAAACCCTAGAAAACGGAGATCTGTTAAGAGCTTTTCACTCCCAGTTCAGATTATTCATTTTTTAGTTTGAGAAGCGTGCTTGGGGAAAAATCACATGCATCTCTCTGTTTTAGGGTAGATTTTGCTGAAGGACCTTTTCTTTTTGGGTTGAAGAGTTTTAGACTTTGAGGTTTGATGACATTCAGGACTCCGGAACTCAATGCATGTATAGTTTGGAACTATGGAAGTTTTGGGTTTTGTGAAATATACAGTGGGATTTGGGATTTTGTGATTGTGCTATGTTTTGTCCAATGTTGGGACTTCAAAACCTGATTTGAAAATCATACTCTATTAGTGGTAGGTGGTTAGGATTAATTTAATGTGATAGCTCAATTGTGGGTGTATTGTTAAATGTATAGTTATAAACCCTTGTGTGCTGAATCAAATACTATGAAACTTGTATAGTATACTATTTGGGATTTGAACTCCTGATCTTGGGAGCTGGAGCCTGAAAAGTTTGTTTAATGTGTGTCTTGAGGGGTCTAATATATCGACTTTACAAGTACCATGGACACCACTGTGATCACCACCCACTGCATGTTCTGTAGCCGGTGCCTAAACAACACAATCTACATCCACCTCCACTGCTTGTTCTACCTGAGTTTCAAGTCTCTGGAACTTGTACACATAACAATGCTGATGCTAGTCCACTGAATTGATTACACTGCTTTGCTGGAAGCTCCATGCTTTTGGTGCCTTTGTAATATACACAAATTATGATTTGTGGGTTCAAATGTACTTGTACAACCACTCCTGGTTCTTTGTTGATCATTTGGATTACTTCGAGACTTCTTATGAACTTGTTTCTGGTTTTTGATTTGCTTGCACAAAACCTGCATAGATAAGGACTGAAATAACACCTTGGCTTTTGGAATATGAATATAAACATGTTGTAGATTCTCCCATTGATATCAACCCGTAGATGAATCAACAGCTCCTTGCATCAGTGGCAAAGAAAAAAGCGTAGTACTATGGAAGACTGAACCATCTAATTTGCAGTGTGAGTGTATTTTAAATCTAAGTGTTGATAGTGTTGTTGGTTACACACATAATTTATGATATCATCTGGCAGTTGAAACTCAGGCAATAAACTTGTGGAAATTATTGTGCTTTTATGGTTTTACTCTCATCTTACTATCGCGGTTCTTCATTTTGATAATGTGGGCTTAACCATACATGTAACGCTCAATTATTGCTGTCCACTGTCTTTTATTGAGTTTCTTTCTGCCTTGTCATTGTCTTGTTCCTTCGTTGTGTGCCTAAGCTTCGAGGATTTTCCTTCAGTTGTGACTAACACACTGCAACCTTATCACTCTCCAGGTCAGAAACCATTCGTCAGTGAATCATACACCTGTAACTAGAAGATACTACACACGGCAGTCGAAGCCTGTTCTGCAAAGTCATACTCCTGCTTCAGCTCCAGCCTTGAAAAATGTGTTTGAGTTTTCTCATAGTCAGGTATTGCAGTTCACTGTCTCATTCCTTCAAGTATTGAGATTTCGGTACTTTTACTAGATTATACTTAGGCTATCTAACTTTTTTTGAAGTCTAGTTTGCACGTTACTTGTACACGCTAGCTATTATTTCATCTCTTTACTCTGATCTATATATAATAGTATGATACTGCACAGTGTTGGCTTATGAGCACAAGTTTTATATGGTAGTTTTAACATCAGCATGCCATTTTCTATATGGTGTCGCGTAAAGTTGAATAAGCGGATGACAATAGTAGTGAAGCCTTTTTTCTTCCTCGTATGAGTGCAATCATGGTTCTGTCTCAAGTTTATGTGTTCTGAAACATGTCATTACTGAAGCCTTTTCTTACTCGTGTTTTCGTACAATCATGCTATTGTTCTGAAGTTTCTGTGTTCTGAAACATGTCATAAATGGAATCTCAACATATACACAGGTCTCTACTACTCCTATTATTCCATCAAGATCTGCTAATATGTCGGGCAGATCGTGGACGGCAATAAGGGGGAAGCCCTTAGATGGGGAGGTTCAGGCAGATTGTGAACCTTCATCTGGAGAAGAATGGTCCTTTCCTACACCAGAAGACATTACAAAGTTCACTTCTGCAATTCACAAAGAGGATAACCCAGATGAGGAGGTTCAGGATGTTACCCCATTGTTTGTAGCTGAAGCTGTTGTGAACAATCATCTCCCAATGGAAAATGCTCATGAGGGTTCCACTAACATCGGAACTAAAGGGGATCATTGTGGGGGTTCCAACAACATTGGGACTAAAGGGGATAACTGTGGAGGAAGCCCAACTCGGAGTGTGAATTTCACTGAGATAGCTGGAATGTTAGATGGTGCGACCTCTGATCCAGACGAGGTTGTCTCTTTCACTGATCCATATGTTGTCACAGTTCATGGCTATAGAGTGAAAGAGGAAGTGGCTCCTTTGCTTAGAGTGATCATCTCCAAATACGGAGATATTGCTGAGAAATGCACTCTGAAAGGGATAACATCTCGTTCCATCGCCTTGGAGATGCTGTGTGGTACTGTCCAAAGAATGACGAAGTTGCGTTTCAAGGAAATTACAGATATTGAGCTTAAGTTAATAAATACAGAGATCAGTGACCTGGTTTTGTTGGGTTTAGAGGTGGGATGGCTTCAACAGAGGGCTGAGAAGATTTCAAAGGCAATGTCGCTGTTTAAGGGGGCAGCCACCTTGAATGAGGCAAGGACCAAGAACAGGATGGAAGTTGCACAGAACCAGAAAGAGATGGAAATGCTAGAGCAGAAGCTCTCTTCGGTGAAGGAAAAGGGTGCGGCGTTGAAAGCAGAAGGCGACAAGATCAACCAAATGGTGGAGGAGACAAAGTCAACATTGAAGTGCTTTCTCGGTGGGGAGTCATTGGTTGAAGGCATGCTCTAATGTAGTTACCTATATGGGGGTATTCTGTATTTAGTATCTATTTTAGGTTTGGGCTGTGTTTGGACACATTTGAACCACCTTTTCTCAGTGAGAACTCTTTACTGTTAAGATAACTGATGGATATGTTCTGTGGTTATCATTGCCGTACATTTTATTATCGAATGAGGCATTCTAAACTGGTAACTATCGGATTGTTACCTGTATAATCTCATTTGCTGCTTCTTCTACAGCAATTTCTGTTTTTGATTTCGTCACTCATATGATTGACAATGCAAATTACCTTACTGGTGTCATATGAATGATTAAACTGTGGCGTGGAGTTGTGTGTAAGCTTATGAATCATGAAACTTTCTGTGTTGTCCGTCGCATTTGATTGTTTTCTGGATTGTTGTTGATGTCAGTTACCCCGTATTTATGAACCAACTCAGTAGACCCTTTGATGGTAGCAAGTTCTTGAAGTAGCTTTTTGGTGGGGCGGGGAAAAAGATCCTTGAAAAACAGGTCCTGGTCTCCACCGGACTGTGGCCACGAGCTCTGCAGTCCGACCGGTGAGTGTGGTCGCTGTTGTACACTCTCATCTGCTTGAAGCTGTTTCATCTTCAAAATTCCAGACTTCCTTGAAAATTTATACGCGGCGCAAGTGACTACTTTCACATCTGGTTTGTCTTGTCAATGCATTTAGCCTCAGGTGCAAGTGGCAAGGGTGTTGGAAATGAACATGCATAGAGGTTTTCAGTTAAAACCCTTGGGATAATTTAATGATTACCCCTATTGATCTTCTCAACTGCGAGTTGTTAACTCGATCTTTTCGCTCATTAGTTTACCTAATAGAAAGAAAAATAGAAATAACCATCCGAATTTTTTTGCTCATTAGTGATTTCTGATTGTCAAAATGCTGAATTTGAACATGGAAGTTTCAGTTGTGATGCACATTGGAAAGGTTTATGGAGGCTCAAAGTGCAATCAAAAATCAAAATGTTTACCGGGAGATGCCTAAATGGTTGCATCCCAACAGAAGTTGCCTTATCAAGAAGGGGAACTCCAGATTTGGACACAATTTGTTGTCTCCATGGAAATGAGCAAGAAACTGATATTCATTTGCTCAAAAATTGTATCTTTCCTTTCACTGTTTGGACACTGTATCCTCTAAGATTTATGCTCTACTCACCTGCAGATTTATCTATCTCTCAGTGGTGGTCCTGGGTTAATGAATTTGCAGCTGGAAAATAAGAAGATTTAGTTACAGGTATATGTGCTCAGTTATACTGGAAAATATGAATAGCTAGAAATGATGTGGAGTTCAATAACATCAGGTGGAGTCCAAGAAAAGTTGTTTCAAAAGCACTAGCAAAATTTTATGAATTCTCTGATTTTGAGCTGACCCGTTCAATTATTCCTCAGCAAAATTCCTCTTGAGGTTGCTCTTCCTGATGATCTCGAAGTTAAAGTTTTTACGGATGCCTCTTATAATGCGGCTTGGGAAGTATTTGATACAACCTATATCATTGGCAAAGCCACGTAGCAAGCTACGGTGTAACTAAAATTACGATACGAAGAAATAAACTGAACAAAACAAATAAATAACTTCTTATTCCATAACCTAAAATACTGACCAAGCTACAATATAAATACTACTTTTAACCCTGACTTAGACTTTTACGGGCCAAGCCCGATTCACTAACTAATTAATAAATAAAATAAATAATTAACGAGTAATTAATAAATAAACTACTAATTATCTAACTGACGATAATAGTAATAGTTTTTATTATAATGTTGACTCGGATCGTAGTGTTGATCTGTATCAATATTGCGTGTGTTTTTAAAAATCAATCTGGTGAGTTTCTATTCTAATGCTCAAAGTCTGTGAAATTTATTTATGATCCTCTAGTGTTGGAAGGAATGGCAATCAGAGAGGCCATTATCATTGAAAGGAACCTGAATTATAAGAAAGTGGCATCGTTCTCTGTCTCAAAAATTATGATTGACAACACCACTAAGGGACTGAAGGTTGGACTACAAAGCATCAGAGTATTAGTTGAAGAGTGCAGAGCATTGGCCGACATTTTTGATTTTTTTCTGTTTTTGTTTTATCAGAAGAGAAGCTAATGTTTGCGGCTCACAATTATGCTAGAAAAGTTGTTAATTTGGCTCTCTCTGTTTGAGATTGTGCCTTATGTTTAGGAAAAAAAAAGGAGAGTATCCTTTTCCGTTTATCTTGGCTGTGATAGTCTTGTTGTATTTTTCTGGCTGTGGTAGCCTTTTCTAGAAAGCTTCATTTTTTTTGAAGAAAATAAGAATTGGGCTGGTGCAGAAAAAGATAAACAACTTTAATGGAATGTAGTACCACTCAGTCCCAGTTCTTCCCCACCAATTTGACTTTTACCACTATTCACTGGGTCACTTTGACTCGGTGATTTGGATAGCAAAGTAATGTAATTTTTTGATAATTTTTTCATGGTGTTGTAGAGTGTAAGTTGCTCTATAACACGGTGAAAAAATTATCAAAAAATAGCATCATTTTGCTATCGAAATCACCCGGTCAAAGTGACCCATATACGAGTCAAATATTCAGGATGGTGGGCAAGAGCTGACTGAGTGGTAGATGGCTAATTTTGGATAGAGATAAATGTAAAAAGAAAAAAAGATAACTGGAGCAAGGGTTTTGGTAGCAACTTTTTTTTGTCCCTCCTTCCACATTTTCTATATTTGCAGTTTGACCACGCTAGTTTTCGGATGACTTCGTACCGTTACACAAATGTTACAGTCGAGCCAATAAACAAGAGCCAGGTGTCAGATTCTTGTGCTGACTGCCATTGCTGCTCAATTTCCCCATTCGCTCTCTCACAATCAGAGAAAAACACCAGAGAGAATCAGATAGAGAGTTGGGAAAGATGGCTAAAACACGGAAAAATCAGAAAGGCAATGCTGATTCCGGCGACCTAACATCTACCTCCGTCGACGGCGGTATTAACCAGATAACGAAAACCCCTGTAAGCACCTCACTCTCCCTCTCTTTTTTTACCTGTTTGTTTCTGAAATTAGCTGTATTCTTTGATGGGTTTTCTGGGTTTCATCTTTCTCATCTCCCATGGGCATGTGCAGGGAGGGTTTTATCTTTTTCCCCCCTTTTCTATTTTGAGTAACTTTTTAACCTAAACCCTAACAAGAGCAAATCTAGAGCATCTCTCATTTCAAAGGCTTGATTTGAGGAGAATCATATGCACATCCACTGTTTTGTGTCTATTTGTTGTGGGTTTTATTTTGCATGATGGTAATTTTTGCAAGATTTGGGACTTGTGAAATGTACTATGGGATTGGTGATGGTTTTGTTCAGTCTTTGTGAAATATGAAATTCATTTACTTTGTTAGTGGATTAGTTCATCTGATTAATCAATTGTGGGTGTATTGTTTATGCATAGCTAATATCATTGTGTGACGACTTGAGTATAAAACTTAGGTCCTGATCTTCAACACTGGAGGCTGAAACCACAAGTTCATATCCTTGTACTACTTGTTTATGATGGATCATGGATGTTATTGCTGTGGCTCTTCATTTTTTTCATAAGATGATGGGCCTAACCATACGCGTAATACTCCATCATTGTTTTCCTTTGTCATCTTATTGAGTTCTCTTTCTTTTCGCATGCCGGGTATTCTAGTAGTTGTTTTGTTCCTTAATTTTTGTGCCCGAGCTTTGAGAATTTGGCTTCGGTTGTGACTAACACACTTTGCAATCCAATCATTCACCAGGACATGACACACCATTTGCAAGTGAAGCGTCCACCTATGACTAAAAGATACACGAAAACTAATCGCGAATGTTCCCACAAGAAGGTACAGCCAATCCACTGTTTAGTTTCTCATTCCCTGACATATTGAGATTTAAGGAGCTTTTATTAGTTTATTCACTTATGACCATGGCTTATAAATTCTCTCAAAGACCAGTTTCCGCATTGCCTCGCTACACACCCAAGAATTTTAGTAAAATCATACATTAATAGAATTTAATTTACGCTTGCCTATTGTCAGAATGGGTATGAACCCGTTGTACTGAAAACATTTTCTTCATTTTTAGTAAAATTGTGCTATTCTCCTAATTTTATGCAACATGTCATGGATGGACTCCCAAATCTGTTCACAGGTCGTGGTTATTGGGCTTGCAGCCTCAAGTTCAGTTAATATTTCGGGCAGATCGTGGACTGCGATGAGGGGGGTTGAATGCCCCAAAATCTCTGAAATTGCAGCTGAAGAAGAAGAAGATAATAATAATACTTACTCCACTTCTGAAATTCCGATAAGCCATATCCCAGATGATGAGGTTCAGGATATTACCCCATTGTTTGTATCTGAAGCTGCTGTGAACAATCATCTCCCAATGGAAAATGCTCATGAGGATTCCAACGACATCGGAACTAAAGGGGACCATTGTGGGGGTTCCAACAACATAGGAACTAAAGGGGATAATTGTGGAGGAAGCCCAACTCGGAGTGTGAATTTCACTGAGATAGCCGGAATGTTAGATGGAGTGACCTCTGATCCAGACGATTTTGTCTCTTTCGCTAATCCATCTGTTGTCACAGTTCATGGCTATAGAGTGAAAGAGGAAATGGCTCCTTTGCTTAGAGATATCATCGCCAAATACGGAGATATTGCTGAGAAATGTACTCTGCAGGGGAAAACATCTGTTTCCACCGTCTTGGAGATGCTGTGTGGTATCGTCCAAAGACTGAAAATGTTGCTTTTCAAGGAAATTACAGAGATGGAGCTTAAGTCCATGACTATAGAGATTAGTGACCTGGTTTTTTTGGGTTTAGATGTGGGATGGCTTCAACAGAGGGTGGAGTTGATTTCAAAGGCACTGTCGCTGTTAAAGGGGGCAGGCAACCTGAAGGATGAAAGGATGAAGAACAGGGTAGCAGTTGAACAGAGCAGGAAAGAAATTGAAACTCTGGAGCAGAAGCTGGTTTTAGAAAAGGGAAAGATTGCGGCGTTGGAAGCTGAAGGTGACAAGATCAACAAAATGGTGGAGGATACAAAGTCGACATTGAAGTGCCTTCTTGGATGGAAGTCATTGGTTGAAGGCATGCTCTAATGCAGTTACATATATGGGATATCATTAACATCAAAATATCCAAAGATATAGGCTTAAAAGTTCCTTGCAATGTCCAAGGGGTGATCTTTAATGTATATCTACGTTGTGGACCGAGAATTCATCTAATCACGTCTTTATTGACTCCCGGCTAGTTACTGACCTGCCTTTATCCTATATCCTGAGAGATTGCACATCTAAGGACATAATGTGGCTATTTTTGTTGACGTTCTCTTCGATGATGCTGTTCAATGCTTCCTGGGCCTTCAATGCTATACTCCATTTTCTTTTTGTGGCCATGTGCGGAGTTGATTTGAAATAGTCTGGTCGCGCAAAATGAATATATTTCTTGTTTCCCCGTGTTTGCAATCTAAATGAATCAAATAGTGAAGTCAGTATATAATTTTATTCATGGACCATTTTGGCAAATAATGATTGATCATATAGTGTATATCGACTAATTTACATGTGTCATTTCTTTTTAAATTAATGTATTTTTTTAGACGCTCCTGTTTCCTTCTTGCAATGCTTGAGCTGACCTTCAGTGGGAACTCATAGAAAAAAGGCTTGTCCTGCATGTACCATACAAAATGTAACTTTATAATTCTGAGGAATTCAGGTTAATAGCCTATTCGAATTAAAACAAAACTACACCACCCTATTGAAGATTTAAGTCGTATTGTTTGCAACTGCGTCGGCCTAGTAACTAAACATCTGTTACGATTTTGTAATTTTAGATACATGCTGCATGTGTATTTCACCCTAATCGTTAAGCCATAACAGTGCAGCCTAATAACTTGATGGAAATGAAGGGAAAGTTGTTGAGAAGTCCCACATCGGACATTCAAGAAGAAATATAATTAATAAGTGTCCTGTGCTACTTCCCTCATTGCCAATTGGTTTTGAGTTGAACCCCATGGATTCTTACAAAAGTATGCTTACATAGTCAAACGTCTTTCTTGCCTCCTTCACTGTTGGCTGCAATTTTGTACGTGATGTTCGTTTTCTTCTTGTGTTTCTGGTCCATGTTGTAAGGATCTTCTCTGAAAAAATCACATCCTCTTCCGGATCATGTGTATCAGTTGTACCCAGATGTTATTGTTTTGCTCAGCACTCCAGGTTAAAGTCTGGTAAGCTTTAAGATGAACCCATTCTAATACTGTTAGATTTCTCATTTGCAGAGTTAGCACTTACCCAAATAATATGTTTCTTTTTTGATCTTTGTTTTGATCTAATCACCGGTTCTCCAAGAAAACGCTGTCATTTGCCTGAGATTGAATGTGGCAAAACTGTCTCAAATGGTGAAATTTATGTAATGTTTTCATATAAATAGAACTGAATCACAGTTATATTATCAGATAGTTTGTTACAATTTTTTGGTCGTTCTGTCTGAGTTATTGTTCCTCACCTTTGTGAAGGTTTGACCCGAGTTTCTAAGAGGTTCTTTGAAAATTGGACATCCTGAGCAAGTATGCCACATTTTTAATGTACCGATAGTAATTGTTTGGGCTGAGTAATATAAGATGACGGTTTGATCGAAGCAAACGTAAACTATACTGACAATATCACATATCTCCTCTGCCTCGTCTGCAACAACAATAGATTTTGAATGTAATGTTCATTTGATGTTCCTGCGGTTGGTCGGACCTTCGAATGGGGTCCTAGAAAAAGCCACATTGTAATCCTACATCTAACTCTAATAAAGATTTTCCTCACATAGAGAAACGTAGGCTACGAACTCAGTGGTTCTGTCCTAACACTATCAATTATCTCCTGACAAATGGAGCCGTTTCCTTTCCCTTCAGTTGTAATTTTAGATTACTGTGTGTGTTTTTGTTCCAAGGTTCGGGGAGGTAGTCTGACAATGCATTTATCTAATTATGCGTATAAACTATAAATGTACCAATCAGATTTGGCCTACTCCGCGCTCCGAATCGGCCCGCCCCCAGCCCGCTCTCCTTTAGTCCATCCTTAACACGGAACAGCTCGGCACGGCCCGGCCCGCTCTCACCATGGCTGGTGCGATTTGGGCGAATTTGTCTTGATTCGCTAGCCCCAACATCTTCTCCTTCCACAATCCACATTTTCTATATTTTCAGTTTGGAGACGCTAGTTTTCGGGTGACTTCGTACCGTTACAAAATGTTACAGTCGAGCCAATAAGGAAGAGCCAGGTGTCAGATTCTTGTGCTGACTGCCATTGCTGCTCAATTCCCCATTCGCTCTCACACAAGCAGAGAGAAACACCAGAGAGAGAGAGAGAGAGAGAGATGGCTAAAACACGGAAAAATCATGAAGGCAAACCTGATTCCGGCAACCTCACGCCTACCTCCGTCGACGGCGGCAATAACCAGAGAGCGAAAACCCCTGTAAGCACCTCCCTCCCTCTCCCTCTCTCTTTTACCTGTTTGTTTATGAAATTAGCTCTATTCGGCGGCAATAACCAGAGAAGGGTTTTTTTTTATCCTTTTACCCCCTTTTCTATTTTGAGTTAAACTTTTCAACCTAAACGGCTAAACCCTAACAAGAGCATATCTAGAGCGTGGGTTTCATCTCTCATTTCAAAGGCTTGACTTGAAAAGAATCATATGCACATCCACTGTTTTGTGTCTATTTGTTTGAAGGAAATTGTGGGTTTTATTTTGCATGATAGTAATTTTTGGAAGATTTGGGACTTGTGAAATGTACTATGGGATTGGTGATGGTTTTGTTCAGTCTTTGTGAAATATGAAATTCATTTACTTTGTTAGTGGATTAGTTCATCTGATTAATCAATTGTGGGTGTATTGTTTATGCATAGCTAATATCATTGTGTGACGACTTGAGTATAAAACTTAGGTCCTGATCTTCAACACTGGAGGCTGAAACCACAAGTTCATATCCTTGTACTACTTGTTTATGATGGATCATGAATTTTAATTATTGTGGTTCTTCATGTTTTCATAATATGATGCGCCTAACCATATGCGTAATACTCCACCATTGTTTTCCTTTGTCCTCTTATTGAGTTCTCTTTCTTTTCGCGTGCCGCGTATTCTAGTTTTTGTTTTGTTCCTTCATTTCGTGCCTGAGCTTTGAGAATTTGGCTTTAGTTGTGACTAACATACTTTGCAATGTAAATCATTCACCAGGACACACGCCATTTGCCAGTGAAGCGTCCACCTATTACCAAAAGATACATGACACGCCACTCAAAGTCTGTTCCGCAGGATCATACTCCTGCTGCTAATCGCGAATGTTCCCACAACAAGGTACAGCCAATCCACTGTTTAGTTGCTCATTCCCTGACATATCGAGATTTAGGAGATTTTATCAGTTTATTCACTTATGACTGGCTTGTATTTCTCAAAGACCAGTTTGCACATTGCCTCGCTATACACCCAAGAATTTTAGTAAAATCATACATTAAAAAAATTTAACTTACGCTTGCCTATTGTCAGAATGGGTATGAACCCGTCCTGAAAGCATTTTCTTCCTTTTTTAGTAAAATTGTGCTATTCTCCTAATCTTATGCAACATGTCATAAATGGACTCCCAAATCTGTTCACAGGTCTTGGTTGTGGGGCTTGCGTCCTCAAGATCAGTTACTATTTCGGGCAGGTCGTGGACTGCTATGAGGGGGGTTGAATGCCCCAAAATCTCTGAAATTGCAGCTGAAGAAGAAGATACTAATAATAACTCCACTTCTGAAATTCCGAGAACCAATATCCCATATGATGATGTTCAGTACACTCCTCCTCGGGTGCTCTCTGCACCTGTTGTCAATCATCTCCCGAGTGAAAATGCTCACGAGGGTTTCAATGTCATTGGAACTAGAGAAGTTGTAGGCCGTGTTGGAAGCCCAACTCGGAGTATTGGTATCACTGAGATGGCTGCAGTGGCGAAAGATGATGCTTCTAATCCAGATGAAGTCAACTCGTCAATCTATCCATCTTTAGTCACGGTTAAAGGGTATAGAGTGATGAAAGAGTTTGCCCCTAAGCTTAATGAAATCATCACGAAGTATGGAGATATTGCTCATCGATGTCCGTTGAAAGGAAAAACCATTCTTTCAACTGCCTTAGAGAAGGTATGCCGTATAATGTACCAATTGGAAGCGTCCCGTTTCGAAGAAATCACAACCGTTGAGCTTCAGTCCATCCTGGATGAAATCGATGACCTAACTACCCTGGGTTTAGACGTCAAATGGCTTCAGGAAAGGGTGGAAATGATTTCAAATGCAGTAAATCTGTTTCATGGCGCGGCCACTTTGAAGGAGGAGAAGACAAAGAACAGGGAAGAAATGGTGCAGAAGGAGACATCCATTGCAGTGCTGGAGCAGAAGCTCGCTTCAGAAAAGAAAGAGTTGGATGGGATTAAAGCTGAATGTGAGAAGTTGAATGAAAGAGCGTCGGAGATGAAGTCGGCGGTGACGTGTTTTTATAGGAAGTCTCTGGTTTCTGGCTTGCTGTAATTCAGCTCTATGTGCTGGTTGTTCTGTATTTAACTAATTATATACATCTTTCTGAGATAACTGATGGATTTATGGTGTTCTGTGATGCGGATGGAGAATGATGAATTAGCTCTGACCCAGAAAATGTTGTGCTGCCTCAAGTTAGCTGCGCAGTTTACTGATTATGGAATATGAGGTATTTCTGAACATTTAGTATATGTCGTAGATTCACACTTTTCGTTTCATCTTTGTTTGCATCTTCTCCATGAATGGGTTCTGTCCATGGATTGTTTTTCCCTTTTTCTCCGGTGGACTACCTTGATTGCATGGTATGAATGATTGAACTGTATATCAACCTGTGTTTACGCTTTTGAATCAAGAACATATTTGTGAATTGAAAACATTCACCCACAAGAATATTCATTTGACCTTAAACATATTGAAATACAAGAAAATCTCTAAATAAGAACTTTTTTGACAACATTGCGCTACTTAATCAAAACACTCAGGAACATAGAAACATCGTAAGTGGGTAGAGGGCCTTATTAGGCATTCATTGCCTAGCAAAGCTGTAGTTAAGGGAATCCTTAGTTATTTATTTTCCTGCAGTTGTATCGGATCTCTCCCTTTGAACCGGTAAGTGGAGATATGTTCCCCATCTTGATCATGGACTGCGCGAATTGGTTGAAGAAGACCGCTTCGTTTTCAGCATACCTCTGAACCAACTCCTTAGCTTGTTGGTTTTTGGTGACGAGAACTTGGTCCGAGTTCAGAAGACCCTTTGAAGCTAGCAAGTTCTTGAAGTAACTGTTGTCGAATTTCTTTGGAGTGACAAGATCCAAGAAGAACAGGTTTTGGTCACCACCTGACTGTGGGCACGAGCTCCGTAAATCGGCAGCGAACGATTCATCGAGTGTTGAGTCTGGTTGGCCGTTACCAGCCTGGTTGTAGAGTCTCTGCTTGAAGCTGGTACACCGGGAATTTCCAATTGTGTGACTCCCTGCACAGCGAAGAGAAAAAATGTGTCAATGCCAAGTTTCAACTAGCACAACGTGTCACTGGATATGAAATTTTACATATTACATTGATCGTACCAGACAATGCCACAAGATCTACGATGTCAAGGTTTTGACGGTTAAACCGGTTGAGAATGAACTGAAAAGAGCTGTTTGGAGCTGGAATGTTATTGTTGGAGCCGCTGAGACTCGCACTCCTCGAGTCCCGTCTTCCCAGAGGGACATCCCAGCTGGGCCCACCACTCTGCGAAATGGATTGAATTGAGTCTCGGACTAAATTGAATAAAATAAAATAAAATAAAATAAAATAAAATAAAATAAAATAAAATGCACGTTTTTCTTCCATTGAACCTGAATTTGAAAACTTACAAGGACGGTGGAGTCTCTGGCAGCTAAAGCCACAATATCAGCACATGAGACGGTGCGAGGACACTTTTCCTCCAGAGCAGACTTGATCTCGTCGATAACATCCAATCCACGGATGGAGTTCTTGTTGGGATTCGACGCCTTCTCGCTTCTTATGCCACTGGCGTTGTCTAAGAGTACAGATGCATCACAACCCTGCACATATCGAATTTTAACTGAATCAGCTGCAGCAGTAGTATTGGCTAAGCAAGAGCAAGTAGTAAAAAATGACTATGGTTGAAGGAAAGCAATGGATTAATTACATTGACAAAGCAGTCATGGAAATGGACGCGGATCAAGGAAGCGGCCACACGCGCTTCTCTCGCGACGTTCTTGGCAACTACTGAGTAGACAATCTCTCTTGCTTCAGGGCAAGAGTGGTCGTAAAACTGGGGATAGAGGAAGTCATCGGTATCTGCATTGCAGATTGAAGCAAGAACAAGGCAGGCCAAAGCAATAATAATGCTACTGTTGCTGAAAGAGCTCATGGTTGGCTCTAAGATTGACAGTCTTGGTTGGCTGATTATGGAAGAAGAAGAAGAATGTGGTGTTTGCTGCTGCTGTGCCCCTATATTTATAGTACATGAGATAAGAGAGTGGGTAGAAGAAGCAAGAAATAAGTCTTCCTCCTGGCCTATATCTTACCATGATCAGAAAGATTAATGTATGCATGAACAAGTCAAAAGCCAATGTTGTTGTAAATGATTAAGTTATGATTTGAAGTGGGGGTAGAAGGACCCTGCCCTGCCCTGTTTGACAATAAGCAGATTTCTATGTATATATTACCATGAGTTAGAGACTAAATGGTCACTACTAATCAACTATAATTATTATTATTATCAAGAGAAAGTAGCAGTGTTATTAAACCCCGACCGGACCGGCCGGGTCGACCGGGGAACCGCCGACCCGGACCATGAACCGGTTCGGTTCTTTAAATGGATCGGAAATGTCATGAACCCGGGGAAACCGGTTTGAACCGGCCGGGTTTGTCATGAAACCGTCGAGCCGGCGGGTTCGCAAACCCGCGGGTCATTGTTACTTCAAAAAAAAGTGTTAATATTGAGACTCGAACCTTGGCTTACCCTGTGAATAACCACCAGAGCAAGTAAATCACTTGTTAGCGTGATTCCACAATCAAAAACAAATATTAATACTGCAAAACACATTTCATTTGATTTTTGTTTTTTAAAATATATTTACACGTTAATTATGATATCTATTTGCATGTATGTAAGTTTGCAGTCACCTCTTTAAGTTAGAGTCAGTCCGTCATTCAAACACTTTGCTATCACGTTTTGTCTCTGGAAGCAGCTCACGGTCGGACCATTTAGACGGAGCTGTTGGCGTCTTTCTCCAGGATCAAATGGGAGTTGCTACTTCTTACTCCAAGAAATGCCATGGCTACTCACCCCTTCAAATGGAATTGCTAGCTTTTTTATATGGCTTACTTGTCGCTAAACATAAACGTATATTTCACATTGCTATATATACTGATAGTTTAATTACTTTTCACCTATTACAGGCGACTGAGCAACCGTCTTTTCGAACGCACCTATTTTGATGTACATCCGACAAGAGCTTAGCACCTTCAATGACTGTCTTGTAGTTAAAGTCCCTAGGGGACTAGTGGAGGAAGCCCATCACTTAGCTAGGAGTGTTGTCTCTTCTATGTAAGTATGTAGGGTATGCGACACATTTTGATGTTCATAGTCGCATGGTTGTGTATGTTGTAGTTATGTAGGGTCTTTGGCTCCGACGTTTTGTTGTACATTTTCGCTCGGAGCTTAGCTTGTTGTAGGGCACAGCCCAGGTACTTTCGGTTTGTATGGCTCTTGTCTGGTGCGTTTCCGATGGTTAATGATAGGGCTGTAAGGAAAACCGAACAAACCGGTCAAACCGACCGAACCAAACCGAAATCCTCGGTTTTGGACGGTTTTTTTGGAGGTTTGGTTTATAAACGGTTCAAGTTTTCACAAACCGGTCTAATCGGTTCGGTTTTTGGTTTGTAAAAATATCACACCGCACCAAACCAAACCGAACCGATATGTGCCTAATATACTTTTATTAAAATATATATTGCGTAAAGTATATTAAATAATCTCAAAAAATAGAACAAAAGTAGTGAGATTCAATAAAATCATCATCTTAATCTTAATCTATTCCATTTCTCACACGTTCAATCGTAAACGATAATCGTGCAAGTTTATTTTAGGCCTATTTAATCTTTTTGTCTCTTAAAATTTGAAATTCGTAAACAATACCGTACTAGAATATCCATTCAATAATGTTTTTTTCAAACCGACCGAACCGAACCGAACCAAACCGTTTTTTTCCGGTTTGGTTCGGTTCGGTTCATCCTTTCAAATGGTTTGGTTTGGTTACAAAATCGGTAAACCGATGTATTCGGTTTGGTTTATGGTTTTTGCACAAACCGCACCAAACCGAACCGTTTACACCCCTAGTTAATGACATCCTTACCTTTCTAGTAAAAAAGCACTTTGCTATCACATTATTTGTTATTTTTTTAGAAGATTTGTTGTCTTATTTGAGTATGCTACAGGTAAAACAATTTTTCACTTAGACTTTAGCTTTAACTCTTTTAACATACACATAAAATAACAATATAAAAAAGCCTGTTTTCACAACTTATAATATTTGTGTGATTCTTAAAAAAAAATTGTGTGATTATAAACACATAAAACGAGTTCACATGAATATAATTTGCTACTACAATGTATGTATATAATATATTTTACTATTGTTTATCGACCCACCGGTTCGACCGGTGACCCAGTGACCCGGTCTCTTTGTCGGGTCAATCACCGGTCCGGATTTAATAACTATGGAAAGTAGTACTACTAAACTTATATCAACATGCCAAGTCAAAAGACAATTAAAATCATGAAGTTATGATTTGAAGTGGGGGTAGAGGGCCCTGCCCTGTTTGACAAAAACACATTTCTTTGAATACTTATTGATTCACTTTCTCTAATGGATAACTCGTCTTTGTACCTCTAGAAGGTAGGTTTTCAGCCTGCAAGTAGGTTAAGGATAATTTATCCTAAGTTTTGCTACTAAAAGTGCATGTGTGAATGGTTGAAAATTCCATCTAGATGCGACAGAGTACCCTAACAACTACTGTAAAGCCAACAAGATGAATATGTTTTCTTATTCTTTTTTTGCTTGTGGTTGTTAATTTATTGGTCCGGTGAAGAAATATGTCAATACCTGCTACGCGTATCTCTCGATCTCTCTCAATCCTCTACTATTTTAGTCAATTTTGATGAAAGGTTTTTCTTCATAACACCGAAAGCAGAGATCGGCAACTTTAACAATGTCAATGCAAACTCATCTCATTTAGATATACTGTATTAGTTACTAGTAACTATTTTGTAACAAAGTACTTCATTCGTTTCTTCTGAAATGTTCTGATTTGACTTTTCAACCCGTATTTGAGTTCCTTGAACTCGGTGAATTAGATAGCAAAATTATGTAATTTTTTGATTTTTTTTCTATAGTGTTGTACGGTAAAATTTACACTCTACACAAGACCATGCAAATATAAACAAATTCTTGTATCGTTTGCGAATTGTGTCAGCATGGATCTTGGGTCTTGTCTGTGCCTTGGAAGGTAAGCACCACTTCCCCTCTTTTGAAATGCAACACAATGGAAGAAGTATGAGCGGGAATGCGACAATGGGGATGTGGTGCTTAAAAGTGATGCTTTTCCTGTATGTTCTCAAAATGTCCTATTAGCTGCAGCTGCTCAATAGGCCCAAACCTGTGTAATTATCAGGTTATTCCTTAATGGAACTTCTTACTAATTGAACAAAGAAAAACCATCAGGTTTCACCAAGATACTACTCTACAAAAATAGCCCTGTCAATGCTGACTATTCACAGTTTGACCATGCTTCTTTCTTGGATCTGAAATTCAGTTACGATGAAAAAACATTGACGTTGCGTCGACGTGAACGTCAAGCTCTCCGCCACAGCAGTCGCATGCACCATAGACGTGCTCACCTATCATCAATTTCTCCAACTAATTGTAAAAATAATTTGACCACAAACCCTTAATTTTCATATTCCAAAAACCCGCCTATACCTATATATATATATATATATTGATGTTAGGTTTATTGGTGATTCGAAGTACCTAGCTAGCATTCGGGGCGAAGCGAGGAAGCAAGAACGAAGCGGGAAAATTAGAGTTTATGTTGTGCAAACACTTCGAGTGTTCGTACGAACACACCTTGGTTTGGGCACAAGTCGGAATTCTAGCCTATATAAAGGGTTATGATCGTTGCTTTCAATAGTGTGGTTGATTGTATTGGTCTCTCATTAATAAAATCGGGTTGGTTTGGCCGTGGACGTAGCTAGCCTCAAAACTAGTGAACCACGTTAAATCTCTGCGTTGTTCTCATCTTTTTCTTCGTCTCATCACTCTTCTTGGTTAAACATTCGTTTTTTAACAAGTGGTATCAGAGCCTAGTTGTTGGCTTTCAGGTTTGTGAGAAGTAATGTTGAATATGATGAAAATTAATCATTTTGATAGGAAGAATGGGTTTAGCTTGTGGAAAATCAAGATGCGTTCTTTGTTGAAGCAACAAGATATGTGGTTGTCACTAGCTAACAAATCGGGCATTGATAAAACCACGCTGAAGTTTGTGAAGATGGAGGAGAAGGTGCATTCGATGATCATGTTGTGCCACGCAGATGACGTGTTCACTGGAGTCGCAGATCAGAACTCGGCATCTGACTTATGAAAGAAGTTGGGAGATCTCTACGCGAAGTCCGAGACCAACAAATTGATGTTAAAGCAGCGAATATTTGGTCTACGAATGTTGGAAGGTACGCATATTGGTGATCACTTAGATAATCTCAACACTATTTTGCTTGAATTGCACAATAGTGAGGAGGCTGTGAGTGATGTTGATGCGACCTTGATATTTTTGAAGTATCTACCTCCTTCTTTTGAGGGGTTTGTCCAAGCGTTTTTTTGTTAGGAAGTAGACGATAACCCTATAAGAAGTTTGTTTGGTGTTGCACACGAGGGAATTGAGTCACAATGCGTCAAAGTTTGAAGATCATGATGGTGGCGCATTCGTGGTCAAGGGTGGAAAACGTAAGGGTTGAAATCAAAACTATGGTAGATCCGATTGTGTGTTTTGTCCTGAGAAAGGTCATTGGAAGCAGAATTGTCCCAGAACAATGGATCTTCAGGGTATGCTACAGTTCAAGGTGGAGAGACAAATTCCGAGGAGGGCTACGTTCTCTAGGTCCCGTGTGCAGGCTTGGGCTCCAGGCATAGGAGCATGGGCGTGTATTTTGTGACACGTGGTTGGTAACGCGTTATTGGGAACATATTGGTTGGTTACATGTTATTGGGCATGTATTGATTGGTGGTGTGTTGTTGTGCACGCATTGATTCTTGGCACGTTGTTGAACGTGGTTTGGTTTGCGCATTGGTGCGGTTCTTTGGCGGCGCAATTGGCATGACTTGATCGGTTGATAGACACTTTCATCATTAAGTGTCACTGTAATTATGTTGCGGAGATGCATTGTGTCATGGTGCATTGGTGGTGTGTTGATTGGGACACACAAGTCTCTACGTTTGATGAGACGCGAAGACGCGCTTGTTGTGGCGCATAATGGATGCATTCCAATATAGCAAAATTGAGAATATATTATACCGGTTGATTGGATTGATGAGAGCATTGGATTGGTTGCTAGGGTACTTGAATCAAGGTGGAGATTTGTTAATTTTTTTGGTGATTCAAAGTACCTAGATAGCATTTGAGCGAAGCGGCGAAGCAATGGCTAAGCGAGGAAGCAAGAATGAAGAGGAAGCAAGAACAAAGCGGGAAAATTAGAGTTTCTGTTGTATTCGTGCGAACACCAAAAGTGCTCGTACGAACATGTTCGTGCGAACACTTTGGTCTGGGGGCGGTTTTCGTTGTTTCCTTGTTGGATTTAGAATGTTTTCTCTCTTTCTATCGGCACAAGTCTGAATTACAGCTTATATAAAGGGTCGTGGCTTTCAATAGTCTGGTTGATTAAATTGGTCTCTCATCAGTAAAAATGGGTTGTTTTGGCCGTGGATGTAGCTAGCCTCAAAACTAGTGAACCACGTTAAATCTTTGTGTTGTTCTCCAGCTTTTTCTTCGTCTCACCACTCTTCTTGGTTCCGCATTTATTTTGTTATGATTCGGGTAGAGCTTAAAGAATGATGAAACGATGAAAACAAGAACACAAGAACACACAAGATATAACGTGGTTCACTAGCGATGAGCTAGCTACCTCCACGACCCGAAAAGCCCCGTTTATTAGAGAGACACCACGAATATGACCCACAATGTTTAGACACAACCTAGGTCCATTATATAGACATATATGACCAACTTAGTGCCCACGACATCCCAAAATGACTATAGAACAAATAAGGAAACAACCTAGAAATTGCCAAATTTTCCGCCCCAATTTGTTTCCTAAATCTCTTAGCCGCCTTTGACTATTGCCGCCTTTGACTTCAAGTCATATTCAACAAATCTCCACCTTGACTTGAATCATCTCAACAACCCGAACCTGAACCGATGCTTCTCTCCAATAATCAACCTCAAACGTTTTGCAGCTGTATGCAAAACCCTCATGTCACAAGTTGCTCCAAATTCGCCAAGTTCCTGCCACGAGTGCCCCCCCACGATGCTCCAACTCCCGTCTTGTTCCTGAAATCAAAACCTATCGATGCTCCAACTACGGCCGAGTTCCTGTAATCAAATCCCCCGCATGTTGTCCAACTCCTATCGAGTTCCTACAGCAAAACCCCCAGTACGTTGCTCCAATTTCAGCTGAATTCCTGCAACTTTTTGCGAGATTGATCCAATCCCACTAAATTCCTGTAATATTTCCCCCTTGCGCGCCTCATACGCGCCCCCTTGCACGTCTCACACGTGTCGTGTCCCTCGTCAGAGACTCCCCCATGCCAAATCCGCCTCCTCGTCAAGAGCACGGATTTCATGCCCCCCAACGGGGCCTAGAGGACGTAGTCGACCTCTGAAGCTGTTGCATCTACAGCTAGATCTACATATGCCTTCTTCGGACACTCCCTTTTCCAGTGACCCCTTCTCTTTACACAGTGCACATACGTCGTTTGTCAACTTAGAACCCTTGTTCTTCCTCTTACCATAACCTCCTTTGGACACCATGAATGCGCCCGAATCCGGAACGTCGTACTCCCCATATGTGGCCCTGCACCACATTTCTCTTCTGTGAAGAGCAGATCTTACCTCCTCCAACGTGAGAGTCTCATTGCCAGCACAAGCAGACTGCACGAACCCCTCATAAGACGGTGGTAGCGATACCAAAAAAATTAGTGCGGCATCTTCATCACTTATCTTCTCATTACTGTTTCGCAACTCAAGCAAAATAGTATTAAGACGAATCAAGTGATCTCTTAGATCCGTACCTTCCCCCATCTGTAGACAAAAGAGTTGCTGCTTCAACATCAACTTGTTGGTGAGCGACTTCTTCTTGTAGAGGCTCTCAAACTTGCTCCATAATTTCTCAGCTGTCTCTTGATACGCAACCTCCGTGATCACGTCGTCTGCCAAACACAACATGATCGTTGAGTGCGCTCTTTCCTCCATCGTCTTTAACTCCTTGGTGGTTGTAGAAGCCCCCCGCTTTATCTTCCGCCAATGGCAACCACATGCCTTGCTGCTGCAACGAAGCACGTACCTTGATCTGCCATAAGCTGAAGCTGTTTCTCCCCGTGAACTTGTCGATCTTGGTCATCCCTCTGTTCATCTTCTCTACAGCTCATTTTCCAGATCCGTAACGCCCAAACGCGTACTCCACCTTGATCATGAAACCGTAGCTATGAATCTCACGGATTGTGAAACCCTAGCCCTATATCTCCACATTGATATTGGAACACAGCAACCTAAGCTCTTGTACCAGTTTGTTGTGATCCGGGCAGAGCTTAAGAAATGATGAAACGATGAAAACAAGAACACAAGAGCACACACGATATAACGTGGTTCACTAGCGATGCGCTAGCTACCTCCACGACCCGAAAAGCCCCGTTTATTAGAGAGACCACGAATATGACCCACAATGTTTAGACACAACCTAGGTCCCTTATATAGACATATAGGACTGACTTAGTGCCAAAGACATCCCAAAACGACTATAGAAAAAATAAGGAAACAACCCAGAAATTGCCAAAGTTTCTGCCCTAATTTGTTTCCTAAATCTCTTAGCCGCCTTTGACTATTGCCGCCTGTGACTTCAATTCATATTCAACACATTTTCTAACATTTGATTTCATCAAAAGTTATGACCTGCACATCTAATTTGATATGGGTTTATTGTTGATTGGGAGTTTTTCTCTTTGTTTTTGGCTTTGATTTTTAGTTAGCTGCTATGTTGCACAAGTGCAGATGTGTTACGGGTGCGAGAACTGGGTGCGGGTGCGACAAATTTCCAAAATCCAATGGTGCGGCTGGGTGCTGCGGCAACACACACACATATATATAATTTATATTATTTACAATATCTTATACTTAAAAAGAAACAATATTAGAAATCCAATTTATAATCACACAAATTCATACATTGATTCAAGGATACATAGGTACTGTATCAACAATATATTTTCTTATTGTTGTTGTCGTTGTTGTTAGCTTTGGATATACAATTAACTTAATAGTTAGAATTTAGAAGTGTTCATATATATATAGATGCACATTTTTTGATAGTTGTATTTTATATGAACTCTCAAGTCTCAACTTAAACTTTTAAAATGACCCCACATGATCATAAAGTACCCGATGGCGGACTCCGTAGATGGGGCAATTTTGCAAATACAATCTCTTGAAAGTCTTAACCAATCTCTAGTTGCTGGGGACCTGCCTGAAAATGCAGCAAATACACTCTCGAACCTTTATGGATGAAAAATGAATCAAGCAGGCAAAGAGTCTAATCTTTATCTTTATATATATAAAATCAGAGGAATTGACTTCTTATTCAGCCACGTGTCATTTGAGAAGCATCACAGAGATGACACGTGTCATGTTATTTATCTAAGTGGCACACACATGGAAAATGACTGCCAATCAAATTTTGCCAAGTAAAATTTCCAATACATGTCATTATGCTGGATGTCTTTTGTATGTATATAAATTTGACCATAACTTTTAGTATTCCTATGATTTCTATGAAATGAAAGTGCATTCATTTTTTATACTACTTTTTATGCAAACATATGTTTAATTCAATAATTATGAGCAATTTCCTAAACAGAATGACTCATATTCATTGACTCAATCATATTTAAGAGGTGGAACACAAAAAGCTTTTGTGTATCATGTACTCATGCATGGACCTATGCCACCTTCATGAACTAATATTAATGTACAATCTCATTAAAGCCTCATTTTAGCCCATTGGGCTCTCCTCAGTATTTACAGTTGATTCTTCTCCCAGCT
This sequence comes from Linanthus parryae, assembly GCA_023055425.1. Classification (NCBI taxonomy): domain Eukaryota; kingdom Viridiplantae; phylum Streptophyta; class Magnoliopsida; order Ericales; family Polemoniaceae; genus Linanthus; species Linanthus parryae. The sequence continues at coordinate 42,883,305 of JALGPY010000007.1, forward strand.
CAGATTTCATTGAAATGGTCTGGGAGGAATTCTGGATATTATTTTCGAGTCAAAATCTCTTTTCCATCTTCAATGTGGCTATAAGCCTTCATATATTTGAGTTGTGCATTAAGTTGTCTCACCTGCCCTCTACTTAGATGCTGGTCGGGGCATGCTTCCTACACACATAGTCTACCATGATGACTTTGTTTTGTTGCCATTAGTGATGCAAAGTTATAAAGCACTTACTGCAATCGCTAGGATATGGAAGTACACTAATTAGGTAATTAATTATCATATGGAGTCGCTTTTCCCAGCTTGCAGAGAATTTCAGGAAAGGGAACTTCAACCGGTAACATCTTTGCTCTGTTATTTTGTTAATTTCATTTCAGGAACTTCCACCAAATACACTTCAAACCAAAATTCCTAATTTTGTATTAATAAAGATTTTCTATGTTTGTTGAATGTTTATGTGTATTTTTTTTCAGGTAAAGAGGCTCATTTGCTCCTCCTGATCACCTTCCAAAGGTAATTTGTTGCTTAAGTTTAAACACCTTCCGTTTCGTGTTATTTGACTAAATCATAGTAATATTTAGGCTCATATTACTTTTTCTTGCACTAATTTTGTATGCCTAATTTGTTCCTACTAAAAAAGCTTGACTACAGTTCCTCACAAATATGTTTGCCTTCATTTAGTTTTTTGTTTACTTCTTTTCTTAAATGTGGTTAATTTTGTTTTTCTTGATGTTGGTATTACTCTCTACTACTACATTAGTAGAACTAGGAGCAAATGTTAACTCCTGCTACTTTTGATATTGTCAAAGAGGAAGCTTTACTTATGCTACATTTTAGATTAGACACCAAATACTAGCCATATTTGGATTCTTATAAAACATCTGGAAATGTTTTAGGAACTCCAACTTCCTGAGAAAATTGTAGAAAAATATGTTCACTATTACTTTTAATATTTAATGTGTGGCCATGTTGGTATTTTTTGTATGTTGTAATATGACAAAACTCTTCCCACACATCAAAACTACTACCTTTCCGGGTTACTGAAAATTTAAACATTCTCTCCAAAATAAATTAGACATAGAATGTTAATGAATATCTAATGGAGTGTAAAATGCATATTGAGTTAAGCTGGTTAAAAAAGCTTATTTATGAGGTTGGAAATGCTTCGAGAATCGATTTTTCTTAAAAAGAGATAATTATAGAGCGCACTCACTCCTTGAAATACACATTGATTTCACATAATATAACCAAGAAGATCGACACATGTGTTCAGGGAGAGCCAAACATGTAACTTCTGGAGTGTATTTTATCTCTCGGATTGATGCAAGGTTTTGTGGATTTGGTTTAATATAAATTATATTAAATACAAAAATCAATCATGTGTTGACGCGTTATTTTAGATATTTGTGACCCAATCTTCGAACATATCAAGAGGTTACGCTCATGTATTGAAACATTAGTCTACAATTTTGAACAAAATCTTAGAACATATGAAAAGAAGATGACTCCGCGCCATTGGCGCGGGACAAAAACTAGTAAATCCATTATGTCGAGGGTTTAGAGAATTATGAAAGCTCAACTTGGTTGTGTCTCATGCACTGCCTGGGCAAAAGTTCACTATATTAACCATATTGAAGCCCATCCCAATTATGAAGATATTGAAGCCCATTATTGAGAAGTCCACTGCATTGTAGCCCAAGGACATAATAGAGATTGTCTTAGCCACTTAAGGGCATTTATGTCTTTTACCTGTATTTATGGTTACATGAACCTTGTTCTAGAAACTCCATACGGTGCTGATAATCCAACCGTTGTGATCTGAATCGAACGGTCACAAATAGTGTCGTTCGACTCCTCTGTATTTATGCCTTAGTTGTTCAATGAATCAATTGCTTTTGCCATTTTTCATTTCTGTTTGTGTTCTTTCTCTTCAGAGCTTCGTCTCTTTGATGAAACCCTAATTGGGTTTTTCATGGTATCAGAGCCTCATGCTCAGTACCACCTCACCAGATCTATCTATGGCGACTAACACCACCCAAAACCTGTAATACCCCGTAATTTGGACAGGGGTAAATTGGTAATTGGAAGGCAAAATATGAAGCTTAAGTTTATCGTAGAGCTGTGCGAATTTTGAAATGTGAAATTGTAATTTTTCGGGTATATATATATTAATTTTAGCGCGTATGTAATCACCATGTTAGGTGATACATCTACCACACTATAAAACACCTATTATTACCACTATTATTATTAGTATTGTTATTATTATATCATTATTAATATTAGACAACTTTTTCTCTCCACCAGTCATCATCTCTCTCTCTCCCCTCTTCCTTTGTCTTCACGACAAAGGCCATGGCCGCCGCCTCCAACTCCATCACCGCCTCCCATCACCGCCTCCACCCTCAGTATAAAACCCACCCCCAACCCGAGCAGCGAACACGGACGAACCAGCCAGCCACCCTCACAACAACCACCTCCCCCTTCACCATAGTCATCTCCACCATCACCCCTTCAAGGTTCGGAAAAGGAGGAACCCACCACCACCACCACCTTCATCTCTCTGCCCAACTCACTCTCCCTCCCTGTTCTCAGAAGCAGCAGAAGCTGGTGGTGGCAGCAGCCACAACCACCACCACAGCCGCCATAGTTGCCGGCCATAAACACCCGAGAAACAAACCCACCTCTTTCTCTCTCATCCTCTGCCTCCCCGGCATTCTTCATCTCCCTACGTCTATCTTCCTCTCTGTTCAAAACAGAAGCAACAACAGCTCATAACAGCGGCCAAAAAGCCGCCATAGCCGCCGTCGGGGAAAACCCCAAGGAGGAACCCACGACCTCCTCGTGTCTCTCTCTCCCTCTAGTTCTCTCTATCTCTCTCTTTCGGTTTGAACCTGAACCAGAAGCAAAGCTGTGGCAACAGCAACTGTCGGAGCATCAGTAGCACCACCCCCGCCGGAACTCCATGGAATCCGGCGAAGAGCACGGCCCACCACAATCAGTAACACCCACCCTTTGAAACCAGTGGATTTTGACTCGGAGGCCCGACCAGGTCCTAAGAGACCTCAGCCGAGTCTAGAGGCCACCAGAAAGGCTCCTAACGCCGGAGCCGAAACCCACCTCCGGCGACTGCGACGACGAACTCGTAGAGACTCGTTTCTCGACCGCTTTTCGCCATTTTTGGCCAAGGTATGCTCCAAATCCTCTTCGGAGTTGTTTTATGACATCAAACATCAATTTTGTGGTTTGATTTGGATTTGGGTGAAGGAAATTATATGTGTTCATATTCGGGGGGTTAAAAGTGTCGTTTCTACAAACTTAAGGGGGGGGGAGCTAATTGTGTTTTCAGAAATCCTAAGGGGCTGCCATAGTTTCTACTATTGAATACACTATTATTAAATTGTTTATTTACAGTGTTTTGTTAAATTACAATTCAAAAAAAAAAATTAAAGGAGGTTTAGTAATAAAAATATATCTTGGGTGAAATAAACTAATTTCTTTGGATGACAAATTAAATATTAATATTTGGATGTAAAAGGTTATGTCCCATTTGTTTAAATGGATAGTAATTTGAAAGAGTATCTTATAAACCGAATCTTGGGCTTACATCAATTTCTACGGGTTCTAGTTACCTTTCAAGTTGAATAAAATTATTTCAATTAGTAGGGATGGAGATATTGTTAGTTAAATGTAATTCTTTTTGTGGAAAAAAACGAGCTAGAAATGCACTCCGCAATTATATCCGATAGATTTGGATGAATATTTTCTTTGAATCGGCTATTTTAAAGAGTTTTCTTGGTTACTTAGAATAATTGGGTTGGTTAACAAATAATATTATTGTTGCAAGGGAAATAGATAAGCGTGGTACAGGAGGATTAAGTGATTTCGAATAAGACTCGTCTGACTTAATAATTAATATTTGCTCACTTATTTTGTGACCAAATAAGAGATTTTTGATCGGTTGACTGTGTTGTAAGCGAGGACTATAACAATAAAATTTTGAGCGTGCTATCTATTGAAAAGTTTACATGCCTAGCGTTGCGTGTTTAGCTTCATTTGTGTCACGATACAGTTTTACATTTCGTCTCAGCATGAGTTTTATGACCTACATGTATTACTTGAGATTTGGTTTGATATGAAACTGTTGCATGAAGAATAATAATTTGTAATAACATAAAGTGGATAAAGAAGTACGTAAATGCGTAATATTGTCGGCATTGGACCGACCTGTGATTGTTATTGTCGGTACTCAACCGGCCTGTGATTACTATTGTCGGGACTGCCCCGACCTGTGATGATTATTGTCGGCACTGGACCGGCCTGTGATTATTATTGTCGGGACTGCCCCGGCCTGTGATGGTTATTGTCGGTACTAAACCGGCTTGTGATTACTATTGTCGGGACTGCCCCGACCTGTGATGGTTATTGCCGGCATTGAACCGGCCTGTGATTATTATTGTCGGGATTGCCCCGGCATGTGATGGTTATTGTCGGCACTGAACCGGCCTGTGATTGTTATTGTCGGCACTGGACCGGCCTGAGATTGTTATTGTCGGCACTGACCGGCCTGTGATTGTTATTGTCGGGACTGACCCGACCTGTGATGGTTGTTGTCGGCACTGAACCGGCCTGTGATTGTTATTGTCGGCACTGAACCGGCCTGTGATTGTTATTGTCGGCACTGAACCGGCCTGTGATTGTTATTGTCGGCTCTGGACCGACCTGTGATTATGGTGGTAAAGTGGAACTGGATTTTTATGGTAAAACAGAAATTTTATACTTGGATTGTTAGAATTTGAATTGGAATTTTCAGATGAGGATTGGATATGAATTGAACACTGGTTTTTGGTGATTCCTAAAAGAATATTTCAGTTACTAGCTGTCTGTACTTCCGCTGTCACTGGTAAATGAGATTGGGAATAATACTTTCTGTTTGAAAATTGGAAAGGATAATTCAAGGGAGGAATCAATCCACTATCCTCTGCCTCTGACCGAGTAATATTTTACGGTTTTATTCAAGATAAATCTCATTAGTATTGTACATGTCTGATTATTGTTTACTCAGTATTTCATTACTAATTTTGAGACTGGGGTTCTTGTTCCTTTCCACCGCAGGTTTAGGAGCTGAAGACTAAGGTGTAGCTGGGTACGATACTCGTTTAGTCGGATTCAGTAGAATCTAGTTTTGTTAGCACGAATAAAGTTGTAGTTTTGAAAACACTGGTGTAATATCAAGAGACATTTCGTGATGTTTAACATTATGTAATAAATAAATAAGTTGGGATGTTATGCTTTTGATTTCCGCCGTTACTTTCAGCATCGCCCTCCCGGTTCTGTCCGAGCCGGATAAGGGGGTTGTTGCAAGTGGTATCAGAGCAGTCGTTCAGTTTAAAACCTGTAGGGTAACTTAAAATGGACATAGAGTAAGATAAACATAATTGGAAGGACCGACGAGATTATGGGTAGCTTATGTGTGTGGAAATCACCTACCCTCATCGTTTTCTTGCTATACTAAGAACGTTATGTGACTCGGTTATACCTAGATGACTTGTCTTGATGTAATTCTATGATGGATATTGATCATACAGGAAGATGATAAGTATGAAATGTGAAACCTGATAATTTGATGCATTCACTGATTTGCTAAGTTTATATGATTTGTCTGCTATGTGATCTTAACTCTAATAATTAGTTGCTTGTTGACTTGTAATTGTCTGATTTTAGCTTCGAGGACGAAGCTTTTTTAAGGGGGGGGGGGGGAAGAGTGTAATACCCCGTAATTTGGACAGGGGTAAATTGGTAATTGGAAGGCAAAATATGAAGCTTAAGTTTATCGTAGAGTTGTGCGAATTTTAAAATGTGAAACTGTAATTTTTCGGGTATATATATATTAATTTTAGCGCGTATGTAATCACCACGTTAGGTGATACATCTACCACACTATAAAACACCTATTATTACCACTATTATTATTAGTATTGTTATTATTATATCATTATTAATATTAGACAACTTTTTCTCTCCACCTGTCATCATCTCTCTCTCTCCCCTCTTCCTTTGTCTTCACGACAAAGGCCATGGCCGCCGCCTCCAACTCCATCACCGCCTCCCATCACCGCCTCCACCCTCAGTATAAAACCCACCCCCAACCCGAGCAGCGAACACGGACGAACCAGCCAGCCACCCTCACAACAACCACCTCCCCCTTCACCATAGTCATCTCCACCATCACCCCTTCAAGGTTCGGAAAAGGAGGAACCCACCACCACCACCACCTTCATCTCTCTGCCCAACTCACTCTCCCTCCCTGTTCTCAGAAGCAGCAGAAGCTGGTGGTGGCAGCAGCCACAACCACCACCACAGCCGCCATAGTTGCCGGCCATAAACACCCGAGAAACAAACCCACCTATTTCTCTCTCATCCTCTGCCTCCCCGACATTCTTCAGCTCCCTACGTCTATCTTCCTCTCTGTTTCAAACAGAAGCAACAGCAGCTCATAACTGCGGCCAAAAAGCCGCCATAGCCGTCGTCGGGGAAAACCACCAAGGAGGAACCCACGACCTCCTCGTCTCTCTCTCTCCCTCTAGTTCTCTCTATCTCTCTCTTTCGGTTTGAACCTGAACCAGAAGCAAAGCTGTGGCAACAGCAGCTGTCGGAGCATCAGTAGCACCACCCCCGCCGGAACTCCATGGAATCCGGCGAAGAGCACGGCCCACCACAATCAGTAACACCCACCCTTTGAAACCAGTGGATTTTGACTCCAGGAGGCCCGACCAGGTCCTAAGAGACCTCAGCCGAGTCTAGAGGCCACCAGAAAGGCTCCTAACGCCGGAGCCGAAACCCACCTCCGGCGACTGCGACGACGAACTCGTAGAGACTCGTTTCTCGACCGCTTTTCGCCATTTTTGGCCAAGGTATGCTCCAAATCCTCTTCTGAGTTGTTTTATGACATCAAACATCAATTTGGTGGTTTGATTTGGATTTGGTTGAAAGAAATTATATGTGTTCATATTCGGGGGGTTAAAAGTGTCGTTTCTACAAACTTAAGGGGGGAGCTAATTGTGTTTTAAGAAATCCTAAGGGGCTGCCATAGTTTCTACTATTGAATACACTATTATTAAATTGTTTATTTATAGTGTTTTGTTAAATTACAATTCAAAAAAAAAATTAAAGGAGTTTTAGTAATAAAAATATATCTTGGGTGAAATAAAATAATTTCTTTGGATGACAAATTAAATATAAATATTTGGATATAAAAGGTTATGTCCCATTTGTTTAAATGGATAGTAATTTGAAAGAGTATCTTATAAACCGAATCTTGGGCTTACATCAATTTCTACGGGTTCTAGTTACCTTTCAAGTTGAATCAAATTATTTCAATTAGTAGGGGAGGAGATATTGTTAGTTAAATGTAATTCTTTTTCTGGAAAATAAACGAGCTAGAAATGCACTCTGCAATTATATCCGATAGATTTGGATGAATATTTTCTTTGAATCGGCTATTTTAAAGAGTTTTCTTGGTTACTTAGAATAATTGGGTTGGTTAACAAATAATATTATTGTTGCAAGGGAAATGGATCAGCGTGGTACAGGAGGATTAAGTGATTTCAAATAAGACTCGTCAGACTTAATAAATTAATATTTGCTCACTTATTTTGTGACCAAATAAGAGATTTTTGATCGGTTGACTGTGTTGTAAGCGAGGACTATAACAATAAAATTTTGAGCGTGCTATCTATTGAAAAGTTTACATGCCTAGCGTTGCGTGTTTAGCTTCATTTGTGTCACGATACAGTTTTACATTTCGTCTCAGCATGAGTTTTATGACCTACATGTATTACTTGAGATTTGGTTTGATATGAAACTGTTGCATGAAGAATAATAATTTGTAATAACATAAAGTGGATAAAGAAGTACGTAAATGCGTAATATTGTCGGCATTGGACCGACCTGTGATTGTTATTGTCGGTACTAAACCGGCCTGTGATTACTATTGTCGGGACTGCCCCGACCTGTCATGATTATTGTCGGCACTAGACCAGCATGTGATTATTATTGTCGGGACTGCCCCGGCCTGTGATTACTATTGTCGGGACTGCCCCGACCTGTGATGGTTATTCCGGCATTGAACCGGCCTGTGATTATTATTGTCGGGATTGCCCCGTCCTGTGATGGTTATTTTCAGCACTGAACCGGCCTGTGATTGTTATTGTCGGCACTGGACCGGCCTGAGATTGTTATTGTCGGCACTGACCGGCCTGTGATTGTTATTGTCGGGACTGACCCGGCCTGTGATGGTTATTGTCGGCACTGAAACGACCTGTGATTGTTATTGTCGGCACTGAACCGACCTGTGATTGTTATTGTCGGCACTGAACCGGCCTGTGATTGTTATTGTCGGCACTGAACCGGCCTGTGATTGTTATTGTCGGCTCTGGACCAACCTGTCATTATGGTGGTAAAGTGGAACTGGATTTTTATGGTAAAACAGAAATTTTATACTTGGATTGTTAGAATTTAAATTGGAATTTTCAGATGAGGATTGGATATGAATTGAACACTGGTTTTTGGTGATTCCTAAAAGAATATTTCAGTTACTAGCTGTCTGTACTTCCGCTGTCACTGGTAAATGAGATTGGGAATAATACTTTCTGTTTGAAAATTCGAAAGGATAATTCAAGGAAGGAATCAATCCACTATCCTCTGCCTCTGACCGAGTAATATTTTACGGTTTTATTCAAGATAAATCTCATTAGTATTGTACATGTCTGATTATTGTTTACTCAGTATTTCATTACTAATTTTGAGACTGGGGTTCTTGTTCCTTTCCACCGCAGGTTTAGGAGCTGAAGACTAAGGTGTAGCTGGGTACGATACTCGTTTAGTCGGATTTCACCTTCAGTAGAATCTAGTTTTGTTAGCACGAATAAAGTTGTAGTTTTGAAAACACTGGTGTAATATCTAGAGACATTTCGTGATGTTTAACATTATGTAATAAATAAATAAGTTGGGATGTTATGCTTTTGATTTCCGCCGTTACTTTCAGCATCGCCCTCCCGGTTCTGTCCGAGCCGGATAAGGGGGTTGTTGCAAAACCCCCTTTTACTTTTGCCCAATATCCATAACTACATGCCATTCAAGCTTGATGGCTCAAATTATGTTCTGTGGAAACATCAGATCTCAGCGATCTTCAGAACCCAAAATTTGTTCGGTTTTCTTGACGGTTCCGTTCCAGCGCCTCCGCATTTCTTCACTAAAGCAGACGGCACTCTCTCCGCCGTTCCTAATCCCACCTATCAGGTATGGCTGAGTCAAAATCAGGCGCTCTTAACCCTAATCAACGCCACCTTGAATCAGGAAGCGTTAACTCATGTTATTGGTCATAATACTTCTCGATCTGCTTGGCTTGCTCTGGAACAGAGGTATGCTTCTCTCACTCGCTCGAATATTCTTCAGTTGAAACAAGATCTGCAAAATACTCGTAAGGGATCTGATAGTATTGATGTTTATATGCACAAGATGAAATCGATCCGTGATAAGTTGACTGTTGCTATGGCTCCTGTTCATGATGAAGATATGCTTGTCTATGTGTTGAATGGTTTACCTGTAGGGTTTTGATTCATGGATCGCGCAAACGGAAGCATAATCAAATAAACAACCATGCAAAACCCTCCAAGGATCACAAGTCTAGATGCATAACGATAGTGAAGGTAAGAAATCATAAACACACCTTTGGGTTCTCCTTGATGACTTCAAACGCGAATAGTGTCACGTTCTCTATAGTTGATCCACGCCTAGAGTTGTTCCTAGATCTCCAATCACCTTGGTGCTAGCCCGGATTGAAAGGAGGGTGAAGAAATCACGCAAAACGAGACACCAAAAGGGGTTCGGCACCCTTTGTGGCGTCGGGGACAAGGGGGCGGCGGCAATAGGGGGCGGCGTCCCTCTTTGCTTGCTCTCTCTCTCCTTTGTTCTCTCCTACTCTTGTTATGTTCTCTCTTAGAGCATAAGTGTGTAGGGAAGGAAGGAGGAGGGTCCTTTATATAGTCCAACAACTCCTTGTCAACTACCTAAAGGACTTATTCTAGTCCTACTAGAATTCAATTTAGTCCCTTCCTTGCAAATTAGTCCCTACTAAGTTTGCAAGGGTTTGCAAAGTGATCCTTCTAATTAATTAATCTAATTAATTAATTCCATAATCTAGTACAACTCTATATAGCGTGTGACCCCATAGGTTCTATCTAGTTGGTAGCAACTCTTTGCTAATATGGAGCGGTTTCTAGCAAAACATCCATTCTAGCCAACTAATAGAATAGTCATCTAGACAACCTTGTACAAGTAATTGTCTCATCCCTTTGCCTCCATATCCGGATTGGACACGAGACATACAAGTCACACTCGTATATCCAATCCCTAGTTCCTCGATCCATGGAATAGCCTTATTCGTGCAAATAACATCAATATCCCATATATTGATTTATTTGAGTCTGGCCAGACATTCTATAAGCACTATCCTCGAGTGGCCTTGGATATTTGCTCCTGTTATGTGGGAGGGGCAAATCCTCTCTACGTCCACTACGATCTCTAAGCTTGCTTCTCATTGTATCCAGTACACGCCTTTATAACTACCCAGTTACGGTGTAGCGTTTAACGCTACCAAGATCACAATGATCCACAACTAGAATATCTAGTGACTTCAAGTCTAAGGATGACAATACCATTGTACCCGAGAAGCACTTGTGACTCAACATAACGTGTATGTAGCCTTCTCGGTAATGGGTCAATCCAGTGCAACATTCCGTAATGCACACCTATGTGTTGGATCGTGATATCTCCATATCAATCCAACCCCATACTAGTCTATAGATGATTGTCCCATTTAATCACTATACTTGACTAGGGATATTTAAGATAAACAACACGATTGTAAATCTAAGGACTTCATTATATTAAATATCCAATAAATAATAAATGAATTTCTAGCCAATTACAAATTCATACTAAACTAGATTGCCTCTAGGGCATCTATTCCAACAGTCTCCCACTTGCACTAGAGCCAATCTGGCGCATCTCGTATGCCCATACTCCTAGTGTGCCCTTCATGCTTCCACTGCGTGAGAGGCTTTGTAAGCGGGTCTGACAGATTATCATCTGTAGGAATCTTGCATATCCGAACGTCTCCTCTATCGATAATATCTCGAATCAGATGGAACTTCCTGAGCACGTGCTTGGACTTCTGGTGCGATCTGGGTTCCTTTGATTGCGCGATCGCCCCAGTGTTGTCACAGAACAACTCCACTGGATCCGCAATGCTAGGGACCACACCAAGTTCAGAAACAAACTTTCTGATCCAAACAGCCTCCTTTGCTGCGCCATTTGCAGCAATGTACTCAGCCTCTGTTGTAGAATCAGCTACCGTCTCTTGCTTGGAACTCTTCCAGCTCACCGCTGCTCCATTCAGGCAAAACACATATCCCGACTGTGATCTAAAGTCATCTCTATCGGTTTGGAAGCTTGCATCGGTGTAACCCCTTACACGCAACTCTTCCTCACCGCCAAACATCAAGAAGGCATCCTTAGTTCTTCTCAAGTACTTTAGGATATTCTTGACAGCAATCCAGTGACTCTCACCCGGATTGGATTGGTATCTGCTTGTCATACTCAAGGCATATGACACATCTGGTCTAGTACATAACATGGCGTACATGATGGATCCTATGGCCGAGGCATAGGGAATCCTACTCATGCGTTCCTTCTCAATCTCATTGGAAGGACAACCACTCTTCGAAAGAGTGATTCCATGTGACATGGGCAAGAATCCTTCTTGGAATCTTGCATGTTGAACCGTTTCAACACCTTGTCAATATATGTACTTTGACTTAGGCCTAGCAACCTCTTAGATCTATCTCTATAGATCTTTATACCGAGTATATAGGCTGCTTCTCCTAAGTCTTTCATTGAGAAACACTTTCCTAGCCAATCTTTCACAGATTGTAGCATGGGAATGTCGTTTCCAATGAGTAGTATGTCATCCACATACAAGACCAGAAAAGCTACAGAGCTCCCACTAACCTTCTTGTAGACACAAGACTCATCTTCGTTTCTGATGAAGCCAAACTCTTTGACCACTTCATCAAAACGTCGATTCCAACTCCTAGAAGCTTGCTTCAACCCATAAATGGATCGTTGCAGTTTACAGACTTTGTTGGCTTGCTTTGGATCCTCAAAACCCTCCGGCTGTATCATATACACGTCCTCGAGGAGATTCCCATAAAGGAATGCTGTTTTGACATCCATCTGCCAAATCTCATAGTCGTAGTATGCTGCAATCGCAAGTAGGATTCGGATGGATTTGGTCATAGCGACTGGTGAAAAGGTTTCATCATAGTCAATACCATGAATCTGTCTGAATCCTTTAGCCACCAATCGGCCCTTATAGGTAATCACATTACCATCCATGTCGATCTTCTTCTTGAAGACCCACTTGCACCCTATGGGTCGCGCCCCATCAGGTGGTTCCACCAAAGTCCATACTTTGTTGGTATACATGGATTCCATCTCGGATCTCATGGCCTCAAGCCACTTCTGCGAGTCTGGGCCATTCATGGCCTCCTCATAGGTAGTAGGCTCATCATCTATGAGCATCGTGTCACCGGAATCAGTTACGAGAAGTCCATACCTCTCGGGTTCCTGGCGCACTCTACTAGATCTACGAAGCTCTTGTGTTACCTGAACAGGTGGATCCACAACTGCTTGTGATTCCTGTTCACGTTCCATAATCGGTTCTGTGATTTGTGGTTCTTGAACTTCTTCAAGTTCTACATTCCTCCCACTTGCTTCTTTAGAGACAAACTCTCTTTCTAGAAACACGCCGGTCCGAGCAACAAACACTTTGTTCTCGGTTGGATTGTAGAAGTAGTATCCCTTAGTTTCCTTAGGGTACCCCACAAATTTACACTTATCCGATTTAGGCCCTAGCTTGTCTGATTGTAAACGTTTTACATAGACATCGCAGCCCCAAATCCTCATGAACGACAGTGTGGGACGCCTCCCACTCCACATCTCATATGGTGTCTTCATGACTGATTTAGATGGAACACGGTTAATGGTAAAAGCTGCACTTAATAGAGCATAGCCCCAAAACGATAATGGAAGATCGGTTTGACACATCATAGACCGAACCATATCCAATAGGGTTCGATTCCTCCTCTCAGACACGCCATTCCATTGTGGCGTTCCGGGTGGAGTGAGTTGGGACACGATCCCACACTCTCTAAGATAGTCATCAAACTCTTGGCTCAAGTATTCTCCTCCACGATCCGATCGTAAAGCCTTGATACTTTTGCCAAGTTGCTTCTCTACTTCATTCTTGAATTCCTTGAACACTTCAAAGGATTCGGATTTTGCCCTCATAAGGTACACAAATCCATATCTACTGTAATCATCAGTAAACGTAATGAAGTAGACATAACCACCCCTGGCAGGCGTGGCAAATGGCCCACACACATCAGTATGTATGAGCGCCAATTGCTCACTAGTCCTCTCACCTTTCTTATTGAAAGGGGACTTTGTCATTTTTCCCAATAAACAAGCCTCACATGTCTCATATGATTCAAAATCAAATGAGTCTAGCAATCCATCCTTATGGAGTCTAGATACACGTTTCTCATTTATGTGGCCTAAACGACAATGCCATAAATAAGCAGGATTTAAATCATTTATTTTAATCCGCTTGGTATTAATGTTGTAGACAGGATTACTTAGATCAAGGACATAAAGTCCATTAAATAATTGCGCACTAAAATAGTGAATATTATTCAAATAAAAGGAACAACAATTGTTCTTTATTGAAATAATAAAACCTTCCTTGTCCAAACAAGAAATAGAAATAATGTTTCTGCTCATAGCAGGGACAAAATAGCAATTATTTAATTCTAAAACTAATCCTGAAGGCAGAGATAGCTCGCAAACGCCTATGGCCAACGCAGCAACCTTTGCTCCATTCCCAACGCGCAGATCTACCTCCCCTTTAGCCAATCTTTTACTTCTCTTTAGATCCTGCATATTTCGACAAATATGAGATCCACATCCAGTATCTAATACCCATGATGTAGAGACAGTTAAATTGACATCTACAACAAAAATACCTGGTGGTGGTGGAATCACTATTCCAAGCCGCTTGTCCTCCAAATATTTTGGGCAGTTCCTCTTCCAGTGTCCAGGTTGACTACAGTAGTGACATTCACCCTTAGTCACGACCTTGGCAATCCCACCAACAGGCTTAAGGGCTTGTTCCTTGGACTTAGCAACTGACTTGCCTTTGCCCTTGGAGGAAGAGGCAAACTTTTTACCCTTTCCTTTATGCACCATCATAATGGCCTTGCCCTTACCCTTGTTGATGCTCTGTTCAGCCGTCCTCAACATGTTGAGCAAATCTGGCAGTGGCTTAACGATCTCGTTCATGTTATAGTTCATAATGAACTGTCCATAACTCTCGGGCAACGATTGCAACACGAGATCCGTTGCCAACTCTTGGCCGACCGGGAACCCAAGCCGGGCGAGATTCTCCAAGTACCCGATCATTCGGAGTACATGGGGTCCCACCGGGTTCCCTTCTGCCAGATGACATTTGAACAGTGCCTTTGAGACTTCATACCTCTCTACCCTCGCCTGCTCTTGGAAGAGCTGCTTTAGATGTTCGATCATATCGACAGCATTCATGTTCTCATGTTGCTTCTGAAGCTCAGAGGTCATGGTGCAAAGCATTAGGCAGGCCGCATCATTAGCATCATCAACATGCTTTTGATACGCCTTTAAGGCAGCAGGTGTCTGATTGTCTGGACCTTCTGGAACTTGCTCCTCTATTGCGTACAGCTTCTTTTCTTGCTTGAGAACAATTCTCAAGTTTCTGTACCAATCGAGAAAGTTGGTTCCTGAGAGCTTGTCCTTCTCAAGGACAGATCGTAGGGAATGTTGTGAACTCGATGAGTTGTTTGCCATTTGGAATTCTACAAAAGGAAAATACGCAAGTTTTAGTATTTGTGAATTTTTTTGACTATATTTAATAATGGCTAGTTTATTAAATATAGCTCCCACTATTTTTCTACGGATTAATAACCCTCAAGATATTAATGCGGAAAATATCCTTATATTTTCTAGTGGGCCAAGATCCATCTTTTTCATCTCCTTATGAGCTTGCTTTGGCAAGTCACCCATAATTCGATTACTTCTTAGGTAGGAACAATTCCAATTGCATCCCATATGCAACTCTTGGTTCAATCGGGCAAATAACTCCTTATTTATCCATCCACATGGATAATCCCAATTGATTGCCTCTAGGTTTCTTAATCAAATTAATAGCCTAGTTGTGTTCAACCTCTTATCTAAACAATTGCACATTGTTACGTGCCATCGCATTCCATCATTATGAACCAAGTCGCCATGCTTTGGCACGCACGAACTTGATAAATAATGATGATAATGAGTGTTTAAATAACGAGAAGGCAAGAACACAATATTTTAAAATTTGAGGGATTTTTCTTCAATTTTAATTATTTTGTTGATCAATATCAACTAATCTATCTATTTGAGTTTGGGCACAACTCCAAATAATAGATCCGGGTTGTCTAATTATCTTATTATCCTAATTGCATGCATCATCCATACACCAACCACACAAATAATAAGACAATAAATAAACAACCACAAAACAGAAATTAAACGTGATGTGGATATGGCCTTTTCTAGACTAAGATAATTCCAAGCCAATGGAATTATCTATGAACCCTAAACAAACACACATCTTCATGCGTCTTGATCTTTTGGTCCATCCTTCATAGTCATGTGGAATGCTCCATGCTCCATGCTCCATCTTTTGTGGCTTCTTTGGCTTTGGGCTTCTTTTCTTCAATCTTGGCTAACAATCTACTTTATCTAGCACTAGCTAATATCTATACTAAATAAAATAAATCTCACAAGTTGAGAAAAAAAATGGCACGCAGGCCATAAAACCCTAATTAATTATTACAATTAATTGATCGGCTCGCAGGCCGTAAAACCAAACCACAAAATTAAACATCCACATCAAACCACATCCTAAGGCCATATCCAATCACCATGCGATTTGCACATAAACAGTTAAAATCCAATTTTAACGCGCTTGGTCAATTTTAATTGATTTTAGGATTTCTAGGGTTAAAACGGTCCATGGGCCCAACAATCCAATTGCCCGGGCCCAAATAAGTGAACCATAAAGCCCTAGGGCCGGCCCGGCCCAAAACCCGCAAGCTAGGCCCGCGGGTTAGGGCCGCCCGCCCCCTTAGGGCGCCAAGCTTGGGCGGCAAGCAAGGGGGGCGGCTCCCTAGGGGGCCGAACCTCCTTGTGGAGGTTGTTTCCAAAACAACCTCCTTGCTTGGAGCCCAAGTTTGGTTGTTTCCTTGTTGTGGGAGAACTCCTTCTTCCCCAAGGATGCCCAAACCCTAGATCTAAGATCCTAAAATTTCTCAAACTCACCAATTCATGCATCCAATGCAATAATTGGGTTTTGTTATGATTAATTCTTTGACAAATTGCATCCAATGCTTGATTTGTCTTGTTTTACGCGATAAACAACAAATTAAGGTGTAAAACAACAAGAATGTAACACATAAACTACGTTTATGCTCTATGACCTGTGGCTCTGATACCACTGTAGGGTTTTGATTCATGGATCGCGCAAACGGAAGCATAATCAAATAAACAACCATGCAAAACCCTCCAAGGATCACAAGTCTAGATGCATAACGATAGTGAAGGTAAGAAATCATAAACACACCTTTGGGTTCTCCTTGATGACTTCAAACGCGAATAGTGTCACGTTCTCTATAGTTGATCCACGCCTAGAGTTGTTCCTAGATCTCCAATCACCTTGGTGCTAGCCCGGATTGAAAGGAGGGTGAAGAAATCACGCAAAACGAGACACCAAAAGGGGTTCGGCACCCTTTGTGGCGTCGGGGACAAGGGGGCGGCGGCAATAGGGGGCGGCGTCCCTCTTTGCTTGCTCTCTCTCTCCTTTGTTCTCTCCTACTCTTGTTATGTTCTCTCTTAGAGCATAAGTGTGTAGGGAAGGAAGGAGGAGGGTCCTTTATATAGTCCAACAACTCCTTGTCAACTACCTAAAGGACTTATTCTAGTCCTACTAGAATTCAATTTAGTCCCTTCCTTGCAAATTAGTCCCTACTAAGTTTGCAAGGGTTTGCAAAGTGATCCTTCTAATTAATTAATCTAATTAATTAATTCCATAATCTAGTACAACTCTATATAGCGTGTGACCCCATAGGTTCTATCTAGTTGGTAGCAACTCTTTGCTAATATGGAGCGGTTTCTAGCAAAACATCCATTCTAGCCAACTAATAGAATAGTCATCTAGACAACCTTGTACAAGTAATTGTCTCATCCCTTTGCCTCCATATCCGGATTGGACACGAGACATACAAGTCACACTCGTATATCCAATCCCTAGTTCCTCGATCCATGGAATAGCCTTATTCGTGCAAATAACATCAATATCCCATATATTGATTTATTTGAGTCTGGCCAGACATTCTATAAGCACTATCCTCGAGTGGCCTTGGATATTTGCTCCTGTTATGTGGGAGGGGCAAATCCTCTCTACGTCCACTACGATCTCTAAGCTTGCTTCTCATTGTATCCAGTACACGCCTTTATAACTACCCAGTTACGGTGTAGCGTTTAACGCTACCAAGATCACAATGATCCACAACTAGAATATCTAGTGACTTCAAGTCTAAGGATGACAATACCATTGTACCCGAGAAGCACTTGTGACTCAACATAACGTGTATGTAGCCTTCTCGGTAATGGGTCAATCCAGTGCAACATTCCGTAATGCACACCTATGTGTTGGATCGTGATATCTCCATATCAATCCAACCCCATACTAGTCTATAGATGATTGTCCCATTTAATCACTATACTTGACTAGGGATATTTAAGATAAACAACACGATTGTAAATCTAAGGACTTCATTATATTAAATATCCAATAAATAATAAATGAATTTCTAGCCAATTACAAATTCATACTAAACTAGATTGCCTCTAGGGCATCTATTCCAACATTACCCCCATGAGTATAATGCTTTTCGTTCTTCTTTACGCACAAGAACTGAATCTCTATCTCTTGAATATCTTCATGTTTTGTTAAAAGGTGATGAACACATGCATGGGTCTCAATCTCTTAAATCTGTTGATTTGATTTCTCAATCTGCCCTTGCTGCAAATACCTATGGTCGTGGTCAAAGGGGGGGTCGAAACAGTGGTCGTTCTAACTTCTCTGGATATCAGAGAGGGGTTGGACGATCCAATCAAGGTAGAAACCCTAATTTCAACACAAATTTTGGGTATCAACGGGGGAGACGTAACACTCGCTATGGTGGTAATGGGCATAATGAATCTGTTAGAGGTAGATCCTCAAACAGAAGTTATGGTCAATACTCTGCTAATCCTGTTAATTGTCAAATCTGTGGCTATGATTACCAAGGCAAAACTCCACCTGGTCAACTCTCTGCTATGGTTGCTGCTTCAACCCCTTACTCTCAGACTCAATGCCCATCTGATTTCTGGCTTTCTGATACTGGTGCTTCCTCTCACATGACCTCTGAACTGAAGAATTTGTCCCTCTCTGAACCCTATACTGGATCTGATCAAGTGGCTATAGGAAATGGTAGTCAACTACCCATTTCAAACATTGGTAATGCTATTTTACCTACACCTAATCATTCTTTTAAACTTTTAAATACTCTTCATGTCCCAAATTTGTCAACCAACCTTCTCTCTGCCCATAAGATGTGTAAACATAACAATTGCAAATTTATATTTGATAGTGATTCCTTTTCTATCCAGGACAAGGATACGGGGAAACTTCTGTATCAAGGAATTAGTCAAAATGGTCTCTATCCTATTTATCCTACACAACACACTGGTTCTACACACACTACTGGTCCTATTCCAGTTCATACTACAGCTCTTACCTTGAAAGAAGATTACCTCACACTTGTGGCACTCAAGACTGGGTCACCCCACTGATGATGTTTTGCACAAAATGATTTTTTTTCTGTTTCTGACATAAATGCCCTTAAGTGGCTAAGACAATCTCTATTATGTCCTTGGGCTACAATGCAGTGGACTTCTCAATAATGGGCTTCAATATATTCATAATTGGGATGGGCTTCAATATGGTTAATATAGTGAACTTTTGCCCAGGCAGTGCATGAGACACAACCAAGTTGAGTTTTCATAATTCTCTAAACCCTCGACATAATGGATTTACTAGTTGTTGTCCCGCGCCAATGGCGCGGAGTCATCTTCTTTTCATATGTTCTAAGATTTTGTTCAAAATTATAGACTAATGTTTCAATACATGAGCGTAACCTCTTGATATGTTCGAAGATTGGGTCACAAATATCTAAAATAACGCGTCAACACATGATTGATTTTTGTATTTAATATAATTTATATTAAACCAAATCCACAAAAACTTGCATCAATCCGAGAGATAAAATACACTCCAGAAGTTACATGTTTGGCTCTCCCTGAACACATGTGTCGATCTTCTTGGTTATATTATGTGAAATCAATGTGTATTTCAAGGAGTGAGTGCGCTCTATAATTATCTTTTTTTAAGAAAAATCGATTCTCGAAGCATTTCCAACCTCATAAATAAGCTTTTTTAACCAGCTTAACTCAATTATGAATTTTACACTCCATTAGATATTCATTAACATTCTATGTCTAATTTATTTTGGAGAGAATGTTTAAATTTTCAGTAACCCGGAAAGGTAAAGTATACTGGTAGTAGTTTTGATGTGTGGGAAGAGTTTTGTCATATTACAACATACAAAAAATACCAACATGGCCACACATTAAATATTAAAAGTAATAGTGAACATATTTTTCTACAATTTTCTCATGAAGTTGGAGTTCCTAAGACATTTCCAGATGTAATACCCCGTTTATCTAACAGGGGTAAAACAGTCTTTTTAGACGCATAGTAATACTAATTAATTTTTTTTAAATCTTTGAGTTGAGTTTATAAAAAGCTTTAGAATAATATAGAGTAATAGTTGATAATCAATTCGTAGTTGTTTCGACAATTTTAGCTAGTTTAAAGTTATAGCGCGTGTTTAATCACCGCGAGTATTGCTAGGCATGCCACACCCAATCACCCAACCACCTAGTACTCCACCCACACCCAATTATTCCAACAAATGTTATTTTTAAATTGGAAACTTTTGTTTCCAGCAAGTTTCTCACCTTCTTCTCCAACACGATTCTTCACCATCATCACCACCACCTTCAAGAAGCTACTAGCACCGCCTATGTCACATCACTTGTGCTTGGGCTCCAAGTAAACCCACATATATAAGGGCTCCCCAACCCCCTGGCCACCCACAGCAGCCACCTCCACCATCACCACCCTCACCACCGTCAACACCATCTTCATCACCTTCGGCACCACCATTGTTAAAGTAGACCACCACCATCTCTCTCTCTTAACCCAGCTCTCTCTCTTTCTCTCCCACCCCCTCTGTTTTCAGAACCCAGCAGAAAAGAAGCAGAGCACAACAGCCACCATCTTTTCCGCCACCACCACCGTACATCACCGTTACCGCCACCACCACCATCACTTCTCCCCACTGCAACCCACCTCTCTTGTGCTCTTTTCTCTCATTCCCTGCTCACAGTGAGCGAAACCAGAAGCAATACCAGCAGCAAAAGCCGGGACCAACCACTGCCGCCACTCCCGTCAGAAACCACCGAGAGGCAACCCACCAACCTCTCTCTCGCTCCCTCTATTCCTTCGTCCCCTCTCTGATTCTCTCTCTTACTCCCCATCACTGAGACGAATTGGGTCGGAGAGAAGAAAACAGAGGAGAAGAGACCCAACAGAGAACAGAGCATCATCGTCGCCGCCATCGGCCACCATTAAAGCCGGCGAAGAGCTCGGCCCGTCACACCCAGAGCCACCCAGGCTCTTTCCTCCATCTCAATCGACGTCCTAGGGTCCGATAAGCACTCAGGGAGTCTCGGAGGCGCCTAACAACCACCGGAAAGCCACCATCGGCCATACCACACCGTGAGCTCCGACGCAACCTTGACCCGGCTCGATTCTACGCCGTTTCTCGCGATTCTTCGACCGGGTACACTCCAAATCTTTCCCTAGTTTGATTCCAGTACTTAGAATCACATATTTATGCTTTAATTTGTGCTTTGATTGTTGGGAGCATTATGTTCTTGAGAGGGGGGGTTAAAGTGTCTTTTTCATAAATTATATAACATGATAAAGGGGTAATTGGGTGTCATTTTGGCATTACTTGGGGGGTTCTCTAGGCATTTAGCAATCTGGTTATATAGAAATACATTTAGAATTATGTTTTGGGGATTAAATTAAATTATACAAATTCCTAACTACCTATTAAATTGAATTAAAGTATTTTAAAATATCTAAAAATCATTTTTCTAGCTAAATAGAATTTGTTGTTTAGTTTACAAGATATAAATATACAATTTGTTGAGTACTGGATTGCTTGGAATAAGTCGGGTATTTAGTTAGTAATTTAGAAGTTTAATATTTCCTTCACTTGATAAATGTTTATTTGCTCATAGCATTTGTTTTATTAAAAATATAAAAGATAGAAATGTATCTCGTAATTATCTACGATTTGTTTGAGTAACCATTTGTTTGGAATAATTTGACTATTTAGATAGTAATTTGGAAATTTAATGCCTCTTTCATTTGATAAGTGATTATTTATAGCATTATTAATTCTTTTCTAAAGGAGTTATTTTCGGCTAGTAAAATATTGGCCAATAAATTAGCAATTGGTAAACATAAAAGTTAATAAACTTAAGATATGCCCTCTTGTATAATTATAATCTTAAGCGTGATATGGTGGGGAAATTATGCGACTTCTAATAGGACTCGTTAAATTTATAGAATCATATATGCATACTTGTGTGGACGATTTGTCATCAAATAAGGCAATGTAATTTGTTAGTGACAGGTTTGTAGACGGGGTGGGGGTGTTGGTTGTGTTTTATGAAGTCTTAGGGGGCTTTCTTGTTAATTGATAAATCTGAAATAGTAAAATAGAAATAAAAATATGGATTTTTGAATATAAATTGTTTCCTACAATTATTAACCATCTTTTTGATTGAAATTAAAGTACAATTTAACAAATAGGGGCAAAAATATTGCTAGTTAAATAAAACTTGCCTTCTTGAAAATTTACGAGTTAAGTATATTTCCTAATTTTTTCTTTAAAATAAATAATTGTTTAAATGGGTTGGCTATCTAATTAGAAAATTTTAGAATTTAAATTAGTATTTTCCTATTTGATAGAAAGTGTTTCATTTCCAAGACATTTTACAAGTTGTTATTTTATAACTATGCTATTTAAAAATATTCATGGCTATATAGGGTTGAATATAAAGGTTAATTTGAAGTTAGGCTTTTCTATTATGTTAATCTATTAGGAAAATTAATAAGTGTTGTTTGGGGGACTTAAGTGATTCCTAGTGAGACTTGTTACGCTTATGGCAATTCTTATTTGCATAATTTGCGACCGAATAAGAGAATATTATGTGTAGGTGACGAGTTTATAGACGAAGGCTCCGTGTTCTTCTAACGGGACTTTACGTGCTATTTGCTGAAAATTAAAGGTAAGTGAACATGCCAAGCCTTGCGTGCCAAGCTCCTTTCGTGTCGCAAGTAGATTTTAATATTGTCTCAAACTGTGTGTGTTATTTATTGACGTGTTTTTATTTGAGATTTGCTTACGTTTTAAAGAAGTTTCTTTGACTTGATACTGTCACACGAAAAGTTAATTAATGCGTAATAACGTAAAGTGAAAAGAGTTGTGCGGGAGAAGCTTTATTATTGTCGTGTTGACTTCTGTCACGCGGCCCGTGGTTATTTTATTATTATTGTCGAGCTTGTCTCGGCCCGTGGTTATTATTGTCGAGCTTGTCTCGGCCCGTGGTTAATATTTTATTATTGTCGAGCTTGACTCGACCCGTGGTTATTATTGTCGAGCTTGACTCGGCCCGTGGTAATTATTGTCGAGCTTGACTCGGCCCGTGGTATCGCTCCATGTACTCACCTCTCTGGCCGCAAGAAGTCTTAGGGGGGCTGCCGGCAGTTAAGGTCATGGTTGCTAGTGATAGAATAGTAGATTCTTCCCCGTACCGACACAGTTAATAATACAGTTCTATGAGATTTGGATATTTAAGAAAGAGAAGAAGAAAGAGATTGGGACTAATCATCCCCAGTTGAAAGTTGAGAAAGGAAGGAAGATCAAAATAAAGATAATTTTATAAGTATTCCTACTGGTTGCATCAGGTTCACTTCTTACAGTTTTTGAGTTCCTGATTTACTCTGCAAGTCTACTCTTTCTATGATTTATTTCCTTTTTAGATTTATTGTGAAATTATAGTTATGCTTCATCTTCCGTTTTACGAGCTTGGGTGTTACTTACTCAGTCTTTCGTACTGACTTTAGAAACTGCGGTTCTGTTTCCTTCCCACCGCAGGTTTAGGAGCTGAAGACTGGTGTAGCTGGGGAACGAGACTCACGTAGTTGGATTTCACCTGGAGTAGGATCTAGTTTTGGTTAGTTAAGAATAATGTACAGCTTTTGGAATCACTTTTGTAATATCTAGAAACCTTTGGAAATGTTTAATAAATAAATACTTTTGGAATGTTATGCTGTTGATTCCTGCCGTCACTTTTAGCATCGGCCCCTCCCGGGCTTTCCGGTCCGGAACGGAAGGCTTGGGAATCCTCGGGCTGTTGCAGGTGGTATCAGAGCATTCGTTCCAGTATAAAACCTGTAGGGTAACTAAAAACTAACATAGGGCAAGATAATTAAAATTGGAAAAGCCGTTGGGGTTATGGGTAGTCTAAGTATAAGTTTTGATTATTCCTGGCCACCCTCATCCTGTTTTGAGATTGTTGTGATTTGGTTTAATTTGAGATTCATTTCAGTGATTATGGATAGTTGTTACTTTTGTGATGAGAATAAGGATGGAGATGGAGTTTGATTTCTGCTTATTGTGCAGAGAAAAGTTATATTTGTTGACATGAGTCATGTGTTTTACTGTGAAGTTTCTATGTGATGTGTGTTATGTTATATAATAAATGTGTTAGAGGTATTGCTAATTATAAAATTATGAGAGAGCTGTTGAGATTTCCGGACCATAACCCAGGGTACCGTAGGGTGAGACTGATGGACCGTTGCGATGTCACTTTAGGGAAGTTTGACAGGAACAGATGGCTGAGAATATCACCATGGAGCAGTTCTTCGTGCAAATGACTCAGATGATGAGTAATGGAGGTCAGACAGGAATTAACTGGGCCAAGCAAGTGGCAGACATGAAGCCAAGGGAGTTTACAGGGAAAGAGGATCCTGTGGAATTAGAGGATTGGATTATAGAAATGGACAAAATTCTTGAGACGGTAGATTGTCCTGATGACCGGAAAGTCAACTGTGCTGTCTTTTACTTAAAAAGTGAAGCGCATCTCTGGTGGAGGAATGCACGAGAAAATTTGCTAGCCGACTCCAAATTCAACTGGGAAGCCCTTCAAACTGCGCTCAGAGCTCGTTTCTACCCTCACCATGTGAAGAGGAGCAAGGAAATAGAATTCCAGAACCTGCAGCAGGGAAGCGACTCAGTGACGGAGTACTTCCGGAAATTCACGGAATTGACGAGGTTTGTAGGCAACATGGTTCCTGACGAAGAGTCCAAGGTTTCCAAATTCATCTCTGGACTGCATGAAAGGCTACAAGAGTCCCTGTTGAGCAGAACCTACCCTACTCTCCACGAAGCCTATGACAGAGCTGCGGATATCTGGCGAGTCCGTGTCGTTCAAGAAGAGAAAAACAAGAAACGCAAGCTAGAAGAGACAAGAGGAGGTAACAACTTCGCAAAAGGGAATCAGGGTTTCAAGTACAACAATGGGGAAGGTAACCAGGGGCAGTACCGAGGCAGTCAGCAGAATTCTGGAGGACAGCAACCTCGCCGTTATATTTGCAACAGGTGTCAGCAGAACCATCCTGGAGTTGACTGCACGGGGAACCCAGTCACCTGCCACAACTGTGGCAAGAGGGGACATCGAGCTTACGAGTGCCGGTCACAACCAGCCGGGAACCAGCAAATGAATCAAGGAGGAAACTTTGGAAGGCCACAACAGAACAACTACCATCAGTTTGGGAACCAGCAGAATGGGAGCTGGAACAACCGCAACAATGGAGGCAATGGCTATGGCAGGCAGCAGAACTACAACCCTGGCAATGCAGGACAGAACGGAGCTCAACCCAGGATTGGAAACAATAATGCGGGAAACGGGAGAAACAACAACAATGGAGCAGGAGGAGCAGGAGCCCAGAACGCCAATGTAGGAAGAATTGCTGTGCTGACCAAGGCTGAGGCAGAAGCTGAATATGAAGTTGGCACGGGTGATTTCCTTAACTATGAGCATCCAACTTCGGATTGACAACCTACTTGATCAGGTACTAAGGGCTCGTATTTTCCGAAGATTGAGTTAAGATCTAGGGACGTCAACCTTTTGATAAGCTGTGTTACGATCTTAGTACCCATGAGACTTAGTAACCGAATGAGACTGTGACCACTTAAGTAGACAGGCGTGACAACGGCTTTACTTGATATTATGTGCATTTCAGAACTTGGTTATATGCTATGATTTGTGAAATTACATGATGTCTGTGTGATCTTTATCCTAATGGATAATTGCGTGATAAATTGTTCGATCATCTTGATTAGTTGTGTGATATTAGCTTCGAGGACGAAGCTGTGCTTAAGGGGGGGAGGATGTAATACCCCGTTTATCTAACAGGGGTAAAACAGTCTTTTTAGACGCATAGTAATACTAATTAATTTTTTTTAAATCTTTGAGTTGAGTTTATAAAAAGCTTTAGAATAATATAGAGTAATAGTTGATAATCAATTCGTAGTTGTTTCGCCAATTTTAGCTAGTTTAAAGTTATAGCGCGTGTTTAATCACCGCGAGTATTGCTAGGCATGCCACACCCAATCACCCAACCACCTAGTACTCCACCCACACCCAATTATTCCAACAAATGTTATTTTTAAATTGGAAACTTTTGTTTCCAGCAAGTTTCTCACCTTCTTCTCCAACACGATTCTTCACCATCATCACCACCACCTTCAAGAAGCTACTAGCACCGCCTATGTCACATCACTTGTGCTTGGGCTCCAAGTAAACCCACCTATATAAGGGCTCCCCAACCCCCTGGCCACCCACAGCAGCCACCTCCACCATCACCACCCTCACCACCGTCAACACCATCTTCATCACCTTCGGCACCACCATTGTTAAAGTAGACCACCACCATCTCTCTCTCTTAACCCAGCTCTCTCTCTTTCTCTCCCACCCCCTCTGTTTTCAGAACCCAGCAGAAAAGAAGCAGAGCACAACAGCCACCATCTTTTCCGCCACCACCACCGTACATCACCGTTACCGCCACCACCACCATCACTTCTCCCCACTGCAACCCACCTCTCTTGTGCTCTTTTCTCTCATTCCCTGCTCACAGTGAGCGAAACCAGAAGCAATACCAGCAGCAAAAGCCGGGACCAACCACTGCCGCCACTCCCGTCAGAAACCACCGAGAGGCAACCCACCAACCTCTCTCTCGCTCCCTCTATTCCTTCGTCCCCTCTCTGATTCTCTCTCTTAATCCCCATCACTGAGACGAATTGGGTCGGAGAGAAGAAAACAGAGGAGAAACCCAACAGAGAACAGAGCATCATCGTCGCCGCCATCGGCCACCATTAAAGCCGGCGAAGAGCTCGGCCCGTCACACCCAGAGCCACCCAGGCTCTTTCCTCCATCTCAATCGACGTCGTCGGGTCCGATAAGCACTCAGGGAGTCTCGGAGGCGCCTAACAACCACCGGAAAGCCACCATCGGCCATACCACACCGTGAGCTCCGACGCAACCTTGACCCGGCTCGATTCTACGCCGTTTCTCGCGATTCTTCGACCGGGTACACTCCAAATCTTTCCCTAGTTTGATTCCAGTACTTAGAATCACATATTTATGCTTTAATTTGTGCTTTGATTGTTGGGAGCATTATGTTCTTGAGAGGGGGGGTTAAAGTGTCTTTAATACAAAGTAGTTATTGTGGGGGTGGGGGTGTTGGTTGTGTTTTATGAAGTCTTAGGGGGCTTTCTTGTTAATTGATAAATCTGAAATAGTAAAATAGAAATAAAAATATGGATTTTTGAATATAAATTGTTTCCTACAATTATTAACCATCTTTTTGATTGAAATTAAAGTACAATTTAACAAATAGGGGCAAAAATATTGCTAGTTAAATAAAACTTGCCTTCTTGAAAATTTACGAGTTAAGTATATTTCCTAATTATTTCTTTAAAATAAATAATTGTTTAAATGGGTTGGCTATCTAATTAGAAAATTTTAGAATTTAAATTAGTATTTTCCTATTTGATAGAAAGTGTTTCATTTCCAAGACATTTTACAAGTTGTTATTTTATAACTATGCTATTTAAAAATATTCATGGCTATATAGGGTTGAATATAAAGGTTAATTTGAAGTTAGGCTTTTCTATTATGTTAATCTATTAGGAAAATTAATAAGTGTTGTTTGGGGGACTTAAGTGATTCCTAGTGAGACTTGTTACGCTTATGGCAATTCTTATTTGCATAATTTGCGACCGAATAAGAGAATATTATGTGTAGGTGACGAGTTTATAGACGAAGGCTCCGTGTTCTTCTAACGGGACTTTACGTGCTATTTGCTGAAAATTAAAGGTAAGTGAACATGCCAAGCCTTGCGTGCCAAGCTCCTTTCGTGTCGTAATTTGATTTTTAATACTGTCTCAAAATGTGTTTGCGATTTAAATGTTTTATTTGAGATTTTCTTGCAATTTAAAGAAATTGCTTTGACTTGATATTGTCACACGAAAAGTTAATAATGCGTAATAACGTAAAGTGAAAAGAGTTGAGCGGGAGAAGCTTATTTATTGTCGTGTTGACTTCTGTCACGCGGCCCGTGGTTATTTTATTATTGTCGAGCTTGTCTCGGCCCGTGGTTATTTTATTATTGTCGAGCTTGTCTCGGCCCGTGGTTATTATTGTCGAGCTTGTCTCGGCCCGTGGTCAATATTTTATTATTGTCGAGCTTGACTCGGCCCGTGGTTATTATTATTGTCGAGCTTGACTCGGCCCGTGGTTATTATCGCTCCATGTACTCACCTCTCTGGCCGCAAGAAGTCTTAGGGGGCTGCCGGCAGTTAAGGTCATGGTTGCTAGTGATAGATTAGTAGTTCCTTCCCCGTATCAACAAAGCTAATAATACAGTTTTGACATGAGCTTTGAAAGAAAAGAAGATGAGATTGAGGAAGATAATCCCCGTTGGGAAGAGATATTAAGATAAGAAGAAGTTTATTTGAGTTCCTACTTTATTTACTGAATTCATTCTTTACGAGTTCTTTCCTCCTGTTTTATTGCAAATAATAAATTAAAGCTTCATCTTCTGTTTTACATGTTTGGGTGTTACTTACTCAGTCTTTCGTACTGACTTTAGAAACTGCGGTTCTGTTTTCCTTCCCACCGCAGGTTTAGGAGCTGGAGACTAAGGTGTAGCCGGGTGCGGGACTCACCTAGAAGGATTACGTCACGAATAGAATCTAGTATGATTAGTGCTTAATTAGCAAGCTAGGATGATGTATAGCTTTTGGAATCACTTTTGTAATATCTAGAAACTTTTGTAATGTTTAGTAAATAAACACTTTTGGAATGTTGTGCCTTTGATATTCCGCCGTTACTTTTAGCATCGGCCCCTCCCGGGCTTTCCGGTCCGGAACGGAAGGCTTGGGAATCCTCGGGCTGTTGCACCAGATGTTTTATAAGAATCCAAATATGTCTAGTATTTGGTGTCCAATCTAAAATGTAGCATAAGTAAAGCTTCCTCTATGACAATATCAAAAGTAGCAGGAGTTAACCATTTGCTCCTAGTTCTACTAATGTCGTAGTAGAGAGTAATACCAACATCAAGAAAAACAAAATTAACCACATTTAAGCAAAGAAGTAAACAAAAAACTAAATGAAGGCAAACATATTTGTGAGGAACTGTAGTCAAGCTTTTTTAGTAGGAACAAATTAGGCATACAAAATTAGTGCAAGAGAAAGTAATATGAGCCTAAATATTACTATGATTTAGTCAAATAACACGAAACGGAAGGTGTTTAAACTTAAGCAACAAATTACCTTTGGAAGGTGAGCAACATCAGGAGGAGCAAATGAGCCTCTTTACCTGAAAAAAAATACACATAAACATTCAACAAACATAGAAAATCTTTATTAATACAAAATTAGGAATTTTGGTTTGAAGTGTATTTGGTGGAAGTTCCTGAAATGAAATTAACAAAATAACCGAGCAAAGATGTTACCGGTTGAAGTTCCCTTTCCTGAAATTCTCTGCAAGCTGGGAAAAGCGACTACATATGATAAGTTATTACCTAATTAGTGTACTTCCATATCCTAGCGATTGCAGTAAGTGCTTTATAACTTTGCATCACTAATGGCAACAAAACAAAGTCATCATGGTAGACTATGTGTGTAGGAAGCATGCCCCGACCAGCATCTAAGTAGAGGGCAGGTGAGACAACTTAATGCACAACTCAAATATATGAAGGCTTGTAGCCACATTGAAGATGGAAAAGAGATTTTGACTCGAAAAGAATATCCAGAATTCCTCCCAGATCATTTCAATGAAATCTGAGTTGGGAGAAGAATCAACTGTAAATACTGAGGAGAGCCCAATGGGCTAAAATGAGGCTTTAATGAGATTGTACATTAATATTAGTTCATGAAGGTGGAATAGGTCCAAGCGCCGCCGCATTTCTTCACTAAAGCAGACGGCACTCTGTCCGCCGTTCCTAATCCCACCTATCAGGTATGGCTGAGTCAAAATCAGGCGCTCTTAACCCTAATCAACGCCACCTTGAATCAGGAAGCGTTAACTCATGTTATTGGTCATAATACTTCTCGATCTGCTTGGCTTGCTCTGGAAAAGAGGTATGCTTCTCTCACTCGCTCGAATATTCTTCAGTTGAAACAAGATCTGCAAAATACTCGTAAGCGATCTGATAGTATTGATGTTTATATGCACAAGATGAAATCGATCCGTGATAAGTTGACTGTTGCTATGGCTCCTGTTCATGATGAAGATATGCTTGTCTATGTGTTGAATGGTTTACCCCCTGAGTATAATGCTTTTCGTTCTTCTTCACGCACAAGAACTGAATCTCTATCTCTTGAATATCTTCATGTTTTGTTAAAAGGCGATGAACACATGCATGGGTCTCAATCTCTTAAATTTGTTGATTTGATTTCTCAATTGCCTTTGCTGCAAATACCTATGGTCGTGGTCAAAGGGGGGGGGGTCGAAACAGTGGTCGTTCTAACTTCTCTAGATATCAGAGAGGGGGTGGACGATCCAATTAAGGTAGAAACCCTGATTTCAACACTAATTTTGGGTATCAACGGGGGAGACGTAACACTCGCTATGGTGGTAATGGGCATAATGAATCTGTTAGAGGTAGATCCTCAAACAGAAGTTATGGTCAATACTCTGCTAATCCTGTTAATTGTCAAATCTGTGGCTATGATTACCAAGGCAAGACTCCACCTGATCAACTCTCTGCTATGGTTGCTGCTTCAACCCCTTACTCTCAGACTCAATACCCATCTGATTTCTGGCTTTCTGATACTGGTGCTTCCTCTCACATGACCTCTGAACTGAAGAATTTGTCCCTCTCTGAACCCTATACTGGATCTGATCAAGTGGCTATAGGAAATGGTAGTCAACTTCCCATTTCAAACATTGGGAATGCTATTTTACCTACACCTAATCATTCTTTTAAACTTTTAAATACTCTTCATGTCCCAAATTTGTCAACCAATCTTCTCTCTGTCCATAAGATGTGTAAACATAACAATTGCAAATTTATATTTGATAGTGATTCCTTTTCTATCCAGGACAAGGATACGGGGAAACTTCTCTATCAAGGAATTAGTCAAAATGGTCTCTATCCTATTTATCCTACACAACACACTGGTTCTACACACACTACTGGTCCTATTCCAGTTCATACTACAACAGCTTTCCTTGGAAAGAATATTACCTCACACTTGTGGAACTCAAGACTGGGTCCACCCCCTGATGATGTTTTGCACAAAATGATTTTTGTTTCTGTTTCTGACAAGCATTCACCTGCTACTTGTGAACATTGTTTGGATGGAAAGATGTCCAAGTTGCCTTTTAAGTTATCTTCTTCTAAAACTTCAAGTCCTCTTCATCTAATTCATAGTGATGTTTGAGGACCCTCTAGTGTTAAAAGTTATAATGGTTACAGATATTATGTCTTGTTTATTGATGACTTTTCTAGGTTTACATGGATCTTTCCTCTATGTTACAAATATGATTTGGCTTCTGTTTTTCCTATTTTCAAACTTCAAGTTGAAAAATTATTAGGTTCTTGCATCAAAGTTCTCAGAACAGATGGTGGTGTCGAATATATTTCATACGTCTTTACTTCCTTTCTTGCAAATAATGGTATTACTCATGAAAAATCTTGTCCTCATACTCCTCAACAAAATGGAATTTCTGAGAGGAAACATAGACATATTGTTGATACTGCTGTATCTATGATGCAGCAAGCTTCCTTGCCTAAGTATTTCTGGTATCATGCTTTTACTGCAGCTGTTTACTTGATTAATTTGATGCCTTCAAAAACTACAAATTATCTATCTCCTTGGGAATTATTGTTTAAAAAGAAACATGATTATATTCATTTGAAAGTTTTTGGTTGTGCTTGCTATCCTTGTTTAAGACCTTATATGCATTCTAAGTTAGATCCAAAAACAAAACAATGTATTTTTCTTGGATATGCTTCTCAATACAAAGGATACATGTGTTTTGACAAAGTCACACAATTTTCTTATGTCTCTAGAGATGTAGTGTTTGATGAAACTGTCTTTCCTTATGCTAAATTGCATGTTGCTCCATCTCATGATCAAACTAATACTGTTTCTGTTTCAGGTTATGATTCCATTCCCTTTGCTCCTAGCTCCACTGTGCCCCCTTTGGGAAGTGATGATACTGCAACTCTTGACAACACAGGGGAAACTGATTTTAATTCTGATGATGGGTTGCATCCAACTGGTAGAAGATTTGGCACTGGAGAAACTTCAAACTCAGAACAGATACCAGAAGAACAGATACCACATCATTCTCCAGTGCAGTCTCCCAGTTCTGAACTTGCACCAGCAGACACAATTGTTTCAACTCCTCAACCTTGTCATCCTATGCAAACCAGAAGCAAATCTGGTATCTTCAAAAAGAAGAATATAGGATTTGCAGCCAATTATGGTATATCTGATCCCTCACCTCCTAATACTTCTTCTCTTCCTCTATCTGATCCTACTAGCTTCATTGAGGCTAAGAAATTCTCACAATGGAACAATGCTATGACTGATGAATTCCTTAGTCTCACCAATCAAAATACATGGACTCTTGTTCCAAAACCTCATCATGCCAACATTATTGGAAATAGATGGGTTTATAGAACAAAGTACAATCCTGATGGTTCAGTTGCTAGATATAAAGCTAGACTTGTTGCCAAGGGTTTTCATCAAACCCCTGACATAGACTTTGATGAAACCTTTAGTCCAGTGGTTAAGCATGCCACTGTAAGAACGGTCTTGACTCTTGCTGCTTCTTTTAAATGGCCTTTGCAACAACTTGATGTCAAAAATGCCTTCCTACGTGGCTATTTGAAAGAAACTGTGTTTATGGCTCAACCACAAGGTTATGTGGATCCTAATGTTCCTCACTATGTTTGCAAGTTAAATAAATCTATTTATGGTTTAAAACAGGCCCCTAGGGCCTGGTTTGAAAGATTCACCACTTTCCTTTTCTCTCTGGGTTTCTACACTTCTACAGCTGATTCCGGTTTATTCATAAGGCACCACAAATCTCAGGTAACATTGCTTTTATTATATGTGGATGATATTATTGTCACAGGTAATGAATTCAATTTTATTACTACTCTTCTCCATTCTTTAAATTCAGAGTTTCAAATGACTAATCTGGGTAAGTTAACTTATTTTTAGGGTTTGGAAATTAAATACTCTTCTACTGGACTTTTCATTCATCAATCTAAGTATGTCAGTGACTTGCTCAAACGTTTTAATATGACAAATTGCAAGCCTTGCCCTACTCCTCTTGCCATTGGAGGAAAATTCCATCTTTTAGATGGCATTCCTTTGAAAAATCCTACTGTTTTCAGATCTCTAGTTGGTGCACTTCAATACTTAACATTCTCAAGACCTGACATTGCATTTGCTGTTAATCACTTGTGTCAGTTTATGCATGCCCCTACAAACCTGCATCTTATTGGTGCTAAACGTGTCTTGAGATATCTGCAAGGCACAAAATCACATGGCTTATTTTATCAATCTGAGTTTCTTCCTCTTGAGGCTTACTGTGACCCAGATTGGGCTGGCAACCCATCTGATAGAAGGTCCACTACTGGATTTATTGTTTTCATTGGGCCAAATGCAGTCCATTGGACTGCTAAGGAACAACCTACTGTTTCTAGATCCACAGCTGAGGCTGAATATCGTGCCCTTGCTGTTACAGCTGTAGATTTAACTTGGTTCAAATTTCTCTTTAGAGATCTTCATCTCCCTTTACCAGATGCTCCTCAAATCTGGTGTGACGGTAAATATGCAATTGCTATGTCTCATAATCCTATTTTGCAAGCAAGAACTAAACATATAGAAATTGACTACCATTATGTTAGAGAACAGGTTCTTCGCAAACAACTTATTGTTTCTCATGTTTCAAGTGCAGATCAGTTGGCGGACATTTTTACCAAGGGACTCTCCACAGCTCATTTTCTGAATTTGAAGTCCAAAAGCTATTAACCATATTGAAGCCCAGTCCAAGTATGAAGATATTGAAGCCCATTATTGAGAAGTCCACTGCATTGTAGCCCAATGACGTAATAGAGATTGTCTTAACCACTTAAGGGCATTTATGTCTTTCCATGTATTTAGGGTTACATGAACCTTGTTCTAGAAACTCCATACGGTGCTGATAATCCAACCGTTGTGATCTGAATCGAACGGTCACAAATAATGCCGTTCGACTCCTTTGTATTTATGCCTTAGTTGTTCAATGAATCAATTGGTTTTGCCATTTTCCATTTCTGTTTGTGTTCTTTCTCTTCAGAGCTTCGTCTGTAACCCTAATTGGGTTTTTCACACTATACTAAACTGGCTCTGCACTAGCCAAATCCGGAAATAATCCCGCACATCCACTGGCCAAACCTCATAAGCTGAGTACTTTAGTAGTACGAATAGATCAATCAATCCATATACATTGATCAAATACATATTCAACAACAGCATAAACGGTGTTTAAAAAAAAATTACAACCTCTTTATTTGAACACAACAAAATCACGGTGCACACACTAAGAAAGCACAACAACAACAAAAAAGAAATACAGTCCCTGAAGGATGCTTTATTTACTAAGTAGACCCGAGGGAGAGACTTGTAACACGTTTATATTTGTATCATATAAATGAAGCCAACTTTCTAGTGTCCACTGCCGGGAAGCTTCTCCTTGATCTTCTCCATGAAACCCTTCTTCTCCTGTTGCTCCCCGCCCTGGTACCCAACGTGACCACCCTGCGCAGTAGTGGTGGTAGTAGTGGTGGTGCCGCCGCTGCCGTAGTCTCCTTTGTCACCACCGCCGGGCAACTTCTCCTTTATCTTCTCCATCATACCCTTCTTCTCTTGATGCTCTCCGCCGTAGTACCCTCCCTGACCCGCCGTGCCGCTTCCGTATTCTCCTCCTCCTTTGTTTCCACCGCCAGGTAGCTTCTCCTTTATCTTCTGCTTCATCCCCTTTTTCCTTCTCCCACCTAGCCCATCATCCTCCGACTGCATCAATAACATTTTTGTTGTTACTTGCGACGTACGTAATAAATTATTATTAAATAAAATACTATCTCCGTTACACTGGGTCACTTTGAGCCGGTGATTTAGATAGCAAAATGTTTTTTTATATTTTTTTATGATAGTGAAAAATTTGTTCTATAACGCGGTAAAAAACTATCAAAAACCGCGACGTTTTGTTATAAAAAAACAGTCGGTCAAAGCAACACAAATACAATAAAAAACCGCGACGTTTTGTTATAAAAAAAAGTCTGATCAAGGCGACACAAATACAAGTCAAAAAATCAAACTAGTATCACAGAGAATAGAGGTAACATGGGTGACAGTAAAAGAGTCTTTGAGCACTTACGGAACTTGAGCTAGAGCTCCCGGACCCAGAGCGATGGAGCATGCCGGTGACGCCGCCACGGTGCTGATCACCGCCGTGACCAGCTCCGTAACCTCCACCGCCACCAATCCCTGTACCCGTGCCGGTACCAAGGGTGGAGGCGTCGTGGCGGCCTGTGCCAGTGGCAGACATTCCATGGTGGTGGTCACCGGTGCCAAACACACCAGGGTCACCACCATGACCACCAGCTTGACCTCCATAGCCGCCCTGATCACCACCAAGGCCATAACCACCACCAACACCGGTGTCGGATGGATATGCACCGGTGGTTCCAGGGGTGCCTTGAGGGCGGTGAATAGGGTTACCGTACTCGTCAGTTTGACCG
Organism: Linanthus parryae; assembly: GCA_023055425.1. Taxonomy (NCBI): domain Eukaryota; kingdom Viridiplantae; phylum Streptophyta; class Magnoliopsida; order Ericales; family Polemoniaceae; genus Linanthus; species Linanthus parryae. The sequence goes on from JALGPY010000007.1 coordinate 42,919,109, forward strand.
TACTGGTTGTGCGACATCTTTGCGATCGGAATAGAACAGTTTGTAGTAGTGAGTGTTTGATTCAAGTGTAGATAGATCTCAGTGACTTGATGTGGATTAGCTAACCGGGAATATGCTATTCTTATATAGGCAAGTGGATGTGACAAGTGTCTGTTGGATCAGTACCGATCAGTTCTACACCGGCTATAGTTAAGTTACGGTGGTGCCAAGTGTGGGGTTGCATAGGTTTGCGTGGCTTTCTCAGCAACTAACACGTGTGTTGTTATGTCGGCTATAGATAAGATTGGAGTTGGAAGGAGACAAATCGCCGCGTGTAACGGAAATGGCCATGTTAGTTGATTGGACTTCACCGTTACGTGCCAAAATACGCGTGTTTGCATGTAATCAACGACGTGAATGACATGGTTTATCATGTTGTTTGAGCCTTTGTAAACCATGCAATGAGTCACACACTAGTCACTGATCCACCTGACTCACTAACCCCCAAAATGCAATCAATCGCTTGGGACATTTACTGCTCATGATAGAATAGTGGTCAAATTTTATCCGTTAGATTCATATAAAATCGAAGGTTGAAATTGTACTAGTGATCAACATGACGCTGTAGCTATGTTTTCTCACTCAATTACATTCATCTTAGAGGAGGAAAGAATCAAACTGAATTGAATTAGAAGACTTAACAAGTATAAGATACAGTTGCTGTATTTATACACCTCCTAAGTGTAGAAGTAAGCCCAGAAAATAAGATATCTTCCCCAAATCTTTCATACCAAAACGTGTACTCATGTATGTAATGAGAGAGTTGATATATGCATTGTTACTCCCAATGGTTAGAATATCATTCACATGCACACGAACCACCACTATGAGAGAGACTATATGCAGTACAAATAGTGAAGTGTCGTCTTTACTCATTTTGAACTCAGCTTTGAGAAGAAAATTGGACAATTAAAATGGTATACCAAGCTCTGTGAGCATGTTTTAGACACAGTGTTTTCTGGAATTTGCAGACTAGGTGGTACCCTTGTTGAAAGCCTGGAGGTTGCTGCATATTCGGGATGAGGAAGAAGAGTGTTGTGGAGCTGGTATGTCAGATTTTGATTGAGTAATAGGTGCTTGAGGTGAAGGTGTGATGACGAATCTAATCAAAGCGTTGGATCAATTCAGCAGAAACAACGAACAGAAAGACATAAACCAATAGAGAACGTCTCTATAGTTCGAAGAATAGTATAATAATAATAAAAAAACTTTCGAATTCTGCCCACAAGCTAGGCTCAAGCCGAACCTAAAATATACCAAAATGGAAAAATTCCGAAATTGACCCAACAGTTTGGCCTTATTAAAAAAAACCTACGTGAGAGTTTGACCCAAAACAGATTAAAACTATGTCCTGATAAGTAAAGGAAATATTACCAAAAATAGTAAAAATTAACTAAAAACACTCGTTTGACTGGCCAAAAACACTCCTTTGGCAACCCTCGTGCGTCTTGTCGAGAGCTTTCCGAATTGGTGTGGCATGCGTCATTGTGGTGCCCTTATCCAAAGTTATGGCCCAACAGTGCAGTGACACCAAAACCTGCAATTTTTTCCGTCCCTTGCGCTTTTCTTCCATCTCATAGTAGAGAAACACCAGATTAGTCGCGTCTCACTGTTCAGCTTCATCTGGATCATCCGCTCCTGCATCAAGGTGTTGAGGACAATGGTGAAAAACATATGAAGGAGTGTTGAGTGTTTGAGATGTAATGTTTTTGGAGAAAAGGGAAAGTGAGACACAAAGAATGTCGAGATATGTACACATGTGATGTCATGGTGCATTGAATGGTGCTTTGCCTGTCTGACTTGAAGCTAAAGTGGCAAATATTAGGGCTTGTAACGAATCAACGGGGCTTTGAATAGTGTTTTTCATAGCCCATGTTAAGCCAAATATGTCTCAGAGTTTGAACAAAATAAAGTTTTTCCTACTCGTTCGGTTACTGAGAAATCCAAGATGACATAATTTATGCTGAAGATGTCTTTGAATAGCCCTGAAAAGTCTAAACATAGTCCCACTCCTTGCTACATATGTGAAGAAAATTCACACTAAACAAATCATCAATGTGCCAGTTGCAATGGGAGCATGAAGCGGTTGTTTGAATATTTTGTTTCAGTAAATTTTTCATATTAGGGGTGGCGTTCAAAGCAATCTTCCAGCATAACGCTTCAATTCGTGGATGCAAGGGAAGAAAACATGTGAATTTTATCATTCGGGCCTGCGAATAATGAGAGCTGACGGTTGTCGTCTGGACAGAATAGTCGTTGCCGATTTTATCATAAGACAAGCTAAGTAGAAAGCTGATTTTACAGAGAAAATCCATTTTCCGTATGCTCCCACATTCGTCCGAGAGCAATCGATCATCATATGGGTGTAGATCATTAGGTTTTTACTACCGTTTCTTCATAAAAAAAAGAATAAAACTTCAAAAGAGGGATCAACCAATATTCATGCTTGTTTTCGTAGACGAAATTTAGAGACAGGTTGTTAACTGTTGTGAAAATGTTTGAAAGGGTGGAAGTGATAGTGTTCGGAATCCAATTGTCTTGAGAGAAACGTATTGTATTCCCGTTTTCAGGATTTGTAATTAACGTATTTCTCTGCTAGGTTGAACTAACATAATTAAAAAAAAAAAAAAAAACCTCGCACCTCGTCATTATCATATTTCTTTGCTAGGTTGAATTAATATAATAATAAAAACCCTCTTTCCTTGACACTAGGTATGACAACGCGAGAGATCCCTTAGAGTATCCCGCAGTCTAACCCTAATTGATCATACTATATTCATTTATAAATACAAGCATGATTGGTGAGATTCAATCCGGTCTGACTAGCTTATTATACGTATCAAGTTCAATACATATAAGGGTTAATTACTTAGGCCTCGTTTGGGTGGAGGATATGGTATGTAGGCATAAGGATTATGCTGGGATATGAGCAAGGATATGAGTGCTGTCTGATAAGCTCTGACAAGGTATGTTGGCTGTCCGTGTTTGGGTGCTGTTGGATATGATACAGGATATGAAGCAGGATATGTGCCAAAATGACTGTAATACTCTCAGTGCTTTTACTTTGGATAAAAGATTGTATATTTCAAATTGATGACGAAAAGATATACAAAATGTATCAATATTTATGTATATATTTTAATACTCTTTTCTCTACACAACATTGACGTTGTCAAAATGTATGCAAGAATGTATATTAATACGCAAAATAAACTCGTAGTAACATGCAAACTAAAATATTTCTGGATACTGCATGGCCATAGAAAAAATATGGAGTGTAAATTACTAGTACTTATTGGCATATTGGCCTGGTGTTACAAAACCTACAATAAACAAGTTAAAACGAAATTTCAGCAAGCACGGTAAAATGTCTTCATATTTATCTCAAACATACATACTCAAATAAAGTTATGCAATCTCAAAATAATAGTTATCAAACCCATGAGGTCCTCCTCCAAAATAAAAGTACCAAAACGTTGAGCTAGTTCACATAGGCCTATTCTTAACCATTGTAAGAGGAAATAAAATTTTAGGGTAATATACCGCACACAATTCATCAATGCTCGTTAGTCGTCACACGTCGCTGCTCTCTTCCTCTCTCGGCCGCCGCTGTGTGAGAATGAGATGGAAGGAGGGACGTGAATCACTGAAATAGCTGACAAGGTTTGGGGACAAGGGTAGGGAATTAGATAGTTTGTGGGGTATTTTTGTGAACCTACTAGCATCCTAATATGCTATATGTTTTATCCGAGCTTATACCTCCATGTTGGTGGTATAAAATTTGTTCATTAAAAGCTCCATCAGCATAAGGCAACAAAACTTATCCCCTCTCTTATCCGGCACCCAAACACTTGACAGAAAAAGAGAGGGTATAACTTATCTTATGCTCCCTCCTTATCCTCTACCCAAACGATGCCTTAATGCATACCCCCTATATACCGAAATTAACATATTGCAATCCCCACTTCTAGAATAGGCTTATTGCATCCCTCATTTGTAATAAATCCTACTTGTTGAAACTGGTAAAAAGTTCCATCCAAACATTACTATCAAGGGAAGGGTAAACATGTCAATACATAATAATTAAATTCAGATAGAAATAATAAATAAATAAAATAAAAAGAGCACTAATTATGATTAAGATAAAAAAGAAGAAGATAAGATCGATGAACAGAGGAGAAAGATGAGAAGTCGAGAAAGACAGTTCGTTCTCTCTTGAGCTTTCCGTCACTCTCACAGGTAAGAAATTTCTCTATCGCCCGTCTGCCTATCGATCTTCTCTTTCTCATTTTCTATTCTCTCCATCTCTCTCTTCTATTCTGATTCGATGTGGATCTTCGGTTGGGGCTGTGTTGGGTCTACTATGGGTTTGAAATATGTGGTGCAAATCGCTATTTGCAAAGGTGTTGAGGAGGAGCATGGTGGAGAATATGATCCAACTTAAGGAAACAAAAGGTTCCGCTCGTTACAGGTTTTAAATCGATTGACTTCAAAGGCTTGAAGACTTCAATTCGGGTTTTTTTGTGTGATGAACAGAAAGGAGTTGGTGGCTTTGGTGGTTCTCGGACGATTCCTAGAATCGATCTATGATTCTTGTTGTTCTTATCCAAAACATGGGTTTTAGGTTGCGGGTTCTAGGTTTGAGTTGCGGTGATGACGGTCATTCGAAATTTGATTAAGGTTAGTTCTCAATTCGTTTTGAATTCGAGGTCAATACATGGGTTTATTTAGAGAGAGAGAGAGTGAGCTATGAATCATGGATTTGTTGTTGCGGAATACATGGTTTTGTGCAGTACTTGTTTGTGCTTTAGTTTTGAGTAGCGATAGTCCTCTGTGAAGAAGGAGGCTGGTCCATGGAATCTTTTGATTCGATTGTGTTGTTGGAAATATTCTAGTTACCGGAATCTAGATAGTTATGGTGGTGATGGTGGAGTGGCGGTTGGGGGTGGAATAATTTCCCGGAATACAGGATTGTGGTGGTTTTGTAACGGATTACGCAGCGGAATTAAAAAACAAATATCCGCACAAGACCTTCCAAATATCATAGGACTAGACATCATAACGATAGTAAAGGATGTAGTATCAAATACCTTGTGTCTCTTTGGATGACTTCAAATGCGAAATAGTGTTCACGTCTTTACGGATAGTCCACTCCTTGGATTGTCTCCGGATCCTCCACACCTTTGTCCTAGCTAGGGATGAAGGAGGAAGAAGAAGAAGAATCATGCAAACCGGAGCAAAAGAGGCGGCGGCACCCACCTTGAGGCCGACGGTTAGAGGGACGGCACTAGGGTATTCGACCCTCTAGTGTTTTGTCTCTCTCCCTGCTTTGTTCTCTTTTTTGTGATAACAATTATGACAACCTTGAGAAATAAGGTAGGAGTGTTCTATATATATAGTCTAATAACTCATTGTTAACTACATATTAGCCCCTCTCCTAATCCTGTTCATACACGGATTAGTCCAACTTGCAAATTAGTCCTACTAAGTTTGCAAGTAGTATCGTATTGTATTGATCCTACTATTTAATTAATCATATTAATTAATTCCCAAGTTCAGTCTAATCCATAGGGAGTATGACCCCATAGGTTTCTAATTGGTTGGCAGTAACAATTACTAACATGGAGCGGTGTCTAGCAACACATCTATGCCACCCAACTAATATAAATAGTCCTTAATCGGACAAACCTTGTGCAAGTATTGTCTCATCCCTTTGTCTCTATATCCGGATTGGACACAAGACATAAAAGTCACACTCGTATATCAAATACATAGTTTCTCGATCCTGTGAATAGTCTTATCCATTCAGATAACATCAATATCCCATATTGATTTATCGGAGTCTGGCCAGACATTCTATAAGCACGACCCCTCGAGTGGCCGCATATTTTTTCTCTTGTTATGTGGGAGGGACAAATTCTATCTACATCACTACCATCTCTAAGCTTGCTTCTTATTGTGTACGATATGCGCCTTTATTACTACCCAGTTACGGTGTAGCGTTTGACGATATCGAAACACAATATTCCACAACCAGATGATCTAGTGACTTCAATTCTAAAGATGACAATACCGTTGTCACTACGAGAAGCACTTGTGACTTTACATAACTTGTATGTAGCATCCTCGTTGTGGGTCAATCCAGTATGCCATTACCCCTAATGCATAGCCATGTGTTGGATCGTGATATTTCCATATCAATCTAACACCATACTAGTCTATAGTTGATTGTCATGTTAATCAATATAATCGACTGGGGATATTTAAGAATATAACATTTATATTCTAAGGACTTCGTTCATGTCAACATATCTCCATTTCGATAACATAATGAATAGTAAATCCATATAAATGTCAGAAGAAATAGATTGCCTCTAGGACATTCTCCAACAGTCTCTCACTTGCACTAGAGTCAATCTGGTGCATCATATTCCTATTGATCTAGCACAACCCTTATGCTTTTGCTGCGCAAGGGGCGTGGTAGGCGAGATCTCTGCTGGTGCTTTTGCATATATTCACATCTCCTCTATCAAAAATTGATTGAGATTGAATATTCTGAGTAAGTGCATCCCATGCAGTAATATACTAAGTCCTCTGTGGTAGAGTCGGCAACTGAATCTTGCATGGAATCCCTTCCAGCTCACAGTTCTTTCCACTAAGGCAAAACACAAAAATTGACCATAATTTCAAATCATCTTTGTTGAATTGGAAGTTTGCATCAGTGTAACCATTTACAGTGAACCCTTCCTATCCTTCATATACCAAAAACTCATCCCAAGTTATTCTCAAGTACTTTGAGGATATTCTTAATAATTATATAGTGACTCTCACCCGGATTTGACTGGTATCTTTATGTCATACCATATGACATGTCTGGCCTAGCACATAACATGGCGTATCTCGTGAATCTTATTCATACGGTCCTTTCTCAACCTAATTGGAAAGACATTTAGTCTTCCAAAGACTAATTTCATGTGACATGGGTAAGAATCCATATTCTTGCATGTTGAACCATTTCAACACCTTGTCAATATATTCACCATGACTTAAGCCGAACAACTATCTTGATCTATCTCCATAGATATTTATAGATTGTCTTTCCTAACTCTTTTATTGAAATCAATCCCCAAGCCAATCTCTACAAGATTGCCGAGTAGAGACATCATTCTCAATGATTAGTATGCCTCTACACACAAGACCAGAAATGCAACTTCTCCCACTAACCTTCTTGTAAACACAAGCCTCATCTTCATTCTTGATGGAATCAAACCATTTGATTACATCGTTAATCGAAGATTCCAACTCCAAAAGCTTACTTTAATCCATAAATGGACCGTTGTAATTTACACACCTATTAGGCAAACTCCGGATCAATAAAACCTTTTATTTTGTGCCATACACATCCTCAAGGAGGTTTCATATCCATTTTCAAAATTGTGTAAGCTACACGTGCAAGCGAGATGCAAATGGATTTAAGCACCGCAACTGGGGAAATTGTTCGTCATAGTCTATACTATGAACTTGCATGAAACTTTTGTCCACCAAACGTCTCTTAAAAGTAATCATATTACCATCCATGTTGGTTTCCTCAATCCCACTTGCACTCTATGGGTCTTAAACTTTCAGGTGGTTCCACCAAAGTTCATACTTTGTTGGTATACATGGATTTCATTTTGTATTTCATGGCTCCAAGCCATTTTGAGAGTATGGCTAACTCGTGGCCTCCTCATAGGTTGTCAGCTCATCTTCATGAGCAACACATCAACGGGTTATGAGAAATCCATATTTCTGTAGCCCTTTGATATATTTAAACTGCGAGGTTCTTGTGTTCTCTGAGTAGGTTGCACCACAACACCTTGTGATCCTGCTCATGTTCCATCAAAAGGATCAATATTCTGTTGTGGTTCTTGAACTCCTTCAAGTTCTAATGTCCTCCCACTGTTTCTTTTAGAGACAATCTCTATCTTGAAACACAGCGGTTCGAGCAACAAACAATTTGTTCTCGATGGATTGTAGATATAATATCCTTTATTTCCTCAGGATATTTCACATAGTAGATTTATCCGACTTGGCTCAAAGTTTATCTGTAAACTATTTACATAAACTTCATAACCCAAATTCTTTATGAATGACATACTAGGACACTTCCTAGTCCATGTCTCATGTGGTCTTTTTCAAAATTGATTTAGAATGATCAATGTTAAGGGCGAAATTTGCTGTAATTAGAACATGACCCCTAAAAGTAAACTGGAAGTTCTGTTTTCACGCATCATGGATCGAACCGTGTCTAAAAATGTCCGATATCTCCTCTTAGACAAACCATACCCATGTGGCGTTCTAGGTTGAGCGAATAGGGATCATATCTTATACTCCCTTAGATGCTCAAACTATTGGCTTAAGCACTCACCCCTCTACGATCCAATCGCAGAGCCCTAATACTTTTGCCAAGCTGGTTCTCTACTTCATTCGTGAATTCCTTGAACTTCTCAAAGGATTCTGATTTGTCTCTTCATAAGATACAAAAATCCATATTGAAGTCGTCAGTAAATATGATGAAGTACTAAAAATCACCTTTAGCACTTGTGCTTAGCGGCTTACAAACATCAATATGTATGATTTCCGTTAAATGTCAAATATGATTCAAAATCAAATGAGTCTAGAAATCCATCCATATGGAGCCTAGATATGTGTCTATCATTCATGTGGCATAAACGACAATGCCAATATAAGTGAGGTTCATATCATTATATGAAAACCTCTTGGTATTAATGTTATAGATAAAATTATCACGATCAAGGATATACAATCCACTAGACAAATTTGCATTACAATAATGCATATCAGAATAAATGGAACGTCCTTATTATGATAGAAAGTCTTTCTTGTCCAAACAAGAAACTATGATAATGCTCCTACTCATAGCAGGGACATAATCCCTTTTGTCTAATTCATGAACAATTTCAGAAAGTTAGAGATAATTCTCTACGGCTAATTCAGCAACCCCTTGCTTCATTGCCCCACGTGTAGGTTTATTTCTTCCTTATCCAATTTTCTACATCTCTTGAGATCCTCCACATTTCTATAAACGTGAGATCCTCATCTAGTATCATGTACTTATGATGATGAGATGGACACATTGACTTCTATAACAAAAATACATAAATTGGAATTCATAATTCCTTTATTATTTCCTTCCACGTACCTTGGGCAGTCTCTCTTCCTCTACGCCACCTACGGGACCTTAAGGCAACTTGGTTTTAGCAACAAGATTTATTTATACCCATGGGGTCGGCGTAAACATTTTGCCCTTACCCATGCTGTTAACCATTAACATGTTTTTCCTTAGCCCTTTATGAGTGCTTTGTTTAGCGATTCTCAATGATATTGAGTAAATCATCTTTGAACAAAACTATAATTGTATCCAATACAATTCTCGGTCCAATCAGGCGAATAACTACTAATTCCTCATTTATATCATAGATAAATTCCAGTCTCTAAGCTTTCAATCCCATTGAGGCAAGTTAGTTGAGCTTGACCTCTTGCTTGAGCAGTCACACATTACTAGCTTGTGTCGTCGCGTCATATCTCGATGAGTAAAGTCGCCTTGCTTTGGCAAGCCCGAATTCATTATATCCTTATCATGACGAGTGCTAAGCAAGATAGTGAAAAGTGGAGAAACACTTCAAACCTTTCATGTCTAGTTCGCTCTTTGAAAGAGCTTCCTTTAATGTATGATCATATCATACGCCTCCATATTTCTCATCTTGCTTCCAAAAGCTCAGAGTTCATGGTAGCTAACACGAGGCTTGTCACATCCAAAGAACCATTCTTTGATGTTCCTTCCATAAGGTTTTAGTGTTATTGGCAGTTGGTGGAAGGAGAACTTTATGCTCTATGTACAACATTTTTCATTTATTTTGTTTGAGAACAATTCTCAATTTTATACCAGTCTAGAAAATAGATTCCATACAACTTGTCCTTCTCAAGGACATAACGTCGCGTTTTGTTTGTTTAATGCCATGGTTATTCAATACAAAAGGATTATGCAAAGTTCTCTGACGTTGTACTATTTTCAACAACGACTTAAATTGTCACACATAGCTCCCACTATTTTTCTCAGATTAATAACCCTCCATATCAATGCGGAAAATATCATTATATTTTCTAGTGGGCCACGATCCATATTTTAATTTTTTTAAGCTTGCCTTGGCAAGTCACCCAAAAATTAGTTATTTAGGTAGGAAGCATTCCAATTGCATCCACATGCAACTCGTGGTTCAATTGGGCAAATAAATCCTTATTTATCTATCCCATAGATAATCTGAATTAGTTGCCTCTAGGCTTTTAATCCCATTAAAATAACCTAGTTGCGTCCAACCTCTTACTCCAACATATGCACATTACTTGCTTGTGTCATCGTATCACATCATGATGAACCAAGTCGCCCTGCTTTGGCATGCACGAGTTTGGTAAAGCATGATCACGATGACGAGAAGGCAAAACGCAATATTTAAATTTGAGGGATTTTCCTTTCAATTCTAATTGTTTTGTTGATCCATATCAACTGATCTACTTATTTGAGGTGCGCAAAATCAAACTAAAAGATCTGGGTTGTTTTATCTTGTTACTAATTTTGCTTGTATCAACCATTCACCAACAATAAATAACAAGACAAAAATTAAACAACCACAAATAAAAATTAAACGTGATATGGATATGGCCACTAACCTAAGATATTCCCAAGCCAATAAAAATATCTATGAACCCTGAAATAGCAAGCTCATCTCCATGCGCCTCCATATTTTAGTCCATGTTCCATAGCTTTGTGGATTGTCGCCATCTTGTGGTTTCTTCTATTCTTTAGGCATCTTCTCCATGTCTTGGCTATCATCTACTCTATCTAATACTATCTAGCATCTATACTAAATATATAGATCTCACAAGTTGAGAAGAAGACCGGCTGGCAGGCCGTAAAACCTAATTAATTATTACATTAATTGTACCGGCTCACAGGCCGTAAAAACAAACCACAAAATAATACAATCACAACATCCACACCTAAGGTCATATCCAACCACCATGCGAATAACACATAAACAATTAAAATCCAATTTTAACGCGCTTGGTCTATTTTAGTTTATCTTGGATGAACTAGGGTCAAAACGGTCAAAGAGGGCCCACCAACACTTTGGCCGAACCCCTAGTAGACCGCCACAAGAGCCTTGGGCCGGCCGGCCCTTGGTCGTGGCATGGTTGGGCGACAAGTAAGAGGGGGACGGTTCCATAAGGGGCCGAAACCCTTTAGGAGTTGTTTCCGAAACAAATTCTTCCTTCCGTGTTGCTCGAGTTTAGTTGTTTCCAAATTGAAAAACCCCGTTTCCAATATGTGCTTTAACCCTAGTTTTTAAGATCGAAAATTACACATCATATGTGATCCAAATTCACTTAGATCTTATTTGGTTGAATCATATTCAAAGTTGCATCAATATGCTTAATTATTCAGTTTTACGCGATAATCAACAATTAAGGTGTAAAATTGACATAAACGTAACACATAAACTACGTTATGCTCTACGACATGTGGCTCCGATACCACTGTAGGGCTTTGGAACGGATTACGCAGCGAAATAAAACAAATATAGATCCGCACAAGACCCTCCAAGGATCACATGACTAGAAATCATAACGATAGTAAAAGGATTTAGTATCAAATACCTTGTTTGTCTCCTTGGATGACTTCAAACGCGAGATAGTGTTCACGTCTTTACGGATAGTCCACTCCTTGGATTATCTCAGGATCCTCCACACCTTTGTGCTAGCTAGGGATGAAGGAGGAAGAAGAAGAATCACGTAAACCGGAGCAAAATAAGGGGCGACACCCTTCTTGAGACCAACTGGTAGAGGGGCGGCACTAGGGGGTTCGGCCCTCTAGCGTTCCGTCTCTCTCCCTGCTTTGTTCTCTCTAGTGTTATAACAATTATGACAACCTTGAGAAATAATCTAGGAGTTTCCTATATATATAGTCTAACAAATCCTTGTTATCTACATGTTAGCCCCTCTCCTAATCATGTCCATACACGGATTAGTCCAACTTGCAAATTAGTTCTACTAAGTTTGCAAGTAGTTGCGTATTGATCATACTATTTAACTAGTCATATTAATTAATTTCCAAGTCCAGTGTCATCCATAGGGAGTGTGACCCCATAGGTTTCTACTTAGTTGGTAGTAATGATTACTAACATGGAGCGGTGCCTAGCAACACATCCATGCCACCCAAGTAATAGAAATAGTCAGTAATTCGACAAATCTTGTACAATTATTGTTTCATTCATTTGTCTCTATATCCGGATTGGACAGACATACAAGTCACACTCGTATATCCAATCCATAGTTTCTCGATCCTGGGAATAGTCTTATCCATGTAGATAACATCAATATTCTATATTGATTTATCTGAGTCTGGCCAGACATTCCATAAGCACGACCCCTTGAGTGGCCGCAGATATTTTCTCCTGTTATGTGGGAGGGATAAATTATATCAACATCACTACCATATCTAAGATTGCTAATTATTGTGTCCGATATGCGCCTTTATTACTACACAGTTACGGTGTAGCGTTTAACGATATTAAAACACAATATTCCAAAACTAGAGGATCTAGTGACTTCAAGTCTAAGGATGACAATACCGTTGTCACTACGAGAAGCACTTGAAACTTAACATAACTTGTATGTAGCATCCTCGTTGTGGGTCAATCCAGTATGCCATTACCCCTAATGCATACCCATGTGTTGGATCGTGATATCTCCATATCAATCCAACCCCATACTAGTCTATAGTTGATTGTCCTGTTAATTAATATAATCGACTAGGGATATTTAAGAATATAACATTTGTATTCGAAGAGCTTCATTCATGTCAACATATCTCCATTTCGATAACATAATGAATAGTAAGTCCATATAAATATCATAAGAAATAGATTGCCTATAGGGCATTCTCCAACAGGGATAGGGGTCGCCGAACTCTGGATTTTTAGCGGTGATAGTGGCGGTTGGGGTCGTGATTATTTACAGTGTTCATGTGTAAGAGTGAGTGGACAAATATACCCTTACAGAACAAGACATAAATTTCAACTAACAACAATCACCGTTAATTTTCTGACGGAATTTGCTTATCAGTTTCAACAAATAGGATTTATTGCAAATGGGGGATGCAGAAAGCCTATTCTAGAAGTGGAGGTTGCAATGCGTTAGTTTCGTTAGAGTTGAGGTATGCATTTATAATTATTTTAACTTATTTAATGGCATTATTAGGCCGTGCTTTCTTTACTTAAATTTAAGTGACTTTTTAAAGGTTGTTTACTTTGTGCCTAATAAGTTTTCTAAAATGTTTTAGTTGTCTTTTTAGTAGAAAATGTTGTTTACATAAGTTCTATTTTATCTTCTAAAAAGTAGTTTTAAGGAGTTAAAAGATAAAAAAATTGAAGTTAGAAAAAAACTAAATTTTTCTAATCTTATAAAAAGATAAAAGAGTTATCAGATATAAATTTTAACGAAAATGACCTATTTAGAACTTTTTTTATGACTCTTTTTTTTTAAATAAACTTTTTTTATGACTTAAAACAAGATAAAAAGTCGCCCAAATTTAGACAAAGAAAGCATGGCCTAAGTTTGATATATTTATTCTTTGGTGTATCAAAATATTCATTTGCTAGGATGAAATTAATGAGCTTGTAATTAAAGACTTTGAACTATGAAAGCAATCAAATTTTCACCGTAAATTAATCAAATTTTCACCGTAAAGATTCAAAGCTGAAGTGAAAGAGAAATCTAATCCAAACCCGAGATCGAATTTTATCCAAACCCTGTACCAAGAATTTTTATCCAAACCCTGTACCAGACATATTTGTTACCATGATGGTTCAACGCCAATAAGTTAGAAAGAGGATCTCATTACTGAAACATATTATTGGGGGGTGTTTTTATGGGAGAGAAAAGAATGATAACTCTGATGCGCAAACTAACGTGCTATTGCAAGTGTACGAATCTTGTAGTACCGGGTGCAATTAGACTCGGATGATCGTTCCCACGAGGACTGTTTCGGGTTTACTTACGTTGTCAGTTTTGGTTTTCCAAGAGTAGTAACCAGGAGGAGTAGGTTGTGATTATAATGACTAAACTAAAAACAGGAATTAAAAACGTAAACGTAAATATTTTTTGTGACGTTTTCTGAAATAAGCTGAATCGGTTGTAACGATATTAGATAAAGACTAGGCTCCAGGATCCCCTAGGGTTTCTACAGATTTCAGTTTTACGTTCGATTATGAAAACACTCAGCAGTTTCGATATCTGTGCAACGTACCAGTTGTGCAGTAACTTTTCAGATTCCACACGTAATCCCGATCCTGCAGACTTTCGATTTCTTGTTAAGCTGCCTAAGTCTGCAGTCTCGGTATAATCCTGTTAGGGTGTCTAACCTGTCCGAATGGCCCGGGTCAGATTCTCTAACAGTTGGTCTCACGTTTTTCGATGCTAGCCCTATCTCCCTTTCTCTGGTCGGTCTATCAGGGTAAGGTACTAAATCCCGGTTTTTCTTCCTAACCCTAACTTGACGTTTTCACCTACAAGCTCGGGTCTATAGCAATCCTGGGTGATCAATCCTATCATGCATATATGATAATAATCAAAACCAAAATAACAGATACAACTTGCTGAATTAAGATAATCATCATGAATCCATAAACGTAGTAATCATAAAATCTGAGTACGAAACCCTAGGTTCACCGAGAACCTAGGTGAGAAGTTTAGCTACGACTAGACATAGTACAAAACGCAGTTTCTGAATATAAAGAGAGAGAACGAAATCAAACTAAGTCTTCGAATCTCGAATCGCGCTTTCGTGCTCTCCGTGAATGCTCTGACTTGCCCTTCGGTTGTGCTGAGAATTGTGTTGTGTCTCCGTGTCTTCAAAACGAGTCTGGACAAGTCTTTATATAGTGCTGTTTCCTGAAAACGCTCGCGCCCAAAATTACGGAATCTGCCATCGGTCCACCGTCTTTGACCAAAAGTCAAAACTGGCTGCGTATATACGCAGGGTTGCGTATATACGCAACCAGGGCCCAACAACCCACCCCCATCTCCCTCCCTGCCTGCGTATATACGCAAGGCTGCGTATATACGCAGGCCTGCGTATATACGCAGGCAGGGGGTGGAGATGTGGGCCCCACTTGGTCCTTTGGTGGGCCAGGTTTGGTCCCCTGGGTCCCACTCTTCTGCCTGACGTTCCCGGTTTGCCTCTTCGGTGTTCTCCTGCTTTTCCGTGTTTCCGTCGTGTCCCGGTCTTGTGCACGTTTCCCGATACGGTCCCGGCTCGGTCCCGGCACGCTTCCCGATGCACCTCCCGAACCTGTTCCTGAAAATGCGACACGAACGAAAGCCCGCGATCATATCCAAATATAGCAAAAATAAGCAGAAATTCAGCAAGTACAAATAAACGTCTCGTTCTAGATTCCCGAGGCATTCTAAGGCATTTTTCGGCAAAAACCGCTAATTCCGACAAAAATACTCGTGAAATCAGGCTAAAAGATAACCCCTAATTGGGCGTTATCAAATACCCCCGCACTAAACATTGCTCGTCCCGAGCAATCCTGCCAACTCTAGCCTGGTTTCTATCCTCGTAACTGATTCTGTACATACCCTACCGTTGCATACGCTTTCGACCCGAACCTTTCAACCGGACGACTCGATAGAAAAACTGACTCAGATAGAATATACACAGACTCAAACGAATCAAAACAGACTAGTGACAAAAATATTTTTGGCGAGATCGGGCAACCTCAAAAACATAAACAGTGTGTCCTCGTGATCTCATCCTTTTCAGAATTTACTTCCCTGCAAGCGATCGGTAAGTCTGAACAGATTTATATGGTGGATTTAAGCACTGGACCGAAGTACTATTACTTTGGTTATCAACCTGAGCAAATCCCTAGCTAACTTACCATCCGAGCTGTTTCCGAAAGGATCTATGTCTAATCAGGTAGGATGAGTATATGTATCAAGGTACGGCATAATCCTACATGTTATGACATTCTCACAATTTACCAAACTCACACCCCTCACCGAGATCCCGAAAAACTGCCCGAAACACCTAAGTTCCTGCTTTCCCAATTCTCCTGTCCCCCGGTGCGTCTTCGCCGTGCTCGCGGCCACAAATGTGAAGCGGTGCAAAACGTCTCGAAAATTGTGCCACTCACTCAGCTTTTTGACTCAATAACAAAAACAACATAAATAACTGAAAAACTGCAAAATTAGATCATTTTTTTCTTCTTTTTCTTTTTCTTTTTTTTTTCTTTCTTTTCATTCATTTTTCTATTTTTTTTTAATTATGTTTTTTTTAAGATACACAACTATATATACACACGTACACGAATATCAACACTAATAAACTGACTAAAGATGAGTGAGTGAAAATAAATCTCTGTCGTGGGGTACGTAAAATGTCCTCATGTGAAGTACCCCCACACTAATCCTGAAGCACTGATCCTGTAGTCGAAATAAAACTGTGCAGTCCCACCGAACCTCCTCATCACCAAAGATGTAGAAAAACGGCACAACCACCAGTTGACCCTACAACCCCCCGGAACCCCGTTTTGTGCGAAAAGATGCTCGCACGCGACTAACTCCTCCTGTGGTCACTATGTAGTGAAGTGATCCACCTCCGCAAATTAATGCACTGTCGCCTCTCACTCACCCTGTCCTTCCCTCGAAAAACGTGTCAAAATCGAAACTGTCCAAAACTGATAACTCATGAAGCTCCCCCATCTAAAACCTGCCCCTACTCACTCCCTCCGTCATAACACGTAGAATAGCCAACTATCGACTGATGAGGTCTCAAAGAAGGCTGCCTAGGCTAAAGTGGCTACGAAGAAAGAGGGTAAATGGCTTCAAACAGGTTGACTAATTGGACCTAGGGGTAAGAAACAGGACGTGAGGTCCCTTGATAGCCAGTCACTCCACCGAAAAATGCGATGACCGTGACGGCGCCCGTGGGCGGGTTGTCGACTACCTATGTGACGGTGGTGTAGCAACTAGTCGGATTTTTCGCTCAGTTGATAATTACTTGCGGATTCCAAAGGTCACTGGCTCTCACCTATCTACTATACCTCGGTGCAAGTTTTCTTCTCTTTCAAAGGACTCAAACTCAATTTCTTCACTGTTTTCGTTATCTCGATTGCCCTTTCTCAAAATTTTCTGATTTTAAACTCTTTTTTTTTTGAAAAATAATTTATACTTGCTGTTTGCGTATATACGCAGGTCTGCGTATATTCCCAAGCAGCAGCATAAAAAATTTTTAATTTTTTCATTTTTTTTATTATATACAATGCATGGCCAGAATGATTATGGTGGGTTGACTCAAATAAAGAAAATATGCTGACTCAAAAATAAAAATAAAAATGAAAATAAATACGAAAAAACGTGCAGACCGGGTAAATGCAGACACGACTACCACCCCCCCACTAAGAGGTGGCATGCCCTTATGGCACTCACTCGTCCGGAAAAAATGTCGGGTCTGACCCGGTCTCTGACGTACCGGATATGCTACCCGGCGAGCTGCTCTCTGAATCAGTCCTAAATACCGGCTGACGTGCCCGTGTACGGGGCCGGTAATCCGAGGACTGTGACTCGGACCCAGTCCAACTGCTCGGTGGCTGGGATCGCAAAGTTGTCCTGCCACTCGAAGGCTGCTGAGTACGGGCCCCAGTCTGCTGGGTACGGGTCCCAGTCTGCTGGGTACGGGTCCCAGTCTGACGACCTGTAGGCTGCCAGGATCGTGTCCCAGGCTGCCGTCTCTCCTGTCGGGCAGGTGGCTGTGATGGCTGAGTCGGGGGAGGTGGCTGGGTCGGGGGTGGTGGAGCAGACGTGCACTCGCTAGAGTCCCCGTCATCCGACCATCCCTCGGTAAAGCTGCTGGAGTAGGTGGGCGGAAAATACAGCGGGAGTGGCGGTTCTCGGCCTGCGTGCCGAGCCGCATCCCGCTGCTCCTCTCGAATACTAGCTAGGGCAGCCTGGGTGTCCTTCGTGACCTTCCGCTGAGTCCGGCGGTTATGCGTCAACGCTCTCCAAAGCTTGCCCACGCTCTCATACACCTTCTCTCCTATGGACTTGCGTCCGCCCTGACACCCCTCAAATCTCTCGTTCACTCGGGGCAGTCTACGTGGCGGGGCCGGTCTAGCTCGTGGGGTCGGGTTGGCCCGTGGGGCCGGCTCACCTCTCTGACGGGCAGGCTGAGGCTGGGCATTCCTCTCAGTCCCCTGTCTACTCGACTCGGGGCGCTCACTCTCTCGACTAGTACGGCACCGCCGAAGTCCGGCCGATGCCTGGCGACTGACTGGTCGCTCCTGAGTCGAAAGCCTCCTAGGGGAAGGGGCAGGGGCAGGTGCAGGAGCCGGGTCCTCCTCCATAAAATCGTCATCCTCATCGAGGTCAACGACTGGCTGTGGTGGGCCCGGGTGACGAGCGATAAGCTTCCTATAAGGCCGTGGCCTAGGAGGCTGTAGGTCACCCTCTAAATCATGCATCGGAACCTCAAACTCCCGTGCCAGTTTGGCAATGAGGTTGGCGTACCCCAATCCCTTATGGCTACCGGAGCAGTTCGGCTCCTGCATGTACACCCAAATCCGACGAGGAATGTCAACCTCTCGTCTCAGAACAAGGCAATAGACTAAGAGTACGTACTCAAAGTCAAGGTAGGTAAAGTGTTTAATACCCACGACCCTGTTCACTACCCACTCGGCCCACCACCGTGGCGGGCCGGTAATAAAACGAGAATGCAATTTCTTGCCTATCTCGCCTGGCCCCTCTCTCTCGAAATGGGCACCCGGGTACCCCCCAGTCACAACCCGCAAAAGCTCAGCATCGCTAGGCGGGTAATCTGCACACTCAGCATATGCGCACGAGAAATGGCGCATTGGAATCTGGTACGCTTGGCGGATGGTATCCGCCGTGAGCAACAGAAACGTACGCCGCAAATAAACCCAACGAACATCCCCGTTGGCCTCACCCTCCCCCTTGTGCATGAGGTTCGCGTAGAACTCACGCACCAAGTCAGAACTGGACAAGTCCGGAAACCCCGCTAGGGACGTTCCGAAAATGTCCGGTCTACTCGCATAATCTGCCATCTCTGGCGGCATGCTCGTATGGTCTACCTGAAACTGGTAGTCAATGGGAAGGCTATGATCCATTTTGGTTCCGGTCATAAAGTAAAATTGGGAATGATGGTTGACGAACCTAAAACTGTCAAACAGCGTAGGGGAAAGCTCATCCGCCTCATAGTCAGTCGGGATGTCATCTCGCTCGGGGTCTAGGACGGGTACGTGAAACTCCATAACAGACTGAACCTCGTAAAACGTGCCGACTCGAGGAAATAAGCAAAAACGTGAAACGTGCACAAAAATAGTGTGTCTCAATAGAAAGTCCACCTAAGAGCTACCAGAGGTCCACACGGCAAGTGCTGCTCCAAAACGCAAAATTACCGAAAATAACGGGCCCGGCTACGGGCCGTGCCAAAACGTAATATAAAGCGAGGGATGAGATTTTCGACCTTCCCTAAACAGGGGTGAAGACCAGAGATTCTGCCCGGAAAGTCGCCGGAAAGCCGCCGGCGGTCGCCGGAAAATTCGCCGGAAAAGTCAACTGCCCGGAATCAAATTCCGAGCCTACCAAATCGAAGCCCTCGATGTCCTCGTTCACGTTCCCTTCTACGGTTTTTGCTAGTTCTTGCTCTAACACCTTCGAATCTGCACTTTTCCTCAAGAACACCTCACTTTTTGATGGAAATTGCCCGCTCGATTTTTGCTTGTTTCTGGATTTTGATGGATGAATCTTGATCCTTGCGACGAGGGGATTCCAGAAATGTGCCCGGATTTTGATTTGGAGGTCCGATGCACAATTTGTGTTCTTCAAGTGAGAGGAAATGGAGGTAGAGAGAGAAAGAGAGGTGCCAACAATGGTGAAATCCGGCCCCCTCTTCCCATTTAAACCCTAAATGGTCAAAATGACCAAAATACCCCCGGGGTTTTGAAAAAATTTCGATTTTTTTTTTCTTTCCTGTTTACGTATATACGCAGTACTGCGTATATACCCAACCAGAAAACAACCAAAAAAAGAAAAAAAAAATTATTTCCTGCCCACGGGTTGCGTATATACGCAGCCCGAGGCAAAAAATAATTTTTTTTTTGTTTTTCAAATCCTCTCTCTTCATCCATTTTCCCGGTTCTGGCTGTTTTGGATGTTTTTGTATCTGCACATTCTCAAATTCAAAGTCAAAAACCCGCTCAACTCGCCTCTCTCGAAAATTCAGAACTGACATAATAACGTAATAACTAATAAAACTAAATAAATAAACGATAAATTTTGGGTTGCCTCCCAAACAGCGCCTTGTGATTTACGGTCGACGGCCCGACCTGGTTACCTCTTACGGGTCATCAAAATAGACCGGGTCTATTTTGACGACTTCGGCGGTCTCGAGATACGGCTTGATCCGGTTCCCGTTCACCCTGAAACTGGATTTGTCTTTTGGATTTTCCAGTTCGAATGCCCCCCAGGCAAAAATCTGCTTGATGATGAACGGTCCCGACCAACGAGACCTCAACTTCCCCGGAAAGAACCGCATCCGGGTATTGTAGAGAAGCACTTTGTCGCCTTCGTTAAACTGCTTTGGCGTGATACGGTTATCATGCCACTTCTTTGTCTTCTCTTTGTAAATTTTGGCGCTCTCGAAAGCCGTTCTGCGGAATTCTTCCAATTCCAGCAGTGCCATCTTCCTCTTATCCCCTGCTAGATTCTGGTCCAAGTTCAGCAGTTTGATGGCCCAATACGCCTTGTGCTCCAGTTCC
Source organism: Linanthus parryae (assembly GCA_023055425.1). NCBI lineage: Eukaryota > Viridiplantae > Streptophyta > Magnoliopsida > Ericales > Polemoniaceae > Linanthus > Linanthus parryae. The sequence continues at coordinate 42,940,045 of JALGPY010000007.1, forward strand.
ACCGGTAAGTGGCACGCTTTCCCAAAAACGAGCTGGTACAGTGACATTCCCAGCAGTGTTTTGAAAGCTGTCCTGTAGGCCCAGAGCGCATCGTCTAGTCTGACGGACCAATCCTTTCGGCCGAGATTCACTGTTTTCTCGAGTATGCTCTTGATCTCTCGATTCGACACCTCGGCTTGCCCGTTCGTCTGGGGGTGGTAGGGTAACGAGACTTTATGAACTGACACGCCATACTGTTTCAGAACTTTCGCGAAAACCCGATTGATGAAGTGAGAGCCCTCGTCGCTGATCATTGCCCTAGGAGTCCCGAAACGAGTGAAAACGTTGCGTTTCAGAAAACGCTCAACGGTAGCTGCATCGTTTTTTTGACACGCGATCGCTTCGATTCACTTTGTCACATAATCTACTGCCAGCAGAATGTAAAGATTCCCCATCGAAGACAGGAACGGACCCATGAAGTCAATCCCCCATACATCAAATGGCTCTACCTCCTGCCACACGGTCATCGGCATCTCGTCCCGGTGTGACGTGTTTCCTGTCCTCTGGCACCTATCACATCCCTGCACATAGTCGTGACAGTCTTTGAAGATTGTCGGCCAGAAAAACCCGGACTGCAGTATTTTATGAGCTGTTCGCGTTCCCCCAAAATGACCCCCGCACTGTGATGAGTGGCAGTGTCGGATCACGTTCCAGGCCTCGTGGGTGGGGATACACCTTCTCAGGATGTTGTCGGCCCCCTGTTTGAACAAGTACGGGTCGTCCCAGAAATACTGTCGACTTTCGGCAATGAAATTTTTCCGCTGCGACGGGGTGAGATCCTCGGGAAGCGTGCCAGTTACCAAGTAATTGGCTATGGCATAGTACCACGGTCTCCCGATTTTTACTGCCATGATGTGCTCGTCCGGGAAGTTTTCCTTGATCGGCACCGGGTCCACCTTCACGTTCTCAAGTCTGGATAGGTGATCCGCTACCACGTTCTCAACTCCCTTCTTGTCCCGAATTTCCACATCGAATTCCTGCATCAGTAGTACCCACCTCAACAGTCTCGGTTTTGCGTCCTTCTTGTCCAGCAGGTATTTCAGAGCACTATGGTCGGTAAAAACGATAACTTTTGACCCGACCAAATAGGGCCTGAATTTGTCCAGGGCATACACCACGGCCAGCAGTTCCTTCTCTGTCGTGCCATAGTTGAGCTGGGCATCGTTGAGTACCCGACTCGCATAATAAATGACGTGGCATACCTTATCCTTTCGCTGGCCCAAAACTGCCCCGACTGCGTAGTCGCTGGCATCACACATCAGCTCAAACGGAAGTGACCAGTCTGGCGTGGTTATAACTGGGGCTGTGGTCAGCTTCTCTTTCAAGTGGTCAAAAGCTTGCCGACATGCTGCATCAAAATCAAAAGGTACGTCTTTACCGAGTAAAGCGCAAAGTGGCTTTGTGATCTTGGAAAAGTCTTTGATGAACCTTCGGTAAAATCCTGCATGACCCAGAAAACTTTTGATCGCCCTTACGTTCGTCGGGTATGGAAGCTGCTTTATCACCTCGATCTTAGCCCTGTCCACCTCGAGTCCTTTGCTGGAAATTCTGTGACCCAGCACGATCCCCTCGGTGACCATAAAGTGACACTTTTCCCAATTGAGCACCAAATTCGCCTTCTTGCATCGGATCAGAACCTGGCCCAAATGGAACAGGCAGTCATCGAAACTGTCCCCGAAGAGTGAAAAGTCGTCCATGAAGACCTCCAGATTTTTCTCGATCATGTCGGAAAAAATCGCCATCATACATCTCTGGAACGTGGCCGGAGCGTTACACAACCCGAACGGCATGCGCCGAAACGCGAACGTACCGTACGGGCAGGTAAACGTCGTCTTTTCCTGATCCTCCGGGGCTATGCAAATCTGGTTGTACCCGGAATACCCGTCCAGAAAACAGTAGTAGGCGTGGTGGGCGAGCCGGTCCAGCATCTGGTCCATGAATGGCAGCGGGAAGTGGTCCTTCAGTGTTGCATCGTTTAGCCTCCGATAGTCCATGCAGATCCGCCAGCCCGTAACGGTGCGCTGCGCAATCTGCTCCTGATCTTTATTCTGCACCACCGTAATACCCCCCTTTTTGGGCACGCACTGGACCGGGCTGATCCATGTGCTGTCCGATATGGGGTAGATGATTCCCGCTTCCAGCCACTTCATGACCTCTTTTCGCACAACGTCCTTCATGTTCGGATTTAATCTCCGCTGGGGCTGAATCACCGGTTTCTTGCCTTCTTCGATTCGGATCTTGTGCATGCAGTAGGAGGGGCTGATCCCCTTGATATCTGCAATCGTCCAGGCGATTGCTTCCTTATGCTCTCGCAATACTTCTAGCAGTTTCTGCTCCTGTTCCTGAGATAAACGAGACGAAACAATTACGGGCAGAGTACTATTTTCACCAATATAAGCATACCTGAGATGGCTTGGGAGCGGCTTCAGCTCCAGTGCGGGTGGATCCTTGAGTGACGGGACCAGAATCATCTTTTGCCCGCCGTCTCCGTCCCGGTGCAAAGTGGTCCAGTCCTCGGCTCTCATGGCGTGTTCGCACCGAGTCTTCTCCTTTTCTTCCCCGTACATGCTGTCGATCTCTTCCCATAATTGGTCCATCTCCTCGTTTTCCCAGCCTTCGTCCACCACATCAATAGCAAAGATGTCCTCGTGGTCGTAGTAATTTGGCAGTTGCAGATTTTTGAAAACGTTGAATTTCACTTTTTCCTCGTTGATCTGCATGGTCAGCTCCCCGCTCTTGCAGTTTATCATTGCTTCGCCCGTGGCCAAGAACGGCCTGCCAAGTATGAGCGGTACCTCCCCTGCCTCCATGTCCAGGATGACGAATTCTGCTGGACAAATAAGCTCGCCGACCTTGACCAGAATATCCTCGATAACCCCGTAGGCCTGTTTTACGGACCTGTCTGCCATCTGCAGCATGATTCTGGTGGGTCGGGGTTCACCGACTTTCAAACTTTTGAAAATCGTCAATGGCATCAGGTTGATGCTGGCCCCTAGGTCACACAGAGCCTTTCCTGTGTAAGCGTTCCCTAGGGTAACCGGTATAACGAAACTGCCAGGATCCTTTCTCTTCCTCGGTAGCCCATTCTTCACACAATTGCTCACTTCTGCCGTCAGGTTTATGGTCTCGAAATCGCTCATTCGCCTCCTCCCATACAAGATGTCTTTGAGGAATTCGGCGTAAGTGGGCATCTTAGCCAAAGCCTTAGCAAAAGGTATGTTAATCTGCAGCTGCTTGAACATCTCGAGAAACCTGGCGTAGTCCTTGCTGTCATCCCTCTTTCGTGTTCGTAAGGGGTACGGGACCTCCTTGGAGACGGGTACAGTTTCTGCACCTGTCTCGTTCTGCACTGCATCCTGCTCAACCGAGCCCTTCGGCTGGGGGCGATCGACTGTGCTGTTATCCTGGCCCGACAAGTTGCGTTCTACTTCTTTTGAATTTTCTGCACGTGCGTGGCTGGGATACGGTGGATCCTGCAGTGCCAATCCACTTCGAGTGGAGATAGCATTGATCTGAGCCCGTGGATTATTTACTGTGTTCGAGGGTAGGTTTCCTGGCTGTCTCTCCGTTAGCTGCTGTGCTAACTGCCCCACCTGTACTTCCAAAGCGCGCAGTGACGTTTTGGTTGTCTGCATATCTGCCGTCAAGGTGTCCATGTGCTTGAACCGGGACTCCATAGTCTGGAACATGGACTTGATCTCTTTCATCTGAGCGTCGTACTGCTGTGCTGACGGGACTGACTGAGCCTGCTGGGCCGGGGCAGCCTGCTGGGCTGGTGGCCTGTGCTGGAATCCCGGTGCATAAACTGCTGCGTTCGGGTTTCCGTACCGAAACCCGGGATGGTCTCTCGTACCCGGTCGGTACCGGCTCGGGTCCCACTGTTGCTGTACGTAATTGGTATCTTCAGTCCTTATCTCCTCAATGGCCGTGTCCAGATCCGGTTCCTCGACTGCAGCGACAGTCTTCTTATCCGAGTAGACTTTCGTGACCAAGTCATGAACGATCCTGGCCAGATTGTCTATCCGGTCATCCTCTGCAGGCTCGGCTCTTGCCGCCATCCTGCGATCGTCAAACAGTCGGGTGTCCTGCTTGGCCAACTGCTTCATCAGGTCATACGCACCTTCTTTGTCCACGTGATACAAGAAGTTTCCACCGGCCTCTCTGTCAATCCTGTCGGCGTTCTCCCTGTCTAGGGCATGGTAGAAAACCTGCAGGATTTTCGCGTCTCCAAAACCGTGGTTCGGGCACCGTTTGACCAATCTCATGAGCCTGTCCCATGCGTCCACCACCGTCTCTTCCATCTTCTGTCTGACTGACAGGATCTCGCTCTGTAACTGTATGACTCGGGAGGCGGGATAGAACTTTGCCAGAAAATCCGTGACACACTCCTCCCATGTGGTGATGGATCGGGGTGGTCGGGATTCAAGCCAGTCTTTGGCTACTCCATAAAGACAGTACGGAAATAAGATCAACATGAGTGCCTCTGCTTCTACCCCCTTGTATCTGACCTTGTTGCAGTAATCTTCGAATTTCCCGATAAAATCGTTCGGGTCTTCGTCGGCCCTGCCATGAAACGGGCAGAGAGTTTGTACCGTCTGGATGGTGGATGGTTTGATGTCAAAGTGCTCAGCGGTGATCTCGGGCACCACGATGGCTCGCTCATGCCCCCCGGTGGGGACTTCGAAATTTTCCACCAACGCCTTCCCAGATCGGTTATATGTTCTCTGGTTGCTTCGGGCAGCAAGTCCCGCTGTGACAAGCTCCTCAATGTACCGCGCCATCTGGGCTGGGGTACGTGTCTCTCGTTCCTGTCCACCGGCTTCGGTGTTCTCGGGTGGATCTCTCTGGTTGGTTGCCATCCTGCTTTCTCGGTTTCTGCGGTTCTGTTCGGTATACAGTTTTTCCGGGTTGTCGAGTGGTGACACCAAATCGCGAGGCAATCTGGGCATCAACTAAACAGTCCTGAAAACGCAGATTCAAAAACGCAGTGAGATAAAAAGAAAAATAACAAAACTGAAAATAAATAAAAACTCAGAAAACTAATTCTGACTACTAAATAGACCCCAAAAAGTCCCCGGCAACGGCGCCAAAAACTTGATGCGCAAACTAACGTGCTATCGCAAGTGTACGAATCTTGTAGTACCGGGTGCAATTAGACTCGGATGATCGTTCCCACGAGGACTGTTTCGGGTTTACTTACGTTGTCAGTTTCGGTTTTCCAAGAGTAGTAACCAGGAGGAGTAGGTTGTGATTATAATGACTAAACTAAAAACAGGAATTAAAAACGTAAACGTAAATATTTTTTGTGACGTTTTCTGAAATAAGCTGAATCGGTTGTAACGATATTAGATAAAGACTAGGCTCCAGGATCCCCTATGGTTTCTACAGATTTCAGTTTTACGTTCGATTATGAAAACACTCAGCAATTTCGATATCTGTGCAACGTACCAGTTGTGCAGCAACTTTTCAGATTCCACACGTAATCCCGATCCTGCAGACTTTCGGTTTCTTGTTAAGCTGCCTAAGTCTGCAGTCTCGGTATAATCCTGTTAGGGTGTCTAACCTGTCCGAATGGCCCGGGTCAGATTCTCTAACAGTTGGTCTCACGTTTTTCGATGCTAGCCCTATCTCACTTTCTCTGGTCGGTCTATCAGGGTAAGGTACTAAATCCCGGTTTTTCTTCCTAACCCTAACTTGACGTTTTCACCTACAAGCTCGGGTCTATAGCAATCCTGGGTGATCAATCCTATCATGCATATATGATAATAATCAAAACCAGAATAACAGATACAATTGCTGAATTAAGATAATCATCATGAATCCATAAACGTAGTAATCATAAAATCTGAGTACGAAACCCTAGGTTCACCGAGAACCTAGGTGAGAAGTTTAGCTACGACTAGACATAGTACAAAACGCAGTTTCTGAATATAAAGAGAGAGAACGAAATCAAACTAAGTCTTCGAATCTCGAATCGCGCTTTCGTGCTCTCCGTGAATGCTCTGACTTGCCCTTCGGTTGTGCTGAGAATTGTGTTGTGTCTCCGTGTTTTCAAAACGAGTCTGGAGGAGTCTTTAAATAGTGCTGTTTCCTGAAAACGCTCGCGCCCGAAATTACGGAATCTGCCATCGGTCCACCGTCTTTGACCAAAAGTCAAAACTGGCTGCGTATATACGCAGGGTTGCGTATATACGCAACCAGGGCCCAACAACCCACCCCCATCTCCCTCCCTGCCTGCGTATATACGCAAGGCTGCGTATATACGCAGGCGGCTGCGTATATACGCAGGCTGCGTATATACGCAGGCAGGGGGTGGAGATGTGGGCCCCACTTGGTCCTTTGGTGGGCCAGGTTTGGTCCCCTTGGTCCCACTCTTCTGCCTGACGTTCCCGGTTTGCCTCTTCGGTGTTCTCCTGCTTTTCCGTGTTTCCGTCGTGTCCCGGTCTTGTGCACGTTTCCCGATACGGTCCCGGCACGCTTCCCGATGCACCTCCCGAACCTGTTCCTGAAAATGCGACACGAACGAAAACCCGCGATCATATCCAAATATAGCAAAAATAAGCAGAAATCCAGCAAGTACAAATAAACGTCTCGTTCTAGATTCCCGAGGCATTCTAAGGCATTTTCCGGCAAAAACCGCTAATTCCGACACAAATACTCGTGAAATCAGGCTAAAAGATAACCCCTAATTGGTCGTATCAAACTCCCCACTACGAGTTATCGGTGAGACCTACTTGAGGGGTATTTGTGTCATAAATGAGCGTTTTAGCCAGATTTCAGCCCGGATTAGCCTCGGAATTCACGACTTACTGTTTTGAGCTTCTTTATGCATAACTGCTTTATTTCACGCATTTTGAGATATGATCATGGGTTTTTGTTCGTGTTGTCTATGCAACAACATGATTTGCGCAGGAGCCGGAATGAAGCAAGATTGCAGGGGCGAGAGCCGAGAGAGCTGAAAACGCCAGAACCGAGAATGACCGGGATGCGCTCGGTTGACAATATCTTGAGCTCTACTTGGAGTTTTGAAGTGAAACCAGCGGCAGAAGAAAAAAGACGTCAAGGGCTTTCCGAAAACAGGTTATAATGCTGAAATGGAGTCCTGTCGAAAAACCGTCTCCTGTTTAGTGTGGGTCCCAGACAGGCCACGCCCAAGTAAAGAGTCTCGGTTCCCGGTGCCCGGAGCCGTGAGCAACTATTTCATGTTCGTGACGATTTCCGGGACAATTCTGACCCAGGGGTATTTTGGTCATTTTGGCATCGGACCCGGGTTTTCGGAATTCGAGTTTGGATTTTGGCGCCCAGATTCAGTCAGCAGTCTTTCTAGGACCAGAGTCAGGATTGGGCATAATTTGGAGCGCTTCTGACCCAGTGGTATTTTGATAATTTTGACAAGTTTCGGGTCAAAGCGCAGTCCGAGTAGAGAGGGTTCAGAAACTTGCCAGAATGAAGACATGAAGTGAAACAACCCTGGAACCTACAGTTCCTTGCTAGCAAAACAATACGAAAATCCAAGTGCACTTATTGAAATAAACCGGAGAAATCCTCCAATAATAGTTTTGAAAGAAATAAAGAACATTGTTCAAATCTAAATTCCGAAATAAAAGCTTCCTAGATAAATGAAATAGTTTCCTAGCTGCCTGATCCTAATCTTCAGTTCACGTGCGCGCGTTTCCCCCACTTTATTCATAACCTGCGGGTTTTCAAATAGCAACAGCCGACCGCAGAAAACGTTTATCAGTAAAAACTGAGTAAGCATATACCACAACATGTAAAACAAGAGTTTTGGCTAAAAGACTGGATCACAATATAACTGAAGTAACTTCACATTTAATCATTAGTTGAGCTGAGGCGTATTAGAGCCCAGCGGGTAAAGAATGCCCACAGAGAGGTCACGCTGCAATAAATAATAATTAAGGTACCTCTCGGGATATCACAGTCCATCCCAATTCGCCCTGAACTAACTATGAGACCTTAAGTGTCGACACCCCTATACCGTAGTGACCTACACTGGCATAAGTAGTACTCAATAGCTTTCACAATAAACATAGGGAATCGCCTACATGCTTCCCTGGCCGTAGCCATAATACAAAGGAGACTCGCCGACATGCGTCTCCGACCGTAGCCTTCACACGCATCCTTTGTACATCGCCCCATATCATTTATCGTTCATTAATATATCACATGATCATTCTAGTAACCACAAGTAACCGCATACTTTTCAAAGATATACTCGCAATAGAGATTTCAAAATTCAAAGTTTAAGACGGTTGCACGATACACAAGTAACACACGCCAAACACATTTTGATAGTTGAAGATGTTGTGCATATAAACTTACTTGGATAGAAGAGAGATCGTCACACGAAAGCAAGTACGGAATTACTCGTAGTACGGGTCCTCAACGAACTCGCCTCCTACGAACTCGGAATCTACAATAGCAAACGTTCCTAATCAACATATTGCTAATACTACAATAGTTCACACAATCCTATATGCAATGCAATGCAAGTGTAACCCTACTAATCCCCCACACGGAAATATAATAGCTATCAACATATGTTTAGAAATTAATTTGATAAAGAAGAATAGTTGTTATAAACTTAATAACTAAAATTGAAATTAAGAAATTTCTACTAAAACATGGGCATATTATTTAATGTAAGTGTCGCATTAATTTAAACGACTATTTATTTAAACAAACAACTTGTTTGAAAACTGTTATTAATAATAGCTTAAAACTCATTTGCTTTTATTAAATGTAAGTTGATACAAGATGCTAACAAACGAGACAAAAGAAATTACACTTCATATATCTACAAAAGTACTAATTAACTAGTTTATTAAGAAAATACACTTATACTTTATTGAAAAATATTATTTTAAATAAATTATTAAAAATGATATTTTATTCTTCCGAAAACAACTTATTAGTGTTATAAATAATGAAATAAAACTTCGGTTTATATATTAATTAAACAAGAATCCATACTACAAATGAAGCTCTTATTATAACAAAATATTTTTGTGAAAGACATTAACTCCCCCTTTAGTTTCATAAAGTACTAACAGTGCCCCAAAAGCTTTCAGAAGTAACACTCGGTTACCCCATACAAAACTTTCTCGAGCAACACTATCACCCCTCTTCTGCAACCCAATTCAACTCACAAATTCTCACACAAACCCAATGTTCTCTTTACCAACAAGTATAAAGTATGGATTGAACAATACTAAGCACCTATTAGAGGTATATGGAGTGAAACAACAACAACATCAAAAGTTTATTTGGATTACCAGTTGAAGGGGACGGAGAAGGAACAGGGCGCCGATGGCGGCGACGGCGACTTGGCTCGGTGCTACCGCTGCTACTGCAGCTTTGTCGGAGGCAGAGAGACTCGTCGGAGAGGCCGACGGAGGGAGGCGGACCAGCGGCTGAGTCGCCGGAGATGGGTTCGGCCTGGGCTCCGGTCGATTTCGTCGGCTGGTTGCTCGGGGAAGAACAGAGCAGAGAGAGAGAGAGACGGCTGTGAGTTGTTGGTGGAGATTTCGAAACTTTAACAGGGGTATTTATAGGCGGTGAAAGAGGAATTGGAGGTGGAAGAGAAGTCCGACGACGGTGGTGTTTGGGTGTGAAACGGGGATTGAAATTGGGCGAGATTCGGATCCGTGTGAGAGTCGAATTCATCTTTCGGTAAGATAGGGAGTGAATTGAGGCGAGAATTGAGTCACGGGGGTGGTGTTTGGAGACGGTGAGGGCGTGGCGGTGTTGGAGTCGGAGAAATCGCCGGGGAATTACATCTCCTGGTAAGAGATGAGGTTGGGGAAGAAGAAATGAGAAGTGATCCGGTGTGGCAGTCACACGGGTCGCTGCGGTGGCTGGTTACGTAATAATCAATTAAAACGCGACATTTGGAAACGATAAAAATGTTATACGACCCACAACTTTTAATAACTAAAAACTTATCTAACTTTCACAAAAATAATATATAACATAAAAGTTCAATATTATTATTTTTCTATATATATATATATAAAATAAAATATATGACTCATTAAAAATAATAAAATTACTTCTATAATTCCTACTAACGCCCCCAAAATATTCAATAATCTCCTAAAAATACCTCAAAAATTACGAGGTATTAAATGAAGCTGCTGCCTGCACGGCACGCAGGCCGAGAGCAAGAGGAAAGAGAAAACTGGAGTCAGGCAAGCCAGAAGACCCCTGTCTGCGGTAGCCACGCAGCAGGGACGCAGACGGTACTACATCCGAGGCAGTTTCGGCCAGTGGCAGTTCCGTAATTTCGGGCAGTTTTTTGGAAGCTTCTCAAGCACTATATAAAGGAACGTCCAGAGCTCGTTTTTAACAGAATACACCCAAGGAGAATTCAGAGCATCCTCGGTGAGCACATGAGCGCGAATCCAGAATCCCCTACACTCGTTTGATCTCACTATCTCTTTGTTTCAGAACATTGTTATTTAATTATGTCCCTTAGTAGCTAAACCTTTTACCTAGGTTCTCGGTAAACTTATGGTTTCGTACTCATATATTGTTCTATGTTTTGGTTATGAATTCAAAATTGCAGTTTCTTAATATCAGCAACTTTATTCGTTATTCTGTATTTGAATTTTACTGTTTATGCATGATCGGAGTAGCTAACCAGGATTGCTACAGACTCGACCCGGTAGGTGAAAACGTCTGGTTAGGGTCAGGAAGAGAAGACATAATTTAGCACCTTACCCCCATGGGCCGACTAGCTAAGGGGAGATAGGATTAGCCTAAAAACGTTTGACCAACTGTTAGAGAATCTAACCCAGGCCTTTAGGACAGGTTAGAAACTCTAGCAGACTTAGAACGAGACTGCAGACTTAGGCAGCTTAACAGGAATCCGAAAATCTGCAGGATCGTCATAGTGTGCGGGAATTGAAAGACTACTGCACAACTGGTACGTAGCACGAATAACAACTGCTGTGTGTTTTTATATCAAACTCGAATGACAATCTGAAGAGACCTAGGAGATCCTGAAATCTAGTATTTTAAACTCTAGTTTTGCAACCTAAAGCAATATTCAAGAAAACGTCTACAAAAATATTTACTTTCAGTTACTTATTCAAGTACTTAGATTGTAATCATAATCTCAACTCCTCCTCCTTTATACACTATGATAGTTAAACCCGACTGTTAGAAAAAACCTGAAATCGTCCTCATAAGAACGATAATCCGAGTTGATATACACCCGTATTACCTGATTCGTACACTTGCGACAACACGCTAATTTGCCTGTCAAAGAACAGGAGAACGAAGGTAAAATGAAGCTCAGAAAACCTATTCAGGAGCACAACTCATCAATCATGACAAAAATGAGAGTTGAAAACCTTACTCAAAGGAGTTACTGTTGCCATTTTACGATACTGAAAAACTTACAAGAAACTTACAAGATGTACCCAGACACTTGAAATATTAAAGAAGTAACGAGAACACAAATACAAGAGCTGAACACTCAAAACAAAGTCCCTCGTTGCTCATGTAAGAGCACCAAAACGGAGACACTCGTACGTATACATACACATCTAATACATCAGCAATCTTCCTAGTGGTGGTGACCGCCGGGAAGCTTCTCCTTGATCTTATCCATGATTCCCTTCTTCTCATGATGTACCACCTGATCCTTCATCATCCCAGAAAGCCCATGATGCTGCTGACCACCACCGCCCATGCCGCCGCCATGGTGCCCACCGCCCATAGCATCACTAATCATAGCGCCCACACCGCCACCTGTCCCTGTAGTCCCAGACGTGCCATGGTGACCGCCGCCAAGAGCATCACCAATCATACCGCCCACACCGCCGCCAGTCCCATATGTTCCGTGGTGCCCGCCGCCAAGAACACTACCAAGCGCACCGCCAACACCACCGCCGCCGCCCATGTGATGTCCACCGCCTGCGCCATACCCACTTTGATCACTGCCAAGTCCGCCGCCAGTGCTGTAGCCACTCAGCTGGTCGCCGCCGACTCCGGGGCCTGCAGGATAAGCTCCGGTACTGGAGCCCATTACGCCGTCGCTTCCGGTGCCGGTTCCGTAGTCTCCCATGGTGCCTTGAGTGCGCACAGGGTTGCCGTACTCGTCGGTCTGCTGTGCCGGAGCACCGTACTGGTTCTGGTAATGAGACATTTTCCGGTGACTGAAAAACTTGGTAGAGTTAGGGTTTGTTAGTAATTGGTTTACGAGTGTAGTAGAATGAGTAAGTTGGATGGGATAAGATAACCCTGGAATATACAATTCCCTTTATAGAGAATGAAAGTGAAGGTGATAAGAGTGTTACGTGGTGGATCGGGCAATGGTCAGTCCCATAGTGAAGTTAAGTTGTGACACGTTTTCAGTTTTATAGGCTAAGGTGTCGTTACGAATAGCCGACACGTGTATTTCTTTCACAGATATAACAATTCTATCAAACTCTTATGTACGGGAGGCTCGAACTAAGTCACCTGGAGCGGGAGCGAGAACGGGAGCGAAAGCGGGAGCGGGAGCGCGAAAGCGATAAATTCTACAAAAGTTGTATTTGAGAGCGTCATGAGAGCGCGTATATAAAGTATATATTTAATAAAATTTTAGATATTAACATATGATATATTGACTTTTTTGTATAATCCAGATTTTTTGGCAATAACTAGAAAGCTTATATATGAAACTAGAACCTCGTATAGTGGAAAATATAATGCATTCCAGTTTGAGTGAGTGTTAGCCATGAGAACTTAACATACATTGAGACAGGAGGCTACCTCGGTAATGCGTTGACTGTGTCATTTTAGTTAAAATTTTAGTTGGACTTAGTTCAAATTGGTTTTATAACTTAATAGTGAGATCCATTGCTACAAAGTACAGAGCGTTTGGTGAAAGCGCGCTCTAGAATTTTGAGAGCGAGGATTATAGGCAAATTCGAGCTGAAAGCGTCGGAGCGAGGATTGGGAGCGGGAGCGAAGCCCCTCCTAGAGGTTTTAGGTGATCTAGGGCTCGAACCGACGCAATGAATTGGCTAATAAATAGTTGTTGCATAATTTTTTTTTTATTATTAAAATAATAGACATGACGCTCGGTAAAACATTAGGATTATAAATTTATGTAATGTTGAGATCGTAATACTCTGAAAATCATGTCGATACAGTTAAAAAAACTGATATCCCTTGTCGATTGCAGATAAGGCTACAGCATGTACGACAAAGTAGCTGAGAATACACGATCATTCCTCAAGGAAAAGAATGCGCGATCATGTTCAGAAAATGTGTATCAAAACAAAAATTGAATGGCGACGTGGCTATTGGATGATGTTCTTAGACTGTGTTTGTAGCAGATGTGAATCTCTAGCTTGATCGCCAAACCGACTATCATCGAACCAACTCATTTAGGATTATCCACTGTAATTATTTTTCGATCAAAACTTAGGAACTACATCTATATTATAAATTAGGACGGTTGACTTTAATATGTCTTTTAGACCGTTAGATTGAATTAATCCCAGCCATTAGATCCCACCTACCACTCTCTTAACTACCCGTTATTTAACTACCGACTTAACTACCCTCTCATTTTATCATAATTACTAGGGGATTGCTCGTGCCCGAGGGCACTACCCCAAAAACACGTTTCACCTATTGTAAAGACATGAATAAAATAAAAAATTTATCTACAAACAAGGGCAGAAAATGAAAACAACATAAATAATTGTAGAAATAATCAGGAATAAAGGAAGCCAATTTTTTATATAATTATGATAAAATGAGTGGGTAGTTGAGTGGGTTGTTAGGGGGTGATAGGTGAGATCTAAGGGCTGGGGTTAATTCAATCTAACGGTCTAAAAGACATTTTAAAGTCAACCGTCTTAATTTATAATATAGATAAAAAGTGACTTCATTTGTTCCTGATTATTTAATACAATTATTTATGACATTACAATAAGTGAAACGTGTTTTTGGAGTAGTGTCTTCGGACACGGGCAATCCCCTAGTCCATAAATGATAGTACAACCAGATTTCGAGTACAATGACAACGCCTGAAGACCTTCACTACTGTAGCAGAACACAACTACATACCGAACCCACCCATTTAAACTTGATTGAACTAAAACCTAAAAAAGCTAATGGGTTGAGACAACAACATACTACTCAGTTCCCTCTCTTCCTACCCATTAGGACTATTGTCACTATTCACCGGGTCACTTTGACCAGGTGATTTGGATAGCAATATGATACAATTTTTTGATAATTTTTTGATGGTGTTGTAGAGTAAAAATTGTTCTATAATACGGTGAAAAAATTATCAAAAAATTGCATCGTTTTGCGATCCAAATCACCTGGTCAAAGTGACTCAGATACGAGTCAAAAAGTCACAATGGGTAGGAAGAGAGGGAACGGAGGTGGTAATACATAACAAAAGCCCATCACGAGAGACTAACTTAACCCAAAATCTAAAACAGAAACATCATGACCCAAGTTGCACATAACAAGCCCAAGACATCAACCTATTTGGACCATTAAGACCCTAGCCACCCACTAGCCTTATCTCAACTACCAGGTTATGGAGATTTTTTTTAGTGATGGGCTACTATAAAGGAAAGAAAAATACATAGCTTTATATTTTTAAGATATTTACAAAAGAAGATAAATATGATGAAAACAAAAAATTGTTCAAATGAAACCCAGAATGAAAAGAGGAGACTGAGAATTAGAGGACAAAAGGAGGGAGAGATTAAGAGATGTGTGTTATGTGGATAAGTATTGTGATTTCAAAAACCTGTTATTGGTGCGAATGAGGGTAAAATGATCTTTGACAAATTTTTTTTTTTTTTGGTAATACAGCAAGCTAAACAACTACACAATCATTCTAATACAACCATGACCACTTAGGTCAAAACTAACAAACTGGGAACAAAAATAAGGAGGAGTCCAATACATCTGCCTAACCGTGAAAGAAGGATCACAATACTTAGCCATAGCATCTGCCACATAATTGCATTCCCTCCAAATCTTCCGGAGAACAGTATTTGTCTGCTGCAAGAGTTCTCTAATCCTCACAATCAGCAACCAGAATGGAGAAGAAGAGCCACCATTAACAATCAAATCCACAGCTGAAGCAGAGTCAGTTTCTAATACTGCACCATGAACACCTTGATATCTCAAAATCTTCAAACCTTCAAGAATGGCCCAGACCTCTCCATGATAAACAGCAGTGGAAGTGATGCACACATGACTACCCCATAGCCAGCCACCATCACCATTTCTACACACACACCCCACTGCCAACAGAGAAGAACCCAGCATATAACCACAATCCACATTAACCTTCAAACCATTACTGGGCCTCTCCCAATAAACCCAGAGAGGTTTCTGAGGTATCTGAGTGACATTTAACTGCAAAGTTTTCAACACAGCAGCAGCTCTACTGATGATAGAATACACATTCAGAGTAGGAGGACAAGACATATCACCATGAGACCACTTGTTATGAGCAAACCAAATCTCAATAGCAGAGAAGATGAACAGCAGATTCCAAGGGACATGAACTTTACTCAAAGCAGAATTTTGCAAATTAGAATCTAACCAGTCAAGAAGAGATAGGGAGAAGAAATTACCAATCTGCCCCCCCACTTTTTGAAAAAGACAATTCCACACCTTAGAGGCCCACACACAATCCCTAATTGCATGAATGGAAGATTCCACTTCAGCTCCACAAATCAAACAAACAGGAAGGGTAAAATGAGTATTGTGATTTCAAAAACCTGTTATTGGTGCGAATGAGGGTAAAATGATCTTTGACAATTTTTTTTTTTTTTTTTGGTAATACAGCAAGCTAAACAACTACACAATCATTCTAATACAACCATGACCACTTAGGTCAAAACTAACAAACTGGGAACAAAAATAAGGAGGAGTCCAATACATCTGCCTAACCGTGAAAGAAGGATCACAATACTTAGCCATAGCATCTGCCACATAATTGCATTCCCTCCAAATCTTCCGGAGAACAGTATTTGTCTTCTGCAAGAGTTCTCTAATCCTCACAATCAGCAACCAGAATGGAGAAGAAGAGCCACCATTAACAATCAAATCCACAGCTGAAGCAGAGTCAGTTTCTAATACTGCACCATGAACACCTTGATATCTCAAAATCTTCAAACCTTCAAGAATGGCCCAGACCTCTCCATGATAAACAGCAGTGGAAGTGATGCACACATGACTACCCCATAGCCAGCCACCATCACCATTTCTACACACACACCCCACTGCCAACAGAGAAGAACCCATCATATAACCACAATCCACATTAACCTTCAAACCATTACTGGGCCTCTCCCAATAAACCCAGAGAGGTTTCTGAGGTATCTGAGTGACATTTAACTGCAAAGTTTTCAACACAGCAGCAGCTCTACTGATGATAGAATACACATTCAGAGTAGGAGGACAAGACATATCACCATGAGACCACTTGTTATGAGCAAACCAAATCTCAGTAGCAGAGAAGATGAACAGCAGATTCCAAGGGACATGAACTTTACTCAAAGCAGAATTTTGCAAATTAGAATCTAACCAGTCAAGAAGAGATAGGGAGAATAAATTACCAATCTGCCCCCCCACTTTTTGAAAAAGACAATTCCACACCTTAGAGGCCCACACACAATCCCTAATTGCATGAATGGAAGATTCCACTTCAGCTCCACAAATCAAACAAACAGGAAGGGCAATAATACCCCTCTGAGCTTTCAAACTCTGAGTACACAGTCTATCCTGTCTGAGGAGCCACAAAAAAGTTTTCCACCTTTCAAAACCAGAGCATCTCCATATATTTTTCCAACTAGAGGACACAGCACCCATAGACTCCTTTTCTCTTATGGATTTATAAGCAGAAGAGACAGTGAATTTACCTGAATGATCAGCAACCCAGATTAGGCCATCCTCCTCCTCATGGTCAATCTGCAAACTACAAGAGTCTAATAAATCCAACACCAAAGGAGGAAGATAAAGAGAGAGAGCACCCCAATTCCACCCCAGATCTGCATCCCAATAATCAGCCACCTTTTTTAGCAGAGTGTCATCATCAAGAGGTAGGAGAGCAACACTACATAAAGGAAAATTACCAATCCATTTATCCACCCAAAACAGGGAGGATCTACCATTCAGAACCCTCTTACCAGCACCAGCACAAACAGCTTTATAGCAACAATACAGCTGCTTCCAAACCCTAGAAAGATGATTCTTAGGGGAAGCCTTGCCATATTTCAGCCTCAGAATTTGAGCCCAAATAGCATTATCTCCAGACATGACCCTCCAAGCAGCCTTCCCCATCATAGCTAAATTGAAACTCTCCAGATGTCTAAGACCTAGGCCACCCCTCTCTTTTGGCAACCTGACAGTACTCCAATTAATGAGATGAAGCTTTTGCTTGTCTGCAGAACCACCCCACAAGAATCTCTGGCAAGCTTGATCAATTTCTTTCACAGATTTCTTAGGAAGTAAGGTGGTTTGCATAGCATAAGCAGGCAATGCCTGGACCACTGATTTCAACACAACAATTCTGCCAGCCAGAGAGAGTTGAGAAGCTGTCCACCCACCAAGTTTTAACCTGACTTTATCCACAAGAAATTGAAACTGTTTGTGAGAAGACCTCCCATAACATAAAGGCATACCTAAGTGAAGACCCAAATTGTGAGTGAGGCCAATGCCCACCCTAGAGCTGAGTCTCTGTGCTTGGCTTGGCCATTAGAGAGACAAGGTGCCACCAACATCTTAGATTTATCAAAATTGATTGCTTGCCCTGTATCATCACAGAATTCCTTAAGTACCTTCCTCATGACTCTCATTTGCTTGTAAGTTCCTACACCAAAGAGTAATAAATC
This sequence comes from Linanthus parryae, assembly GCA_023055425.1. Taxonomy (NCBI): domain Eukaryota; kingdom Viridiplantae; phylum Streptophyta; class Magnoliopsida; order Ericales; family Polemoniaceae; genus Linanthus; species Linanthus parryae. The sequence goes on from JALGPY010000007.1 coordinate 42,957,972, forward strand.
ATCTGCAAAGAAGAGGTGAGAAATGTGAGGGCCTCCTCTTGCACTTCTCAACCCCTTCCATTCCCCTCTATCCACAGAAGCTTGGATTTTCTGAGCCAACAACTCCATGGTAAGCAAGAAAAGATAAGGGGAGATAGGATCTCCCTGTCTCAAACCTCTCTCTGGGCTGAATTCTTCTAACTGGGCACCATTCCAAAGAACTCTAAAAGAAGTTGTTCTCACTGAATCCACGATAAGAGATACCCAATTCTGAGGAAGGTTCATCTGAGAAAGAACAGTTTCAATAACAGCCCATTTAACCCTATCATAAGCCTTGGCTAGATCAATTTTGATTGCCACACCACCCTTCCTGCTTTTCATAGAATGGAGAACATGAAACATTTCTTGAGCAAGCAAAATATTATCACCAGCCTGCCTACCAGGTAAAAAGCTGAACTGGAAAGGATGTATGATTTTTTGGAGAAAAGGCCTTAACCTGTGAGTGAGTAGTTTGGTAATGATTTTCAAAGAAACATTACACAAACTAATTGGCCTCAACTCACTGAAGGAAGAAGGGTGATCCACTTTAGGGATGAGCACTAACAAGGTCTGATTTATACCAACTGGAAGAGAACCAGTATCCACTGCTTGCTGAACCATAAGAACAATATCAGGACCCACCACCTTCCAATTTGATTGATAGAAAATGGGAGGCACACCATCTGGACCTGGGCTCTTAAAACTACCCATATCCATAACAAATTTCTTAACTTCAGCAGCAGTAATAGGGGCAGCAAGAGCAGCCTTCTCAGCTGCTGACAAAACACCTCCACCCCATTGACCTTGACAAACCCCAGGGTCAGGGTCTTCATAAATTGCTTTAAAATGTTTAGTGACTTCCAAGCTAAGAGTGTTGGAATCATCACACCAATCCCCATTACTTAATTTCATCACATGAAACTTCCCCATTCTTCTCTTAGCCACTGTAGAAAGATGAAAATATTTGGTGTTCCTATCACCAAGAAGCTGCTTAGACACTCTAGCGTTTTGAAACCAAAAAGCCTCTTCCTGAGCAAGCACCAAATGGATAATCTCTTGCAGTTCCAGCTCCAAGTTTCTAAAGAAAGCATCCTCCCTCTTAGCAAGAACTTTCTGAACCCCCAAAAGTCTTGCAATCAGCCATTTCTTTTTTCTGAAAATGTTGCCAAACACATTATGATTCCAAGATTTGAGCTGTCCAGTAATATCAGCAATAGCAGAAGCAATATGGGTCAGACTCTTCCAATGTTGTTCAATAATATCAAAGAAAGAAGGTTCATAGAACCACATAAGCTCCATTCTAAAAGGTCTTAACTGTGGAGGGGGAATATCAGCACCTTGAGTATCAATGAGCAGGGGGTGGTGGTCAGAACACAACCTGACCAAGTGAGTAACCCTGGCTTCAGGAAAGAGGAGACACCAGCTCTCATTAGCTAAAGCTTTGTCAATTCGTTGCTTAATGAGACCACAAATACTCCTAGAGTTGGACCAAGTGAAAGCAGGACCCTCAAACCCTAGATCACTTAAATTGCAGCTACTAAACACAGCCAGGAGTTTATCACAGCTCCTAGAGTTGACAGGTCTACCACCACTTTTCTCATTTGCAGAGACCACCTGGTTAAAATCCCCAGCAACAAGCCATGGGAGATTGAAGTTTTGAGCCACATGCTTGAGAAAACTCCAAAGATCCTCCCTAGTAGAGGCAGAAGGGTTTGCATAAACAGCTCTGAAAAGCCACTCAGCTTGATTAGACCATTTAACAAGCCCAGTAATGGATTGATCATTAGTAGCCACAACTTGGACATCAACCACATTACTGTTCTAGAACAGCCAAAAACCACCTGCAAAACCCTGGGCCTCTACTACTTCAACCTTATCAAAGGACGAACGTCTGCACAACTGTGCAGTATGAGAACCAGGAACCCTAGGCTCAACAAGAACTAGAACTTCAGGACTATAAAGTCTACATACCTCCAAAATGGCTCTAACTGTCTCAGGGTTACCCACACCCCTACAGTTCCACGTAATAATCCGCATTGGACTATTGTTGAATAGGGGGATCGGCGAGCGACCCAGTTCCTCCACCGACGGCAGCGGTGCCCCTGACAACTCCTCCACCATCCGTAACAATACTCTGGTCCGAATTGGTAGCGAGAGCCGCATCTCTGTCGACCACACCGGTTCGATGGGGGGGGTTGAAGAATCTTTGTAGGCCAAAATCGACCTGGTTGATCCACGGATGCACCACCGTGAGGTTGGGTCTGTGCCAGCCTTCTCCCACCATCAGCTCCACCGCATCCAGCACCAAACGAGAACGAAGGGGATCAATTGGCAACATCGCAACCACGTTGCTGAGAATTCAAGCAATTTTGATCCAATTTTGCTAACGGGGAGCGTAATTGGGGATTAGGGTTCTTCCCAAAATTAGGGTTCTTAGTACCCCCTTTTGGTGGGAACACTTTACCCACATTACCCTTACTAGCTCCAGTTAGGCCTTTCGAGGACTGGGCCTTCGAAGAGGAAGCAGGCCCACGAGAATCATGAAGGCCCAGTTGAAAATCACCAGGCCCACCATCCTGACCCAACGGGGCAAACCGTGAACCAGATGGGGCTCCATCTAAATTGAGAACACCCGACCCGGCACGCTGAGTTGACTCAACCGAATTCTGGATCTGACTCGTCCCCTGAGCCACCTTCTCTTTCCCTTTCGCCGCCGGAGACTTCTTCTTCCGATACCGAGCTATCATCCAGGCACCGAACTTCTGCTTCTGAGAAGTACTCCCTCCTTCACCCTGAGACTCATCAACCATCACGTTAAGACCACCGCCATCCACCGTATCCCCAGGTCCCGGCGCCGGAGGAGTCAACGAAGGACACCCTTCCTTCTTATGCCCAAACACACCACAATGAAAGCAAATTTGATGTAAACCTTCATACTCCACTCCAATACTCTTACCATTAATATCCAGAGACAGAATTAGACTCTTAGAGAGGTCAATTTCCACACAAATACGAGCGTACCTACCCCTGATTGTCGCCATTGTAGCTTTATCAAGCTTCACGAAAGTGCCAAACACAGCAGCAAAGTCCTGAAGAACATCGAAGAACTCTAGAGGTAGATTTCTCAATCTAATCCAGATCGGTGTTGTACGAACATGAGCATTGAACGGATCAAACTGTGGCATCCATCTCTGCACCGTAACATAATTCCCTAAAATCATCCATGGGCCTCCGAGAATCACCTTCTCATAATCCTCCTTGCAATAGAATCGCACAATATAGTAATTGTTCTCAACATCAGTGAGTTCAAAACCCCGAGTCAATTTCCACTGAGCACGAAGACGATCCTGCACATAGTGAAATTCTGGTGTGCGTCCCAAACAATGGAGAATCAAAGCTTTACTCCATGGACGATGCAGCTTCTTCAACATACTTCCACCAACCTGGATCTGCACGCTCCCATCCGGACGAGAGGTCCGAATCAGATCTGAGCGATCAACTTTCTCCATTTCAACGAAGGGATTATCCTCATCCATATAGATCCCTACCGGGGGTCCTAACAGAGCATCCGAAAATCGGCGATGATTGGTGGACCGATCCTCCATTAAAGGAGGAGAAGGAGGAGCAGCGAAGCGCCTCTTCTGGCTCCGATCAGGGAGACCAAAGATGGAGCCGGCTTTGTCTCCGGCCATGGCCGGAGATGTAACAGAAAACGCGTTTGTTGTGAGCATGAACCAGAAAGTTAGAGAGAGAAATCAAGAGAGAAAACTTTATCTTAAAAATGTGAATGTCTGATATCTTTGACAAATTTTCATCCAATGCATGCAATGACAAATAACGAGGGATACATATTTGCAACACAAAAGCAAGTTTGGGCACCTGCTTGCTTGAATTTAAAGTTACTAGGAGTATTGTTGTCCTTTTCAGATTTCATCCAATTTATGGATGGAAAGTTGATAGAGGGTATCTAGTTGCAATAAAAATAAAAGTTTGGGTCGTGATTGCTTTGATTGCAAGTATAGGAACTAAATAGTTTCATAGTTTAAACCATGGGTATCATGGATGTAATTTTTCCTTTCCTTTTCTTATCACTTGGGCGGGGGTAATATATTCTTAATTAAATACTAGTAGTATACTACCTCCGCTGCGCCTGAAACTTTTCAGTTGACTTATTCCACTCGTAACCATGTCACTTAGAGTCGGTAATTTAACCAAACTCTTGCATTGTTTTCCTAATCAAATCACCAGTTCAAAGTGACTCGGTGAATAGTGAAAAAATTAACTAAAAAATTTTAGATGAAACAGAAGTAGTATAATATAAGTGTAAAATTATTATAGAGGTAGGTCGTACATAAAACAGACACATAATTTCTCGATACAAGATAAACCGTGAACAACTAAAACAAGGAAGTAAAATTATAAAGGGGCTCAAGGCTAAAAAGAAAAGGAGTGCATCGGCTTCCAGGTTATCTTGAGATATGAGTTCTGGACTAAACTGCAGGTTATCTTGAGTTATGGGTCCTGGACTAAAGTGCCAGGTAAAATTATGACATGCATTTCATGTAGCAGTCACCGTTGGATTAATTAGTTATCTTTTAATCTTGTCCTTTCATTTGTTTTAAGTTGTACGGGGACGTTTAGCTTATGTGGCTTGCCCGTTCCATCTGGTTGAGGTGGCAGCTCTTCATTGGTTGGGTAGTGTCATTTGTAGGGTTTTGAATCATGGATGCGCAACGGAAACACAAACAATCATAAAACCATGCAAAAACCTCCAAGGATCACAAGTCAAGAGACATAACGATGGTAAGGGTAAGAAATCATAACACACCTTAGGGTTCTCCTTTGATGACTTCAAACGCGAATTATGTCACGTTCTCTATGGTTGATCCACGCCTAGAGTTGATCCTAGAATCTCCCAAGTCCTTGGTGCTAGCCCGGAAGAGGAAGAGGAAGAAGAATCACGCAAAACGAGACCCAAAAGGAGGGTCTCGGCCTCCTTGTGGCCGACGGGGACGGGCGGCGGCAAAGGGGCGGTCGGGTCCCTTTGTTGCTTGCTCTCTCTCCTTTTGTTCTCTCCCACTCTTGTTATGTTCAATTATGAGCATAAGTTATGTGGGAAGGAACGAAGGAAGGAAGGTCCTTTATATAGTCCAACAACTCCTTGCCAACTACCTAAAGGACTTATTCTAGTCCTACTAGAATTCAATTTAGTCCCTTCCTTGCAAATTAGTCCCTACTAAGTTTGCAAGGTTTTGCAAAGTGATCCTTCTAATTAATTAATCCAATTAATTAATTCCCAAATCTAGTTCAACTCTATGTAGCGTGTGACCCCATAGGTTCTATCTAGTTGGTAGCAACTATTTGCTAATATGGAGCGGTCTCTAGCAAAACATCCATTCTAGCCAACTAATAGAATAGTCATCTTGACAACCTTTGTACATGTAATTGTCTCATCCCTTTGTCTCTATATCCGGATTGGACAAGAGACATACAAGTCACACTCGTATATCCAATCCATAGTTTCTCGATCCATGGGAATAGCCTTATTCGTGCAAATAACATTAATATCCCATATTGATTTATTTGAGTCTGGCCAGACATTCTATAAGCACTATCCCTCGAGTGGCCTAGGATATTTGCTCCCGTTATGTTGGAGGGACAAATTCTATCTACGTCCACTACGATCTCTAAGCTTGCTTCTTATTGTATCCAGTACACGCCTTTATAACTACCCAGTTACGGTGTAGCGTTTAACGCTACCAAAATCACAATAATCCACAACTAGAATATCTAGTGACTTCAAGTCTAAGGATGACAATACCATTGCACCGCGAGAAGCGCTTGTGACTCAGCATAACGTGTATGTAGCCTTCTCGGAGATGGGTCAATCCAGTGCAACATTCCCTAATGCACACCTATGTGTTGGATCGTGATATCTCCATATCAATCCAACCCCATACTAGTCTATAGATGATTGTCCTATTAATCATTATACTTGACTAGGGATATTTAAGATAAACAACACAATTGTAAATCTAAGGACTTCATTATATTAAATATCCAATAAATAATAAATGAATTTCTAGCCACAAATAATTCATACTAAACTAGATTGCCTCTAGGGCATCTATTCCAACATCATTTTCATCTTCTCTATCTTACTTTACTCTTCCACTGTGGCTAATGGTTGAAGAGGATATAGTCTGTATTAGGGTTTCAGTTTGAACTTGAATTTCAATTGATGAATTCCATTTCCCTCTCTATTATTTTTTATATATGGTATTTAGAGCTTTAGGTTTGTTGCCTGACGACGATGTTTGTCGGCAATATTTCAGAGCTAGGGTGTTCTCTGTATCATTCCGATCTAGTCTCTTCTTTGGGATTTATTGTTCTCAGAACGATGTCTCTACCGAGTGATGAAGTTAAGGCTTCACATTCTCTGGTTTCTAGAGGTTCCAGTTCGCGTACAGCGATGGACGACTCTTCGCTGTACTTTCTTCATAACTCAAATTCACCTGGTATGTCACTGTTACTCAAGTTCTTAATGGTGAAAACTACAATATGTGGTATAGATCCATGATTGTAGCACTTGAAGCGAAAACACAAACTTGATTTTGTTACCGGTGTAATTGTGGAACCTGAACGACAATCTGAGTTGTATTCCTTATGGAAAAGGTGTGACATAATGGTAATCTCATGGGTTTTGAGTTCTGCTAGCAAAGAGATAGAATCAAGTGTGGTGTATTACTCTATTACTCGGGAAATTTGGTCAGATCTGCTTGAGAGATTCTCATAGAAGAACTTGCCAAAGATATTTCAACATAGCAGTGCTATTTATAATCTTAAACAAGGTGGTATATTTTTAAGTGCATATTTCACTAAGCTGAATTCTCTGTGGGATAAGTTAGAATATTATCCAGAAAGGCCAATTTGTTCATGTGGTGCTCTTCAGACTTGTTCATGTAATGTACTCGGAATTCTGTATAAGAAACAACAACAAGAGAACATCATGCATTCCTTATGGGATTAAATGTGGGATATACATCCGTAAGAGGTCAGGTTTTGCTTCAGGATTCTCTTTCTAGATTGAATGGAGTTTTTGCTAAAATCATTCAACAAGAGATGCAGGGTACTATTAGTGTGAATGATCCAACCGCACCTACCATGGCAATGTACTCACATAACTGTTCTCAAATATCTGTGGCTATGTATTCTCAGTTCAGTAATCTAGGATCTGGCACAGGGGGGTCTACCAATTTTCATTCTTTAAATGCAGAGAGCAATATTGTGCACTCACAAGGAGGCTTTAAAAATTCAAAGCTCTATTGTCATAATTGTGGAGGCACTGGTCATGTCAAAGCAAAGTGTTAGAAACTTCATGGATATCCTCCTAATTTCAAAAGCAAGAACAAGATTCAGGCTCATAATGCCACCACTAATGATGGTTCTCATAATGTTCCAGTTAGTGATAAGAGTGGCTTTCCTTTTTCACAAACACAATGCCAGCAAATGATGCAGTAAATTAATACACAGATGCAACAATCTAGCCAAGGAGGATCTAGTGACAATACTTCAGGGTCTACACCATCTCATAGCAGTCAATCAAATGTGATGGACAGTCCTATTAGTCAATATTCAAGAGCTGATGCTGCCTACAACAGTCATTTCGTGGGAGGTGTGATGAAGTATTATGGATTATAAAGGAAATGTCTCACCTGATTCTCAAGCTTGGATTATTGACAGTGGTTCCTGATGCGCAATTTAGCATGCTATACGCAAGTATACGAAACAAGTACTATAGAGAGTATTATGACTCATATTATCGATCCTACATGGACTTTGTAGGGTTTTCTAGTAATCAGTTTTAACGAACAGAGCGTAAAAAGAGGGAAGAATTTAAGATTATGGTTTTAAACAAAGTACTAAAAGTAAAGACTAAAACTGTAGATCTTTTTGTGAGAGTTTTCTGAATAATCGTAAGTGTTGTATATCTAGGGTTTAGGATACTAGATTCCAGGATCCCCTAGAGTCTCTTCAGATTTTTGTTCTTGTTTGATATGAAAACACACAACAGTCTAGTTAACTGTGCCACATACCAGTTGTACAGTAACTTTTCTGATCCCACGCGTTACCACGATTCTACAGACTTTCGAATTCCTGTTAAGCTGCCTAAGTTTTAAGTCTGCTAGGCTTTCTAACCTGTCCTAAAGGCCTGGGTCGGATTCTCTAACTGTTGGTCAAACGGTTTTAGTCTATTCCTAACTCCCCTTCGTTGTTCGGCCCATCGGGGTAAGGTGCTAAATTCTGCTTTCTCTTCCTAACCCTAACCAGCCGTTTTCAACTACCGGGTCGAGTCTGTAGCAATTTAAGGTGATGAAGCAGAGCATGAATGATTAGTAAATAACAAATAAATATGCTGATATTAAGAAACTGCAATCATGAATTCATAGTCAAAACATAGATCTAATCACCGAGTATGAAATCCTAGGTTCACCGAGAACCTAGGTAAAAGGTTTAGCTACTGAAATTCATAAAGAGATAACAAAGTTTCTAAATAAAAGAGAGAAGAAGAGCAAATGAATGTCTTGGAATCTGGATTCGCGCTTCCGTGCTCTTTGGGGATGCTAAGACTTCTCCTTGGGGTGTGTTGTATCTTTAAAATGAGCCCTGTACATGTCTTTATATATTGCTGAAACGCTTCCAAAACGACTGCTGAAATTACCAAAATGCCACTGCAGCCACCGCCTCAGAATTTTTTTATGTGTGCGTATTTTACCTGAAATTGCAATAGTAAAATGCACACAAATCCCTGGACCTCTCAGTCTTCATCTGTACTGTGCGTATTTCACCTCTGCTATGCGTATTTGGAACAGTAATACGCACACAACAGCTTATGTCTTGTCTGGCTTCCTGCTGTGTGCGTATTTCACTTGATCTTGTGCGTATTTTGAACAGTAATACGCAAACAGCATCTTCAGGTCTGCAGTTTCTCAGCAGTTTTCTTCCCTGTGTGCGTATTTGACATCCTGCTGTGCGTATTTAACATTTTGTTCTGCGTAATTCACATCCTGCTGGTGCGTATTTGACATCCTGATGTGTGTATTTAACATCCTGATGTGCGTATTTCCGCTTCCTGTGCGTATTTGAACAATAATACTCACACAGAAGCTTCTCAGCTTATGTTTTCCCTTCTCTGCCTCTCCATGCTTTCCTGCTTTATTTCCACTGTATTCACGAGCCCTGTTCCTGCATAGACAACACGAACACACCCGCGATCATATCCATAAAATGCATAAAATAAGCAATAATCCACGAAGAGCGCGTAAACATCTCGTTCTAACTTTCGATGCTTTCTAAGGGCGAATTCGGGCTAAAACTGCATCTACTGACACAAACACCCCTGCATTTAATCTCAAAGATAACTCATAGTGGGGAGTTATCAAATACCCCCGCACTAAAATTTGCTCGTCCCGAGCAAACCTCTTTGCATACTGTCCTGAATTACATACAACTCTGTCTTGCAAACGACCCTACTTTGCATACATATACCTTTGCATAGCACCCTGTCTTTCCATACTTTTCCGAACCGAACTTAAATACCAGATGACTCAATTAGAAGACCCTGACTCAGTAGACAGAGACTCAAAGTAGTAAAAACAACATTATTTTTGGGTGAGATCGGGCAATCTCAAAAACGTAAACTGGTGTGTCTTCGAGACCTCACCCTCTTTCCAAAAATACTAACCTGCAAGCGATCGGTAAGCATGAACAGATTTCATGGTGGAAACAAGCAATGGCTCCCCGTACTATTACTTCTGTTATCAACCTGAGCAAATCCCTAGTTATCCTACCATCCGAGCTATTTCCAAATCAAGGATCTAAGTCTAACGGGTAGGATATATATATATATATATGTGTGTGTGTGTGTGTGTGTGTGTCAAGGTATGGCACGATCTTACTTGTTATGACATTCTCACAATTTCCCAACTCACACCCCTCACCGAGTTTCCCGAAAAACTGACCGAAACACTTAAGTTTCTGCTCGCTCAATTTCCCTAGTCCCTGGTGTGTCTTCGCCGTTCTCCTGGCCACAATGTGAAGTGGTGCAAAAGTCCATAAAATGTGCTATCTACTCAGATTTGAACTAAATAACGTAAACTATTGAAAATTGTAAAAACTAGAACATCACACAAAAATAATATTTTCTTCTTATTTTTTTCTTTTTTTTTTCTCTTTTCTTTTGTTTTTTTTCTAGCATAAATAAATACACAGACTATGATAAAAAAAAACTGACTAAAACTGAGTAGGTAGAAATAAAACGATGTCGTGGGGTACAAAAGATGTACTCATGCGTAGTACCCCCACACTTATCCTGAAGTGTCAATCATGTAGTCGGAAAAATATCGTGCAGTCCTACCGAACCTCCTCATCACCAAAGATGTAGAAAAACGGCACGACCACCAATTAACCCAACAACCCCCGGTACCCAGATTGTGCGGAAAGATGCCTCGCACGCGACTTCTCCACATGTGGTCACTATGTAGCGCAATGAACCACCTCCGCAAATCAATGTAGTCGCCACTAACTCACCCTGTCCAACCCTCGGAAAATATGCGCTATGTCAACACTTTCGAACCCAGATCTTTCATGAAGCTCTCCCTTCTAAAACCCTCCCAAACTTACTCCCTCTGTCATAACACGTAGAATAGCCAACTAACGAGTGATGAAAGTCACAAAGAAGGCTTCCTAGGATTCAGTGGCCATGAATAAAAGGGGTAAACGGCTTCAAACGGGCTTATTAGTTGGACCTAGGGTTAAGAAACATGACGTGAGGTCCGTAATGAGCCAACCACTCCATCGAAAGATTTGATGACCGTAATGGCGCCAGTAGGCGGGTTGTCGACTACCTAAGTGACGGCGGTGTGGCAACTAGTCGGATTCATAGCTCAGGTGACAACGACTCGCGGATTCCGAGGCGCACTGGCTCTCACCTATCTACTATACCTCGGTACGGATTTCCTCTCCTGTCAGAGGACTATCACTGGTCTCTCCCCAGTTTTTGTTATCTTGATTGCCCTTCCTCAAATTTTCTAATTTTTTTTTCAATTTTCAGATTTTTTTTTATTTTTTTTTCTAACTATCAACTATGCAAGGTCAGAAATCTTTGGTAGGTTGACTAATAAAAAATAAAAACTGCAAAGAACACTGAAAAAACGTGCAGACCTGGTAAATGCAAACACGACTCCCACCCCCACACCTAAGAGATGGCATGTACTCATGACATGTACTGATCTGGTTTGAAAGTTGGGTCTGAAATTGAAATAGTGGTCTCGGGCATAGTGCTGGTAGAACTGCTGCTGATACCGATCGGATCACCATGAGGTAGAAAAATAACGCAGAAAATATATACATATATTGAGCTAAATTACATGCATGTAATGCGTGCGTCTCAGAAAATAACCTCCTAAAACTACCAGGGGCTCTACCACAGTCGGCACGAAAACCGATAAAAATGCCAAAAGTTTCCAACTCGGGTACGGGCTCGTGCCTAAAATGCAAAATAAAGCGAATGAGAGAAATGTGGACCTGCGCACCCGGAGCAAGTCTTACGGGTGCTGAATTTTTTGCAAATTCCGACAGAGAAGGACCGTTGACCGGTTGCCAAAAATTTCTCGACGGAAGTTGTCAACCTCTCAGGCTCTGCATGCGTTCTTGAAATATGCAATCCCCAAGCACCAGTGCGTATGAAAATGTTCTCCCATATGGTCGAGTGTATTTTCGTACACCGGGGTTGATTGCTCTATTTCTGAAGGATCCCCAACTCTCACGAGTCCCTGTGATGGTCGAGTGTTCAAGAGCACACCGGGGTCGATTCTTCAAGATTTTGCAAATCCGCATTTTCTGCTCCACTGTATGCGTTGCTTCCCTCTATGTGCGTATTTCAGCATGCCCTGTGCATATTTCAGCAGTAATACACACAGAATACGCACACAGTGCTCTGGTCTTGCCTTTTCTACTTTTTTCATATCTCTGTGTGCGTATTTTAGCATGTCCTGTGCGTATTTCAGCAGTAATACGCACATAATACGCTCACAGTAAATTGTAATTCTTTTTCTGCTTCTTTCTCGTTCCTGTAAGTCTGCACATGCTCAATTCAATGTCAAATTACACTCATCTCTCTTCTCTCAAAAATCAAAACTTAAAAACAAACTCATTAAATTAAATTAATCCTAGTTGAGTTGCCTCCCAATGAGCGCTTGTAATTTAAGATCGGCGATCCGACCCAGTTACCTCATGCTTGATCAAGGGACGTCAAAATAGTCTACTTTGACGACTGCTTCTGCGTCCAATTATGGCTTGATCAGGTTCCTGTCCACCCTGAAAGTTGTACTGTCATGTGGATGCTCCAAGTCAACCGCATCCCATGAAAGTACCTCTTTGATGATAAACGGTCCTGACCGCCGGGATCTCAATTTTCCCGGAAAAACTACTTTCAGGAATTGTAGAGAAGTATTTTTTGCCTTACTTAAAACTGCTTTGTTTGTGCTGAACTTTGATGGCTCGGGAGCGGTTTCAGCTCCATGGTTAGTGGCTCTTTGCGTGACGGGACCAGGGCCAATTTCTGCCCACCCTTTTCGTCTAGCTGTAAACTGGTCCGCTTTTCAGCTTGCATGACATGCTCTTCTTGGAATCTCTCCTTGTTCTCTCTGTCCACTCTGTGAATCTCTGCCCATAGCTCATCCATCTCCTCGTTTTCCCAGTCTTTTTCGACTACCTCCACGGCGAAGATGTCTTCATGCTCGTAATAGTTTGGAAGCTGGAGAGATTTAAAGACGTTGAATTTAACCTTCTCCTTATTAATCTTCAGGGTCAGTTCACCGCTTTTGCAGTTTATCATGGCTTCTCCAGTGGCCATAAACGGTCTGCCCAGAATGAGTGGTACACCTCTTGTCTCCATGTCCAGAATTACAAAATCTGCCGGAAAAATTAACTCTCCGACTTTCACCAGAATATCTTCAATGAATCCATATGCTTGTTTTACGGATCTCCCGCCATCTGTAGCTCGATTCTGGTGGGCTTGAGTTCACCGACTTTCAAAGCTTTGAAAATCGACAAGGGAATTAGGTTGATACTAGCCCCTAGGTCACACAGAGTCTTTCTTGTGTAAGCATTACCTAGGGTCAGCGGGATGACAAAACTGGCAGGATCCTTCCTCTTCCTTGGTATCCCATTCTTCACACAATTGCTCACTTCTGTCGTCAGACTATAGTCTCGAAATCGCTCATCCGCCTCCTTCCATACAAAATTTCCTTGAGGAATTTGGCATAAGTGGGCATCTTCGCCAATGCCTCAAGAAAGGGTATGTTGATCTGCAGCTGTTTGAATATCTCGATAAATCTTTCGTAGTCTTTGCTATCATCCCTATCCCGTGTCTTCAAAGGATACAGTACCTCTTTGGAGACAGGCACCGTTTCATCTTCCTTCTCAGTCTGCACTGCATCCTGCTCAACTGAGCCCTTCGGCTGGGGGCGGTCGGCTGAACTGTTATCCAGGCCAAAAAATTCGTGTTGGATATTCTTCGACTTTTCTACACGTGCATGGCTAGGGTACGAAGGGTCCTGTAGTGCTAATCCACTCCGAGTGGTGATGGCATTTATCTGAGCACGTGGATTGTTAAATGTGGTTGAGGGTAAGTTCCTTGGTTCTCTCTCAGTTAGTTGTTGTGCCAATTGCCCAACTTGTACTTCTAGTGTCCGCAGTGACGTTTTAATAGATTGTAGGTCAGATGCAAATGCGTCCATCTGTGAAAATTGATTCCATAGTTTGAAACATGAACTCGATTTTATTCATCTGACTGTCGTATTGTTGTGCAGATGTACCCAGCTGAACCTGCGGTACCGCGGCGGCCTGCTGAGCCGGTGGCTTGTGCTGGAATCCTGGCGCATAAATTGCAGAGTTTGCGTTATCGTATCGGAAACCGGGGTGGTCCCGTGTTCCTGGCCTGTATCGGCTCGGATCCCACTGTTGCTGCACATAATTGGCATCTTCGTTTCTGAGCTCCTCAATGGCTGTGTCCAAATCCGGCCTGTCCACCGCTGCAACAACCTTATTTTTCGAATGGACATTTTGACCAAATCTTGTACGATCTTGGTCAGATTGTCTATCCGTTCGTCTTCCACTGGCTCGGCTCGGGCTGTGATCCTGCGATCGTCAAGCAGGCGAATATCCTGCTCAGCTAGTTGTTTCATCAGCTCATAAACACCGTCCATGTCCACATGGTATAGAAAGTTCCCTCCAGCTTCTCTGTCAATCCTGCAGGCTTTCTCCTATCTAGGGCATGGTAGAATACTTGCAGAATCTCCGGGTCCCCAAAACCGTGGTCGGGGAACTTTTTCACCAATCTCATCAGCCTGTCCCATGCGTCAAGCACCGTTTCTCCCATCTTTTACTTGAATGACAGGATCGCGGGGTAGAACTTAGCCAGAAAATCTATAACACATCCTTCCCAAGTAGTGATGGACTTGGGCGGTCGGAATTCGAGCCAATCTTTGGATGCTCCGTATAGGCAGTACGCGAATAAAATTAGCTTGAGTGTCTCTGCATAGACTTCCCTATACTTGACTTTGTTGCAGTGGTCATTGAATTTTCCGATAAGTTCATTCGGGTCTTCATTAGCTCTGCCATGGAACGGATATTGAGTTTGGACAGTCTGGATGGTGGAGGATTTCAGGTCAAGGTGCTCTGCGGTGATCTCGGGCACCACAATAGCTGGCTCATGTTCTCCCGTAGGGACCTTAAAATTTTCCACCAACGCCATTACAGACCAGTTGTAATATCCCGTCCCACGTCTAGATATTATGGATTGATAGTGTTGATTAGATGTATATATGGTTGGGGGATTGTGATATCATGTCCCACATAAGACATTTGTGAGTTTGACATCTAGTATATGGTAAACCTTGTGGATTACTAATAGCACCATCAAGGCTTAAGCATTTTCATCCGGTGGTAGGGGTAAAGAAGTTGTTGGGACAGTCATCTGTTCGGATTGTTACAAATGGTATCAGAGCCAACCCTGGTCCTGCAAGGGCTCCGTGGCAGTTCGCCGCCAGCCAAGGGGATACGTGACTGGGCACACTCAACGAGGACATCGAGCATATAAGGTGGGGGATGGTAATATCCCGTCCCACATTGAGATATTATGGATTGATATTGTTGATTAGATGTATATATGGTTGGGGGCCGTGATTGTGATATCATGTTTCACATAGGATATTTGTGAGTTTGACATCTGGTATATGGGAAACCTTGTGGATTACTAATAGCACCATCAAGGCTTAAGTATTTTTATCCGGTGGTACGTGTAAAGAAGTTGTTGGGACAGTCATCCACGGGTGTTACACCTGTTGTACGTCTTCTGGTTGTTCCGGGCAGCAAAACGTGCTGCGATCAGCTCCTCGATGTATCAAGCCATCTGAGCTGGAGTACGTGTCTCGGGATGTTCTGGCGTTCCTTCCGTATTGTCGCCCATCCTGCTTTCTCGGTTTCTGCAGTTTCGGTCTCTGTAAAGCTGTTTTGGATTGTCGAGTGGTTGCACCAAGTCGCGTGGCAATCTGGGCATCAACTAAACATTCCTGAAAAACAAAGAACTCAAGAGTAGTGAGATAAACGAAAAAAATTAAAATAAAAATAAGATAAAAACTCTGAAAATTATTATGGCTACTAAATAAACCCTAAAAAGTCCCCGACAACTAGGCCAAAAACTTGATGCGCAATTTAGTGTGCTATTCGCAAGTATATGAATCAAGTAATATAGAGAGTATTACGACTCAGATTATCGATCCCACGGGGACTTTGCAGGTTCTTTTAGTAATCAGTTTTAACGAACAGAGTGTAAAAGGCGAAAGAATTTAAGATTATGGTTGTACATTAAGTACTAAAAGTAAAGAATAAAACAGTAAATCTTTTTGTGAGAGTTTTCTGAATATAATCGTAAGTGTTGTAAATCTTGGGTTTAGAATACTAGATTCCAGGACCCCCTAGGGTTTCTTCAGATTTTCGTTCTAGTTTGATATGAAAACACACAACAGTCTAGTTATCCGTGCCACGTACCAGTTGTGTAGTAACTTTCAGATCCCACACGTTATCACGATTCTGCCGACTTTTGGATTCCTGTTAAGCTGCCTAAGTCAGCAGTCTCGTTCTAAGTCTGCTAGGGTTTCTAACCTGTCCTAAAGCCCTGGGTCAGATTCTTTAACAGTTGGTCAAACGGTTTCAGGCTAGTCCTAACTCCCCTTCGTTATTCGGCCCATCGAGGTAAGGTGTTAAATTCTGTTTTCTCTTCCTAACCCTAACCAGCCTATTTCACCTACCGGGTCGAGTCTGTAGCAATTCTGGGTGATCAAGCCGAGCATGCATGAATAGTAAATTTCCAAGACAAAATAACGAATAAAGCTGCTGATATAAGAAACTGCAATCATGAATTCATAGTTAAAACGTAGAACTAATCACCGAGTATGAAACCCTAGGTTCACCAAGAACCTAGGTAAGAGGTTTTGCTACTGAAATTCATAACGAAATAACAAAGTTTGTAAATAAAAGAGAGAAGAATAGCAAACGAATGTCTTGGAATCTGGATTCATGCTTCCATGCTCTCCGGGGATGCTAAGAATTCTCCTTGGGGTGTGTTGTGTCTTTAAAACGAGCCACATACATGTCTTTATATAGTGCTGAAACGCTTCCAAAAATGACTGACTGAAATTAAAAAAATGCCACTGCAGCCAACGCCTCATAATTTTGTTCTGTGTGCGTATTTTACCTGAAATACGCACAACTTGTGCTTATTTGGAACAGTAATACGCACACAGATCCCTGTACCTCTCAGTCTTCATATGTTGTGTACGTATTTCACCTCTTCTGTGCGTATTTGGAACAGTAATACGAACACAACAGCTTCAGTCTTGTCCTGGCTTCCTACTTTGTCTAGGCGTATTTTGAACAGTAATATGCACACAACATCTTCAGGTCTTCAGTTTCTCAGCAGTTTTCTTCCCTATGTGCGTATTTGACATCCTGTTGTGCGTATTTAACATCTTGTTTTGTATATTTGACATCCTGATTTGCGTATTTAACATCCTACTGTGTGTATTTCATCTTTCTGTGCATATTTTAGATTCCTGTGTGTATTTGAACACTAATACGCACACAGCAGCTTCTCAGCTTCTGTTTTGCCTTCTCAGCCTCTCCATCCTTTCTTACTTTATTTCCGCTGAATTCACGACCCCTGTTCCTGCATAGACAACACGAACACACCTGCGATCATATCCAGAAACTCACATGCAGGGCAAAAATATTTTCATACCTTGGTTGATGATGCAATAAGGATGAACTGGGTTTATCTTTTGGTCCATAAATCAGAGTTACAAATTTTTATACGACAATTTTATAATATGGTGGAGACACAATTTAAGGTTTTTAAGGTGAAGATCAAGAAACTCATAAGTGACAATGCCAGAGAACTTGCCTTATTCTATTTCACGATGGAAAAAGGAATACTACATCAGTTGAGCTGTGTTGATGCACATCAACAAAATTCAGTTGTTGAAAGGAAGCATCAACATTTACCAAGTGTTTCCAGAGCTTTGACTTTTCAGTATTCTATTCCTCTCAAGTTCTGGGGAGATAGTGTGCTCACTGCAACCTTTTTGATCAACAGAACTCCTAAAGTTTTTCAAGATAAGTCTCCATATGAATGCCTCCTTGGTGACTTGCCTGATTATACCATCTTGAGAATCTTTGGTTGTTTATGTTATAGTTCAACTCTCATGCAGGGAAGAACTAAATTTGAACCAAGGGTTGTACCTTGTGTGTTCTTGGGTTAAATTTTTGGAATAAAGGGTTACAAACTCTACAGTCTCAAAGATGGGAATTTCTCTGTTTCTAGAGATGTCATCTTTCATGAATCCGTTTTCCCTTTTGCTTCTAAGTCTTCATCTTTGCCCAATTTGTTTGAAGATTTGAGTTTGCCTATTTGCAGCAATAGTGACATATTTCTAGACATGACATTGATGACATTGTTGAACCAAGAACTTATAGAGAAGCAATTCAATCTGAGAAATGGATTCAAGCTATGCTGTAGAGTCCACAATTCTTATAATTATTACTATTGCTATTACTGCTATAATAGTTATTATTTCTTTGTTGGTGATATGTTCTTGTAGTATTTGGCAAATTGTTTGATTTAAAATGTGGATAAATATATGTTCATATGTGTTTAATAATCATCCGTGTGTTAATATGTATTATATATAGTTAGAAAATTATTTTTTTTTTGTTAAGGGGATAGGTGTTTGTATATATTCTAAAGTCAAGGGGATTGTAGCGTCTTTTTAAAAAACTCAATAACAAGGGCTGAAATTAAAACACATGTTAGAAACAAGAAAAAAAAAAAAAAAAAAAAAAAAAAAGAGAACGCACGACACGTTCAGAAACCCTCCCACCTCCATTGTTGCTTCTTCGTTCTTCTTCCGACGCGTGGCCGCAAGGAGTTTTCGACGATCTTTTCCAGCTATCGTGAGTCTTAATCTCCCTCTTTTAATACTTTCCAATCTTTGTAGTTCATACTTCTCCATGTTGTCAGTCAATTTTTTAGCTTATCAGTCAATTTTCGCATCTATTAGTCAAATTAAAGTATCAAATTGCTGTCCTAAAACTCATTATCTCGCAATCTTGTAGAAGGGAGTATTGGTCTACGCGTCAAGAGCTTCGAAACGGTACTAAAATCTCCATCTCTCGGTGAATAAAAAAAACACGCTTTTCACGCTAGGTAGGGAAATTAACTAATTTGGACATTGCAATTTGTATACTTGTGATATGATTGCATTATGTTTTCATGTAATTGCGTGATTTGAATGTGTGAAGTGTATGTTATTCGATTGATAAGAACTTTGGTGATTGTGCTACGTGAATTTGATTATATACGAATGCGTGAAAGTTGCCGAAGTGATGAGTTTGTTATATGTTGGTGTAATTGGAAGTTGACGAGCTGTTTTGATTAGAGTTGATGCATTGTAGGGTGTGAGAACCCGATTTGATTCATATGGTGTGTGTGTGTCTTGGGGTGAGTGTACCCGTTGAGCAAGTTGGGCTTGGTGTCCACCGGTGAAAGACCGTAAACTCGCGCGGGAGGTGTCTGACTATCCTTCGGATTAGCAACCCGTAAAGCTGTGCCGTGAATTTGGGTTGCCTGTTCCCTCGGTTTGATACCGTAAACGGCCGTGTTTCTGGGTTGCCTGGTCCCTCGGTCTCAGTCCGTAAACGGTCGTGTGTTTGGTACGCATCCCCTAGTTGTTCATGGTTTGGCGTTTGTTCGAGCATACGTTACCATTATTTGTTTGATTTATACATTGTGGGCATCGATTTTCATATGTAATGTATGTCGCTCCTATACTTGTGGTAATGTCTGTTTTAGTTTATTTTCCTACTGGTTGTGGTTGCTCACCCTACTATTTTCAGGTGAGAATGCGACACATTGAAGACATGGAAGCTTTGAGTGGATTCTTGCATTAGAGTTTATTGTTATACGTTTCTTTGGGGAGCTAGATCATCTTGTTATGTGAAATTAGTTGCTTCGTCAATAATGTGAAATGCGTAGACGCGTATACATTCTTTGCATGTTTTGGAGGGCCATTGACCTAGTTGTGAGATTGATATCTTTTTATGTTGATTCATGTCAAAATTCTCAAATCCTTCTGATAGTAACATGATGTTGTTATCTTACTTTTGACACACTTGTCATGTTAATTGAATAGCGTTGGAACACAATTTTAGTTGCTTTTCTTAAACTGGACAGATTATACATGCTGGTACGATTTTGCTCTTTACAGGATATCCGTCCAACAGATCGAAGTGATTAAAGAATATATGTAAACTACACACATATGGGTTATTTTCTGTTAAATTTGGTAGATAGTTAACGGTTAGATTGCCCAGAAACATTTTTGTAAGTTGGTCATTCAGTTCTAATTTCTTTTGCTCCAGCACCCGTCTCAAGAAAAAAAATTATAGTTGATATCGGTAACTCCGAATGAAAAAATGTTTTAGATTGGTATATTAGACATGTTTAGTAACCTCAATGCAAAATTTCATGTTCTTTGGGGTTATAGTTTATGTGTAATCAAATTATGAAAGTTCGGGTTATAGTTCTGAGTTTTCTGCCGATCAGCCGCACGTTTGGGCTTGTATCTCCCGAACCTCTACACGATTTTCAAAACTGTTTTAGGTGATATAATTAGACATATCTGGGATGCCTCCGACCAAGTTTTGTAATTTTTCACCAATCCGTTTAGGAGATATCAAATTTCTTAGCCGAGATGTTGAAATTGTCCGTTTTAGCGTATTGTTTGTGGATATGGTAACGTTCTCGGGTCTTGGGGATCCGGGTGGTGACATATGCATAATGAGTTGAAGGCTCTTGAACAAAATCAGACATTGGTTCCTACAGTTTTGCCTCGTGGTCATGATGTTGTTGGGTGTAGATGGGTTTATAAAGTCAAACTGAAATCTGATGGTACAGTTGAGAGACACAAAGCCACATTGGTGGACAAGGGCTATACTCAGACATAAGTTATTGAATATAGTGAAACTTTTTCTCTAGATGCCAAGTTGCCAACAGTGAAATGCTTACTAGCATTAGCAGCTAGCAAAGGTTGGCATCTCATGCAGCTAGATGTAAATAATGTATTCCTTCAAGGAGACTTGCATGAAGAGGTATATATCGAGCTACCCCCTAGTTATGAGTCACCTCTTATTCACACTTTGAGTTCTCAAGGCAGAGTTTTGTGCCATCTTAGAAAATCACTCTATGGGTTGAAACAAGCCTCAAGACAGTGGTATAGCAAGTTTTCACACACCTTACTTTGTCTTGGTTTCATTGAAAGTAAGTCTGATTACACTCTCTTTATGAAGAGTTCTTATACTTCTTTCTTGTGTTTTCTTGTCTATGTTTATGATATAGTTCTAGCTGGCACTGATTTAGCTCAAATGAGTGCTATAAAAACAAGTTCTGAATAGTAATTTTAAGTTGAAGGATCTTGGCACTTTGAGATATTTTATGGGTTTTAAGATTTCCAAAAATGATCATGGGATTACACTTTGTCAAAGGAAATTTGCCTTAGAAATATTGAAGGATGCAGGTTACTCAAATAGCAAGCCAGTTTCAGTTCCTATGAACCCAACTGTGAAACTATCTGCTACTTCTGATGATTTACTTTCAACCAATAACATTGTCTTGTATAGACAATTGGTAGGCAAGTTACTTTATTTGGGACACAGTAGACCAGACATCTGCTTTGTTGTGCACAAGTTGTCTCAGTTTGTGTATGAGGCAACATCAGTACATTTGAAAGTTGTTCATCATGTTCTGAGGTACTTACAAAATGCTCCAGCTCAAGGCTTACTGTTCTCAGCTTCTTCTCATCTTACACTCACTGCCTACTAAGATGCTGACTGGGGTGGTTGCTTGGACACAAGAAAATCCACCACATGATATTTGGTTTATTTGGGTGATTCTTTTGTTTCTTGGAGATCTGAGAAGCAGTCTGCAGTTTCAAAAAGCTCCACAAAATCTGATTATAGAAGTCTGGCTAGTGTTGCTTGTGAACTTCAGAGTTTTCTCTTTTTTGCTGGCAGATCTTGGTGTTACAATTAAAGGTGTTCCTATTGTTTATTGTGATATCGATTCTGCCTTGCAACTGGCTACCAATCCAATTCTGCATGACAAGACCAAACACATAGACTTGGATTGCAACCTGATCAGAGATCTAGCTCAGAAAGGGGTTCTTACTCTCAAGCACATCTCAACCACTCATCAGTTGGCTGGCATGCTTACCAAGCCTCTTCACTCTGCAGTTTTTCATTTTCTCCTTTCCAAGTTGGGTGTGATGCTCATACACACTCCAACTTGAGGGGGGGGGGGGATCTTGAGATATGGGTTTTGGACTAAAGGGAAATAACTGGTAAACTGATGACATGAATTTCATGTAGCAGTCACCGTTAGATCACTTAGTTATCTTTTAATCTTCATCGGTTGGGTAGTGTCATTTTCATCTTCTCTATCTTACTTTACTCTTCCAACGTGGCTAACGGTTGAAGAGGATATAGTATTAGGGTTTCAATTTGAAACTTGAATTTCAATTTATGAATTCCATTTCTCTCCATTATTTTCTTCAATAGGTTATGGGCTACTGTAACAAGAGAGCATAATTTTATAAATCCCACGGTGAGCTGGCTAGTTGAGCTGTTGTCTGCACAAAATTAGGTGCTCATATATGAGCGAGTCTCGGAACCTTGTCTATATATATATATATAAGAAGAGAAGTGCTCTGGTTGAACCTCATATTGCCATGTGTTAAATAATTTTCATTGTAATTATGCCATGTGTATTCCTAAGTGAAAGATGAGTCATAAAATTCCAATAAAATAATGACATGTCATATTCAATATTCAATTCAATCATGTCAGTTACAAATAAATATAAGTAGGCAATTAATGGTTAAAATGATATATTAATTTTTTGATTTATGGATGTAACTGCTAATTATTATTTTTAGTAACTGCTAATTATTTATAGTCCAGTAGACTACTTGTTTCTTTTTCTCTCTTTTTTATAATAAGATTACTTGGTTTTTACCTGGTGCACCGAATGTGGATATGAATATGCGAAAGCCTATTGTGAAACTATAAGTCTAAATTTTTTTTAATGCCCTCATCATACAAATATATGTGATAAAGGGAAAAGGTAAATACACATCTATGTGTATGCATCCATATATCATTTTTGTATGTGTATTTTTTTTTTTGGTTTGGTTATGTTATTTTGTTAAACCAATTGTATACCACAGAGTTTACAACTATCTATGTTTGCGACAATTGGTGCTCCCTTTTTACTTCTTTAGAGATTTTAGTGATATCGGTCTATGTGTTCGTCAAAGATTTTATTACGTTTTAGTTTACTTGAGTGACTTATTTTATTTTGAGTGAATTGTTTATTGTCATAAGAAATTGTAATTATTATTTTTTTCGAAATACAAATTTCTTATGAAACTGGATTATAATCATAATCGTTAGAACCAAATCTATGTTTTAGGTTTTTGAGAACTAAAATTGCCAATTAGAATTTCAATGTTTATTAGCGCATGAACCGGCAATTAGAACATAAATTTTAGCGTATGTTTGTTCGCAAAGAAAAAAATAAAGCAGATGTACAACAACAATTCTCCTATGGAATGGTTTCATCAGTTGGTAACACAAAGTTGTTTATATAGTATTTTATCATGTTAAAATTAACTGTTATCGCTGGTGTTTTACTTGCAACCTTTACATAATATGGTTGTTCAGTAAAACTCTAGACCTTCATGTTCCAAAAGAAGTGTTTCATGGTCTTACCTCAAAACAATAAAGATTGCGCTACTTTATAAGAATTTGGGTTTTAATAGATTATATGGTAAAAAAATACAAATAACATAATAAACAATAAAATTTCTCAAAAAAAATCAATAAAATAAAGGATTGGGTATGGTTGATTTAAACGGGTTAACATTTTATTTTCATAATTCACTGCACAATGTCATGGATCTAAATCTAATCTTCCTAATCAGTCGGCCCCCAAAATCAGACGACACTGCAGATTCAAGGAATATTGGTGAACCCCTTGCTGGAACATAGTGAGTCGTGCACTAAAATAGTTATCTTCGGACCTTAGATAACTTTTAGTATTCACTATTGCTTAATTGTATTGTTATGTCAGTTTAACCTATGAATATTGCCAATTTGGAATGAAGAACTCTAACTGAAAGTTTTAAACCATTTGTGCATTAGTTTTACTACGATTACTGTTCTTTACATAACTATGACAAAGAGCTTGTGTAGTCTATTTGCGATGATATCTCAATGAATTTAGATGAAGCAAAAAGTTTAGGGATTTCAGGAATCGTACTTTTTGAGGAAGGTATCGAGTGAGAATTGGATTGGGTTAACAGTCCTTTGATCTAACCAGTTAAGCTACCTGCATCGACGGGAAGGTTTGGCACATCAATGTCGTAGACCTCCGTGCGTGCTTGGCTTCCGGGTCTTTCACATTTTTTACTATTTAAAGTAAAAAACTTTCAAGCTTATAATATATGAGATCGTATAGCCGAAGATTAAAAAAGTGCATAACCCTCAAATCACGAAAAAGTTACTAAGTTACTGGTAATTTTCAATATTCAAGTATCAAATTTATGTAATACCGCACTAATCAAGCAAATATTTATTTTTTTCTTTTTTTTTCACTTGAATATAGTTTTGGAGTACCGAAATGGCATAATAACCCACCTAACGATCTGGCATATTTCACGGGATGTATGAATGGTGATGAGGTGAGTAAGCATAAATATCTTATTTAGTGTAAAATTGATATTTTTATACAATGAACAGATGAGATTAGTCATGTCTCTGAAAGTAACAATAAGTTGCAATGTAAGAAAGTAAATTTTTTTCTAGCTATGTTAAATAAATTAGTAGGTTTTTATTCTTTAATAGTGAGAACAACTACAATTAAGAATTGAACATCTGAATTGTGAATTAGTACCGAATATAACAAGATTGGTTGAAGAAATTCTTTACATGATTAACTTGATGTCTGTGAGTTTTAACAATCAATAAAATAAATTGGAGTAAGATATTCTGTAATTGAGAAATAACTTTTCTGAAGAAAAAAAATTAAGGAATGACTTTGTTTGCATTAAAATTAATTATGTAGAACTACATATGCTATATATTTAGAACTATTTCCTCAAAAAAAATGTAAAACTATGTTGCCCGCGCGTTAGCGCGGGGTCACGCCTAGTACTCTTTATAGCAGTCAGGATAAGAGGAGTATAAGAGGGTATGATAATTTATACACGTCTCTTATATCATACCCAGGATATGACCATATGTAGTACAGCGTATCCTTATACCCATTTTCTACCTTACCCAAACAAGGTCGTTCAATAAGGTAGAATTTTAATCATAGCAAGAGAAAATACTAGCATCAATTCACATTACAAACTACTTAATTCAGGACTCACCGAGATAGCACAATGATAAGGTTCTTCACATGATAAACTACTCCCTGTCTAAAATTGAGTGTCCTGCTCTGGTCAAACATTTTGAGGGGATGATTTGATTATCAAATCGATGCCAAAACTAGTTTTTTTTTTTTTTTATTACGCTGTAGAGTTAACATTACCGTACAACATTTTATCAATTTACTAGTCAATTCAGCTCCTCAAAATGCCTAAAAAAATAACATGACATTCATTCTAGGACGGAAGGAGGGAGTATTTAATAAATTGAGGACATACCTAGATGGTGCAGTGACAAATTTCTTTCGAGATCAATATAACTAGAAGAGAAGGCCTATCATGAAAGATAAGAGTTAGTGAGACTAGCCAAGTTGACTGCCCGGTAACATAGCAATGGCTGGCCAGGGACAATGTATCCCCTGAATAGGCTAATCCAGCCATTGCATTGCATCAGGCAAGTCATCCTTGGCTACCAAACTAAAAAGACTCTTATCTCCATGGAAGACCTCTCTTCATATCCCATCCCTGCAACAACAATATTTGAAGATTTATTCTATCTTTGACGTGTAAGTGTTCAACCCCAAAGATCATTTATATAGCCACAAGTATTAGACCAGTAGTTGTAGTAGCTAGAGGCTGACATTGTAGATTGATTCTTGTATAGACACTTACGGATTTTGTGAAGTCAACTTGCCAAAATAAGGCATTTTGCTTTTTTTGCTCTTCTCTCTTCAACCTCCCATTTAAGGAATATATTCTACCCACTCATTGTTTGAAGGGAACAAATCTATCTGTATATGGATCTTGCCCTTTCAGCTTATTAGAAGGCAAAATTTGAAACGTAAAAGAGAAAGTGATTCGAATGTTCAGTTTTGCGTCATAAATCTGTTCTATCACGGTGGAATGTCGATTACAACATGAGTATAAAATTTAACCATCAGTTTCAAAGTTGGAGTAGAACTATTGTGTTAGTCAAACTAGCATTGTGTATGAAGATATAATGTATTCCAATGTAAACTGGTTCAGGAGCAAAATAAAATGAGGGAAAAAAACTGTGGCTGCTGGGATTCGAGCCCAGGTCTCCACGGCCACAACGTGGAATTCTTACCACTAAACTACAGCCACTTGGTGAAATTTTATTCACTGACTCTAAATAATATTTTATTCTCTTGCTATTCACAAACTCTTGTCTGATAACAGTCAGGGGCGGAGCCATGTAGGGGCAGGGGGGGGCACGTGCCCCCCCAAAATTTTCCGAAAACACTAGGTAGGCCTTCATTTTTTTTAAAAAAAATTAACAGTGCCCTCTTACAAATAGAAATGTGCCCCTCTTAATCTCAAAAGTCTCTCTAGCTCAAGTGGTAAAGGGCGCGGCGTGGAACCCTTTATGTCAGAGGTTCGATTCCTGCTTTGCGCGGTTGAAATTTTTTTTTGCGACGAAAAATCTAAAAGACAAAAAACACGTCCCAATAGAGACTCGAACCCTCGCAAGTAGGGCTGTCAAACGGGCGGGTTGGGCGGATTGTGCCCGTTTGAAAATGGGTTCAAACAAAAATGCACCCAACCCGCCCAGCCCGTTTATCATGCATTGGTTGAAATTTTTTTTTGCGACGAAAAATCTAAAAGACAAAAAACACGTCCCAATAGAGACTCGAACCCTCGCAAGTAGGGCTGTCAAACGGGCGGGTTGGGCGGATTGTGCCCGTTTGAAAATGGGTTCAAACAAAAATGCACCCAACCCGCCCAGCCCGTTTATCATGCATTCGTTAAATGGGCGGGCTATGATGGGTCAATACAAACCCATGCCCGCCCATTTAGCCCATTTAGCCAAAAGCTCTTATCAGCATAGCATCACTAATATAGCTACCACTACCGGTGCATTTCGCCATTGATGCCACCAAACAACCAACAAAACCATCATTACCACCACACAACCAACAAAACAATTGTTGCCGCCACACCACCACCAACACCACCATTAACGGTCATGAACAATACAAATTCAATGACTGCAAAACAGTGTTACACATAACATTAGTGAATTTCACTATTGATGCGACCACCAAAACCATCGTTGCCGCCACACAATCACCAACACCATCGTCACCGCCACACAACCACCAACACCATTGACTTCGCAATTTGCAAATCTGAAAATCGAATAATAGGTATTGATTAGATCGAACTAAGGAGGGAGGGAGAGAAGATGAAGACGATTTTGAGAAAAGTCCACCGGAAACAACCACCTTGACGCAGCAACTCAATTGTGCGACGGTGCGTGGCTCCGGGACTCGTTGACTTGGGCGACGGTGTTGCAACTTCGATCAGGAACCTATGTGGTTCAGAGATCGGAAGTGGGAGAGGTCAGAAGAGAGGTGACGGCGACGGCTGGAAGCAGAGGCGGTGGCGACGGCGTAACGAGCAGAAGATCGTGCTCAGAAGGGTCAACTCCAGGGCTTCATCAGTGAGGCATATAAATAGAAAACTATTGAAAATTATATTTTAGCCCTAAAAGTACAATTATTTGTGACTGAGCCCAAACAAAATCTAAACACAGTGTAAATGAAAATAAAAGTCCGGGTTAGACGGGGCTTACTAGCCCGCCCATGCCCGCCCATTTAATTACAGGTTAAAGTGGGCTGGGCAATATTCACCCATTTGTTTGAGCGGGCGGGTTTCAACCCGTTTAAAGGCTGCGGGCATGGGCGGGCAAATGGGCTGGGTTGCTTTTGACGGCTCTACTCGCAAGCGAAGTTAAAAGTGGCGCGTTTTACCAACTGGAGCAGAGAGCCTATTGTGTCTATGTTGATATATAGTACTTATTTATTTTAAAAGTAATAGTACAAATAATCGTGCCCCCCTTGGATGAAATCCTGGCTCCGCCACTGATAACAGTCCTTAGCATTTGCCATTGCATGCCAATTTTAAGATGTTTCTCCCTGAGCATTTGATCTTACTCTTTTACCAACCTTCTTTATCAGGATTCTTCTAGCTAATTCTGTGATCCAATTATCCATCCCGATTGTTAACGTTCACATTTCTAGAGTATGTTAAAAGTACAGGGCAATGCACGGATAAAACATAGAGCGCAATCATTAGGTCTATAGAGAAGAGGCTACGCGACTAGACAAGATAATGTCCCTCAGCACTTTAACCCTAATACGGAAATATGGGAGTCCTGAACAGTACCCCAAAGGGGGCAGTCGGAAATTGACACCAAAGGGGGCAGTCGGAAATTGACACCAAAGTCGGAAACTGAGCACGGGCCACATTGGCCAAATCTCAGTCTCCAGTAGCAATGGGGATGTTCACCAATGTCGCAGGCTTCAGTCTACTAGTATATACATCAATTGTGACGAGTATGTAATCTGACTTTTTAAGTGTAATCTGATTTTTTAAGAGCAGTGCCGAAGTATTTTGTAATGGCATGATGCCCCATCTTGTGTATGTATTGCATTAAGTTAAATTATTTTTATGGAAAATTGGCCAGCAAATTATGGGCATGCAAGGTTATAGAGATATGCAAGGGTATTTAGGTCTTTGGAAACGGTGGCATTGGCTGTAAAATATATACAATGTAAGAATAAAATAGACAAATAGAGTATTAGAGGGTAAAATGGGAATGAAAACAACTCCCACATGTGAGGCCCACAGCCAAGTCATAGCATACTAACAGGAGCTAACGGAAGGGTGAAAACTGTAATTAGTTTGGCAAAAATTAGGGGTGCTTTCTGTCAATCGGTGAACAGTAGGGGTAGTGATTGCCTATTTACGTAAACCCAGGGGTAAAAACTGTAAATTACCGTTTACCAAAAAAAAAACTGTAAATTACCCAAAAACCAAATCATTTAACTTGGAGCATGTCTGAACAGAGTGCTTGGGGTGCAACAACCCAAAGCACCATGTGACAATGACCAGAAATTTCCATGTTATAGACGACCATATAGGGGTGAGTTTGGTGTGCTTATAGCTTATAAGTCAATTTTAAATTGTAAGTTAAAACTAGTTTTGAGTCGTGTTTAGTATGAACTTATAAGTTAACATTTTTGGATTTAGACTTGCAAGTCAATAGTTAAAAAAAATTGTAGAAAAAGTTACATTTTTGAATATTTTCTTTGATTTGCCAATGTACAAACTTTTTCACCAAACACACTCATCTTTTCTTTTTATGATTTATTTTTCAAATAAGTTTTTTTGACATAAACTTAATCTATAAAAGAAAGTCCTACCAAACTCACCCATAATAATACTTCATACTACCATCCACAAGGGGGGGAAATGGAAAATTGTGTTTCAACCTCGTACAAAATACAAAATTTAAAAGAACGGCAATTCTTGGCATTAGCATATATATTGTAGAGGGTGATCAGACAAGAGTGCCTCTCAAATCGTATTGTGTACAGGGTTAGAAAAATCTGGATTTGCTCTATCGGCTCAAATCCTTATGCTAAGAGTTGTCTTTGAGTGAAAATTTACATTAATTTACACACTGCATTCGGGTGGCCTTGGAAACCAGATCTTCAACCAAGCATGCATCAACTTTCGCGGCGTTTTTTGCCCTTCTTACCAGGGCAACTGCAGAGGAAACAACCGAGAAATGAGG
Source organism: Linanthus parryae (assembly GCA_023055425.1). Taxonomy (NCBI): domain Eukaryota; kingdom Viridiplantae; phylum Streptophyta; class Magnoliopsida; order Ericales; family Polemoniaceae; genus Linanthus; species Linanthus parryae. The sequence goes on from JALGPY010000007.1 coordinate 42,987,699, forward strand.
ACTGAATCAGAGAATTGGAAGCTGTAATTACGTCAAAATAAAGTGTAGTTATCTTGGCGAGTTTTTGTGTCGGATAGCTTACCAGTTTCTTCTTGTTCTTCTTCTTCTCGATGTAATTTAGGAGTTCTTCTTGTCGGACAAGGGCATCCTCCAGTGCCTGCAACATCAAAAGAAAATATATCAAATGTTTCATCCAAACAACTGAAGGAAAAAGAAACTTGAAACACAAATGACGTTAAAGCCATCACGAATCGTGAAAGTTTTCAACTTTCAAGTCTTAGTCAGTGCCCAGTGCCCCAAAGCCTGAGTACCATGTCATTTCAGCACCAAATTTGTCAGAAAATCGCTATTCACCTTCCCACCAATGCTGAAGTACCTTAGCACGAAAGGCCCCACGAGCACAAGTTTGGCACTCAAATATGGCACCTCAACCCGGTCCGGCCCGACCCCCTCTTCCCCTCAACCCGGCCCCAGCGCAGCCCCCTCCCTCACCAACCCCTCCAATCGGGCCCGGCCCGCACCGTTGACACCTTGAGCAGAAACACTAAGAATACAACTACTAATTATGAACAGCGTCGTTCCCTTTCCCAACATGTGGGAACAGACACACAAACACAAAAACTGCATAAACAGTCCTTCCCCCAGTGTCCCTGGTGCGGGGTACCCCAGAGCTCCAACGGGTGAGCATGCTCTTAAGGAGTCGAAGCTATCAAAATAGAAAGAGATAATAGTTTCTATGCAAAAGACGTATACCTTCTTGGTTGCCGTGAGCTCCTGCTCCAACACGTCAACACGGCTCACAGCAGCATTCAACATCTCCTCCTTCTCAACAGGCATTGATGCAGGTTTCATCGTCATGGCAGTCATCTTATCCTCCAACTCAGCCATGCGTTTCACAACAGACATGAACTCGTTTTTGGAGACGGCGGGCTCTACAGGCTTTTGTGAGGGTTCTGCCGGGGCTTTCACCACTGCGTCATCGGCGTGCATGGAGCTGGACAATAGAGTGGCATCGGTGAGCTTCTCAGGCATGTTCTTGGTCATCTTGACCATGGTGATAGCGCCCGTGACAGCAGCCATGACACCAGCCACAATCTGGTTACTGAATCCTGCCCCATGATGATGATGATGATGATGATGAGCCTTGTGAGCTGCAAGATCCGTAGTAACAGAATTAGCCAGTCTAATAGTATCGTAAGCTTAATGATTTTATACTTTTTTTTTATAATGTATCATAAGCTCAATGATGCTAACTCCTAAAATGTGTACTTTCTATATCCAACTAGAAAGTACATGTGAATATCGGAATGCAACGTAACTGTTTCATGTGAAATCGTGATCTTTCCAACGATATGTCTTACAAAATGTTTGCTTGAGTCCATACAAATTCCTAAGACGCCTCTAATTATGAAAACTTCCAATTCGGTTTTTCTTTCTTGATTTATGAATTTCTTATATTAGTGAATGTTTAACCATCAAACTTTTCCTGAAATCCAACAAAAATTGATTTTGCTTACGAAAGAAGCCACATTTTACAAATGAGTTCCATCAGCCTATGAAATGAACAAGCATGTAATTCAGTAACATCACATACATTTAACCAGGGCAAGTTGCTGATTTTCTAATGGCTTCTGAGAAGGTGCGTCCACGGTCTTCTCCGCCGTCGGCTTGGCCTCTTGAGAGTCGAACGATTTGCGGGACTTTTTGGTTTTAAGAACCTGTCACATAGTAAATGTGAGAAAAGTACAATTTTGTTTAGTGAAGGTAATTGACCAGGACACGGATATTTGACTATATTCAGGAACCAAGAAATAATTATTTCCCTATTTCTCTGTGGTTTAGGAGATTCGCTTTACCAAGAAAGATGAAAATGTTGGCTGATGAGGCCTCAAACTTTCTAAACACAAATCTGAGTACATAGAAATTTCAATTTCGAATTTTCAACTAAGACCATTCACTATTTGTTCAAAAGATACGATGTAGTTTTACCTCTTCACGCATAGAAGGAGCACGGTCCATGTCCTTCGAACATTTTGGAGAGGCAGAAGGCACATCATCAGCAACTGGAGCTCCCTCTGAAGAGTCGCACTCCTGGTTCAGTTATGTAGACATAGTTGAGGTAATTTGTATTTTAATAAATATAATCCTATATAAGGAAAGAGGGAAGTGAAATTATTAGAAACTAAATTAAAAGATATGTTTCCTGTGGCTACCTTTACGCATGCCTCATCCTCACATATGATCTTTTCCATACTGCCTTGTGAATTAAATTTGTGTGCACACTTGGCTTCACCGTTTTGAACCCTCTGCGTGAAATATCATCATTAAATGAATTCTCAAACCTAAGACTGCTATAGAAATTGGAAGCATAGTAGATTTCGGGTATGGAAATCGTAGAAAATGGTTAAGAAACCTTCAATATTTCTGGGTCCTTCCATGGTCCCTTGTCTGAACGCATGCAGCCTCCTTGGTCAGCACAAGTACATGTACCTCCAAGGAACTCTGGCAATTCACTGTAAAGAAGGAAAAAGAATGAACGATGAGTACATTACTAGGGAAGAAACTGAGCATGCATGTGGAATAAGCTGATGATAGTCTCGACTTTATGAGAATTACCTGGCATCAATTATTTCAAGCAACTTGCTCTCGTACTTGTTGCTCAGAACCTACGGATAAAAAGGCTCAGAGATTAAAAAATTCCTAAGAAAATAAAGGGAATGAGGACTATTCTATTTGATGGATACTTACATGGATCTTTGCTGTGGTCTTTGGGTCAAGGAAACTCTTAATGGAGTTCCACAACATCCTGAATCCAGAACCAGCATTGATAATGAACATGCGATTCAGAGTCTACAGTGTAAACAACAATACAAATTTTGAGAAGATTATGACGTAGCTAACATTGTGTTGATGGAAACTGCAAGAGAGATTTATACCTCAGGGTAGTTGTTCCCATCAACATTCTGAAGGCGCTGAATAAGATCCCTTGCGTGTTTGTTGAAGTTTTTAAGCCCCTGCAGAGAAAGTTCAAAAAATGATTTCATACATTTCATCTTGGGATATATATCTTCTTATGGATAACTATTTTTTGTTAGTGTTATCACATACCACTCCTTGAACATCGAGGATCGTTGTACTTTGGTCAATGTGCTTTTTAGCAGCAATCGAACAAGCTGGAAACTTGATGTCAAAGGTCTTCTCGAACTCCCGCACATGGTATTTAAGGTAGCGGTCCATGGTTGTTACTTGCAACAGCTTGGTTGCATCAACCTTTCCCAGTCTCTCAATATAGACCGGTCGGCCCTCCTTGTCAACACCATGATTCCCTTGCGGGTAGTGTTCCACGACTTGATCAAGTTCCTTAAATTCAAATTCCTATCCAAAAAAATGGATAAATATACATTTCAACAAAGAGTTATGATGCAAGTAAAATGTAGGCCCAAATGCTAAATTGTAATCTGACGTTCTCAAAAAAGTCACCTCCAATATTGTGTCAGCGCCAAACTCCTTCCGCCACTTGAGCATGTCAGCCCACATTTGTTTTGCCTTCTCAATATCGAATTTCCTAGCCTTCAGAAACCTTTCCTCGAATAGGTAAAAAAAAATGAGTGAATTAGTAACGAACCCGGAAAAACACATGCTCTAGACTACAAATAAAACAGAAGTCGTGAGTTCATGAATTAAGATTAGCACAGCTGGTTCGACACTCTTCTCTTGCCTAATGTGGTGTATGAATATTTTTGGGTGAAATGGAGAAAAAAAATCCTGATATAAATTTTGGATCCCTTTTGGTTTGTCTCTAAAGAAAAAGGCATGAACATTGAAGAAGAGTCTCATAATGAAGTTGAGGCGCAAAAATATTTCAAGTAGTCCATAAGATAAAGCCATGTTTTCCAAATGAGAAAGTCATAAAAAAAATAGCAACCTACCTGAGCATCATATGATAATCATCATGTCTCGAGGGTAGTAATTCGTCCAAGATAAGTGCTTGGCGGAAGGCATCGACAGCCTTTATCTCCTCGGCATCATGCACATCCTCTATTTCTACGGACATGACTTTGCTACTTCTTCTACCTTTTCTTGTTAAGGAGTATCTGAACTTTGAGGAGGCATGTCTTGCTGCTTTCTTAAAAGACCCCATTCTAGTCTTCTTCTCATCCTCGGAGTACTCAATGTCCAGATCTGTAAGAAGCATAGTTTGAAATGACTAAGCTTCAAAAGATGAAGGCGACATTATAGAAACCCGAAAAATTCTTGAAACATGTCAATGCTAGTTCTAGGTATTTGTTGTCGTTTGCGAAGGAAATTAAGCAACACCATGCTTCTCAGGCCATGTTTGGTTTGGGGAATCAAAAGTGTCGAAATTCCATCAAATTATCGTTCCATATCAATTCCTATAGAAGCACATGAGCATTCTTTACAATACAATTAAAAATTAGAAGGAAAAAAAAAACTATGTTTCTCTAATGTCATTCCCTTATTCTCGTCCCATTATTCCTGAAGATCGAATATATTTGATCCTAAGTAACACACACACACACACACACTCACATGATTACATGACATCCACATCCACATGCTTATGTATATTGTCATTGTCAAATGAAAATTGCGGTCTAATAAACGCTCCCTGCGAAGAAGAAGAAGAAATGCACCTGGGTTAACAGCGACGGTCCCAGACATGATGTTGATTGGGATGAAGGATCAAAAGAAAAGAAGAAGCAAGCACTCGTGAGTGCCGAAAAACAAAGCTGCAGCCAAGTGCCTGCACACATAACACAGTCATCAGAAAACACACAAAAAGATCCAATAAACAGATTTCCTTCAAAAAGATCTCACAATCCCAATACTAATTAAAAGCAATTTGTATCATCTAAATTTATTTTGTCACATAAGGCCATCTGGTTAACGCATTCAGAAACCCTAATAACAAATCAGATCATATTGAGACCAATCGTCCAATCTTCTAGGAGGAGGAACAAAAACATGAATTGGGTCTTTTCGTCATTCCTAGAATCATGAAAAGAAGCCACGGAATCGGTAGAAATTGTAATTGTAACTACACGGCAGTTTCTTAGATCCAGATGATGAAATAATTGATTCAGAACAAAAGAACAACACTTTATCAGAGAAGACGCGTAACTGATAGGTGGGTATGATGGAAATAATGGCAATGGAACGATTAAGTGCAAAAAAACTTACAGAATAAAGAATGAATGTGTGTGGAGGTGTGTGAGAGAGTGAGCAAAATTACCTCTTGAAAATTATTGGGGGTATTGGAACGGAGAGATTTGGGAGCTAAGATTATAGACGAAAAGAGAGAATTGAGGGAGAGAGAGAGATGGAGAGAATTGAAAGAGAAACGCATGGCGGACCGTTCAAATTAGGTCTTGTTCTTCCTACTCCCAACGGAATTCCGAGTAACGTCTCTCTCTTCCCTTTCCCGGTAAAGCCGGCCCAATGGGCTAAATGGTTATAGCCCAAATCCCAACTATTATGGGCCCGTTAAGCACCAAGTGTACTGTGTACCTTGTTGGGAAATTGTATTTTCTTGTGGGCCAATATGAAAATATTGGTAGTTATATTATTGGGCTATCAAATAAACGGGCCACTAAAGTGATCTAATTAATAATTGGGCCCGTAGGAACATAAAGTGGTGTGGGTTTTGTAATGTGTAGAAGCCCATTACTAATTGATTAGGGTTATGGGAGCCTCATCAATTTAGTATATAAAGACTACTAGGGCTGTGATCCCCAACACATTCGAATACAGTAGTCTCACTCTTCCTATTGAGAGAGATCATTGAAGCTGGTCCGAGTTGTGGTTGGAAGATCGCGGTTCACTCAAGATCATCATGACGCGGAACACAATACACTAGCTATGGACCGAGGTTAGTCTTATTTAATGTTCTTATGTTCTTGACTATTCTAGATGATAGTTTATGTGTTGTAGATTATGATTCCGCCTTTAGATAATCTACATGAAGTTTGAAGTTGATCTAACAAGTGGTATCAGAGCCACTATCATGCTAGGATCGTTAAGAACAAATATTTAATTTAATCCCGAATCAGGGTTTATAGCCTCGTTTTCTGTGCTTATGTCGGATCTGGGAGTTCTTTATATGGTTACGAAGATCTCGAAACAAGCTTTCTAATGATATATTATAAGCTTAATTCCGACTTACGGTTTGAAAGTTATGGTGTTTTAAACCAACTGTTCCGATTAATGATTTTCCAAACACTGCCTTAGATCTGGGCTGTGCCGAGTTTCGATCTGGTGTGGCAGCGTGTACCGCTGCTTTGTTGTGCCGCCCAGATCCGACGACTCATATTGTTTTGGCTATTCCGGGAGTTCTAGATATCCGATTTGGGCGATTCAATAGTCAAACCCTACGTTTTTTGGGTCTTTTGAATCCATCTGTATGGTTAGATTTTCCATATTCGGAATATTGTTCTGGGCAGAATAAATAATCTCATATTTTAGCATGTTTTTTGGACATGTAATCTCATTATTTCCATGTTTTGACTAAAGTAATGTTTCTCTCATGATACTACTGTATTTATATCATGTTTATGACTTGATTCATGGATAAAATATGCGATATTATTACCATTGTTAATTTTTGGTGTATTTTTAGTATGTTGCACCATTATAAATCATTAGTGTATATTTGGTATATCACACAATGTGAAATATGGTGTATATTTAGTATCTTACACCATTATTGATATTGGGTGTATCTTTGGTATTCATACACTATTAAATATCTTTGGTGTATATTTGGTATCTTACACCATAATTGATATTTGGTGTATTTTTGGTATTATTTACACCAGTAAATATCTTTGGTGTATATTTGGTATTCTTACATCATTAAGTGTTTTTGGTGTATATTTGGTATCATACACCATATGAAATTTGATGTATATTTGGTATTCTTACACCATTAAGTATATTTGGTGCATATTTGATATCTTACACCATTATGAATATTTTGGGTGTAATCTTTTGTATTACACTAAAAGATTAATATTTCTGGTTCTACATTTAATACATTAGTGTAACTTTGGCATTTTACACTAAAATATACATTTTAGACATTAGTGTAATTTTTGTATTTTACACTAAAATAAAATGGTCTTGTATCCTATAATAAATCAGTTGAAATGATATGTCGCCAAAGTGACCTCTATTGTGTAAAATTTATTTATTTTGGGATATAAAGATGTGTGTGTTTATTATTTATGCGACTAGCTAATCGGCCCAAAGGAAGGTTGTTAGTTGGCCAAATAATAAGCAAACTTGTGGTAGTAAATATGTGACGGTTATCAAGTTATTCCATGTGAACAATACGTCGGCCCAAAGGAAGACCTATTGTTTGACCGGACTTACTGTCAATATTTGATTACTACGTGGAGAGTAGCACTTACAAGTTGTTGTTTTTGTCCAAAGACTAAACAACAATGTTGTGCTAGGTATCTTGTAAAGAACCCGTTATTATATTGTTGATTTATGTATGTCTTGCATGAATACTTTGTGGTTATATTTTATTTCATGCTTGTACAATATATTTGTATTTTGAGCTCATGTCTTTAACTTGTACTCTATTTAAGTCAGCTTATTTTTTATTTGTTATTGCTGACAAAGACTCGCATTTAGTGCTTTATAGCATGTATAAATTCTTGAAAATAAAGTTAATTCTAGAAGCTTTTAAATGAAGTAATGGAAATGCTATTGAGTTCCTCAAGCTTATGTGTCCGAGTTTTCTAAAGAAAACATGAAGAGGACTTTTAGTCAACATTGTCTTGTTAAAAGAGGAACGTAAGGGAGTACATCCGGAAAGCTTTAATCTCAATTAAGAAATTAAGTACTAAAGTTAGAGCTGTCTAAATACATGCTCATAAGGTGTATATATATTTTCTCTCAAGCACTTAAGTGAGTATACGGAGAGCTGTAACGCTCATATGGATAAATAAGTTCCTTGTGAACTTTTCACTCACTGTGTGTTTAAAGAGAGAATAGTTGTGTGAGATTAAACTAAATGTACTCGTTTAGTATTTACCCTAAGGATAATAGTCGAGATAAAGGGGATACAGTAACGTAAGTTGCAGTTGAATCACAGTCCAATTATGTAAATGTAATATCATTCGGTAATTTTTGATATTTTTTTTACATAAATATGAGTGGACGTGTGAATATAAATTTAATGTCACATGTTGGATGCGGAAAATTTTACTTCTCACTATGGATTAATTTAAGTTTTGTACCTGATCATATTTGGTGAGTAGATTTTGGTGCAACTACTCAATTAAGAATATTTATGCATGGTTGGTTGTTGGGCCAATAGCCACTTGATGCTGAAAGATTCATCTCTATCGGCAATGGCAAGAAAAATATAGTTGAAGCAACAAAGACTTTTAGCTTATTTTCAAACATTGTTTGAATTTTGTGCATTTACTAATGTTAAGAAAATTAGATTTTCGTTCATATGGGTTAAATTCAGAAATTTTGGTAATTCGGAAAGTTGTAAATGCTTCATTTCGATTAAAAGTAATATTTCAAAAGTAGTGCTTCATTAAGAAAGACCATGCATGTCATCGTTTGAGGTACAATGATGCAGAGTGAGAATTCTATATATGGTATGACACAAAAGCTTAAGGAATTTCTTCGTTGGAAGAATTAAGATGCTTGTGTGTAATAGAATTCATAGCCTCCCTGATTTCACAAATATTTTGAATTTGTGTTGAAAGCGTAAAGGGGTGTATAAATAACTAGGTGTGTGTGGAATAAGGACATACTAGAACTTATATGTACTGATATGGTGGACCACTCTTTATAGTTATTTTGGGTGGAAACAGTATCATATTTAGTTCATAAGACTTCTGTCCACCTCATCAACACCTATAATCGGTTTGAGAAGTAAAGTATGTGAATGTATAAGGTAACAACATTCATAGTGTTAACTTAATTCCTATAGATGTGCACAAAGTTTCTTCCCTACATGGAGTTATAGACATACTTGTCATAAATTAAGTTTGTGGGAATGAAATTAAACATATTTGGATATTGTAAGGAGAATGATTAGTCATTTTCTTTATCATGAGGCTATGTGAATAAAGATTTAAGGTTGCAGCTTACATATAAAATATTTTATGTATTAAAGTGGCTATTTAGTACCATATATGATTGGCTAGGCGAATACCTAGCATAAGGAGATTCTCATTTCCGATCATCCCACCTAAAGTGAGGCCATATTGGTCTAGTGGGAGATATTGAATTTGGTATTTGCTCGTTGCCACTTTTATTGATGTCATTAACAATTGAGAAGTTCTAAATCTTGCAATTTGTCTTCTCAAATAAAGCCCTTTTTCTTGAGACTTTTGAGGATGTTGAGTTTGAGTGGGAGATACGGTTATAAGGAATATTTTCTTTGAACATAAAGTTTGTGAAATGCACATGTCTATTGTTTATGCAAGCAATGATCGGCCCAAAGGAAGGTCATTGTGTGGCCAAATAATAAGGCATACTTGTTTATGCGAACATTAATCGGCCCAAAGGAAGATTATTTGTTTGGCCAAATAATAGGGTGCATATTTAGTTATTCGCACCGTTCAAAGAAATATTCCATAAGGATACTCATAATAGGCAAACTCATCAGCCTCAAATATGAAGTGCCGCTAAAGTAATTCACTAATGACATGAGAAATATGATTTATGTATTACATGTTATTCTCATATATTTGGGTTTGACATAAGGTTTGTGGAAGATGATTCTATCAACTTCTTACAAGTCAAACAAATATTAAAGTGAATTGATTTTGTAATGATAAGATGAAATCTCTTGACAAAATTAGTGACATTTGGAATCTTCCATAATTGCATAATTTATTGTTGGTTACAATGGATATGAAGGTCATACTTTGTCATTACATTTCATCTAAAAGAGGCACTGACTAAAGAGACTTCATAAAGTTTTACGACATTCTCTTTTGAGTTGTTATGTCATGTACAATTACTTAAAGTAGATGTACATATAGATGGATTAGTGGATTACAATCATATAACTTTGACTTTGGTAATTCAAAGTACATGTTTTGTAAATTACACAATTCCATTTATAATCTAAAAGCTTGCTTCTAGATATGGTATCACAATATTCATAAAGTTATTATCTCATGATGTTGCGAGATAACTACGGTAGATATTTGTGAGTACCACAGTTCAGTGGGAGTAATTTTCTGGTGCATCATTTTGATTCTACTCTTTTGACTAGCACCGATATAGACTTGTTGGGTGGACCAAGATATTCTTTATAAGGTTTCTAAAGGAAAGATCTTGGGGACATATTTCCTGTGTCGAAAATAAATGCTCTTGGGGTGTATCATTGAGTATTCGACAAGAGATCTATATCGATAAGGTATTTGCTAGATCGAGTACTTAAGGTTGTGCACTGAAAAATAATCCTACTACTTAAGGAGACAATTTCTAGTCTCATTCAGTATTTCAAGAATATTGAGATAAGTAATAAAGGATGCAAATATTCGTTATACATCGAATCAATGAGTCTTGTGTATACCAGAATATGTACACATGTGGTTATTGTTTACATATTGGTATATTTGGTATGATTTTGGTTAATCATTGTATGTATTAGGTAAACATACAATCGGTTAGTAAGGTATTGAAGAGAACAAAAGACTACATGCTCATTTATCGGAATTTAGATAATTTTGAGATCACTGAATCTAATTCCGAGGATTATGTCAAGTTTATTGACATAAGTCTCATTTCTTTTAAGAAATATTCAGAGTGTTTGTGTCAATTTGACATTGTTGTGATAACTCCGTTCTTGAGGATCCTCTAACTAAGGAATTACCACATAAAGTGTTGAAGAGCGGATTGCTCATTTGGAGTGGGAATATCTAAGGTACTTTGATTTAGTGGGAGTTTGCATCTAATGAATGTCATTTCTCGAGACACTTACTTCAGTTTCTGCAGAATAAAGTTTAAGTTTTATTCAAGTTACTCTGAATTATTGTTATTTTGAATTTCCAATTGCGGTTTAGCATAAAGATGGAAATTATAAGGTTTGATCTCACTTCAGTAAGGATCAGTGGAAATAGGCATGTCTAAAGATCATTGCATGTAATTTCCCGCTACACATCCACACTTGATCTATGTCGTTGAATATATTGGTTTGGTGATCATTGATGGGTCTTTGTTACGACTATAACTAAATGTAGCAAATGTCGCTTTGGTCTCATACTGGTATGGACAATGGACCAGATTGTTATAAGGAATGTTCTAAGGATGATAGCACTTTTGCTAGCACTAAAGATTATGAAATATAACTACATCCGGGTTTTCAAGTTTGGCCCAAGTGGGAGATTATTTGGAAATTTTATTTCCTTGTGGGCCAATATGAAAATATTGGTAGTTATATTATTGGGCTATCAAATAAACGGGCCACTAAAGTGATCTAATTAATAATTGGGCCCGTAGGAACATAAAGTGGTGTGGGCTTTGTAATGTGTAGAAGCCCATTACTAATTGATTAGGGTTATGGGAGCCTCATCAATTTAGTATATAAAGACTACTAGGGCTGTGATCCCCAACACATTCGAATACAGTAGTCTCACTCTTCCCATTGAGAGAGATCGTTGAAGCTGGTCCGAGTTGTGGTTGGAAGATCGCGGTTCACTCAAGATCATCATGACGCGGAACACAATACACTAGCTATGGACCGAGGTTAGTCTTATTTAATGTTCTTATGTTCTTGACTATTCTAGATGATAGTTTATGTGTTGTAGATTATGATTCCGCCTTTAGATAATCTACATGAAGTTTGAAGTTGATCTAACAAGTGGTATCAGAGCCACTATCATGCTAGGATCGTTAAGAACAAATATTTAAGTTAATCCCGAATTAGGGTTTATAGCCTCGTTTTCTGTGCTTATGTCGGATCTGGGAGTTCTTTATATGGTTACGAAGATCTCGAAACAAGCTTTCTAATGATATATTATAAGCTTAATTCCGACTTACGGTTTGAAAGTTATGGTGTTTTAAACCAACTGTTCCGATTAATGATTTTCCAAACACTGCCTTAGATCTGGGCTGTGCCGAGTTTCGATCTGGTGTGGCAGCGTGTACCGCTGCTTTGTTGTGCCGCCCAGATCCGACGACTCATATTGTTTTGGCTATTCCGGGAGTTCTAGATATCCGATTTGGGCGATTCAATAGTCAAACCCTACGTTTTTTGGGTCTTTTGAATCCATCTGTATGGTTAGATTTTCCATATTCGGAATATTGTTCTGGGCAGAATAAATAATCTCATATTTTAGCATGTTTTTTGGACATGTAATCTCATTATTTCCATGTTTTGACTAAAGTAATGTTTCTCTCATGATACTACTGTATTTATATCATGTTTATGACTTGATTCATGGATAAAATATGCGATATTATTACCATTGTTAATTTTTGGTGTATTTTTAGTATGTTGCACCATTATAAATTATTAGTGTATATTTGGTATATCACACAATGTGAAATATGGTGTATATTTAGTATCTTACACCATTATTGATATTGGGTGTATCTTTGGTATTCATACACTATTAAATATCTTTGGTGTATATTTGGTATCTTACACCATAATTGATATTTGGTTTATTTTTGGTATTATTTACACCAGTAAATATCTTTGGTGTATATTTGGTATTCTTACATCATTAAGTGTTTTTGGTGTAAGATACAAGGAGGTTTAAAACAGAGAATCCAAACATAACTTTATTAAAACTCCAATCCTTGCTTGATACAAAGGCGTACAATTCAACTAGAATCTAATGATACCAACATAAGTTCTAAGAAATTAAGTGTGATATTACTAAACTAAGTGATCATTCGCGTCCCCACTAAGCTATGCTCCCATCATATAGACCTGTGGTGCAGAAAACAAAAGAGAAACACCACAGTTTCCAAAGTCAGCGGAAATACTGAGTAAGTAACACCCAGACATGTAAACAGATCATGAAGTAATTTGAAAACCCTTTTGTAGTAGTTTTGCTAAACAAAGTGAAAGTAAAAGCTTTGACCCTTTTATAAAAGAAATAAGATGAGAGATTCCAATTTCATTTATATTTTCCAAATCACATCCATTATCCAAATAATGGGATTCCAAAACTCATGATATTTCATTTTCCATTAACAACATCCAATCCAAAACCAATTTATTAATTTGTTGATACGGGGAAAACCAACCAACCACTTCGCAAGCATCCAAGACCTTAAGTGTCGACACCCCCTTACAGACTTCTTGCGGCCAGAAGAGTGAGTACAAGGAGCTATCCGGGGACTTGCAACCGGATTACATAAATTAAATTGGACGAGAGACCGAAGTCAACACGCCCAATGCCAATAGTAACCATACAACAATAATCATCCCCGTACAACTCTTCCACTTTACGTTATCATCGATTATTAGATTGCAGTGATATTTTCAGAGAACATTTCAACAATTTGAAACAAGTATTCAAGTAGCACATATTTCGCATAAAATCATTTTGAGACAAGTAGGAATGAAAACATTTGACACGAAAAGAGGAATGGGCGCTAGGCGTGGCATGTTTACTTACCTTGAATCTCAAGCCAACGCAATTCAGTTCCTAGTAATACTCGACATGTCCTTCGTTAACGAAATTGTCGCCTACAAATTTAATAGTATCCTAATCATCACATGGAATAATAGAAGTAGTATTTCATTTGAATTTGAATTCCTTATTAGTTTAAACACTTTAGTTTGTTATGACAGTTTGTGGCTAGGATGTTGGATTTTTAATAATGCAATATTTTCAATTGGATTTAATTATTATTGTGGATGTTTTGTGCTTGCGAACCATGTTATAAAATCTCCTTGTATCCGGGCTCCTCTCGGGTACGGAGTGACATCCCCGGGTTTTCGGTTTGGTCAATTTGGGGGTGTTACAATAGGAATGGTGGAAAATCCCCAAGAAAGGACCAGCCCGGCCCCTTCCACTCCGACCTCCTCTAAAACCCGCCAGCCCGCCCCGGTTCAACCCGGCACGGGTCGGGCCCTCTAACCCATCTACCAAATTTCAAGCATAACGTGTAATTTTTATCGAAATGTGTAGGGTTTTGAGTCATGGATGCGCAACAGAAGCATAAACAAACATAAACCATGCAAAACCCTCCAAGGATCACAAGTCAAGAGACATAACGATGGTAAGAGTTAGAAATCAATAACACACCTTAGGGTTCTCCTTTGATGACTTCAAACGCGAATTGTGTCACGTTCTCTATAGTTGATCCACGCCTAGAGTTGATCCTAGAATCTCCCAAGTCCTTGGTGCTAGCCCGGAAGAGGAAGAGGAAGAAGAATCACGCAAAACGAGACCCAAAAGCAGGGTCTCGGCCTCCTTTGGCCGACGGGGACGGGGCGGCGGCAAGGGGGCGGTCGGCTCCCTTGTTGCTTGCTCTCTCTCCTTTTGTTCTCTCCCACTCTTGTTATGTTCAATTATGAGCATAAGTTATGTGGGAAGGAAGGAAGGAAGGTCCTTTATATAGTCCAACAACTCCTTGTTAACTACCTAAAGGACTTATTCTAGTCCTACTAGAATTCAATTTAGTCCCTTCCTTGCAAATTAGTCCCTACTAAGTTTGCAAGGTTTTGCAAAGTGATCCTTCTAATTAATTAATTTAATTAATTAATTCCCAAATCTAGTTCAACTCTATATAGCGTGTGACCCCATAGGTTCTATCTAGTTGGTAGCAACTATTTGCTAATATGGAGCGGTCTCTAGCAAAACATCCATTCTAGCCAACTAATAGAATAGTCATCTTGACAACCTTTGTACAAGTAATTGTCTCATCCCTTTGTCCTATATCCGGATTGGACACGAGACATACAAGTCACACTCGTATATCCAATCCATAGTTTCTCGATCCATGGGAATAGCCTTATTCGTGCAAATAACATCAATCTCGCATATTGATTTATTTGAGTCTGGCCAGACATTCTATAAGAACTATCCCTCGAGTGGCCGAGGATATTTGCTCCCGTTATGTGGGAGGGAAAAATTCTATCTACGTCCACTACGATATCTAAGCTTGCTTCTTATTGTATCCAGTACACGCCTTTATAACTACCCAGTTACGGTGTAGCGTTTAACGCTACCAAAATCACAATAATCCACAACTAGAATATCTAGTGACTTCAAGTCTAAGGATGACAATACCATTGCACCGCGAGAAGCACTTGTGACTCAACATAACGTGTATGTAGCCTTCTCGGAGATGGGTCAATCCAGTGCAACATTCCGTAATGCACACCTATGTGTTGGATCGTGATATCTCCATATCAATCCAACCCCATACTAGTCTATAGATGATTGTCCTATTAATCATTATACTTGACTAGGGATATTTAAGATAAACAACACAATTGTAAATCTAAGGACTTCATTATATTAAATATCCAATAAATAATAAATGAATTTCTAGCCACAAATAATTCATACTAAACTAGATTGCCTCTAGGGCATCTATTCCAACAGTCTCCCACTTGCACTAGAGCCAATCTGGCGCATCTCGTATGCCCATACTCCTAGTGTGCCCTTCATGCTTCCACTGCGTGAGAGGCTTTGTAAGCGGGTCTGACAGATTATCATCTGTAGGAATCTTGCATATCCGAACGTCTCCTCTATCGATTATATCTCGAATCAGATGAAACTTCCTGAGCACGTGCTTGGACTTCTGGTGCGACCTGGGTTGCTTCGATTGCGCGATCGCCCCAGTGTTGTCACAGAACAACTCAACTGGATCCGCAATGCTAGGGACCACACCAAGTTCAGAAACAAACTTTCTGATCCAAACAGCTTCCTTTGCTGCGCCATTTGCAGTAATGTACTCAGCCTCTGTTGTAGAATCAGCTACCGTCTCTTGCTTGGAACTCTTCCAGCTCACCGCTGCTCCATTCAGGCAAAACACATATCCCGATTGTGATCTAAAGTCATCTCTGTCGGTTTGGAAGCTTGCATCAGTGTAACCCCTTACACCCAACTCTTCTTCACCGCCAAATATCAAGAAAGCATCCTTAGTTCTTCTCAAGTATTTTAGGATGTTCTTGACTGCAATCCAGTGACTCTCACCCGGATTGGTTTGGTATCTGCTTGTCATACTCAAGGCATATGACACATCTGGTCTAGTACATAACATGGCGTACATGATAGATCCTATGGCCGAGGCATAGGGAATTCTACTCATGCGTTCCTTCTCAATATCATTGGAAGGACAACGACTCTTCGAAAGAGTGATTCCATGTGACATGGCAAGAATCCCTGTTGGAATAGATGCCCTAGAGGAGACAATTCGGATATGGAGGCAAAGGGATGAGACAATTACTTGTACAAAGGTTGTCAAGATGACTATTCTATTAGTTGGCTAGAATGGATGTTTTGCTAGAGACCGCTCCATGTTAGCAAATAGTTGCTACCAACTAGATAGAACCTATGGGGTCACACGCTATATAGAGTTGAACTAGATTTGGGAATTAATTAATTGGATTAATTAATTAGAAGGATCACTTTGCAAACCCTTGCAAACTTAGTAGGGACTAATTTGCAAGGAAGGGACTAAATTGAATTCTAGTTGGACTAGAATAAGTCTTTTAGGTAGTTAACAAGGAGTTGTTTGACTATATAAAGGACCCTCCTTCCTTCCTTCCCATAACTTATGCTCATTAGTGAACATAACAAGAGTGGGAGAGAACAAAAGGAGAGAGAGCAAGCAACAAAGGAGGCCCGACGCCACCCTTGCCGCCGCCCTCGTCCCCGTCGGCCAAAAGAGGCCGAGACCCTCTTTTGGGTCTCGTTTTGCGTGATTTCTTCTTCCTCTTCCTATTCCGGGCTAACACCAAGGAGTTTGGGAGATCTAGGATCAACTCTAGGCGTGGATCAACTATAGAGAACGTGACATTATTCGCGTTTGAAGTCATCAAGGAGAACTCAAAGGTGTGTTTATGATTTCTAACCCTTACCATCGTTATGCATCTTGACTTGTGATCCTTGGAGGGTTTTGCATGGTTTTATGTTTGATTATGCTTCCGTTGCGCAATCCATGAATCAAATCCCTACAGTGGTATCAGAGCCAGGTTGTTGAGCATAAACGTGGTTTATGTGTTACGTTTTAGTTGTTTTACACCGTAATTTGATTGTTTATCGCGTAAAACAAGACAAATCAAGCATGGGATGCAATTTGTCAATAATTAATCATAACAAGATCCAATTTTTGCATTGGATGCATGAATTGGTGAGTTTGAGAAATTTTAGGATCTTAGATCTAGGGTTTGGGCATCCTTGGGGAAGAAGGAGTTCTCCCAAAACAAGGAAACAACCAAACTTGGGCACCAAGCAAGGGAGTTGTTTTGGAAACAACTCCCATAAGGAGGTTCGGCCCCCCTAGGGACCGCCCCCCTTGCTTGCCGCCCAAGCTTGGCCGCCCTAGGGGCCGGGCGGCCCTAACCCGCGGACCTAGCCTTGTGGGTTTTGGGCCGGGCCGGCCCTAGGGCCTTGTGGTTCACTTTGATGGGCCCGGGCAATTTGATTGTTGGGCCCATGGACCCTTTTAACCCTAGAAATCCTAAATTCAATTAAAATTGACCAAGCGCGTTAAAATTGGATTTTAACTGTTTATGTGCAAATCGCATGGTGATTGGATATGGCCTTAGGATGTGGTTTGATGTGGATGTTTAATTTTGTGGTTTGGTTTTACGGCCTGCGAGCTGATCAATTAATTGTAATAATTAATTAGGGTTTTATTGTAACACCCCTTGGTTCCCGAGCTTTCCGTTCCGGACCGGAGAGCCCAGGAGGGTGCTACTCAAAATGAAGCGGCGGAAATCAAGAACAATACATCCCATAATTATATATTACATACTGATAATTGTCTTCAACATGCTGCTTACTATTATACAAGGTGAAATTGAACTAAGAGTTCGACATAATAAAAGTGCTACCAAATACTAGATAAGTTCGCGATTCCCTTATTCCCAGCTCCCAGCTCCTAGACCTGCGGGGGGAATGAAACAAAGACCGCAGTTTTGCGAAAGTCAGCTAGAAATGCTGAGTGAGGTACACCTTAGCATGTAAGAACAGGAAGGTTAAGGAAGGCTGCAGGGTTACGTATTTAAAAACAGTTCAGGATGTAACGGAGAATAAGTATAACATCGTAAACTCAAAACAAGTAACAACATCGTCAAATAGTTTCCCCGTGGAACAAATTCTGTTTACCGTGATACGTCATAAACATCCATTCATATCTCTCACAAATCACATAGTCATCCACGCATGGCTTACGAATAACTTTTTCCAAACACAGTAATCGGACTATCAATTATTGCACAGTACCCGGGTAGACCAGTGAGTTAGTGACCACAATCAGACATTCTAGACCTTAAGTGTTGCAACACCCTCCTAAGTGCGTCAATCAAAGGAGTGGTATCTAGAAGCAGTACTCCAGCCTACGACGAAAGGAGTCGGGGTGCACGTAGTGCCATATCTTTAGGGACCGGGTCCCAGGGAATCATCACCCAAATACTAACAACATAACTGGTTCCGGCACTTGCGTATTATTCTACCTTACTCCGGGGATCGAACCCGAGTATCTCTTTAGGGACTAAGCCCAGGGAATCATCACCCAATAACATCACATGTTCGTACGTTAATACGTTATCATTGAATTCCGCCCAAGTGTGACAAGTATTTCAAAATCATGTAATATTGTGAGGGTTTAAAACAAGTAAACACATTTATAGAGTAGGGGATGAAATAAGACAACTATTTATTATTTAGGCAAGTAGTCGACACGAAAGAAGCTGGCACGCAAGGCTAAGCATGTAAAACTCACCTGATGTAGACTCAGCAGTTAGTACGTAGGATGGTCGACAAAGCGAATGTGCACAAATCCGTCGCCTACAATTAGTCAATCATCTAGTCATGAGGCCGGTAGTTCTAAACGAGTAAATGCACAAGTACTATTTGAGTGCTCGGCTAGGTCGAAAAGTCAAATCTAACCCTCACGATCCCCAAAGTGATAATGTTAAGATAACATACTTATTTAATTAAATATCGGTTATCCCATAAATATTAATATTTTACTTACAATTTATTTAAGAAAATAAGGATTAACACTTTAAAAATATTTCTAAAGTATTATTCGACAACAATTTGTTATTTAGTAGTGAGTTCTACTATTTATAAGAAATTCGTGACATTCACAAAGCAACGCTTTAAAAATAATATATACATACACATTTCTTAATGAAATTGTTTCCAAAATACTTTAATTTACAACTAACAATATTCAATTTTAGCAAGTTCATTTATCGGAAAAGAGATTATAATTATTTGAAACTTTATATTTGTTTAAATAAAAATTAAGGTGACATTTATAACGAAAACATTATCTTTATCAATCATATAATCATATACACAAAACAATTCTTCTTTTGTTATCTTATTTTTTTTTTCCAAGATAAAGAGTTATAACTCTAATTATAGCTAATTTCTTATTTATAAAAATTTAACTTATTACTTTCATTATAAACAAAAGTGTAATTTTGTCAACTTATTATCTACTTCCCACTAAAATAAGCTATGATACTTAGTTTTAACAAATTTCTAATTATAGAGATTTAACTTTTTATTATCTTTATAAACATAATTATTTATATTACTTAATTATTTAACAAAAATAGTAATATACATCAATATAAATAAAGTGTTAATAAAAATAGAGTTTATGGAAAAGGCAGGGGGCTCCCCCCCAAAATCACCACCACATAACTAGAAAGTTTCACTTTTCACATTATATACCCTCCAAGTTTTCGAAAAGACACTTTAACCCCCTAACATGAACATATTCAAATTTCTCCAACCGAAGCATGGATTTAAGCCCTAATAACATGATTTTGATCACACATAACGAATTAGGGGAAGATTTAGAGCATACCCACGCTGAAAATTTCGAGAATCGGCCGAGAAATGGGTCGGATCGAGTCACCCGTCGGGTCGCTGGTGATGGAGCTCGATGGCGGTGGTCCTGCGGTTCTTGGCTTCGGCTAGGATCTCCTGGTGGTTGGTCGGACCTTCTGCAGGTTGAAAAGATGATGGGAAGCTGCTGGGTCGCTCCGGTTTCGATGGGCCAAAACTCGCCGGAAACAATGGAGGTACGGCGGCGGTTGCGGCAGCGGTTGTTGTTTCTGCTGCTACGGTAGCTGTTGTGGCTGCCTATCCTTCTTATTCTGGTTGTGGTAGAGGGAGAGAGAACGAGACAGAGGTGGACGAGTGAGGGAGAGATTTAGGGGGCTGATGGTGGTTGCGTACCCGACGGGGGAGGCTTTGCCGCTGCTGCTGCTGCCTCCTCTGTTTTCGTCGGCAGAACAGCGAAGAGGGTGAAGGAGACAGAGGGAGGCAGAGAGGTGGTTGCGGTGGTGGAGGTGGGTTCCGATGGTGGTGTTGATTGTTGGTTGTCTCTCGGCCAAAACAGAGGTGGACGAGGGAGAGACGGAGGCAGTGAGTTGGAGGAGATGGTGGCAGAGAGGGAGAGGAAAGGGAGAGTGAGCGAGAGATGAGGGAGAGATGAGGCTGCTGTGGTGGTGGTTTGGGTGGTGGTGATGAAGGTGCGGTGGTGGTGGTGATTGTTGTCCCGTGGGTTGATGAGAGAGAGAGAGAGAGAGAGGATTTGTTTCCTGATGGGTCTTTTGGTGTGAGAAACAAATGAGAGGAAGCGAGGTATTAAATATTGAATTGATGACTTGGAGAAGTCATCTTCCCCAACCGACCTTCTACATTTTTTTTTGTGTCTTCTATTTAGCTAAGTTAGGGTGCTATTGTTGTACCAAGTGGGTTGGTCAATCTAGTGGGTTGGGTACACACTTTGGCATAGTTAAATAAATCACATAGTATGCTAAATAAAACACGAAATTAAATACTGTTTTCTCTAGTATTATTATGTGAAAATCCCGTGTATATTATCAACCCAAAAATAGTCTAACTCACCGCTCGTAATAAAGATTTAAATTTTATTTTCCAATTACCCAGTTTACCCTTCACAGTTAAACGGGGTATTACATCCTTCCCCCCTTAAAGAAAAGGTTCGTCCTCGAAGCTCGAACGAGTCACTATGGTCTCACTAGGGTTTCCAGTACGAGATGTATACTAAGTATGGTTAGAGTTGCTTTCCCGTTGCCGTGTTGTTTCTCGCATTTGCCTCGGCTTGGTTCATTACGAAGATTTGACCAGCTGGCCTCTGGTTGTTGCCCTGAGCTGTATTCCCTCCATTTCCATCATTTCCAGCTTGGTTGTTTCTGTTGTTTCCATTGTTAGCTGCATTCCTGCGCTGTCCTCCATTCCTGAAATCGTGGTTGTTGTTGTTGTCCCGGAGCTGGGTTCCTCCATTCTGATTGTTTTGTCGATAGTCGTACCCATCCTGATTCTGACGATATCCTTGCCTGTTGAGCCCCTGCTCGTTTTCGTCTGCCCTCCTCCTCCTACAGTCAGCAATTATGTGGCCTTTGATGCCACAAAACCTACAAGTCAAGGCGGCGCCTTCGCAGGTGTATCCTCGATGATTGCGGCCACACCTGTTGCAGTTAAAGTTACGGGCATCTCCCGTCATTTGCTGGTTCCGGTTCCCTCCACTTTTCCAGTTTTGATTTCCTTCACCGTTTCCTGTCCTGACTCGCTTGTCAGATCCTTGATTGTTGCTTCCACTTCCTTGGCCTTCCACCTTTCTTTTTCCCATCACTTGATCGACCCTCCAGATTGTAGGGTTTTGATTCATGGATCGCGCAAACGGAAGCATAATCAAATAAACAACCATGCAAAACCCTCCAAGGATCACAAGTCTAGATGCATAACGATAGTGAAGGTAAGAAATCATAAACACACCTTTGGGTTCTCCTTGATGACTTCAAACGCGAATAGTGTCACGTTCTCTATAGTTGATCCACGCCTAGAGTTGTTCCTAGATCTCCAATCACCTTGGTGCTAGCCCGGATTGAAAGGAGGGTGAAGAAATCACGCAAAACGAGACACCAAAAGGGGTTCGGCACCCTTTGTGGCGTCGGGGACAAGGGGCGGCGGCAAGGGGGCGGCGTCCCTCTTTGCTTGCTCTCTCTCTCCTTTGTTCTCTCCTACTTTTGTTATGTTCTCTCTAGAGCATAAAGTGTGTAGGGAAGGAAGGAGGAGGGTCCTTTATATAGTCCAACAACTCCTTGTCAACTACCTAAAGGACTTATTCTAGTCCTACTAGAATTCAATTTAGTCCCTTCCTTGCAAATTAGTCCCTACTAAGTTTGCAAGGGTTTGCAAAGTGATCCTTCTAATTAATTAATCTAATTAATTAATTCCATAATCTAGTACAACTCTATATAGCGTGTGACCCCATAGGTTCCATCTAGTTGGTAGCAACTCTTTGCTAATATGGAGCGGTTTCTAGCAAAACATCCATTCTAGCCAACTAATAGAATAGTCATCTAGACAACCTTGTACAAGTAATTGTCTCATCCCTTTGCCTCCATATCCGGATTGGACACGAGACATACAAGTCACACTCGTATATCCAATCCCTAGTTTCTCGATCCATGGAATAGCCTTATTCGTGCAAATAACATCAATATCTCATATATTGATTTATTTGAGTCTGGCCAGACATTCTATAAGCACTATCCTCGAGTGGCCTTGGATATTTGCTCCCGTTATGTGGGAGGGGCAAATCCTCTCTACGTCCACTACGATCTCTAAGCTTGCTTCTCATTGTATCCAGTACACGCCTTTATAACTACCCAGTTACGGTGTAGCGTTTAACGCTACCAAGATCACAATGATCCACAACTAGAATATCTAGTGACTTCAAGTCTAAGGATGACAATACCATTGTACCCGAGAAGCACTTGTGACTCAACATAACGTGTATGTAGCCTTCTCGGTAATGGGTCAATCCAGTGCAACATTCCGTAATGCACACCTATGTGTTGGATCGTGATATCTCCATATCAATCCAACCCCATACTAGTCTATAGATGATTGTCCCATTTAATCATTATACTTGACTAGGGATATTTAAGATAAACAACACAATTGTAAATCTAAGGACTTCATTATATTAAATATCCAATAAATAATAAATGAATTTCTAACCAATTACAAATTCATACTAAACTAGATTGCCTCTAGGGCATCTATTCCAACAGTCTCCCACTTGCACTAGAGCCAATCTGGCGCATCTCGTATGCCCATACTCCTAGTGTGCCCTTCATGCTTCCACTGCGTGAGAGGCTTCGTAAGCGGGTCTGACAGATTATCATCTGTAGGAATCTTGCATATCCGAACGTCTCCTCTATCGATAATATCTCAAATCAGATGGAACTTCCTGAGCACGTGCTTGGACTTCTGGTGCGATCTGGGTTCCTTTGATTGCGCGATCGCCCCAGTGTTGTCACAGAACAACTCCACTGGGTCCGCAATGCTAGGGACCACACCAAGTTCAGAAACAAACTTTCTGATCCAAACAGCCTCCTTTGCTGCGCCATTTGCAGCAATGTACTCAGCCTCTGTTGTAGAATCAGCTACCGTCTCTTGCTTGGAACTCTTCCAGCTCACCGCTGCTCCATTCAGGCAAAACACATATCCCGACTGTGATCTAAAGTCATCTCTATCGGTTTGGAAGCTTGCATCGGTGTAACCCCTTACACGCAACTCTTCCTCACCGCCAAACATCAAGAAGGCATCCTTAGTTCTTCTCAAGTACTTTAGGATGTTCTTGACAGCAATCCAGTGACTCTCACCCGGATTGGATTGGTATCTGCTTGTCATACTCAAGGCATATGACACATCTGGTCTAGTACATAACATGGCGTACATGATGGATCCTATGGCCGAGGCATAGGGAATCCTACTCATGCGTTCCTTCTCAATCTCATTGGAAGGACAACCACTCTTCGAAAGAGTGATTCCATGTGACATGGGCAAGAATCCCTTCTTGGAATCTTGCATGTTGAACCGTTTCAACACCTTGTCAATATATGTACTTTGACTTAGGCCTAGCAACCTCTTAGATCTATCTCTATAGATCTTTATACCGAGTATATAGGCTGCTTCCCCTAAGTCCTTCATTGAGAAACACTTTCCTAGCCAATCTTTCACAGATTGTAGCATGGGAATGTCGTTTCCAATGAGTAGTATGTCATCCACATACAAGACCAGAAAAGCTACAGAGCTCCCACTAACCTTCTTGTAGACACAAGACTCATCTTCGTTTCTGATGAAGCCAAACTCTTTGACCACTTCATCAAAACGTCGATTCCAACTCCTAGAAGCTTGCTTCAATCCATAAATGGATCGTTGCAGCTTACAGACTTTGTTGGCTTGCTTTGGATCCTCAAAACCCTCCGGCTGTATCATATACACGTCCTCGAGGAGATTCCCATAAAGGAATGCTGTTTTGACATCCATCTGCCAAATCTCATAGTCGTAGTATGCTGCAATCGCAAGTAGGATTCGGATGGATTTGTTCATAGCGACTGGTGAAAAGGTTTCATCATAGTCAATACCATGAATCTGTCTGAATCCTTTAGCCACCAATCGGCCTTTATAGGTAATCACATTACCATCCATGTCGATCTTCTTCTTGAAGACCCACTTGCACCCTATGGGCCGCGCCCCATCTGGTGGTTCCACCAAAGTCCATACTTTGTTGGTATACATGGATTCCATCTCGGATCTCATGGCCTCAAGCCACTTCTGCGAGTCTGGGCCATTCATGGCCTCCTCATAGGTAGTAGGCTCATCGTCTATGAGCATCGTGTCACCGGAATCAGTTACGAGAAGTCCGTACCTCTCGGGTTCCTGGCGCACTCTACTAGATCTACGAAGCTCTTGTGTTACTTGAACAGGTGGATCCACAACTGCTTGTGATTCCTGTTCATGTTCCATAATCGGTTCAGTGATTTGTGGTTCTTGAACTTCTTCAAGTTCTACATTCCTCCCACTTGCTTCTTTAGAGACAAACTCTCTTTCTAGAAACACGCCGGTCCGAGCAACAAACACTTTGTTCTCGGTTGGATTGTAGAAGTAGTATCCCTTAGTTTCCTTAGGGTACCCCACAAATTTACACTTATCCGATTTAGGCCCTAGCTTGTCTGATTGTAAACGTTTTACATAGACATCGCAGCCCCAAATCCTCATGAACGACAGTGTGGGACGCCTCCCACTCCACATCTCATATGGTGTCTTCATGACTGATTTAGATGGAACACGGTTAATGGTAAAAGCTGCACTTAATAGAGCGTAGCCCCAAAATGATAATGGAAGATCGGTTTGACACATCATAGACCGAACCATATCCAATAGGGTTCGATTCCTCCTCTCGGACACGCCATTCCATTGTGGCGTTCCGGGTGGAGTGAGTTGGGACACGATCCCACACTCTCTAAG
Source organism: Linanthus parryae (assembly GCA_023055425.1). Taxonomy (NCBI): domain Eukaryota; kingdom Viridiplantae; phylum Streptophyta; class Magnoliopsida; order Ericales; family Polemoniaceae; genus Linanthus; species Linanthus parryae. The sequence goes on from JALGPY010000007.1 coordinate 43,013,210, forward strand.
ATAGTCATCAAACTCTTGGCTCAAGTATTCTCCTCCACGATCTGATCGTAAAGCCTTGATACTTTTGCCAAGTTGCTTCTCTACTTCATTCTTGAATTCCTTGAACACTTCAAAGGATTCGGATTTTGCCCTCATAAGGTACACAAATCCATATCTACTGTAATCATCAGTAAACGTAATGAAGTAGACATAACCACCCCTGGCAGGCGTGGCAAATGGCCCACACACATCGGTATGTATGAGTGCCAATTGCTCACTAGTCCTCTCACCTTTCTTATTGAAAGGGGACTTTGTCATTTTTCCCAATAAACAAGCCTCACATGTCTCATATGATTCAAAATCAAATGAGTCTAGTAATCCATCCTTATGGAGTCTAGATACACGTTTCTCATTTATGTGGCCTAAACGACAATGCCATAAATAAGCAGGATTTAAATCATTTATTTTAATCCGCTTGGTATTAATGTTGTAGACAGGATTTCTTAGATCAAGGACATAAAGTCCATTAAATAATTGCGCACTAAAATAGTGAATATTATTCAAATAAAAGGAACAACAATTGTTCTTTATTGAAATAATAAAACCTTCCTTGTCCAAACAAGAAATAGAAATAATGTTTCTGCTCATAGCAGGCACAAAATAGCAATTATTTAATTCTAAAACTAATCCTGAAGGCAGAGATAGCTCGCAAACGCCTATGGCCAACGCAGCAACCTTTGCTCCATTCCCAACGCGCAGATCTACCTCCCCTTTAGCCAATCTCTTACTTCTCTTTAGATCCTGCATATTTCGACAAATATGAGATCCACATCCAGTATCTAATACCCATGATGTAGAGACAGTTAAATTGACATCTACAACAAAAATACCTGGTGGTGGTGGAATCACTATTCCAAGCCGCTTGTCCTCCAGATATTTTGGGCAGTTCCTCCTCCAGTGTCCCGGTTGACTACAGTAGTGACATTCACCCTTAGTCACGACCTTGGCAATCCCACCAACAGGCTTAAGGGCTTGTTCCTTAGACTTAGCAACTGACTTGCCTTTGCCCTTGGAGGAAGATGCAAACTTTTTGCCCTTTCCTTTATGCACCATCATAATGGCCTTGCCCTTACCCTTGTTGATGCTCTGTTCAGCCGTCCTCAACATGTTGAGCAAATCTGGCAGTGGTTTAACGATCTCGTTCATGTTATAGTTCATAATGAACTGTCCATAACTCTCGGGCAACGATTGCAACACGAGATCGGTTGCCAACTCTTGGCCGACCGGGAACCCAAGCCGGGCGAGATTCTCCAAGTACCCGATCATTCGGAGTACATGGGGTCCCACCGGGTTCCCTTCTGCCAGATGACATTTGAACAGTGCCTTTGAGACCTCATACCTCTCTACCCTCGCCTGCTCTTGGAAGAGCTGCTTTAGATGTTCGATCATATCGACAGCATTCATGTTCTCATGTTGCTTCTGAAGCTCAGAGGTCATGGTGCAAAGCATTAGGCAGGCCGCATCATTAGCGTCATCAACACGCTTTTGATACGCCTTTAAGGCAGCAGGTGTCTGATTCTCTGGACCTTCTGGAACTTGCTCTTCTATTGCGTACAGCTTCTTTTCTTGCTTGAGAACAATTCTCAAGTTTCTGTACCAATCGAGAAAGTTGGTTCCTGAGAGCTTGTCCTTCTCAAGGACAGATCGTAGGGAATGTTGTGAACTCGATGAGTTGTTTGCCATTTGGAATTCTACAAAAAGGAAAATACGCAAGTTTTAGTATTTGTGAATTTTTGACTATATTTAATAATGGCTAGTTTATTAAATATAGCTCCCACTATTTTACTACGGATTAATAACCCTCAAGATATTAATGCGGAAAATATCCTTATATTTTCTAGTGGGCCAAGATCCATCTTTTCATCTCCTTATGAGCTTGCTTTGGCAAGTCACCCATAATTCGATTACTTCTTAGGTAGGAACAATTCCAATTGCATCCCATATGCAACTCTTGGTTCAATCGGGCAAATAACTCCTTATTTATCCATCCACATGGATAATCCCAATTGATTGCCTCTAGGTTTCTTAATCAAATTAATAGCCTAGTTGTGTTCAACCTCTTATCTAAACAATTGCACATTGTTACGTGCCATCGCATTCCATCATTATGAACCAAGTCGCCATGCTTTGGCACGCACGAACTTGATAAATAATGATGATAATGAGTGTTTAAATAACGAGAAGGCAAGAACACAATATTTTAAAATTTGAGGGATTTTTCTTCAATTTTAATTATTTTGTTGATCAATATCAACTAATCTATCTATTTGAGTTTGGGCACAACTCCAAATAATAGATCCGGGTTGTCTAATTATCTTATTATCCTAATTGCATGCATCATCCATACACCAACCACACAAATAATAAGACAATAAGTAAACAACCACAAAACAGAAATTAAACGTGATGTGGATATGGCCTTTTCTAGACTAAGATAATTCCAAGCCAATGGAATTATCTATGAACCCTAAACAAACACACATCTTCATGCGTCTTGATCTTTTGGTCCATCCTTCATAGTCATGTGGAATGCTCCATGCTCCATGCTCCATCTTTTGTGGCTTCTTTGGCTTTGGGCTTCTTTTCTTCAATCTTGGCTAACAATCTACTTTATCTAGCACTAGCTAATATCTATACTAAATAAAATAAATCTCACAAGTTGAGAAAAAAATGGCACGCAGGCCATAAAACCCTAATTAATTATTACAATTAATTGATCGGCTCGCAGGCCGTAAAACCAAACCACAAAATTAAACATCCACATCAAACCACATCCTAAGGCCATATCCAATCACCATGCGATTTGCACATAAACAGTTAAAATCCAATTTTAACGCGCTTGGTCAATTTTAATTGATTTTAGGATTTCTAGGGTTAAAACGGTCCATGGGCCCAACAATCCAATTGCCCGGGCCCAAATAAGTGAACCATAAAGCCCTAGGGCCGGCCCGGCCCAAAACCCGCAAGCTAGGCCCGCGGGTTAGGGCCGCCCGCCCCCTTAGGGCGCCAAGCTTGGGCGGCAAGCAAGGGGGGCGGCTCCCTAGGGGGCCGAACCTCCTTGTGGAGGTTGTTTCCAAAACAACCTCCTTGCTTGGAGCCCAAGTTTGGTTGTTTCCTTGTTGTGGGAGAACTCCTTCTTCCCCAAGGATGCCCAAACCCTAGATCTAAGATCCTAAAATTTCTCAAACTCACCAATTCATGCATCCAATGCAATAATTGGGTCTTGTTATGATTAATTCTTTGACAAATTGCATCCAATGCTTGATTTGTCTTGTTTTACGCGATAAACAACATATTAAGGTGTAAAACAACAAGAATGTAACACATAAACTACGTTTATGCTCTATGACCTGTGGCTCTGATACCACTGTAGGGTTTTGATTCATGGATCGCGCAAACGGAAGCATAATCAAATAAACAACCATGCAAAACCCTCCAAGGATCACAAGTCTAGATGCATAACGATAGTGAAGGTAAGAAATCATAAACACACCTTTGGGTTCTCCTTGATGACTTCAAACGCGAATAGTGTCACGTTCTCTATAGTTGATCCACGCCTAGAGTTGTTCCTAGATCTCCAATCACCTTGGTGCTAGCCCGGATTGAAAGGAGGGTGAAGAAATCACGCAAAACGAGACACCAAAAGGGGTTCGGCACCCTTTGTGGCGTCGGGGACAAGGGGCGGCGGCAAGGGGGCGGCGTCCCTCTTTGCTTGCTCTCTCTCTCCTTTGTTCTCTCCTACTTTTGTTATGTTCTCTCTAGAGCATAAAGTGTGTAGGGAAGGAAGGAGGAGGGTCCTTTATATAGTCCAACAACTCCTTGTCAACTACCTAAAGGACTTATTCTAGTCCTACTAGAATTCAATTTAGTCCCTTCCTTGCAAATTAGTCCCTACTAAGTTTGCAAGGGTTTGCAAAGTGATCCTTCTAATTAATTAATCTAATTAATTAATTCCATAATCTAGTACAACTCTATATAGCGTGTGACCCCATAGGTTCCATCTAGTTGGTAGCAACTCTTTGCTAATATGGAGCGGTTTCTAGCAAAACATCCATTCTAGCCAACTAATAGAATAGTCATCTAGACAACCTTGTACAAGTAATTGTCTCATCCCTTTGCCTCCATATCCGGATTGGACACGAGACATACAAGTCACACTCGTATATCCAATCCCTAGTTTCTCGATCCATGGAATAGCCTTATTCGTGCAAATAACATCAATATCTCATATATTGATTTATTTGAGTCTGGCCAGACATTCTATAAGCACTATCCTCGAGTGGCCTTGGATATTTGCTCCCGTTATGTGGGAGGGGCAAATCCTCTCTACGTCCACTACGATCTCTAAGCTTGCTTCTCATTGTATCCAGTACACGCCTTTATAACTACCCAGTTACGGTGTAGCGTTTAACGCTACCAAGATCACAATGATCCACAACTAGAATATCTAGTGACTTCAAGTCTAAGGATGACAATACCATTGTACCCGAGAAGCACTTGTGACTCAACATAACGTGTATGTAGCCTTCTCGGTAATGGGTCAATCCAGTGCAACATTCCGTAATGCACACCTATGTGTTGGATCGTGATATCTCCATATCAATCCAACCCCATACTAGTCTATAGATGATTGTCCCATTTAATCATTATACTTGACTAGGGATATTTAAGATAAACAACACAATTGTAAATCTAAGGACTTCATTATATTAAATATCCAATAAATAATAAATGAATTTCTAACCAATTACAAATTCATACTAAACTAGATTGCCTCTAGGGCATCTATTCCAACACAGATGTTTGCTGCTACCCCATAGGCTTCCGTCAAGGTATCATAGGTCCTCGTGAGCATGGTCCTCTGAATTTCAAGCTTCAGTCCACCGATGAAGCGAGTGACCATGCGCCCTTCAGTAGGCACTGTGTCCTCCGCAAAACGGGCTAGCTCCACAAACTTGTCATAGTAATCAGTCACTGATTCGTTGCCCGGCTTCAGTGCGATGAACTCCTCATACTTCTTTTCCTTGACATGCTCCGGATAGAACTTTGCTCTCATAGCAGCCTTCATTGCCTCCCAATCGAAGTCTTCTTGAGCCATGAGTCTGGCCCAATTGGCGGTCCACCAATTATCAGCCTTTTCCTTGAGGTAGAAAGCCACCTCATTAATCTTGCGGGCTTCGGGACATTCCATAGCCTGAAAGTTCTTGTCGAAGTCTCTGATCCAGTTCTCGAGCAATACTGGGTCCTCTTGCCCAAAGAAGTTACTCGGGTTTCGCTGGGCTATCTTCTTTGCCCAGTCCGGTTCCTTCTCATTGGCGATGTTGTTGTTCATGAACTGGTTCATTTGGGCCATTTGGGAGAAGAACTGCTCCACGTTGTTATTGTTGTCCTGAGCCATTTGGCCTTGTCGAATCCTCCTAGTATAGTATCGCAGGGGTCTATCAGTCATATTCCTACACTATCATTTATTGTGTCATTGCATATTCTAGCACGGGGTGAGGAACAAAAACGTCTGGTATCACAAAATGCACATGTATTACTTCATATAACACAATTATCATTCAAGACATGTCCTAACACTTAGAAATCTGAGCTTGCATCATTTGGTAATTAATGCACATAATTCTTTCCCATAATTCCTCAAATCCTCGTCTCTGTTATGAGAGTAATATCAGTCCAAAGGACAATCAAATAGAGAGGCACCTAGGGGAGTTTCCCATAATCAAACCAGCCAACTCAAATATTATCAGATCACAGAATCTCGGTGACAACAAGGTCAAAATGTCGAGGGTGGGTGGGACTCAGTAAGGCTCATACTACCCATAACCCAATCGGCTTGTCACATTTTCAGATTTTATTATGCTAATTTCATTTTAAATTACCCTACAGGTTTTAATCCCTTTTTGGATTGCCTGCTCTGATACCACCTGTAACACCCCTTGGTTCCCGAGTTTTCCGTACCGGACCGGAGAGCCCAGGAGGGTGCTACTCAAAATGAAGCGGCAGAAATCAAGAACAATACATCCCATAATTATATATTACATACTGATAATTGTCTTCAACATGCTGCTTACTATTATACAAGGTTAAATTGAACTAAGAGTTCGACATAATAAAAGTGCTACCAAATACTAGATAAGTTCGCGATTCCCTTATTCCCAGCTCCCAGCTCCTAGACCTGCGGGGGGAATGAAACAAAGACCGCAGTTTTGCGAAAGTCAGCTAGAAATGCTGAGTGAGGTACACCTTAGCATGTAAGAACAGGAAGGTTAAGGAAGGCTGCAGGGTTACGTATTTAAAAACAGTTCAGGATGTAACGGAGAATAAGTATAACATCGTAAACTCAAAACAAGTAACAACATCGTCAAATAGTTTCCCCGTGGAACAAATTCTGTTTACCGTGATACGTCATAAACATCCATTCATATCTCTCACAAATCACATAGTCATCCACGCATGGCTTACGAATAACTTTTTCCAAACACAGTAATCGGACTATCAATTATTGCACAGTACCCGGGTAGACCAGTGAGTTAGTGACCACAATCAGACATTCTAGACCTTAAGTGTTGCAACACCCTCCTAAGTGCGTCAATCAAAGGAGTGGTATCTAGAAGCAGTACTCCAGCCTACGACGAAAGGAGTCGGGGTGCACGTAGTGCCATATCTTTAGGGACCGGGTCCCAGGGAATCATCACCCAAATACTAACAACATAACTGGTTCCGGCACTTGCGTATTATTCTACCTTACTCCGGGGATCGAACCCGAGTATCTCTTTAGGGACTAAGCCCAGGGAATCATCACCCAATAACATCACATGTTCGTACGTTAATACGTTATCATTGAATTCCGCCCAAGTGTGACAAGTATTTCAAAATCATGTAATATTGTGAGGGTTTAAAACAAGTAAACACATTTATAGAGTAGGGGATGAAATAAGACAACTATTTATTATTTAGGCAAGTAGTCGACACGAAAGAAGCTGGCACGCAAGGCTAAGCATGTAAAACTCACCTGATGTAGACTCAGCAGTTAGTACGTAGGATGGTCGACAAAGCGAATGTGCACAAATCCGTCGCCTACAATTAGTCAATCATCTAGTCATGAGGCCGGTAGTTCTAAACGAGTAAATGCACAAGTACTATTTGAGTGCTCGGCTAGGTCGAAAAGTCAAATCTAACCCTCACGATCCCCAAAGTGATAATGTTAAGATAACATACTTATTTAATTAAATATCGGTTATCCCATAAATATTAATATTTTACTTACAATTTATTTAAGAAAATAAGGATTAACACTTTAAAAATATTTCTAAAGTATTATTCGACAACAATTTGTTATTTAGTAGTGAGTTCTACTATTTATAAGAAATTCGTGACATTCACAAAGCAACGCTTTAAAAATAATATATACATACACATTTCTTAATGAAATTGTTTCCAAAATACTTTAATTTACAACTAACAATATTCAATTTTAGCAAGTTCATTTATCGGAAAAGAGATTATAATTATTTGAAACTTTATATTTGTTTAAATAAAAATTAAGGTGACATTTATAACGAAAACATTATCTTTATCAATCATATAATCATATACACAAAACAATTCTTCTTTTGTTATCTTATTTTCTTTTTCCAAGATAAAGAGTTATAACTCTAATTATAGCTAATTTCTTATTTATAAAAATTTTAACTTATTACTTTCATTATAAACAAAAGTGTAATTTTGTCAACTTATTATCTACTTCCCACTAAAATAAGCTATGATACTTAGTTTTAACAAATTTCTAATTATAGAGATTTAACTTTTTATTATCTTTATAAACATAATTATTTATATTACTTAATTATTTAACAAAAATAGTAATATACATCAATATAAATAAAGTGTTAATAAAAATAGAGTTTATGGAAAAGGCAGGGGGCTCCCCCCAAAATCACCACCACATAACTAGAAAGTTTCACTTTTCACATTATATACCCTCCAAGTTTTCGAAAAGACACTTTAACCCCCTAACATGAACATATTCAAATTTCTCCAACCGAAGCATGGATTTAAGCCCTAATAACATGATTTTGATCACACATAACGAATTAGGGGAAGATTTAGAGCATACCCACGCTGAAAATTTCGAGAATCGGCCGAGAAATGGGTCGGATCGAGTCACCCGTCGGGTCGCCGGTGATGGAGCTCGATGGCGGTGGTCCTGCGGTTCTTGGCTTCGGCTAGGACCTCTTGGTGGTTGGTCGGACCTTCTACAGGTTGAAAAGATGATGTGAAGCTGCTGGGTCGCTCCGGTTTCGATGGGCCAAAACTCTCCGGAAACAATGGAGGTACGGCGGCGGTTGCGGCAGCGGTTGTTGTTTCTGCTGCTACGGTAGCTGTTGTGGCTGCCTATCCTTCTTATTCTGGTTGTGGTAGAGGGAGAGAGAACGAGACAGAGGTGGACGAGTGAGGGAGAGATTTAGGGGGCTGATGGTGGTTGCGTACCCGACGGGGGAGGCTTTGCCGCTGCTGCTGCTGCCTCCTCTATTTTCGTCGGCAGAACAGCGGAGAGGGTGAGGGAGACAGAGGGAGGCAGAGAGGTGGTGGAGGTGGGTTCCGATGGTGGTGTTGATTGTTGGTTGTCTGTCGGCCAAAACAGAGGTGGAGGAGGGAGAGACGGAGGTAGTGAGTTGGAGGAGATGGTGGCAGAGAGGGAGAGGAAAGGGAGAGTGAGCGAGAGATGAGGGAGAGATGAGGCTGCTGTGGTGGTGGTTCGGGTGGTGGTGATGAAGGTGCGGTGGTGGTGGTGATTGTTGTCCCGTGGGTTGATGAGAGCGAGAGAGAGAGAGAGAGAGAGAGAGAGAGAGAGAGAGAGAGAGGATTTGTTTCCTGATGGGTCTTTTGGTGTGAGAAACAAATGAGAGGAAGGGAGGTATTAAATATTGAATTGATGACTTGGAGAAGTCATCTTCCCCAACCGACCTTCTACCTTTTTTTTTTTTTTGTCTTCTATTTAGCTAAGTTAGGGTGCTATTGTTGTACCAAGTGGGTTGGTCAATCTAGTGGGTTGGGTACACACTTTGGCATAGTTAAATAAATCACATAGTATGCTAAATAAAACACGAAATTAAATACTGTTTTCTCTAGTATTATTATGTGAAAATCCCGAGTATATTATCAACCCAAAAATAGTCTAACTCACCGCTCGTAATAAAGATTTAAATTTTATTTTCCAATTACCCAATTTACCCTTCACAGTTAAACGGGGTATTACATTTATGGCCTGCGTGCCATTTTTTTTCTCAACTTGTGAGATTTATTTTATTTAGTATAGATTTTAGCTAGTGCTAGATAAAGTAGATTGTTAGCCAAGATTGAAGAAAAGAAGCCCAAAGCCAAAGAAGCCACAAAAGATGGAGCATGGAGCATTCCACAAGACTATGGAGGATGGACCAAAAGATCAAGACGCATGGAGATGTGTTTGCTTTAGGGTTCATAGATAATTCCATTGGCTTGGAATTATCTTAGTCTAGAAAAGGCCATATCCACATCACGTTTAATTTCTGTTTTGTGGTTGTTTAATTTTATTGTCTTATTATTTGTGTGGTTGGTGTATGGATGATGCATGCAATTAGGATAATAAGATAATTAGACAACCCGGATCCATTATTTGGAGTTGTGCCAAACTCAAATAGATAGATTAGTTGATATTGATCAACAAAACAATTATAGAATTGAATTTAAAATCCCTCAAAACTCAAATATTGTGTTCTTGCCTTCTCGTTATTTAAACACTCATTATCATCATTATTTATCAAGCTCGTGCGTGCCAAAGCATGGCGACTTGGTTCATAATGATGGAATGCGATGGCACGTAACAATGTGCAATTGTTTAGATAAGAGGTTGAACACAACTAGGCTATTAATTTGATTAAGAAACCTAGAGGCAATCAATTGGGATTATCCATATGGATGGATAAATAAGGAGTTATTTGCCCGATTGAACCAAGAGTTGCATATGGGATGCAATTGGAATTGTTCCTACCTAAAGTAGTCAAATTATGGGTGACTTGCCAAAGCAAGCTCATAAGGAGATGACAGATGGATCTTGGCCCACTAGAAAATATAACGATATTTTCCGCATTAATATCTTGAGGGTTATTAATCCGTAGAAAAATAGTGGGAGCTATATTTAATAAACTAGCCATTATTAAATATAGTCAAAAATTCACAAATACTAAAACTTGCGTATTTTCCTTTTGTAGAATTCCAAATGGCAAACAACTCATCGAGTTCACAACATTCCCTACGATCTGTCCTTGAGAAGGACAAGCTCTCTGGAACCAACTTTCTTGATTGGTACAGAAACTTGAGAATTGTTCTCAAGCAAGAGAAGAAACTGTACGCAATAGAGGAGCATGTTCCAGAAGGTCCAGAGAACCAAACACCTGCTGCCTTAAAGGCGTATCAAAAGGGTGTTGATGACGCTAATGATGCGGCCTGCCTAATGCTTTGCACCATGACTTCTGAGCTTCAGAAGCAACACGAAAACATGAATGCTGTCGATATGATCGAACATCTAAAGCAGCTCTTCCAAGAGCAGGCGAGGGTAGAGAGGTATGAGGTCTCAAAGGCACTGTTCAAATGTCATCTGGCAGAAGGGAACCCGGTGGGACCCCATGTACTCCGAATGATCGGGTACTTGGAGAATCTCGCCCGACTAGGGTTCCCGGTCGGCAAAGAGTTGGCAACCGATCTCGTGTTGCAATCGTTGCCCGAGAGTTATGGACAGTTCATTATGAACTATAACATGAACGAGATTGTTAAACCACTGCCAAATTTACTCAACATGTTGAGGACGGCTGAACAGAGCATCAACAAGGGTAAGGGCAAGGCCATAATGATGGTACAGAAAGGAAAGGGCAAAAGGTTTGCCTCTTCCTCCAAGGGCAAAGGCAAGTCAGTTGCCAAGTCCAAGGAACTCGCCCTTAAGCCTGTTGGTGGCATTGCCAAGGCCGTGACTAAAGGTGAGTGTCACTACTGCAGTCAGCCTGGACACTGGAGGAGGAACTGCCCAAAATATCTGGAGGACAAGAGGCTTGGAATAGTGATTCCACCACCACCAGGTATTTTTGTTGTAGATGTCAATTTAACTGTCTCTACATCATGGGTATTAGATACTGGATGTGGATCTCATATTTGTCGAAATATGCAGGATCTAAAGAGAAGTAAAAGATTGGCTAAAGGAGAGGTAGATCTACGCGTTGGGAATGGAGCAAAGGTTGCTGCGTTGGCCATAGGCGTGTGCGAGCTATCTCTGCCTTCATGATTAGTTTTAGAATTAAATAATTGCTATTTTGTCCCTGCTATGAACAGAAACATTATTTCTATTTCTTGTTTGGACAAGGATGGTTTTATTATTACAATAAAGAACAATTGTTGTTCCTTTTATTTGAATAATATTCACTATTTTAGTGCGCAATTATTTAATGGACTTTATGTCCTTGATCTAAGCAATCCTGTCTACAACATTAATACCAAGCGGATTAAAATAAATGATTTAAATCCTGCTTATTTATGGAACTGTCTTTTAGGCCACATAAATGAGAAACGTGTATCTAGACTCCATAAGGATGGATTACTAGACTCATTTGATTTTGAATCATATGAGACATGTGAAGCTTGTTTATTGGGAAAAATGACAAAGTCCCCTTTCAATAAGAAAGGCGAGAGGACTAGTGAGCAATTGGCGCTCATACATACCGATGTGTGTGGGCCATTTGCCACGCCTGCCAGGGGTGGTTATGTCTACTTCATTACATTTACTGATGATTACAGTAGATATCGATTTGTGTACCTTATGAGGGCAAAATCCGAATCCTTTGAAGTGTTCAAAGAATTCAAAGAATGAAGTAGAGAAGCAACTTGGCAAAAGTATAAAGGCTCTACGATCGGATCGTGGAGGAGAGTACTTGAGCCAAGAGTTTGACGACTATCTTAGAGAGTGTGGGATCGTGTCCCAACTCACTCCACCCGGAACGCCACAGTGGAATGGCGTGTCCGAGAGGAGGAATCGAACCCTATTGGATATGGTTCGATCTATGATGTGTCAAACCGATCTTCCATTATCATTTTGGGGCTACGCTCTATTAAGTGCAGCTTTCACCATTAACCGTGTTCCATCTAAATCAGTCATGAAGACACCATATGAGATGTGGAGTGGGAGGTGTCCCACACTGTCGTTCATGAGGGTTTGGGGCTGCGATGTCTACGTAAAACGTTTACAATCAGACAAGTTGGGGCCTAAATCGGATAAGTGTAAGTTTGTGGGGTACCCTAAGGAAACTAAGGGATACTACTTCTACAATCCAACCGAGAACAAAGTGTTTGTTGCTCGGACCGGCGTGTTTCTAGAAAGAGAGTTTGTCTCTAAAGAAGCAAGTGGGAGGAATGTAGAACTTGAAGAAGTTCAAGAACCACAAATCACTGAACCGATTATGGAAAATGAACAGGAACCACAAGCAGTTGTGGAGCCACCTGTTCAGGTAACACAAGAGCTTCGTAGATCTAGTAGAGTGCGCCAGGAACCCGAGAGGTATGGACTTCTCGTAACTGATTCCGGTGACACGATGCTCATAGATGATGAGCCTACTACCTATGAGGAGGCCATGAGTAGCCCAGACTCGCAGAAGTGGCTTGAGGCCATGAGATCCGAGATGGAATCCATGTATACCAACAAAGTATGGACTTTGGTGGAACCACCCGATGGGGCGCGGCCCATAGGGTGCAAGTGGGTCTTCAAGAAGAAGATCGACATGGATGGTAATGTGATTACCTATAAGGGCCGATTGGTGGCTAAAGGATTCAGACAGATTCATGGTATTGACTATGATGAAACCTTTTCACCAGTCGCTATGACCAAATCCATCCGAATCCTACTTGCGATTGCAGCATACCACGACTATGAGATTTGGAAGATGGATGTCAAAACAGCATTCCTTTATGGGAATCTCCTCGAGGACGTGTATATGATACAGCCGGAGGTTTTTGAGGATCCAAAGCAAGCCAACAAAGTCTGTAAGCTGCAACGGTCCATTTATGGATTAAAGCAAGCTTCTAGGAGTTGGAATCGACGTTTTGATGAAGTGGTCAAATAGTTTGGCTTCATCAGAAACGAAGATGAGTCTTGTGTCTACAAGAAGGATAGTGGGAGCTCTGTAGCTTTTCTGGTCTTGTATGTGGATGACATACTACTCATTGGAAACGACATTCCCATGCTGCAATTTGTGAAAGATTGGCTAGGAAAGTGTTTCTCAATGAAGGACTTAGGGGAAGCAGCCTATATACTCGGTATAAAGATCTATAGAGATAGATCTAAAAGGTTGCTAGGCCTAAGTCAAAGTACATATATTGACAAGGTGTTGAAGCGGTTCAACATGCAAGATTCCAAGAAGGGATTCTTGCCCATGTCACATGGAATCACTCTTTCGAAGAGTGGTTTTCCTTCCAATGAGATTGAGAAGGAACGCATGAGTAGGATTCCCTATGCCTCGGCCATAGGATCTATCATGTACGCCATGTTATGTACTAGACCAGATGTGTCATATGCCTTGAGTATGACAAGCAGATACCAATCCAATCCAGGTGAGAGTCACTGGATTGCTGTCAAGAACATCCTAAAGTACTTGAGAAGAACTAAGGATGCTTTCTTGATATTTGGCGGTGAGGAAGAGTTGCGTGTAAGGGGTTACACTGATGCAAGCTTCCAAACCGACAGAGATGACTTTAGATCACAATCGGGATATGTGTTTTGCCTGAATGGAGCAGCGGTGAGCTGGAAGAGTTCCAAGCAAGAGACGGTAGCTGATTCTACAACAGAGGCTGAGTACATTGCTGCAAATGGCGCAGCAAAGGAGGCTGTTTGGATCAGAAAGTTTGTTTCTGACCTTGGTGTGGTCCCTAGCATTGCGGATCCAGTGGAGTTGTTATGTGACAACACTGGGGCGATCGCGCAATCAAAGGAACCCAGATCGCACAAGAAGTCCAAGCATGTGCTCAGGAAGTTTCATCTGATTCGAGATATTATCGATAGAGGAGACGTTCGGATATGCAAGATTCCTACAGATGATAATCTGTCAGACCCGCTTACGAAGCCTCTCACGCAGTGGAAGCATGAAGGGCACACTAGGAGTATGGGCATACGAGATGCACCAGATTGGCTCTAGTGCAAGTGGGAGACTGTTGAAATAGATGCCCTAGAGGCAATCTAGTTTAGTATGAATTTGTATATGGCTAGAAAATTCATTTAATATTTATTGGATATTTAATATAATGAAGTCCCTAGATTTACAATTGTGTTGTTTATCTTAAATATCCCTAGTCAAGTATAATGATTAATGGGACAATCATCTATAGACTAGTATGGGGTTGGATTGATATGGAGATATCACGATCCAACACATAGGTGTGCATTACGGAATGTTGCACTGCATTGACCCATCTCCGAGAAGGCTACATACACGTTATGTTGAGTCACAAGCGCTTCTCGCGGTGTAATGGTATTGTCATCCTTAGACTTGAAGTCACTAGATATTCTAGTTGTGGATCATTGTGATCTTGGTAGCGTTAAACGCTACACCGTAACTGGGTAGTGATAAAGGCGTGTACTGGATACAATGAGAAGCAAGCTTAGAGATCGTAGTGGACGTAGAGAGGATTTGCCCCTCCCACATAACGGGAGCAAATATCCTAGGCCACTCGAGGGATAGTGCTTATAGAATGTCTGGCCAGACTCAAATAAATCAATATGGGATATTGATGTTATTTGCACGAATAAGGCTATTCCCATGGATCGAGAAACTATGGATTGGATAAACGAGTGTGACTTGTATGTCTCGTGTCCAATCCGGATATGGAGGCAAAGGGATGAGACAATTACTTGTACAAAGGTTGTCAAGATGACTATTCTATTAGTTGGCTAGAATGGATGTTTTGGTAGAGACCGCTCCATGTTAGCAAATAGTTTCTACCAACTAGATAGAACCTATGGGGTCACACGCTATATAGAGTTGAACTAGATTTGAGAATTAATTAATTGGATTAATTAATTAGAAGGATCACTTTGCAAACCCTTGCAAACTTAGTAGGGACTAATTTGCAAGGAAGGGACTAAATTGAATTCTAGTTGGACTAGAATAAGTCCTTTAGGTAGTTAACAAGGAGTTGTTGGACTATATAAAGGACCCTCCTTCCTTCCTTCCCATAACTTATGCTCATTAGTGAACATAACAAGAGTGGGAGAGAACAAAAGGAGAGAGAGCAAGCAACAAAGGAGGCCCGACGCCACCCTTGCCGCCGCCCTCGTCCCCGTCGGCCAAAAGAGGCCGAGACCCTCTTTTGGGTCTCGTTTTGCGTGATTTCTTCTTCCTCTTCCTATTCCGGGCTAGCACCAAGGAGTTTGGGAGATCTAGGATCAACTCTAGGCGTGGATCAACTATAGAGAACGTGACATTATTCACGTTTGAAGTCATCAAGGAGAACCCAAAGGTGTGTTTATGATTTCTAGCCCTTACCATCGTTATGCATCTTGACTTGTGATCCTTGGAGGGTTTTGCATGGTTTTATGTTTGATTATGCTTCCGTTGCGCAATCCATGAATCAAATCCCTACAATCCCTTCTTGGAATCTTGCATGTTGAACCGTTTCAACACCTTGTCAATATATGTACTTTGACTTAGGCCTAGCAACCTCTTAGATCTATCTCTATAGATCTTTATACCGAGTATATAGGCTGCTTCCCCTAAGTCCTTCATTGAGAAACACTTTCCTAGCCAATCTTTAACAGATTGCAGCATGGGAATGTCGTTTCCAATGAGTAGTATGTCATCCACATACAAGACCAGAAAAGCTACAGAGCTCCCACTAACCTTCTTGTAGACACAAGACTCATCTTCGTTTCTGATGAAGCCAAACTCTTTTACCACTTCATCAAAACGTCGATTCCAACTCCTAGAAGCTTGCTTCAATCCATAAATGGATCGTTGCAGCTTACAGACTTTATTGGCTTGCTTTGGATCCTCAAAACCCTCCGGCTGTATCATATACACGTCCTCGAGGAGATTCCCATAAAGGAATGCAGTTTTGACATCCATCTGCCAAATCTCATAGTTGGGTATGCTGCAATCGCAAGTAGGATTCGGATGGATTTGGTCATAGCGACTGGTGAAAAGGTTTCATCATAGTCAATACCATGAATCTGTCTGAATCCTTTAGCCACCAATCGGCCCTTATAGGTAATCACATTACCATCCATGTCGATCTTCTTCTTGAAGACCCACTTGCACCCTATGGGCCGCGCCCCATCGGGTGGTTCCACCAAAGTCCATACTTTGTTGGTATACATGGATTCCATCTCGGATCTCATGGCTTCCAGCCACTTCTGAGAGTCTGGGCCACTCATGGCCTCCTCATAGGTAGTAGGCTCATCATCTATGAGCATCGTGTCACCGGAATCGGTTACGAGAAGTCCATATCTCTCGGGTTCCTGGCGCACTCTACTAGATCTACGAAGCTCTTGTGTTACCTGAACAGGTTGCTCCACAACTACTTGTGGTTCCCGTTCATGTTCCATAATCGGTTCAGTGACTTGTGGTTCTTGAACCTCTTCAAGTTCTACATTCCTCCCACTTGCTTCTTTAGAGATAAACTCTCTTTCTAGAAACACGCTGGTCCGAGCAACAAACACGCTGGTCCCTTCCTTGCAAATTAGTCCCTACTAAGTTTGCAAGGTTTTGCAAAGTGATCCTTCTAATTAATTAATCTAATTAATTAATTCCCAAATCTAGTTCAACTCTATATAGCGTGTGACCCCATAGGTTCTATCTAGTTGGTAGCAACTATTTGCTAATATGGAGCGGTCTCTAGCAAAACATCCATTCTAGCCAACTAATAGAATAGTCATCTTGACAACCTTTGTACAAGTAATTGTCTCGTCCCTTTGTCCTATATCCGGATTGGACACGAGACATACAAGTCACACTCGTATATCCAATCCATAGTTTTTCGATCCATGGGAATAGCCTTATTCGTGCAAATAACATCAATATCCCATATTGATTTATTTGAGTCTGGCCAGACATTCTATAAGAACTATCCCTCGAGTGGCCTAGGATATTTGCTCCCGTTATGTGGGAGGGACAAATTCTATCTACGTCCACTACGATCTCTAAGCTTGCTTCTTATTGTATCCAGTACACGCCTTTATAACTACCCAGTTACGGTGTAGCGTTTAACGCTACCAAAATCACAATAATCCACAACTAGAATATCTAGTGACTTCAAGTCTAAGGATGACAATACCATTGCACCGCGAGAAGCGCTTGTGACTCAACATAACGTGTATGTAGCCTTCTCGGAGATGGGTCAATCCAGTGCAACATTCCCTAATGCACACCTATGTGTTGGATCGTGATATCTCCATATCAATCCAACCCCATATTAGTCTATAGATGATTGTCCTATTAATCATTATACTTGACTAGGGATATTTAAGATAAACAACACAATTGTAAATCTAAGGACTTCATTATATTAAATATCCAATAAATAATAAATGAATTTCTATCCACAAATAATTCATACTAAACTAGATTGCCTCTAGGGAATCTATTCCTACAGTCTCCCACTTGCACTAGAGCCAATCTGGCGCATCTCGTATGCCCATACTCCTAGTGTGCCCTTCATGCTTCCACTGCGTGAGAGGCTTTGTAAGCGGGTCTGACAGATTATCATCTGTAGGAATCTTGCATATCCGAACGTCTCCTCTATCGATAATATCTCGAATCAGTTGAAACTTCCTGAGCACGTGCTTGGACTTCTGGTGCGACCTGGGTTCCTTCGATTGCGCGATCGCCCCAGTGTTGTCACAGAACAACTCAACCTGATCCGCAATGCTAGGGACCACACCAAGTTCAGAAACAAACTTTCTGATCCAAACAGCTTCCTTTGCTGCGCCATTTGCAGCAATGTACTCAGCCTCTGTTGTAGAATCAGCTACCGTCTCTTGCTTGGAACTCTTCCAGCTCACCGCTGCTCCATTCAGGCAAAACACATATCCCGATTGTGATCTAAAGTCATCTCTGTCGGATTGGAAGCTTGCATCAGTGTAACCCCTTACACGCAACTCTTCTTCGCTGCCAAATATCAAGAAAGCATCATTAGTTCTTCTCAAGTATTTTAGGATGTTCTTGACTGCAATCCAGTGACTCTCACCCGGATTGGATTGGTATCTGCTTGTCATACTCAAGGCATATGACACATCTGGTCTAGTACATAACATGGCGTACATGATAGATCCTATGGCCGAGGCATAGGGAATTCTACTCATGCGTTCCTTCTCAATATCATTGGAAGGACAACCACTCTTCGAAAGAGTGATTCCATGTGACATGGGCAAGAATCCCTTCTTGGAATCTTGCATGTTGAACCGTTTCAACACCTTGTCAATATATGTACTTTGACTTAGGCCTAGAAACCTCTTAGATCTATCTCTATAGATCTTTATACCGAGTATATAGGCTGCTTCCCCTAAGTCCTTCATTGAGAAACACTTTCCTAGCCAATCTTTAACAAATTGCAGCATGGGAATGTCGTTTCCAATGAGTAGTATGTCATCCACATACAAGACCAGAAAAGCTACAGAGCTCCCACTAACCTTCTTGTAGACACAAGACTCATCTTCGTTTCTGATGAAGCCAAACTCTTGGACCACTTCATAAAAACGTCGATTCCAACTCCTAGAAGCTTGCTTCAATCCATAAATGGATCGTTGCAGCTTACAGACTTTATTGGCTTGCTTTGGATCCTCAAAACCCTCCGGCTGTATCATACACACGTCCTCGGGGAGATTCCCATAAAGGAATGCAGTTTTGACATCCATCTGCCAAATCTCATAGTCGTGGTATGCTGCAATCGCAAGTAGGATTCGGATGGATTTGGTCATAGCGACTGGTGAAAAGGTTTCATCATAGTCAATACCATGAATCTGTCTGAATCCTTTAGCCACCAATCGGCCCTTATAGGTAATCACATTACCATCCATGTCGATCTTCTTCTTGAAGACCCACTTGCACCCTATGGGCCGCGCCCCATCGGGTGGTTCCACCAAAGTCCATACTTTGTTGGTATACATGGATTCCATCTCGGATCTCATGGCTTCCAGCCACTTCTGAGAGTCTGGGCCACTCATGGCCTCCTCATAGGTAGTAGGCTCATCATCTATGAGCATCGTGTCACCGGAATCGGTTACGAGAAGTCCATACCTCTCGGGTTCCTGGCGCACTCTACTAGATATACGAAGCTCTTGTGTTACCTGAACAGGTTGCTCCACAACTACTTGTGGTTCCCGTTCATGTTCCATAATCGGTTCAGTGACTTGTGGTTCTTGAACCTCTTCAAGTTCTACATTCCTCCCACTTGCTTCTTTAGAGACAAACTCTCTTCCTAGAAACACGCTGGTCCGAGCAACAAACACGCTGGTCCCTTCCTTGCAAATTAGTCCCTACTAAGTTTGCAAGGTTTTGCAAAGTGATCCTTCTAATTAATTAATCTAATTAATTAATTCCCAAATCTAGTTCAACTCTATATAGCGTGTGACCCCATAGGTTCTATCTAGTTGGTAGCAACTATTTGCTAATATGGAGCGGTCTCTAGCAAAACATCCATTCTAGCCAACTAATAGAATAGTCATCTTGACAACCTTTGTACAAGTAACTGTCTCATCCCTTTGTCCTATATCCGGATTGTACACGAGACATACAAGTCACACTCGTATATCCAATCCATAGTTTCTCGATCCATGGGAATAGCCTTATTCGTGCAAATAACATCAATATCCCATACATATTGATGTTATTTGAGTCTGGCCAGACATTCTATAAGCACTATCCCTCGAGTGGCCTAGGATATTTCTCCCGTTATGTGGGAGGGATAAATTCTATCTACGTCCACTACGATCTCTAAGCTTGCTTCTTATTGTATCCAGTACACGCCTTTATAACTACCCAGTTACGGTGTAGCGTTTAACGCTACCAAAATCATAATAATCCACAACTAGAATATCTAGTAACTTCAAGTCTAAAGATGACAATACCATTGCACCGCGAGAAGCGCTTGTGACTCAACATAACGTGTATGTATCCTTCTCGGAGATGGGTCAGTCCAGTGCAACATTCCCTAATGCACACCTATGTGTTGGATCGTGATATCTCCATATCAATCCAACCCCATACTAGTCTATAGATGATTGTCCTATTAATCATTATACTTGACTATGAATATTTAAGATAAACAACACAATTGTAAATCTAAGGACTTCATTATATTAAATATCCAATAAATAATAAATGAATTTCTAGCCACAAATAATTCATACTAAACTAGATTGCCTCTAGGGCATCTATTCCAACAAAATGACCATTCAGCCTAGCCTTAAAAAAAATATACTTTGGAGGGTTAGTTGGTCCAACCGGTCAATTATATATATATATATATATATATATATATATATACATACATACACACACACACACATACATATGTATGTGTGTATGTATGTATGTATTAAAATAAAAAATATTTAAAAGTGATTCGTCGGCACGACCCCCTCTAAAAATTGGGGGTTTCGAACCCACACATACGCGGGTCATACTTTCCCCCAACAAAACACGACTCGGCCCACCTCTTACCTTTACACAGCGCAGCCAGCCCAACCCCCTCCCAACCACCTCAAACCCAGCCTGGACAACCCTGCCTTTGACTCCACAATTCAAGGGGTACTGAACCCCCCCCCACCCACCCACCCACTCCGAGCAGTTAAGAGGAGCCGGACCGACCCAAACCATGTACTACTACTTTATGTTGCGCTCCTGGTATTGATACCGTGAACCATCCTGAATAATAAACTGCCAGGAGACCCTCCAACACCTTCCCGACATGGACCGCCATCATATCTCTCCTCTCCAATTACCATAATTGGTGTATTTGACATTTTAACCGCCCAACCCCACCCCAAAACCACTTCTTATGTTCGAAAAAATGATTCCTAGAGGTCTCGATTTCGAACCTCGTCCCTAGCAGTACGTTAGATTAGAATTTCTTACCTTGTAAGAGAAAAACCCTACAAACACCCATATAACGGCTAGTTCGAAGGTATATTGGTCCTCACAAAAAGTATTCGAACACTCATCAAGCCCTCCCAACAGTTTCTTATATATAGTTTTAAAGTTTGGGACATCTTGCAACTAATAGTGCTACAGTACAAACAATGTTTAACATGTGATATACAAAATTGTATACTTTTGACATTTAACCCCCTTGCAGTTTGCAGTATTAGTTCGTTGACACTTTGATCAAAGACTTAACATATTTAATTAACGGTGTTAGTGAATTGGAGAGCGATATCGGTAAATTATATACTTCAGAGTAGATAAGTGACAAAACTCATTATGCATGTACCAGAGTGTCATCGAACCAATACTGCAAGGGGGTATATCTCAAAAGTTCTATAACATTAGCTTTTTAATAATTGCTAGATTCTACGATTACATATAAAGATGATAACTAATTACCTATTTATGTAATTTATTTATTTAATTAATTAATCCACCATGAGATAGTTAGAGACATGATGGATGACGGTTATCTGATGGCATTGATTAGATGAACGGCCATATTATCGCCTCCATATATAGAGACATTACTCATCTTCAACAATTTCACTCCAAATCGATGAATGTTCCTCAAAAATCAAACCAAACTCAATAACCCCACCAAGAAATCGCCCCAAAAAACTAAAGTCACAAAGTGTGAGATTTGAAAACGGTAGAAAGAAAGATCGAGCCAGAAAAAGGTATCCTAAGAATCGGATACAGAGATGTCGTTGAGGAAGATGTGAATGGCGAGAGTGAGTGAAGGAGAATGAAATACCGGGATACAGAGGATCCAGAGAGCGTGAGAAGAAGACAATAAGGAGAGACTCTTCTATTCTATGGAGAGTGTTCAATCAAATAGGGATGAGGATGGTAGTCGTTGGCTGCGAAAGCGAGCTGTTGCTATAGAAGAAGATAAAGGTGACAGAGACAGGTTTGAAATCCATGATCTCCATTGTTTCTTTTGAAGCGTCGTCTTCTCTTCCCTCATTAACTCCCATGCGTTCGATCTCTCTTGGATCTAATGGTTGCGCATAAAACAAAGCAACTATGTGGAATAGTAAAACCCCTCGTTTGCACCGGTCTCTCAGCAGACAACAAGAGACTAAACTATCAAAGTGTAAAAGATCACTGGAGTTTTTCTTTCCCGAAAAAATCTATACAAATAGGTATGCATTCGAACTCAATCTCCTAACTCCTTGTCAAATAATTCCATAATAATATAAAATGAATGTATTTTGGAGCACACTATAACGTCAATAGAAACACACAAAAATGTGAAGAAAAACAATCATGAAGGCTAAACGTATGTGCAGTTCAGACTTACTAATAGGGTATTGCACACTCCTCGTTTGTACATCTATATCTATATAATGCTAGTGTAGAATCCGTTATTGGGACTATTACACTTATTCAGTCTTTTCAAATCTCACATATTAAATTTATTTTTAAATCGAGGAAATAAAATTTAATCAACACTAAACAGAGACATAGTCTTACTCTTTGCTAAAATAAAAAAAAATGTTAATTACAAAAGCAGCAACAATAATGATAACACTTTATAAAATAACTTAAAAAAAATTGTAAAAATATGAGTATCATATAGTTTATAGAGTAAGTGGAGAAATAGCTATTTAATTTTGTCCAATTGACATGTGGTAGATGTGTATGTGTCGATTTCTTTATAAATTGGGGCTACAAATTTAGTGATGTGTTACAGCTAAATATAAACAATTTATTTGGAAACAATCTCACGGTGTAAAAGTTACACAATATCACAATAGCGAATAGTAAATGTCCAAGATCTTTTACTCCCTCTGTCCCGCAAAGATAGTCCATATTTCCATTTTGTGATGTCCCAAAATGGTTGTCTTTTTATATTTTCAATGTTAAAAATATAATAAATTTCCAATACTACTCATTCATATTCAATGAGCATGGTCTTGGATAAAACAAAATCAAGGATAATGGTGGAAATAACATGTCAAAAGTTGTAGTGAGGTGCACTAAGTAAATGTCCCCAAAACAAGTTGTAGTTTTAAAAATGGACTATCTTTGCGGGAGGAAGGAGTAATATATACAATCATTGAGATGAACTCATAATTTTCATCCAAGTCACTGTACTTATGTCATAAACGCTCAACAGAAATAGTTCCTCCGACATAAGTTGAGAAAAAAAAACTAGGTCATTTAGTTATTTTGTAAGGATGAATCATAAAACAAACATGAAAAATGTTATAACAACTGTAACACTGAATTTTTAAATTTCATTATTATGGTACATTCCTTCTATCATACTTTCTCCGTTCGGGCTCTTTCTTCACACTTTTTGTGGCACAGGTTTTAAGGAAACTTGTGTCAATGTCAAAAATGCCATGCCCCCTCTCTCTCTCTAATTACTATCATGTCCCTCTTATTACAGCCCACTAATGTGCCACTTCTGGTTTTGCAAAAATGAACAAGAACACCAAGAACAAAGCAAGAACATATCTATAAAGTTTATGGACATAAATTTCATGACAAAATCTTGGTCTAAATTTAACAACAACAATATCTGGAACAAAGATCTCTTTCATGATTCTGGACCAAATTTAACAACAACAATATCAAGAACAAATATCTCATACTAAAAATTTTGGACCAAATTTAACAACAACAATATCCATACACCACCAAGATCTGGTGCCAAAAGAAGAATAAACAAAATAAGGAAAATGAGATGAAGAAGAAAAAGAAAAGGAAGAAGAAGAAGAAGGAACGCCGCCGCCGCCAGCGATAACCACCCAGATCTGAAGCAAAACAAGAGAAAAACTAAGAAAAAACATATCTACAGAGAAAGGAAGCGAAGAATAACAAGAAGAAAACGATCTCAGAACGCCAATTCCACAACCAACACCTCACCGCCGCTGCAGTTCGTTCGGAAATAGACCTCACCATCTCTGTTAGCTTGAACCGGCGCCGGCTCACCACCTCCGTGGTCTCTTTCCGTCTTTATCTGTCTCCTCCTCTCTCTTTCTCGATCTGATATGGATCTGGAATGAGAGAGATAGAGAGAGGGGGAGGCGGAGGGAGAGAGAGAGATAATGGAGAAGATACTCATGCACGAAAGATGGAGGGGTTGTTCTTTTCCTAAGTATTATGGGGAAGAACATCAGGGAGAGCTCGAGAGAGTTAGAGAGAGAGAGAGAGTAACGAGAAAGAAAAATGGGTTTGGTCTTAGTAGGTTTATGTTGTTAGTGGGTTAGTGGGAGAATAGATTAGGTTAATTGGGCTTGATAATTTTAGCAATTAGGCATAATTTGATCTGCTAAATGTGTTAGATATTTGAATGTGGATTTTAACGAAGGATATAATGGTCATTTACCCTCTAAAAACATGTCAAAAATAGAAAGCTGAAGATAGTTAGAGAACGAACGAAAATAGTAACTGTGAAGATAGATAGAGAACCGAGAAAGTACTTTATTAGTACACATTTTCTAGGGTGGATGTCACAATTTATATGTTCATTGTCGTTAAAAGTTTCACACTTTTACATTACTTTCGTCTATACTTTTTCAAACATTTACTTTGTTATTTCTTAAAAAGGTTTAATACAATACAAATTATTATATATCGTAAATTAATATATTAATAATATATATTTAATTTGTGTGCAAAAGTAACATAACACATATATTGGTATAATGAGAATAACTTTTTAATATGATTATAGAAAAGCAAAGAGTTCTTTTTTTGGTGAAATGTATATCATGACATCGAAAGAAAGTGAGAGTACACAAGGAGTTCAGCGACATGATACAAGCTACAAACAACAACAAAAACAACACCCCACATGTCACATCCCCCTCCCGCCGACCCCGATTAGAGATTAATAAGACTTTGAATTAACGTGACGAGGGCGTGACATGCAGTGAGGCCTTGGCTCGTCGAGAGGCTAAACAATCAATTTATTAAAATTGTGATTGAAATTTTATTTTGAACTTTTCGGAAGCGTAACTAACAAATCAAGGGGTCGCCATGATAAATAAAATTGACTTCTATCATAAATGAAAAGATGTTTAAGAGAAAAATGAACTTGGAAATAATTATCATTTAGCCCTCTCGACTCGTACCGTAAACAGAGCATAATCCGGAAAATGTTCTAGGTACCATACAAGGCTCATACAAGGTCTTAAATACATAAATACAACTCTTACATGCTTAAACAATTTACGAACGTGAGTTACACAAAAGCTTTAAGTCGTCTAGCATATCATCAACATGTACACATAAGCATCACCAAGCACGTTGCCACATATATCCACTTAACACATTGCTAGTTCTTGCTTCTTACGTGTCTTTAAAACCTGAAAAAAATGTAATTTAAAAGGGTGAGCTCAACTAGCTCAGTGAGTTACATCTACGCCCCTCCGTAGGTTTGGAAACGAAAAGGGGCTAACTTTACTATGGAGCGTCATGAACATAAGACATAGTCATACATACATATACTTCAACTTGAAAGATCATGACATTCATAAAACATAACATGGATCATAAAGAAAGTGTAACGTAACACATAACTTGAGTCGTGTAAAATCATATTGTTCTAAGTAGGAAACTTTCTTTGTCTCTCGTAGAGACCATAACGTCCTTGAACATGTTTTCTTAGTGTCTTATCTCATTGGCCCGTGATAACCTTTGTGATTTAACATAACGTATGTACACGTCCATTGCGACGGCTCGTGAGGTGACGCGTTGCCTGCTTATATTTACCCGACAAAAGGGCCGTAGCCTGCCTATACTCGACATGGGATTTCATTCCGGTAACCCTGGCCTTTTCTAAAAACGTGTTTTATCTTATGAAACGTGCATTACCTTTCTTAGCAACCATGGAGCATAAAACATTTAATTAAGTAAAAAGCATTCATACATAATAGTAGGGACGACATGAACATACATAAGCTTGTAAGAAACTTGAGGTTCGGTACAAACTTCGTAAGGTAGGGTAACTCACCTTGCTATGCCCGAATTAGTCTCAAAATTTAAGAATCTTACCCCCGGAGTCGAGCTAGGTCCTAACTTGATCATGACACACATAAAACAAAATATAGAAGAGCAAGATAAGTGTCACGAATCACACATAATTTCTATGACATGCAACGCAACCTAGAGGGTTTTATTTACATTACAAGTGTGTCCTAATTAGTTATTACTCAAACTAACATAACGTGCTACTTTTACTTACTAACATGGTTAAAATACTTTATAAAAATGATAAATTATGCTTTAGACCCGAACATAAGGTTTGCAAAACTTATTTGACAAATTTTTGAATTTTGCATGTAGGCAAAGCGTAACTATCGATGGTTCACAAATTCATAAATAATTCAAAGTAATTACTCGGGACTCGAAATTTATTCATAATTTAGATAAAGATTTTACCCGTATCATACCGAAACATAAAAAATTATAAAATTTTTTAAATGTTGATAAACATAAAATTTCGGATCTGTTTTGGTACGAAAACAGAGGCCAGTAGCAGCCTTGGAAATAAATTCATAAATATTCACTTCCAAAAATTATAATTTTTTTATAGTAGGTATCTAACATGTATGGTAACAACATATCCAAATTTGGTAAGCATTGAAGTAGTATAAGTATATGAAGTTCATGAAAAAATGCACTGGTCTGGGGTTGGACAGATTGTTAAAACAGAACCGGTTTTTGGCCGATTAAAAGTTTAATACAAGTTCAATGGATCTGAAATTTTTACTTTATAATCATCACATACAAATACACAAACTGTAAATTGTTCATAATTATCTGAAAAGTTTAAGAAGTTTTTCATAATTTCGTGAAAATAGACTCAAAACATGAGTTTGATGGTTTTCTAAAGTTCAAAACTTGTTGCATGCAAGAACTTTTCTACCAAGATCTGAATTCACCAAAACATGATCTAAATCACATTGTTAACACAACTCAAAACATATTCTTCCATGAATCTAGCTACAAATTTACATTTGATGACATGCATGTATGATCTAGATGAAAGAGGTGAAAAGTAAACAACAACAACAACAAGATGAATTTTTATCTCAAAGAGGGATAAATGAGGTTGTGCTTGTGCCTCATAGCCTCCTAAGGTGGACATCTTAGCATAACTTAGTGGAATTGAGAAGAAGTTGAGGGTTGATCTTCCAATTTTGGGGATTTTGGAGAGAATTTAGGACTTGTGCTAGAACAATGAGAGAAAGAAATTCATAAGAGAAGAAAGTAGGAGAAAAGCGGGCCGGCTGGAGGAGATGAGAAAGTGGATAAGGAAGTTGAGGGAGAGACATGTGGTGTGGGGTGGAATGACAAGTGCCATTGTCAGTTCATGCAAATTGGGGGGAATTTATTTGGTGCAACACTTGCACTACATTGACTATTTTTGTGTGGTTCTAAATGATTCTCTAGCACATATAATAATTCAGGTGTCCTAATTACTAGCATGAACACCACATGATCAAGTACTCCTATAACATCTTATAACTTTATACAACTAATATTTAATTGTCTAAAGTCTTATTACATGTGGGTCCCTAACATTATTGTACACTACATTCTAGTTTGTAAATCTAACACACATACAACTTAATATTTGATTCAACATTTACTATTTACAAGTCTAGTCTATGCAATACATGACATGAAATATTCATTTAGAACATAATATTTTCACTAAGGAAAATAGATACACAACTTATATATATATATATGTTGTTACATTTCACACAAATAATGATACTACTATACACGAAAAATACATTTATACATGATTAGGCACATAATTCATTTATCTCAACTTTACAAGATGAAGCTCAAATATGAATATAGTGCCTTCAACCATATATAATTATACAAGAACATGTTATTCATATCTTTCCATGAACATGAGCTAATGGTCAAACACTTAATGAAATACTAACATATAATCACATATTAACGTACTAGTATGACTTAGAAATGTGGGTTATTACACCACACATCTACAACAGGTGGTTATCAAACATAACATCCTTGGCAGCTCGATGAGCTCTAGCTATAACAACACGAGAAACTTTAGTGATAGAACAAAAGGTAAAACAGCCCATGGCTTCCTAGACCTTGGCGAGCACCACAACATCCTGGAACGAAGGGTTACTCCTCACCTAAAATAAAGATAAGACAGTAGAGCTATCTGTATTAATATTAACGCAAGAGATATTATGATGTAAAACCAAAATGATCAAATGTTAGAAGGTTTGACTTGAGAGTACTAGATATGTGATCCCCTTTCCTAATAATCCATTGATAACAGTCCACTCCTAATGTGTGCAGACCCGTGCTAGCCACATAGCTACGATCATTCCAAGTGCCATCCACACTTGTATCCATTACCCCACATTGAGACATATCATGGTTCCCTTTCACAACCACATTGTCGGGCGTTTGAGTTTGATGCCCCTCATTCCTATTAGTGGGATTCAAGATTTGATTGAGGATGTTCAATTATATCTCCACGGATCTTCTTATTTTCACAAGAGAGTGTTTGACACCTTACTGCATTTTCCTCTCCAAATTTCCTAGAGAATGTGAATCGCAGTTTTGTTGCCGGTGTTGATGAGCTTCCAAAGAGAGAAGTCAAAGTCCTCCCTTTCCCGGGGTTTGAAATCACAATAATTTCATAACGATGTCGTAATCTGACACTTTAAGAAGATGAGATCCTGATTTTCAGTGCATTGAGTGGAGTGGGGGCAAGCATCAGAGCCAGTATTGAAACGTAGACTGAGCAAACCCACAATGGTGACTTTCTTGTGAGAACATTTTCATAAGAATGATTTCCATTTCTACGGGATGTCTAAACCCCATAAACTACAATAATTTTGGCTTTCAACGACCGGTTTCATTCCGACAACCACGATTCTGGTCTTTAAAAGTAGTACAAAGAGTCTTTTTTCTGTTTGTCTTCTGGTTTGTCTTCTTTCAGATTTCTAAAGCCAATTGTAGTTGTTTCGTCAGAAATCGACAATTCATCTGAAATGCAAAATTATAAACGACGTGCAATATTGTCGTCAATGGATCTAAACACAATTTTGACTAAACTTTTGGGAGAGACATTAAAATTATATAAAATAATTGTGATAAAAACACAATTTACAAAATTTTCACTTAACCTATTAACATTTTGGGTGGCAATGAAAAATTTCACCTAACATTTGAGGGAGGGGAGAGGGAACTATCAATTCATGATATGTTTGAGCTAAAAATAAATCAATTCACCAAAACGTAATGTAACCCGCGACAATCGGTCGAAATATTCCAACTCTCCTTACTCTTCTCTATCTTTAGCTTCCTGTTCATCTCTTCTTGACACCCCGCAGACAAATCGATCGTTTTCACATACGCGTCGTCGATCGATACTCTCACCATAGCCGCATAACCACGAGCCTGGAACCCTAAAGGCCGGTTGTCATCGATCGGAATTGCGCAAAACATCGTCGAAGAATCGAAATCGAATCTCAATTTTACCCCAATGCTCAAGTAAGAAACGTCACTGATTTGATTTTCAATTCATTCGTTAGTTTATTTTATTTTTTATTTTTTTGTATATCGGGCTTCCATTGTTCTGCGATGGATTAGTGGTATCATATTTAGGGCTTTCTTTGTTCTTGATTCCAATAACTTGTTCTAGGGTTGTTTCTTTTTCTGTGTGGGTGTAAGTGTACTCATTCCTTGTTTGTATCGATAAGATGATGGTTTTCATTTCGATATGTTAAATCTATAGCTATTTATGTATTCTTTGGGTGCATTAGTTGTGACTTGTGAGAATTCAGTAGTACTGTATTGACCAAGTTGTTCTGAAACTTTCTGTAGTGTCAGATGTTGGAATAGATGCCCTAGAGGCAATCTAGTTTAGTATGAATTGATCTGTGGCTAGAAATTAATTTATTATTTATTGGATATTTAATATAATGAAGTCCTTAGATTTCTAATTGTGTTGTTTATCTTAAGTATCCCTAGTCCAGTATAATGATTAATGGGACAATCATCTATAGACTAGTATGGGGTTTGATTGATATGGAAATATCATGATCCAAAACATAGGTGTGCATTAAGGGTAATGGCGCACTGGATTGACCCATCTCCGAGAAGGCTACATACACGTTATGTTGAGTCACAAGCGCTTCTCACGGTGCAATGGTATCGTCATCCTTAGACTTGAAGTCGCTAGATATTCTAGTTGTGGATTATTGTGATTTTGGTAGCGTTAAACGCTACACCGTAACTGGGTAGTTATAAAGGCGTGTACTGGATACAATGAGAAGCAAGCTTAGAGATCGTAGTGGACGTAGAGAGGATTTGCCCCTCCCACATAACGGGAGAAAATATCCAAGGCCACTCGAGGATAGTGCTTATAGAATGTCTGGCCAGACTCAAATAAATCAATATGGGATATTGATGTTATTTGCACGAATAAGGCTATTTCCATGGATCGAGAAACTTTAGATTGGATATACGAGTGTGACTTGTATGTCTCGTGTCCAATCCGGATATGGAGACAAAGGGATGAGACAAGTACTTGTACAAAGCTTGTCAAGATGACTATTCTATTAGTTGGCTAGAATGGATGTTTTGCTAGAAACTGCTCCATATTAGCAAATAGTTGCTACCAACTAGATAGAACCTATGGGGTCACACGCTAGATAGATTTGAACTAGATTTGAGAATTAATTAATTGGATTAATTAATTAGAAGGATCACTTTGCAAAACCTTGCAAACTTAGTAGGGACTAATTTGCAAGGAAGGGACTAAATTGAATTCTAGTAGGACTAGAATAAGTCCTTTAGGTAGTTGGCAAGGATTTGTTGGACTATATAAAGGACCTTCCTTCCTTCCTTCCCACACTTATGTTCATAATTGATCATAACTTGAGTGGGAGAGAACAAAATGGAGAGATCAAGCAAGCTAGAGAAGCTCGCCGCCCCCCTAGCCCGCCGCCCGTCCCCGTCGGCCCCAAAGGAGGCCGATCCTCCTTTGGTTCGTCTCATTTTGCGTGATTCTTTTTCTCTTCCTCTTTCCGGGCTAGCACCAAGGATTGGAAGATCTAGAAATCAACTCTAGGCGTGGATCAACTATAGAGAACGTGACACAATTCGCGTTTGAAGTCATCAAAGGAGAATCCTAAGGTGTGTTAATTGATTTCTTCCTTTACCATCGTTATGTCTCTTGACATGTGATCCTTGGAGTGTTTTGCATGGTTATTTATTGTTTCCGTTGCGCATCCATGATTCAAAACCCTACAGTGGTATCAGAGCCACAGGTCGTAGAGCATAAACGTGGTTTATGTGTTACGTTTTGATAGTTTTACACCTTAAATTGATTGTTTATCGCGTAAAACAAGACAAATCAAGCATGGGATGCAATTTGTCAATAACCAATCATAACAAGATCTAATTTTTGCATTAGATGCATGAATTAGTGAGTTTGAGAAATTTTAGGATCTTAGATCTAGGGTTTGGGCATCCTTGGGGAAGAAGAAGTTCTCCAAAACAAGGAAACAACCAAACTTGGGCACCAAGCAAGGGAAACTCCCTAGGAGGTTCGGCCCCCCTAAAGGGACCGCCCCTCTTGCTTGTTGCCGAAGCTACGCCGCCCTAGGGGTCGGGGCAGCCCTAGCCCACGGCCTAGCCGCGTGGGCTAGGGGCCGGGCCGGCCCTAGGGCCTTGTGGTTCACCTTTTTTGGGCCCGAGCAATTGGATTGTTGGGCCCATGGACCATTTTAACCCTAGAATATCCTAAAATCAATTAAAATTGACCAAGCGCGTTAAAATTGGATTTTAACTGTTTATGTGCAAATCGCATGGTGATTGGATATGGCCTTAGGATGTGGTTTGACGTGGATGTTTAATTTTTGTGGTTTGGTTTACGGCATGCTAGATGATCAATTTATTGTAATAATTAATTAGGGTTTTATGGCCTGCGTGCCATTTTTTTCTCAACTTGTAAGATTTTTTTATTTAGTATAGAAATTAGTCAGTGCTAGATAAAGTAGATTTTTAGCCAAGATTAAAGAAAAAGAAGACCAAAGCCAAAAGGAGCCACACAAGATGGAGCATGGATCATGGAGCATTCCACTTAACTATGTAGGATGGACCAAAAGATCAAGACGCATGAAGATGTGTTTGCTTTTAGGGTTCATAGATAATTACATTGGCTTGGAATTATCTTAGTCTAGAAAAGGCCATATCCACATCACGTTTTAATTTTGTTTTGTGGTTGTTTACTTTATTGTCTTATTATTTTGTGGTTGGTGTATGGATGATGCATGCAATTAGGATAATAAGATAATTAGACAACCCGGATCTATTATTTGGAGTTGTGCCCAAACTCAAATAGATAGATTAGTTGATATTGATCAACAAAAACAATTAAAAACTGAATTTTAAAATCCCTCAAAATTAAAATATTGTGTTCTTGCCTTCTCGTTATTTAAACACTCATTATCATCATTACTTATCAAGTTCGTGTGTGCCAAAGCATGACGACTTGGTTCATAATGATGGAATGCGATAGCACAAGCTAGTAATGTGCAATTGTTTAAGTAAGAGGTTGAACACAACTAGGCTATTAATATGATTAAGAAACCTAGAGGCAATCAATTGGGATTATCCATATGGATGGATAAATAAGGAGTTATTTACCCAATTGAACCAAGAATTGCATAAGGGATGCAATTGGAATTGTTCCTACCTAAAGTAGTCAAATTATGGGTGACTTGTCAAAGCAAGCTCATAAGGAGATGAAACATGGATCTTGGCCCACTAGAAAATATAAGGATATTTTTCGCATTAATATCTTGAGGATTATTAATCTGTAGAAAAATAGTGGGAGCTATATTTGATAAACTAGCCACTATTGAATATAGTAAAAAAAAATCACAAATACTAAAACTTGCGTATTTTCCTTTTGTAGAACTCCAAATGGCAAACAACTCATCGAGTTCACAACATTCCATACGATCTGTCCTTGAGAAGGACAAGCTCCCTAGAACCAACTTTCTTGATTGGTACAGAAACTTGAGAATCGTTCTCAAGCAAGAGAAGAAACTGTACGCAATAGAGGAGCATGTTCCAGAAGGTCCAGAGAACCAAACACCTGCTGCCCTAAAGGCGTATCAAAAGCGTGTAGATGACGCTAATGATGCGGCCTGCCTTATGCTATGCACCATGACTTCTGAGCTTCAGAAGCAACACAAAAACATGAATGTTGTCGATATGATCGAGCATCTGAAGCAGCTCTTCCAAGAGCAGGAAAGGGTTGAGAGGTATGAGGTCTCTAAGGCACTGTTCAAGTGTCATCTGGCAGAAGGGAACCCGGTGGGACTTCATGTACTCCGTATGATCGGGTACTTGGAGAATCTCGCCCGACTGGGGTTCCCGGTCGGCCAAGAGTTGGCAACTGATCTCGTGTTGCAATCGTTGCCCGAGAGTTATGGACAGTTCATCATGAACTATAACATGAACGAGATCGTGAACCACTGCCAGATTTGCTCAATATGTTGAGGACAGCTGAACCGAGCATCAACAAGGGTAAGGGCAAGGCCATTATGATGGTGCAGAAAGGAAAGGGCAAAAGGTTTGCCTCATCCTCCAAGGGCAAAGGCAAATCAGTTGCCAAGTCCAAGGAACCTACCCTTAAGCCTGTTGGTGGCATTGCCAAAAGTGTGACTAAAGGTGAGTGTCACTACTGCAGTCAGCCTGGACACTGAAGGAGGAACTGCCCAAAATATCTGGAGGACAAGATGCTTGGAATAGTGATTCCACCACCACCAGGTATTTTTGTTGTAGATGTCCATTTAACTGTCTCAACATCATGGGTATTAGATACTGGATGTGGATCTCACATTTTTCGAAATGTGCAGGATCTAAAGAGAAGTAGAAGATTGACTAAAGGAGAGGAAGATTTGCGCGTTGGGAATGGAGCAAAAGTTGCTGCGTTGTCCATAGGCGTGTGCGAGCTATCTCTGCCTTCATGATTAGTTTTAGAATTAAATAATTGCTATTTTGTGCCTGCTATGAGCATAAACATTATTTCTATTTCTTGTTTGGACAAGGATGGTTTTATTATTTCAATAAAGAACAATTGTTGTTCCTTTTATTTGAATAATATTCACTATTTTAGTGCGCAATTATTTAATGGACTGTATGTCCTTGATCTAAGCAATCCTGTCCACAAAATTAATACCAAGCGGATTAAAATAAATTATTTAAATCCCGCTTATTTATGGCACTGTCGTTTAGGCCACATAAATGAGAAACGTGTATCTAGACTCCATACGGAGGGACTACTAGACTCATTTGATTTTGAATCATATGAGACATGTGAGGCTTGTTTATTGGGAAAAATGACAAAGTCCCCTTTCAATAAGAAAGGTGAGAGGACTAGCGAGCAACTGGCGCTCATACATACTGATGTGTGGGCCATTTGCCACGCCTGCCAGGGGTGGTCACGTCTACTTCATTACATTTACTGATGACTACAGTAGATATGGATTTGTGTACCTCATGAGGGAAAAATCCGAATCCTTTGAAGTGTTCAAAGAATTCAAGAATGAAGTAGAGAAGCAACTTGGCAAAAATATCAAGGCTCTACGATCGGATCGTGGAGGAGAATACTTAGGCCAAGAGTTTGACGACTATCTTATAGAGTGTGGGATCGTGTCCCAACTCTCTCCACCCCGAACGCCACAATGGAATGGCGTGTCTGAGAGGAGGAATCGAACCCTATTGGATATGGTTCGATCTATGATGTGTCAAACCGATCTTCCATTATCGTTTTGGGGCCACGCTCTATTGAGTGCAGCTTTCACCATTAACTGTGTTCCATCTAAATCAGTCATGAAGACACCACATGAGATGTGGAGTGGGAGGCGTTCCAAACTGTCGTTCATGAGGATTTGGGGCTGCGATGTCTATGTAAAACGTTTACAATCAGACAAGCTAGGGCCGAAATCGGATAAGTGTAAATTTGTGGGGTAACCTAAGGAAACTAAGGGTTACTACTTCTACAATCCAACCGAGAACAAAGTGTTTGTTGCTCGGACCGGGGTGTTTCTAAAAAAAGAGTTTGTCTCTAAAGAAGCAAGTGGGAGGACTGTAGAACTTGAAGAGGTTCAAGAACCACAAATCACTGAACCGATTATGGAACATGAACAGGAACCACAAGCGGTTGTGGAGCAACCTGTTCAGGTAACACAAGAGCTTCGTAGATCTAGTAGAGTGCGCCAGGAACCCGAGAGGTATGGACTTCTCGTGACCGATTCCGGTGACACGATGCTCATAGATGATGAGCCTACTACCTATGAAGAGGCCATGAAGGGCCCAGACTCTCAGAAGTGGCTAGAAGCCATGAGATCCGAGATGGAATCCATGTATACCAACAAAGTATGGACTTTGGGGGAACCACCCGAAGGGGCGCGGCCCATAGGGTGCAAGTGGGTCTTCAAGAAGAAGATCGACATGGATGGTAATGTGATTACCGATAAGGGCCGATTGGTGCCTAAAGGATTCAGACAGATTCATGGTATTGACTATGATGAAACCTTTCACCAGTCGCTATGACCAAATCCATCCGAATCCTACTTGCGCTAGCAGCATACCACGACAATGAGATTTGACAGATGGATGTCAAAACAGCATTCCTTTTGGGAATCTCCCCGAGGACATGTATATGATACAGCCTGAGGGTTTTGAAGATCCAAAGCAAGCCAACAAAGTTTGTAAGCTGCAATGATCCATTTATGGATTGAAGCAAGCTTCTAGGAGTTGGGATCGGCGTTTTGATGAAGTAGTCAAAGAGTTTGGCTTCATCAGAAACGAAGATGAGTCTTGTGTCTACAAGAAGGTTAGTGGGAGCTCTGTAGCTTTTCTGGTCTTGTATGTGGATGACATACTACTCATTGGAAACGACGTTCCCATGCTGCAATCTGTTAAAGATTGGATAGGAAAGTGTTTCTCAATGAAGGACTTAGGGGAAGCAGCCTATATACTCGGTATAAATATCTATAGAGATAGATCTAATAGACTGCTAGGCCTAAGTCAAAGTACATATATTGACAAGGGGTTGAAACGGTTCAACATGCAAGATTCTTAGAAGGGATTCTTGTCACATGGAATCACTCTTTCGAAGAGTGATTGTCCTTCCAATGAGATTGAGAAGGAACACATGAGTAGAATTCCCTATGCCTCGGCCATAGGATCTATCATGTACGCCATGTTATGTACTAGACCAGATGTGTCATATGCCTTGATTATGACAAGCAGATACCAATCCAATCCGGGTGAGAGTCACTGGATTGCAGTCAAGAACATCCTAAAGTACTTAAGAAGAACTAAGGAAGAGTTGTGTGTAAAGGGTTACACTGATGCAAGCTTCCAAACTGACAGAGATGACTTTAGATCACAGTCGGGATATGTGTTTTGCCTGAATGGAGCAGCGGTGAGCTGGAAGAGTTCCAAGCAAGAGACGGTGGCTGATTCTACAACAGAGGGTGAGTACATTGCTGCAAATGGCGCCGCAAAGGAAGTTGTTTGGATCAGAAAGTTTGTCTCTGAACTTGGTGTGGTTCCCAGCATTGCGGATCCAGTTGAGTTGTATTGTAAAAACACTGGGGCGATCGCGCAATCAAAGGAACCCAGGTCGCACCAGAAATCCAAGCACGTGCTCAGGAAGTTTCATCTGATTTGAGATATTATCGATAGAGGAGACGTTCGGATATGCAAGATTCCTACAGATGAGAATCTGTCAGACCCGCTTACAAATCCGCTCACGCAGTGGAAGCATGAAGGGCACACTAGGAGTATGGGCATACGAGATGCGCCAGATTGGCTCTAGTGCAAGTGGGAGACTGTTGAATAGATGCCCTAGAGGCAATCTAGTTTAGTATGAATTGATCTGTGGCTAGAAATTCATTTATTATTTATTGGATATTCAATATAATGAAGTCCTTAGATTTACAATTGTGTTGTTTATCTTAAAAATCCCTAGTCCAGTATAATGATTAATGGAACAATCATCTATAGACTAGTATGGGGTTGGATTGATATGGATATATCATGATCCAACACATAGGTGTGCATTAAGGGTAATGGCGCACTGGATTGACCCATCTCCGAGAAGGCTACATACATGTTATGTTGAGTCACAAGCGCTTCTCGCGGTGCAATGGTATTGTCATCCTTAGACTTGAAGTCACTAGATATTCTAGTTGTGGATTATTGTGATTTTGGTAGCGTTAAACGCTACACCGTAACTGGGTAGTTATAAAGGTGTGTACTGGATACAATAAGAAGCAAGCTTAGAGATCGTAGTGGACGTAAATAGAATTTTTCCCTCCCACATAATGGGAGCAAATATCCTAGGCCACTCGAGGGATAGTGCTTATAGAATGTCTGGCCAGACTCAAATAAATCAATATGGGATATTGATGTTATTTGCACGAATAAGGCTATTCCCATGGATCGAGAAACTGTGGATTGGATATACGAGTGTGACTTGTATGTCTCGTGTCCAATCCGGATATGGAGACAAAGGGATGAGACAATTACTTGTACAATGGTTGTCAAGATGACTATTCTATTAACTGGCTAGAATGGATGTTTTGCTAGAAACCGCTCCATATTAGCAAATAGTTGCGACCAACTAGATAGAACCTATGGGGTCACACGCTAGATAGAGTTGAACTAGATTTGGGAATTAGTTAATTGGATTAATTAATTAGAAGGATCACTTTGCAAAACCTTGTAAACTTAGTAGGGACTAATTTGCAAGGAAGGGACTAAATTGAATTCAAGTAGGACTAGAATAAGTCCTTTAGGTAGTTGGCAAGGATTTGTTGGACTATATAAAGGACCTTCCTTCCTTCCTTCCTTCCCACACTTATGTTCATAATTGATCATAACTTGAGTGGGAGAGAACAAAAAGGAGAGAGCAAGCAAGATAGAGGAGCTCATCGCCCCCTAGCCCGCCGCCACTCCCCGTCGGCCCCTGACACGCTACAACTGCAAGTGTACAGCTGTCGTGTGTAGTAATAAATTCCGGAAATCCGGGTTGTCGAACCCAAGAGACTTCGTCGTAAACTAGCTATTAAATTTGTTCTTTATGTGGGCAAAGCGCAGTTGTTTTGTTCTATTGATCCTACTAAAATTAAAAACAAGTGTCTCAATTAATCAATTGAATTACTTCACGATTAATAAAGATGAACGATTATAAAATTTCTCAAAGTTTGGAAAAGTCAGGATATCTCTACGGGTCACAAGGTATTTCACACGATATTGGGTTTATGTTTTGTTAACACGATTAACATTTATCTAGCTAAAAGAGCACAATTACGTTGAAGATGTCTCAACCAACTCCTATGATTAAACTATTAAAAACTGATTTCTCTAGCCTAATTGAGTTTAAACACGCATTATGAGAATTCGTCTACTCTTTGTTCTAGCTAACTAGCAAGATTTCTCAACCCTAGATACGGCTAGTGTATATTTCAATTTTTCGGGCAATGAATATTGATGTCTCTAACATTCATAACCTAGCTCTATCCTAACAATACGTCTATTGATTGAAAAGATGAATTAAACACATAAAATACACATAGCTAGATAAAAAGTTCATCAATTAAGCCAAAAGCATGAAATCAAATCCACAAATCACAAATATCGTGATTAAACCCTAGCTCCCTACGAGATACCCTGAGAAAAGTGTTCAGCTACTCAAAAACATGATTCACGTACAAAGTTTCGTGATCAAAATAACAAAAATAGAGAAGAAACGGAGTTTTTAGAAGTCAAACGAATGATTCCATGCCTCCTTGATCGTCTCCTAAGCTCCAAGCTCTCTTCAACGTGATAGAGTACGTGATAATCCCCAAAAACATGCCCTAACCAAGTCTAATACGTTCTCCCAATGTTTAGAACAAGTTAGGAGTAATTACAAAGCAACCCCAAAAAGTTACAAACAAAACTCTGCCCGAACTAGGTCGTGTGACCTAGTTAAGTAAGTCGTGCGACCTACTGTGCTGCCCAGAACAGGTCGTGTGACCTGTATAGTAGGTCGTATGACCTACTGAAAGAAGCTGAAATCTTTAACTAGGTCGTGTGACCTAGTAACTAGGTCATGCGACCTAGTTGCTTCATCAAACTTTTCCATCTTCTTCCCACTTGTTCCTCTTGCTTCCGAATCACTTCCCGGGCATCGTTTCTTCGTTCAATCCTCCATTTTGAGCTCTCCTCATGCCTCAACACTCGTATCAACTTCTCTTGCCTCTCTAGCACTTGATCCATCAACTCTCGCTTTCCTTCCCAAATCTCGAGCTCGCATCACTTCCGAAGTTCGTTTCCTCTATCCACTTGCTCCTCGCGTGCTCCGGCCCTGAAAATCACAAAACCGAACACCCCGCGAAGATAAAATGTGACAAAATAAGATAAATAGCACGTAAAACAATGTAAGAAACGCCCGGACTTCACATTTTAGCATACGAACTCATTTTCTCAAATAAACACCTGATCTACTCGAAAAGACGCAACATTCTCCAATATAAGCGCGCAAAATGTAGCAAAATAAGCAATAATATAACTCCGAAAAACGGAGTTATCAACTACCCCCACACTACATTTTGCTCGTCCCGAGCAAATCCCAACTTTCACATCATGTCCAAGCCACAAACTCAACTAGCTTTCAACCCACCGTATTGCACACATAACCAAATATTAGCCGACTTGACGCAAACAAGACTCAATTCACAACTCGATTCATGCAACAATATGATGCAATGCAAATTAGACTCGATCCTAATCACATATATTTACACACACACACACAAAACTAAACTTTTTGTCTTTTTGGCGAGATCGGGCAATCTCAAGTCCCTAAATCGGTTCTCATGGAGTGATGATCAATTTAGATACAAGGCGTGAATTGAAACTAAACTTGACAACAAGAATTTCCCTTAGATCGTATAGAGAACCTAACCTTACTAAGTACAAGAATATACTACCTTTCGCGTGTGCCGATAAATAAGAGGCTACGCTAGGCTAAGCCACATCCAAGGTACGAGCTCCTAATCCGCTAACGGTTTAGAATGTTGAGGCTTAGGGACATAAGGATAATCATGATGAAACATGTCCTAAAGCGTCACATTCTCACATTATAACCCACATCTCACACACCCTCACCACGATGATAGAAACCACAACCTGAAACTCACCGTCTCCGGCCCTTGATTCCCTCAAAACCCCGGTACAATTACGATCCCGTGGCCACCGTCTTGAGTCGTGCACAAAATTCAAACCGTCGTTACCGAAATAGTTGCTTCCTCCACTCGATTTCCGTTAAGTTCAATCTCTTTCCTTTATTCCATCTCTCCTTTTTTTCTCTCTCTCTCTCTTTTTTTTTTAAATTCCACAATCAACACAATCCTTTCAAATGTACGAGTGGTCTTCAAAGAGTAGTCAAACGAGTATGTTAGGGGAAGAAAACAAACAATCCAATGAATGAGTATCACATATAAAATTCCTCCTCCTCTAACTCTATGAAGTACATGGTGCCACTAAACAAAGCCGCAAACAAATCAAATCACATGTGTGGGGATGGAGTCGTCGCAAGCTCGATCTCGATGTCCGTGGTCAAAAGTCGACACCCCCACACTCGAATGTAGTCACGTCCCTTCTCAAGTAATCAAAACAATGTAAGTCTCGTGCCTAATCCAACCAAACCTCCTACACCACGATGAATGAGATCCAGTACCTAGCACAATCCACCAATTAAATCACCCAACCCAATATGTGCGTATTAGATGTCACGCACTCACGGCTCTCCACAACTGTGTCCATGATGTAATGACATGGAACACCGCCACACTGAAGTGCGCAAGCCTACTCTCACTCACCCTCGCATTCCCCTCGATAATCATAAATGAAGTACATACGATACGTAAGACTCACACAAATATATCATGAAGTACTCCCTCATCGAACCCCCTCAACTACAAACACCCTCGTGACGCACTAAAGCGGTGATTCCAACCAATCAATGATGAATGCCAAGAATCGTCACCCTAAGTCCAGAGGTTATCAAAGAATCCAAGGTTCGAAACAGGGTTTACTAGTGGTCCTACAAGGTAAGTTCTATAAGCAGTGAGTGGTCTAATACACACCTCGCACAGCTTTTCTATGTGCCACTACGAGGCGGGTTGGCGACTACCTAAGACGTACACATGAATGTTCGGCTTGTTTAGCTCACACCTAGCTCAACTCTTGTAAGAAAACTAGGCACACACTTTTAGATTTGAAAATCAAGTAAGTGTATAAAAATAGGTAGGCACTCCCGTAAAGAAAGTCTGTCTATACGTACTAAGGGGAACTCACATTGTCTATCTCGGTCGCAAGTCACACCCTATGCCTAAATTTCTCACACTCCTCAATTTTACCAATACTAAGATCTTTTTTATTGCCCTTTCTCAAAATTTTAAATTTTTTTATTTTTTTTAGATAATATTTCCTACTCTATATGCATGGGCCGACTCGAAAGAAGACTCGAAACTGACTCAATTTGGGTAGGTGGACTCAAAGTAAGAAAACGTGCAATCATATAATACGAACACAAATATATCACAAAACACTATGACACAAACATCCTATATGCAATTGGTTCATGCAGACACGGACTTGGCTAATATTCAGAAAATCTCACCCCCACACTAGAATGCTTCGTTGTCCCCAACGAATTTAGAGATAAAACAAAAGGGACTCAGCATTCCAATGCGAGGGCGGGCTGGTCGACTCGCTTTCCTCCGAGCCATCCGAGTGGTCACTCGACAAATACATCAACTTCTGAGGTTCCGGAGTCAGTGTCACCTCGCCTGCCCTGCCAAGCTCGTGTAACCACTGATTCTGCCTATGCAGAATGTCACCGAGCTGGCGCTGGTTCCGTCGCGCATGCATAGCCCTGGACTTGGCTTTCCTCTCTGCTTCATGCCCTCGAGCCACGGCCTTTTTCTCATTTGCAATCATCATCCTTTGCATGGCCTGCAAAGTGGCCTCGAGGCTAGCATTAGGTGCGACAGACGGACTCGACTCCTCACTCACAGTCGGGGTCTTACCCTTACCGCCCCTCTTACCCCCCTTTTTTGGTGGGGGCCGGCTGCTCTCTACGACTACCTCATCTTTCTTAGGGTCGGGCACCTGAGTCCAGTATCTCGGGGATTCGGCTGCACGGTCTCCACCATAAAACGCAGCACCAGCCTTAGTGGCCAAGTGCTTCAGCAAATATCCAAACCCGGCTGCCCGACGGTTAGAGTCCCGAAGTCTCGATCTAAAACTCAAATAAATGCGCTTCGGGACGTTGAATCGATGGCCCTCATACCAACACATAGCCATAACACACCACTCGAACCGTATTTCGGTCTGGGTCGAAACGCTCTCAACTCATGCCTCCACTATGTTAACTAAATAACGGAAGTAAGTGTTTGGCCGAAACCGTCCACTTTCTAACGTCCTGACTCGCATGAGTATCCCACGGCGCTCCCGTCACCCCACCAAAGGCAAAGATTGACACTGCGGTCACTAACTCCTCTACGTTCATTTTCATGGTGGTCTCAAAGTGACAGTCGCCCTCGAGTGGTGGCCATTGTAGGGCCGCGGCTATGCTAGCCGGAGAGAAAACAAAAAAATTCCTACGGGCGTAAATGATCCTACGATCATCCAACTCTCCATCCTCCCCATACCCAGACGACTCGGCGTTGGAGTAAATCTCCCACATGAGCTCCGAACTCGCGTTCTCCTTGATGAGCTCACACCACCCTGCAAGATTCTCTCTTTTCATGAACTCTTGGATTTGTTGGGGCATCTCAGTTTGGAACGGGAAATGCTTTTCTACATTCGCCCCCCTGAACACACTCCCCTCCCGCTTGGCGTACCTAGAATGCGCTAGAAGGGTGATAAACCGATAGTCACAAAACACTCCTGTCGCCGGGTCAAGGTCCCTAGGACTAGACTCTCTCGTGGCCCTCGGTATTGGCACTCTATCAGGTTCCGCACTTGCTAACTCATCAGGGTCCGAGGGAGCTGGTGAAACCATGCTCCCCACAACCCAAAAGGTCGCATTCTTAGCTAGGTTACCACCCGCGTCCCCCGTCTCTCTCACTTCTCCCTCGGGGATATATTCGTCATCACTATCGACGACTACTTTTTGTTTCTTCCTTTTCCCCCCGGTTATATTCTGACTCGTAGCTACCCCCTTTCCTTTAGCTACGGACTTTCCTTTATCTTTTCGACTAGACATGACACAAGAAGGTAGCACAAATTGACAATTAAATTGACAAAAAGAATTAAGCTATGTGCTCAGTGTCAGGATGTGTGTACGGAAAAGAAACAGTTACGCAATTAACAAATAAGTCCTAGGACTCTAGTCAATCGCCCCCAAGCACGCTACTAAGCGCAACAATAAAATTGGGCTTTTACTCAATTGTGCCTAAGACTCGATAAAAATTAATTGCGAGGGAGAGAAAAGTGTACCTACGTGCCCGGAGCAAGTCTTACGGGCACAATTTTCAGATTCGTCCGACAAGAAGGACCGATTTGGTCGTCGGAATTTTTTTTTTCTTCAAATTGTGCAATCAAGTTGTGCCTTTTGCTCCTTGCGGTGTCCTCTTCGAAAGCCCCAAGTCAATTTCGCCGAATTCAGCCTCAATTTGCCCAATTTTAGATGTTTGACTTCGGAACCCTAGCTTGTTCTTCTTCTTCAATTGGCCACCAAACAACCCCGAATTGAAGCTTCACTCTGCCCTTGTTTGCCGGTGGTTTACAGTGGTGGTGGCTGCGTGAATGGATTGAGCGGCGGCTATGGAATAATTAGGGGCGGCGATGGGTTCTGGGTTTGCAGCCGTGGGTTCCGGCGGGGTGGTGGTCGCGGGTTCAGGTGCTGTCAGTGGTCAGACGTGGTCGTGGAGTGGCGGAGGAGGGAGTGATAGATGGAGGTCGTGGTGGTGGCTGTCGGGTGAGATGGTGCTGTGGCGGCGGACTGCGAGAGGGAGTGAGGTG
This sequence comes from Linanthus parryae, assembly GCA_023055425.1. NCBI lineage: Eukaryota > Viridiplantae > Streptophyta > Magnoliopsida > Ericales > Polemoniaceae > Linanthus > Linanthus parryae. The sequence continues at coordinate 43,057,540 of JALGPY010000007.1, forward strand.
GTTCACGGCAGTGAGAGATGGCGGAGTTGGTTGTGCGGCCGGCGGGTGAGAGGAGTGCCGGCCGGCGATGGTGGTGCTGTTGGCGATGAGGATGGCGATGGTGGTGGATTGTGCGTGGATGAAGACGGGAGGTTGGGAGGGCTTCTGTGTTTTGCCCGATGGAGAGGGGAGAAGATATTGCCCTTTTTTTTGTTTTTTTTATATATTACATTGGGCTCCCCCATAAAGTTTCAATAAATTTCATAAACCCCCCCGCTGGACCAATTTGAAACCATCCGAGCACTAGGTCGTGCGACCTAGTAGGCAGGTCGTGCGACCTAGTCAAACAATCTGTTTTGGCTAAGTAGGTCGTGCGACCTAGTTACCAGCACACAAAACTTTTAACTTCGCCCGGCTTGCTTTTTCTTAAATTTTGAGCTCGAAACAACTTCCGATAAGCTCAACCATGATATTTCACCCCCACACTTGGTCTCCAATATGCCTATTCACCATCTCGACCCGTAGCTCATGATTTTAACCTCTTTCGCCCTTTCCGGATGCTTTTTATCGCTTTTTCTTCACGAAAAACATCCTTTCTCGCCTTTTTGACCGTGCCTTTACTTTTTTCATGGATCTCCTCGACCTCGAGACTCCATTTTGAATATAAACAATTCCCAATGTCCGGGGAATTCTTTATTCCTCAAATTTGCTCTTCTAAAGGCCCGTTTGGCGATTCCGGATGCTTTTCGTCACTTTTTCTTCGCGAAAACATCCAAATGGCCATAACTCTCGCGTCCGGACTCCGATGCATGCGATCCACCTATAAACAGAAAGCTCTCAACAACCCCCACCTAATGGCACTCTTCAATTTTGCTCACGGTCTTGTTTGCAAAAATTTGCCTCGTAATCCGTGCCAATGTGTCTGCTTTCTCGGTTTCGCTATACATTCTTCGCTTGCATCAAGAGGGGGAGTCCGGATACGCGCCTCCCCTCAGGTGCGTGTGTTGAGTGCGTGTTGGTACATCATTTTTCCCCCAATTCTTCATTCCGGATCCCGATACGCCTTTTTAGCTGCTTTTTCTCGATTTTTGTGAACTATTCTCCGTGCGCATCAAGAAGGGGGATCCAGAATAGGCCTTTCACCTAGGAATCCTGCACATACTCATTATAAACATTAAATCCACTCTCCCGCACCTCTCATATAAATCAAACAAAATACAATAACAAAACAGAATTGAAAAAAAAACTATACTAAAGCAGTAAATAGGTTGGGTTGCCTCCCAACAAGCGCTTTGTAATTTAAGGTCGACGGCCCGACCCAGTTACCTCAAAAGAGCTCAAATATCGGGAATTGCTTTGAGGCGCTCAATCACCCCAATGAAATTCCCGTCCACGTATGGCTTTGCTCGCTGTCCGTTCACCTTGAATCGGTCCCCATTCTCAGCTTCTACCTCAAGTGATCCCCATGGGTAAACCTCAGTAATTGTGAATGGACCACTCCATCTTGACTTCAGCTTGCCCGGAAATAATTTTAGACGTGCATTGAAGATCAGTACCCTTTGGCCCACTCTGAAGTCTCGTGGAATGATGTGCTTGTCATGCCATTGCTTGGTCCTCTCTTTGTAGATCTTGGCACTTTGATATGCCATCAGTCTGAATTCTTCTAACTCTAGCAATGTCTGCTTCCTTTTCTCACCAGAGAGCTTGGCGTCCATGTTCAACTTCTTTAGCGCCCAAAACGCTTTGTGCTCAAGTTCAACTGGGAGATGGCACGATTTCCCAAAAACGAGTTGGTAGGGATACATGCCCAAGGGAGTCTTGTACGCAGTTCGATACGCCCATAAACTATCATCCAAGTGTAGGGACCAATCTTTGCGTCCCGGATTGACAGTCTTTTCTAAAATTCCCTTGATCTCTCGATTGGACACTTCCGCTTGCCCATTAGACTGCGGATGGTAAGCCAATGATATCTTGTGCGTATTCACTCCATACTTGCTCAACACATTGGCAAAGAGCTTGTTAACAAAATGAGATCCCTCATCGCTGATAATCGCTCTAGGTGTCCCGAATCGTGTGAAGATATTCTTGCACAAAAATCTCTCAACTGTAGCACCATCATTTTTCGGGCATGCCACTGCCTCTACCCACTTGGTCACATAATCCACCGCAAAAAGTATATAAAGATTGCCAAGTGAGGGAGGAAATGGCCCCATAAAGTCAATTCCCCACACATCGAACGGTTCTTCCTCTAACACGAAATTCTGAGGCATTTCATTTCGGTTAGAAATATTACCTATTCTCTGACACCGGTCACACTGCTGCACAAATAGATGGGCGTCTTTATGTAAAGTTGGCCAAAAGAAACCACTCTGAAGTACCTTAGCAACTGTGCGTGATTTGCCGAAATGTCCCCCACAGTTCAACTCGTGGCAATGTCTGAGGATCTCTAACGTGTCCGGCTCCGCAACACACCTCCGCAATACATTATCCGCTCCCAGCTTGAACAGATAGGGATCATCCCAGAAGTATTGTCGCGCATCTGCAAAGAATTTCTTCCTCTGGTGGTAAGTCATGTCCTTGGGTACAATTTTGAGTGCCTTGAAATTTGCCAAGTCAGCAAACCAAGGCACAGTTGCAACCACAACCATAAGCTGCTCATCTGGAAAATCCTCTCGAATAGGCAAATCTTCCTGCTTATCGTTCTCCAGTCTTGACAAGTGGTCCGCAACCACATTCTATACCCTCTTTTTATCTTTGATCACCACATCGAACTCTTGCATCAATAAAACCCACCGGATCAATCTTGGCTTGGCGTCCTTCTTGGTGAGAAGGTACTTGAGGGCTGAATGGTCCGTGAAAATCGTCACCTGAGAACCCACAAGATATGGACGAAACTTTTCCAACGCAAATATGATGGCCAACATCTCTTTCTCCGTGGTCGCATAATTAATCTGTGCATCATTAAGAGTACGACTGGCATAATAAATGACGTGAGCTACCTTATCCTTCCGCTGGCCCAGAACTGCTCCCACCGCATAGTAACTAGCATCACACATGAGCTCAAATGGTAGGGTCCAGTCTGGTGTGGTGATGATAGGCGCGCTAATCAGCTTTTCCTTGAGCAAATCAAAAGCTGCCTTGCACTCCGCATTAAAATCAAAGACTGCATCCTTCTCAAGCAATCCACACAAAGGCTTCGTGATCTTCGAGAAGTCCTTAATGAAGCGCCGATAGAACCCTGCATGTCCCAAGAAACTCCTTACCCCTTTGACAGAGGTAGGGTAAGAAAGCTTCTCAATCACCTCGATCTTGGCTCTATCCACCTCTAAACCTTTGCTGGAGATCTTGTGGCCCAAAACAATACCCTCAGTAACCATGAAGTGACACTTATCCCAGTTGAGCACTAGGTTGGTGTCAATGCATCTATCCAAAACCCGGGCCAACTGTTGCAGCCAGTCTTCGAATCCATCACCATAGAGCGAGAAGTCATCCATGAATACCTCGAAATTCTGCTCCATCATGTCAGAGAAGATCGACATCATACACCTCTGAAACGTAGCAGGTGCGTTGCATAACCCAAAAGGCATCCGTCTAAAAGCGAAGGTCCCATAAGGACAAGTGAATGTCGTCTTCTCCTGGTCAGCTGGCTCAATTGCTATCTGGTTGTACCCGGAGTACCCATCCAAAAAGCAATAATGTGAATGACGTGCCAGCCTATCCAACATCTGATCAACGAATGGGAGGGGAAAATGATCCTTCAAAGTGGCATCATTGAGCTTGCGGTAATCCATGCAAACTCTCCACCCAGTAACAGTACGAGTAGCAATCCGATCACCTTTTTACCCTTCCACCACAGTTATACCTCCCTTCTTCAAAACACACTGCACCGGGCTAGTCCATGTGCTGTCGGAAATGGGATAAATGATGCCCGCGTCCAACCATTTAAGCACCTCTTTCTTGACCACCTCCTGCATGTGAGGATTGAGGCGGCGCTGAAACTGAACTACCGGCTTCTTATCTTCCATGAGCCGAATCTTGTGCTGGCAAACTGTGGGGCTGATCCCCTTGATATCTGCTATGGTCCATCCCATAGCTGCCTTTCTCTCCTGTAGTACCTTGAGAAGCTGCTCCTCCTGTTCCCTGTCCAAACACGCAGACACAATTACAGGTAAAGTCTCATTAGATCCCAAGTACAAATATTTCAAATGAACAGGTAAAGGCTTTAATTCTAAAACAGGAGCAGTAATAAGAGAAGGAGTAAGAATCTTCCTGCTTCCCTCATTAAAGAGGGGTAATGGTTGGCGCCAATGAACATCTAAGGCATGCTCTTTCTCGCTGGAATCAAGTAGAGCCAGCTCCTCATATAGTTGCTCCAACAAAATATCGTCCTCTTCGTCCGGTGTGTATGCCTCCACACCAAAGCACTGCTCGCTTATCGCATATGCGGGAAACTTCATAGCCTCAAATACATTGAAGGCCACCTTCTCATCGTTGATCTGCATAGTCAGCTCTCCATTGGCCACATCAATGATAGTCCTCCCAGTAGCCAGGAATGGGCGGCCCAAAATAAGAGGAACATCATCGTCAGCCTCCATGTCTAAGATCACAAAATCCGCTGGGAAGATGAGTCCTTCAACTCTCACTAATACATCCTCTAAAACACCCCTGGGACGTTTTATAGTGCGATCAGTCATCTGCAAGCACATCCTGGTAGGCTTAGGATCTCCCACACCAAGTTGCTCAAAAACCGATGTGGGCATCAAATTAATACTTGCACCAAGATCACATAATGCCCTCCCATGAAACGCATCTCCCAATGTAACAGGAATGATGAAACCACCCGGATCTTTCATCTTCTTTGGTAGCGCCTTTTGCACAACTGCGCTACACTCCTCATTCAGAGTCACGGTTTCAAAGTCATCCATGCGCCTCCTATTAGAAAGGAGATCCTTGAGAAATTTGGCATATTTAGGCATTTGTGAAATGGCCTCCGCAAAAGGTATATTAATGTGCAGTTTCTTGAAGATATCCACAAACTTCTTGAAATGCTTGGCATCCTCTTGAATTTTCAATCTCTGCGGGTATGGTACTCGCACACTGTATTCCTCCCTTGGCTTCTGTTTCTCATCCGACTTCCTCACCGTGTCCTTTGATTGGGGAATCACGGTAGGCACGGGAATTTCTTCATCCAAGGCTTTTTCAGTGGCCTTAGTCGCCTCAGCTCGCGCATGGGTAGGATATGGGGGATCCTGGGTAGTGGTCCCACTGCGAGTAGTAATAGCCTTCAATTTCTCAGTTGGAGTAATAGTGTTGGACGGAAGTATACCTGGTGGAAGTCGAGGATTCTGATTAGCTATTTGGCCAATTTGTGTTTCATGGCTCTTTAGCGAAGCTTCCATTGCGACAATCTTGCTCTCAATCTTATCATTGCTAGCTAACAGTTTCCTCAACATCGCATTTGTATCCTGTTCTTCTGAGAGTGGAGGTGGAGCCTGTTGTTGTGGAACCTGTCTCTGAGCTTGGTAAGGAACATTTGGCCTATGACCTGGCGCATATAATCCACTATTCAGATTGGCATAGCTGAAGTTGGGGTGATTGCGATTGTTGGGATGATAGGTGTTTGGCCATTGCTGTTGTCTTTGTTGACCCATGTAATTCACGTCTTCAATGCCATCCCCATATCCCTGATTTGCATCTGCTACCATCTCTCCCACTGACTTCACCTGTGCCGATGGATTCAAATTACTGAAAGCCGAAGTAATCACTTCCATCTGATGTTCAAATTTCTGTTCCACCATAGACTCTATCTTACTAACCAAAGCCCCATCTGACTTCGTGTTTCTACGAGTCTCAGACCTCGTGGATTCACGTTTTGCTACATTATCTAGCAGATCACGACATCTCTGTAGTCCCATTCCCATAAAATTTCCTTGAGCCATCATGTCCAGCTCACTAGCAGTCTCTCTGTCCAAAGCATTATAAAAGTAATGGAGAAGTTTATACCATGGCTCTCCGTGAGTAGGGCATCTGCGCAGGAGCTGGTTGAACTTCCTCCACGTGTCACCCAGAGAATCATCTTCCTGCTGTGTAAATTTGGTTATATCAGCCATCCGTTGAGAAACCTTAGACGGTGGAAGATACTTCCTGAGAAACTCTCTGCTACAATCTGCCCATGTAACTATGCTGCCTGCTGGAAGTTCCATAAGCCATGTCTTTGCCTTTCCCGATAAAGAGAAGGGGAAAATCATGAGCTTTATCGTCTCAATTGGAACTCTCTGGTCATACATGGTAGAAGTAATCTGCTCGAAATTGAGCAAGTGCTGATGTGGATCATCACTCGGGGCTCCAGTGAATAAGCATTCATCCCTAACCATATTGATCAACGGTTGGCGAATCTCGAAATGCGCGGCATTAATCTGCGGCCTGACAATGGTGGGCTGATATCCCTCCGGTGTAGTCCTGAAGTAGTCCACCAAAGGACGCTCATCCTCCTCAGCATTGTTGACTTGCTCTACCACATTCCGGCCGTTATTGTTCCGATTATTGCCCCCATTATTACCATTGCCCCCGTTATTTCTGCCAACTACCTCCGCACCAGGAAGTTGTTGTGGATTTGGAGGGTTCATGCGATCAATCATCGCCTGCATCTCAGCCATTTGAGCCCTAATTTGCTCAGTTTCCGCGGCTCTGTTTGCAGCCTCCTCTACAGCTGCAGCCCTAGCTGCTTCCGCATCTTGCAGGCCTTTGCGGACCCTCTCAACCTCAGCTCTAGTTTGCTCGTCCATCTGAACTGAATTTGCTTTCCTCTTGTCTCTACGTTCTGCACGCAATAACGATTCCGGATCCTCAAGTACTGGATGCAAAGGCTCGTCTCTAGAACGGGACATGCACCAAGTAAATCAAACCTGAAAACACAAACCACACGCAGAAAATAGGTGAGTAACAGATATAAACTGAAAAAGTAAATCCCTAAAGAGAAAAATAATAACTAATTTATTTGAAGTCCCCGGCAACGGCGCCAAAAACTTGACACGCTCCAACTGCAAGTGTACAGCTGTCGTGTGTAGTAATAAATTCCGGAAATCCGGGTTGTCGAACCCAAGAGACTTCGTCGTAAACTAGCTATTAAATTTGTTCTTTATGTGGGCAAAGCGCAGTTGTTTTGTTCTATTGATCCTACTAAAATTAAAAACAAGTGTCTCAATTAATCAATTGAATTACTTCACGATTAATAAAGATGAACGATTATAAAATTTCTCAAAGTTTGGAAAAGTCAGGATATCTCTACGGGTCACTAGGTATTTCACACGATACTGGGTTTATGTTTTGTTAACACGATTAACATTTATCTAGCTAAACGAGCACAATTACGTTGAAGATGTCTCAACCAACTCCTATGATTAAACTATTAAAAACTGATTTCTCTAGCCTAATTGAGTTTAAACACGCATTATGAGAATTCGTCTACTCTTTGTTCTAGCTAACTAGCAAGATTTCTCAACCCTAGATACGGCTAGTGTATATTTCAATTTTCCGGGCAATGAATATTGATGTCTCTAACATTCATAACCTAGCTCTATCCTAACAATACGTCTATTGATAGAAAAGATGAATTAAACACATAAAATACACATAGCTAGATAAAAAGGTCATCAATTAAGCCAAAAGCATGAAATCAAATTCATAAATCACAAATATCGTGATTAAACCCTAGCTCCCTACGAGATACCCTGATAAAAGTGTTCAGCTACTCAAAAACATGATTCACGTACAAATTTTCGCGATCAAAATAACAAAAATAGAGAAGAAACGGAGTTTTTAGAAGTCAAACGAATGATTCCAAGCCTCCTTGATCGTCTCCTAAGCTCCAAGCTCTCTTCAACGTGATAGAGTACGTGATAATCCCCAAAAACATGCCCTAACCAAGTCTAATACGTTCTCCCAATGTTTAGAACAAGTTAGGAGTAATTACAAAGCAACCCCAAAAAGTTACAAACAAAACTCTGCCCGAACTAGGTCGTGTGACCTAGTTAAGTAGGTCGTGCGACCTACTGTGCTGCCCAGAACAGGTCGTGTGACCTGTATAGTAGGTCGTATGACCTACTGAAACAAGCTGAAATCTTTAACTAGGTCGTGTGACCTAGTAACTAGGTCATGCGACCTAGTTGCTTCATCAAACTTTTCCATCTTCTTCCCACTTGTTCCTCTTGCTTCCGAATCACTTCCCGGGCATCGTTTCTTCGTTCAATCCTCCATTTTGAGCTCTCCTCATGCCTCAACACTCGTATCAACTTCTCTTGCCTCTCTAGCACTTGATCCATCAACTTTCGCTTTCCTTCCCAAATCTCGAGCTCGCATCACTTCCGAAGTTCGTTTCCTCTATCCACTTGCTCCTCGCGTGCTCCGGCCCTGAAAATCACAACACAAACACCCCGCGAAGATCAAATGTGACAAAATAAGATAAATAGCACGTAAAACAATGCAAGAAACGCCCGGACTTCACATTTTAGCATACAAACTCATTTTCTCAAATAAACACATGATCTACTCGAAAAGACGCAACATTCTCCAATATAAGCGCGCAAAATGTAGCAAAATAAGCAATAATATAACTCCGAAAACGGAGTTATCAACCCCAAAGGAGGCCGAACCTGTAATACCCCGCGTTTAACTAAAGGGTAATTTAGTAATTTGACGTAATAATTAAATTTTAGGTTGCGATCAGTAATTTGGGTAATTTTTGCCAATTCTAGTAGACAGGAAAGTAGGGTGAAAATTTTAATTTTTACGCGATTTCTTTTATTTTCTAGACGACCTCGCGGTGGCAACCACCGCGTTAACCTGTACATTTGCCACACCAAATCCTTTCTATTTTCCTCTTATTTAATAAAATAGAAGACCCAACTGTGTTTTCTCTTTTTGTTGCTTTGTCTTCACGACCACGGCAACAACGCCGCCCCAACTACACCGCCACCATTTCACCGCCCTGAGCTCCTCACACCGCCCTCACTCTCCTATTTAAACCCAGAAAGCCAACCCCCTGCACAACACACAACCACCAGCCACCATAGCATCCGTCTATCTCTCTCACACCTCCGGTGAAAGAACAACCATCGCAACACCATCATCATCACCTACACCCACTGATCATTCTCACTCCCTCTTCTCTCCCACTATTCCCCTACCTATCTGCCAACAAACAGAAGAAACTGCAGCAGCAGCCGGAAGCAAAAGCCACCGACCACCGCCACTGCCGCTAAGCCTTCGGGAACAAGCATCAAGACCACCACCACCCCCCTGCTCCGCTTGTCTCCAACTCTGCTCTCCCTCCCTCCATAACCATTAATAACGTAAAGTGGAACACCGCACGTACCAGATTCTGTTACTATTTGGGAGGCCCTTTTTTGGCCATTGAGGAGGCCCATTGTGGGCCATTGAGGAGGCCCGTTGTTGGCCATTGTTACTAAGGAGGCCCTTTGTTGGCCATTGAGGAGGCCCTTTGTTGGACATTGTTACTAAGGAGGCCCTTGGTTGGCCATTACTGTTTCCGGTACTGTGCTTAATAACTGGATTCTTTGACTCTATATTCGGAAGATGATAAATGGATTCGTATTCTGTTTCGAAAAAGAAACTTAAGAAGGACTTAATTGAAATGTTTACAGCTCTGGATATTGTCATTCGTGATATGGTTATCACTGTTGCTTTTACCGTTGCGAACTCTGATAAAGTTTTACTTACTCTCTGCCACTTTCACTTTATTTAACTTGTGTCCCACCAGTTTATATTATATTTCTTGTTTCACATGCTAAGGTGTAGCTAACTCAGTATTTATTGCTGACTTTGAAAACTACGGTTCTTGTTGTTTTCTTCCCACCGCAGGTCTAGGAACTGGAACTTAAGGAATAGAAGGGGCGCGAGACCCACCTAGACTGATAATGTCATATTTATTTTCTAGTTTTGGTTAAGTTGTTTTGTAATAATAAGCATATTTTGTATAAGACTCTTGTTTAATGTTTGAAAATAAAAGTTCTTGTTGTGGAATATATATTGCTTTTGATCTCCGCCACTTCTATTAAGCATCGCCCTCCTGGTCTTGTCCCGAGCCGGATAAGGGGGTGTTGCAGGTGGTAACAGAGCAGTTCTTTCCACTAAAGAGATTAAACCTGTAGGGTAATATAAAATGAACATAGGGCAAGATAAAATACGGAAAAGCCGGATATCTGGGGAGTTAGTACTTACTTTCCCTTTACTTGATTAGTTGCTGGCATTACCCTGTTTCGTGTTTAGGCCCTAGTGCCTAGTTGCATAAATGGATATGAAGTCATATGACCTTTATGTGAAATTTCTTTATTTGTGTATCTCGCTGAGATATAATATGTGATTGGATGATATTGCGTACTTACTGGTTGTGACATGTTATTTGTGTTAGCACGTGTGTTACGATAAGATATCGTTTAGGGTACGTAATCAGCAGGAGCACCGCTACATATTTCAAACAATGGAAGGGGAAGAAGCATTACACCCACATGTGGCCCAACTGATCAACCACATGGGTCAGTTCGTCCAAGCTCTGAACAACAACAAATCAGAACAACAACACCAACGTGGCTGTTGAACGAGAACCGGACTGGTCTAAGAAGATAGCCCAACGAAATCCGTGTATCTTTTATGGACAAGAAGATATTGTGTTGCTGGAGAACTGGATTAGAGACTTCGAAAACATTTTCCAGGCCATGGAGTGCCCAGAAGCCCGCAAAATCAACGAAGCAGCATTTTACTTCAAAGGAAAAGCTGACAACTGGTGGACTGCCAATCGAGCAAGATTCATGGCTCAAGAAGGTTTCAATTGGGAGGAAATGAAGACTGCGATGCGGATTGCATTTTTTTTCCAGATCACGTCAAGGAGGAGATGTACCAAGAGTTCATCTCACTAAAGCAAGGCAACAACTCTGTAACAGACTACTACGACAAGTTCGTGGAGCTGGCCCGATTTGCAGAGGACACAGTGCCTACTGAAAGACGCATGGTGACTCGCTTCATAGGAGGTCTACGGCTTGAGATTCAGAGAACCATGCTCACCAGAACCTATGACACCTTGTCGGAGGCCTATGGAATAGCTGCCAATATATGGAGAGTTGACCAGGTGATGACACAACAATTGAAGAAGAGAAAAGCAGAAGGCCAAGAGGATGACTATTATGGACAAGGAAGGAACCACCAAGGGACTGACAAGCGTTCCAAGTCATTCAATGGTGGTGGAAGTCAGAATCATAACTAGATGACAAGGTAGAACCGTCACTACTATTGTAAGAAGTGCTATGGGGACCACCCAGGAGTTGACTGTGATGGAAACAGGGTGATATGCGATTACTGTGGAATCAGGGAACACATGATGTATGAATGCAACAAAATAAGTGAAGAAGGATATCGACAAAGTAGCAACAGAGGGTACGACCAAAGGATTGACCAGAACAATGGGCGAAATTTCCAAGGGAATCGTCAGAATCAGAATGGGAGTGGTTTCCGACAGGATAACTGGAATGGAGGAGAAAACAGGAATGCAACTACCAATGGAAACAACCAGGCTGGAAACAACAGGAACATAAATGGAGGACAGAACAGGAATGCATCTAACAACGGAAACAATGATGCTGGAAACAATCGAAACAGGAATGGTGGGAACGCGACTCAGGGAAACAACCAGAGGCCGCCTGGACATATCTTTGTGATGAGTGAAATAGAAGCGCGAGCAATAAACAACAAGGAAGGTAAGTATTCTAATCTTAATCTATGTGCATCTCATTTAGGAAACCATTGAGACTTTAGGAACCCGACCAGCTTCGAGAGCGAAGCTTATTCTAAGGGGGGAGGATGTAATACCCCGCGTTTAACTCAAGGGTAATTTAGTAATTTGACGTATAATTAAATTTTAGGTTGCGATAAGTAATTTGGGTAATTTTCGCCAATTCTAGTAGACGGGAAAGTAGGGTGAAAATTTTAATTTTTACGCGATTTATTTTATTTTCTAGACGACCTCGCGGTGGCAACCACCGCGTCAACCTGTACATTTGCCACACCAAATCCTTTCTATTTTCCTCCTATTTAATAAAATAGAAGACCCAGCTGTGTTTTCTCTTTTTGTTGCTTTGTCTTCACGACCACAGCAACAACGCCGCCCCAACTACACCGCCACCATTTCACCGCCCTCTGCTCCTCACACCGCCCTCACTCTCCTATTTAAACCCAGAAAGCCAACCCCCTGCACAACACACAACCACCAGCCACCATAGCATCCGTCTATCTCTCTCACACCTCCGGTGAAACAACCACCATCGCAACACCATCATCACCTACACCCACTGCTCTTTCTCACTCCCTCTTATCTCCCACTATTCCCCTTCCTCTCTGCCAACGAACAGAAGAAACTGCAGCAGCAACCGGAAGCAAAAGCCACCCACCACCGCCACTGCCGCTAAGCCGTCGAGAACAAGCATCAGGACCACCACCAACCCCCTGCTCCTCTTGTCTCCAACTGTGCTCTCCCTCCCTCCATCACTATTAATAACGTAAAGTGGAACACCGCACGTACCAGATTCTGTTACTATTTGGGAGGCCCTTTGTTGGCCATTGAGGAGGCCCGTTGTTGGCCATTGTTACTAAGGAGGCCCTTTGTTGGCCATTGAGGAGGCCCTTTGTTGGCCATTGTTACTAAGGAGGCCCTTGGCTGCCATTACTGTTTCCGGTACTGTGCTTAATAACTGGATTCTTTGAATCTATATTCGGAAGATGATAAATGGATTCGTATTCTGTTTCGAAAAAGAAACTTAAGAAGGACTTATTTGAAATGTTTACAGCTCTGGATATTGTCATTCGTGATATGGTTATCACTGTTGCTTTTACCGTTGCGAACTCTGATAAAGTTTTACTTATTCTCTGCCACTTTCACTTTATTTAACTTGTGTCCCACCGGTTTATATTATCTTTCTTGTTTCACATGCTAAGGTGTAGCTCACTCTGTATTTATTGCTGACTTTGAAAACTGCGGTTCCTGTTGTTTTCTTCCCACCGCAGGTCTAGGAGCTGGAACTTAAGGAATAGAAGGGGCGCGAGACTCACCTAGACTGATAATGTCATATTTTGTTTCTAGTTTTGGTTAAGTTGTTTTGTAATAATAAGCATATTTTGTATAAGGCTTATGTGTAATGTTTAATAATATAAGTTCTTGTTGTGGAATATATATTGCTTTTGATCTCCGCCACTTCTATTAAGCATCTCCCTCCCGGTCTTGTCCTGAGCCGGATAAGGGGGTTGTTGCAGGTGGTATTAGAGAATTTCTTTCCACTTAAGGGATTAAAACCTGTAGGGTAATCTAAAATGAACATAGGGCAAGATAAAATACGAAAAAGCCGGGTATCTAGGGAGTTAGTACTTACTTTCCCTTTACTTGATTAGTTGCTGGCATTACCCTGTTTCGTGTTTAGGCCCTAGTGCCTAGTTGCATAAATGGATATGAAGTCATATGACCTTTATGTGAAATTTCTTTATTTGTGTATCTCGCTGAGATATAATATGTGATTGGATGATATTGCGTACTTACTGGTTGTGACATGTTATTTGTGTTAGCACGTGTGTTACGATAAGATATCGTTTAGGGTACGTAATCAGCAGGAGCACCGCTACGTATTTCAAACAATGGAAGGGGAAGAAGCATTACACCCACATGTGGCCCAACTGATCAACCACATGGGTCAGTTCGTCCAAGCTATGAACAACAACAATCAGAACAACAACACCAACGTGGCTGTTGAACGAGAACCGGACTGGTCTAAGAAGATAGCCCAACGAAATCCGTGTATCTTTTATGGACAAGAAGATATTGTGTTGCTGGAGAACTGGATTAGAGACTTCGACAAAATTTTCCAGGCCATGGAGTGCCCAGAAGCCCGCAAAATCAACGAAGCAGCATTTTACTTCAAAGGAAAAGCTGACAACTGGTGGACTGCCAATCGAGCAAGATTCATTGCTCAAGAAGGTTTCAATTGGGAGGAAATGAAGACTGCGATGCGGATTGCATTTTTTTTTCGGATCACTTCAAGGAGGAGAAGTACCAAGAGTTCATCTCACTAAAGCAAGGCAACAACTCTGTAACAGACTACTACGACAAGTTCGTGGAGCTTGCCCGATTTGCAGAGGACACAGTGCCTACTGAAAGACGCATGGTGACTCGCTTCATAGGAGGTCTACGGCTTGAGATTCAGAGAACCATGCTCACCAGAACCTATGACACATTGTCGGAGGCCTATGGAATAGCTGCCAATATATGGAGAGTTGACCAGGTGATGACACAACAATTGAAGAAGAGAAAACCAGAAGGCCAATAGGATGACTATTATGGACAAGGAAGGAACCACCAAGGGACTGACAAGCGTTCCAAGTCATTCAATGGTGGTGGAAGTCGGAATCATAACCAGATGACAAGGCAGAACCGTCACTACTATTGTAAGAAGTTCTATGGGGACCACCCAGGAGTTGACTGTGATGGAAACAGGGTGATATGCGATTACTGTGGAATCAGGGAACACAGGATGTATGAATGCAACAAAATAAGTGAAGAAGGATATCGACAAAGTAGCAACAGAGGGTACGACCAAAGGATTGACCAGAACAATGGGCGAAATTTCCAAGGGAATCGTCAGAATCAGAATGGGAGTGGTTTCCGACAGGATAGCTGGAATGGAGGAGAAAACAGGAATGCAACTACCAATGCAAACAACCAAGCTGGAAACAACAGGAACATAAATGGAGGACAGAACAGGAATGCAGCTAACAACGGAAACAATGATGCTGGAAACAATCGAAACAGGAATGGTGGGAACGCGACTCAGGGAAACAACCAGAGGCCGCCTGGACATATCTTTTTGATGAGTGAAATAGAAGCGCGAGCAATAAACAACAAGGAAGGTAAGTATTCTAATCTTAATCTCTGTGCATCTCATTTAGGAAACCACTGAGACTTTAGGAACCTGACCAGCTTCGAGGGCGAAGCTTATTCTACGGGGGGGGGGGGGGGGGGGAGGATGTAATACCCCGCGTTTAACTCAAGGGTAGTTTAGTAATTTGACGTATTAATTAAATATTAGGTTGCGATCAGTAATTTGGGTAATTTTCGCCAATTCTAGTAGACGGGAAAGTAGGGTGAAAATTTTAATTTTTACGCGATTTATTTTATTTTCTAGACGACCTCGCGGTGGCAACCACCGCGTCAACCTGTACATTTGCCACACCAAATCCTTTCTATTTTCCTCCTATTTAATAAAATAGAAGACCCAACTGTGTTTTCTCTTTTTGTTGCTTTGTCTTCACGACCACGGCAACAACGCCGCCCCAACTACACCGCCACCATTTCACCGCCCTCTGCTCCTCACACCGCCCTCACTCTCCTATTTAAACCCAGAAAGCCAAACCCCTGCACAACACACAACCACCAGCCACCATAGCATCCGTCTATCTCTCTCACACCTCCGGTGAAACAACCACCATCGCAACACCATCATCACCTACATCCACTACTCTTTCTCACTCCCTCTTCTCTCCCACTATTACCCTTCCTCTCTGCCAACGAACAAAAGAAACTGCAGCAGCAGCCGGAAGAAAAAGCCACCCACCACCGCCACTGCCGCTAAGCCGTCGAGAACAAGCATCAAGACCACCACCAACCCCCTGCTCCGCTTGTCTCCAACTCTGCTCTCCCTCCCTCCATCACTATTAATAACCTAAAGTGGAACACCGCACGTACCAGATTCTGTTACTATTTGGGAGGCCCTTTGTTGGCCATTGAGGAGGCCCGTTGTTGGCCATTGTTACTAAGGAGGCCCTTTGTTGGCCATTGAGGAGGCCCTTTGTTGGCCATTGTTACTAAGGAGGCCCTTGGCTGGCCATTACTGTTTCCGGTACTGTGCTTAATAACTGGATTCTTTGACTCTATATTCGGAAGATGATAAATGGATTCGTATTCTGTTTCGAAAAAGAAACTTAAGAAGGACTTAATTGAAATGTTTACAGCTCTGGATATTGTCATTCGTGATATGGTTATCACTGTTGCTTTTACCGTTGCGAACTCTGATAAAGTTTTACTTATTCTCTGCCACTTTCACTTTATTTAACTTGTGTCCCACCGGTTTATATTATCTTTCTTGTTTCACATGCTAAGGTGTAGCTCACTCAGTATTTATTGCTGACTTTGAAAACTGCGGTTCCTGTTGTTTTCTTCCCACCGCAGGTCTAGGAGCTGGAATTTAAGGAATAGAAGGGGCGCGAGACTCACCTAGACTGATAATGTCATATTTAGTTTCTAGTTTTGGTTAAGTTGTTTTGTAATAATAAGCATCTTTTGTATAAGACTCTTGTGTAATGTTTAATAATATAAGTTCTTGTTGTGGAATATATATTGCTTTTGATCTCCGCCACTTCTATTAAGCATCTCCCTCCCGGTCTTGTCCTGAGCCGGATAAGGGGGTTGTTGCAGGTGGTATTAGAGCAGTTCTTTCCACTAAAGGGATTAAAACCTGTAGGGTAATCTAAAATGAACATAGGGCAAGATAAAATACGAAAAAGCCGGGTATCTAGGGAGTTAGTACTTACTTTCCCTTTACTTGATTAGTTGCTGGCATTACCCTGTTTCGTGTTTAGGCCCTAGTGCCTAGTTGCATATATGGATATGAAGTCATATGACCTTTATGTGAAATTTCTTTATTTGTGTATCTCGCTGAGATATAATATGTGATTGGATGATATTGCGTACTTTCTGGTTGTGACATGTTATTTGTGTTAGCACGTGTGTTACGATAAGATATCGTTTAGGGTACGTAATCAGCAGGAGCACCGCTACGTATTTCAAACAATGGAAGGGGAAGAAGCATTACACCTACATGTGGCCCAACTGATCAACCACATGGGTCAGTTCATCCAAGCTATGAACAACAACAACCAGAACAACAACACCAACGTGGTTGTTGAACGAGAACCGGACTGGTCTAAGAAGATAGCCAAACGAAATCCGTGTCTCTTTTATGGACAAGAAGATCTTGTGTTGCTGGAGAACTGGATTAGGGACTTCGACAAAATTTTCCAGGCCATGGAGTGCCCAAAAGCCCGCAAAATCAACGAAGCAGCATTTTACTTCAAATGAAAAGCTGACAACTGGTGGACTGCCAATCGAGCAAGACTCATGGCTCAAGAAGGTTTCAATTGGGAGGCAATGAAGACTGCGATGCGGATTGCAGTTTATCCGGAGCACGTCAAGGAGGAGAAGTACCAAGAGTTCATCTCACTAAAGCAAGGCAACAACTCTGTAACAGACTACAACGACAAGTTCGTGGAGCTGGCCCGATTTGCAGAGGACACAGTGCCTACTGAAAGACGCATGGTGACTCGCTTCATAGGAGGTCTACGGCTTGAGATTGTGAGAACCATGCTCACCAGAACCTATGACACCTTGTCGGAGGCCTATGGAATAGCTGCCAATATATGGAGAGTTTACCAGGTGATGACACAACAATTGAAGAAGAGAAAAGCAGAAGGCCAAGAGGATGACTATTATGGACAAGGAAGGGACCACCAAGGGACTGACAAGCGTTCCAAGTCATTCAATGGTGGTGGAAGTCTGAATCATAACCAGATGACAAGGCAGAACTGTCACTACTATTGTAAGAAGTGCTATGGGGACCACCCAGGAGTTGACTGTGATGGAAACAGGGTGATATGCGATTACTGTGGAATCAGGGGACACAGGGTGTATGAATGAAACAAAAGAAGTGAAGCAGGATATCGACAAAGTAACAACAGAGGGTACGACCAAAGGCTTGACCAGAACAATGGGCGAAATTTCCAAGGGAATCGTCAGAATCAGAATGGGAGTGGTTTACGACAGGATAACTGAAATGGAGGAGAAAACAGGAATGCAACTACCAATGGAAACAACCAGGCTGAAAACAACAGGAACATAAACGGAGGACAGAACAGGAATGCAGCTAACAAAGGAAACAATGATGCTGGAAACAATCGAAACAGGAATGGTGGGAACGCGACTCAGGGAAACAACCAGAGGCCGCCTGGACATATCTTGTGATGAGTGAAACAGAAAAGCGAGCAATAAACAACAAGGAAGGTAAGTATTCTAATCTTAATCTCTGTACATCTCATTTAGGAAACCACTGAGACTTTAGGAACCTGACCAGCTTCGAGGGCGAAGCTTATTCTAAGGGGGGGGGGAGGATGTAATACCCCGCGTTTAACTAAAGGGTAATTTAGTAATTTGACGTAATAATTAAATATTAGGTTGCGATCAGTAATTTGGGTAATTTCGCCAATTCTAGTAGACGGGAAAGTAGGGTGAAAATTTAAATTTTTATGCGATTTATTTTATTTTCTAGATGACCTCGCGGTGGCAACCACCGCGTTAACCTGTACATTTGCCACACCAAATCCTTTATATTTTCCTCCTATTTAATAAAATAGAAGACCCAGCTGTGTTTTCTCTTTTTGTTGCTTTGTCTTCACGACCACGCAAACAACGCCGCCCCAACTACACCGCCACCATTTCACCGCCCTCAGCTCCTCACACCGCCCTCACTCTCCTATTTAAACCCAGAAAGCCAACCCCCTGCACAACACACAACCACCAGCCACCATAGCATCCGTCTATCCCTCTCACACCTCCGGTGAAACAACCACCATCGCAACACCATCATCATCACCTACACCCACTGCTCTTTCTCACTGCCTCTTCTCTCCCACTATTCCCCTTCCTCTCTGCCAACGAACAGAAGAAACTGCAGCAGCAGCCGGAAGCAAAAGCCACCCACCACCACCACTGCCGCTAAGCCGTCGGGAACAAGTATCAGGACCACCACCACCCCCCTGCTACGCTTGTCTCCAACTCTGATCTCCCTCCCTCCATCACTATTTGCGACCAGAAATAAGGAGGAAAGGAGAGAGTAGCAGCAGCAGAAGCCGCCGCATCAGGAGACCACCAGTCGCCACCGTCCTCCATTGTTTCCGGCGAGGAAGCTTGCCGGAGTGAACCAGCTCCACCCACTCCCTCTCGTCCCTTCCAGGCGACTCCCAGGGGGCCGACCGGTACAGCAGAAGGCTCAAGAACAACCAAGGAGGCCATTAACGCCGCCGTCGAGCTCCATCACCGGCGGAAGTTCCAACGAATCGACCCGCTTTGTTTCTCCACCCTTTCTCGCATTTCTTTGCACAGGTATGATCTAAACCTTTTCCTTGTTTGTTATTTACTTTCAAAATCGATCCTCCGTAGCTAGAATTCTCTCCAGATCGGATTGGGCATGAGTTCTTCGTGAAACTCTTGTTTTGGGGTGTTAGATGCACTTTTCATAAACTTTATAAGGGTGGGAGTTGTCTTTTATACCAACTGCATTATTAGGGGTGACTATTTGTAGTTTCCTAAACCTTAGAAGGAGCTGCGATAGTTTGATTTACCTTATTTAGTAATTTGTTATTTAATATCATATCATAGGTAGCTTAAAATAAAATAAAATAAAATAAAGGCCTTTTGTGATAAAAATGTGTTCTAGTAATAGAAAATAATAATATTTTCTTCAAAAATAAGTCATAATAATATGTATAATGTTATTCTAATAAATTGTCACTCTAGTTTATTTAAATAAGTCGTAAGTTTCAATTATTTATAGCAAATATTTTTATCAATAAAAAGTATTGGCAAATCGAATATTATTATTTTAGAAATAGTCTTTAAATGTTACTTGTCTGCTTTGATAAATATTTACAAGATTCGATTTGATTATTTAATGTTAAATTGTTTCTGAAATATTTATAAATTGGGAATTCATTTGGGGAGGTTATTGGGACAAACTTAGTTTCGACCTAGTCAGATAAGCATCTATGCATTTGTTTATCAGAAATAACACTGTTGTGACTAGATATTTCTAAAGTTGTAGGAGACGGATTCGTTTACATAGGCTTCATCGACCATCCTACGTATTAACTGCTGAGCCAACTTGAGGTGAGATTACATGCTTAGCCTAGCGTGCCTACCTCATTTCGTCTCATATTTTTTACTTTATTTTCTGTCTCAAAATGTATATATTTGTGGGTTATATTCGAACGTGATTTCATCTCAAAATATATATTTCTGTCTCAAAACTATATTGTTATGTGTTTCTTAATGTCAAACTTTGACTTGTAAATACTGTTCTCGGAAACTCTCACGAAATAATAATCTATTAATAACATAAAGTGGAACACCGCACGTACCAGATTTTGTTACTATTTAGGGGGCCCTTTGTTGGCCATTGAGGAGGCACATTGTTGGCCATTGTTACTAAATAGGCCCTTTGTTGGCCATTGAGGAGGCCCTTTGTTGGCCATTGTTACTAAGGAGGCCCTTGGTTGGCCATTACTATTTCCGGTACTGTGCTTAATAACTGGATTCTTTGACTCTATATTCGGAAGATGATAAATGGATCGTATTCTGTTTCGAAAAAGAAACTTAAGAAGGACTTAATTGAAATGTTTACAGCTCTGGATATTGTCATTCGTGATATGGTTATCACTGTTGCTTTTACCGTTGCGAACTCTGATAAAGTTCTACTTATTCTCTGCAACTTTCACTTTGTTTAACTTGTGTCCCACCGGTTTATATTATCTTTCTTGTTTCACATGCTAAGGTGTAGCTCACTCAGTATTTATTACTGACTTTGAAAACTGCGGTTCCTGTTGTTTTCTTCCCACCGCAGATCTAGGAGCTGGAATTTAAGGAATAGAAGGGGCGCGAGACTCAGACTGATAATCTCATATTTAGTTACTAGTTTTGGTTAAGTTGTTTTGTAATAATAGGCATCTTTTGTATAAGACTCTTGTGTAATGTTTAATAATATAAGTTCTTGTTGTGGAATATATATTGCTTTTGATCTCCGCCACTTCTATTAAGCATCGCCCTCCCGGTCTTGTCCCGAGCCGGATAAGGGGGTTGTTGAAGAACCTCCTTTGGTTCGTCTCGTCTTGCGTGATTCTTCTTCCTCTTCCTCTTTCCGGGCTAGCACCAAGGATTGGAAGATCTAGAAATCAACTCTAGGCGTGGATCAACTATAGAGAACGTGACACAATTCGCGTTTGAAGTCATCAAAGGAGAACCCTAAGGTGTGTTAATTGATTTCTTCCTTTACCATTGTTATGTCTCTTGACTTGTGATCCTTGGAGGGTTTTGCATGGTTAATTATTGTTTCCGTTGCGCATCCATGATTCAAAACCCTACATCAGAGGGCGTGATGATATGGATCTATCTACAGAATTCACTCTTAGGAAACAGATAGAGTACTATAACATGCATGGTGAGGGAAAATTCTTTTGTAGCATGTGATCATCTCTTATTTGTTTTCATGAGTACTAATCTGAGCCTCTTCATGCCCATTAAAGAGGCCGTGACAATATGGATTTATCAAGTCCACTTGGAGGAAGCTGGTAGAGTAGTCTAATATGCATGGCGAGGAAAAATACATTTTGCAACCTGTGATCATCTCTTATTCGGTGAAACTCATTATGTATCCCTCTGTTCATTCCGTGTTTTGGTGTGTATCAATTATATGTGTTGTCTTGTTCTGTCACTTTGGTTTTTAAGTTTTGGGACATCACCCTCGTCGTGTACATGTAATTTTATGGATTTTGGGTTTCATATCAACCGATATTTTAAATAACAGAAAAAGTTCAGTAAAATTACATAAAATAACAGAAAATATTAGTCTAGTCATCGAGCTTGGGGTTTGATGGATGTGCATTATGCTCCTTCAGTTGTTCATCTGTCGAGACCTTTTCTAGTCCCCCCTTGTCTGAAAGATTTTTCCAAGAAGTCCCCCCTCTCCTCTGTATCAGTTCTTGATCTCCCGCAATACATCTTTTTTTCTTGCTATATTTTTTGCAATTTCTTCTCACATCAGCAGACATTCCTCAAGCCAATTTCTCTTCTTCTTAAACAACCAGATAGCAGTCTCGTAGTCACTGCTTGAATCACCATCTGATGAATCAGAGATGATGCTTGGAGCATCCTTATATGACTGGTGACCTCCGCCTATTCACACAGGCATTTTCGAATGGGTTCCATGGTAACAAGATTTTGGGGAGGGGACTACGATGGAGTGTTGGGGAAGGGATTTTAATTTGAATGATTTTGAAATATATGTAAGAGATTAAATAGAGGTAAGCCGTCAATCTCTTTGATTTCCTCCTCATCATGAAAGATGCAATGAGCAATGAACATGGAGGGTCGATTGGCTGCATGTCCAATAACCTTAGAAAGTGTGGCAGTTTGGGGAAACAAATAATTGCTTCAGTGTTAGTGGGTGGTCAAGAGGTTAGTGGTTTATAGGTTCATTATGATATTCTTCATGCTCATGACTTTGCTTCCATGTATTACTGATCGAGGCCTGTTTGTTCTTATTATGATCTTTTGCTTGCTCACTGCTCGCTCAATGTAAGAGGTAGTGATGATATGGATCTATCGAATTCACTCCTTCAGTGTGACATATGCTAGCTATGTGTGACTACTGAATATGGGTTTAAGTTTGAAAGTATTTGATAGTTATCACTGTGTTTTATATGAGATGTTTAGCATGAGAGATTATATCGGTGATAAGTGGCAGTGATGATAATCTATCAATCACTCGAGAGATTTTAACATATATGCATGGCAAGACAAATCATTTTGTAAGAATTGAAACAATTTGCTATTGACTGAAACTGTTTACTTGAGAGCTAAATTGAAATAGTTTGTTGCTAATCATCTCTTATTGACTGTCACTGTTGTGATGTCTTGTAGAAATGAATCGCAAACAGAGTTACTAAGTTGTATTTGTTAGCTGACAAATTGGCATATATAATTCATGGGAAGAAAGCCAGCAACAAACTACATTATACAAGGGCGCTTGCTTTCACAAGTATGCAAGTTATGAAGAGGCTACGAATGTCTTTTTGACGGACCAGGAATGCCGTGGTGTAAACATTCATGCCGGTCCGTCCAATTGCTCCGAAGGACGGGCTACGTGTACACACATAATTAACTGGCTACTTTGTGGCACTATTGGATTTTTTGGGTTTTTGTGTTGCTTTTATAGTTAAGCCGTTATGTACTGTATGAAATCAAATTTTTTTGTAATGTCGTTTGGAACATTGTAATTTTGAATATTTTGCAATGTGTTTTGTATCGTCATTTAAAACTCTTAGTAATTGGTTTCAAATATTATATTACTATCGTTGTGAAATTTTGTGAATTGTCGTTTACTAACGCCAACGTATTATTCGATGTGAATCGTCATTAAATACGTTGTAAATAGAAAGTCAACGGTAAACTAAAAAGTCAACTTTGTAGTCAACGGTCAACTCATAAGTCGATTATGCAGTCAACTGACAACTTTGCAGCCTCCCCCACCATCACCATCCAACCCTCCACACTGCCCTCCAACGAACTACTAAACCCATTTGAACCCCCTCTCTGATCTTCTCTGACTCCTTCAGTAGACCCCCTGACTGACCGATCCCTACTCCGACCAAACCCAGATGCATCCCCTCGGCTCAGCCATAGCTACATCCTCCACTATTAAAACCGCTGAGCGGAAATTATTCTTCACCATTAATTGACCCTTCAACCACCCAATTTCAACCCATACCTTTTTCTTTTCTCTTCCTTTTTGTTATTTGAAAAATACTTTTTGCAACCTGTGATCATCTCTTATTCGGTTTTCATGAGTACTGATCTGAGCCTCATTCTGTATCACTCTGTTCATTCCATGTTTGGGTATGTATCAAGTATATGGTTTGTCTCGTTCTGTCACTTTGGTTTTTAAGTTTTGGGACAACGCCCTCGTCGTGTACATGTAATTTTATGGCTTTTGGGTTTTCATATCAACCGATATTTAAAATAACAGGAAAGTTCAGTAAAATTACATAAAATAGCAGAAAATATTAGTCTAGTCATCGAGCTTGGGGTTTGATGGATGTGCATTGTGCTCCTTCAGTTGTTCATCTGTCGAGGCCTTTTCTAGTTCCCCCTTGTCTGAAAGATTTTTCCAGGAAGTCCCCCATCTCCTCTGTATCAGTTTGATCTCCCGCAGTACATCTTTTTTTCTTGCTATATTTTTTGCAATTTCTTCTCACATCAGCCAACCTTCCTCAAGCCAATCTCTCTTCTTCTTAAACAACCTGATAGCAGTCTCGTCGTCACTGCTTGAATCACCATCTGATGAATCAGATATAATGTTTGGAGCATCCTTATAGGACTGGTGACCTATGTCTATTCTTGCAGGCATTTTCGAATGGGTTCCATGGTAACATGATTTTGGGGAGGGGACTTTGATGGAGTGTTGGGGAAGGAATTTTGCTGTGACTGATTTTGAAATATATTTAAGAGATTAAATAGAGGTAAGCAGTCAATCTCTTTGATTTCTTCCTCATCAAGAAACATGCAATGGGCAATGAACATGGAGGGTCGATTGGCTGCCTGTCCAATAACCTTAGAAAGTGAGGCAGTTTGAGTAAACAAACAATTGCTTCAGTGTTAGTGGGTGGTCAACAGGTTAGTGGTTTATAGGTTCATTATGATACTCTTAATGCTCACGACTTTGCTTCCCTGTATTACTGATCGGGGCCTGTTTGTGCTTATTATGATCTTTTGCTTGCTCACTGCTCGCTCAATGTAAGAGGTAGTGATGATATGGATCTATCGAATTCACTCCTTCAGTGTGACATATGCTATCTATGGGTGACTAGTGAATATGAGTTTAAATCTGAAAGTATTTGATAGTTCTCACTGTTTTATATGAGATGTTCAGCATGAGAGATTATCAGTGATAAGTGGCAGTGATGATATGGATCTATAAATCACTTGAGAGATTTTATTATATATGCATGGGAAGGCAAATCATTTTGTAAGAATTGAAACAATTCGCTATTGACTGAAACCGTTTACTTGAGAGCTAGATTGAAATAGTTTGTTTCTAATGATCTCTTAGTGACTGTCTGTGTGTGTGTGATGTCTTGTAGAAATGAATCGCAAACAGAGTTACTATGTTGTATTTGTTAGCCGACAAATTGGCATATATAATTCATGGGAAGAAAGCCAGCAACAAACTACAGGATACAAGGGCGCTTGCTTTCACAAGTATGCAAGTTATGAAGAGGCTACGAATGTCTTTTTGACGGACCAGGAATGCCGTGGTGTAAACATTCATGCCGGTCTGTCCAATTAATCCGAAAGACGGGCTACGTGTACACACATAATTAACTGGCTACTTTGTGGCACTATTAGATTTTTTGGGTTTTTGTGTTGCTTTTATAGTTAAGCCGTTATGTACTGTATGAAATCAAATTTTTTTGTAATGTCGTTTGGAACATTGTAATTTTGAATATTTTGCTATGTGTTTTGTATCGTCATTTAAAACTCTTAGTAATTGGTTTCAAATATTATATTACTATCGTTGTGAAATTTTGTGAATTGTCGTTTACTAACGCCAACGTATTATTCGATGTGAATCGTCATTAAATACGTTGTAAATAGAAAGTCAACGGTAAACTAAAAAGTCAACTTTGTAGTCAACGGTCAACTCATAAGTCGATTATGCAGTCAACTGACAACTTTGCAGCCTCCCCCACCATCACCATCCAACCCTCCACACTGCCCTCCAACGAACTACTAAACCCATTTGAACCCCCTCTCTGATCTTCTCTGACTCCTTCAGTAGACCCCCTGACTGACCGATCCCTACTCCGACCAAACCCAGATGCATCCCCTCGGCTCAGCCATAGCTACATCCTCCACTATTAAAACCGCTGAGCGGAAATTATTCTTCACCATTAATTGACCCTTCAACCACCCAATTTCAACCCATACCTTTTTCTTTTCTCTTCCTTTTTGTTATTTGAAAAATACTTTTTGCAACCTGTGATCATCTCTTATTCGGTTTTCATGAGTACTGATCTGAGCCTCATTCTGTATCACTCTGTTCATTCCATGTTTGGGTCTGTATCAAGTATATGGTTTGTCTCGTTCTGTCACTTTGGTTTTTAAGTTTTGGGACAACGCCCTCGTCGTGTACATGTAATTTTATGGCTTTTGGGTTTTCATATCAACCGATATTTAAAATAACAGGAAAGTTTAGTAAAATTACATAAAATAACAGAAAATATTAGTCTAGTCATCGAGCTTGGGGTTTGATGGATGTGCATTGTGCTCCTTCAGTTGTTCATCTGTCGAGGCCTTTTCTAGTTCCCCCTTGTCTGAAAGATTTTTCCAGGAAGTCCCCCATCTCCTCTGTATCAGTTTGATCTCCCGCAGTACATCTTTTTTTCTTGCTATATTTTTTGCAATTTCTTCTCACATCAGCCAACCTTCCTCAAGCCAATCTCTCTTCTTCTTAAACAACCTGATAGCAGTCTCGTCGTCACTGCTTGAATCACCATCTGATGAATCAGATATAATGTTTGGAGCATCCTTATAGGACTGGTGACCTATGTCTATTCTTGCAGGCATTTTCGAATGGGTTCCATGGTAACATGATTTTGGAGAGGGGACTTTGATGGAGTGTTGGGGAAGGAATTTTGCTGTGACTGATTTTGAAATATATTTAAGAGATTAAATAGAGGTAAGCAGTCAATCTCTTTGATTTCTTCCTCATCAAGAAACATGCAATGGGCAATGAACATGGAGGGTCGATTGGCTGCCTGTCCAATAACCTTAGAAAGTGAGGCAGTTTGAGTAAACAAACAATTGCTTCAGTGTTAGTGGGTGGTCAACAGGTTAGTGGTTTATAGGTTCATTATGATATTCTTAATGCTCACGACTTTGCTTCCCTGTATTACTGATCGGGGCCTGTTTGTGCTTATTATGATCTTTTGCTTGCTCACTGCTCGCTCAATGTAAGAGGTAGTGATGATATGGATCTATCGAATTCACTCCTTTAGTGTGACATATGCTATCTATGGGTGACTAGTGAATATGAGTTTAAATTTGAAAGTATTTGATAGTTCTCACTGTTTTATATGAGATGTTCAGCATGAGAGATTATCTGTGATAAGTGGCAGTGATGATATGGATCTATAAATCACTTGAGAGATTTTATTATATATGCATGGGAAGACAAATCATTTTGTAAGAATTGAAACAATTCGCTATTGACTGAAACCGTTTACTTGAGAGCTAGATTGAAATAGTTTGTTTCTAATAATCTCTTAGTGACTGTCTGTGTGTGTGTGATGTCTTGTAGAAATGAATCGCAAACAGAGTTACTATGTTGTATTTGTTAGCCGACAAATTGGCATATATAATTCATGGGAAGAAAGCCAGCAACAAACTACAGGATACAAGGGCGCTTGCTTTCACAAGTATGCAAGTTATGAAGAGGCTACGAATGTCTTTTTGACGGACCAGGAATGCCGTGGTGTAAACATTCATGCCGGTCCGTCCAATTGCTCCGAAGGACGGGCTACGTGTACACACATAATTAACTGGCTAATTTGTGGCACTATTGGCTTTTTTGGGTTTTTGTGTTGCTTTTATAGTTAAGTCGTTATGTACTGTATGAAATCAAATTTTTTTTGTAATGTCGTTTGGAACATTGTAATTTTGAATATTTTGCAATGTGTTTTGTATCGTCATTTAAAACTCTTAGTAATTGGTTTCAAATATTATATTACTATCGTTGTGAAATTTTGTGAATTGTCGTTTACTAACGCCAACGTATTATTCGATGTGAATCGTCATTAAATACGTTGTAAATAGAAAGTCAACGGTAAACTAAAAAGTCAACTTTGTAGTCAACGGTCAACTCATAAGTCGATTATGCAGTCAACTGACAACTTTGTAGCCTCCCCCACCATCACCATCCAACCCTCCACACTGCCCTCCAACGAACTACTAAACCCATTTGAACCCCCTCTCTGATCTTCTCTGACTCTTTCAGTAGACCCCCTGACTGACCGATCCCTACTCCGACCAAACCCAGATGCATCCCCTCGGCTCAGCCATAGCTACATCCTCCACTATTAAAACCGCTGAGCGCAAATTATTCTTCACCATTAATTGACCCTTCAACCACCCAATTTCAACCCATACCTTTTTCTTTTCTCTTCCTTTTTGTTATTTGAAAAATACTTTTTGCAACCTGTGATCATCTCTTATTCGGTTTTCATGAGTACTGATATGAGCCTCATTCTGTATCACTCTGTTCATTCCATGTTTGGGTCTGTATCAAGTATATGGTTTGTCTCGTTCTGTCACTTTGGTTTTTAAGTTTTGGGACAACGCCCTCGTCGTGTACATGTAATTTTATGGCTTTTGGGTTTTCATATCAACCGATATTTAAAATAACAGGAAAGTTCAGTAAAATTACATAAAATAACAGAAAATATTAGTCTAGTCATCGAGCTTGGGGTTTGATGGATGTGCATTGTGCTCCTTCAGTTGTTCATCTGTCGAGGCCTTTTCTAGTTCCCCCTTATCTGAAAGATTTTTCCAGGAAGTCCCCCATCTCCTCTGTATCAGTTTGATCTCCCGCAGTACATCTTTTTTTCTTGCTATATTTTTTGCAATTTCTTCTCACATCAGCCAACCTTCCTCAAGCCAATCTCTCTTCTTCTTAAACAACCTGATAGCAGTCTCGTCGTCACTGCTTGAATCACCATCTGATGAATCAGATATAATGTTTGGAGCATCCTTATAGGACTGGTGACCTATGTCTATTCTTGCAGGCATTTTCGAATGGGTTCCATGGTAACATGATTTTGGGGAGGGGACTTTGATGGAGTGTTGGGGAAGGAATTTTGCTGTGACTGATTTTGAAATATATTTAAGAGATTAAATAGAGGTAAGCAGTCAATCTCTTTGATTTCTTCCTCATCAAGAAACATGCAATGGGCAATGAACATGGAGGGTCGATTGGCTGCCTGTCCAATAACCTTAGAAAGTGAGGCAGTTTGAGTAAACAAACAATTGCTTCAGTGTTAGTGGGTGGTCAACAGGTTAGTGGTTTATAGGTTCATTATGATATTCTTAATGCTCACGACTTTGCTTCCCTGTATTACTGATCGGGGCCTGTTTGTGCTTATTATGATCTTTTGCTTGCTCACTGCTCGCTCAATGTAAGAGGTAGTGATGATATGGATCTATCGAATTCACTCCTTCAGTGTGACATATGCTATCTATGGGTGACTAGTGAATATGAGTTTAAATTTGAAAGTATTTGATAGTTCTCACTGTTTTATATGAGATGTTCAGCATGAGAGATTATCAGTGATAAGTGGCAGTGATGATATGGATCTATAAATCACTTGAGAGATTTTATTATATATGCATGGGAAGACAAATCATTTTGTAAGAATTGAAACAATTCGCTATTGACTGAAATCGTTTACTTGAGAGCTAGATTGAAATAGTTTGTTTCTAATAATCTCTTAGTGACTGTCTGTGTGTGTGTGATGTCTTGTAGAAATGAATCGCAAACAGAGTTACTATGTTGTATTTGTTAGCCGACAAATTGGCATATATAATTCATGGGAAGAAAGCCAGCAACAAACTACAGGATACAAGGGCGCTTGCTTTCACAAGTATGCAAGTTATGAAGAGGCTACGAATGTCTTTTTGACGGACCAGGAATGCCGTGGTGTAAACATTCATGCCGGTCCGTCCAATTGCTCCGAAGGACGGGCTACGTGTACACACATAATTAACTGGCTACTTTGTGGCACTATTGGATTTTTTGGGTTTTTGTGTTGCTTTTATAGTTAAGCCGTTATGTACTGTATGAAATCAAATTTTTTTGTAATGTCGTTTGGAACATTGTAATTTTGAATATTTTGCAATGTGTTTTGTATCGTCATTTAAAACTCTTAGTAATTGGTTTCAAATATTATATTACTATCGTTGTGAAATTTTGTGAATTGTCGTTTACTAACGCCAACGTATTATTCGATGTGAATCGTCATTAAATACGTTGTAAATAGAAAGTCAACGGTAAACTAAAAAGTCAACTTTGTAGTCAACGGTCAACTCATAAGTCGATTATGCAGTCAACTGACAACTTTGCAGCCTCCCCCACCATCACCATCCAACCCTCCACACTGCCCTCCAACGAACTACTAAACCCATTTGAACTCCCTCTCTGATCTTCTCTGACTCCTTCAGTAGACCCCCTGACTGACCGATCCCTACTCCGACCAAACCCAGATGCATCCCCTCGGCTCAGCCATAGCTACATCCTCCACTATTAAAACCGCTGAGCGGAAATTATTCTTAACCATTAATTGACCCTTCAACCACCCAATTTCAACCCATACCTTTTTCTTTTCTCTTCCTTTTTGTTATTTGAAAAATACTTTTTGCAACCTGTGATCATCTCTTATTCGGTTTTCATGAGTACTGATCTGAGCCTCATTCTGTATCACTCTGTTCATTCCATGTTTGGTTCTGTATCAAGTATATGGTTTGTCTCGTTCTGTCACTTTGGTTTTTAAGTTTTGGGACAACGCCCTCGTCGTGTACATGTAATTTTATGGCTTTTGGGTTTTCATATCAACCGATATTTAAAATAACAGGAAAGTTCAGTAAAATTACATAAAATAACAGAAAATATTAGTCTAGTCATCGAGCTTGGGGTTTGATGGATGTGCATTGTGCTCCTTCAGTTGTTCATCTGTCGAGGCCTTTTCTAGTTCCCCCTTGTCTGAAAGATTTTTCCAGGAAGTCCCCCATCTCCTCTGTATCAGTTTGATCTCCCGCAGTACATCTTTTTTTCTTGCTATATTTTTTGCAATTTCTTCTCACATCAGCCAACCTTCCTCAAGCCAATCTCTCTTCTTCTTAAACAACCTGATAGCAGTCTCGTCGTCACTGCTTGAATCACCATCTGATGAATCAGATATAATGTTTGGAGCATCCTTATAGGACTGGTGACCTATGTCTATTCTTGCAGGCATTTTCGAATGGGTTCCATAATAACATGATTTTGGGGAGGGGACTTTGATGGAGTGTTGGGGAAGGAATTTTGCTGTGACTGATTTTGAAATATATTTAAGAGATTAAATAGAGGTAAGCAGTCAATCTCTTTGATTTCTTCCTCATCAAGAAACATGCAATGGGCAATGAACATGGAGGGTCGAATGGCTGCCTGTCCAATAACCTTAG
This sequence comes from Linanthus parryae, assembly GCA_023055425.1. Classification (NCBI taxonomy): domain Eukaryota; kingdom Viridiplantae; phylum Streptophyta; class Magnoliopsida; order Ericales; family Polemoniaceae; genus Linanthus; species Linanthus parryae. The sequence goes on from JALGPY010000007.1 coordinate 43,088,726, forward strand.
AAAGTGAGGCAGTTTGAGTAAACAAACAATTGCTTCAGTGTTAGTGGGTGATCAACAGGTTAGTGGTTTATAGGTTCATTATGATATTCTTAATGCTCACGACTTTGCTTCCCTGTATTACTGATCGGGGCCTGTTTGTGCTTATTATGATCTTTTGCTTGCTCACTGCTCGCTCAATGTAAGAGGTAGTGATGATATGGATCTATCGAATTCACTCCTTCAGTGTGACATATGCTAGCTATGGGTGACTAGTGAATATGAGTTTAAATTTGAAAGTATTTGATAGTTCTCACTGTTTTATATGAGATGTTCAGCATGAGAGATTATCAGTGATAAGTGGCAGTGATGATATGGATCTATAAATCACTTGAGAGATTTTATTATATATGCATGGGAAGACAAATCATTTTGTAAGAATTGGAACAATTCGCTATTGACTGAAACCGTTTACTTGAGAGCTAGATTGAAATAGTTTGTTTCTAATAATCTCTTAGTGACTGTCTGTGTGTGTGTGATGTCTTGTAGAAATGAATCGCAAACAGAGTTACTATGTTGTATTTGTTAGCCGACAAATTGGCATATATAATTCATGGGAAGAAAGCCAGCAACAAACTACAGGATACAAGGGCGCTTGCTTTCACAAGTATGCAAGTTATGATGAGGCTACAAATGCCTTGTTGACGGACCAGAAATGCCATGGTGTAAACATTTATGCCTGTCCGTCCAATTGTTCCGAAGTACAGGCTGCATGTACACACAAAATTAACTGGCTACTTGGCACTATTGTATTTTTTGGGCTTTTGTGTCGCATTTATAGTTAAGCCATTATGCTTATTGTATGAAATCAATGTTTTTGTAATGTCGTTTGGAACATTGTAATTTTGAATATTTTGCAATGTGTTTTGTAACGTCATTTGAAACTCTTAGTAATTGGTTTCAAATATTATATTACTATCATTGTGAAATTTTGTGAATTGTCGTTTACTAATGCCAACAATGTATTATTCGACTTGAATCGTCATTAAACACGTTGTAAAAAGAAAGTCAACGGTAAACTAAAAAGTCAACTGTGTAGTCAACGGTCAACTCATAAGTCAATTATGCAGTCAACGGACAACTTTGCAGCCTCCCCCACCACCACCATCGAACCCTCCACACTGCCCTCCAACGAACTACTAAACCCATTTGAACCCCCTCTCTCATCTTCTCTGACTCCTTCAGTAGACCCCCTGACTGACCGATCCCTACTCCGACCAAACCCAGATGCATCCCCTCGGCTCAGCCATAGCTACATCCTCCACTATTAAAACCGCTGAGCGCAAATTATTCTTCAACATTAATTGACCCTTCAACCACCCAATTTCAACCCATACCTTTTTCCTTTCTCTTCCATTTTGTTATTTGAATTTCACCGCTGAACGAATTGATATTATCACCTTGTCTCTGTCTCACCTTGTCGTGGTAAAGGGCTGGGTCTTGGCAGAAGAGTCTGGTGTGGTTTCATAGTGCTGCGTTTCGAAATGAAATTCTGCAGCGGTCAATTCGGGGTTGCGTACTTGCGTTTGTGGTTCTATGGCGGAGAAGGTGGAATTTTGTGGTTTTGATTTGCTTTGTGGTGTTGTTGACGATTCTGATGAAGGGGGCGAAGGAAGGAAGGAAGAAGAAGTAGGCGGGAGAAGGATACGATGAAGAAGAAGAGAAGAAAAAAAAGAAGATAAAAGAAAAGAAAGAAGGAAAACAAATGGAAAAAGACCATATCAGCCCCTTTTGAAGTATTAAAATGACTAAAATTCCACTCACTTATCTAACGGAAGCTTCATTTCAAAAAAAAAATCTAACGGAAGCTTAACGGCGTAGGTCAATTGGATTTAAGTGTCGGGAACTTACACACTGCAGAGACGATAAAGTGACAAAATCAATACTGCGTGAAGCAAACTGTCAGCAGGGCCGTCTTAAGACTTTTGGAGGCCTCAGACAAATTTTCAAAAGGGGCCTTCATCTTCTTACTGCTAGTACTTTGTGATAGCAACAATTGCTATCGACTCGACAAGAACAAGAACACACACACGAACACTAGGTTTTCACCCAACACAAGCTCGTCCTCCCCGTCTCATAGCAGTGTCGTCTAACAAATGCACATCAATATCATTTTGTATCAATACCTAGATACTAAATATTTTGAAATGTAAATATCATATTTTTCTAAACATAAAGTGTGGCTCTCCTCAAATACACATGCACAAGCATAGAGAAATTCTCATCTAAGTCAGAATAAGATTTCGCTCTGCCCTCTCTCTTCCAAAAATTCTCGCCAAAAAAACGGGAACCACTACTGCTTGTCAGTTATCTCCTTCCTAAGGAGATAACCGCCATGTAACCTTCCATTGATTTTCTGTTCAGTTTCTCCGACCGCCTGGAAAACGGTTTGAAGCAGTTATTTTCAGTTATTTCAGTGCTTTTTCCTGTGCTTTAGGCACTTTTATTCAACCTTCAGGGTTTGTTCTTGCCATTCTCAGTTTACTTTGTCAACAATTCTTCACTTCAAATGCCTCTAAAACAGATTCACAATCCGTGTCTCTCGACCGACATATCGAATATGTTGGGCACTATGAAACTTACGGAGAAAGAGAAGCAAGGTGTTACTCTTCCTCCGGAAGTACTGGCTGACGGACAAGCGGAATGCCGAAAAAGTATTTTCGGTAAGATTATTACTACCAAGAATATAAATTTGGGAAATCTTATGAATGTGATGTCCAAAGCATGGGATGATCCGATAGGTTTTCGTGTTATACCTTTGGGAAATCAAGTCTATCAATTTGTCTTTGAGAGGGAAGATCAAGTCCAAGGAATCATGGAATCACAACCGTGGTTTTACCGTGGTGCGATGATTGTGATGGAAAAGTGGTATCCATGGAAAAACATGCGACAAAGTCGATACAATGAAGCCTATCTCTGGGTCCAAATCTGGAATCTTTCACCAGATTGCAACAATGAGAAGGCAGGAAAAAGTATCGGATCAATGATGGGCCGCTTTCCAGAAGTTGTTGTCCCAACTAGAGGGATTCTTGTGGGGAAATGTATTAGGGTGAAAGTACTGGTTAGGACAGCCGAACCATTACTCCGTGCTTGCTCTATCAAATTACGTGAAGATCGAACTGAATGGGTCCTGTTAAAATATGAAAAGTTGCCCAATATTTGCAATTACTGTGGTAAGATGGGCCATGATATGCGTGAATGTGAAGACTTATCTGGCTTTAATATACCTTTGGAGGAAGTACCCCAGAATTATGGTGTTTGGATGACTGCGACTGCAATGCTTGACTATGTTATGGGATACAACTCTGACCTCGCATCAGTTTTTGGGCCCTTTGCGATCCCGAAGGACTGCAACATTCCTCGTCCTGTTTCACCTATCCAACCAAATAATTCTGAATACACGGGGGGCAGTGCGGAGGACAGTGAGGAAGAGATTGATCCGGAGTCAGATGAGGGACAATTCATGCTTCGCCAAATGGAAAAGGAATCTGACCTAGATCTCCTTAATGAATCCAGAGTGGATTCTTCCATAAATGACGGGAATGACGAGTATAATGCTGATGACACAAGGATGATTTCAAAGGAAAAATCGGATGATGTCAACATGAATACTACCATCTCGGGTGGTAAAAGACTTTTGGATCTGGAAGTAGATGAGTGGGCAAAAAAATTAAAGGGAGATCGAGACTGTTCTTTCTCCCCCCCCCTTCGGCAGAGGCTGGTGAAAACCAGCCCTGCCACCAACCATGAGGACTTTGTGTTGGAATGTAAGAGGTCTTGGGAGTGCCTCTACGTTCCATAATCTACACTCCCTTGTTAGGGACAAGCAACCGGACATCATCTTCCTAATGGAGACTAAATTGCTTGTTCCTGGGGCGGATTCGATTTGTTTTAAACTTGGATTTCAGCGTTCTTGTCATGTTCCCCGACAGGGATTAAGTGGAGGTTTAACGTTGACTTGGAAAAATGATGTTCAAGTTCAGATCCTTTCTAGTAATCGATTCCATATCCATTGCTTTGTTAGACCACCGGAGGCGGATACAGTTGGTTACTATTTCACCGGTTTTTATGGTGATCCGATTACTAGAAATCGCCACTTATCTTGGGACCTGTTACGTCGGCTTAATCCAGGGAACAACTGTCCTTGGATTGTAGCAGGGGATTTCAATGAAATTTTATCGAATTCAGAGAAAAAAGGTTGGAATTTGCGTTGTTGGGACCAGATTAATCAATTTGCAGAAGCGCTTTCAGACTGTGATTTGTTTGATTTAGGGTATAAGGGAGATTATTTTACCTGGTGGAATGGCAGAAGTCACCCCTTCTCTGTCCAGGAACGGTTGGATAGGGGAGTTGCAAACCGGTCATGGGATCAAGCCTTTCCTACGAACTCTGTTGAAGTACTGCAAATGATAGGCTCCGATCATTTGCCCATTCAAATCAGCAACTCTCGTCACCAGCAAAGACATCCTTCACATCGCAGATTCCATTTTGCGGCTGAATGGACCCGCAATCCAGATTGTGCAGCGATCGTAGAGGAGGTATGGCCTACATCTAATGCTACTTCTAATTATATACATGATTTATCTCAAAAAATAGATTACACTGCAAATCACATTTCTAATTGGGGTAAACTAAATCATGTTGAAATTAGTCGTGAGAAAAAACGTCTTCTCCGCATGCTGTCTTCCTTATCGTCGCGAAAGCAAACCCATCAGATTCTCTGCAAGAAAAAAGAAATTTCTATTAAGCTTCAAAAAAAAAATTCGGATGAAGAACTTCACTGGAAACAACGTTCACGTATTAACTGGCTTAAGGAAGGTGACCGGAACACGAAGTTTTTTCATAATTCCACTAAAGATAGAAAGAGGAAAAACACTATTTCTAAAATTTCTGACCTCAATGGTAATATTTTCACTGACTTGGACGATATCAAAAATTGTTTTAAAGATTATTTCAAAGATCTGTTCACTTCGTCGCCCACTAGTCATTATCACACATTAAATAGTGTTCCTCCGAAATTGACCCCCCCCCCCTATGATAGACATGCTTTCTGCCCCTTTCACGGAAGATGAAATTTTTGCAGCTCTTAAATCTATTGGGCCGCTTAAGGCACCTGGGCCTGATGGCCTTCCAGCCCTTTTTTACCAAACCTACTGGTCCATTATAGGTGGTGACATTACCGCAATGTGTCTTGATTTTCTAAACAACGGGGGTGATCTTTCAAAGATAAACGAAACTTGTATTGCTTTAATCCCAAAAATTAAAAACCCTTGCTTGGTTTCGGATTTTAGACCCATTTCTTTATGCAATGTGTCCTATAAACTTATTTCTAAAACCATTGCTAATCGGATTAAACTGATTCTTCCTGATACAATAGATCCTGCTCAATCCGCTTTTGTGCATGGTAGACTTATTTCCGATAATTCTATAATAGCCTTAGAAACCCTTCATACCATAAACAAGCAAAAAAGTAAAGTGGGTTCCTTCTCTCTTAAATTAGATATGGCTAAGGCTTACGATAGAATTGAATGGACTTTTTTGGAACAAATTTTATATAAGCTGGGGTTTCCTAATTGTTTTATAGAAAGAATTATGTCTTGTGTGACTTCAGTTTCTTCTTCAATTTTAATAAATGGTCAACAAACACATAATTTCAAGCCCACTAGAGGTATTCGTCAGGGAGATCCTCTAAGTCCTTTCCTCTTTGTCATTTGTTCCGAAGGGTTATCTTCTCTTATCAATCATGCGACTAATAACCATTACCTTCAAGGAGTTAAAGCTGGTATGGGTTCCCCTAGTATTACACATCTCCTTTTTGCAGACGATAGCATATTTTTTTCAAAAGCCACTATCCAAAATGCTATTTCAATTAGGTCTATTTTGTTTCAATATTGTGCTGCTTCTGGACAGTTGGTTAACAATAACAAATCCTACATTGTGTTTGGTCCTAGGGTGCCTAATGATATTCAATTGACCATTTCTCAGATTCTTCAAATCCCAAAAGCTAGCCATCATGACACTTACCTTGGTCTACCAGTTTTACTTGGCAGAAAGAAAAAAATTATTTTTAATTCTGTTAGGACTAAAATTTGGTATAAACTCTCGGGGTATAAAGAAAAACTGCTTTCACCTGCTGGTAAAGAGACCCTCATAAAATCTGTGGCCCAAGCTATTCCCACTTATATCATGTCTGTTTATCTCCTCCCTATTACTTTTATCAATGAAATTCAGCAAATTTTTGCTAGGTTTTGGTGGGGAAATGATTTAGAAAAACAGAAAATTCATTGGAAGTCTTGGGAGGATTTGTGCAATTCAAAATTTATTGGTAGTATGGGTTTTCGCCATTTACACGCCTTCAACCTAGCTCTTCTTGGAAAACAAGTTTGGAGAATTTTAAATAACCCTAATTCCTTAATTGCTAGAGTCTTTAAGGGAAAATACTACTACCATTCCGACATTATTTCTACTGAAAACACAAATAGATCTTCTGATATCTGGAAGGGTTTAATCACAGCAAGAAACATTACTTTTAAGGGAGTTCGCCAAGGGATTGGTAATGGCCAGTTGACTCGTATTTATCACCACCGTTGGATTCCAATAGGCTTTGGACGAAAACCTTATAGTCCCCCCACTCTGCCTATAGACTCCTATGTTTCTGACCTTATCAAAAACGACTTCACTTGGAATAGGGATCTTATTCAAAATCATTTTTCTGAAGAAGAAGCTACTGCTATCACTCAAATCCCTCTTAGCAATCCTGCTAATCAGGACAACTTTGTCTGGTCTCAATCTTCTGATGGTAAGTACACTGTTAAAACTGCATATTTTGTTGCTTTAACTTTTCTGTGTCCAAACAATTTTCAGAACCACACTTCTACTTCGCAAAATTCTACTGATAATTTCTGGAAAATTATTTGGAATCTGAAAATCCAACAAAAAATCAAGATTTTTCTTTGGAAATTGACTACCAACTGCTTACCTACAAAAAATAACTTAGCTCGGAGAGGTTTTGACATACCAAAAAATTGTTGTTTATGTTATTCTGAAGACGAAAATCCTTCGCATCTTTTTATCGACTGTGAATGGACTCGCAAAATCCTCCGATCGAACAGATCTGATATTCTTCTAAATTATTCGTCTCTTCCTTTTGTCCATCGGATTAGACAAATCTTTTTCCAGCTACAACCTGAAAAACGTGATCTGTTTAGTTATATTTTGTGGAATGTTTGGAATGAGAGAAATCACAGAATCTTTTCAAAGGAAGAAAAAGATTTTGAGACAGTTTTAACTAATGCTATAGTTGCTTGTTCTGAATTTAAAGAAACCACTTATCTTAATTTTAGATCGGTACATGCAGGACCATCCAAGGACCGGACGCCGGCGAAATGGTCAAATCCTCCACCTGGCTTCCTAAAGATGAATATTGATGCCTCCATCGACACAAAAAATAGCAGATCTGGAGGTGGGGCTATCATCAGAAATAGTCGCGGTGAGTTTGTGCTTGGAATGGCTTTCCCAATAACTTTCACAAAAGATTCGACACTAGCAGAGGCCTTTGCTATGAAGAAAGCCATCGAAGCAGTAAGATCGAGAGGATTCACGACCTTGTTGATTGAATCTGATTCACAACTTCTAATCGAGACAATGAAGAAGAAAGAGGCGCCGCAAGGGTTCACGGAGAAAGAAAGAACCCTAGCTGAAGTGAAGAAGACTCTACACTCTTTCTTTTATACCAGTCTCTCTTGGTGTCGAAAAGACGCTAATGCCCTTGCCCATGGGCTGGCAAAATTGGGCCTCCTCTGTAATGTTATTTCATTTTGGGCCACTTGCTGCCCTACAAGCTTGTATGACATTTGGGTTCTTGATAAGGCCCAGTATTAAATAAACAAAGCTTGTTTGCAAAAAAAAAAAAAAAAAAAAAAGCATAGAGAAGAATGAAAAAAAAAAAACTGATTTGTGCCAAAATCTGAAATTAATTTCATGAAATTCAAACTGTTCCACAAGGCACTGCAACTGAATTTGATGACAACAGAGAAGTAAGGCATAGAATACAGAACACTTTTGTAAAAACATGTTAGAAGAATTCGACAAAAAAAAAAAGATGGGAACCCTTTAGAAGATTAAAAAATATACGTTTTTCTACTTGGTTCTTTTTATTCCTTTTTATAGGAATCATAAAGGAAATCGATTATTTTACAGTAGTAGTCTTTCTAGAAGAGTAAAAATCAAAATTGAACTTGAACTTCTTCCTTAATTCACTCTTTCTCCCTCCTTAATTAATTGACTGTCCTCTCTCCATTTCCATTTCTAGTCTCACCACATAATCACGTTCTCCTTTAATTACAACTCTCCAACTTATTTTCCTAATTTTTCTCAATTGGTTATCAACTGTGCAGTTAATTTCTCTCTTACTTCCGAATTATAACTAACCAATTTCCTCAATTTGAGGCCTTCTAAATTCAGAGGCCTTAGGCAGCTGCCTAAGCTGCCTTATAGGCAGGCCGGCCCTGACTGTAAGAGAGCCAATACTACAAGGTAGTTATATGTAAAAGTTCTAATTTTAATTCAAGCAAAAATAAAAATACATAGAACTTCATTCTTACCAATCTGCTCACCCTCAAGATGCCGATTTGTCACTATGTGAATTTCAGATTTTTTTAACAGAAAAAAGCCTGAAAGAATCACCACGATAGTCTTCCCCGGAGATGCCATTTTGTCTTCTCTGTATCTTCCAAAAAACTACAACATAAACAAATGAAGTTAACGTTAACAAAATAATCGTTAACCAAACAAAACAATTAGCTATCTCCTGATAGTTTTATATAAGAAAACAAACCTTTGACCCATTGTCTAAGCACAACCCTCCTCTTTAGCATTGAAGTTGCAGAAGAATTTGTTCCAGTGAAGATGCTGAAGGACAAGATATTCTCCTTTCTCGTAGACAATGGTTTCGACAATACTACTACTGTATCTGTTTCCGTGATCACTGTACTAGTATCCCTCGGACTGCTGTTCATCCTCTCTTTACTTAGACCAGATTCTGCTGAGAAAAGCAGCATCCCCGGCTCCCTGGGTTTACCTTTTCTTGGTGAATCATTATCGTTTTATGCAGTGGCTTGTAGCCCCAAAGGATTCTACGAGTTTGTCAAACAGCGGAGTTTAAGGTTGTGAAATTTACTAGATTTCGGTTCTTGAGTTCTGTCTCGTATGATTGAATCATTTTGGTTATATTCTTCTCTCGTGTCTTTCTTTTTTCAGGTATGGGGGATTGTTCAAGACGAGAGTACTTGGGAAGACACATGTGTTCTTCCCATCTACAGAAGCTGCAAAAGTCATACTAGGAAACGAGTCAAAGATATTCGAGAAGAGTTTTATGAAGCCGATAAAAGTCCTGGCGGGTAAGAAGAGTCTATTCTCTGTTTCGATAGAAGAACACCATAGGATGAGACGTTTAATGTCCGATCCTTTCTCGATGAACTCTTTGGCCAAGTACGTGACCAAGTTGGACGGGTTGCTCTGTCGTAAGTTGGGAGAGCAGAGCAAAAGCTTCAAGTTCCTTGATTTCACAATGAGGGTAATTCATTAGTCCCTTTGATTTCTACTTCAAGATACAACAAAAATCTTTAGATTTGACCCGGGTAAAAGACACTTTCACCCCCCCCCCCCTAGTTTTATTGGACACTGTCACCCCTTCCAGTCTGAGAAATGACAATTTTACCCCTTCAGTGTGCCGAATCAGTAAACTCACCCCCCATATTATTACACTGTTAGTCAGGAGTTGGGAGCTGTTAGTAAAAATAAATTCTTGGGAGAAATTTTTGTCCACATGTTTTAAAAGTTGTAGGGATTACCCAATGTATATTAGACTTTTTGCATGATACGAGGGTCAAATTTGTCTCTAAAATTATTTTCAGTGACGGATTCCACTCCGAGACTAGGGGCGTCACAATCAGTGAGTGTAAATTACTTGAAGTCCGGCACACTGAAGGGGTGAAAGTGTCCTTTTCCAACTAGAGGGGGTGAAAGTGTCCTTCAACGAAACTAGAGGGGGTGAAAGTGTCTTTTACCACATCGGGATTGGTTGACCTGTATGAGCATTATTGTTTCTAACTTGCAGTTATCATTTGATGGAATTTGCGAGATGTTCATGGGCATCACAGACCCTAATACACTCGATCAACTGTTTGCTGAGACCAGAACTATTTCTATTGCTATGTCGTCTTTCCCTATAACCATCCCTGGGACAAGATACTACAAAGGAGTTCAGGTGAATCATTTCACTCAATTTTTACGAATTTGGAGACACCAACTTGTTCAAATACTTATGAAATACCTAAATGAAACTGAGCAGGCACGGGAGAGACTCCAGAAAGTCTTGGGAGGAATAGTAGCTCGTAGGAGAAGTGGAGAGGATTCGTCAGATGACTTCCTTCATGGAATGTTAGAGAAGCTCGACGATGAGGAGATAGTGCATAACCTAGTGACATTTCTGCTAACAGGAGAGAGCACCACTGCAGCTGCAATGATGTGGAGTGTCAAGTTCCTCGATGAGAACAAACTAGTCCAGGACAAGCTTAGGGTGAGACAAGTCACGTAATTACAATGCCAGAAGCTGTTTTTACCAGGGTGTGTATAAGGGCTTCTCAAATTTTTGGAATCTCTGTTTTACAGGAAGAACAATTGGCAATCCACAGGAACAAGCCCGAAGGATATGCACTGACCTTTGAAGACATTAAATCCATGTCTTATTGTTCCAAGGTTAGAAGATAACTAAACACAACATTTTTTTTTCTGAACTCTGAGGAGCAAGTACTTTCCAAACAACATATCGGTAACATATTCTTTAAGGGGGAAAAAGAAGAAAAAGAAAGAAACAGAATCTCGATTGCTCATGGCATATGATTCTTCGGTGCACTGAACATTTTCTAATAACATGCATATTTTCAGGTGGTAAAAGAGACATTGAGAATGTCCAACATCATATTATGGTACCCGCGCGTTGCAACGAAAGACTGCATAATTCAAGGCAAGTTATATCTCAATTTATTCAAATGGGGGAAAAAAGAGAGAAAATTCAAATTTCAGATGCAAATTAGTACTCCGTTCTAAGCAGGAGAGGAAGCATGAATATATCTGGCATTCTTGGTGGTTTCTGCTTCTCTCACCAAATTCAAGTTCCAAGCACTGGCATTGTGAATTGCTATCACCACCCTAAGACCCAAACATGAAATCAAATAGCTTCATATCAATCCAAGTAAGTGCAGAAGCTCACAGTCTATGTGGTTATGGCAGGGCAAGAAATAAAGAAGGGCTGGTTTGTGAATGTAGATGCAACTCACATACACTTCGATCCGAAAAACTACAAGGATCCAATGCAATTCAACCCCTCAAGATTTGATGTACGTCGTTTATTTTATTTTTTTATGCGTTAGCAAAATGTTTAAAACTGAATTTCAAGAAGATAAGGTTATGAAGACTTAACCAAACCAGATTCATCAGGTACTTTTCAAAACAAATTCAGTACAACCACCAAAAAGCTTTCCTTCTATTAGAGGTCACAACATCCTTCTCCTTCTATCGGAGGTCACAACATCCTTCTCCTTAAAATCAAGAAATCATATCACACTCCTACTGGAGGTCACGAACCCGAGACCTTGGTTCAGGGGCTTAAAATGCTCTTGCCACTGAGCTAGCACCTTTTTGCCATTTTTTTATTCTTAAAGTATGTGATATCATAGGAGTATGCTATCTCTGGAACACAGTATACATACCATAACACTATTGTTCAAAAGGCTTTCAAGTGCGCATAGCTTAAGGTGGGCATTGAATGTTTGATACGCAATACATTCTGGTAGATTGAAAGCATGACCAATATGATAAGTCAGAAACACCAATAAATATTTTTTGAAGATACACCTCATAGAGCTACAGCCATTTCTAGAAACATTCATGACTTAAGACAACTTTTTCATGTTTCTTCTTCAGAAAATGCCAAAGCCATACAGTTTCATACCTTATGCAGCAGGATCAAGGACATGTCTGGGTATCAATATGGCTGAACTCACAATGGTCACTCTTTTGCATCGGCTAACTACTGGTTACAGGTGAGTCCCTACAACTAGGGGAAACAATTCAACTACTGTCGTTGAATGGGTTTGATGGTCAAACCATATATAATTCTAGGATCAAATCTATCATTGTTTCTTCAAATACTTTCTTATCCTCGAACTCAGTGGCCTATTTGATGGAATAAGGTTTCTTCCCATAGCCTTATTTACAAGTTCATATAGCAACTTTTAGGGTCAATGAAAGCTTATAATTTGCCCAAATAATTTTTACATCCCCCTCTAGTCATGTCTTTTTACACAGAAATCTTACTGTGTACTGCCTTTTGTTTTATTTGTAGGTGGACGGTTGATGATCAAGATCCATCTATGGAAAAATATTCTTATATCCCTAGACTAAGCAGTGGCTGCCCAGTGACATTGATGCCCTTATATGTTAAAGAATATGAGACGTCCACTTAATTTGGCAAATTATCTGTCTACCCTATTACAATTATGTAATAAAGCATTAATGGCTACGTCGAATGGCACTGTTTCATACTCGAGCAAGGTTGTTTAGACTTAAGCGGACGACTAGCTGAGGTTTATGTAAATACAGGGACAGCTGTGGTAATGCTGTTTAGTGAGCCCCTATTCCCATCCTATTTCTGTTTACAATTAGTAACTTTTTTAAGGTGTGAAATGAATTATCAATTTCCCTGTTTTCTGTTATGGTATCAGATCAAAACCTTCCTGCTTTCTGGCTTTTGTTGGGATCTTGTTTGGATTTTTTCTAATATCAGTTCTTTGGTTTTGTTTCCGTGGTTTCCAAACTCAATCTTTGGAGTTCTATTTGTTAATTTGAGCCCGCAATGGTTGATGAATTGTTCTTCACCTGTTTCATCAAGGCCTAGTGTGTCAATTTACAGTAGTTGGCCATATTAATAAACTGAATTATGACGATGAGGTAAACAGTGTCTATTTTGATTACACTTCAACAAAAGGTTTTTCCGGAACAATTTACTATGTGTTCAAGCAGTCATAAATGTAAGAAAATAAACACACAATTCTAAATAAGGACAACCAACACACTTTTATTGGAAAGGTTGAGATTCAGCGAACTTGTGTACAGCTTTTGTACAAGTAACTCTTTTACTTCCTCCGAAGAGAATGAAATAGAGTTGAAGGTGAATGAACATACATTGGTTACCAGAGAGCAGCCCTTCACTTCAGAGTAATCGATTTGTACTGTTGAACAGTGGCTTTTATCGCTTGTTCCACTGGTAGCCTCTCCATGCTTGATGCTCCATAAAAGCCATGAACTCCGTTGGTTCTCTTAAGCACAAACTCAGCATCTTCAGGACCAGATATAGGGCCTAAGATAACAAGAAAATAATTTTTCAGTTCAAAAATCTATCGAGTGAAAGTAACAACGCCTGCAGATCTACTTCTGTAATTTAGCAGCAGTTTCAACTCTCAATTAGAGAATCTTGGGAAGTTTTGTTCCATTCATGTCCCAGTAACACCAAATTGTAAATGGCCCTCAAAAAAATATATTAATGAAGACGCTAGCTAACTGGATCTTGGTAAGTTTTGTTACATTCATGTGCCAGTAACTCCTAATTTTAAATGGCCCTCAGAAAATATATTAATGAAGACGCTAGCTATCTGGTGACCATATTGGTCGAACGCCCATCACAGGCATAGCCCTTTTATGGGAATGACCCATTTAACGGTTTCGGATTATGACTTAGATTTAATGTATATGATAATGAAGAGTTGGTGATTCAACATGAACATAGCTACTCATTAGCTATCAAGACAAAACCCAGAAGATTTTTGGAATCAGCTCACAAATTAGCCCATCATCAATTGCCAACCAAAAGAATACGACTTCTCAAAGACAACCACCACATTAACAAAGAATTAAGATATAGAGTAATCAGGCCAACTCCCTTGAGAAAATGGGTGTAAAGGGAAAAGGCTGGATCATCAGAATGGCTGATAACAAAAGGTTCCTCGAGCTTACCTCCATGGCATAGCAAAATAGAATCAGGATTGATCCTATGGGCAGCATCTGCAATATCCTGTACACGAACTACACTTTCCTCCAGCGTGAGAGCAGTTTTTGCACCAATGGATCCTGAGGTTGTGAGGCCCAAGTGGGCAACTATGATATCAGCACCGGCTTTTGCCATTTCAACGGCTTCATCCGGGTTGAAAGCATAAGGGGTTGTTAACAGGCCCATTTCATGAGCTTTCTTTATCATATCAACCTCCAAGCTGAAAAGACAAGATAATACTGAAATAAAGTTAATTGCTCTAAGCGGACCTCGTAATATGTATATGATACGATAGTAAAAGTGACTTGGGAGGCCTACCCATATCCCATTCCTGTCTCTTCCAGATTTTGTCTAAAAGTACCATCAAAGAGCCCAACAGTTGGGAAGTTTTGCACGCCATAGAACCCTATGGATTCTAATTGCTTCAGAAAGTAATCCATTCGCCGAAAAGGATCCGTCCCACATACTCCAGCCAGAACAGGTACTCTTTCAACAACCTATTCATTCAGCTACATTGTTCAGTTGGAATGCTTCAGATGATTAATAGTCATAAAGTTATTGGTCTTGAATTTATCCAATTTACATATATGATGAAATATCAGGAAGTCAAGGAGTTCAACAATACAGCCCTAATCCTCCCAGCGTGGCTACAGAAAATCACATCTTCAGTACGTTTATGACAGAATGGACCAGAACATCCAAACCAAATGAAATTAATAAATAAAATAATAACATTAACACACATACACATTATTAGTTCCTGTAACCATTTTGTAATTCATAAGATGGTTAATAGTCATTAGGAGAAGCCCACTAGATATCATCTCGTGTAATTTTGCATGAAAAATGACCATATATTGGTTTCTTCGGCACTATCCATACCCACTCAACCATATTGAGGAGCTGGTCAAGAATAGGAAATCAAATCTGAACGAATGCTGTTATGACCATATATTGGTTTCTTCGGCACTATCCATACCCACTCAACCATATCGAGGAGCTGGTCAAGAATAGGAAATCAAATCTGAACGCATGCTGTTATGATAGTTTTAGATATTACTGATTTATCTTTTGGGTAGTTCTGTTGGTAATAATGATCTGTGAAACTTAATGAACACTTTAAATGTGGCTGCTTCACGGCTGTTAAAATGACCTTAAAAGCATAAAAGGATTTGGCACTTACAGGCAATACGTCATTGGCCATATCAACTACAATAGCATTTGCATCAGCAAAAGGTAACAAACCAGCCAAAGATCCCCTTCCAGCCATCCGGAAGCGCCCTGAGTTGTACAAGACTATCAGATCAACACCACCAGCTTCCTCAAACTTCGCAGATATTCCTGTTCCAGCACCTGCACCTATAATGGGCTTTCCAGCTTTTATTTGGTCTCTAAGTTGCTCTAGTATCACCCGTGTTCTCTGCAGTGTTTCTGCCGAGCAAAAATGATAGATTAAACCGCTTTGCAATTAGATCATAGAAAACAACTTAATAAAAGACACATACAACAACAATATTGTCTTGTTACTTCTCCGGGGCATTGAAAGGGTTTGTTTTCATAATTTACACGTCACAAACCCATATAGACACACGATAAAAACCTGAATATTTCTCTCGTTGGAAGTTGAAGTTGAGATGACATACACTCCATTGTAGCAGTTTTAGGTCCCATTTGGTGTGAGTCAGAATGGAATTGGTGACAACCTGTTTTCTTCTTGGATTCACTTGGTATGGTGAAAGGATAATCTTATTGTCATTGCACCGGCATGACATACTATCACATTTAGATAGAATTGTCATTCATCAATAGACAAGTGAACCATTGTGGCCTTACAGTCCCCAAATACACATTTGCTGGACTGAGGGAACTTCCGAACTTGTGATCCCAATTCATGATGCCAGATCAGCAAATATCAGTTAGCTATATTATCTGGGTTCCCCAATACAAAATAGAAATTATTCATTCTGAAATGTGTTTCGAATGATGATTGGAGAAGTTTGGCTCTAGTCACTGTGGGGTACTGTCACGTGAGACTACTCCCAAATCATTCAATAGCTTCTTTACATTTCACCATCACCAATATTTTAATAAATTATTGCAGTTGCATGTCCTCAACAAGAAATCGTGATTCACATTCCCCGTGAACTTTGCTGCGCATGTTTGGAAAACCAAAAGATAAATTAGCATGGATAGCTTTGCGTAAAGACAACCTGATGGATGGCTTGTTAATAAGCTATTGGGAGATGATTATAGTTTTCAGTAGAGATACTCGAGAGTGATAAAAAAGAACTAAATAACTAACAGCGTACGATGTACTAATGTAATGCAGTCTGAAACTGTTGTATGAAATAATGTCATTAACATGTCTTCTTGTTAGTATTCATAAAAAGGTATTCACAATGATATATACTTCCATTAGCATATCCAGTGGCAACATGTCAAGCAAGAATCAAAACATAGGATAAAATGCAACCCAACAAGAGTTGCTCTTTACCTGGTTTTGCATTAGGGAAATCACTCAAGCTGTACGCAATTGTTCCACGGTCTGATGGAGTACTTTGGGAAACAAGTTCCCCTTGAATGTTACGATTTGGTTCAGCAGAAGCTTGTGAATTACTGGTGTATTCAGAACTCTTACAGATCTCTAGAAATGAGTCCACCACTTGATTGGCAAACTCAAGGTCATTAATATGATGAGGAAACACCTTAACCTGTGTTATAAAGAATGAGTTTCCTCAGAAGTGTATACAGAGGAGATAACTGAAATCCTGGTCATAATAGACATTAGATAAAGAGGATATAGAAAATTAACTACTGCAAAAACTGAGTGATGAAGGTACCTGCCTATCTTCATTTGTCTCGATAAGATTTTGTAATTCATTTATCAGCGCACCAGTGGCTTCAGTATCATAGAAGGGCTTGTCCGGCGCATCCAAAGCAGAGATTCCTTTTCCTGGCAAGCAAATGCGGATCTTCGAAGATGACTTGTTAAGTTTGTTTGCTATAAATGCAGCAAATTTCTTGTTTTCCTCAACTGTAGTTCGCATCAAAGTAACCTGAAGATAATGTGCAAATGCATGTGACTGATTATTTGATCTATCACTCCATTGATCAACTAAAACTACGAATGTTCAGTGAATTTAGTTTCTTCTCTGGGTCAACGTATGATAGATCTCCACTTCGTCAAGATTCATGGGCTTGATTGCGACTTGTGAAGGGAAATGGATCTTCGAGGTGCAAAATTCTCAACGTTGACTCAACATGAAGAAAATAAGATGGAAGATAGTCACAGGCAAGATCAAGCAAACAGGGCAAAGAGAGTTACCTGTTCATTGTGTTTGTAAATCTTCCTTTGCTGGAAAGCAGAAGGTACGGTGTCTATAGAACCAAAGTTTACCATGTCCAAGGCTCCCACACTAAGAACTAAGGGGATGTTCTTCTCTACAATGGAGTCGAATCGTGAGCTGTTGCAAGCCATAACGCCTCCGACAACATGATCTGCAACCTCAGTGGTCGTTATGTCCAAAACACCCTGAAAGTAATAGTAGCGAAATTGCTGATTATTACATAATAGTAAAATAGCAGGGGAAAGCCTACCCAGATGGTTCAGATGTCATGATGCGATTTCTAGGCGCAGGTTCAAAAAAAAGGGCAGATCCTTAGATGATTACAGTAAACATAAAACAATAGATTTGTTCTCAAGAAACATACCATCAATCCGGGATTATTACCAATGGAAAAAAACTCAGACCTATAGGTTTTAAGCAGATTGCTTAGAGTTGCATCTTCCGAACTTTTTTTAACTCTTATACAGCCAGAGTAAACCTGGTGGTCTTTCTGAAGCCCTTAAATTAATTTGTAACTTGCATAAACTTGTGTAGTTTCAAAACAGCAGCATAAATGGCTATATCCCAAGTCTTACCTTCCAAGTTTATTTCTGTCCAAAGATACATGATCACACTTACTTTTAGGTTACGTCCTTAACCCTTCATCAAATTTGAATTTTAATCTCAACTTCCTAGGATAACTACTCATATAAGAGAAATAATATAACAAATCTATCGAGTCAGAAGCATCTCTAAGAACTCTGTCGAACAAGACATGTAAAGAGGGATGGATGGAGAACTGAGCTAGTAGTAGCATCAGCAGTGAATAAAATCTCCAAGTCCATCAACCATTAAGTTAAAGGTAATATAATACAAGTAATCAAAGGCCTACATTAGATAAAATTCAGAATTTCCACATAATAAAGCCATCAATGAGCTAGCATACCTGAATTAAGCCTGCTTGGACAAGATCCTCCATAGCTCGGCCTCCAACACCAGTAGCATGGAAAACTAAGGGCTCGTAACCTTCTTTAACCAACCTATCTTTGACAGCACTTACACAAGGAGTCGTGACCCCAAACATGGTAATACCAACCGTAAACTTATTGTCCTCGTTTCTAGAAGTGGATGATCGGATCCTTTCAGTAACCATTCCAGCAAAAGCAGCTCCAGCATTTGATAGTATAACGCGGCTTACATTATTGATACCACAAATATCTACAACTGATGGGAACAGTACCAGATCCGATGTCCCAACATAATGTTCAGTTTGACCACTAGCTACAGTTGACACAATGACCTTTGGCAAGCCAATTGGGAGAGATCTGAAGGCAGATGATAGCAGAGATGTTCCCCCACTGCCCCCAAGTCCAATGGCTCCTGCAAGAACACCATCTGTGTGGGATTTTAGTAAGAAACTTTCAACAGCCTTGCTCATAATAGAGATAGCTTCATTTCTATCATCTGGAAGGCGTAGAGGAGACTGCTTCTCTGATCCAAAGTAGCTGGATAAAACATCATCCCTTCGTACCAGATGGAAGTCCCCACAATGTTCTGTTTGTTTTGGACCGGTAGAGACATCAACAATAGTTACCTGAATCTGTACATTTCTTCTGTTATAACCATGGCAGTCTAAATTATGAAAGTACATAGGCTCATTAAATACGAAGTGTTACGAATAACAGCAATCAAGGAAAAAAATATTTTTTTGCCATAACAACTTAGTGCTTCCATTTTCCAGGAGTTGAAAACAATATACTGCAAGGCTGGCCCTAGAATTTTTGGGTCCTAAAGTGAGTATTACAATCGGGGTCCTGGATCGAAATTAATTTTCTATGCTATATGAATAGCAAATTTTATTTGACCAAAAAAAAATCACATATTTTACATTGTGTTATTTTATATTTTGTTGATTCATATGAAATAGTAAATTATATTACTTAGCAGAAAAAACACCATCTATTATTTATCTTCATATTTTAATTTTCTTAATGATAATCGTGAATTTTCATAAATTAGATTCACCTTCTAAGATCATACTGCATAAAAGATTAGAAATATCATAAAGATAGTTAGTTTTAACTTAGGTATTACAAATGAAGCCACTAATTCTTTTTTTTTTTTTTTTTGAGAATCATGAAGCCACTAATTTGGATACTGTCTTTATGACTTCATTAACATAATTCACTACCAAAGTTCGGAGAGAGGGAGAGATATAACTGTTTGGGTTTTAGATAACTAGAATTAAAAGTGCTTCACTCTTCTTAGGGGCTCTGCCAGCCTGGGTGCCCGAATCCGCTTGTTGGGCTGGCTACCCCTCGGAGCAGCGTGATTATGTGAAAGTAATAAAACCATCAAAATCAAACCCTTGTCTCTGTATACTAAGACAACATCTATCATGACATATCGGTATCGGTTGTGGGACTCTCTAGTCTCTCCTGCTGGAAAAATGTTAATGTAAAAGCAGAAGAAGATAATTTATAAGTATCTCAATTAGGGTCACTAGATTTACTATTATGAAACGGAAGGTACCATGACTTTGAATATTTAAAATAGCTCACTTTATGCAGCAAAATTGCCTCTCTCTTTTTTCATTTTGTTAGGAAATTAAAACTAGTAGGAAAGTAAAAAAACGATTGTGTGCATATTAACTGATAGGCCATATCATAAAACCTACACACAGAGAGAAGGAATGCAGCATTAGGTAGTTGTAGTAGTATTTGGGGATTATGGATTAATTCAATTGTCGCTTGTCATCTATGTATTCACTGGAATGCTGACAGTACCACTGAAATAACTTTGTAAATGCAGATCTCAAAACTTGTCGTCCCAATTATGATTAACGTATACTGATCAATCAAATAAAGGATCCAATACATTGTTGTCATAGCGATCAATGAGCAGGAGCGAGAAACAAACAAAAATGGGAGATTATCATCACGATCACAGAGTCTAACTATTATTGCTGCCCAGTCAGAACCTAGAGTTGAGTTTCCATGTAGACTGACTGTTAAATCTGAATCTATTTCTCCACAGTGCTAAAAAATTAATTGCTACACTAGGACCGCTAATTGATTCGAAAAGGACGATGCTACCAACCTTGGAGGTAGCGAGACTGGATCGGACGGAGTGGGAGAGAAATCGGAGCTCGTCGAGCTTGGTGTCGGCGGTGCCAATACAGAAAACTTGGAGAGATTTCTGCGCCATTTCTTCTGATCGACGACCACTGATTACTGTAGTGGTAGTGGTTGAGATCGGAATGAAAACAAAACAGTACTCCCTCCGTTCCTCCAGGTTCTTCAAAAAATTATTTGGGTATTATTTGGGTATCGCGATTTGGTTAGCAAAACGATTTAAGAATTTGATAATCTTTTCACGGTGTGTAGAGTAAACTTTGCTCTACAATACCACAAAAAATTGCCAAATTCTTGATTTGTTTTGCTAACCAAATCGCTATACCCAAATAATACCCGAATAAGTTTTTGAAGAACCTGGAGGAACGGAGGGAGTATGTGTTTCTCCTTGTTCTGAGTCTATTTATAGTACTACCCACCAGATGAACTTTATAAGTTTAACACTGTTGATCGTTGGCAATTTTGTTCCATTGCCACTTTCAGTTAGGAAACAGAACTGATGACAATTTGTTTTTGGGTAGATAAGGGTGGAAGTATATTAGTATTTCTATTTTGTAGTATTATGAGATGAGCATAGTCCAGTGGACTAAGGGTGAGTTTGGGAATGCTTGTGCTGACAGCACAATTGTTTTCTGACAGTAAAAGCAGTTTTAGTGTGTTTGGTAAAAATAAAATTTCTGTTTATTCGGACAGTTTCTGCTGTTCCACAACAGTTTTCAGGAAGCAAGGGGGGAGATGCTTTTCCAGAAAGTGATTTTGATTAATTTATCTACAACCAGTTTTAATCTTACAAATTTTTAAAAAATCAATAGTTATCTTTACGAAAATGAGACGTGACATATATTTTTGTCATTTTAAACTCTCACATCAACTTCACAGTGATTTTACCAAACACAAAATTACTATAACAATACTTTTACGTAATATTTACCAAACAACATTTTATCAAGAATTCACAGCAGCTTTTCCACAGTATTTTCACACAGCAGCTTTCTAGCACCGCCACAACATTCCCATACTAACCCTATGTATAGGTTTTTTACCAAAAAAAAAAAATGTGCAGATTTTTTACGTAGTGTCTTGGTGGGACAACTTTTTTGGCTAGGGTTAAAGATATTTTGCACCGTCGTGTTTTGGATTATATACAAAAAAATAATCTTATTCTTTGGGGATATACAAAAATCACCAATGTACAGATAAAAATCACCCCTGTCAGTGGACGGACGTTGGACACATAGCACCCTTCTATTACAATCAATTAGTATGGGGTGCAATTTGTCTTTTTTATGACCATTTTGCCCTTATTTGTATTTTTGTTTATTTTCTTCATATTCTTGATGTTCTTGGTGTTCTTGACCACCATTCTTGATGTTCTTCACCACCACCAGCACCATAAACTTCATCGAAAACCACATCCGCCACCCATACGAAATCAATTCATACCCACCTAAAAATCCTCGGAACCCAGATTTCAAATCATCATCAGAACACAAATATCCACAAATCAAGAAAATACCCAAACCCTTAATTTTCATCACCAAAACAGCCTCAGCAGTTCACTATTGCACCTCCAACTTCCCTAACACCATCACAACCTTCAACCACAAGCATCACCAACCAACACACCACCTCCTAAACCATCAACCTAACTTGCCATCAACCCAACAAGCCACCTGCAACAAACCATCAGACCATGAATCACCAACACCTAGTCCAATTGACCGATCGAATTCACTATTACACCCAACAATCCACTTACCGCCAACTCCTCCCACAAGTAATTAACCATTCACCAATTCCACCTGCATTGCTACTCTCCAATTCCATATCTGGAATTGAGAGAGAGAGAGATGGGTCGCCGGAGAATGAGAGAGAGGCCCGATCTGAAATTGGTCAGCCTCCTCCGGCATAACTCGCAAACGAAGCAGCAGAATCGGCAACGCACCTCAGGCGATAGTGAATCAGAGGCACATCCAAAGCAGGCGAATTCCGAAGCGGATTAGACGAGTGAGACACCGAACTCAACCCCTTCGATCGCTGACACTCGTTGGAGAAGAGTTGTAACACCCCTAATTTCGGAGAGAATTCTTAGTGCAATTTAAATACTTTTGGGGCGAATTTGTAAATAGTCTGTCACGGCTTTAAAGTTTGAATTTGGAGTGTTTGGAAATTCAGGGAAGTTGTTAGAATGATTTTGAAGCACTAGAGATGTTCGAGGTGGTTGTGCAATTCTCTGAAAATAAGTAGAAGCTATAATTCTAGTTTATACCCAAAAGTTTAGAAAACTACACTTTCACCCCTATGCATGTGAGACACTTGTCAAACTATTTTTGACACTTTGTTTTAGGTACAAACATTATTAACCTCCCTCTCCACCAACTAGAATCAGAAAAACATATCTCCTCACTTGATTTTTATCATTTTCAACATCATCCCCTTTGATGTTCTTCCTTCTCCAACCTTCAACCACCAAGAACATCATCACCACCACCACCATAGCCAAACCATCTGCAACCTCCTACTCTTCCAAAACTTTTGCTTCTGGTGGTGGACCTCGGATCAAGGATCAAAATCCCTCAAACGCCTCCTCGATTCGTTGTGCGACGGGGTCGAATTCAACCAAATACGGCAAGAACCCTAGTTTTTCCCGAGCTAATTTCTCCTTCCCTGTTCAAATTCGGTGAAATTAAACTAGTTTTTGTTGGTCCTGAGGCTGAGGCAAGGTCGGGAAGCCCATGCATGGCGCCCAGATCGTCGGAAATGCGAGGTCACCGGAGCTGGGACCGGTTTTCGCGCCGGAGAACGCCATGGCCGGCGAACCTTCGGTAAGTCCTCAAACTTCGCTGTAATTCGTTGTAAATTGATGCCTCTTGATCCTTTCAACACCGCCAACATGATAGAAACCTCCATGTCGACCCAGTGTGAGAGTTTGCTGATTTTTGAACCGATTCTTGACGAATTTTCTGGTAACGAACGGTATTGAGGCAGCCCCGTTTCAGGGGCTGCAACTCTCTCATTTCAAGTCCGTTTTGGATCGTTTTTAGCTCTCTGAAAAGCCTACTCATAGCTCTACAACTTCTGTATTGATTTCTTGGTTTGATTTGGCCTCTAAACTACCTTAAATGGATTTGAAATTGATGCATTTCTTGTTCTTGAAGCTGTCCAATTGCATGATTTTTCTAAGTATTGAAATCCTAGTTTTTCACCCAACTTTGGATCTCTGTATCTCCCTCGTTTTTGGTCCGTTTTGAATGATCTTTAGCTTTCTGGAATCCTTGGAGAATTGGCTACAAGTTTCATGTTGATTTCTTGGTCCAATTTGATCTCTAAACCCTCTGATTTTGGCTCCAAAGTTGCTGCAATGCTAATGTTCTTCGCTAGAAAAGAATTCAAAATTTTCCAAGTATAGAGTGCCGTGGTGAAACACCTATTTTCTAACCCTTGTATCTTCTTTAAAACTTAATGAAATTTAGATATGTTTTCTCTTGTGTAAAGCTGGTGTATAATACTTCAAATCATCGTCTCTGGGTCATGTTTAAATTTCTAACGGATTGCTCACAAAACGAGCCTAAAGTTGCTAGTTTCAACTCATGAAACTTTCTTGAATTTTTGTAAGTATTGAATCGGATTTTTGTCCAACTTTGAGTAGCGATATCTCTTTGAATACTTGGAGTTCGTAGGAGTTCAAATATGTTCTGGAAAGCTTGGAATACCCTCTTCAATACCCCCACCTTCATATTTCCTAAACTATCCCTCATTTTACCACAAATCAGCTCCAAAGTTGACTAGTTGAGATGATTTCACTCTATATTTGACTTTCAATTTTCTCACTCTAAATGACATTTCTGGCCTTAGCGTTCTTCACGAAATTTGTTCGTATTCATATTCTGAGTCTAAATATCAAGTTTGACCAAGTTTGACTTTTCGAAAACCCTAGTTTGACTGAACTGTATAGGAGGGGCAAAATAGTAATTTCACTTAGCTTTGAATTGAGATTCGTTTAGTAACTTGGAGTTTGTCAGCATGTCTTGTATGCGTATTTGGAGTACTTCTATGTAATTATGGGCTAGTGTTGACCAAGTCAAATGTTGGGGTCTTTTTGCAGTTTTACTAAACTTCGGGGGCCTATGTGAATGTAATTAAAACTTCACACTTGAACTATTTGAGACTAAGTTAATGTTTTGAGACCAACAACCTGACTTAGAAGGATATTTGAAGTCTCAATAAGGAAGTATTTGACTCAGGAGTTATCAAATCAATAGTTGGGGTCTTTTTGCAATTTTAGCAAACTTTAGGGGCCTAAGTGTAATTTATTGAAAGTTGTAGATTCCGATGCTACGTTCATATGGATGGGTTAGGAGTTATTCTTGGATGTTGTTGGGCCAGTATGAGTGTAATTTGGGGTCCAGGCACAGTCAGGGACTGTACTGGACAATTTCAAAGCATCAGGGGCATTTTGGTCAAGTTAGCTTGCATGACCTGCATTTTATTGCATTCTTGCATAAAACCTCATATAGAGGATATATGCTAATAGGTTGTATACTTTACTTGTGTATATCCAGCCGTTATCAAGGATCGTTCGAAGTAGACGTACGTTTTTGTGTCGCTGCATTTACTGTGAGATTCGGAGACGAGCGTTGTAATAGTGCTAGCGTTGCTTTGCGCCTTTCATGACTCAGAGGTAAGTACATATGTACGGCCTTTTTATATCAAAATGTGCGTTTGTGCTTGATGTTTCAAATGAATGTTTGTTATATGAAATAGTATGAGATTGCATGTTTTCCACTCGAATGTTGTTAAACTATTTTATTCATCTCCTTTGAGAACTCTCAGAAATTACTTGTGAAATTTTGATATTCCGATTCTGGTTATGTGAAAGAGAAGAAATAAAATACCTCTAATAGACTTAGGACGATGTACAGAGTACTGTTATTAATGGGAGGCGTCAAGCGATCCTCCATTTTCGTATGGCTAAGACCATTGAAGCAATGCTTCTTATTATTGGATGGAACGTCAATGTTCAGAAATCCGCCCCCGATGAGCCAAAATGTACCAATTTATTGAGGCCAAGGGTTTTATAGAGCTATAGAGTGCTACTTATACTTGTAAGGGTCACTACGGTATAGGGGTGTCGACACTTAAGCCCTTTTAGCTAATGTTGTGAGCGGGGTTGACGAATGGGCTCCCTTAACGCTCGGGTGAAATAGGGTTTGATAGACCCTAGAAGGAACCCTTAGTGATTATTTCGTGATCCCTCTGTTTACATCGATCCTGCTGGCGGCTCTTGACACGCCTCAGCTAAATTAAACTGTTGATTGAAGTCGAAATTAAAAATTGACTACTTATTAATGTTGTTTGTGGCTCTTGATATGCACTAATCGATTGAAATGAATTGTAAATCTTGGCTACTCGTGAACACCTATCGTATCAGTTCAAATGAACTTGTTTACTCTGGATATTTTACCAACTACTCGTGGTTTCTCAATGTTATTAAATTGAGAGGTTTTTGTTACTCGGTTACTTCAAGGTTATCCAAATTCTCCAATATGATTGTTTTACTATTTAAATCTTCTGATTTGTTTCAAATCATGCTTCCGTGCTACTCGTTGCTTTACATGTCGTAGTGTGTACTTACTCAGTTTTTACTGATCAATTTCTTCAAAACTGCTTCGGCTTTTGCCATTTTAAAACCGCAGGTCGTCAATCAAGTTTGGGGAATGGGAACGCGGATCGAGACGAAGACGTTTAGATCACTTAGTAGATCATATAGCTTATTTCACACATTGCTTTGTAAACATATCGTCTCAAAGATTTTTTGTATTAAATAGAATTGTAATATTCGTAATTATCGTTATACTTTTGGTCATCGATTGTCTCTTTAACCCTGAACTGAGATCCCGGGTAGTTTCAAGAGTCGCCTGAGTTGAAGAGACAAAAAATGACTCCGGAAGCCCTCGATTGAACGAGCTCTGGAGAAGTGGCGGTGCAGGCGAGAGGCGTAGGGATTGGAGCTCGAAGCTAGGGTTTTGGACATGACGAGGAGAGTGATTGTGGTTGCAAACAAAGTCGACTCCAATGCAGATGAGCTTGAGAGCGAATTGGTGGGAGTGACGGAGTCACTCTTCTTCTTCTTCTTCTTCTTCTTCTTCTTCTTCTTCTTCTTCTTCTTCTTCTTCTTCTTCTTCTTCTTCGGCTACGGAGTTGGGCTTTGAAGGATAGGGAGGAGGAGGAAGAGGAGGAGGAGGAGGTAAGGAGGGAGGGAGGCTGTGAAATGAGGAGAAGGTGGAGGGCTGGGAAGAATGAGGGAAGAGGGAGTGAAGGAGGCTGTGAGAGAGAGACAAGGGTGAAGGAGGCTAGGGTTAGGAAATGACCAGAGAAGGGAGGAGAGTGGGCTTTATAGTAAGGTAATTTTGTTAAAGTTCAGGAGTATTGTTGTCTTTTTGCACCTCCGTTAATTTACCGTTACTTCCGTTATCTGACAGGGATGGTTTTTGTATATTCCCAAAGAATAGGGTTATTTTTTTACATAATTCAAAATACGAGAGTGTAAAATGTCTTTAACCCTTTTGGCTATTTAGTTGGTGTAGTTCTGGACACTTTGCTTTGTACGTTTGAGGCTATCTACACATTAGTTTTGAAACTGTGAAGTTTAAATCTTCAGCGAGGTCCTCAAACAAACTCTTAGCACACGGCAAAAAATTATGGTGCGTCACTCTCGACTCACAAACGACTCACAAATAAAGTCAAGAGTGTGAACAAGTGGAAGAACAACAATAATTTTTATTATATTCCCACAATGTGTAATAAAGTTGACAACTTTTCATTCTCTTCCTCCAGAAGTATACCTTCTGATTTCAGCAGCATCTTATAAGTGCATCCCGTGGTCTAAAACATAGGATATTTTAATAATTGATCAGCATATTTATTTTGTATTCTCATTTATTTATTTATTTATCTATAACGCTGCTGACATAAAAGAACATTTTACTTTTTATTAGAGCATCACCAATACTTTTATGTAAAATTGAGGCATATTTTTGCTCAAAGTAATCTTTTGCATTTTATTTAACTATAAAATTTGTTGTGTATTTAATTATTTTGCTAAATACTTTTATGTACATGATGTTTTTTTTATTACCAATAGGCTAATTTTTAGGAGTGTAGATCATTCCAAAATCAAACTAAAATCCTACAAAAAAGAAAGTACACGTTCTCAAGATGGCAATGGAAATTTCTGTTTGGCGAAGAGGATACATAATTGTGAGTTTACATAACAAGATGGCTATACTCGTGAAGCCTAACTTTATTAAATTTCATTATAATTTATCTAACAAAATTAATTTACATAACATATTGGAGAGATGCTCAAATATTCACAACATAGTCCATCATGAATGTATGTACAATTGCAATTTGGGTTGCATTTGATTGTGTTGCTGAGTAACTATCATGCCAAAATCTAGCTTGTTCTGGCGTAACAGGCCACTAATCTCCGAGGTGCCCGTCTGAATCTTGTGACGGCGAAGAAGAAAAGTTGTGTAGTGTCTCTTACAAGCGATCCGTAACATTTTATTCTTCTATAAACTGTCATAAGTTAACAGTCGTGATCTTACAATTCTCCAATCATTAGTGATTAACTACATATGAGGTTATTTTTTTTATTTTTTTTTTTCTATCCAAAAGTAGAACTTCAAGTAAGAAAGATCAAACCCAACAAAACATCCCACTACCAACACAACCAGCAAAAGCCAAAAGGGGCAGAACAACCCCAAAGCAAACCAACCTACCAACTACTTCTCCAAAATATGATTTAGATTACAAAGATGCAGAAAACCACATCAAATTTTAGGCAGAATTGCCTCCAAATCCTTCAGCTTCCTCATCCACTGCCTTGAACACATCTGCTTCCCTGGGCATTGCCGCTGATCCTCCTGCTTTCCTTCCACCATCTGTTGGATAAGTTTAAACACATGAGAATTTGTGATATGCAAATTGAAGTGCTGGTAACCCCTGCTATTCATGTACATAAAAGCATCCAAAATTGTCTCCAAAATAGCGTTTGGAGAGTGCTGATGAAAGAGATTTCTATGACTGAACAACATCATCCCTGCAAATTCTGCTTTCCAAAAAACCTGTTGTAGATACTGCTTTCTGACATGACAGATCTTGGCCACGTGGCAGCCATCCAGCACACCATATTGTGCTCCATACACACTGGATCACCAGCCGAGCTGATCCATGTGGGGGCTGCGAGACAGAGCCCTCGCATACCACTGCACGGGACTTGTAGGGACTTTGTGGTTTGGAGGCTAGAGTAAGCCCTGTCGCGTGCGAGCCAAGCCCGCACGCGACCTTTAGTAACTGTTTTGAGAGATTTATGGCACGAGCTCCATAAACCCGGTCAATCCGGTCAAACCCGGTCAACCTCGTAACGGTTCCGCTATTCGCGCACCACGTGCTCTAACGGTTCCTATATACTCGGACGAACGTGCCGTTATGGTTAAGCTAATTAAGCCGCCATTAATGGGCGCATTAACCACACTACAACGGTCATGTTCTCCAGTATATATAGATCGTCAACCTTTCCATACAAAGGAGAACACACTGCCATACGCGGAAGCTCTGCCAAACCTCTGTCTCTCTCTCAGACATTGCTACTGCCTTACTCTCTCCCTACACACAACCTCACTCTTCCTGTGCGATCCTTGATCCACTACACACGGTGCACACGGAGGTCTCCCCGCCGGAATCTCTTGTGCACATTTTGGTGAACCCGACGTGAACTTACCAACAAATGCAGCCATGTCTCAGGAGGATGATGTCAGCAACCGATCGCCTTCCACCGAAACTCCCTCGGGAGACGAGACCCGCCGTACTCCAACGACTCCCGGCGAGGCACCGACGTTAGAGTCTTTGGATACCACTGTCCAAAGTCAGGCGAAAGCTCTCAAGGCTCAATCTGCGCAATTAGAACAAATCTTGGCTGTTCTGGGCACCCTTGCGCCAAACCCTTCATCAGCCGCCGCTGTCTCTCAGGGAGGAGGAACCCCTACCGCTCTAGGATTGGGAGTGTCAACCGCACCTCCCAACCCTCATCTGCAGACTCCACCGTCGGCTACGCAGCTGCCTTCGGTTCAGGGATCGACGGCACAGATGCTGCCTCCTGCCGCTCACGCTCCTCAGCCCTCGGCTTTGGCGTCCAACCCAACTCTGCAGTACCCTTTACCTCCCCCAACGATGATCTGGGGAAATGCGGGTAGCCAGTATGCTCCCAATCCTCCGGCGGCGTATGTGTCGCCACCGCCTGCGGCAACCCCTCCGTCAGTTACCGAGGGGAGCATTCCAGAATGCATGACGTCTTTGCAGAAGCGCGTGGACACTATTCTGGCTCATCAGTCATTCGCGGATACCATTATCCCAAAGCTAGACAACGATCCACCCATTCCACGGGAAATCTATCTCATGCCTAACCCGGCGGGGTACAAGGCTCCTAAATGGGATAAGTTCGAAGATGTCAACGGAAACGCTCATGAGCATGTCATGCGTTTCATTGATGTCATGGGTCCGTACGGAGCTGATCCCAAACTGCTGATGCGAGAGTTCCCGAAATCTCTTGGGAACGTAGCATACAAATGGTACCGAACATTGGAGGCCGGATCCGTGAAGACTTGGGACGACATGGTCCAGAAGTTCTACACCAAGTTCTTCCAGATGGAAGAAAAGGTGACTATGATCCATCTCTCGCGGATGTACCAGAAGCGCGAAGAGGACGGAATCACTTTCATCAAGAAATTCAGGGAGAAATCCTTGGAGTGCAAAGATCCAATGCCTGAAAGCCGGCTCGTAGAAATATGCCTGCAGTGCATGCGAGATGAATACAAAGGTATGCTCATCAATTTGCAAACACCTACGTTTTCAAAGCTAATCGAATGCACGAAGAACATCGAGCCCATAGTCGAGAGACAGAAAAAGAAGAGCGCTCCAGAGCGACCTGCGAGCGGCACCACTTACAAGATCGGGAGGTTTAGCTACAAGCGGGGACGCGAAGCTGAGGTCAATACAGTTTCGCCCCAGAAACAAGCGAAGGTTGCGAACTTCGATGTACCGCCTCTACCATGCTCGGTAGAGGAAGCAAGTGACCTCTGCAGACAGTGGCGCAAGGACGGCGTCCTGCCACCGCTCGAGAAAACACCCTCCAAGGAGATGGTGAGGGACCCTAAGTGGTGTGAGTACCACGGCAAGGTCATGCACCCCACCGCCGAGTGCAAGAAACTCAGATTCGCATTCGATCAGAAGATGAAGAACGGCGAGCTCATCGTCAGCGATAACCGGAAGGACGTGCGCAACAACCCGCTTCCCGCGCATGCGAAATCGGGCTCGAAGGGCAAAGAGGTCGCCATGATCTCGATCGTCGACCTGGAAGAAGTCGCAGAGGATGGCCTGCCCATCGTCGCCGAGGTCCATGAAGACGAAGACTATAGCATGGACACAGAGGATGAACGTGCCGACCGCATGAAAGGGTCGCATGGCTTCAACAAATTCTTCGACGAGATGAATTTCTCCGAGAAGTGCCGGACTGATATGACGAAAGCGATTTTGAGGATAGAAGAGGACTACGAGGAGGACCTTGTAGTCTCCAACGGGAAAGTCATCAGGGCATCCCGCTCTACGGAAAAGATTATGACCTTTTCTGCCAGCGACAAGAAGACGGATGCGAGCCACCAGAGACCTCTGTACGTGACCGCCATCATCAATGGCGTCGAGTTCAAACGAGCGTTCGTCGATGGAGGAGCAGCGGTCAACGTCGTTCCGCTCCACACACTGAGGCTAGCAGGGATCCCCGAACATAAGGTAGTCAGGCGTCCATCTCCGCTGGTGGGATTCGGAAGCGACTCTAGAATGACAATCGGATGGATCCGCCTGGGCGTTCAGATTGGCAAAATCAAGTGCTCAGCGAAGTTTTATGTCATAGACGCGAACACCACATACCACATGATTATAGGTCGAGCCTGGATTCATCGCTTCGACGCAGTCCCTTCGACGGCTCACCAGGTTATGAAAGCTATCTGGAACGACAGAATAGTCGAGATACCGGCTTCGACAAACCCGTTCAACTTGGACGAAGCACATCTCAGCGAGGCGGTGTGGTTCGCTGAGATGGCAGACGAGCAAACACCCGGACCATTCAACCCTACTCCTTTGCCTCTCTGGGAGGACATCAAGGATCAGTCGCCTGCAGGGGTAATGGTGACGAGGGAAGATGCCAAGGAAAAGCCGCCTACACGCGAAGAGGCGCCGCGTATTGCATATCATCGAAAGAACGTGTACACTCTGAAGAGGATCGCAAAGCATGACCCCGAGGGCAAGGAGATAGAGAGCTTCTACGCCAATGGGAAGAAATGCAACCGCATATGAAGGTGCGCGGGGATGTCCTCACGCGGGCATGGGGATATCCCTGGGCAAATCAATCAAATCGAGCAAATTGCGCTGACGGAAGAGCCAACACAGGGCACTCCAGACGAGAAACTCAAAGAAGCGCCAGAATGCATGGAAGACAGGCCAAGACCGCAAAAGCAAGAGCTGAAAGAAGTGTTCCTCAGCCCGAACGAGGAAAAGAAAAGGCCAGTCTTCCTGAGCGCAGATCTCACAAGCGAAGAAGAACAAGGGCTGCTACAGCTCCTAAATGAATACAAGGATGTGTTCGCATGGGAGTATGATGAGATGCCAGGTCTGGATACAAGCATCACCATGCACCGTTTAGACATCATCCCTGGGTCTAAACCGGTCAAGCAGAGCACGAGAAGCTTCAGGCCGGAGCTTAACGTGAAGATCAAGCAGGAGATTGTCAAACTCCTAGATGCCAAGTTCATAGAGCCGAATCATCATCCCACATGGATGGCCAACATCGTGCCAGTGGTGAAGAAGAACGGACAGCTCCGCATCTGCGTGGACTTCCGAGACCTCAATCGCTTCTGCCCTAAGGACGATTTCCCACTGCCCAACATCGATTTGCTTATCGATTCAACAGCGGGTCATCGCATGTTCAGTTTCATGGACGGCTTCAGCGGATACAACCAAATCAAGATGGATCCCGAAGATGCGCGGAAAACAGCGTTCATTACTCCTGTAGGGGTATTCAACTACACAGTGATGCCGTTCGGTCTTAAGAACGCGGGCGCGACCTATCAGCGGGCCATGATGGCTCTATTCCACGACATGATGCACAAAGAAGTGGAATTCTATGTGGATGAACTGGTGGTTAAATCCAAGCACGAAGCAGACCACCTTGCAGATCTGCGAAAGGTGTTCAATAGATGCAGGCGCTTTCAACTGAAGATGAATCCCATGAAATGCGCGTTCGGAGTGACATCAGGGAAATTCTTGGGATGCGTGGTTCATCGCCAAGGGATCGAGCCCGACCCCGCGAAAGTATCAGCTATCACTGGCATGACGCCACCCCATGATCAGAGTGCATTAAAGACATTTTTAGGAAAGCTATCCTATCTGCGGAGATTCATCCCAGCAATTGCCGAAATCACATGTTGTTTCAGCACTCTTCTCAAAAAGGACGCCGCGTACAACTGGGCTCCGGAGCACGAAGTCGCATTCAGAAAGCTGAAGGATTTACTCACGTCCTCAAAGATAATGATCGCGCCTCAACTGGGATCACCGCTTCTGCTATATCTGACATCTACGAGGAGATCTATAGGAGCGCTCTTGGCTCAGGAGTATGAAGGCCAGGAGAGGCCTATCTACTACATCTCTCGCATCGTGCAGCCTGCTGAATCAAGGTACACAGACATCGAACGTCATTGCCTTGCCTTATTCTTTGTGATAGAGAAGTTGAAACACTATTTTGCATCACACAAAGTAGTAGTGGTCACCAAGAGCGACCCCATAAGATACTTGCTAACTCACACTACTCCGGGAGGGAGGCTGGCGAAATGGTACATGACCATTTCCCAATACGATATCACATGCGTGCGACCGCGAGCGATCAAGTCGCAGGCGGTAGCGGATCTGTTGGCACAGTTCCCTGACGACAGCCACGAACCCGTGATCGAAGAAGAGCTCGAAGGCCCTGAAATCTACGCAATTGACGTGCCCTATTGGACTCTCCACTTCGACGGTTCTTCAACCCGGAAAGGCGGAGGCATTGGGATAGTCTTGACAAAGCCAGATGGGGAAGTCATACAGATGTCCGCAAAGCTCAACTTTGCAGTCACAAACAACGAAGCGGAATACGAGGCTCTCATTGTGGGGCTCCGTGCGGCGAAAGCCTTGGAAGTGAGCAACCTAACAGTCATGGGAGATTTCGAGCTGATTTTTAAGCAAGCCTCGGGCGAATATGGTTTGAAGGAGATCAACCTCCTGTCTTATCGCACCCTAGTACAAAAGCTGATGCAGCAATTCTGCGATGTGAAGTACGAGCACAAGCCCCGAGCAGACAACAGGCACGCAGACGCCTTAGCAACCTTGGGGTCTAAGGTCAGCATAGACAAATGCCCCGCAAGGATTTCCATCGAAGTGCGAACATTGTCGGCATTGACAGAAGATGCGTGCGACGACGAACACATGGATGATGCAGACTGGCGAAAACCAATCCTGCAAGCTATTGCGAAGGGCACCAGCAACGAAAGCTGGGCACTCACAAAAGGATACTGCATCCACGACAACACCCTTTACTACAAGGGTCCTGGCGGAATACTCATGCGATGCGTCTCCGAGCAGGAGGGACAACAGCTGTTAGAAAAGATTCACCAACACGCTTGTGGAGAAAGCGAGGTGTCAATCTACAGGAAGGCTCAGAGATATGGCATCCATTGGCCAGACATGTCAATAGCCGCAGCCCTGATACAAGGGAAGTGCGAAAGTTGCGCACTAATCAAAGATTCTCTACTCATCGCCCTGACCGATGACGACACAGACTGGAGGAAGCCACTATTTGATTTCCTCACCCAAGACACCGTACCCGAGTCAAGAAAAGAAGCCGAAAAATTGAAACGGAAAGCGTCTCGATACGTGGTACAGGAAAACCTGCTTTGGCGAAGAGGTCACGAGGGCAACTTGCTGCGATGTCTAGACAACAGAGAAGCACAAGAAGTCATGGACCTTTCTCATCAGGTGGAACACCAAGGAGGTGCGAAATTATGCAGGCAACTCCTCTCAATCGGGTATTTCTGGCCCACGATGGAGGTCGATTGCCGCACCAAAGTACGACGCTGCCAGGAATGCCAATTCAAAGGGAACCTAGTGCACGCTCCCGCTGTGGATCTACATGCACTAGGGACGCCATGGCCATTTCACACATGGGCTCTAGACTTTATCGGTCCCATCCGACCGACGTCGCACGGGAATCATTTCATTCTCACCGCAATTGAGCTGTTCACCAAGTGGGTGGAAGCAATACCACTAAAGACGGCAAATGCGCTGGCTGTGGTCAACTTTATCCAGGAAAGCATCGTATGCAGGTTCGGAATCCCAAACACCATTCTTTCAGATAACGGTACTCCTTTTGTTAATCGCCAGGTAGCTGCGAAATTAGCGGAGTACAATATCAGGCAGATATGTTCTACCCCTTATTACCCAAAGGGAAATGGACAAGCTGAAGCGACTAACAAAACGCTGCTGAGAATTTTGAGCAAGATGGTCGCAGATGACCACAAGAAGTGGGCCGATTCTCTAAGCATAGCTCTGTGGGATTACCGAACTTCTCCAAGGACACCCACAGGGGCCTCACCATTTCTGCTATGTTATGGAGCCGAAGCTGTAGTACCTGCGGAGGTTAGAGTCAACTCGGCAAGGCTGGCCTTCCATGCACTCTATGAAAATCAACGCGATCACGACTTAATCTTGCTGGAGGAAAAGCGAGAACAAGCCAAGAGAACCAATAAGCGATACCAGGAGAGAATCGCTCGCGCCTACAACAAGACGGTCCAGCGAAGAGATTTCGCAGTCGGAGACTTGGTCTTGCGCGCATCTGATCACTGCATGCGAGAAGCGACTCACCCGAAGTTCGCAGCCAACTGGGAAGGACCCTTCGAAGTCACAGAAGTCTTCGATAGTGGCTACTGCAGCATACGAAGGTTGCACGGCACAACCTCAACTCCGAGTTCAGTCAACATGCGCTGGATCAAGAAGTACTATCCCTGACTTCTCTCATTTCATACGTTCTATGATAAAGTTGTTTAATGTCTCTTGTGGCTACGATTTACGCAATCTCCTCTCCCATATGAGAGGATTGTAATCTCATCTCTCCCATATGAGAGCGTTGTAATAAAAGAATTCTCCCAAATGAGAAGTTCACATTTCTAGCTGTTTATGTTGCTCTATTCAGTTTGTTATTACTGTTAACGATGGTTTATTCGCCGCCATAGCAATCAATGCAAATGCGATCTTAAGTGATCATCTAAGCCTATCTCTAACGATAGCAATCAATGCAAATGCGATCTTAAGTGATCATCTAAGCCTATCTCTAACGATAGCAATCAATGCAAATGCGATCTTAAGTGATCATCTAAGCCTATCTCTCACGATAGCAGCCAATGCAAATGCGATCTTAAGTGATCATCTAAGCCTATCTCTCACGATAGCGGCCAATGCAAATGCGATCTTAAGTGATCATCTAAGCCTATCTCTCACGATAGCAGCCAATGCAATGCGATCTTAATCGATCATACAAGTCTATCTGTTACGATAGCAGCCTATACAAGTGCGATCTTAATTGATCATAAAAGCCTATCTGTTATGATAGCAACCTATGCGATCATAATTGATCCTTTAAGCCTATCTCTTACGATAGCAGCCTATACAAATGCGATCTTAATTGATCATATAAGCCTATCTCTTACGATAGCAGCCTGTACAAATGCGATCTTAATTGATCATATAAGCCTATTTCTTACGATAGCAGCCTGTACAAATGCGATCTTAATTGATCACCCAAGCCTATCTGCTACGATAGCAACTTATATGCAAAGTGATTTTAGTTAATCATCTGAGACTATCTGTTACGATAGCAATTTATATGCAAAGCGATTGTAGTTGATCGCCCAAGCCTATCTGTTACGATGGCAACGCATGCGCAAAATGATCTTATTAGATCTTCTAAAAGTCTATCTGTTGCGATAGCAGTTTATGTGAGAAATGATCTCAATCGATTCGCTAATAAAGCCTATCTGCCATGATAGCAATTCGCACCACTTAACGATCTTAATTGATCTGCTAAAGACTATCTGCCACGATAGCAACTTGCAACATTGTGAAGATGATCTTAAACGATCCACAAAGGCCAACCACAAGCCCATCTGTCAGGATGACACAGCTGCGAAAATATGATCTCGAACGATCTAGCGAAGCATCAGCGAATTAATATATCGCAAATGCGAAACCATTACATAGCATTATGCAAGGCGAAATATGCCGAAACACATGCGAAATTGTATTTTTGTTGTAAAGAGACAGCAGATAATACAAAAGGCTATTTATCATTACGAGTCAAATGACTTACAATTTATCTGTCTAGATAGCAGCTTACAAGTGAAAAGCTCGAATCTAACTACGCAGCCAACATGGCTTACAATACATGCGAAAAGTGGCCGACAAGCCAGAAACACACTACGGGAATTCCGACTAGAAAAGGATGAACCCACCGGTTTCAACACCGGCTGTGCAACACGCAGATCTGCGGGTGAACATCTGTAGCAGGGGGGATCTTGCTCTAAAAGAGCCACATGAAGCCATACGCTCAAGATCCCAGTATTCGACAAGACCGTTGTCAGATCTGCACCCCATAACATTTGCCCAAGGAACCACCGGTTCCGGCGATCCAGAGACAAGGAGAAGCTCCAAAGGGCAAGGGCTCCTTGTAGACGGGGATGAACGCGACAGTTCGCCACCCCGAGCTCACAAACATAAAGGCGATGGATTCTTCTCCAGGGATGCTGAAGAAGAATTCCGCCGTTCATTACGAGACGGTAGCACGGTCACTTCGGCGCTGCACCTCACCACGAGGCGGCCGGAAACATGACCTGCACACATAATACACGAAGAAATTTCTTCGAACACACATGAGATATTATCTGCATCTTCTTTATGATGGTTATAAAGAGCAATAAGCCTCATAAAGTGGATCTTGGAAACTATTTCTATAGCACAAAGCGCAAACTCAGGATTCAAAATTTGAGGTTGCCATGAATCAACGAAAAACAAGCGTTGAAGCCAGCAGTCGTAAGGACTCACGGCAAAGCACATGTTTGGGATGAAGAACCCAAATAGCAAAGACAGGGTTTATATAGACCCTGTACAGACTCTTCGGTTGCCTAAGATGAGTCAGCAAAATTCAAAAAGAGGGTAAGTTCAATCACTTACGCCTTGAAAAGCGGTAACAATCAATTACCCTACTAAAGGCTACGACGATTCAGTTGCGTATCCTAATAAAATGACGGATGGTCATGATTCGGATGGACTTCCCAATGAAAGCGTGCTTATCTACCGAGAAATTAGCGCGAAAATCAAGCAGAGTATCAATTGCTGATGTCATAATTGGATATACACAGAAATATCCAATCAAATCCCGGAAAAAGGGCAAAACGGGAAATTTCATTGTTGTTGAAAAAAAAAGGGGGAGAAACCCTAGCAACATTACATTAATGTTCAAGACATTACATTAATGTTTCAGCTATTTTTCTTGCTATTTTTGCAAAATTCGAAAAATCAAAGTAAATTCTTGATTAAGGAGTCTTGGGGCGCGAACTGCTCGCTCAGCTTCTCTACCTGTTCCACTTCTTGCTTCAGCAGCTCGCACCTGGCATTCATCTCATGATACAGCTTCAGAGCTTCATCAACCTTTTGCTTCTGCTGCTCCACCTTCTGCATCTCAGCTGCGAGATTCTGGTGACCGAGTTTCAAAGTTACGGCCGCACGAATCAGCGTGACTCTGTCCTTAAGAAACTTGAAGCCCATTCTGCCTTGGACTTTGGTCACGAGGTTTTGGCACATGCCGCATAACAATTCAGCACTCTGGACCGAAATGGTCGCGGGCGTAGCCGCAGATAGCTGCTCCAAAATCCAAATGGCTTCAGTAAGGAACAGCCTCCTGTCAAAAGGCCCGATCTCCAGAGATCTCACAAACGAACGGGGGTACCTGAGACGCATTCGAACCACCCAGTCTACATCGGTTTGCTTCAAACCTGAGGAGGCGTCAAAAATAAGTTATGATGTCAAAACTCGCAAGCGAATAATGCGACGTGCGAACAGTAAAGCTCTACTTACCAGTTCCTTCCAGAATCTCATGAAGAGAAGGAATGCGGGCTGCCGGGTTGATCAAAGATTGCCCTCGCTCCATAGCTCTCCTATCGGCTGCGAGCTCCAATCTCTCGTAGTCAGGAGGAAGAGTGTAGGCCGCACCAGCTGCGACTGCATTCCCAGCCTGCGAGCCCCAAATGCTCCACGCAGGAATAGGTGCCTCGGGCTCAGTCGTCGCCGGAGGCGAAGGGACAGCCGAAGTCGCTTGGCGAAGGACACTCTCAGATGCGAACGCATTAGCAGCACTTGTCCTCACTTCCTCAGCACTAGCATGGACATCTTCGTCCATCAGCACAGCATCAGCTCCAGCATCGTCGGAAAGCTCAATGATGTCCTCAAGAGGCTCACCCGCGTGGTCAGCAGCTGCGACGGGCTTCTCGGTATGGGAGCTCGGAATTGGAACATAGGACGCAGAAGGCTGACTTCTCTGCTCCAGCTCAGGCTCCTCAGCATGACCTGCGACATTAAATGCGATGATATGAGGTAACTTGCGCTATAAGTTATTTTGTTATCTTTACTAAAGCTAAGAATAAGCACCTCCACGCGAAGGTGGGATTGAGGTATCTTCATCATACACTAAGGACGTGGAACCATGCCCTATCAGTGTGTCCTCACTAAGAAAGTCTGTAAGAGGAGCGTGACCTGGGATGCGAATAAACCAGTCATGATTCTGCCTCAAGTTGCTAAAGCCTAGTACATGCGTATCACTCAAATAATTACCTGAAGGTTCTCCGCATTTGTCTACTAACCAACGGCGAATGTCAGCCTTTGACACACCATGCTTTAACGCACCCACAATAACATCTCTATAAGTTACTGCGAGATTGAAGATCTCACCTTTATCGCCGCCTGCGATCTCCTCAAAATCCGCTTGGACTTGCTCCAAGGCTGCTGCATCCTCTCCGGGAACCTCATCTTCCTCCTCCGCATGAGGAGCCACTTCTTCAGGAAGCTCGTCTTCCTCGACAACTGGACGCGCTAAGTCGTCAACATGCCGCTCTTCGAGGCTCCGCTGTTTCACACGCTCAAGCTCCTCTTCTTCCCGCCGCCTTCTTCTCTCAGCAGCCTCCGCGGCTGTCTTCCGGGACTCAGCCAGAACGTCCTCGCTTATGGGATCGTTTGGGATGCCAGAATGGGCATCTCTCTTTTGTCTCTTGGCCGCGAGTCCACCAATGGTCTCATCATCATCATCTGTGAATACACGATTGGTTTAAGAAAAGAAGTGCAAAGAAGTTACGATGACGGGAAAGGAAATGCGACGGAGGTACCTCCTGATTCTTCCTCATGCATCACAACTGTTACTTCTTCTTCATAACTTGCTTGGGGCTCCTGCCTCTCTTCCTCTTCCTCTTGATTGAATGGAACAAAGGTCTCAACTGCGAGATCTTTCCGCACTTTGCTGGGCATGCGACCTTTGCCTTTGTCCTTGATAGAAAGGGACCTCACTGGAGGAGAAGTTGGAGCACTTCTAGGGGAAGAAATCGTAATTCCCTTTTGCCTAGGTCTCTTCACTCTCGGCGCCGCAGTCGCTGGAGGGGACGGGTCATCTCCGGGAGGAGACGGAGCCGGAGGATTATCTATCAGCGAGTCAGGAAAAGCATTCATGACTGCGCGAACCTTTGTTTCAACCTCAGCGTCTATCCTCCATGAAAGCCGGAACGGCTGCTTTTGTCTTCTGTTGGCAACAATGGTGTTGACCAGCGACTTGGAGCGATCACCAGCTGCGAATCTCCGCACATGACACTACAACAGTACAGAATAAAAAAGTCAGCATAAGGAAATCGAGAAACTTAACACATGCGAAGAAATTGCTTACCTCAGCAAAAGCCTTGCTGTATCTGACGACTTGCGTGTCGCTCTTCTTAACTGCGGCGACTTGCTCCTTCAGGATGACGTCAGGACACAGATGGTTCTCACGATCCAACAGTGAGTAGTAACCATACTCAGACTCGCTCAGACTGCAAGTGGGGCGAAACGGAAAGGAGTTTCTTTTGATCAAGGGAGCTCTACCCGGCTGTGCGGCCGACTCTGTCTCGATCCTCGTTTGCTGGGCAACCCAGTATGCGAGCCAGTTCTGGGAACAACCACCCTCGCGGGTTCCCGCAGGCTGCTCAAAAGGAAGATTGTTCATGAAAACCGCCTCGCACTCCTTTGTTAGCAAGCGCTTGTAGCATCCTCTGACAATAGACTGGGGCCAGATTGATGGGGCCACCGCATCAAAACCAAACTGAGGAGAAACTCGAGTGGGGTCAACGTCCACGGTAAGCTTCTCATACCTCGGCGCGAGCTCACGAATATGCTCTGCAAGGGCAGGAAGGGAACCTCGCAGACACCAGCAAAAGAACTCGCGGTAGCGCTCATGGAAATGAGGTCCCCTTTCAAAGAGAAGCTCTTCTGAAAAGACCATGCCTTTAGAGGGGTACAGCTTTGGAAACCATCGCACATTCTCAATGCGCGTGGCATAGGGCCTGGCAGTAAACTCCTTCCGTTTGTCGCATATCAAACTCCAAACGCACTTGGTGTTGCCTGTTCCGAACCATCTCGCAGCTCTTCCGCTGTTGCGCGCTTCTGTCTCGCCTGGGGGATACCACTTGTCAATTTGGAGAGCAGTTGGAGCATAAGACGGCCAGCGCTCGAAAACCCACATTGTCAAAAAGGAAATATTGACAAAAGTCAGTACATCGAGGTGGCCACGCGACTCCCTCATAGCCAGAACCAGCTGATCAAGCCTATAGTACAGCGTGCCCAAAACCAAGGGTCCGAGTGCGACTCTCTGGCCAAGAGCGAGCCTCACAGCAAGTGGCAACACATGGTAGAAGACTCCATCATGGGGGTGACCATCAATCAGATACCTTGACAGCCAGGCACAGAGAAAAGCACAAAGGGTCAAATGGTAGCCCTTGCCCTCTACGTAATTCTCGGCCTCCGGATCTTCACTCAGAAGTTTCTTAGTAATGCTGCTGTTCGCATAGTCTCGAAAGAAGTACTGCAACCATTTTTTCAAGGTATTCTTCGCGGATGTATCAACCAGCTGCCAATTCGGAAGAGGCTTCGTAGTGGTCCACCGAGTGGAGATTTTCTTCACCTCTGCTAGGCATTCCTCCATCTGCGTGTATAAAGCAATCTCCGCAGATGTCCTCAAGGGACTCAAAGGGTCCACTTCGCCCATGGGGGAAAGCTCATACAGCATTTGAACGTCCTCGAGTGTGGGGGCAGCCTCGAACTCGGCAAAATGGAACGTATGAGTCGCAGGCGAGTAACGGGACAGAAGGTCTAGAAGCATGGACTGATCCAGCTTCACGGCAGCACCCTTCATAGCACGGATAGCAAAGTATACGCCGGCTTCATTAAGAGTCACGGCGTGATGGTCCAACACGTGGTCAATCCACTCATCCATATAGTCCAATTTCTGGACGAACGCCTGAGTAGAAATTGCAGTATATGGGAAGTGGCCGTTCTCGATCCCCAATCGAACTACATCCTCGGAACCAACAAACTCGAGCAAGGCTGAGTTAACTGGGCGAGTCAGCGTCAGCAATCGCTCAACTGGGACAGGATCAGGCATCCTCTTCGCCTTTACCCTCGCATGGTAGAAATCTTTGCCGCCTAAAAAGGGGGCTTTTCGCCACAGGGCCTGCGGAAGGTCGGGTATCTCTTCATCTTCCTTGACGGGTCTGGTTACTCTTGTCTTGGCCATTCCTGCGGAAGAGAAAGAAAAAAGGGGGGGAGAAATACCACACTTCAGTTTGAATTTTGAAATTCAAGATCTATGCAAAGGAAGACGAACAGTTCTGGTATCAATTTCAGAAATCGGGGAGTTGCAAGATCTCATATTGTTGAAGGACTAAAGCAAAGCAGGTTCAAAGACCAAATCCTCTTCACAAATTTCATGGGTTTACAGATTCAACGAAGTTCAAGACAAACACTGGTATCTTAAATCAAAAGTAAACAAGGCCAACCTTGTTTTCTTGAAGCCTGCTTGGATGAGCACAATTGAAGAACACGGATTGCAGTTCTGAACTGGTGATTGATTATCTGGATCTGCTCTCGGAGATCTCCGGGTACCATTCACTTTAAGAGAAAGAAGTGATGCTTTGCAATAATAGGGGATACAAGGTATTTATCCAAAACAATGAAGGGTTGCGTCCTTTCGATAGTCGAATCGCAACCGTCACCGTCGAATCGCGCAATCACAGGACAAGCTGACGTCACGCCTAAAACCCTAAAGGTCAGACGGCACGACTCTAGGGGTTTTAGGTCATAATGGCACGCACGGGGGCTGAATTTACCCGTATTTGAATTGGTGCGTGGCGGCGACGCGTATGTTGGTTTCCGCGCATGGAAGTCTATACGGCTATGAGTCTTCACGCGCAGAAAGGGGGCTAATGTAGATACTGCTTTCTGACATGACAGATCTTGGCCACGTGGCAGCCATCCAGCACACCATATTGTGCTCCATACACACTGGATCACCAGCCGAGCTGATCCATGTGGGGGCTGCGAGACAGAGCCCTCGCATACCACTGCACGGGACTTGTAGGGACTTTGTGGTTTGGAGGCTAGAGTAAGCCCTGTCGCGTGCGAGCCAAGCCCGCACGCGACCTTTAGTAACTGTTTTGAGAGATTTATGGCACGAGCTCCATAAACCCGGTCAATCCGGTCAAACCCGGTCAACCTCGTAACGGTTCCGGTATTCGCGCACCACGTGCTCTAACGGTTCCTATATACTCGGACGAACGTGCCGTTATGGTTAAGCTAATTAAGCCGCCATTAATGGGCGCATTAACCACACTACAACGGTCATGTTCTCCAGTATATATAGATCGTCAACCTTTCCATACAAAGGAGAACACACTGCCATACGCGGAAGCTCTGCCAAACCTCTGTCTCTCTCTCAGACATTGCTACTGCCTTACTCTCTCCCTACACACAACCTCACTCTTCCTGTGCGATCCTTGATCCACTACACACGGTGCACACGGAGGTCTCCCCGCCGGAATCTCTTGTGCACACCTGTTTAATTTTCTTCTTCCTTTGAGTCCAAACAAAAAGATCAATTTACCAGTTGTACAGGAGTTTCCTTTAACGTTAACAACCCCTGCCCTCCGGCAATCCTCTTGTAAGTTAGCCTGACTCCTCCTGGGCAGAGCCTGCATGAGATTACTTGCCAAAATTTTAGATTGAATGATGGGGGAGATAATACCCTCCTCTTCCTCCCCGTTCCTTCATGCATTCCTGAAACACAAGGAATTCCTATATCTCCAAAGGGACCACATGATGGCACCAAACCAGCAAAGAGTTTTAGAGTTGTCTCCCATGCAAGATTGGCTAACAATGGACTTGAAAAAAGATCTAAGGGAAGTATGATTCTGATAGGGTAAAGGGGTGATTGACCATAAGACTTTAGCAAACTTACAGCTTAAGAAAAAATGATCCACAGATT
Source organism: Linanthus parryae (assembly GCA_023055425.1). Taxonomy (NCBI): domain Eukaryota; kingdom Viridiplantae; phylum Streptophyta; class Magnoliopsida; order Ericales; family Polemoniaceae; genus Linanthus; species Linanthus parryae. The sequence continues at coordinate 43,133,078 of JALGPY010000007.1, forward strand.
CATTCTCAAGGTGACACATAACACAGCTACTTGTTGGGACCATTTTGAACTTATGAAGTCTATCCATAGTAGAAAGCTTGTTAAAAATGGCTTGCCAAATTAGGAAAAAGATTTTTTAGGGAAATTTGGTCCTCCAGAAGTCCTTCCAGGGGAAGTCTACAACGAACCCACTGCACCCCTTATCAGTAGAGCCGAAGAGGCTTCCACTAATATTATCTTTAAGGAGCTGTTGATAAGCCCTTGCCACGTAAAGGATCCAGAAGCTGAGTGATCCCAAATAATGTTGTCCTCCTTATGCGTTCTAGGCAAGGGGAGGGCCAAAATCTGACCCTGTATTCCTTTAGGTAGATGACATATCTTATCCTTGTTCCAAACCTTTACTCCATCCCTTCTAGTGATGATTAGTTCACTCACCTTCCCTTCCCCCAATACATAAGTTTCTTGCTGAAGGGTTAAAGGAGGCACCCCAGGAATCCACCTATCTTTTGTAATGGAGACATTCCCACCAGTACCAATGTCCCATCTAAGACCTTCCTTCACAAAATCTTTAGCTGAGTAGAACCCATGCCAGACCTTAGAAGCTCTTACATTGGTAACCCTAGTAAGGAAATCATTTCTCTTGCAGTATCTAGAAGTGCAATATCTAGAAAGCAACGACTGCCTGTCACAAGCTATTTTCCAAGCCTGCTTGGCTAATTTGGCTTTGTTCAAAAGAGAAGGCCATTTAAGATTAAGCCCTCCAAGGGCCTTAATTCTGCACATTTGATCCCAAGAAAGCATATGTATGGACTTCCTATCCCCAGGGCCATTCCAAATTAAGGAAGAAAATAAACTGTTAAGCTTATTATGGTAAGCTTGAGGAAATTTGAAGGTGGAGAACGGATAGATGAGGAGACTACTAAGTGTTGATTGAACAAGACACACCCTTCCTGCTTTATTAAGTAGGCAAGACTTCCACCTTGCACACCTATCCTCCACCTTACTCAAAGTACCAAAAAAGACACCCTCCTCACCCTCAAGATCCCAATGCTAAGCCCCAGGTACTTCCCCATTGGGCCAGTTAAGGTGATTCACAGCTGACTGGCAAGAGTCATTTTAATGTGGAAGGAACAATTTTGGCTAACCACCAAAATAGACTTGGACAAGTTAATCTGCTGCCCAGACTGAACACAATAGTCATGGAAAATCTGTCTTAGATTCACTCCACTCTGATTTGATATCTGAAAGAAGAAAACCGAATCATCTGCAAACTGAAGATGAGTAATAGAGGGTCCATAACTACTATGTCTGATTCCTATGAGGGTTCTAGACTCTTCAACCCTGACCAGAGCCCAGGACAAGGTTTCAGCAGTCAACACAAAGAGAAATGGGGATAACGATCTCCCTGTCTCAAGCCACACTTAGGAGTGAAGAAGTCTGAAATAGACCCATTCACATTGACAGCCAGTGAAACAGTGGTGACACAGCTCATGACCAAGTTGATAAAACTGTAGGGAAAACCAAACTTAATAAGAGTTTCCCGGAGGAAGCTCCATCTAACCCTATCAAAAGCCTTTGTCATATCAGTCTTGATACAACCATATGCTTTATCATTAGAAGAGTGGCTGGAATTAATGAACTGCATAATATCACTTGCAATGGCCATATTATCCCCAATGGCTCCCCCCTGAATGAAGCCAGATTGATTGAACCTAATAAGAGATGGCAAAACCTTCTTAAGCCTAATAGCTAACACTTTAGAGATAATTCTATACAGCACATTGGTTAGACTAATGGGCCTAAAATATTTAATAGTAAACGGATTCACCTTCTTAGGAATGAGAGTGATTATAGTCCTATTAGTCTCTTTCAACATGTACCCAGAATTGAGAAATGACAAGACTGCTGAAATGGTATCTGTGGCTATAATGGGCCAAAACTTGTGAAAGAACACAAGGGAAGTACCATCAGAACCAGAGGCTTTGAGGGGACGCATACTGAAAACAGCACTGGACACTTCCTTAGCAGTAAAGGGCTGCTTCAGGAAGTTAATCTGCTGCTGAGATAGAACATGAACAATGTGCTCCAAAATGGGAAAATTAGGGTCATAGGTTGAGTCATCATTGAGATCAAAAAAATCCCTAAAGAATGACAGAATGTGCTTCCTAATCTCCTCCTCATTATTGGTTAAAATCACCCCCTCCTCAGAGGTAAGCTGCCAATATGGTTCCTACTTCTTCTAATTTTGGTGTGGGCATGGAAGAACCTAGTTTTCTATCCCCAAGCTTGAGCCAGTTACAATGCGACATCTGGGCCCAATATAACTTATTCTCCTCAAGCAGTCTATCCAAATGTCTTTTAGCCTCAATAAACTCAGAAATTACTAAGGGGTGAGGAAGTCTAGCTTGAATTCGTGAGACCTCTTTCCTAGCCATCTCCACTCTATTCTTAAGAGACCCCATATTCTTTGCCCAAAAGTTAAGAGACTTAACCCCTATTTTAAGATATTGTTGCATTCTGAAGAGACGTGATCCAGGGATATGGAGAGACCAAATGAACTTAACCAAATCATGGGCTTGAGGATAGTTAGCCCACCAAGCCTCAAATCTATACACCCCCTAGGAACCTTAGACCTGGCTTGCATTCTGACTAAGATTGGACAGTGATCCAAAGAATAAAAACCAATATTCTCCTGATAAGAAAAAGGAAAGACGTCTAGCCAAGCTGGGCTAAACCAAGCTCTATCCAACCTCTCAAACGTAGGAACTGATGAAGTCTTATTGTTTGTCCAATTGAACCATGGACCTACATGGGGTAACTCAATCAACCCCCACTTTCTGGAGAAAGGTGCTAAGCTCCTCCACTCCCCCATCTAGCAGCCCAGAGGGACCACTCTTATCCCTAGAATGCAAGACTTGATTAAAGTCTCCTAACAACAGGAAGGGGGATATGGAATTAGGAAGGACAGAATCCACCATTTTCCAAACCCTTTTCATAAAAGCAACGTTTGGATGGCCATACAGAAACCCTATGAACACCTCCATTTGACCGAAACTACCTTTTACCAAAATGAAGTTAGGCGAAGAACAGAGGATCAGAACCTTAAATTGTGGTTTCCACCCAAGCCAGAGACCCCCAGAAAGCCCAACTGAATCCACCCCAAAATAAGAAAACCCTAACTTCCTAAACTTGGAATCTACAAAGCTAACACTATGTCTGGTTTCAGACAAGAAAAGAAAAGTCGGGATCAAATTTATTGGCCAAAGAAAAGACATATGAAACTGCAGATCTTCGGCCAACCCCTCTACAGTTCCAGGCTAGGAGATTCATGGTGAATGTGGAGGTTGTTTAGGGACAACCTGCCTAAACCCAGATTCCACTGAAACATGCACATAAGACTCAGAAATTGACAAGGGGACCGACGAAAAAAATTTACTAACATGATCCAAGCCATAAGAAAGAGAGAAATTCAGAAAGCAAATAGGACATGCACCTGGGGGGTTAACAAGATGAAGAACATCTATGGTCTGAGGTTTTTTACCCAGCTTCTGGCTATCTTCCATCTCCCTGTTCTTTCTTTTCTTGCGTGGGATATTTTCTCAGTCTTATTTAGCCATCAGCACCTCCATTTGATTCTCTGGATCTTCTTCTTTCAACTTCTCATCATCCGCCTCATCATCGATAATCACAATAATCTCTCTCTTTTGACCCACCTCCTTCTCCTTGTCGGCAACAATCGGGAATAGACCTTCCAGATATGAAAGTTCCTTTCCATCCTTTCCTCTCTGTCGGACCACTCAAACTCCCACTCCGAATCACCATCGTCAAAACTTTCACCAAAATATGGAGCCTGCGATCGAAAATCTAGACTAGTAATCATAAGCTCCACATCAATGACAGGTATGATAGCCATGCAACAGTTTTCACTCCGAACACCTTTTTCCTCCGTTGTAGCATCCACTATATTTCTCTCTCCTGTTTCCCTTTTCCCACTTCCTCCCCTTTTCCCTTCATGTATTCCGTAGAACTCTCTGTCTCTGGAATCTCCATAGAACATTTTCCCCTCATCTCTACATCCAAAAACTCTTTCTCATCCACCTTCTTGCCTTTTATATCAGCACCGGTAGCAACCCCAACCGTTGGATCTCTTTCCTCAACCGTGTCTTCATTCCTACCCTATGAGATTCCCACCATCTGATGAGAATGCACCTCGGGAACCGCTTCGGCATTCATACCCCTTTCCATCCCACCGGTTACCGACGGTTCCGGTAACTGATGATTAATGTCCCCCACATTAAAATCCATTAAGTCCCCATTAACAATCACCCTCTCCGCCGGAATTTCACCAGTTGCAATAAGACTACGAAGCGCCGCGCCGCCTGTTGCAGCAACCCCCAAGGTACTTTCTTGAGCAGATGATGGAACATTATGGTTTTGGGAAGGGGAATGAGGGGAAAAAGGTGAGCTAGATGAAAATGGTGAAATGAATGGGGATAGCACAGAGTTGGGTGAGGGGAATGAGGCGTCCGAAGAACTTGAACCATTTTCATTCATAGAACTAGAGGCGCCACTAGCATTAAATAGAAACTACTGGTTTGGGGGTATAAATGGAGGGGACCAGGGTTGAATCGACTCATTTATATCTTGGACCATAACAGAGGTCGTGCGATTGGGTCCGTACAATCTAAAAGCACGCATCCTAGGTGTGGAAAGAGGAAATTGATTCTCAAACATGATAGGAACAACATCACCAAACCCAGCCTCTTGAAAGTCACCATTCAGGTTGTCAACAACCATCCAATCTTCCCAATCGCAACTCTCAACCTTGTGAAAAATGCGCCCACACTTCAAACACACCTTAAAGATCCTCTCGTACCTAAAGTACAACCACCTTGGTGGTTCTTCCATTAGGTGCAGAAAAGCTCCCGGGATTAATGGCTGACTTGGGTCAATCTTAAGGCGGATATGGAAATAATCCATATTAACCACCCTACTATCACTCCAATCAATCTCCACTATCTCCCCTTCCAACTTCCCAAGATCCTCAGCCAACTGGTAAACAAAGTATTCCATAGGAACACCATGCACCTGCATCCACACTTCTATGCTAGGGAATTCCACCTCATAGAGCACCGTGTTTGGTTCCCTATTCTTCACCATCAGAGCCTTGCCTCTGATTGAAAAGAGACTCTCCTTCACTAACGCCTCCTTATCCTTCTCACTCAAACAAAGAAAGAGGCTAACAATGTTTCTTCTCCACCATCACCATATTAAGTGTAACCCAATCTCCATTCACCTCCTCCTGGACCACTGAAACAGGTAGCGGGCTCACATCTGCAAACTTCCCCACAAAGGTGGAGGACAAGAGGTTCCTAAGGGCAGTTACACTAACAGGGTTAATAAACATGATAGGAGCTTGTCTAGGGAGAGGGACGAAGTTTGGATCTAGAACTTGGTAGTCTGGGCTTTAATGTGGAGACGGGTTCATTTGAAAAACTTGGATAATAGAGAAGTCACAATGAAGAGAGTAAGATGTAAGGAGGAAGAAAACCAGACGGCAGAAAACCTAAACCTAGACCCTGGAAGACCATACCCTATCACTCTAGAATTGACTACCAATTCATGCATGCAAGACCCATCCTAACCCTAGATGTCGGTGCCATCATGGGGTAAAACCTCTGTTAAACTTGCCGTAAACTATGGTTAGGTCAATCCATGCAAGTCCTTCACTGAGCCGCTACCGTGACTCCAACCAGTGATCAGCAGAGCAAAGAGAATGATGACTGCAACAGACAATCCCCAATGCCAGTGCATTCAGAGCAAAGAAGGCGAAGCGATCGCTTCGTAACGAATTAAGTCATGCTTCCGCAACGCAGATGACGAAGCAAACTCCTTGTTAAAATAAGAAACCACATCTCAAAGTCACTTAAAGCTAGAACCGAAAAGAGAAGAAATAGAGGGAAAAGATGAATCAGAAATTGCAGATGATAATGAGATGAAGAAAATTGAAAATTTGTCACACCTAAAGAAAGATAAGACCTAATAATGATATCGATTCAGACAAAAGAAGCAAGAAATTTAAGCTCTAAGGAGAGCAATGGTCTCTCTAGTTTTTGATGAATACATATGAGGTTGTTATGTGTAAGACGATGTCTAACATCAAAATGCTTGGAGCAAAATAAACTGCTAATATAACATGACTTGACTTGTAACTCCTAAAGTTAAAACATGTTAAATGTGAAGACTTTTTTGTAACCTAGTCTAAATTAGAGGGCTTACAAGCAATTCATATATTACTATCTCTATATATATTAACCTAGCTCTAAGGTTAGCGTATCACATCACAACAGAGAGAGGCTGAGAAATTTGATTGTATTCTTTATTCGTTCATCATAGTGAAGTGAGTGTGGACCGTGGATGTAGCCAATTCGATGAACCACGTAAATCGTCGTGTTCTTGTTCGTGTTTAATCGTTTTGCTTTTCGTTGCGTTGTTGAATCGCTCTAGAGACGATCCTAACAACTGGTATCAGAGCCACGTCGAAACAGTGCAGAGAATCGAATATTTTTTTTGCAATCGGAACAAACCAGTGGCAGCCGCAGCAGGGTTGATTCACGAGAAGAAGAAGAATGTTGAGTCTTTTTTCTTTGACGGCAAAAAGGTTTGTTCGTCGCCGACCCGAGTGCGTTGCTTGTGCAGCTGGAGGAAGCACGAAGAGTGCGTGAAGAAGAAGAGGTAACCATTTTTATTAATAATTGTCAAATCACTAGTTATTATTAAATTGGTAGCTTGAATGCTTAATTAGTGGCCGACAAAAGAGTAAGCCACCAATTGTGCTTGTTGTGCACGTGAAGGGGTACCAAATCTCCTGGAGGAGTGCTCTGGTGCTTCGCACCTGCTGCAACGCAGTGTTTGATAGCACGTATTTGGTCCAAAATTGTTTTGGATGTATCTCAGCGTTCAGGAATCCGATTGACTTGAAACAGGAGTCAAACTTGGGGCTTCTGGACGTTCCAGATCTGTTGGTCAGGTTTGTTTGTTGATATTCTGCACAGCTAGAGTCACTAATAGAAACGGACAAAAAACAGCGAGAAAATGATGTTGTATAAGACCATTTTGTCGCCGTTTAAGGCATAAACGGCGAAATTTGGTTCGGTGGCTAGCTAGATTGACGTTTTTTACTATGCGGCAAGTAAAACCATTGCCGGTAATGAGCTCTCGTCGTATTTGCGCTCAACAAACTGTGACACCTCTCGCTGTTTATTCTTGAATATATACGGTGAAAAAGACTATCTCGCAGCGTTTTTTTTTAAGTTTTTTGCGGCAAGTATTACGCCATTTGTAATGTAATGATTAGCGACAACATTATAGCTATAACACCTCATATTGTCGCGTATATAATTGTATCCTTTTGCGGCAACCTGTTTTTTCTTGTCGTTTTTGTTGGTTATTAAAACGGAAAAAGTGTACTCTCGCCGTATTTTTGCTAACCTTTGCAACCAATGCAGTTTACTACTGGAGATATCTAACCTGTAGGCTTTTATGAACAATCTAAATGAATCAAACACATCCTGCAGTTGATCAAACACATCGAACCTTTAGCCTTTAAGGGACAATCCAACACATCAACCAATCAAACACTCTCGCAACCATCTACTGAACTTGAATATTACAGAAGACATTTCAAAAAATTTATATATATATATATATATATATATATATATATATATATATATATATATATATCTCGACAAAACGTTCGTCTAAAGCATAATTCACCAAAGGGTGCCTTGCAAAACTTTACCCCAATTCCAGTATACCAAAAATCTATAGTGTGCGACTTTTGCGCTATCTATTTTGAAGTATACCCAAAAGCTATACCTATGTATCCTTCAGTGCGACAAAACGGCTTCAAAAAGAGCGCTCCTGCTTCACATTGGTGTGCTGGGACAAAACGGGCACGATAACATGGACGTGCCAGATCCTGGATAGCCCTAAAGAAGATAACAATATATATCCACATTAAGCCTTGTACAGGTAGCATCATAAGTATACAGACAATACAACTAATTAAGTAGCAGACCCAAACTGTACACAGTTAAGGTATTTTACGACAGTATTTTCCAAAGAAATCAAAGAAACCAAGTTGATTTCGAAGACGACAAATACAACAAACTTTAACTCCGATAAGATTGATTCTCCGATGTTGGTTTGGTTTGCCAATATGAGGGCAAACTAACCTGAAATTCAATGTGCAGGGTTCGTAAAAGATAGTGACTAGCACAACAAAAACTCAACACTTGATAAATACCAGGCCAACACCCTGGAAGTAGTGTTTCAGGAAGAGAACATGGAAATGGATATAGCATGAGGGGAAGCTCAGTCAACATTAGGAAAAAAGAACTCATGCTAATTAATTATGCAGTTCCAAGTTCTCGCTATTGAAAGGCGACTTAATGGGTGTTCGAATGTTACTTATTCAACTGTTGCCTTGAAAAATCTAGCCACTTAATCGGAACCCGCAAAAAATTACAGAACGAAGCCAAACTAACAAATGGATCGCGTGAAGAGAAGCTCAATATTAAACCATGAGGGCTAAAACTAAACAGAAGCAAATATGAATACTAACTATTTTATCGGCCATCACACAACAAATTAGCCTCTTCATCAAAATTGAGCAACTAAAACACAAAATTTAATTACCTCAAAAAACACAGAACAAGAAAGCTTATCTATATATATATATATATATGTGTGTGTGTTATCTCCACAACCAGCTCAGAATGAGCAGCATCCTACGCCGTTACCGGCTTTTTAGCCTGCAATATTTCTAAACTTATCAAAAAGGAATCTTGTGGATTAAAAACAGCTAAAGCTCATTAACAAACCTATACATATATACTTACAAGAGTACGAGGCCAGGGTATTGTCTTCTTCAAAGCGTCTCGCCATGTTTTGATATTTTCCATTTTAACAAGAGTGATCTCTTCTTCTGGCCTTGCCACCTCCTTAAAAAAAATTCAAAGTACTCTTTGTCCAATGTTATTCCCTATACCACTTTTTTTTCTAGCCCGGAAATGAAATGCCCTATGGCCACAGCACTTCTGTTTGGTCCGGGATACAACACCAAGGGGATGGGAAGCTTCTTTTCAAACAAAAAAGAGTACATTTAGCAAAGTTAACATTATGCTAGGAAATATTTTGTTACTAAGGTTTACATTTACCTGAGCAGTTTTAGGTGGCCGACAAGCAGAAGATGACGAACCGATGGCATCTTCAGCAGGCGCTGGAGAAACAACTTCAGCAGGATATGGAGGTCGGACATTTTGATGAGCAGGCGAGTGAGGCTGGCGAATTTCATTAGCAGGTGATGGTGCTACCTTCTGAGCAGACGAGGGAATTACATTTTCAGCAGTCGATGGAGAAGACCCTACCGCGCCATTCTGACAAAGGTTGACAAGTGGTAGAGTACCAACTTGGGTCATTTGAAGTAACGCTTGTTGAACCTGTTGTTGTACCTGTCGTTGCACCTCCTCTGCAATTTTGTTTTGCATCTCATGTTGAAGCTCTTCACGCAGATCTTCACGCAACCTCTCACGACTTCCAAATTGTTCCTCCAAACCTTAACCTTTTCTGGACAAAGTCCAATGCCCATTGTTCGCATACGCCCTCTTTTGTTTGGCCCCAAAACTTCTTCGAACACTGATTATCTATGCTCATCGACAGGTACTGCACAACCTTCAGGTGGCAGGAGATTCTCGGTCAATTTCTCCTGCAACACGATCCGTAACCGTTAACATATCAAAATTTTCCTATGCGCATGTGATTTAGACTTTTTATACATAAATAAACGTAAACAACTAACTGTTCGTACACACGCACATTGGTTTCAGCAGCCTCTAGACCATTAGAGTATGTTTGCATGTAGACTGCTGGACGATCAAAGTCTTCGCCCTGGTTCTTCAGCTGAAATAGCCAACCAATGCCGACCAGAGCTTGGAACCGTCATGTCAATCAATAAAAGATAACGTAATAATACAAATCAGTGTATGTCGAAAATACCACTTCTCGCACTTGCATTTGGCCTTTCCTTCCGCTTCTGTGAATGCTCTTTTGGTTGCTTCTATTGACCTTATTCTGTTGACTCCTAGCCTATAAGGACGAACATACAATCAGGAGTCATGAACACGAGCAGGATCGGACATAAATAATGGAGCAACAAAATCGAAAATCTCAATTTTATCATTTACTATTAATGCAGTAATAATAATAATAATAATAATAATAATAATAATAATAATAATAATAATAATAATAATAATAATAATAACAATAATAATAATAATAATAATAATAATAATAATAATAATAATAATAATAATAATAATAATAATAATAGGACAGAACCAATTGAACTACCTTGGCTTCCTCCGTCTTCCAATATTTTACCAATATCAACTATTGTATTGGTTTCACCTGTGGCGGTCATACGGCTAACAGTTCAGGCTCTTTAAATGGTTCAAAGTTATCCTTTTTAAGTGCGTGCTTCCAGTTCGACCATTTTCGGCCAAGATCTCGCATACAAACTTCTCTGTATTTCTCAATAACGGTAGCATTTTGCTGGAACAATTACCAAACACTTTGTAAGTATAATTTTTCAAATATAATAAGCAAACATAAGGGGTAAACTCTACCAACTTTATGTGTTCCCACATCTCGTATTGCTTTACTGCAAATTCAGGTTCAGGATACCGCCAATCTGTGTATATTAGGGGCAGCATTTCTCCCTTCCTTGCAAGATGCCCCAACTGACTTTAAAACACACTTCTCCATGGCCCTATTGGCAAATTATACTCTTTGAGCTGGAGGGGAATTTTAAAACCTGATCCCCAATCCTTGAATGGTCTAGAAGTTACTCTAGCTTTCCTTTTCCATTTTCCTCCAGAAGTTGATTGTCCTCCTAGTTGTCAATAGAAATGAAAAGTACATATATTTATGTGTAGTATAATTAATAACAGCATACAAATTTAGACGAACTTCGGAAGATGTTGTGACTGTACCTGAACTTGGAACGATCCTTGTACCATTTGGTTTATTAGTAGACCCTCGTAGTTGTTAAAAGGGAATGTCACGGCGCATCGTAATACTTAGAGTGGAATAATTTAAGCAACCATTTGTAAAAAGTTTACCTGAATCACCATCTTGTGGGGTTGAAGCACTTGGTGAAGGCGTCTCAGGGGTTGGTGCAGGGCGAGAGTCATGTGGTAAACTTGGTGAATGCAGTACAGATGAACCCGACTTCTCCACGCTTGTTGCTCCATTTGGTTGATTAGAAGACCCTCCTAGTCTTTCACAAATTATGACAAACATCACCATATAAATAGAAGGGAATAAATTCAGACAAATCAAAAATTACCAGTTTACCTGAATCGCCATCTTGTGGTGCTGATGCATTGTGTGGAGTCTTGTGGTGAACCTCAGGTGGTCATGGAGGGTAAGGATGAGGCGATGCATTGTCGGGGGTAGTGGAACCATCTGCTATGATATCATGCATAGCGCGAGCGCAAAACTGTTTAGGCTTCCTCACCACCATGGTATCCTAAAAATAAGAAGCTACTTAATTATTAACATAATACATCCAAAAAAATTCATGCGCATTCCATTTAATCATAGAGTGAAAACTAATGCACACTTACTGAAAATTAGTTTGCCAAGTGCCGAGATGGTCAGATAGAGAGACAAACATAAATCCACAATTGACAAGACACGAAAGATCATGTAACTTCACTAAACGGTCCTTATGTTTTATTGAAATCACACAAACAACTATAACCCATAAAAACGGATCCAAGGTCATACCAAATTCAAAGGTCAAACTAGTTAACCCGGTACATACCAAATTTCAAGGTCAAACTAATCATTATAGATATCATAGTCAAAATCGTCATCATCTTCATCAGTTTCATCACCACCATCGTCCTCGTCGTAGTTGTCATCATCCTCAAAACCCTCTTCGTTTCCGCCATCGTCAACGAGGATGTCATTTGGATTGTCGCGGATGTCTTCTGGAACGACTGTTGGTTCATAATATACTTCAACTACCTCCATATCTTCTCTAACACACTCATTGGCGTCTGGACCATATTCTTCTATCTGCTGGTCACAGTATGGCTCTGCTTGTGCACATGTTACCGACAAATCATAGTTGTCTCTAGGCACCATCTTCACAGCAACACTCCAATCTGTATCAATTGGATCCTTCACATACCAACATTGTTGAGCTTGCTATGCAAGGAAAAATGGTTCAGTTGACACAGTGTTTTCCTTATACAGCAAATGCTTAAAATTAACCATTGTGAATTTAAACTCGTCCTCTTTCATACCATAACGATTGTCCACCCACTCACACTTGAACAAAACAAAACTATTGGCATCAGTATATCGCAGCTCAATAATATCCTTCAAAGTACCGTAGTGTGTTACATCACCAGTAGCTCGTCTCCTATCCGCTCGACTAGCGTAGCTATCAGTTGACGCACTAACCCAAACCCCACTGTTTTGAGTATTCCTCCACAGTTCACGTCGTTTGGTGTGAAATTTGAAACCATTTATTACATATCCAGAATATCGAATTGCCCATTCCGAAGGTCCTTGTGAAAGATTTTAGACTTCTTCGGATACGTCATTCCCGCCTAAGCTTTGCACCTACATTTTCCAGAATCTTAATTTATAGCAAATATCATTGCAACTACTGAATTTTTTATTTCATTAACGTTACACGTTTAACTTACATGACCATTTAACCAGGTAGAGAACTTGTCATTGTGTAATTTAGACAGCTCCCATCCCGATAATCGAGGGTTTCCCCTTTTGATACACGATTTGTGTTCTCTGCAGTTTGGACAGGAAAATTATTTTGGTCTTCTACAAAATGATTTCGGAAACCCACATCAGTTAGACTTAGATGAAAGACTTACTCTCGGTAAGGGTCAATTGATTCTGAATTCGCCAACACGTATCTATGCGCTTGCTCCTGCATGATTGGATCAAGATGTACAGTCCTCCCTGCACCCAAACCACGACCTAATTTCACTGCGGTCATTGCGACTCGGACGTCTAAGTTTGGTCTCAACACTCGTCCAAATATATTGAACAAAACGTTAAGCATTCTTCAAGTAGGTATCCCTCTGCTATGGAAGCTTCGGGAAAGCTCCTATTGCGTACATATTTTTTTAGAGTGAGCGAATACCTGCATTACAATTGGCCCATGGTATATATATTATATAAACAGCACATTTAATTATCAATTTACGTCATGTTATAATTATTTACGTATACCTTTCAACATGGTACATCCACCGATATGTTACAGGGCCATCAATTGTCGCCTCGTGAGCTAAGTGGATAGGGAGATGTAACATGATATCCAGAAAGGATGGCGATTTTTTCGCAAGATGAAAGAGAGTCAGTGTTACTTTCTGCTGTAACTGAAGTAAATTAGCCGGATCAAGTGACTTTGAACACAATTGCCTGAAGAAAGAGCTCAACTCGATCAGTACTTGGACAACATTCTTCGGAAGTGTCCTTATCACGACAATGGGCAACAACTGCTGCATTAGAAAATGGCAATCGTGACTCTTTAAACCCATGAGTGTCCTGTCCTTCATGGATACACGTCGGGATATGTTTGACGAATAACCATCAGACACTTTAACATCTTTCAACACACTGCAAAATATGTCTCTGGCTTTTTCTCATGGTGAATGATGCAGGGGGTAACACAACTTTTCCACGACCCGACGTTTGTGGATGAAGTGACCCTCGTATACCCATTTCCTCCAGGTCAAGCTGACACGAACTCTTACGTGTATGCGCAAGTGCACGGTCAAGTAATATAGGGTTGGTATTTCAACCCCGAGTTATCGATCCCACGAGGACAAGCTTGAGATTATTTGATTAGTTATTAGCCTAGAATACAGTACAAGGAGGAAGAAATTGTGATTTAAACATTTTTCACCCTCAAAACAAGTGACTAGAGTGAAATAAACAAACTAAACTACTAATTTTGTTGTATTTTTATTTAATGAAACAGTATGGAGAAACTAGGCAATCTCTAGATCACCTAGGGCTGTAGAAAATTTCCGAATTAGTTATGTAACACGTTAATTCTATTCTAGTAAAATTGGGTAATGGTACTGACAATCTCCTATCGGTCTCATGTCGTTCTACGTCACGGTCTACTTGGTGTCCTGTCGGTCCACCTACATATACCGGTTCGTTCTAGTAGGCTAACGACAGTGCACGGAATGATGTCCTCTCAGACCACCACCACCACACGAACACCCCACTATCTCCTACCGAATCTACCCACTATGGCCAATCCTCTAAACTTCTCTTCTCAGTCTCAGTGATTAAGGATGGTTGTTCATATCTCATCACATTTAGGTATAAGTCGCTCTCACGCACTCGCTAGCTAATTAACAAGTCCAGTTAATTACTCCATTCTTGCCAAGGATTAAGCATAGCATATGAACAATAACGAGAACAAATATTAACATTAAGCAAGATTATGATATAGGAAGAACACCTAATTCCGATGAATATCAATTCTTACCGTAGTCGTGTCAATAGACTACGCTTATTAACAAGTTCATGAAATCAAACTTCATCCATTAGATCAAAATCCAAAAGCATGAAACAAGTCTAAAATCCGGAAAACACTGTCTACATAAACCATAGGCTCTCTAGAGAATCCTAGCAAAACGTCTAGCTACTACTTGAAATCGTAGCAAAACAAACAAGTTTCTCCATAAAATTGATGACAAGAGAAGAGAAAGAAATCAAACGAAGAAATCTCCGGATTGGGGATGATCCAGATCGATATCCTCAGCTCCCTTGTGTCTCTCTCTTCCTCCGTATGCGTGAATCCTCTCTCTTAGGTCTCATCTCACGTTTTTTACCAGATGGGCGAGTTTTTTAATGTACTTTGCTGAAATTGCATTTCAGACCCTCCAGTTTGTAATTCCTGGACAGAATTGTAAGCTGATCTTGCGCGGGCCATTACTCTCTCATCCGGACTCCGATTAAGCTCAGTGACCTATCGTTGGAAAGCTCTTTTAGTCTACTTTCATTTGGCACCGGTATCACTCTCAAATTCATTGTGTATTTAAATATATCTTCAGATTAGTTAAAACTGGTCATCCTAGCTCCTCCAATTCAGCTTCTCTTTACTCCACTTGTGCTCCGTTGTTTACAAAGTTCGCTCCATGCCTCCTATCAACCGATTAGCATACGTTCCTGCTAAGAAAACATGAACAAACATACCAAGCGATTATATTTGAAAAATAACAACTAAATATGCATAGAAACACTCGGACTAACAATAAAATGCATATGAAGCATCAAGTGAGAAAACACAACATATTCTCTATAATTAGGCTCAAATCTCTCATGATAATGTGGGAAATAACAATAATATATAACTCGTAAAAGGTGCTATCAAATTCCCCTACACTACCTTCTTGCTCGTCCCGAGCAATACTTGCTTCCGAGATTCACATATATCTTTACTTTGCCTTAGACACAATGACTCAAACACTGGACCATGCAATCTACATGACTATAAACAATGCAACTCGATTATAAACAATACAAGAAAGTAAATAACATATTATTTTTCTTTTTTAGTTAGAGATTGGGCAATCTCAAAAAGCAAACTGGCATGTCATAAGGCTCTCACATCCACCTAGAAGATTACATAACTTTGGTGATCGGTAGAACTTGCGGCCAGTTTCGTCAGACAGAACAGGCACGAACAAAAAATAAGTTGCTTCCGCACACTCATCAAATGTATCCCTAACACTTACCATCCGAGCTATGTATCCACGGGTTTCAATTGTTGACGACTTAGGACAGGTAGGATAGGATATTTAGAAGCGTTGTCCTAGACGTCATAATATAACTCGCAAAAACCCATTCTCACACTCCCTCACCAAAATCAAAGGAACCCCACCGAATCTCACTACTCCGGCCCTCAATCTCGGTGCAACGCCGTTCTCGCGGCCACAAATGTGAAGAAGTGATCAAAAATCATAACTCATCTCCTCGGTCTTCATGAAGTTTAATTTCTGGCTCCCTTTCCATTTCACTTTCAATTTCTATTTTTCTTTCTTTCAATTTCAATTCCATACAAATAAACACATGGAGCCACCAATGATGATAACAATATCCAAGGAGATCCAATATCAAATTAGATAACGTGGGGGGTGGAATGTGTCTAATCAATGATGTAACCAAAATAGATGTCGACATCCCCACACTCGATGTAAACCATATCAAAAACCCGGTAGTCAATGTGTAAACGTGCTTTTCCAACCGATCCTCCTCATCACCTAAGATGTAGAAAATATAAATGAAGCACAAGCACGTCCTCCTATAAGATCACCAAACCCCACCCCATATTGCGCGGAAATAATGTCACGCACTACGGCACTCCACCTATGATCGTGGTGTATGGACACGACTCACCGCCACACCGAAGTGTGCTGCCGTCTCTAACTCTCCCTCACATCCCCTCAAAAGATGACATGTGAGAAAATCAACTCAAGATGTATCAAATCAGCTCTCCCTCAACAAACCTCCCTAACTTGACTCCCTCTATCATGACGCATTGGAAGGGACCATTCTAACTAGTGATGAAAGTCACAAGGAATGGCTTCCTAGGCTAGAGGCTGTGAATAAAAGGGGTAAATGGATCAAATTAGGGTAAGTAGTTGACATACGAGATGGAGACGGGACGTGAGGTACCCATAAAAATCACTCGCATAGCTGTTCCGTTGCAACTACGAGTAGGGTTGACGACTACCTAAGTGACGGTGGTGTAGCACTAGTAGGATAACTAGTCTGAGAGACAGCTACTCACAATTCTCGTGTGCATTGGCCCTATAGCCTTCCTACTCCAGTTTCTCACGTTTACCTCACCTCATATCTTCCTACTCCGAAGGAATTTCTATCATTGATCCCTCTTTACATTCACTCTCTTCAATTGCCCTTTCTAAAAAAAATCAATTTCTAGGGTTTTTCTTGTTTTATTTTTTTGAGTTTTTTAGTTTTTTAGACACTATATGTAACTGGCCAACTCGATTAACCAACAAAACAGGGTACGAGGACTCAATAAATAAAAGTGCAACAAATATATACAATGCAATAATTAAACGTGGACATGAAATCTTAACTCTGACACCTACGTGCAAACTGACTCACTAATCTATATGTAACAAGGCTATGCAAGTTAAGGCAAGCAAATATATATTAAACCCCCCCCCCCCCCCCACATATACACACTTGAGATAATCATTGTCCTCAATGAATTTAGAGTGTACCCCCAAAGGACATGATCTCAAAGTGTAAGGATTAGATGACAAAATTACAAGTGTTGCAGGGCACTTCGCATAGAGTGACTAGACAAGAATTCTAAAGAGAGAGAAAGAAATTATACCTACGGTCCCGGAGTACCGTTCTTACGGGACCGATTTTGCAAAAATTGGTCGAGAATGGATCGGTTGGTCGACCAATTTTTCGAAAACTCGAGCATGTTGAAGCAAGACTACCTCCTTGTTGTGCTCCTCGGTGTCCCCGTCGCAAGTCCCTCTTGGAGCTTTGGTTGAATCCCTCTCCAAAGAGATGAATTGGACAATTTAAGTTCTTGAAGTTCTTCCTCTTTGAATTCCCCCACACTCAAACCTCTCACTATCTCTCAAAAACTCAAGAGTTAATCTTGTAGTTGGGTTTGCAAGGGGCAAAACCCCACAAAAATTTCGCGATTTGGATGAGTTTTGAGTTTGGTTGTGTGGGTATTCTTGAGGTTTGAGAGGAAGAGGATGAAGAAAAGGAGTGTTTGATCCGAATTGGGGTGGGGAGGATCAAAAATCCGGTTTTTGGCTCATAAACACCCCCCAAAGTGTCAAAACTACCCCCAAAAAGTGAGCAGGCCGACCCATTTCGGCCCGAAATGGTTATCGAAATCAATAGATTTACGCCTCCATTTCGGCCCGAAATGGATGCCGAATTCCCTGGCGATTTTCAAAGCAGATTCCCCTTTTCAATTCGGCCCGAAGTAGGCCTACTTCGGCCTCCATTTCGGCCCGAAATGGAGGCCGAAATCACTGGAACTCTCCAACTTGTTTTTGCTCTAACTTCTTCATCCGGCATCCGTTTTGCGTGATTCTTGCGCCGATGAACTCCACGTTCAACGAGGAATCCATTTTTGTCTAGAAAGATCCAAAATCTGGGGGATTTCCCATTTCTTCTCAATTTTTTCTCTCGTGTGCATGAATCTTGCTTCTAAAGTTCTTGAACACTAATCTCTACTCCAGATTTCGATGCGTGCAACCCCGGTATAACAACTTTCCGCCATGATCCTCACGAATAATAAGCTACTCCTCAACCCCGATTAGGCTCTCTATCATGCCAAAATTTGCCGATTGGCTAGTTGTTCCTCGTTTTGCGTGCAAAATCGCGCACACGCATCAAGAAGGAGAATCCGGAGGGCCCTTTGAGCTCTCTGAACAACTGCTAGAGAGAGAAGTACCCCTCAGGTGACATCCTAGATAAGGGATTTGAGGCGAGACTTTCACCCAAACTAGATAGACCCAAGTTCTAACTACGTATTAATAAAGACGCGTACAGAACCATATCATAAATGAAGACAGCGGATCACTCACCGGTTTTCGAATCCAAGATCAGCAAACGAGACCTTCCGAGATGAGATGCGAAGCTTACTAAAACATATTCAATGGCCGTAGTAGCGAGGGCAAGCCCCTGATACAATCCCTTCAACCGAGACTCGAGGGTGCGAAAGATGAAGCGGTGCTACAATTACAAGAGAGTGAGGCGTGCTCTGGCCGATTTGTTTGGTTATTTTGTAACCTAGCGCCCAATCTCCTGCTTAGTAGTATCCCTCGACCAGTACTTCATCGAGGAAGAGTAAAAATAGAAACATCTTATACTGTAGTAAAGATTCATCTCCTCGGTCTTCATGAAGTTTAATTTATGGCTCCCTTTCCATTTCACTTTCAATTTCTATTTTTCGTTCTTTCAATTTCAATTCCATACAAATAAGCACATGGAGCCACCAATGATGATAACAATATCCAAGGAGATCCAATATCAAAATAGATAACGTGGGGGTGGAATGTGTCAAATCAATGATGTAATCAAAAATAGATGTCGACACCCCCACACTCGATGTAAACTATATCAAAAACCCGGTAGTCAATGTGTAAACGTGCTTTTCCAACCGATCCTCCTCATCACCTAAGATGTAGAAAATATAAATGAAGCACAACCACGCCCTCCTATAAGATCAACCAACTCCACCCCATATTGCGCGGAAAGAATGTCACGCACTACGGCACTCCACCTGGTGATTGTGGTGTATGGACACGACTCACCGCCACAACGAAGTGTGTTGCCGTCTCTTACTCACCCTCACATCCCCTCAAAATATGATTTTTGAGAAAATCCACTCAATATGCATCAAATCAGCTCTCCCTCAACGAACCTCCCTATCTCGACTCCTCTATCATGACACATCGAAAGGGACCATTCTAACTAGTGATGAAAGTCACAAGGAATGGCTTCCTAGGCTAGAGGCTGTGAATAAAAGGGGTAAATGGATCAAATTAGGGTAACTAGTTGACCTAGGAGATGGAGACGGGACGTGAGGTCCCCATAAAAATTACAAGCACAGCTGTTCCGTTGCCACTACGAGGAGGGTTGACGACTACCTAAGTGACGGTGGTGTAGCACTAGTAGGATAACTAGTCTGAGAGACACCTACTCACAATTCTCGTGTGCATTGGCCCTATAGCCTTCCTACTATAGATTCTCGCATCTACCTCACCTCAGATCTTCCTACTCCTAAGGAACTTCTATGATTGAGCCCTCTCCAAATTCACTCTCTTCAATTTTTAGGGTTTTTCTTGATTTTTTTTAGTTTTTTATAGACACTATATGTAACTGGAAAACTCGATTAACCAAAAAAAACAAGGTAGGTGGACTCAATAAATAAAAGTGCAACAAATATATACAATGCAATAATTCAATGTGGACATGCAATCTTAACTCTGGAACCTAGGTGCAAACTGACTCACTAATCTATATATAACAAGGCTATGCAAGTTAAGGCAAGCAAAGATATATGCAACCCCCCCCACACTTGAGATAATCATTGTCCTCAATGAATTTAGAGTGTACCCCCAAAGTACATGATCTCAAAGTGTAAGGATTAGATGAAAAAATTACAAGTGTTGTAGGGCACTTCGCATAGAGTGACTAGACAAGAATTCTAAAGCGAGAGAAAGAAATTGTACCT
Organism: Linanthus parryae; assembly: GCA_023055425.1. Taxonomy (NCBI): domain Eukaryota; kingdom Viridiplantae; phylum Streptophyta; class Magnoliopsida; order Ericales; family Polemoniaceae; genus Linanthus; species Linanthus parryae. The sequence goes on from JALGPY010000007.1 coordinate 43,153,431, forward strand.
ACGGTCCCGGAGTATCGTAATTACGGGACCGATTTCGCAAAAATTGGTCGAGAATGGACCGGTTGGTCGACCAATTTTTCGAAAACTCGAGCAAGTTGAAGCAAGACTACCTCCTTGTTGTGCTCCTCGGTGTCCCCGTCGCAAGTCCCTCTTGGAGCTTTGGTCGAATCCTACTCCAAAGCGATGAATTGGAAAATTTAAGTTCTTGGAGTTCTTCCTCTTTGAATTCCCCCACACTCAAACCGCTCTCTATCTCTCAAAAGCTCAAGAGTTAATCTTGTAGTTGGGTTTGCAAGGAGCAAAACCACACAAAAATTTCGCGATTTGGATGAGTTTTGAGTTTGGGTGTGTGGGTAGTCTTGAGGTTTGAGAGGAAAGGATTAAGAAAAGGAGTGTTTGGTCCGAATTGGGTGTGGGGAGGATCAAAAATCCGATTTTTGGCTCATAAAAACCCCCAAAAAGTGTCAATACTACCACCAAAAAGTGAGCAGCCCGACCCATTTCGGCCGGAAATGGATGCCAAAATGCCTCGCAATTTTAAAAGCATATTCCCCTTTTCAAGTCGGCCCGAAATAGGCCTTCATCGGCCTCCATTTAGGCCCGAAATGGTGGCCGAAATCACTGGAACGCTCCAACTTGTTTTTGCTCTAACTTCTTCATCCGGCATCCGTTTTGCGTGATTCTTGCGCTGATGAACTCCACGTTCAACGAGGAATCCATTTTTGTTTAGAAAGTTCCCAAATCCAGGGGATTTCCCGTTTCTTCTCAATTTTGCTCTCGTGTGAATGAATCTTGCTCCTAAAGATCTTGAACACTAATATCTACTCCAGATTCTGATGCGTGCAACCCCGGTATAAAAACTTTCCGCCATGATCCTCACGAATAATAAGCTACTTATCAAACCCCGAGTAGCCTCTCTATCATGCCAAAGTTCTTCCGATTGGCTAGGTGTTCCTCGTTTTGCGTGCAAAATCGCGCACACGCATCAAGAAGCGGAATCCGGAGGGCCCTTCGGGCTCTCTGAACAACTGCTAGAGAGAGAAGTACCCCTGAGGTGACATCCTAGATAAGGGATTTGAAGCGAGCCTTTCACCCAAACTAGATAGACCCAAGTTCTAACTACGTATTAATAAAGACGCGTACAGAACCATATCATAAATGAAGGCAGCGGCTCACTCACCGGTTTTCGGATCCAAGATCAGCAAATGAGGCCTTCCGAGATTTGATGTGAAGCTTACTAAAACATATTCAATGGTCGTAGTAGCGAGGGCAAGCCCTTGATACAATCCCTTCGACCGAGACTCGAGGGTGCGAAAGATGAAGCGGTGCTACTTATTAGCAGAGAATGGGGCGTGCTCTGGCCGTTTTGTTTGGTTATTTTTAAACCTAGCGCAAATCTCCTGCTTAGGAGTATCCCTCGACCAGTACTTCATCAAGGAAGAGTAGAAATAGAAGAAATCTTATACTGTAGTAAGGATTCATCTCCTCGGTCTTCATGAAGTTTAATTTCTGGATCCCTTTCCATTTCACATTCAATTTATGTTTTTCTTTCTTTCAATTTAAATTTCATACAAATGAGCACATGGAGCCACCAATGATGATGATAACAATATCCAAGGAAATCCAATATCAAAATAGATAACTTCGGGGTGAAATGTGTCAAATCAATGATGTAATCAAAAAAAGATGTCGACACCCCACACTCGATGTAAACCATATCATAAACCTGATAGTCAATGTATACACGTGCTTTTCCAACCGATCCTCCTCATCACCTATGATGTAGAAAATATAAATGAAGCACATGCACGTCCTCGTATAAGATCAACCAACCCCACCCCATATTGCGCGGAAAGAATGTCATGCACTACGGCACTCCACCTGTGATCGTGGTTTATAAACACGACTCACCGCCACACCGAAGTGTGTTGCAGTCTCTAACTCACCCTGACATCCCCTCAAAAGATGACATGTGAGAAAATCCACTCAAGATGTCTCAAATCAGCTCTCCCTCAACGAACCTCCCTAACTCGACTCCCTCTACCATGACGCATAGGAAGGGACCCTTCTAACTAGTGATGAAAGTCACAAGGAATGGCTTCCTAGGCTAGAGGCTGTGAATAAAAGGGGTAAATGGATCAAATTAGGGTAACTAGTTGACTTAGGAGAGGGAGACGGGACGTGAGGTCCCCATAAAAATCACTCGCACAGCTGTTTCCTTGCCACTACGAGGAGGGTTGACGACTACCTAAGTGACGGTGGTGTAGCACTAGTAGGATAACTAGTCTGAGAGACAGCTACTTACAATTCTCGTGTGCATTGGCCCTATAGCCTTCCTACTCCAGATTCTTGCGTTTACCTCACCTCATATCTTCCTACTCCTAAGGAATTTCTATCATTGAGCCATCTCCACATTCACTCTCTTCAATTGCCCTTTCTCAAAAAAATCAATTTTTAGGGTTTTTCATGTTTTTACTTTTTTTAAGTTTTTTAGTTTTTTTAGACACTATATGTAACTGGCCAACTCGATTAAACAAAACAGGGTAGGTGGACTCAATAAATAAAAGTGCAATAAATATATACAATGCAATAATTAAACGTGGACATGCAATCTTAACTCTGACACCTAAGTTCAAACTGACTCACTAATCTATATGTAACAAGGCTATGCAAGTTAAGGCAAGCAAAGATATATGCAAACCCCCCCCCCCCCCCCACACTTGAGATAATCATTGTCCTCAATGAATTTAGAGTGTACCCCCCAAAGGACATGATCTCAAAGTGTAAGTATTAGATGAAAAAATTACAAGTGTTGCAGGACACTTCGCATTGAGTGAATAGACAAGAATTCTAAAGCGAGAGAAAGAAATTGTACCTATGGTCGTGGAGTACCATTCTTACGGGACCGATTTCGCAAAAATTGGTCGAGAATGGACTGGTTGGTCGACCAATTTTTCGAAAACTCGAGCAAGTTAAAAAAGACTACCTCCTTGTTGTACTCCTCGGTGTCCCCGTCGCAAGTCCCTCTTGGAGCTTTGGCCGAATCCCCCCCCCCCCCAAAGTGATGAATTGGACAATTTAAGTTCTTGGAGTTCTTCCTCTTTAAATTCCCCCACACTCAAACCGCTCACTATCTCTCAAAAACTCAAGAGTTAATCTTGTAGTTGGGTTTGCAAGGAGCAAAACCCCACAAAAATTTCGCGATTTGGATGAGTTTCGAGTTTGGGTTTTCTTGAGGTTTGATAGGAAGAGGATGAAGAAAAGGAGTGTTTGATCCGAATTGGGGGTGGGGAGGATCAAAAATCCGGTTTTTGGCTCATAAATACCCCCCAAAGTGTCAAAACTACCCCCAAAAAGTGAGCAGCCCGACCCATTTTGCCCCAAAATGGTTGCCGAAATCAATTGATTTCGGCCTCCATTTCGGCCCGAAGAGGATCTCGAAATGCCTAGCGATTTTCAAAGCAGATTCCCCTTGTTTTTGCTCTAACTTCTTCATCCGGCATCCGTATTGCGTGATTCTTGCACCGATGAACTCCATATTGAACGAGGAATCCATTTTTGCCTAGAAAATTCCCAAATTTTGGGGATTTCCCGTTTCTTCTCAATTTTGCTCTCGTGTCCATGAATCTTGCTCCTAAGCTCTTGAACACTAATCTCTACTCCAGATTCCGATGCGTGCAACCCCGGTATAATAACTTTCCGCCATGATCCTCACGAATAATAAGCTACTCCTCAACCCCGAGTAGCCTCTCTATCATGCCAAAATTCTTCCGATTGGCTAGTTGTTCCTCATTTTGCGTGCAAAATCACGCACACGTATCAAGAAGGGGAATCCGGAGGGTCCTTCATTACCTGTTTCATGCACACTCATAGGAAATATTAAAACCACTCTCTCTCACCCCTCACAATAAAGTATGGAGAACTATATACAAAAATAAATACAAATATCCTACTCTACATTGGGTTGCGTCCAAAGTAGTGCTTGTGATTTAAGGTCGACGATCCGACCCGGTTACCTCAACCGTCAAGGATAGTGAAGGATGCTTAACTCTCATCTTCTTCTTCTTCCACCATCTTTTATCGATAAGCCTTCTTCTCACGAAGTGCACCCATGTGCAAAGAAGATGGTGAACAGTTGTAGAAGCCGACTCTTTTTATCTTGCACTTTAGCCTCTTGATCAACTTCCACAAAGTTCCACTGGGCTCAAATGAATCTATGGCCATGAAATCATCCGAGTAGTACTCCTTCGGTGCTAAATGATCTTCTTTCAACGTATGCATTTCACTCACACCCCCACATTTGACGATCTCCAACTCCTTAACTATGGCATATAGATTGTCAATAGGATAGCCAATAGAACAAGAAATTGGAAGTTTCCCATCACGTTCTTCCCCTAAAGAATCTCCATATACAAGTCTTTTCAACTCATTGCGGACTTGATTTATATGAGATATGGAAAAGTCTTCAAGAATATGAGTAGGGGCTTTTACCTCAACTGTAATGGACACTATTTCTTCTCCAGCTTCATCATCAGCACACCACAAGCTCCCAATGTTGGTTTCATCCCAATCATGCAAAGGCTGTGAGATAATTGAAGGTCGCCTTGCAGAGAGCATCTCCTCCTCAATTGTTGGACACACAAGTCCACCCCAGTCTGAATCAGAGTCTGAGTCCTCATAAATAGCAGAGTCCACCAATGGTTCATGGACACTGCATTCTTCACTTGGCTCATGTATCTCTTCTTCCACGACTACACCTTGGGATGCGGATTCTCGTTCTCACTCCATCCTATCTATTAGTTTCCTTTGCATCTCTTGGACAGCTGTTAGCCAATGAGGTTCATCCAAACTATCTTGTGATGGTGACCATAGAGGCTCGATTAGGGGCTCAATGGCATGTGGCAGAGGCTCCTCTTGTGGCTTATCTGTAATAAGGGACATCCTTGTGATGCACGCTTGGATCTCCCCCATAATGTTGTGCAAGCCTTCCATGCTCACTGATGAGTCCTCTTGGTGGTGTTGAAGCTGTGGTGGATCGAATCTGCATGCGTCTTCATACTTGTGATCCTTCTTGCATTTGTAGCACCAAATCATTGAGCATGTGTCATCATTGTGCCAAACTCTGCATTTAGCACAGTAGAAGGGGTAATCAGATATCCCCTCATAATCCTCGTCGCTCCACATGCTCATTATGTCTCCTGCTTCCTATGTCCTTGCGAAAACAAACTCACAAGATACCCGAGAAGCACAGAGATAGAAACAAAATAAAACAAAACTAAAAGAAAAGTACTCTAACGAATGCCTAACTAAATAATCTACCGCTGTCCCCGGAAACGGCGCCAAAAACTTGACACGAATTCTTACGTGTATGCGCAAGTGTACGGTCAAGTAATATAGGGGGTGGTATTTCAACCCCGAGTTATCGATCGCACGAGGACAATCTTGAGATTATTTGATTAGTTATTAGCCTATAATACAGTACAAGGAGGAAGAAATTGCGATTTAAACATTTTTCACCCTCAAACAAGTGACTAGACTGAAATAAACAAACTAAACTACTATTTTATTGTATTTTTATTTAATGAAAATGGTATGGAGAAACTAGGCAATCTCTAGATCACCTAGGGCTGTAGACAATTTCCGGATTAGCTATGTAACACGTTAATTCTATTCTAATAAAACTAGGTGATTGTATTGACAATCTCCTATCGGTCTCATGTCGTTCTACGTCACGATCTACTTGGTGTCCTGTCGGTCCACCTACATCTACCGGTCCGTTCTAGTAGGCTAACGACAGTGTACGGAATGATGTCCTCTCAGACCACCACCACACGAACACCTCACTATGTCCTACCGAATCTACCCACTAAGGCCAATCCCACACACATATCTTCTCAGTCTCAGTGATTAAGGATTGTTGTTCATATCTCATCACAGCTAGGTCTAAGTCGCTCTCACGCACTCGTTAGCTAATTAACAAGTCCGGTTAATTACTCCATTCTTTCCAAGGATTAAGCATAGCATATGAACAATAACTAGAATAAATTTTAACATTAAGCAAGATTACAATATAGGAAGAGCACCTAATTTCGATGAATATCAATTCCTAACATAGTCGTGTCAATAGACTACACTCATTTACAAGTTCATGAAATCAAACTTCATCCAATAGATCAAAATCCAAAAGCATGAGACAAGTCTAAAATCCGGAAAACATTGTCAACATAAACCCTTGGCTCTCTAGAGAAGCCTAGTAAAACGTCTAGCTACTACTTGAAATTGTAGCAAAACAAACAAGTCTCTCCATAAAATTGATGAAAAGAGAAGAAAAAGAAATCAAACGGTGAAATCTCCGGATTGAGGATGATCCCAATCGATCTCCTCAGGTCCCTCGTGTCTCTCTCTTCCTCCGTATGCGTGAATCCTCTCTCCTAGGTCTCTTCTCACGTTTTTTACCAGCTCGGCGAGTTTTTTGATATACTTTTCTGAAATTGCATTTCAGCCCCTCCAGTTTGTAATTCCCGGACAGAATTGTAAGCTGATCTTGCGCGGGCCATTATTCTCGTATCCTGACTCTGATTAAGCTCCGTGACCTATCTTTGGAAATCTCTTTTGAGTATAATTTCATTTGGCACCGTTCTCACTCTCAAATTCATTCCAGATGTCAAGATATCTTCAGATCAGTGAAAACTGGTCATCCTAGCTCCTCCAATTCAGCTTCTCTTTACTCCACTTGTGCTCCCGTTGTTTCCGAAGTTCGCTCCATGCCTCCTATCGAAAGATTAGCATCCGTTCCGGCCAAGACAACATGAAAAAACATACCAAGCGATTATATTTAACAAATAATAACTAAATATGCATAGAAACCCTCGGACTAACAATAAAAGGCATATGAAGCATCAAGTGAGAAAACACAACATATTCTCTACAATTAATCTCAAATATCTCATGATAATGTCGGAAATAAAAATAATATATAGCTCCTAAAAGGTGCTACACAAGCCGAGAATTCAAATTGTCTTTACTTTTTTCCCCTACATCGAGTATGGTGCTGAGAACACTATCACACACATTTTTCTCTATATGCACGACGTCGAGATTATGGCGTATTAAATTGTACTTACAATAAGGCTATTCGAATAAAATACTCCGCTTTTTCCAATTATATACGGAAACACCAACTTCAGCCTCAACAGCGTCCCTCCCTCTCCTTCGGTTAATCACATATTCTACATCTACCCATCGCTCTCCATATTTTTTCTCGATATGCGATACCTTTCTGAAAACTTCTTATCTAGATAGCAGCGGTGGGGCCTCTCCGTCTTCTTCTGTCCCATCAAAACTTTTATCTTTACAGAACCCGTGTCTAGTAGGGAAGAAACGACGATTACCCCCATACACGTGCTTTCTACCGTGTTTTAACCATCGATACTGAGTGTTTATATTGCAAGGAGGACATGCTAATTCTCCTCTAGCACTCCATCCAGACAAATTCGTGTATGCTGGAAAGTCGCTTACAGTCCACAGAAGACACGCACGTAATGTGAACATTTCACCAGTTGCAGCATCAAATGTCGGTACACCTTGATGCCATGAATTATTAAAATCATCTATTAACGGTTGCATGTAAACGTCTATATTATTTCCAAGAACCTTCGGTCCATCAATAAGGATCGACGAAATTATATTAGCTTGCCCCGAACATATCCACGGCTCAGTTAAATTGCGTCAACAAGACTGGCCGTGTATTGTGAGCAATGGTCATCGTCCTAAATGGATTGAATCCTTCAACTTCTTTGCTTCATAGTATGAATTGGCTAACTTATCCTCTTAGGGAGAGCCTCTTTGAATAGTTGAATCAAATCATCGAAGCATACATCTGGCATGTTATGAAAGACTTCAATGTGAAGCATTCTAACTATGAACGACAATTGGGTAAACTTCTTACATCCTGGATACATCTGACTCTCATATTTTTACAGTATTTTAAGGATTTTCATAGTTTCTTCGTCAACCGATGTCTCATTAGAACTCATAAAATCTTGATCGGGCTGAGCTTCTAATGCTTCACGTACCATACCAATCATGTCATCTCCCCCAACTGTTTCTTCAGTACCCAACTCAGATTCAACTAGTTCAGATGGTTCTCCATGATAAATCCATTGCAAATAATTAGGCCAAAATCCATTACATATTATATTACCTCTAACTACACTTCTGGTCTCGTAAAAACAGGTTAAGACATTTTTTACAAGGGCAACATATTTGTGACCCATCATCCATGCCCATGTACGCAAATTCTAAGAGCTTGTCACAACCATCAACAAAAGTCGGATCATACCTTGGGGTAATATTTATCCAACTCTTATCCATCGTGAATTAAACTAAAATCAGGTGTGAAGACAAATTCATACATTAGTTCTACAAGCACATATTATAAGCATTACTAAAATGAACTTAATTAATCACATATATATGTTAACTATTATTAAAATGAACTTCAACACAAAACTTGAGAACAGACACGAATAAGCCCACCCACGGCAAAATGTATTCCTAACAGACCAAATTAACTAGAGTTACAGTGTGTTTGTGATACCCAAACTTTGTATGAACAATTTAGCATATTATCTAGTATTATCCAAACATACCAACGCAATATGAAATCATTCAACTAGAAGGTTTCATACGGAATTCAACCAGAAGAAATTGAACAAACTTAACAATCAAATCAAATTGGCAAAGACGACATGCAACCTAATATATTAACCCTAGAGAAGAACAACAAAAAGAATAAGAGAAGACGAACTCATACGGCGCGAAACGTCGCGAAGACAAGATAGCACCAGGGACACTTCACCTGAACCACCAAAGTCGCCTCAACCACCAAAACGCCTTCGAACCCTCGTCAAACCCTCTGGCTAGATCTAATTCCTTCTGGCTAGGTCTATTTCCTTCTCTGTGCGGGGTAAGCAAATTTTCGCCCCAAAATTTGGCGGACAAATAAAACAAATTGGGCATAGGGTGACACGCGTAAAAAGAACATATACGGCGATATTTCTCATCGTATATGCCAATAACTGACAGCGTAATAAGACTCTCGCCGTTAATCCTAAATATTAATTACCGAGTTAAAAAATGACGTCGTTAGTAACTTATTATCGCTGTTTTTAATACCAGTATAAACGGCGATTAAAAAACTAGTTTTTTTTGTTAAGAATCTTGCCGTTAGATCAAAACTAAATGCGGGGCCACTAATTTGTTGTCGTATAAGATTATTTAAAGCGAGATTAGAATTATCGCCGTTTGTGATACAATAAACGGTGAAAATTACCCTTGCCGCTCGAAGTCTAGTATCTTTTTGCCATTTATGTGTTCATTTCTAGTAGTGAGTGGGAGTGATGACGAACGACGGAAGATTCAAGATTGAGAAATTCGACGGGACGAATTTCAGCCTATGGGAGATGCATATAGAAGACTATTTGTATCAGAAGGACTTGTACTTGCCGTTGGACGGAGTGTAGAAGAAACCAAGCGAAATTAAAGACGAACTGGGGAAGATTTTGGACAGAAAAGCTCTAGGACTTGTGAGATTGAGTCTCGCATCATCGGTTATGTTCAATGTGTCGAAAGAAACGACGACGAATAGTTTTTTGGATGCTCTCTCACAGATGTATGAGAAACCTTCAGCAGCGAACAAGGTGTTTCTCATGCAGAAGCTCTTCGACATGAGGATGGCCGAGAGTGGTAATGTTTCCCAGTACCTGAACGAGTTGAACATCATCATAAGCTAGTTGGAATCTGTCGGATTACATGTTTTGATGATGATGAAGGCGCTATTGGTTTAGTCCGGGTTACCCAAGAGTTGGGGCGGCGTAGTGACTGCTTTGAGAAATTCTGCTGGAAAAGATAAGCTATGGTACGACAACGTGGTGAGCACGGTACTCGGTGAAGAGATGCACAGGAAGAGCAGTGGATCTGACAAATCCTATGATGGTGCGCCATATGTCGAGCAGAGAGGGAGATCAACAGACAGGAAGAATGGAAACAAGGGTCGAGGTCGATCTAAGTCAAAGTCAAGGTGGAAAAAGAAGGACATTAAGGACATCGAGTGCTACAACTGTGGTGAAAGCGGACATTTTGCAAGGGCGTGCAATAATCCGAGCAAGAAGAAGCCAGAGAACCACAAAGGTAACGATTTTATTAACATTTTTGAAAGTGATCGAGAAACATTAATATTGTCTGTATCCTCAAAGGAGGATGTGTGGGTGGTCGATTCTGGTGCTTCGTTCCATGCGACAGATAGAATGGATATTCTTCATAATTATGTGCAGGGTGACTTCGGGAAGGTGTATCTCGGAGACGATGAGGCATGTAAGATTGTTGGGAAGGGAGAAATTCAACTGAACGTGGATGATGGAACAGCTTTGCAGTTGACTGATGTCAGACATGTCCCGATGTTGAAGAGGAATCTCATTTCAGTAGGCCAGCTTGCAGCATCATGTTGCAAAACTACTTTTGGAGTTAATTCCTGGAAAGTAATAAGAGGATATATGGCGATCCCTCAAGGTAAGAAGGAGGGTACGTTGTATGTGACTTCAGGAACGGACAGTAACATAGCTATCGTGTCTTCTGATATTGGTGCAAGTACCTGGCACCACAGGCTAGGACACATGAGTGAGAAGGGCATGCGGATAATGCTCAAAAAAGGCAAGCTAAAAGGTCTGAAGGAACTTGATTTGGAGTTTTGCAAGGATTGTGTCTACAATAAGCAAAAGATAGTCAGCTTCACCAAATTTAGCCGAGGTAGAAAGCTCAGCAGGTTGGAGTTAGATGTATGGGGTCCAGCAAAGGTAGCTTCTAATGGAGGTGCGTCTTACTTTGTTACTTTTATTGATGATGCCATTAGAAAACTATGGGTTTACTTCTTAAAGAACAAATCAGATGTGTTTGATGTGTTAAAGAAGTGGAAGGCTACTGTTGAGAATGGGACAGGTTAGACGCTTAAGTGTTTGAGATCTGACAATGGTGGCGAGTACTACAACAATGAGTTTGAGGAGTTCTGCGCTGAGAATGGCATCAAGAGACAAAATACAATTACAAACAAGCTTAGACAGAAGGGAGTTGCAGAGCGCATGAATAGAACACTCACAGAGCATGCAAGGTGCATGAGGATACACACTGGGTTGCCAAAGTCATTTTGGGCTGAGGCAGTGAACACAGCTGCATACTTAATCAACAGAGAGTCCATCGACAACACTAGATTTTGAATTGCCTGTGGAAGCTTGGATAGGAAAACAAGTATGTTTGTCGCATTTGAGAACATTTGGATATACCGCTTATGTTCATGTTGATGCAGAACAGAGGTTCAAGTTAGATCCTAAATTAAAGAAGTGCGTGTTTATCGGATATGACATTAACAGTTTTGCTATCGATTTTGGGATTTTGATAAGCACAAAGTTGTTAGAAGTATGGATGTGGTATTTAACGAGTTAGTTATTTACAAGGATTGGAAACAGGGACATGTTTCAGAAGAGAAGGAAACAGTAGAGCTTGATATTGGAGACGTCCAACCACAAGTTGAAGCCCCTGCTCCTGTACAAAGTTCAGAAGTTGAAGCGGTTGCTCCAACACGAAGAGTTTCAGAAAATTCGACTAAAGTTCAGACTCTAGCTCGTTATTTATCATCATTGTCGTATCTTTTGCTCACAGATAGTGGTGAACCCGAGAGCTTCGAGGAAGCAGTTAAGAGTGAAGTTAAAATTAAGTGGGGGCATGCAATGAATGATGAGATGCGGTCTCTCTACTCCAAAAAGACATGGGATCTTGTGGAGTTGCCCCGAGGGAAGAAGGCTTTGCACAACAAGTGGGTTTACAGACTTAAGGAGGAGCATGATGGATCAAAAAGGTACAAGGCCTGACTGGTGGTGAAAGGATTTCAGCAGAAAGCAGGCGTAGACTTCACTAAAATCTTCTCTCCAGTTGTGAAGATTTCCACCATCCGCATGGTACTTAGCATTATGGGAGTTGAAGATTTTCACCTTGAGCATATAGATGTCAAGAAAACCTTTCTACATGGGGATTTAGAAGAAGACATCTATATGGTACAACCACAAGGGTACAAAGAAGCAGGTAAAGAGAATATGGTGTGCAAACTAAGGAAGAGTTTGTATGGCTTGAAGCAGGCACTGAGGCAGTGGTACAAGAATTGATAACTTCATGTCTAGGCAAGGATACATGAAGTATCACGAGGATCATCGTTGCTACTTCAAGAGGTTCAATAATTCTTACATTACTCTCTTGTTATATGTGGATGATATGCCTTTTGCAGGATCAAGCATGGGGGAAATTCAAAATCTAAAAGTGGGATTGTCTAAGGAGTTCTTAATGAAGGATTTGGGATCTGCGAAGCAAATCCTAGGCATGAGAATCAACAGGGATAGAATTGGCAAGAAGCTAGTTTTGTCACAAGCTGATTATGTTCAGAAAGTCTTGAAGAGGTTTAACATGCATGATGCTAAACCAGTGAGTACTCCGTTGGCGAGTCACTTCAAACTTTTGAAAGACCAGAGTCCATCTACATATGAGGAGAAGAACTATATGGCTAAAGTTCCTTATGCATCTGCTATGGGAAGCTTGATGTATGCTATGGTGTGCACACGTCCAGATATTGCCCAAGCAGTGGGAGTTGTTAGCAGATTCATGAGAAATCCCGGTAAGGAGCATTGGAGAGCTGTGAAGTGGATTTTCAGGTATCTGAGAGGGACACAAGATGTAGGTTTGTGCTATGGAGGGTCAGAGATCAGTTTGATAGGGTATGTTGACTCATACATGGCTGGTGATGTGGACAGAAGAAAGATCACTACAGGCTATGTTTTTACACTTGGTAGTGGAGCAGTCAGTTGGGTTTCGAGGTTGCAGAAAATTGTTGCCCTATCTACTATTGAAGGAGAATATGTAGCAGCTACGGAAGCGTGCAAAGGGATGGTTTGGCTACATAGTTTCTTGAGGGAACATGGGAAGAAGCAGAAGAGTTGCAAGTTGTATAGTGACAGTCAGAGCGCAATTCATCTGGCGCACTTTTCACGCAAGGACGAAACACATTGACATCAGGTATCACTTCATTCGTTCATTGTTGGAGAAAGACGTGAGAAAGCTGGAGAAGATCCACATGAGCCAGAATCCTGCGGATATGTTCACCAAGATTGTGACCTTGGAGAAGCTGAGAACCTGCTCGGCTTCGGTTGGCCTAGTTACATGATGAGATGCCAAGTCCACACTCATGGAGGATGTTGAATTGAAGTTGGGAGAAGTACACTCAAAGTTAATCAGTCTTCAAGTGAGAGATTGTTAAGTGAGGAGACTGTTTTGTAACCTAGTCTAAATTAGAGGGACTTACAAGCAAATCATGTATTACTATCTCTACATATATTAACCTAGCTCTAAGTTTAGGGTATCACATCATAACAGAGAGAGACTGAGAGATCTAATTGTATTCTTTATTCGTTCATCATAGTGAAGTGGGTGTGGACCGTGGATGTAGCCAATTTGGTGAACCACGTAAATCGTCGTGTTCTTGTTCGCGCTTTTTCGTTTTACTTTTCGTTGCGTTGTTGAATCGCTCCAGAGACGATTCTAACAAAACCTTTAAGAAAGTGGTTGTACTAATAAATATATGTGTTAAGCAAAACGGAATCATAGTAGTGTTTATGGATCAAATGGAATAAAACAAAACATATTATCACCTATTCCCTATTACGAGAATCTCAGACAAAGTTAAATTCTGATAAATATTTGGTGTCTTAGGCATCAAGGATAAAACTCTAGTAACTTAATTATTTCCCTCTTCAATGATGCTGCAAAATATTTTTATTCAATGTCTAGCTGTAACTAAAGTGTACGTCCGGAGAAACGTCGCCTCTCTTTTTTTGAGCGACACGTCGCCTCTCTACAAACGACAATTATATGGATTTTTACATAAGCAAAGGTATCGTGGCATATATACTATTACCTCTGTTTCGCCTAAAACTTACAGGTTAAACTTTTCTCTTTCATTACTATGTTATTTTGATGCGGTGATTTGAATAATAAAATAATATAATTTATTGGCAATTTTGTATGGTGTTGTAAAGCCAATGAATTTTACTCTACGGTATCATAAAAAAATTACCAAATACTCGCATTGTTTTTATAATCAAATTACCGGATCAAAGAAATATGGTGAATATTGGAAAAAATCAACTGTGTAGTAGTTTGTCAAAGGAGATGCTTTCCAACATCAATGCTAAACTTCTCTGTCAAAATAGATAAGAACAAGCAGCTGTAATTTGGATAGAAGCTTATAATAGTGTATTTGTGCCATTGTCTTTTTATGGAAGAATTCACCACTAAGGCACTAATCAACCAACCCCGTCAGAGGCAACCACCTTAGATTCTCTCCACCCTTTTCTCTTTGTAACTAACACAAAAGGAACCAAAAAGAGCAACACAAAGAAGAGAAAGGTAGAAAAAAAATATCAAGAAAATAAAGGTCCAAGTGTGTTTGAAAATATCCATTTTAGTGGACATTATTGCCAAGTTGGCACCCCCTTAGACAGATACATTACTTCAAAATTCTTAATTATCACCCACTGAAATTATCACCCACTGAAATTATTAATTAATCTATCTAGCTAAAAAAAAGTATTTCTCAATTCGTACCTATAGTATTACTCAATTGGTACCTAAAAATTAAGTTTATAGCTCACCGTAACAGATGTACAAAACCATGTCTATTGTCATTTTATTGCTGCATTTGCGGTCTATTGACGTATAATTGCTACATTTTGGCGAAAACCTCATTGGCTAACAAAGTGTTATCAGAAATTAGCACAACTCGAGAGACTAATAAACACCAATAAAGGGACTAACCACTTAGGGGCTCTTAAATTGGACATGAGCAAAGCTTTCGACAGGATCAACTGGTACTTCTTGGAAAAAGTTCTTAGAAGGATGGGCTTCCCAGATAAATGGGTTAATCTCATCATGCAGTGTGTCTCTACAGTCTCTTTCTCGGCCCTGGTAAATGGCCAACCTGGCAAAAGGGTCTTCCCCAAGGCAGGGCTCAGGCAGGGGGACCCATTATCCCCTTACCTCTTTATCATTTTCCTTGAAGCACTCTCTGTCCTCCTCTCCAATCTCGAAAACTCTGGTACCTGTCCAGGCATCAGCCTTAGTAGAGGGGGTCCTAGGCTTTCACATCTATTCTTTGCGGATGACTGCCTTATCTTCTTTCAACCCTCTCTCTCGAGTTGTGCCGCTCTCAGCATAGCAATTGAATCTTTCTGCAAGGTCTCGGGGCAGGAGATTAATAAAGCCAAATCCTCTCTTACTCTTAGCCCAAACGTCCCTAGTGACCTTGGGGCTATCTTTAGTGAGTTTTTGGAAATTGGAATTGTCAAAGGAAATACTTCCTACTTGGGGCTTCCTGTTGTCACGGAGGGAAAAAGAAAAGACATTTTTAGCTTCTCTAGGGATGCCATCTCCTCGAAATTGGAGGGTTGGAAAGGTAAATATCTCAATGATGCTGGAAGACTGACCCTGGCTAAGGCTGTCTTATCTGCCCTGCCTACGTATGTCTGCTCCACTTTTAAACTGCCGACCACCCTCAATGATGAAATCTCTAACCAAATCCTTAGATTCTGGTGGAATCCTAATAAGAAGGCTCCCCTTAGATTAATTCCCAATGACACCCTCAGCCTTTCTAAATCAAGAGGTGGTTTAGGCTTGAGAAATGTTAATTGGATGAATCAAGCTCTTCTGGCTAGCAAAGCTTGGAGAATTCTAAACTCTACTAACACATTTGTTTCCAAGTTTCTCCTCCATAAATATTGCAGGAAAAGTACCTTCATGGAGACGAGTTGTCCCAGCAATGCCTCGTGGGCTTGGAAAAGCGTCATGTTCGGCCGAGACTTGCTTAAGAAAGGTTATAGATGGCAGATTGGCTGTGGGGATAGTGTCAACATCCTAACAGACAGATGGATCCCAGGTCTTAAAGAGCCACTTGCCATGATGTTTGGTGCGGACTTTCTCAACCCAGAAACTAAGGTTAAGGACTGGATCAGCATTGGGGATGATCAACAGTACTGGAACGCCCAGCTTATAAGAGCCCACTTACCGGACTTCATTGCCTTCAGAATTCTCGCCATCCAACTCCCATGGCCTCCAAGGAAGGACAAAATTATCTGGCCCTTTACGAGATCTGGAAATTATACCACTAAATCAGGGTATAACTTCCTAAATGAAGAGCGAGCTCCCTGCTACCTCCCGGCTGGCCATTTTATCTCTGACCAATGGCCTCTCTTGGATCAAAGTTTTTGGGGCAAAATTTGGGGCCTTAACATTCCTGAAAAATGGAAATCCTTTCTTTGGAAATGTGCTCACCAAAAGCTTCCGACAAGATCTCTTCTCAGCCAACGCTTTCAGACAATCCCTGACTCTTGCCCGCTTTGCAATAACAACGAGGAAACCCTTAATCACCTCTTGTTCGAATGCTCTCGGGTTAAACCCTTGTGGGGAGATGGAAACTCTGTCCTAAATAATAACCCCTCTTTTGATGACAAGTTCCGTAAGATCATACTTTCCAAAGATTTTCAAGCTATCCACACTATTTGGAGTATATGGAGAGGGAGATGTGGCACTGTTTTCAATGATGGGAATGACTTCTCTGTGGAGGATATTCGGGTTGTGATGGAAAATGAAAGGACCCTGCTCAGCTCCTCCGTCCCAACCACTCAGTCTCGGCCACAAGTGACCTCACAAATCGTCCCCTCTATCATCATCACAAATCATGTAGAGGACTTGAGCAGCCCCATCAATATTAAGAATATGATGGGGCTTGGAGAGCGGACGCTCTTTACTCTAGTATGGGTCTCCATACAATTGGTGCAGATAGTACCCCTTGGATTATTGGTTTATGTTGTTTTGCCTCTAGCGCTCAGCAAGCGGAGTTACTTGCTGTTGAGCATGCTCTTAAATTTGCAGTTCACCATAATCTCGATCATGTTAATATTAATACTGACTGTATGGCTATTATTTGTTTTCTCCAGGGCATCTCAAGCCCGCCCATTCAGGATGAGCCTATCTTGGGAAGAATTTGGAAATTGTCAAAGCTTTTGAAGTATTGTAGTATCACCAAAGTCAGCCGTTCCATGGTTATGATAGCTCATAGAGCTGCTAGAAGTACTCTTTTGGATAACCACCCAGTCTAGTCCTTGTCTTTAGTTGTACTCTTTCTGTTGAAGTATTGTAGTAGTAGTTGTAGTCTGAGTTAGGTGCGCCTTAGTGTGTGGTTGTAGTTGTCTCTTTTTCTCTGTGTTGAAGTACTTGTCTCTAAGGGGTATGCCCCTTCTCTTTGTACTATGTCTTTTGGTAATGGATGACCTTTCAACAAAAAAAAAAAAAAAAAAAAAAATTGCTACATTTGCATTTTTTCGCTATAGGGAGGCCAACTACCACTTAAGAGCATTCTCTCATGTCGTAGGGCGGCCAAATACCGCCTATGTGTGGTTATCTTCTGTCAGAGGTATGAACCACCACCTAAGTGTCGTATTTGTACACTGTATACAATTAAGTTGCTACATAACGCACAAGTGCGGAGTTATATCTCACTGCGTCTCGCAAAGTAGACAATAACTACTTTTGAAGGCCAAATTCTTCTACCATGATAACCACATTAACAACTTAATCCTGCTTGGTGCTCCCATTGTTGGAGGAGGTAAGAAGATTATTTGGAGTCAATTGATGTGATGATGGAGCGTACAACTGTTCGGAAGTCTTTTGAAGTGATGGTTGTACATTTGTTCTTTTTAAGAATTTTTAACATATTGGCAAGATCATGATGATATATGTAATCAAATATGTTGGTACGTTATTCTTATTTCAACCATTGTAATTTAAATTGTTCATCATTAATGGAAATGGCTAAAGTGATTTTTTTTTCTAAAAAGTGGTTAGGCGTACAAAGTGCTATGAGACTCTCTAGAAGAGGACGCGTGGTTGACTCATAGAGTAATGAAGGGATTTTTATAAAAATTCCGAAACTTTAGAATCTATAAAATAAATCAGCTAGGTGTTTCCCTCCAAAAAATTCTTGACGAGAGGATCCTAGCCATCCATTCCCTAAAAATGTCTTGAGACATTTTGGTGCGTTGATTTGAATGTTTTTTTTTTTCTTACACAAGTTTTAAATTCAATCCCGTTAAAGTAAATCTAAGATATTGTTTAAATTTTAAAAAATCCGGTCTTATCTATTTTTTTACGAAACGGTCTTATCTATTTAACGAACATAAGATATGGTTTATATTTTCAAATTATCTAATCAAACACAATCTTCATAAATTATCTATTCATTACAAAATGTATTAATTTATTATTTAAATTTATTTCAAGAAATTAAGTATAAGTCGGATTATATAATTTATAAGTGCCCTACGGGCACGGGTCATTTGCTAGTATAATTACATATTACATTTAATAATAGTGATTAAGGCAGCTAGGGTGGTAGGTCAATTGGTGGCGCGTTCGAAGCTCCTACATGAGATTCCAGGTTCAAACCCGGTTGACTACAAAAACAATTTCTCAAAATAAAAATAGTGATTAAGAGGGTCGTCACTACTGTTTGTAACAGAACTCCTGCTTAAGAGCTCTGATACCGGTTTGTTATAACCTGGGGGGTATTCGAGCAAGAACGATGAAAGCAAAATCAAGAACGAGACAAGACATTTAACGTGGTTCACTGACGAATCCGCAACGAACCCGCTAGGTACCTCCACGACCAGAACCAGATATTTTACTGAGAAGAGAACCCGATTACAATGCACGCTATGGCCTGAACGGCCACGACGGCCACCCGAATTAACCCACCCGACAAACACACTACCAAAGCTCTCAAAGAGCTATTGCATGCTCTAAACCCGTGTGTGCTTAGGGCACACACGGGTTTATCGGTGGCTCCAACACCATGTGCCTTATATATAGGCCACATGCATGTGGGGGTTATTACCAAAACAAATGACCAAACTTGGAGTCCAAGTTAATTCCAGTTTGGCTACACTGCCAAAACTAAACATTGCCAAAATAGATTGCAAGTCAACCTTCAACAAATCTCCATCTTGACTTGAATCATCTCAGCAACCCGAACCAGAACATGATGCTTCTCTCCTCAAACCCGAACCGGATGCGTCTCCCAGAACCAGAACGAGCACACCTCCCCAGACAGATGTTCCGCAGCTATATGCGAAACCCGAATCACCAAATTGTTGCTCCAACTACCATGCGTTCCTGCAACGAATGCGCCCGATGTGGTTGCACTTCCGGAAACAGAAACAAGTGCTCCACCCAAAACCAGACCTGAATACATTCACTGAGAAAACAGCACCGAATGTATTCCAGATGCGCCCAATTGCGCCAGACAGATGCACAATGACAGAATACTCAGATATCGCTACCAGACCTGATGCACTTAGCGATGAGTGCCCCGACAGCTGTCATGCCCGATGCGCCCCGTATGCCTCAGGTGCGCCATATTCTCGCCAGAAACAGATCGCGCCAGATGCGATCTCAATTTCATGTCATGGTGCACACCCCAACAACATATGCACGCCAGAAAAAACTCGTGCATAATGCGCGCCAAAACCAGATTCAGATACGCGTGCCAGAAATCTCACGCGCTAAATGCTCCATGTCATTGCTCCAACCCCAACGAGTTCCTGCAACGCATGAGCCAGAACCAGATTCCATTCACACGCCAAATGCTCCACGCCGGGAGCCGGATTGCGCCTGAACGTCAATCGCCAGAACGCCAGATGCGCGTGAACCGCCAGATTCGCGCAAGTACCGGATTGCGTACTGGATTTGCCTGATCCCCTGCGCACCTAATCATATGCGCGCCGGATTGCTCCACAGGAGACCGGATAGCCCCCTCCACAAGGCTTCGGATGGTGGGTGTACCTGCTTCTCTCTCACGAACAGATCGATCTTGATCGCATCGTTCTTGGCGGAATCTCAAAACCCTACTCCCGATAGGATGCTCCACCTGAATCGCGAAACCCCAGCTTTGAGTTCCACCAAAACGTGAAACCCAATTGGCTCCGCCAGGATCTTAGAACCTGGCTCTGATACCAGTTTGTTGTAACAGAACTCCTGTTTCAGAGTTATGATACCGGTTTATTATAACCTGGGGGTATTCGAGCAAGAACGACGAAAGCAAAATCAAGAACAAGACAGATATTTAACGTGGTTCACTAACGAATCCGCAACGATCCCTCTAGTTACCTCCACGACCAGAACTAGATATTTTATTGAGAAGAGAGCCCGATTACAATGCACACCATGGCCAGAACGGCCACGGCGGCCACCCGAATTAACCCACCCGAAAAACACACTACCAAAGCTCTCAAAGAGCTACTGCATGCTCTAAACCCGTGTGTGTTTAGGGAAACAAACCAACACCATGTGCCTTATATGTAGGCCACATGCATGTGGCGGTTATTACCAAAAAAAATGACCAAACTTGGACTCCAAGTTAATTCCAGTTTGGCTACACTGCCAAAACTAAACATTGCCCAAATAGATTGCAAGTCAACCTTCAACAACTACTTATTTGTAACTCCCGCATTGTTGGTGTAATTAAAACCAAATATTTAATGTAATGGAGAAATACTGAGTAGTTATTATTATAAAGTTAATATCATACTATTACTAAGGAGTTACAATTTGTATTTTGGATGTCTATATATATGGATGTGTATTTGAGTGGAGAAGAGAGGTGAAAGAAATCCACATGAGAGTCATAGGATAATAGTAGAAAAGTTAGAGTGTATTAAAATTTGTATGTATTTTCTATACCTAATTTGGGCTACGGTTCGTGACAAGTTCACAAGTCCTGCAACAACGTGACGTTCGCAAGAGTTGGCTCGAATGTGGGTTGAATCATACTTACTCTGTTATCTCTCTATCTTGCAAAAGTTTAACTTTTTCTTCAGTAACCAAGTCACTTTGACCTGGTTATTTGGATAGCAAGACGATGTAATTTTTTGATAATTTTTCATGGTATTACTCTACAACACTTTGCAAAGTTTACCAAATTCTGCATCGTTTTTACTAATCAAATCGCCGAATCAAGGTGACCCAGTGAAGAGTGGTAAAATGCACACTTGGAAGATAGAGAGAGAACTGAGGAAGTACTTAGAACGATACCACCGGTAGCACCCTCACGTGAGGAGGATCTACGTTATAGGACAATGTCCTACATAACATGTCTCTCACACCGAGACCAAAAAATCTAATTTACATCATGTTTTCCAATTATCATGTTTAATATTATATGTATTGTTTATAACTTATTTAGATTATTCCTAACGCTACTAATCATGGATTTTGTGACATGTATTTTGTCGCAGATGACTAACAGAGTATGGCAATACAATTGGAGCATGTTTGCACCCCGAGGTGGGGGAAAGTCGCACAACATTGCTCATAATCAGTATTTAAATCCTTTTGTTTGTGTAACCGGAAAGTTGAGGTAAGGGAGTGCTATGTTCTTGCTCCCGGAACACTTAACGCATTGATACCACAACATAAGTAGAAATGTAAATAAAGATTTTTCGAACGATTCAGGACTAAATGAGTTGGTGTTAAGACATGCTCTTAAAGATCACATTACAAGTTCCAACCCTATTCTCAACAAAAACTGAGAATTTGGATGGACCGGATTAGTCAGTTGGCAGCTCAGACAAGTGAGGGGTTCTTAGGGTAAGGGTTCAATTTTTCTCTTAAGAGGGTACTTTTTTTGGGGTGTAAGCGGTTCGGTTTGGTGCGGTTTGTGCGAAAACCATAAACCAAACCGAATACATCGGTTTACTAATTTTGTAACCAAACCAAACCAAACCATTTGAAATGATGAACCGAACCGAATCAAACCGGAAAAAGTCAGTTTAGTTCGGTACGGTTCGGTCGGTTTGCATAAACATTATTGAATGAATATTATAATACTGCATTGTCAACGAATTTTAAATTTAAGAGAGAAAGAGATTAAATAGACGTTAAAAAAAAAAAAAAAAAAAAAAAAAAAAAAAAAAAAAAAAAAAAACTTCACGAATATCATTTGCGATGGAACTAATTGAGAGAAATAGAAAAGATAAGATTGATATGATGATTTAAATTGAATCTATCTACTTGTGTTCTATGTTTTTACATTATTTAATATACTTTACGCAATATATATTTTAATAAAAGTACATTATTCACATATCGGTTCGGTTCGGTTTGGTGCGGTGTGATATTTTTACAAACCGAAAAACCGAACCGATTAAACCGGTTTGTGAAAACTTGAAACATTCATAAACCGAGCATCCAAACAAACCGTCCAAAACTAAGGATTTCGGTTTGGTTTGATCGGTTGGACCGGTTTATTCGGTTTTCCTTACACCCCTACTTTTTTTTTGACTC
Source organism: Linanthus parryae (assembly GCA_023055425.1). Lineage (NCBI taxonomy): Eukaryota > Viridiplantae > Streptophyta > Magnoliopsida > Ericales > Polemoniaceae > Linanthus > Linanthus parryae. The sequence goes on from JALGPY010000007.1 coordinate 43,175,919, forward strand.
GTGGCTCGAAATTGCATGAATATTGTGTCTTTTGCCTCATAAGAGAAAGAAGTTTTATTTCCTTCGGAAAATCTACAAGCAGCGCTGTATGTACGGAGAAATTTAACTACAAGAGTAACAGACTATAATTCTATAACCGCAGCAAAAAGTCTCAGTCAATTACTATTACATGGAACAATAATCAACTTCTCTTGTCGACGAAACTTGACTTGCTTAGCAATAAACTCCTCCACAGCCCTCTGAAAGTCCTCGCTGCTCAACTCTTCCACCATTTCCGCCCGCTCCTCATCGCAAAACCTCTCCGTTTCCGATCTCGACAGTTTCCGGCACGCCTTCTCCACTCTCCCCCTCTTCAAATTCTCCGACTGACTCCTCCTCAGTGACTTCACATCCGGACGCCAATCAGCCCTAACTGACGCCTCCGTGAACTTCGGAGCTACATATTCCGCTTCAACCACAACCGCTTTCTCCCGGCACACAATCTCCTCCGCCACCGGAGCAAGATCGTTGTCTTTGGCGAATTCTTCGGTCAGATCAGGTGCTCCGGAGACGGATACCGGAGTTTGGCTGCCCCAGAACTGGCCTGACTTGAGGCGGAGAGTGACGACGATGAGGTTTCCGACGACGAAAACGAAGATTGGGCTGGCGATCAAAGAAACGAGTTGCCGGAGGTAATCGACGGAGATTCGTAGGGCGAAAGGTAATCGAGCTGCAATCCATATGAGAATGACTAGAACAGAGCATATTTCGATGAATCGGAACAATTTGGCAATGGTTTGGTTGCGATTGTACCTGAGAATGGCGTTGGCCTTCTCGGATTTCACGTTATCGAAGCCCCAGGCGTCCATTTTGTGGTGTGTGGAGAGGGATTATGGAAAAGCAGATGGTTAGAGAGTGTGGTGAGTGAGTGAGTGGGGAATAAATTCGAAGTGGAGTTTGGAGCGGGTGGAAGTGTGGAAACAGATTGGGCTGTTTATATAGGCCTTTGTCTGGCCCCCCTTCCATGACTTCCTAAAGCGACAGCATTGAAACAGTGTCATACTTCTTGCCTCTAGGATAGAGATACCCTCCCCTCTCCATAATTCGTATTACCAAACAAAATATATTACTCATAATCATAATAATGTCAAAATAATAGTAATATCGGGTTTACAAAAGGCATTTTTCTTGATGTCTTGAGTTCAAATATTGTGACAACCCATTGACTGCATATTGGTCTCCTCAACAGCGAGTCTGTTAACCTGAATTTTATCAGACTGTTTTACACCTCTAATATGATTATGCAAGTTATTGCACCAGAGCGGGGATTTAACCACTGCGCTCTCGAAAGATAGCTGGTACGGATTCCCACACTATAAAAAAATGTAGAAGAGTAAAATTTTGACTCTTGTTTCCTCATTTGCTAACACTACTACTTTATTTTTTTTAGGGAAATCGAATGTATATGAATGGACAATCAAACCCAAGAGATCATCTTGAAATACAACATTTGTCCAATCGAGAATCACAGAATAATAAGACATATAGTCTTCCTCCCCTTTCTTTGCAAAGTTATGAGCTAGCTTGTTGCCTTCACGAACCATAAACGAAACACGCACAGTGGCAAAACTTGAGAATAGTTGTTGACAAGGACGAAGCCATTAGAAGGTTGTGGGGGCTATAGCACCCACTAAACTTTTAAAATTGCATTTTAACCATGTGTTTTGTGAAATAAATCCATTTTAGCCCCTAGAAATTATACAATAATGTCTATTGCATTTGTATATTCATTCAACAAAAATCACAATAGAATTTAGCCCCTACTGGGGCATAATCCTGGATCCCCCCTTGTTGACATATTGTAAAGTTAGTCTTCATGTTTTAAGTTTTCCACAAGCTCCAACTCAAGTATCTGACTGGATCACAACAGATTGAAGCCGCAGTTCACTCGCAAGTTGTAAGCCTACGACCACGACCGAAAGCTCGGCGATAAGAGGTGATCGCAATCTTTGTAAACGGGTAGGTATGCCTGCTTTAAAGGAGCCGTCGTAGTCCCTTATAAGTTCTCCTGCACCCGTCGATAGTCCATGCTCAGACAATGAAGCGTCAGAATTGCTCATATATGTACCCGAAGCCGGCCTCCTCCGAACATTTCCCCCTTCGGCCTTTGTTACCAGATTTTCCACAACCAGCCCACCAATAGTGGCTTCCCAAAACCACATCTAACAATCCAGTTCCAAGTTAGCGACTTCAACGTGACTCCTTCGGGTACCGTTAAACTTGTTGTCGATCTTGTTTTGCTATATAGCCCATATTGTGGCAGTACATTATTTTGAAAAAAATATCAAATATCCAGTACCATATTGAAAGTGTTTAATGTAGACTAAATACAGGACCTAAATACTCTAGAAGGGGGGGGGGGTTGAATAGAGTATGGAAATTTTTTGCAAAACTCAGATCTAAACAGATTTGCTTTGTATGAAACTTAAATCTCAAGGCCTTGAGATTTTAGAAAACTGTCAGAAACTTTGAAAGGCAAAATAGAAAGCTTCAAGGCCTTGAACTATTACCAGTTCTAAGCAACTTATAAACCCTAGTTTGATTTGAGTTGTGTGCAGCAGAAAATAACAAAAATTGTAAAGTAAAGAACACAAAGCAATTTACAGAGTTCAGTCCCAATGGACCTAATCTCTTCCTGAGGGATCTAATCCCACCAGAATTGGGCAAACACTTCTTATTACTCACCCGGAAATAGCCCTAGATCTTCAAGCCTAAGCGATTTCCCTTACACCTATACAGCTTGTGGTTCCAAAACTATCTAGTTTCAGCTACTAACTGTTGAGCTAACAAGAACCTCTTGTTGTTCACTTAAAAAACCAACCACTAGGTTTAGTGAGGTTATAGATATACAAAAGATAATCATATTACAAAACAGATGAAGAACACAATAGAAGAATAAGCTAGTGAAGCCTGGATGTGTTCTTCTGGAAACTGGAATGACTTGATCTTCTGAAATCTGGAATTGAAGCTTGAATGCTTGTGTGTTTGAATGAATGATCTCCACGAATTTGTCACACTTCTATCAGTATTCTGCAAGCCTCTCCCTTTGAAAATTCAAACCAGTCTCTATATCCACCAACTGCAACTGAATGAGAGATTTTAGGATCTCAGTTCCTACAAATCCTCTTTCTGTTTTCAACTGCAATTCAAACAACTCTGAGTAGATATCCGTTGGAGTTTGTTGAGATTGCTTTTGCACGTTTAACAAACCTGCGACAACATTAAAACACAGCAACAACAAAATCCAGAAATATAGCAGTACTAAGACTGTTTGGTTTTCCGATTTCTGATAAAAGCTGGTTAAAAGATTAGAACAATAATCTGATTAACTTCTGACACATATAAATCATGATAAACCAGTTTAAGAATCTTAGAAGTCATTAAACAATCACAGTAATAAAGATCAAACCTTGCAAGAAAGAATCAAATTAGTTGTGTAAAACTGTCAGCAGCTCACGGCACATCTCAAGGCCTTAAAGCTCTGAACATGCTTCACAGTCTGTCAAAGTTAAGTCCAGAAAACTTTGATTCTCCCTGATCATGACATCTGCAATTGTGTTAGATATGTAAACAATATAAAACATAAGTATTTGCAGCAAATCTCTTATCCATATAATCATATAGCCAATCTGCAACACAAGATTGTTAGAACATTCAGCAAAATAAAAACAACTCTCAAGGCTTTGAAGTTCTATCAGTATCTCAAGGCCTTGGAGTATCTGAAGTGCTTTGTCTTTGTCTTTGTCTTTCATCACTCAAAACAATTACTTCTCAAAACACACTCAAGGGTCTTTGAGTCAACAATCTCCCCCTTGATGAAAGACAAAACCCATAACCTTGTGTAGATATTCCTGCAACTTCTTGTAAGAATTAGATAACACCATATTGCAGAAACAATAGACAATAATACCAGTTAAACCATCTTAACACAGATAATTAGTTAACCACAGATAATCACATAATCACAGTAATATAAGAACACAACTGATTAACCAAAACACCAAAACAATTGATTATTATTATTCAAGTAACTGAAAGTAACCACAGTACCACAAAACAAAAGTAACCACAGTACCTCAAAACACATAATTTCTCCCCCCTTTTTGACTTTCATCAAATAAAGGTGAAGAAATGTTGGATCATTATTCAGAGACTTAAAAAAAACATAAACAAAACTTTATTCCTAGAAAGTCAAGGCCTTGAGAACATAAAAGAAGAAAAGAAATAGATAGAAGGTCAAGGCTTTGGTATTCTCTGATCTTCATTTCTTCTTTGATGTCTGGCCTTTCTCTGAGCCTTCTCCAACTTCTTCCTCACTTTCAGCATCATCAGCAAACTGATTTCCCTCTTGTTCAGCTTCCACTTCAACAACAACTTCTTCAATGATCTCATCCACCTTCTTCTTAACCTGCACTGAATCCCCCTCTTTAGCTGCATCAACACCTGTGTCTTCACCAGCATCTTCTTCATCAGTTTGCTCATACAGATCTTTTGAAGTAAGCACCACTGGAATTGGCTTATTTTTCTTCTTCAGGAAATCATCTAGCCTTTCATCTGAATCCACACTGGTGTCATGACTAGTAGCAGAAGGTATCTTTTCCAAGTTCAAACCCTTGATGACAACATCCAGCTTTCCATTCATTGGCTTGTCCTTTACCTGATGTAGCCCCCTTTGGCTTAGCAAACTCCTTCTCTCCAAGATCATCTTTTGAAAATTCTGAATAGAACTTCCAATGTCCTTTCCCAGTCTGAACTACCCCAATCCTCTGTAATGCAGTTTCATCAATTAACCCAAATCCTCCAGTAATCTTTTCCTCCCCTTTCACAGGTACATCAAAATTCTCAAAGAAAAGAGGTAAAAGGTTGGCATATGGAAGAGGATGGTTTCTAGTTCTGGTTGCACAATAGATCATATGCTCCATAACAACTGTTGGCAAGTCTATCTCAAACCCTTGACATATCAAATACATCAGTATGAGAACTTTATCAGTAACCAACTCCCTTGAGTTCTCCCTAGAAACCACACTCCTCATCAGAATTGTAAACAAAATTTTAGCTTCACAGTTGAGCACAGAGTGTGTCAAATGCTTTGGACCAGAGGGTACACCATCAATGAAAAACATCTCTTTTGCCTTTTCCAGACACTCCTTCCTATCAGGGTAATCTCCATCATTATACTTCCTAGGAATGCCCAAGACTTTGGCAAAATTCCTATGATCTAGCCTCAAGTTTATCCCAGCCACTTTTGAAGTTAACACCATCTTATCATCTCCTTCATGAACCAAATTCAGATAGAATAATCTAGTTAACCTAGGATAAGCCTTTGAAATAGGATTTAACATCCAAACTGCAGTTTCTCTTAACTTTCTCATACAATCAATATCCAGTTTATCCAATAACTCCTCAGACTAAGCAACCTTAGAAGAAGCATAACCTTGCATCCACACGTTCCTAACTTCAGAACTAACAAACCAATCTGAAGGAAGTGCATTCGTACCTTGATAACCCTTTTTGGTTGCAGCAGCAACCTGCTTAACCCTTGTTTTCTTCTCAGTGGGTTTGTTCTTCTCTTGTTCTCCTTCAGTTGGCATCTTCTTGCTTTCTTAAGCAGATTTCCCTTTTTCCTCTTCTCTAGACTTTTTCTTCTCTTCCCCTTTCTTCTTATCTGACCTAGGTTGATCGCCACCCTGAGTCCCTGTCTCCTTCTGTGGATCAATGCTTGAGCCTTCATCTCTCTTTTCTGTTCTGGTCTTCTTTGCAGGAGGAGTGTCCTCATGCAAACTCTGAGTATTTTCTGAATCCGAATCAGAAATCACTATCTTCTCCTTCTTATCTGCCCTCTTCTTGGATCTGCCAGAAGGCTTCCCCTGTTGCTGAATTCTAGCAGATTTGCGCTCCATTGTGGGTTTAGGGTTTTGAGAAGGGAATGAGATTGAGAGAAATTGAGAGAGAGAGAGGAGAGACGTAGAGAATTGAGAGAGAATGAAGAAAAATAAGCCCTGACTTTCAGCTTAAGTAGATTGAAAAGGATGAGTCATAAAAGGACTCTACTAAAATCAACATGCAAAAAGGATCTTGAACGAAAATATTTTTGGATATTTTAGAAAATTCTCTGAGTAATTCAAATATTATACAATTATCTAAGAAGATAAGATATAATTTTTGATGATCCATTTTTTTTAAAGAAAAAAAAAATACAGATGTCAAGACCTGGAGAACAATCTCAAGGCCTTGAAATTTTCTGCAGTTTGAGAAACTTCAAAGCTTTGAGCTATACTTTCAAGTCTTTGGAAAGTATAATCTCAAGGCTTTGATATTTCAACACATAAACACATATAAGTACCAATACTCCCCCTAAACCAATGCATCCTTGTTAACATCCCCAATTCAAGCCTTAGGGATGAAAACATATCATCTGGCAAAAGTTTAGTGAAAATATCAGCAATCTGCATTGAAGTAGAAATAAAAGATAAAACAACATCACCTTGTTCTGCATGATCTCTAAGGAAGTGATGTCTCACATCTATGTGCTTGGTTCTTGAGTGCTGGACTGGATTCTTAGAGATTGAGATAGCACTTGTGTTGTCACAATGAATAGGCACATTTCTGAAATTATAGCCAAGATCTCTAAGTTGCTGAGCAATCCATAACACTTGTGAACAGCAAGCTCCAGCTGCAATGTATTCAGCTTCTGCAGTTGATAATGCTACATAATTTTGGTTATTAGAATGCCAACTGATCAATGAAGATCCGAGAAACTGGCAACATCCAGAAATACTCTTCCTGTCTACTTTGTATCCTGCAAAATCAGCATCTGAATACCCACTCAACATAAAATTAGATCTCCTTGGATACCAAAGCCCCAAGTCTTTGGTTCCATTCAAATATCTAAAAATTCTTTTGACTGCAGTTAAATGACTTTCCTTAGGATCTGCTTGAAATCTAGCCCACATACAGACACTGAACATACTATCAGGTCTGCTAGGAGTTAAACACAAAAGAGATCCTATCATACCTCTGTATTCCTTTTGATTCACACTCTTACCATTTGAATCCTTGTCTAATGAGAGTGATGAACTCATAGGGGTTTTAAGCACATTGGACTGTGACATATTGTACTTGTTCAATAAGTCCTTGGTATACTTTCCTTGATGTACATAAGTTCCTTTCTTCATTTGTAAGATATGAACTCCAAGAAAGAAATTCAGTTCTCCCATTAAGCTCATCTCAAACTCGCTGCACATCAGACTAGAGAACTCTTTTGAAAGAGCATCAATAGTAGCACCAAATAGAATATCATCCACATAGATCTGAACTACTAACAAATCACTTTGATGATGTTTAATGAAAAGAGTTTTATCAACTAGACCTCTCTTGAAATTGTTGTCAAGTAGAAATTTTGAAAGTCTATCATACCAAGCCCTTGGAGCTTGTTTTAACCCATAAAGAGCTTTGTCTAGTTTATAAACATGATCAGGAAAGTTTTCATCTTCAAAATCAGGAGGTTGTGCTACAAAAACATCTTCTTGTAAATAGCCATTTAGAAAAGCACATTTAACATCCATTTGATAAAGCTTTATGTGTTTGTGAGATGCAAATGCAAGAAGTATTCTAATAGCTTCTAACCTGGCAACAGGAGAAAAAGTCTCCTCATAATCTATACCTTCTTCCTGATTATGTCCCTGTGCCACCAGTCTGGCTTTGTTCCTTAACACTTTGCCATTCTCATCAAGCATATTTCTGAATACCCATCTGGTTCCAATAATTGATTTCTCTTTAGGTCTGGGAACCAGATTCCATACCTTGTTTCTTTCAAACTCATTCAGCTCACTCTGAATTGCAATGATCCAGTTTGCATCTTCTAGTGCTTCCTTGGTATTTTTAGGCTTAATTAAATATACAAATGCACTAAAAAGCACGCAAATTCTTCAACTGTCCTCTTGTCTGAGTTCCAGTTGATGGATCAGATATGATATTGTCAGCTGGATGATCTGCAAGATACTTAAACTTCTTCCTTGGTATCCAGGAATATTCTCCCTCAAGGCTTTGAGTTCTTGAAACAGTAGAGGGAGCATCATAGAAAGTTTCAGCTTCTGTCTCAAGGCTTTGAGATTTTGGTTCTGCAGGAGGTTCAAGGCCTTGAGATTCTGCTGATTGATTCTGCACATTAGTTTTGCCTTTGTCCTCTTTCACAGCATCATCATCAGACTCAAGCTTGTTCAAATCTAGGTCTGCAAAACTTTCACTCAGAGAATCCTTAGTAATTTCATCAAAAATCACATGAATACTCTCTTCCACAATCTTGAATTTTCTATTGTAAACTCTATAAGCTTTGCTAGTTTGAGAATATCCAAGAAATACACCTCATCACTTCTAGCATCAAACTTACCAAGATTGTCTCTACCATTATTATGCACAAAACAGATACAAACCAAAAAGTTTAAAATATGAAACAGTAGGCTTCCTACCTTTAAACAATTCATAAGGGGTCTTTTTCAAAATAGGTCTAATCAAGCATCTATTTAGCACATAATTGGCAGTATTAACAGCTTCTGTCCACAAGAACTTTGGCAAATTACTTTCAAGAAGCATGGTTCTAGACATATCCTCAAGTGTCCTATTTTTCCTTTCAACTACTCCATTTTGCTGTGGAGTTCTAGGTGGAGAAAAGTTGTGTGATATGCCATGCTTTGCACAAAACAAATCAAATTCAAGTTGATCAAACTCCCTACCATGATCACTTCTAATGGAAGCAACAGGTAAATTTTTCAAAGTTTGAAGCTCTTTGCACAATCTAGAAAATTCAGATAAAGCTTCAGTTTTGTCTCTAATAAACATCACCCAAGTAAATATAGAATAATCATCTACTATAACAAGCATATACCTCTTACCTTTTGGGGTCTGAACTCTCATAGGAACACACAAGTCCATATGCAACAGTTCTAAGGGTCTAGAATTACTTACAAAGTTCTTTGGCTTGAATGAGCTTCTGGTTTGCTTACCTTGTACATATGCCTTGCAATCCTCATCATCTGAAAATTTCTGTGATGGTAAACCTCTTACCAGATCCTTTGAGATGAGTTTATTCAAGGTGTGTATGCTAATATGCCCAAGCTTTCTGTGCCAAAGCTTTGAATCTTCCTTCAAGGCCTTGAGGCATTTTAGCTTGTCACCTGCAACACTGTTAGTACTCATAGCATATAGATTGTATGATCTAGGAGCAGTGAGTATGCAATCACCAGATTTCTCATCTTGCACCACACATTTATCCTTGTCGAATATAGCTTTATAACCTTTATCACATAACTGAGAGATACTAAGCAGATTATACTTAAGTCCATCAACCAGATAAACATCAGAGATAGAGTTAGTAGAACCATTACCAATACTACCTATACCAATAATATTGCATTTTGCTTTGTCACCAAGTGTGATTGTTCCTCCAGATTTTTCTGTAAGCTTAGTAAAAAGAGATTTCTTTCCACTCATATGTCAGGAACATCCACTGTCTAATATCCATTTCTGATCTTTCAAGGCCTTGGTGACATCCTGCAAAAGTAAATCATTGCCTCAACAGGCTGTTAGACCAAGTGCAGAACTTTGAGTCATACTCAGAATCAGCCATGTTTGGTGGTCTAATTCATAATATGAGGTTCTGATCTTATGAAGAGACAAGTTAATCTGAGATGACCAATTTTTCCACAGTAATGACACTTTGGAGAATGTCTGCTACCAGATTTGACAAAAGTAGTTTGGCTTTTCTTTGGAAAATTAGGATTATAGCCAATCCCACTTTTATGAATTGATTTCAGACTTCCTCCAAGAATTAGATTCACATTATGTTCTGAGCCTGTAAAACTAGCTAGGACCTTCTTAGACTCTTGAAGTTTCTTAGTCAAAGAACAGATTTGTTGTTCCAAATCCTCAGAATGAGTCTTTAGATCAGCATATCTTTCAGTCAAAAGAGTGTTTTGATCAACAATCTCTTTTATTTGTGCCTTCAAGGCTTTGAACCTGCTATCCAAGGCCTTGAAGTCCTTTTCCATTTTTGTCTTAGAAACTTCAACAGTTTTGTTGGTAAAAACAAGGTCCAGAAATATCCACCCACTGCAACTGAATGAGAGATTTTATGATCTCAGTTCCTACAAATCCTCTTTCTGTTTTCAACTGCAATTCAAACAACTCTGAGTAGATATCCGTTGGAGTTTGTTGAGATTGCTTTTGCACGTTTAACAAACCTGCAACAACATTAAAACACAACAACAACAAAATCCAGAAATATAGCAGTACTAAGACTGTTTGGTTTTCCAGTTTCTGATAAAAGCTGGTTAAAAGATTAGAACAATAATCTGATTAACTTCTGACACATATAAATCATGATAAACCAGTTTAAGAATCTTAGAAGTCATTAAACAATAACAATAATAAAGATCAAACCCTGCAAGAAAGAATCAAATTAGTTGTGTAAAACTGTCAGCAGCTCAAGGCACATCTCAAGGCCTTGAAGCTCTGAACATGGTTCACAGTCTGTCAAAGTTAAGTCCAGAAAACTTTGATTCTCCCTGATCATGACATCTGCAATTGTGTTAGATATGTAAAAAATATAAAACATAAGTATTTGCAGCAAATCTCTGATCCATATAATCAGATAGCCAATCTGCAACACAAGATTGTTAGAACATTCAGCAGAATAAAAACAACTCTCAAGGCTTTGAAGCTCTGTCAGTATCTCAAGGCCTTGGAGTATCTGAAATGCTTTGTCTTTGTCTTCGTCTTTCATCACTCAAAACAATTACTTCTCAAAACACACTCAGGGGTCTTTGAGTCAACACATATCCTTCAAAAGCATATTCAAAAATTCGTTACCCATGCTAGTTAAGCGGACTTGTTGTGAAAAGGGCAGTGCTTAAACACGTAATCCTCCGTCTCAGCTTCTTCGAGGCATTGTTGACAGACTGTTGGGATTTCCATGCCTTTATATCTCAAGCTCATAGAGACTGGCAAAGAATTGTGCCACAATCGCCAAGCTGGATAAATAAGTTTCTTTCAGACATTCTCCACATCTTCTCAAGCCATATTTTTTTACTGGCCCTACTGAGGAGGGTGGCTCACCCTTAGATATGAATGCGTGCGCTTTATAACCTGAAGACACTTAATAGTTTCCATCGTCTGTATAATACCAATAAAAGGTTTCCTCATGGGGCGTTATGTAAAGAGGAATTGTTCAAATAAAGTTTGCATCAATAGGAAATTATAATTGATTTAGACGTACCTTGTTCCAAACCCTGTTTTCAGCATCTATCAAATAATCAACTATTGAGTTCCCCGCACCTTCTGGACTAGGCATAATAACCTTAAAAGTACTACCTCTCTGCATCCATCTGTCCTGAAATACCCTTACTTGTATTCTGTTACCGATTATCCACACTAGACGCGAATGGAGTAGATCTCTACCTGCTAGGATATTAGAAAACGCATGAGATACTTGGATGTTCCTTTTGAGCTTCACGTCAAAAATTGTGGAGTCCTTGAAATACTTAGCTCTGAAAACTATGTAGTCCAAACTGTTAGAATTGCGCAAGAAGCGCCAAGTTTATTTAGCCAAAATCGTTCCGTTAAAATCATGAAAGTCATGGAAATCGAGCCCTCCATCTTGCTTTGCCATCTTCAATTTGTTCCATGCAACCCGGTGAATCTTCCTTGTGTCCCTGTTTCCACCCACCAGATTGTCGAACTAGTCTCTCCATCTCATGTCACACCATAATTGGTAACAGAAAACAACTCATCGCATAATTAGGTATCGCCTGTATGACTTCTTTTATTAACACCTCTTTCCCGGTGGCGGACAACTCCTTCGCATTCCAGCCTCTGAGTTTCTTACTGATCCTCTATGATAGGTAGCCAAAATTTGAATATCTCCTTCTAACAATTGACGTTGGTAGACCTAGATAGTTTTCGTTCTCGTGAGTAAGTTGAACGCCACATAGTTAACAACACGACCTTCTCCGGCTGGCTGATGTTATCTATTATACTACTGAGGACTTTTGTAAATTTAACATCTGGCAGGAAGCTGCTTCATACTTGCACAAATCATGAAAGTCACATTCTACTATATCATATGCTTTACCCATATCAGCTTTGAGTGCAAGGTAAACCACCTTCCATTTTTTCATGTTTTTCATTGTATGTAGCAACTTAAAAGCTTTAAGAGTATTTTCTCAGATCAGCCTACAAGGTATAAAGTAACTTTGATTCTCGGAGATAAGAGAGTAAATATTTAATTTTAGACGGTTTGCCAAGACATTTGCAGTGATCTTGTAAATCTTGTTACACAAATTGATTGGGCGCAATTCAGTAGCTTTCCAAACTTGTTTAACTTTAGGAATTAATGATATTACGGTTTGGTTGTACCAGGAAATATCTACATCGCCGTTTGAGAAAATATAAACTAGTTTCCTCCACCTTGCCCCACAATAGGCTAATTGTTCTAATAAAACATAGCAGGGAAGTCGTCAGGCACCCAGGGGCTAACATGGAGCGAGCTGTTTCATAGCTTCCAGCATATCGTCTATCGTGAAATACTGCTTCATAAGTGCACATTGATCCAAGAACTAGATCCTCAATCCCGCACAAAATTGGTTCCATCTGCGCTCTTGACAGATCAGATGAAGAAAAATACTCCTGAAATAGCTGTCGTAGATATTTACTACCTGATGTGGTTCTGACACCCAGGTTCCCATCCTATCCTCAGTTCCTTCAATATGATTCCTTGCTCGACGAATAGACGTCTACTGTGAAAGAACCCAAAATTTTTATCACCCTTTCGCATGTTGGAACAGATGCCCTAGAGGCAATCTTATTTAGTATGAACAATATTTTGGCTAGATTAATAATAGTATTACTTATGGAGATATTTAATATAATGAAGTCTTTAGATTACAGTTGTTGTTTATCTTAAATACCCATAGTCGTTTATATTCATTAATAGGACGATCGACTGTAGACTAGTATGTGGGGAGCTTGATATGGGGATATCAAGTATGGCACATGGGTATGCATTAGGGGTAATGGCATACTGGAATGACCCACCACGAGAAGGCTACATTAGTTATGTTAAAGTCACAAGTGCTTCTCGTTGCGACAATGGTATTGTGGTCCTTAGATTTTAAGTCACTAGATTCTCTAGTTGTGAAATATTATGCTTTGATATCGTCAAACACTACACCGTGGTTGGGTAGCAATAAAGGCGTTTATCGGGCATGATAGGAAGCAAGCTTAGAGGTGGTAGTGATGTAGAGAGGATTTGTTCCCACATAAGGGAGCAAATATCAACGGCCACTCGAGGGGTAGTGCTTATAGAATGTCTGGCCTGAATGAGATAAATCAATATGAGAAATTGATGTTATATGCATGGATAAGACGATTACCAGGATCGAGAAACTATAGATTGAATATACGAGTGTGACTTGTATGTCTCGTGTCCAATTTGGATATGGAGACAAAGGAATAATGAAATTACGGTGACATTGATCACAAGGTTTGTCGGATCACTGACTATTTTTCTATTAGTTGGGTGGCATATACATGTTGCTATACACCGCTCTATGTTTGTAATTGTTACTACCAACTAAGTAGAAACCTATAGGGTCACACACCCTATGAATTAAACTGGAATTTTGGATTAATTAGTAGGACTAATTAAATAGAAGGATCAATACGCAACCACGTGCAAACTTAGAAGGACTAATTTGCAAGGCGGACTAATCCGTGTATGGACATGATTAGTATTGGGGTAAATATGTAGTTAATAAGTAGTTATTAACTATATATGGGAACTCCTAGAATATTTTGTCATAAGTTGCATTCATTATTGAGTGAGAGAACAAAGCAATGAGAGAGAGATAGACTTAGGGATGAAACCCTAAGTCGTCCGCCCCCTCACCCTTCGTCCACCAAGAGGCGCAACCCTCTTGGTCCTCATTGTGTGTGATCTTCTTCTTCCTCCTTCTTGGCGTGAGGTAGCCCATACACGCAAGGAGGATCCGGAGCAATCCTAGTTGTGGATATGCATAGAAACATGGACGCTATTCTACGTAAAGTGATCAATTAAGACAAACAAGGTACACAAACTATTATCCCTTATCATCATTAGGATTCTAAATCTGCGATTCATGGACGGTCTTGAACGGAATCTATTAATTGGTATTCCACTGTTCAATTCGTATCAAAACCCTACATCGCATCCATACCGATCTAGATATCTGGCGCCACATTTCCTCTTCTCGTAATTCAGAAAATATCATTGTGCACCTCCTTAGATTCCGTCAAAGCTGCTGAGGTCTGGGGGCCTTCTTTTAACAATTTATGTCTTTCCCTTAGCTTTTGCAGTTGTCTCCTCACGTGACCAAAGGATGTCTGCTCCCATTGTTTGAGCGAATCAGCAATGAATGACAGCTTTCCCCCAAGATCCACGCTGGTATTGGCCCAGTAAATCTGGATCACTTCTGTACACCCTGGGTGATGCAGCCGCATTGCCTCAAACTGAAAGCGTCTAGTTACTTTTATTTTTCTAAGACAAAACAAGTTCCAACTAACCTGAATGGGCACATGATTCGACACCTCTGCAACTAAGTGCTAGACTCTAGCTCTCCCAAACAACTCGGACCAATTGTCAGTAACGAGGAAACGGTTAAGCCTCACTGATAGACGCATCACCCCCCTGATTATTACTCCAAGTGAATAGCGTACATGAGAAACCCATATCTGTGAGCTCTAGATGCTGGATCACGCTGCAAAATCCCTCCATCTAACAGAAGGGTACCGATCTTACCTATTCCTTTTCAAGCATAGATGAGAAAGCGTTGAAATCTCGACACATCAGGACTAGTTTCTCGACCACAAGCAGTCTAATAATCGACAAGAATGGTGTCTTTCCTCCCTAACGTGATCTCCGTAGAAACCAGTCAAGAAACCATGCTTCAAATCATTATCAAACTAGCAAAATTGTGGATGCGATACCTAGACGATGAATGAAGAGTAAAGTTAATACTCTCATCCTATAGTAAGGCCAATCCTCGTCTTCTTCCTCCACCAACTTCATTGTAAAAAAAGTCTCTGTAAATACCGCTCCCAAAACCAAGTTTCCTTTTAACACGTTCCATTTTCGTTGGGTACCATATCGTATCCATAAGAAATATGAGGTTCGGCTTACTCATCTTCACAAGATTGTGAATAGAAGCTACATTTCGGGGGGCTGCCAAACCCTCGCACGTTCCAGATTAGTAGACACATTGTGCCTGGATAGGCTGTCTTGCAGCCTCAACCAATATTGATTATGGGTTCTTTACAGACACCTTCCCTTTTTGCAAAATCCGAGTATCGGTAAACCTGTACGTCAGTCCCCTTTTCACCCCCTTCATCTCGCTGCCCCTTTGCAGATGCCGCAATTGTATCAATCGCCTTATCGTTGGAAGCATTAGTATGAGCACAATGAACAAGTTGGATATTTGGCCTAATCAACTAGCCATTTCACATATTGAGCACCGGCAATGAAGCAGCCACGAAAGGCTTACTACTACTGTCAGCAACACTACCTGCCTATGGATTTATTATTCCCTCGACCACCTCTTCCATGTTGGCCACCTCTGCCACGATGACCAATTCCAGTTAAATTTTCTTTTGGGTTAGGAGATAAGTTCGTTTCGCCGATTTTCCGCTTTACACACACCTTCAGCGCTAACTAAAAGGCCTGCCCTTTCGCTTTTTGTGCAGCAGTAATCTACCCATTCCTTTATGAGGATTAGCCTCAGTCCCTTTCTGCTAATGGGTTGACGAACACTGACATACCCGAACCCTGATGTCGTTTCTCACTCATGACCACCCCTTCAAATTATCTAGGTTATCCTCCTCTCCGCTAAACCCCCAATAATTATCTTCCGGCTCCGAATCGTCATCCACTGTTTCTTCATATCCATCACCTTCACTTCCCGGATTAGACATGCTAGGTTCCTTCTCATTATAAGAATAAAAAACCTTCCTTTTTGGTGGCAGCTTGAATAGTAGTCAATCCCCAAAGCCGGGTTTGGATGCTCATTTTTGAGACCCTCCTTATCCCTTCATTCGTCGCTATGATGACCAATCTTCTCACAGCAAGGTCACGATAATGGAATCCGTTCGTATTTATAGTCCAACCATAGTTTCTCACCCAACACCATAATATAGAAACCTCTCGTTAATGTCTTATTGATCTCAAGTCAGACACGAACCATCATGTAATCTCCTCCTTGCCACGTTAGAATCGTAGAGTCTGATTCAAGAACTTTACCTAGATTTCTAACCGACCTTCTGAGATTGGATTCTGTTTGGAGGAACCAAGGAAAATTTCTAACTTGAACCCAAACTTCAACTTGCTCGAAAATTCATTATTTGTACGAGAAGCAGTTTCATATTGTTTGAGAAGACAAATGTTCTCGTTAAATATCCATGGACCTCCGTTGAGGACTTTATCCCGTGAACTTGTAAATGGGAATCGAAAGATGAATATAATAGGGATATTTTCATAGATGTGTATTTCTTCTCCTTCTGGCCATATTTTTTTGAACAAAATCTTCATTGCCCAGAAGTTGAAGCGAATCCGCAAGATAAATGAACTCATAAGCAGGGACCAAGGCCTTGAATCGTGTTTAAGCAGTAATCCTTTTCAAATTCCTCGAATTCCTCCTCTTCGATTGAAATAATGTCGAAGTCATGAGTGATTTCGCTAGCTGCTTCCATCGTCGAGAAGTCCAGCACCACCGCAAGAATCCAAAACCAGCACGTCGAACCCTAGCAACCCTTTTTTCCCATAGAATCTTTGAAATACTCTGAGCTCAATATATATGTGTAGCTTGTGATTCTTCATAATACATACATAGTTGTGTTTTCCATCTTCAATTTCTCTTTTACATGATAGAGACAATCATAATAGAGCTTCTTTAAAGAATAAGTTGATCAACGTGCAATTAAATTTGACATATGCACTCCTTTTTGACACTTGTGAGCCTGGAACCATAAATTTTCATTGAGGCAACAGGCGAAACCGGTCTCCATGGCACCAAATTGCAGTGTAAACATGCCAAGATCTTTGGAGTATATAGTATCTCACTTATAGTTTGACAGACGAAACCATGAAATGCTCTACAACCTAAATATACTTTGTGATAATCCTTTATCGGCTGTAAGGTATAAATTTGGTTCTTACATTTTAATACATCATGCCCAAATTTTTGCCCCATTCATAAACAATAAAACGGTCTACACAATATAGTTTCAGCCTGTTAGAATTTGTGACTTGAATTAAAAAGTCAAAGGCGACAAGAATATGTTGGAATAGATGCCCTAGAGGCAATCTAGTTTCGTATGAACTTGTTTTTGGCTAGAGCATTCATTGTATTATTTATTGGATATTTAATATAATGAAGTCCTTAGATTTAAAATTGTGTTGTTTATCTTAAATATCCCTATTCCAATATAATGATTAATAGGACAATCATCTATAGACTAGTATGGGGTTGGATTGATATGGAGATATCATGATCCAACACATAGGTGTGCATTAAGGGTAATGGGGCACTGGATTGACCCATCTCCAAGAAGGCTACATACATGTTATGTGGAGTCACAAACGCTTCTCGTGGTGAAAACGGTATTGTCATCCTTAGACTTGAAGTCACTAGATTGTCTAGTTGTGGATTATTGTGATTTTGGTAGCGTCAAACGCTACACCGTAACTTGGTAGCTATAAAGGCGTGTACCGAATACAATAAGAAGCAATCTTATAAATCGTAGTCGACGTAGATAGAATTTGTCCCTCCCACATAACGGGAGCAAATATCCAAGGCCACTCGATGGATACTGCTTATGGAATGTCTGGCCAGACTCATATATAATCAATATAGGATATTGATGTTATTTGCACGAATAAGGCTATTCCTAGGATCGAGAAATTATGGATTGGATATACTTGTATGTCTCGTGTCCAATCCGGTATAGAGACAAAGGGACACGACAATTACTTGCACAAGGTTTGTCAGATGACTATTCTATTAGTTGGCTAGAATGAATGTCTTGCTAGAGACCGCTCCATATTAGAAAATTGTTGCTACCAACTAGATTGAACCTATGGGGTCACACGCTAGATAGAGTTGAACTAGATTTGGGAATTAATTAATATGATTAATTAATTAGAATGATCACTTTGCAACACCTTGCAAACTTAGTAGGACTAATATGCAAGGAAGGGACTAATCCGAATTCATGTTGGATTAGGAAGGGCCTTTAGGTAGTTGACAAGGAGTTGTTGGACTATATAAAGGATTCTCCTAGCTTCCTTCCAACTAATGCTCATAACATAAGTGAGTGGGAGAGAACAAAGGAGAGAGCAAGCAACAAGAGGGCCGAACCCGACCCCCTTGCGCCGCCCGTCCCCGTCGGCCAAACTAAGGAGGCCGAACCCTCTTTGTTACCCGGTTGTGTGATTTCTTCTTCCTCTTCCTCCAGTCCAAGCTAGCACAAAGGAGAAGTAAGATCTAGATCTCAACTCTAGGCATGGATCAACCGTAGATACATGACACAATTCACGTTACAAGTCATCACAAGGACAACCCTAAGGTGTGTAACATGATTCTTCCTTTACCATCGTTATGATTCTCTTCCTATGATCCTTGGAGGGTATTGAATGGATAATTTATCTTTTTCCGCTGCGTATCCATGGTCAAAACCCTACCGAATATGAGCGGTGAATTGTCCAATGCTTTGGGTTTTTGGTAATTCACCGCCACAAACGTGTATATATAAAGACACATGTGTCGGTTTTGGTTTCCAACACACAACACACACACAGTGGGTTTGGGCTTTCAAAGTTTGTGAGTTTGAGAGGTTTACTTTTGTGTGTGATATGGGTGTTGTATCGGGGTGGCCACAGTGTGCATCCTAATAAGGTTCTCTCTCAATAGAGTATAGGGTTATGGCCGTGGAGGTAGCTAGCAGATTTGTTAGTGAATCCGTTAGCAAACACATTAAATATGTCTTTCGTTCTTGATTTGTTTTCATCGTTCTTGCTCAAATAATCCCAGATTATAACAAATTTGTATCAGAGTCTGGTTCCAAGATCCAGGTGGAGCCAAGATCTAGGGTCTCACTTTGGTGAGACTTAAAGCTAGGGTTTCATGATCCAGGTGGAGCAGGCAATCAAGAGGTTGGGTTTCGAGATTCCACTAAGAACAATGTCTGGTTTGGCGATCAAGATCGATATGTTCGTGAAGAGAAGAGGTTTCACTTCGTTAACCTCTAAAACAGGAGGCGCAGGTACCCCACCATCTGAAGCCCCGTGGAGGAGGCTATCCAGGCTCCTGTTATGGAGAAAACTTGCGCGCATCTGACTAACCGTGCAAGGGATCTCGAAAATCCCGCACGCATTCGGTTCTAGCACGAATCTGGCTGTTCACGCGCATCTGGCGTTCTAGAAATTGACATTCATGCGCAATCAAGCTCCTGCAGTGGATCATATGGCGTGTGAATTGAATATGAATCTGGCTCATGCATTGCAGGTACTCGTTGGAGATGGAGCAACGACATGACGCATCTGGCGCGTGAGACCTCTAACACGTGATTGGTTCTAGCGCGCATTCTGCACGAGGTTTGATTCTGGCGTGCACCTGGTTTTGGAGCGTGTACCATGACACGAATTGAGCTCGCATCTGGCGCGATCTGTTTGTGGCGAGTGTCTGGCGCATCTCAGGCATCTGCGGCGCATCTGGCACGACAAATATGTTTAGACACTTGTGGTTAGGTGTATCGAAACTGGTAAGTAATCACATCTGGAACTTGTCGAGGTGCATCAGTCTGGCGTACTTGGACGCATCGGGAATACATTATGTCCTTTTTGTCTGTGAATGTATTTGATTCTTGTTCTGAGTGGAGAGTCTTGTTTATGTTTCCGGAAGTGCATCCACATATGGCGTAGTCTTTGTAGAAACGCATGGTAGTGGGAATAACGATTTGGCGATTCGGGTTCGCATACAGCTGCGGAACATCTGTTTGGTGGAGGCGTGCTTGTTTATGATTTTGGGAGACGCATTCGTTTCAGGATTGAGGAGAGAAGCATCGTTACGGTTTTTTAGGCTGCTGAGATGATTCAAGTCAAGGTGGAGATTCGTTAGAATTTGTGACTTGAATTGAGTAGTCAAAAGCGGCAATGTTAGGGGCGGTGAATTGTCCAAGTTTGTTGCTTTGGATTTTTTATCCACCACCACAAACGTGTGTATATAAAGACACATGTGTTGGTTTTGGTTTATAACACACAACACACACAGTGGGTTTGGGCTTTCAAAGTTTGTGAGTTTGAGTGATTTACTTATGTGTGTCAGATGGGTGGTGTATCGGGGTAGCCGCCGTGGCCGTTGTAGCCCCGGGTGCATTTTAATAGGGTTCTCTCTCAATGAAGTATCAGGTTCTAACCTGGGAGTTAGTTATCGGATTCGTTAGTGAATCTGTTAGCGGACCACGTTAAATTTGTCTCTCATTCTTGAGTAGATTTCATCGTTCTTGTTCAAATACCCCCAAGTTATAACGCACCCCTCATCACTCGCTTGTAGCTCTTTACTAGCATTGTTGCCACTGCTTGGTCCAAATTATTTAAGATTCAATTGACAGTATTTTGAGAATTCTTAAACAAAGTATACGGGGAAACCAGCGCAATGTAACACTATGAAAATCACATCAGAAAGAAATAGATTCTAAGATGAAATAATGCAAACTTATGAAATACTTTTCAGCAAAAGAAATCAATATACAAGAATCGGTGAATAATAATTATTGGAAAATTAAGTTAGTAGGAATCACATATATTATCAACTCAGGAATATATTCAATTAATCAAGTGTACAGCTTCAAATAGTTTAAATTATCCACAAAAAGAAGGGAGAAAAAGAATGAAAGAATAAGAAGATAAAATTGGTTTATTCTTCATGTTTCTCCTTTTTTTGACGAATTTCTTTCAATACTATGCCCATCCATGAATCTAAACTAGGATGGTGAGTTGGTGACGATGACTATTCCAACTTCCACAACCTGATATTAGGAAGGAATATTGAGAATATTAGCCAGTAACATAGTCACAGCATAAGATCCTAAAATTAGCTCAAAATAATGCGACCATGGATGTTAACCGATTATACTTTTCTTATTCTCTCTCACAATCACCTCTTCTTCTTATTTTTTCTAAAATATTTACTAAAGTTTATGAAAGCATATTATCACCGATTTGTGGAGTATACATTCTAACAATTGGAAATTGAATTATCACTCTGTCCCATGTCTTTTTAGTTTGAGTTTTTTTTTTTTTCTTTTTCTTTATTTTTTATTTTTTATTTTTTTTTATGAAAGTTAAGTTTGAGTGTTTAGATGGAGCAAATTTTGTAAAATTGGAACCCTATTTCCAAATTATAGGGTTCCTGATTGACTCTATATTCAAAAAATGTCAAAACCAGATCTCTGAGGCTATTTTTTGTTTTGGAAAATAAACTAGGAGGCCGGTTTCCCGAATCCAGAGATCAAGTTTTGAGCCAATTGAAAACTACACGTGGCAAAACACGTGTAAATATACCACAATTTACGAATTCATATATCTATTTTTGAAAAATAGGGCTCCGATTTTGAACAAATCTGAAACCCTATTTTAAAATAAGAATACGGTTTTTATCAATCCGGAATCATAATTCTTAAAATAGGGGTCTAATTACGAGATTGTTGACTTCAAAATCCCCTATTTTCTACCGTTCGATTCTCTCTCCCACTCTCTCTGCCAAACACACCCAATTTGCTCTGTGGAGTCCACCTCTCACAAATTCCTTATCGTTCAAGCTCAAATTCGGATATATATAAAAGGTGAAAAAAACTCATCTTGCCTGTTATATAACTTACTTTGTGTCATCTTCATGTCGAATCAGCGAACCAATGATGCACCCCTAAATAGTGACATGGTACACGGTTGCTCGCTTACGTGTACACGGTTTCGACAAATTCGATCGCTCATTGAACCGATGAAATAGACATTGGCATAAATTCTATATCTATTACAGTTTTGAACCCCAAATTCTTCCCTTTATTGGTAGAATATATAGCAGCATCAAGCATAAAATCTTTACCAACTAGTTAAACTTCAGCTTTAACAGATTTTGCACTTGCCTTAGCTAACTATCGGAATAACAGAGGTCATGTGACCCAACTTCAGTGATTCTATATTCTGCTCAGGCCCGAACCCGGGCCCTGCAGGCCTGCACGGCTGTTTGATTTTCCTAAAGGCTATTGTTGTTAGGCCCATGTTGAATGAAGTTATTAGGCCTGACGCATTTTTGTATGGAAAACGGCCTGATGCATTTTGGAGATCCTTAGAAAGTGTGAATATAGAAAACATTGACAAAACCAGTTGGGTTGTTAGGTAAGGTTGTCAAACCCGGGGCTTAATGAGTTTACGGAACCTGATGCATTTTGCACCATGTGATTAAATTATTTGTTAACAAAACCTGATGCATTTTGCACCATGTTTCACATAAGTTTTCCGTCAATATTTCCGTTAACAAATAATTTAATTAATATCAACCCATTGGTTCAAATTAAGACTCAACATAACCTAAAAGGAAGATTGATATAGGACTAGCAGATCCAGGTACGAATAGTGAGGACGAAGGCTCGGTTGATATTGGAGACACACCCAACATACGTCCCAAACGTAATGTTGGCCCGCCGGTATATTTGAAAGATTATGTTTAGTAGTATTAATTTTTGTTACTAAGACTTTATTTTAGTTGTTTGACGTGTTTTAATTATCGTGAAGTATTTGTTTTTACCCAGGGTTTCTATACGGTTCTTTACCTGGGTTAGGAATTATGGTCGAACCGTCAGGGTTAGAGGTCATATAAAAGGGTGTAAAATTTCTCCTTAATCATCAATCAAGAGAATTTTTGCCCTAACTTTATTTTCTTCCCTTCTCCCGTTCCTTGGCTCACGGACGAGACTCCCTCTCTGAAGAATCACGTTACCAGGAGGGTAACAGTGGTGCTTTCATTGTCTTCGTCGGACGGACCTGTTGTTCGCGACGATCTCCAATCCATCATCTTCTCCTTCGCCGGCCATCCATGGCGGTTCACGAGGAAGAAACTTCAACCACTCCGCTCCTCTCGCAGGCCGACTTTGTGGCCACCATCACATCGCTTCGCAAGGACCTAATCGCGCGGGACAAACGCTGGGAAGCCGAGCTTGTGTCCCGCGACCAGCAGTTCGCCACTGAAGTCGCGACGCTCCAGGACTCAATGCGGCAGCTCAGCCACCGCGTTACACCGCCCCTTCCGCCGCCTGAAACTTCGCGTCACAGGAGCGCCGCCCAGGTCTTCGCCGCTCCTACCAGTGTCCACAAAGCTGAATGGAAGCCTCCTCCTTCGCGCTTTTCCGGCTCAAACCCGAACGACGGCGCACCCCGTATGCGCGTCAACTCGCCGCACTTTAATGAAGAGGACCCCGTCGGCTGGATTTTCAACCAGAAGTTCTTCAACTACCACCGTACGCCGGATCTGAAGCGATTTCAGCTCGTCGTCATGTTTATCGACCATCCCGCCTCGGAGTGGCTTCGGTACTATCCGTCCAACAACGAATCAGCGACTTGGATGGAGTTTCTCAACGTCGTCAAGATAAGATTCGATTCTGGCCATTATGAAGACTATATGGGGGTTCTTTCAAAGCTCCACCAGCGGTCCACCGTCTTAGCCTATCAAACCGAATTCGAGGCCACGTTGAACAAGGTTAAGTGCGTTGACGAGTCGATATTGGTTTCGGTATTCTGTGCAGGTTTGAAACAACCACTGCGGCGTGAGCTTGGGCTGCGCCATCAAAGGACATTGGCCGAAGCTTTTGCACTAGCTCAAGAACTTTCGGTAGGCCATGAAGAATTGATCCAAACCTATGTACCCCGTCGCCCATGGAACACACCGGCCACCCGGTCCCCCTTTGTGTTCTCGGCCCCGAGCCCGCGAACACTACGGGGCTGCCTTCTTCGTCGGCTTCACAAGTCGCCGGCCTACCGATCGTTCGCCTTTCCCTTGAAGAGCGTGACGAACGGGCTCGCAAGAGGTTATGTTACAGTTGCAATGATTAGTACGAAAAGGGCCACAAGTGCAAGTCTCGTTTTTTGTCTCTCTTGGGGGATGGCGACGACAATGATGTTCCTTTTTCAACCCTACCAAAGACGACGGTGCGGGTATCATTATCGATAATCTATCCCACCTACACACCTTGGCAGGTAATCCCCACCCTCGCTCGTTGAAATTAGCTGGAATTATTTCGGGAATAACAGTGCAGATATTGATTGACGGGTGTAGTACTCATAATTTCGTTCATCCATCCATGGATGAACATCTTTCACTTTGCTACATCCGGTTTCTCCTTTCCGCGTTTATGTAGGGAATGGCGAGTCTCTTCTCTGCTCTTATTATTGCCCCAAGACGCCATTGACATTGCAGGGAACGTTGTTCGAGGTCGATTTGTATGTGTTAGCGGTTCACGGTATTGACGCGGTTCTCGGAATTCAGTGGTTACAGACTTTGGGGGTTGTTTCGCATGATTACAGCAAGTTGACTATGCCTTTTGAATGGCGAGGGAAGTCGGTTGTGCTTTCTGGCGTTGATCATGGCCCTAAATCTATTTCTTATAATCAATTGACTTCTTTGTCAAACGACAATGGCGATTATGAGATGTTTGAGATACTTACTGTTCCTACCCGTGGCGTGCTAGACACCAGCTTGGTCGGCCTTCCTCCTGACCTTCCGTCAGATATTGATTTTGTGCTCCATCAAAATGGAGAGATCTTTGCCCAGCCGTCCGGTCTCCCTCCAGCACCTTCCTGGGACCATCATATTCACTTGTCGTCGGGCACCAAACCAGTTAACATCCGCCCATACCGGTATCCTTACTTTCAGAAGTCTGAAATTGAACGTCAGGTTCGTGAGATGCTCGATCAAGGGATTATTCAGCCGAGCACCAGTGCTTTTTCCTCACTGGTTATGTTGGTTCGCAAAAAGACGGTACGTATCGTTTTTGTGTCGATTACAGGGCCCTGAACGCTATTACTGTGCCAGACCATTTTTCGATCCCTACCACAGACGAGTTGTTCGATGAGCTCGGGGCAACCCGATACTTTTTGAAGCTCAATTTACGTTTCGGGTACCACCAGATTTGCATGCATGACTCCGACATTGCCAAAACGGCTTTCCGCACGCACGACGGTCACTATGAGTTTTTGGTGATGCCTTTCGGTCTCACCAACGCACCGTCGACTTTTCAGGCCGCCATGAACCACATCTTTCGGCCCTTGCTGCGCTCTTGTGTGATTGTTTTCTTTGATGAAATCTTAGTTTATAGCACCTCATTAGAGCTTCATGCACAGCATCTGCATCAGGTTCTACAGCTCTTGTCCCGCCATTGTTTTTATGTGAAGTTGACTAAATGCTCGTTTTGTCGCACAGCCGTGGATTACCTCCGCAAAATAATTACTCAGAGGCAGGTACAGGCATATCCTTTGAAGCTTGATACTATGCTTGCTTCGCCCACGCCCACGATTGTTAAGTAGTTGCGGGGCTTTCTCGGTTTGGCTGAGTATTACCGTCGCTTCATTCGTGATTATGCTTCCATTTCCGCACCGCTCACTGATCTCCTCAAAAAGGATTCCTTTGCATGGTCGGACCACGCTGCTCGGAGTTTTGAGGCACTAAAGCTTGCTATGACGCCACCCCTGTCCTCCGCCTACCCAATTTCTCTGAAACATTTGTCATCGAGACGGATGCTTCAGACACCGGCGTTGGAGCGGTTTTTTTGCAACAGGGACATCCTTCGGCTTTTTTCAGCAAGAAGCTGGGTCCGTGTCTTCGGGCAACTTCCACTTATCACAAGGAATTGTATGCCGTGGTGGAAGCCGTGCAGAAGTGGCGCCAGTATCTGTTGGGTCGGGAATATTTTATCCGCAGTGATCATAAGAGTGTCAAAGAATTGTTATCTCATTTTATTCAGACGTTAGATCAGCAGTTTTACATTCGATATTTGATGGGCTTTCCATTTCGTATCGAGTACAAACCGGGCACATCTAATGGCGTGGCGGACGCCCTCTCCTGCCGTGAGGACGACCCTGATACAGCCTCTTTGTTCCTTTCCGCCATTTGGCCTCTTCCAGCAGTCCTGGACTTGCTTCGTCGTGATCTTCAGGTACAACCTGATTTGCAGGCCTTAGTGGCCGCCATACAGTCGGGTGACAAGCCGCCGCACTTCTCCATCGCCGATGGCCTCTTATACTACAAAACTCGCTTATGTGTCGGTCGCAAGTCTCCACTTCGAGACATTCTTTAGAAAGTGAAAATGTGTAATGTAGACTAAATACAGGACCTAAATACTCTAGAAGGGGGGGGGGTTGAATAGAGTATGGAAACTTTTTGCAAAACTTAAAGTTTAACAAGACAGTTTTGTGTGAAACTTGAAATCTCAAGGCCTTGAGATTTTGTAAACTGTCATAAACTCACTAAGGCAAAAATGTAAGCTTCAAGGCCTTGATCTGTGAACAATTCTAAACAGCTTGTAAACCCTAGTTTGATTTGAGATGTGTGCAGCAGATAATAATCAAACTGAAAAGTAAAGAACACAAAGCAATTTACAGAATTCAGTCCCAATTGACCTAATCTCTTCCTGAGGGATCTAATCCCACCAGGATTGGGCAAACACTTCTTATTACTCACACAGAAACAGCCCTAGATCTTCAAGCCTAAGTGATTTCCCTTACACCTATACAGCTTGTGGTTCCAAACCTATCTAGTTCCAGCTACTAACTGTTGAGCTCACAAGAACCTCTTGTTGTTCACTTGAACAACCAACCACTAGGTTAAGTGAGGTTTAAGATAATATAGAGATACACATATGAAGTACAAATGAAGAACACAGTATAAAGATAAGCTGTTGAAGCCTGGAAAGGTTCTTCAGGAATGACTGGATTGATTTGATCTTCAGAAGTCTGGAATGAATCTTGAATGATTGTGTGTTTGAATGAATGATATCCCACGAATTTGTCACACCTTTCAGAGTATTCTGCAAGCCCCTCTCATCCTTCAAAATTCAAACCAGTCTCTTTTATCCACAGCTGCAACTGATTGAGAGATTTTAGGATCTCAGTTCCTACAAATCCTCCTTCTGTTTTCAACTTAAATTCAAACAGCTTCAGGTGGATATCCATTGGAGTTTGTTGAGATTTCTTCTGCGCGTTTAACAAACCTGCAACAGCAAAGAAACACTGCAACAACACAATCCAAACAACTAACAGTACTGAGACTGTTTGGTTATACAGATTCTGATAAAACTGTTTAATAAATTTAGAACATTAATCTGCATATCCTCTAGAACAAATAAGATATGAAAAAAAAGTTTAAGACACTTAGAAGTGAGTAAATAATCACAATACTAAGAATCATGACCTGCAAGAAAGAATCAATCAAGTTTTGTAAAAACTGTGAGTAGCTCAAGGCATATCTCAAGGCCTTGGAGCTCTGAACCTGCTTCACAACATTTCAAAATTCAACCCCGATAACTTTGATTCTTCCTGTTCTGATCATCTGCAATTGTGTTAGATGTATACATAGTACAAAACACAAATATATACCATAAACCACTGATTTGCATAATCAGATATCCAATCCTGCAACACACAGATGTTAGAACACATAGCAGAATAAGCAATCTCAAGGCTTTTAAGTTCTGTCAATCTCAAGGCCTTGAGATAACTAACAAGCCTTTGCTGCTAATGTCTTAGCCTTTTGTCTTTCATCACTCAAAACAATTACCAATCAAAGCACATTCAGGGATCTTGACTCAACAATCTCCCCCTTGATGAAAGACAAAACCTACAGTCTTGTATAGATCTTCCTGCCACTCATATTCAAACATTAAATAACCACAATTTGCAGAAATAATATATATACTGAACCCAAACAGATAACCAGGAGAAATATTACAAAATACCACAGAATTACCACAGAAATAAAAATTAACCAAAATAACTAAAGGCCAACTCTTATTATTTACTGGATACTGCAAACAAAACACAAATACATTCTCCCCCGTTTTCACTTTCATCAAATAAGGTTGAAGAAATGTAGGATCATTACTCGGAGTTTTTAAAAATAAAAAACTTAAAGCAAAAACTAGCTAAAAAGTCAAGGCCTCGAGACAGAAAAGATAGAAGAGAATGAGAAAGATGGTCAAAGCTTTGGCAGTCTCTGATACTCACTTCTTTTTTAATGTCTGGCCTTTCTCTGAGCCTTGCCCAATTTCTTCCTCACTTGCAGCTTCTTCTGCAGACTGATTACCTTCTTGTTCAGCTTCAACTTCAGCAACCACTTCTTGGATTATCTCATCTACTTTCTTCTTAGCCTGTGCTGAATCTACCTTTGTAGCTGCATCAACTCCTGTGTCTTCATCAGCATCTTCCTCATCAGTTTGCTCAAAAAAGTCTTTTGAAGCTAGCACCACTGGAATTGGCTTCTTCTTCTTCTTCAGAAACTCTCCTAGCTTCTCTTCTGAATCCACACTGGTGTCATGACTAGTAGCAGAAGGTATTTTCTCCAGATTCAAGCCCTTTATGACAACATCTAACTTCCCATTCATAGTATTCATCAAACCCTTGAACTGATGAAATTCAGTTGACAGTTCAAACAACCTTTGCCTGAGATCCTCAATCTCAACTTGCTGATCTTCTAATTTCTCAACCAGCATAGAGTAATCCTCATTGTCTTGCCCTTTCCCAGATGCAGTCTCCTTAGGCTTCACAAACTCCTTCTCAGCAAGTTCCTCCTTTGACAAATCAGAATAGAATTTCCAATCCCCTTTCCCAGTCTGAACCACCCCAATCTTCTGAAGTGCAGTCTCATCTATCAACCCAAAACCTCCAGTAATCTTTTCTTCTCCTTTCACAGGCACATCAAAATACTCAAAGAAAAGAGGTAACATGTTGGCATATGGAAGAGGATGGTTTCTAGTCCTGGTTGCACAATAAATCATATGCTCCATCACAACTGTAGGCAGGTCTATCTCAAACCCTTGAGATATCAGATACATCAAAATCAGAACTTTATCAGTTACCAGCTCTATTGAGTTCTCCCAGGGAACTACACTCCTCATCAAAATAGTAAACAAAATCTTGGCTTCACAGTTGAGCAGAGAGTGTGTCAACTGTTTTAGACCACAGGGAACACCTTCAACAAAGAACATCTCCTTTGCCTTATCTAAACACTCTTTCCTATCAGGATAATCTCCAACATTGTATTTTCTAGGAATGCCCAAGACTTTGGCAAAAGTCCTATGATCTAACCTCAAATCCACACCAGCCAATTTAGATGTTAAAACCATTTTCTCATCACCTTCAGACACCAAGTTCAGATAAAATAACCTAGTTAACCTAGGATAAGCCTTTGAACTAGGATTTAAAACTTTCCAAACAACAGTTTCCCTCAACTTCCTCATGCATTCTATGTCCAGTTTATCCAATAACTCATCAAAAATCATGCTACAGAAGGCAACTTTAGATGATGCATACCCTTGCATCCAAACTGTCCTAACTTCAGAACTAATAAACCACTCAGTTGGAAGTACATTCTTACCTTGATATCCTTTCTTAGTTGCAGCAGCAACTTGCTTAACCCTAGTCTTCTTCTCAGAGGGTTTGGCCTTCTCTTGTACTCCTTCAGTTGATTTCTTCTGGCTCTCCTGAGTTGAATTCCCTTTTTCCTCTTCAGTAGCCTTTTTCTTTTCTCCCCCTTTCTTCTTCTCTGACCTAGGTTGATCACCACCCTGAGTCTCATGTTGTGGATCAACACTTGAGCCTTCATCTCCCTTCTCTGTCCTTGACTTCTTTGCAGGAGGGGTATCCTCATGCAAACTTTGAGTGTTTTCTGAATCCGAATCAGAAATCACTATCTTCTCCTTCTTGTTTGCTCTCTTCTTGGATCTGCCAGAGGGCTTCCCCTGTTGCTGAATTCTTGCTGATTTGTGCTCCATTTTAGGGTTTATGGTTTTGAGAAGAGAATGTGATTGAGTGGATTTGATAGAGAGAGAGAGTAGTCGCAGAAAATTGGAAGAGAATGTGAAGAAAAAGCCCTGACAGAGGATGAGTCATAAAAGGACTCTGCAATATCTACATGCAAAAATAGAATCTTGAAAAATCTTTTTGGGATATTTTAGAAAATTCTCTGAGTAATTCAAATATTATACAGTTATCTAAAAAGATAAGATATAATATTTGATGATCCAAATTTTTTTTTAAAAAATTATAGATATTATCAAGACCTGGAGAACAATCTCAAGGCCTTGAGATTTTCTGCAGTTTGAGAAACTTCAAAGCTTTGAGCTATACTTTCAAGGCTTCAGAAAGTATAATCTCAAGGCTTTGAGATTCCAACACATATACACAAATAGGTACTAATACTCCCCCTAAACCAATGCATCCTTGTTTAACATCCCCAATTCAAGCCTTAGAGATGAAAACCTATCATCTGGCAAAGGTTTAGTGAAAACATCAGCAATTTGCATTGAAGTAGAGAAAAAATTTAAAACAACATCACCTTGTTCTGCATGATCTCTAAGGAAGTGATGTCTCACATCTATGTGCTTTGTCCTTGAGTGCTGAACTGGATTCTTAGAGATTGAAATAGCACTTGTATTATCACAATGAATTGGCACATTTCTGAAGTTGTAGCCAAGATCTCTAAGTTGCTGAGCAATCCATAACACTTGTGAACAACAAGCACCAGCTGCAATATATTCAGCTTTTGCAGTTGATAATGCTACAGAGTTTTGCTTTTTGGAATGCCAACTGATCAATGAAGATCCAAGAAATTGACAGCATCCAGAAGTACTTTTCCTGTCTACATTATAACCTGCAAAATCTGCATCTGAATAGCCACTCAACATAAAATGAGATCTTCTTGGATACCAAAGCCCCAAGTCTCTGGTTCCATTCAAATATCTAAAAATTCTTTTAATTGCAGTTAGATGAATTTCCTTAGGATCTGCTTGAAATCTAGCACACATACAGACACTAAACATAATGTCAGGTCTGCTAGCAGTTAAATACAATAGTGATCCAATCATACCTCTGTATTCCTTCTGATTCACACTCTTACCAGTTGAATCTTTGTCTAAAGAGAGTGATGAACTCATAGGGGTCTTAAGAACCTTGGACTGTGACATGTTGTACTTATTCAATAAGTCCTTGGTATATTTTCCTTGATGCACAAAAATTCCTTTCTTAATTTGTAATATATGAAGTCCAAGAAAGAATTTTAGTTCACCCATTAGGCTCATCTCAAACTCCCTGCACATCAGACTATAAAACTCTTTTGAAAGAGCATCATTATTAGCACCAAATAGTATATCATCTACATAAATCTGAACTACTAACAAATCACTTTGTTGGTGTTTAATGAAAAGAGTTTTGTCTACTAATCCTCTTCTGAAATTGTTTTCGAGTATAAATTTTGAAAGTCTGTCATACCAAGCCCTTGGAGCTTGTTTTAAACCATAAAGAGTTTTATCCAGTTTATAAACATGATCAGGAAAATTTTCATCTTCAAAACCAGGAGGTTGTGCTACAAAAACATCTTCTTGTAAGTATCCATTTAGAAAAGCACATTTAACATCCATTTGATAAAGCTTTATTTGATTGTGAGATGAAAAAGCAAGAAGTATTATAATAGCTTATAACCTGGCAACAGGAGCAAAAGTCTCCTCATAATCTATACCTTCTTCCTGATTATATCCTTGAGCTACCAGTCTGGCTTTATTTCTTACCACTTTGCCATTCTCATCAAGCTTGTTTCTGAATACCCATCTGGTTCCAATAACTGATTTCTCTTTAGGTCTGGGGACCAGATTCCAAACCTTGTTCCTTTCAAACTCATTCAGCTCACTCTGCATTGAAATAATCCATTCTGCATCTTCCAGAGCTTCCTTGGTATTCTTAGGCTCAATCAAAGATACAAATGCACTGAAAGCACATAAGTTCTTCAATTGTCCTCTTGTCTGTGTTCCAGTTGACGGATCTGATATAATATTGTCAGCTGGATGGTCTGCAAGGTACTTAAACTTATTTCTTGGTACCCAGGAGTATTCTCCTTCAAGGCTTTGAGTCCTTGAAACAGTAGAGGGAGCATCATAGAAAGTTTCAGCTTCTGTCTCAAGGCTTTGAGATTTTGGCTCAGCAGGAGGTTCAAGGCCTTGAGATTCTGCTGGTTGATTCTGTACAACACTTTTGCATTTGTCTTCTTTCACAGCATCATCATCTGATTCATGCTTATTCAAATCTAGCTCTGCAAAACTTTCACTCAGAGAATCCTTAGTACTTTCATCAAAAATTACATGAATGCTCTCTTCCACAATCTTAGTTTTTCTATTATAAACTCTGTAAGCTTTGCTAGTTTGAGAATATCCAAGAAATACACCTTCATCACTTCTAGCATCAAACTTACCAAGATTGTCTCTACCATTATTATGCACAAAACAGATACAACCAAATGGCTTAAAATAAGAAACAGTGGGCTTTCTCCCTTTAAACAGTTCATAGCGAGTCTTTTTCAAAATAGGTCTAATAAAGCATCTATTCAGCACATAGTTGGCAGTATTAACAGCTTCTGCCCATAAAAACTTTGGCAAGTTACTTTCGAGCAGCATGGTTCTGGACATATCCTCAAGTGTCCTATTTTTCCTTTCAACTACTCCATTTTGCTGTGG
Source organism: Linanthus parryae (assembly GCA_023055425.1). NCBI lineage: Eukaryota > Viridiplantae > Streptophyta > Magnoliopsida > Ericales > Polemoniaceae > Linanthus > Linanthus parryae. The sequence continues at coordinate 43,208,805 of JALGPY010000007.1, forward strand.
AGTTCTAGGTGCAGAAAAGTTGTGTGAAATGCCATGCTTTGCACAAAACAAATCAAAGTCAAGTTGATCAAATTCTCTACCATGATCACTTCTAATAGATGCAACAGGTAAGTTTTTCAACGTTTGAAGTTCTTTGCACAATCTAGAAAACTCAGATAAAGCTTCAGTTTTGTCTCTGATAAACATCACCCAAGTAAATCTAGAATAATCATCAATTACAACAAGCATATACCTCTTACCTTTTGGGGTCTGAACTCTCATAGGACCACACAAGTCCATATGCAGCAATTTTAAGGGTCTAGAAGTACTTACAAAGTTCTTTGGCTTGAAAGAGCTTCTGGTCTGTTTACCTTGTACACATGCCTTACAAACCTCATCATCTGAAAATTTCTGTGATGGTAAACCTCTTACCAAGTCCTTTGAGATGAGTTTATTCAAAGTATGTATACTAATATGCCCAAGCTTTCTGTGCCAAAGCTTTGAATCTTCCTTCAAGGCCTTGAGGCATTTTAGCTTATCACCTACAACACTGTTAGTATTCATAGCATATAGATTATATGACCTTGGAGCAGTGAGTATGCAATCACCAGATTTCTCATCTTGCACCACACATTTTTCCTTGTCAAATACAGCTTTATAACCTTTATCACATTACTGAGAGATACTAAGTAAATTATACTTAAGTCCATCTACCAGATAAACATCAGATATAGAATTTGTAGAACCATTACCAATACTACCTATACCAATGATATTGCACTAACCTTTGTCACCAAGTGTAATTGTTCCTCCAAATTTTTCTGTAAGTTCAGTAAAGAGAGACATCTTTCCACTCATATGACTGGAACATCCACTGTCTAAAATCCATTTCTGATCTTTCAAGGCCTTGGTGACATCCTGCAAAAACAAATCATTGCCTCAACAGGCTATTAGACCAAGTGCAGGACTTTGAGTCATACTTAGAATCAGCCATATTAGGTGGCCTGATTCCTTTTGGAACCCAAATCTGCCTAACCTGTCCCTTAAGCTGATAAGGATAAGTATTCCTCATAATATGATGTTCTGATCTTATGAAGGGACAAGTTAATCTAACATGACCAATTTTTCCACAGTTTGACATTTTGGAGAATGTCTGCTACCAGATTTGACAAAAGTAGTTTGGCCTTTCTTTGGAAAATTTGGATTATAGCCAATCCCACTTTTATGCATTGATTTCAGACTTCCTCCAAGAATGAGATTTAGATTATGTTCTGAGCCTGTAAAATTAGCTAGGACCTTCTTGGACTCTTGAAGCTTCTCAGTCAAAGTACAGATTTGTTGTTCTAAATTCTCAGAATGAGCTTTTAGATCAGCATACCTTTCAGTTAAAAGAGTGGTTTGATCAACAACCTCTTTTATCTGTGCCTTCAAGACTTTGAACCTGCTGTCCAAGGCCTTGAAGTCCTTTTCCAGCTTTGTCTTAGAAACTACAACAATTTTGTTTGAAAATTTTATGTCCAGGTTTTCTTTTACCTGCTCATGAACCTTAATCTTTAAAGCATAAATCTCCTTTCTATAACTTTCTTCATTCAAAAACATACTTTTGAGAATTTCAGGAAGTACATCAGATGGACTAGCAAGTAAATTTTTTACCATGTCTTCAATGTGTCAGTCTGATGAACTTTCCTCATTATGCTTTTCCATGAAGCATAAGTTTGCTTGCTCTTCTTCTGTGTCTGAATCACTTGATGAATCAGAATCACTCCAGGAAGCCATCATGGCTTTCTTCCTTCTGTTTTCACCATCATTTTTTCTGAAAATTCCTGTTCTTCTTCTTTTGTGGGCAGTCCCTTACTAAATGATATGCATCACCACACTCAAAAAAATTCATTGCTTTAGTTTTATGTGACTGTGATGAAGATTTACCTTTGTAATCCTTGCTGCCTGAAGATCTTGATCTTTCTCTGTTGTAATCCCTGTTACCAGAGTTTCTTTTCTTTTTGAGAAACATGGCCAAGGCCTTGGAGATCAATGCTAAAGCCTCTTCATCATCAGGTTCCTCCTCAGTCTCAAGGCTTTGAGATTTTTCACTGTCTTTTGCCTTAAGAGCTAGGTTCCTGATATTTTCACTCAAATCACCTTCCACATCCTTCATGGACATTTCATGAGCTAGCAGCTTTCCTTGTAGATCATCTAGCTGAAGAAGACTCAAGTCCTGAGCTTCCTCAATAGTTGTTGTCTTTGGCTCCCACTTTGCTTTTGGCAAGCTTCTCAGAATCTTTCTGACCTTCTCTTCATTTGAGAACCTCTTTCCCAAAGACTCCAGGTTGTTCACCACATCAGTGAATCTTTTGAACATTTCCTTGATGGTTTCATCTGAATTCATCTTAAACAGCTTATATTGCCTCAGAAGTATGTTGATTTTTGTCTGCTTAACCTGGCTGGTTCCTTCATATGTCACCACCAGTTTATCCCACACTTCTTTGGCACTCTTGCAGGTTGACACTCTGTTGAAATCATCTGTATTTAAAACACAGTATAGCAAATTCATAGTTTTGTAATTTTTGGATACCTTTTCCAGTTCAGGTACTGAGAGATTTTCCTCAGACTTGACAGTTCTGACTCCATCAATTGTAGTGTAATACTCATGAGGACCATTCTGAACTATTGACCATAGTTCCATGTCTTGATCTATGATGAACATTTTCATCAAAGCCTTCCAATGCATGAAATTGTCACCACAGAACAATGGAGGTCTGTTAGATGCCCTTCCTTGTGAGAATACACCATCTCCCAAATTACTCATAGTCACCAGATTGTTAGATCTAAAAACACACCAGATTGTTAGATCTAAAAACAGTGACACAAGCTCTGATACCAATTGAAAGTGTGTAATGTAGACTAAATACAGCACCTAAATACTCTAGAAGGGGGGGGGAATGAATAGAGTATGGAAACTTTTTGCAAAACTTAAAGTTTAACAAGATAGTCTTGTGTGAAACTTGAAATTCCAAGGCCTTGAGATTTTGTAAATTGTCTGAAACTCACTAAGGCAAAAATGTAAGCTTCAAGGCATTGAGGTGTGAACAATTCTAAACAGCTTGTAAACCCTAGTTTGATTTGAGATGTTTGCAGCAGATAATAATCAAACAGAAAAGTAAAGAACACAAAGCAATTTACAGAGTTCAGTCCCAATGGACCTAATCTCTGCCTGAGGGAGCTAATCCCACCACGATTGGGCAAACACTTCTTATTACTCACACAGAAACAACCCTAGATCTTCAAGCCTAAGTGATTTCCCTTACACCTATACAGCTTGTGTTTCCAAACCTATCTAGTTCCAGCTACTAACTGTTGAGCTAACAAGAACCTCTTGTTGTTCACTTGAACAACCAACCACTAGGTTAAGGGAGGTTTAAGATAATATAGAGATACACAGATGAAGTATAAATGAAGAACACAGTATAAAGATAAGTTGTTGAAGTCTGGAAGTGTTCTTCAGGAATGACTGGATTGATTTGATCTTCAAAAGTCTGGAATGAAGCTTGAATGATTGTGTGTTTGAATGAATGATCTCCCACGAATTTTTCACACCTTTCAGAGTATTCTGCAAGCCCCTCTCATCCTTCAAAATTCAAACTAGTCTCTTTTATCCACAGCTGCAACTGATTGAGAGATTTTAGGATCTCAGTTCCTACAAATCCTCCTTCTGTTTTCAACTTAAATTCAAACAGCTTCAGGTGGATATCAGTTGGAGTTTGTTGAGATTTCTTCTGCACGTTTAACAAACCTTCAACAGCAAAGAAACACTGCAACAACACAATCCAAACAACTAACAGTACTGAGACTGTTTGGTTATACAGTTTCTGATAAAACTGTTTAATAAATTTAGAACATTAGTCTGCATATCCTCTAGAACAAATAAGATATGAAACACAATTTTAAGACACTTAGAAGTGAGTAAATAATCACAATACTCAGAATCATGACCTGCAAGAAAGAATCAATCAAGTTCTGTAAAAACTGTCAGTAGCTCAAGGCATATCTCAAGGCCTTGGAGCTCTGAACCTGCTTCACAGCATTTCAAAATTAAACCCAGATAACTTTGATTCTTCCTGTTCTGATCATATGAAATTGTGTTAGATGTATAAATAGTACAAAACACAAATATATACCATAAACCACTGATTTGCATAATCAGATATCCAATCCTGCAACACACAGATGTTAGAACACATAGCAGAATAAGCAATCTCAAGGCTTTGAAGTTCTGTCAATCTCAAGGCCTTGAGATAACTAACAAGCCTTTGCTGCTAATGTCTTAGCCTTTTGTCTTTCATCACTCAAAACAATTACCAATCAAAGCACATTCAGGGATATTGACTCAACAGAAAGAGTTCCACGGTTCTCCGTCTGCAGGCCATCCAGGTATTGATCGCACTTTTCGTCGCTTAGCTGCAATTTTTTACTGGCCGGGTATGCGTGACGATGTCGCACGCTTTTTTTCTGCTTGTTTGATTTGTCAGACCACTAAGTATTCTACTCAGAAGCCAGCCGGGTTGCTTTAACCCCTTCCCGTGCCCAATCGTGTGTGGTCCAAGGCTAGTATGGATTTTATTACTGGTCTCCCAACTTCTCAGGGTTCGACTGTTATCATGGTTGTGGTGGACTGGCTGACTACGTACGTCCATTTTGTACCTTTTCCCACTAGTTTTAATGCTCCACGTGTTGCGCGCCTTTTCGTGGACGTGGTGGTCAAGCATCACAGCTTTCCCGAGTAGCTTATTTCGGACCGTGATCCTGTTTTCTTGAGTTCGATTTGGAAATAATTGTTCAAATTGAGTGGGACGGCGCACAAATTCAGTACCGCTTATCATCCGCAAACTGACGGTTAGACGGAGGTTATTAATATTGGGTTGGAACAGTATCTCCGAGCATTTACGTCAGAACTTCCGAAGCGTTGGTCTTTCTTTTTTCCTGGGCTGAGTTGACATTAAACTGCAGTCACAAAGAAAGTATCAACATGTCCCCTTTCTGTGCTTTGTATGGCCGCGAACCTCCTTCACTCTTCCTGGTTCCTTCAGCCACTTGTGGGTCTTCTTCGGTTGATGAGTTGTTGGCTGAGCGTGTCGACTTGTTGAAGGATCTTAAGAAGCACTTGGTTCGTATGCAGCAGCGGATGATCTCACAGGCAAATAAGCATCGCGCGAGGTTGGTGATCGCGTTCTCCTACGACTACATCCTTATAGGCAACGTTCTTTGGCACGCTCATTATCAGCCAAGCTTGCCTGTCGTTTTTATGGTCCCTTTTCCGTTACGGAAAGGATTGGACCGGTCGCCTATCGTCTTCAATTGCCCGATTCATGTCGCCTCCATGATGTGTTTCACGTCTCTTTGCTTCGCCTTTATGTTGGTTCGGGGTCTGATGCAGTTTGCGTTCCTTTGCCATCCGAGATCTTCAAGGGATGCCCAATTGCGGTCCCACTTGCGGCCACTCGGTCGCGCACGGTATTGGTTGCCGGCTCACCAGTGGCTCGTCATATGGTCGAATGGGGCATCGCCAACTTGGGAACCAGCTTCCGGTATCCAGTCAGCTTTTCCTGATTTACAGCTTGAGGACAAGCAGGTTTTCGAGACCGGGGGAGTTAATACGGATGTAGGACTGGAAGATCCGGGTACGAGTAGTGAGGACGAAGGCTCAGTCGAGATTGAAGACACACCCAACATACGTCCCAAACGTAATGTTGGCCCGCCAGTTTATTTGAAAGATTATGTCTAGTAGTATTAATTTTCGTTAGTAGACTTTATTTTAGTTGTTTGACGTTTTTTGAATTATCGTGAAGTATTTGTTTTTACCCGGGGTTTCTACACGGTTCTTTACCTGGGTTAGGAATAGGGTCGAACCGTCAGGGTTAGAGGTCATATAAAATGGTGTAAAATTTCTCCTTAATCATCAATCAAGAGAATTTTTGCCCTAACTTTATTTTATTCCCTTCTCTCGTTCCTTGGCTCATGGACGAGTCTCCCTCTCGGAAGAATCACGTTACCAGGAGGGTAAAAAAGATGGAGATAAAATTGTCAAAGAGAGAGAGAGATAGAGAGACAGAGAGAGAAAATTACATAACAAAAATCCAGCCCAGGGAAGAAGAAGTGGAGGAGGAAGAAACAATTATCACAAACATAACATATACACATCGATTGAGTTTTGAAGAGATGGAAAGACATGAGAGAGATGGGTGGTGGGTGGAGATGGAGAACGGTGGCATGTTCTCTTCTCAGTTTCGGGTGGTGGCGTCGGGATCGACGAAACACAACTCTCTTCATCTTCTTCTTCTTCTTCTTCTTCTTCTTCTTCTTCTTCTTCTTCTTCTTCTTCTTCTTCTTCTTCTTCTTCTTCTTCTTCTTCCTCTTTCTCCCTCCTTCTCCTTCTCCTCCTCCTCCTTCTCCTCCTCCTTCTCCTCCTTCTTCTTCTCCTTCTTCTCTCCTTCTTCTTCTTCTTCTCTTCTTCTTCTTCTTCTTCTTCTTCTTCTTCTTCTTCTTCTTCTTCTTCTTCTTCTTCTTCTTCTTCTTCTTCTTCTTCTTCTTCTTCTCTTCTCTCTCCTCCTCCTCTCCTTCTTCCTTCTCTCTCTTCTCCTTCTTTCTCCTCTTCTCCTTCTCTCTTCTCCTCCTTCTCCTTCCTCCTTCTCCTCCTCTCCTCCTTCTTCCTCCTTCTTCTTCTTCTCTTCTCTCCTTCTTCTTCTTCTTCTTCTTCTTCTTCTTCTCTTCTTCTTCTTCTTCTTCTTCTTCTTCTTCTTCTTCTTCTTCTTCTCTTCTTCTCTTCTCTTCTCTCCTTCTTCTTCCTCCTTCTTCTCTTCTCTTCTTCTCTCCTTCTCTCCTTCTCCTCTCTCCTCCTTCTCCTCCTTCTCCTTCTCTCTCCTTCTTCTTCTTCTTCTTCTCCTTCGTCTCCTCCTCTTCTTCTTCTTCTTCTTCTCTTCTTCTTCTTCTTCTTCTTCTTCTCTTCTTCTTCTTCTTCTTCTTCTTCTTCTTCTTCTCTTCTTCTTCTTCTTCTTCTCTTCTTCTTCTTCTTCTTCTCTTCTTCTTCTTCTTCTTCTTCTCTCTTCTTCTTCTCTTCTCTCTTCTTCTTCTTCTTCTTCTTCTTCTTCTTCTTCTCTTCTTCTTCTTCTTCTTCTTCTTCTTCTTCTCTGATAATTCTTTGTAAGAGTATCCTACTTACACTTTTTACTGTTATTTGTGTGTGTTTCGGTGCAAAGTGACGATATTCGAGCCAAAATATGAAGAAAATGCACTTTTTGATGTTTTTGAGCTTTAAAGTACAATTCGGGCGTTCCTTGCATGATTTGACGTATGATTTGGATATTTTATAGCATTTGATCTTAGCGGTAGTGTTCTGTGATTCACATGAACGATGCATGAGGGGAGCAATTGGATAGAAGAACGAGCTTCGGAATAGAAGAAAATGGCGAATATGGCGCATTTTGGATATTTTTGTGAAAATTGGGCAATAATTGAGAAAAAGAGAAAATGATCTGGAACGGGGAGTTCTCTACATGATCAAAGTCTACGTCGCGAAAGGACAGCCTAGGTGTAAGAATCACGTTCATCGGAGTTCGGGATCAAAATCCGGTACTTATTTGCTTTTGAAAAAGCTTAGTTGCTTTCCCAGGATAGGTGAACGTACGTCACTTTGTACTTATTAATATTTCAAGAGTTGATGATTAAAGACATGGAGGAGGCTCAAAATTAAGGAAAGAGGATGAATTGATGCTCGGAAGGTGATTTGAAGACGACAAGAAGTTGTTGAAGCAAAACAGAGCATTTTGGATTAAAACAAAAAAATCCAGGTCTTGCATGAGGTCCAACGACCTGGAATTGAGGTCACAGGACCTGGAAATATCCAAAACAAAAGATTGTAAATCGCCAGGGAGGTCGCACGACTTCAAATTGAGGTCGCACGACCTGGGTGCCATCAATCAGAACTTCAGCAAGTTGAAAGGAGATCCTGCAGGACCTCGTTCAGAGGTCGCACGACCTGGAAATTGAGGTCGCACAACCTGGACGCGCAGGGAAATTTTGCAAAATTCTTGGGGCTCGCTCGTAATTACTCCTAACTAGTTTCAAACTAATAGGAAACATATGTAAACACCCTAGAACGTGATTTAGACCAATTTGGAAGGACGGGACATCAACTTGGAGCTTGGAGCAGATCGTGGAGCTTGGAAACCTAGTTGATCTCTTTTTCCTTCGTTTCTTTGTTTTTTCTCATGATCATACATACTCTTGTAGTTGTGTCATGAGTATGTGTAACTAAACCTATTAGATCAGGACCCGAGTTTTGGGTTAGGATTTTCACCTTGATTATGCGTTTTATGAATTGAGATTCATGTTTTGATAAACCTAATCGATGAATTTAGGTTTGCTATGATTGTTTTCTGATCCTCATATCATCTAGTTAATTAGAGACGGTCTTGTTAGCTAGAACTTAGTTTGCAATTATTTGGTAACTTGGTAATTGTTAAACTGAAAAAAGCAAACAATCATCCGTTCATAGGCTTGGTAACTCGGCCACGTTGATGGAATCGCTATAGTAGAATTCCAACGTTGATGCATGTTTAGCGATACTTAGAATTTGGTAAATAGGTTTTAATCTCGCCTAGGGTAACTCGGTGTGTTAGAATTGCTCGATTAGCAAAGTAAATTTTATCTGTATTACCCTAGTTATCCAAAGAAGGAATCACGGTATTTGTCTCTAAATCATATTTCCGTCGTCTTTCACGTTACCTTAATAGTGAAGTGAGTAGTCTAGCAATTATTTAAATTTGTATTTTAGAAAAAACCAACTCAAAGATGTGCCCACACGAAGTTGATAGTACTATTTGATTCACGACAAGTCCCTTATGTTCGATAAATCCGAATTTACGGATATTACTACACACGACAACCATACAATTGTAGTTGGAACATGTCAACCCCCTCTCATAATAGGATGTTAGATTCCCAATATTAAATTGGGGGTCAGGTTATAAAATAAAGATTTTGGAAATTATGCCTTGAATAGGCTCGAGAAGCTTGGCGAGGAGTTAGGAGAAGAAGAGGGGCAAAGAAACAGGCCAAAAACGGAGGATCAAGATGAAGGCAATGAAGAAAAGAAGCAACAGCAACTCATCGAGTTTAGGGCATGTCGCACGTCCTCTGGGCTAGGTCGCACGACCTAGTTCAAGTCACATGGCCTCTAGACTAGGTAGCACGACCCGGTTCGAGGGGATGGCGATTTTAGTTGTTTCTTTATTTAATCTAGGTCAGTTTTGGATGGTCATTTGGGCCCAAGCAACCTAGTAGGTCTATAAGAACATGTATATGTATAGGTTGAAGGGCGGGGTTGTATTTGTATCAGTTCTCTCTAATAAATAAGGGTTTTCGGGCTGTGGACGTAGCTAATATCATGCTAGTGAACCACGTTACTTCGTAGGGTCTTGTTCATCGATTATTATCGTTCTCTCTCTCGTTCCAGGTCATAACAAAATGGTATCAAATCTTGGTGATCGGTGTTCCAATATCAAGGTGGAGCTAAAGAGCTAGGGTTTCACAATCCGTGAAATATCTAGGGTTTCGCGATCAAGGAGGAGCACGCGATTTGGGTTGACTGATCTGGACTAGGAGCAGCAGAGAAGATGACCGGGGGGATGATCAAGATCGACAGGTTTACAGGGAGAGACAACTGCATGTGGCAAATCAGGATACATGCTTTGTTGAAGCAGCAAGATTCGTGGTTGCCATGGGCCTCTGAAAAAGAAAGTGCTAATACAACCATTGCTGAGTACAAAGCTTGGCAAGAGGGCACGTGGTATAGGGCTGCGTATGGGGGTTCAGACAGTTAGGATTCCGGCGTGATGACGGCTGCCAAGGAAGCTACGGTGACGCCTGTTCAAATAGTAGAGAAAAGATACACAGGTGGACGAAGGAAGAACTCAGGATCTGTATATTTGGCTGTAGGTGGAGGGTACTTTGGAGGATGGTCTAGTTCTCTAGGCCCTGTTGAGGGGCATGGAATCATGGATCTTGACGAGGAGGCAGATTTGGAATAGCGGAGTCTCTGACGAGGGACATGGCACGTGAAAGGGGACGCTTACGAGGCACGTGAAAGGGGCGCGTATGATGCGCGCAAGGGGGGCAATATTGCAAGAATTCGGTGGGAATTGGAGCAATTTTGCAAAAAGTTGTAGGAATTCGGTGAGAAATGGAGCAACGCGTTGGTTATTTTATTGCAGGGACTCGGTGGGAGTCGGAACAACAATGGTTTTTTGTTGTAGCAACTCAGTGGGAGTTGGAACAACAAACATGGGTTTCGATCGAAGGAACTCAATCATAGTTGGAGCATCGATAGGTTTTGATTACATGGAATTGACGGATCAGGGTCATAGTTGGGGGCACTCGTTGCAGAAACGTGGCGAAGTTGGAGAAACTTGTGGATTTGAAGAGAAGTCGCTAATTCAAGCATAAGCGAAAGAGGGAATTCAAGGCAATGTGGAAGTTTGTTGGAAATCATGCCTTGAATAGGCTCGAGAAGCTTGGTGAGGAGTTAGGCGATGAAGAGAAGAATCATACCAAAACGAATGATCAAGACGAAGGAAAGGAAGAGAAAAAAGAAGTATCAACTCATCGGGACTCAGGGCAGGTCTCACGACCTCTGGGCTAGGTGGCACGACCTACTTCGGGGGGGGGGGGGGGGGCGCTGGCGATTTTAGTTATTTCCTTATTTTCTCTAGGTCATTCTTGCACGTTCCTATGGGCCAAAGCAACCTATTAGGTCTATATAAACATGTATAGGCACAGGTTGAAGGGCGGGCTTGTATTCGTGTCGTTTCTCTATAATAAACAAGATTTTTAATAAACAAGAGTTTTCGGGCCGTGGAAATAATTAGCATCGTTCTAGTGAACCATGTTACTCGGGTGTTCTTGTTCATCGATTACCATCGTTCACTCGCTCGTTTCAGGTCGTAAAAAAAGAGGCATTTTTTAGAAAGTTAGGTGTCCGGTTTCCCCTTTTTTACTTCTCTATTACATGTTTTAGTCTGGTGTGTGAGAAACACAACCCTTTATTAATTAATACTTATTTGAGATTTTAGTTTTGGCAATGTCTTAAAATTCGGGGTGTAAAATCTAAGTAACTTCTTTATTTGTTAACGAAAATGTAAAACATAAAATTTAACTGAACACGGAGTAAACCACAGGTACTATAAGTAAAATGTTCCGAACTACCAGATAACAGATCGAGTACAAACCACAAATCATGTTTCTTTAATTAATTATTTATTTTACCCCCAACCAAGGTCAATAGTTCATACAAAGTCAAACTCATGATGAAGCTGAGACAATCCTTAATCTTCCTAGAGTTAATATTCAAGGAAATGATTCTTTGGTGTGGACTCAAACTCATGATGGGCTTTATACTGTTAAAACTGGTTATCACGTAGCTTTCCCTGTTCAAAACCAAAAGATTTTAGTCAATATTTCTGGTTGCATCAATAATTCAAACGGAACCTCTAATCCGGAATTTAAATGTCCAAATAAGATAAAAAAAAAATCTTAGTGAGTTCTGAATAATCTTCTACCTAAGAAGTCGAATCTGTGTCAAAAAGGTATAGACATACCTGATTCTTGTGTTCTTTGGATGTATTTTCCGGAAGATTTATCACATCTCTTATTCCATCGTAAATTGATTCAATCTGTTTGGAATTCGCCAGATTGGCCTTTCAAAATTGCTCCGAAGATTCTTCCTTTGCTCATTTTCCTACTCGAAATTTTCAATGATTTACGGAACCATCACAAGGATCTTTTTGCCTTTTCTCACTGGGAAATTTGGCGCTCTCGAAAAAAAAATCATGTCAGTCCAATTTAAAAAATTTGTGATTAATAATAGAAATGCTAAGAATTTGGAATTCATTGATCGACTTACACTTGTGGGTCTGTTCATCATGCATGATTGAATTTGATTCACAATCGATGGAAGGCTTCTCCTCAAGGAAGACTCAAATGTAACTTTGACTGTGGTTGTTGCACAAATTCGAAGACAATTATGGTATCGACCATCATCAGAAACTCGTCAGGAGATTTCGTCAGAGCATAGACTTTTCCGATCCCGTATACCTCTGATTCAACCATTTTAGAAGCTAAAGTGATGAAGATCGGTTTGTATCTAGTTTATGGATATGGGTTTCGTTTAATCATGGTGGAAATCGATTCATAGAGACTACAGGATCTCTGAATCGAAGCTTGAAGGAAGAAAGGTCTTGGACAGTTGCTCACTGCCTCTCTGGTTCCGAGACACATCAATTATTTCAAGACATTTCTAGAAGTTGTTGATGTTAAATGTTTCTAGTGTTGGTTGGGTTCCTCGAGAGGGGGAACAAAGTAGCTGATAAGTTATGCTTTTATGGGTCAGACTCACCAAATGTAGTAACTTGGTGTGTTGTTTGTCCCGATTTGTGTGTAATGAATATTTGACTAATAAAAATCTGTCCTAAATTACATATTCCTATTTAAAAAAAAACCCACCAAGGGTGCTATAGCATTATAACAAATTGCAACTGATACATGGGTCTTGGACTTACCTTTGCTTGGAGCTTACTCGCTTAGAATGAACTTCAGACATGGACGTTGGACTTACTTTTGCTTGGAGCTTACCCTTGCTTGGAATAGACTTTGGACATGAATAGACAGACTTATAAACGGACTTAAGCAGATAAAAAAAAAATAAAAAAAAAAATAAAAAAAAGGTCAACCGAGGGAAGATCCCACCAGCCAATTCAACACCATTTTTTTAGCCGGGATCGACAAGGTCAATTCCCTCTTCCGACGAAAAGGAAAATGTCAGCAACAACGGCTATTCGGTACCATCCTCTACCCACCTACTCAACCCTCCTTCGCAAATCTCTGAAACCCATGTTCAGACCCACTTTCCCCTCCTCCGAATCGCCCCTCTCCGGCGAATTCATTCACCAGAGACCTGTCTGGAGACACGGATTTGTTCCGGCCCCAAATACCATGACTGGGTCGGTCTCAGCTTCTTCTTTCAGGAACAACGACGGACCTCCCGAACAGGAACCCCTCATTTCCGGGTTTCGCCCTGATTTCGCCGCCGGTCTGGAATCAACCTTCAATAATCTGGTTCGTCTTGTTTGAGTCAGTGCACTACCCACATCTATGATATTTCAATCTTTCTGTTGTTGGGTTATTAGTCTAATTAAAGAATGAAGTTCTCTCACGGTCTGTTTGGATAGCATCGGATTTGGGGGTGGATTTGGATTTGGGGTGATTTGGAATGAAATCTAATGTTTGGATGCATTATAGGGGCTTGAATTTGATTTGGAACAAATCCAACCCCCAAAAGTGTGAATGATTTGAAATTCCAACATCTAGGGGTGATTTGGAATGAAATCTAATGTTTGGATGCATTATAGGGGCTTGAATTTGATTTGGAACAAATCCAACCCCCAAAAGTGTGAATGATTTGAAATTCCAACATCTAAGGTGTAATTTGAAATCCCAAGTGTGTGCTGGTGCGTTAAGTGAAAGAGCTGAGTTATCAATCTGCTTTTTGTAAAAATATATTGTCTTTCCAGGGATTCGAACCCTGCACACAGGCCTGGGGCACGCATCAGGCTGTTATGGATCAGCCATGAACCACTGAGCCAAGCTTGTTCTTGTGAAAACTTTGACATTATAAAATAAATGAACAAACATAACCAAATCCGTAACTAGTCCACTAATAGCATCCAAACGAGAAAATTTAAATCCACCGGTATTTCAAATTTTAGAATTTGAAATTTCGAATTTCAAATCCAAATCCAAATTCAAATCCCAGTTACCAAACGCAACCTCAATGAATTTGAAGATTATATCTGGAATCTGGATGGTTATTTTCAGTTTCAGTTTTGTTAAGCTAGAAGATTATAATTTTAGGGTCCTTCAATTTTTAGTTACTAGTTCTCCATAACATCAGCTGTTCCCAAGTTTTATTTAGTTCCCCTCTTTAGACTATACGATCTATGTAGGCTAGTTGAAGCTCTTGAGATTCCATATACTAGTGTTTCTTTTTCTTTTTTCTTTTTTCTCAGTAATTTATGTATATGGGGTAAATAGCTAGTTTTTCCTAATGTTGTTCACAATGGTAATGCAAGTGAGAAACTTATTTGATCTGATACCTAAAACAACGAAAACAACAACTTGCCTTTCCCTAGTTTAAGTTGCGTGTGTACTCTTTCCAAAGGCATTTTCTGACTTACGTTTAATTGGACTAAGTCCCGTGCTCGGTTAGGTTTAATTTGATATGATTCCTATACTTCATATAAGCCTTTTTCCCATCACTTTTAACATATCAACCATGCTTATGAGAAGCCTCTACGTGTTTTCTGCATAGTAGAAATTTACTGAAATGGTGCATTGAACATTTAATTGAAAGGGGTTTTCTTTCTGATTTCTGTGTTTCTGTTCTTTTGTTTGGAATTGCAGAGCAAGTGGCTTGTAGTTGCTCTTTTTGCTGTAGTTGTTCTTTGGAGGCATGATGCCGAATCATTATGGGCGGCGATGGGTTCAGTTCTGAATACCGGGCTTTCAACCGTACTAAAAAAGATACTCAACCAAGATCGACCTGTATCTGCCTTAAGATCTGACCCTGGAATGCCATCTTCGCACGCACAATCCATTTTCTTTTCCGTCGTCTTTATTGTTTTGTCAGGTAAGACTTTCTCCCATATTTCTCTTACTTGAACATCTGTAAACACCATATTTCATTTCTTCATCAATAAAAATTAGATTGGAGGGCATGATGTCTCTCGGTAGCATCATTCTAGGAAAAGTGAGCTTCTTCTGAACTGTTTCAATATTCACATCTGGGTGCAGCTGTCCATGCATCCTCGAATCAAGAAATTGTAATGTTGGTTGGCCTAAACTCCCTAATCGGTTCGAAACACTCGCAGCATCTAAACAGCATACAGGTTGAATATTAACTTACAGTTGGAATAAGAGCTATGTTCTAGCTCTTCTTATTTCTCACTTCTTAGTAAGATCAAGTAATGAGTGGATCAGCACTTCTATGACTTCACTTATGCTCTGGGATTCTTGAATGATTGTGTTTTTTATAGACTGGTACATGTGCAGATTCGTTGCCTATCATCTATCCCCTCTCTCGCTCCTCAATAAATCAGTAACAAACTAAGTAGACTTAGAAAGAAACGTAGTCGTATAGAAGAATAGTCTGGCCTTTTGAAGCATATGGAACGAAATGGAATTGTCTGATACCACGGTATATCCTTGTATATATGAAGCTTCTAGTTTCTTTTTAGTCGGTTCAGCTTCTTCAGCATCATAAGATATCGTGTTCTGTTTTCAGAGTTTGATAGACAGTAAATCTTCAGTGCTCTCGTGCTATGCTTTTCTTTTTTTCCTTGGTTCTGTTGCTTTCTGCTCTTATTCTACTCTAAACTTCTGGTTGGTCATATATTTGGCATTTCGAGGCTTATTTTGCTGCTTATTATCACAGTGCTTCAGTGGCTTGGGACGAACGGACTTACAATAACTCTTTCTGGCCTTACTTTGGCACTTGGTTCATATCTGGTATGTACTACTGTATGAAAGCATTAGCACGATATGACAAGAAAGAAATCATTGGCATTCATTAACTGACCAAGATTGTGTTCCACTGTTCTTCTTTCATTCATTCATGATTCTCCATTGAGACAAATAAGTAGATTTTTCTCAAATAATAATTGTTGAAAAGATTCATAAAGGTCTGCTCTGATATACTTCACTCTTTACACGTAATATAGCAAACATGTTGTGATAAATATTGCCAGCATGTTGCCTCAATGGAGATCATGAATGTATTTTTCTGCATGCCAACATGGTTTTACGGTAGCTTGACCAAGACATATAACCTTTCTAGCAGTAAAGAAAAATCAGATGTGGTATAAATTACAGTAACCGACCTTCACTTTGCTTACATATGGTTTGAAAAGCTGCGCTTAGCTCGCCGGTGGTGTACGTTGTATATCACTCAGCATTTCACTGTTAAAACTATTTGTTCAAAATTGTAAAAACTATCACAGACTTAGATAAAATAGCAGAAAATATCTTAAAATTTGGTTAGCTACCACCACCAGCCATACACGCCACTGCCACCACCACCACCACCCAAACCTACCTCCTCTCTCCTCCACTGCCCAAAACTCATCACCACTGTCACCCCCACCCAACCAAGCCCCGCCCCACTTCTCTTTCTCTCTAATACTTAAACTACGTCACCAAACTTCTACCCACACCCCACACTCACCACAAACACGCACCTTTATCTCTCTGCCCCAAGCCAAACCCAGACGAACTACAACAGAGTGCTCTCTTCAGAAAAAGAGCAAACACTATCTGAGCAGATCCTATTCACTCTGCTAGAGCAGCCCATGGATGGCCATTGGCCAAGCATGGTTCCATCCCAAATGTGCCTTGCCTTCTCACCTAACCAGCCAGCCTTCAAGAACTTTATTGAGTGGTTCCATCCCAAATCTGCACACCGATTTGCAAAACACAAATAACAGAGAACCGCAAGATTGAAACTGGAGCCCTATCTGTCTCATCCAGGCAACTGGACATCAAACCCGTTGCTTATGTGTTCAATTTGAGGGGGAGGGATGTTCTGAGTACGAAATGCAAGGGATCATGTTTCTCGCTAATTGGAGTGTTTAGTGGATTTGGGTTCGAATTCTCTCTCTCTCTCTCTCTCTGCCAGCGGCGGAGGTGGTGATGTCTGTTGTGTGGCGGTGTTGGTACATTTGGGTGAAGATAGTGAATGATGAAAGCGATGCAGTATAAGGAGTCAGATTGAGAACGGTAACCAAATTTCAATAATTGATGTTATTTTGCTCAAGTTTAGGGTGGTCTTGAACAATAAATTAACTGTTATATGGACATAAATTGTTTAGTGAAGGACAAGGTACACCACATGTCGGTTGTCTGTAATTTTCAAACAATGTATTTTATTACAAGCTCTTTACATTGGTATCATAAGCTGTTGTGTTCGGTTCAAAAAACGAATAAATAAACAAATTGTGTTTCTATATATGTTCAGCTTTTAGTTGATCTTTCAATAGTTGGGGTACTTACACGCGTGCTCTGTGTTTGCAGTCATGGTTAAGAGTTTCTGAAAAACTCCATACAATCAGCCAAGTGGTGGTTGGGGCCGTGCTAGGATCACTTTTCTCCATTTTATGGTTCTGGTCGTGGGATGCTCTTGTACACGACGCATTTGTTTCCTCTTTGTACGTTCAAATCGTTGTTATAGCAGGGGCTGTATCATTTTACCTCGTCTTTATTGTGTATATGATCCGATATTGGATTATGGACGGAAAGTGAAGTTTGTTCGCCAGAAATTGCTTGTACTTTGTGGATACAACCCTTGATTCTTTCGGACTATCATGTGTAAAGATATAGAGCATACTAGGTTAGTGTGTAATTGTTTGAAGTATAGGGCTAGGACTGTTATTGTCAATTGAAGAATTGTGAGGGGTCAAGATGTAATATACAGTAAATATGCTGTTGTATCTATTGTATAAATACTGTACTGTTTGTTATGGTAGTCAATGAGAATAACTTCCCCAATTCTGTTTCATTAGGGTATGCGATTTCTTCTCCATTTCTCTCTTTGTTCTGATGGTATCAGAGCCGGAGATTGGTGACACTCACGCTTCTTCTCCAGCGATTCATGGCACTTTTGTCTTCTCACACGACTCTAACCCTGATTCTGCAGTTTTTCATCACGAATTTCCATTGGCTAGTACCAATTAAGCTTGATTCTCAAAATTACAACGTTTGGTGCTTGCAGTGCGAGAGCGCTCTCACAGCGAGTCTTCTTCTTGATCCTCCTGGTTGATTCACCTCCAGCAGGAGAGCTAATCGATTGTGAAGGTAATCGAACCTCTAATCCTCTGTTTCAGAATTAGGTGGTTGAGGATTTTTATATTCGTAGCTGCTTGCTTGCTACTTTGAGTTCATCTGCCTTGCTACAAGTTACACTTCTGTACTCTGCAAATTCTTTTTGGAACTTTCTTGAAGAGAAATTCACTATGCTCAATTCACCAGACGCATATAATCTGAGGTGTAAGCTGCATAACTTGAAGAAATCGAGTACTCAATTAGTCAAAGAATTTCTTGCTAGGATCCGTACTATCGGTGAACAATTAGCCATTGTCAGATCTCCAATTAATCATGCTGATTTGGTGTTCTACTCCCTCCAATGGCTACGTGCCGAGTTTCATTCTATCAAGCCTGTTATTAGGAGCTTGCCTCTCTCTTACTTTGGATATTGACGAAATTCGTTCAAGAATCTTATCTGAGGCTGTTTATGTTGATCTTAAGCATCAAGCTCCTTTGTCTTCAACTGATTCTCTTGTTTCTTTGGTTGTTCATCATGGTAGTACATACTCTAATTTCTCTAAGCCTTATTACAAGCAATACAAGTGATACCATAACTCTACCGGTTCACATTATTCATCGTAGGCTGGTTTCTCTAAACCAAGAAGTGGTGATACTGGTTCCTCTACGGTGTCAAAGCCAGGTGCACATCGTCATATCTGTGATAAAACCTATATATTGCTACTTGCTGACAGAGGTTTAAAGAGGACTTTCATCCTAGGGCATTCATGGCTCAAAGTCCAAGACCTCGACATCTCTTCTGGACAGAACAAGTCTCACATTATTTTGGTTGGTGGATCTTACACTCCAACTGGTGGTGACAAGGTTGAATGCTGGTATTGTTAAGCCAATACAGGTATTGTCTTATCTAGCTGTAGAACCTCAGGAACCAACTACTGTGACTGAAGAAAATTCAAATCCAATGTGGTATAAGGTCACGAGTGAGGAATTTCAAGCTTTTCAACACTAAAAAACTTGGAAATTGGCACCTTATTCAGTTGACATAAAATTATTGGCTGCAAGTGGATTTTTTAAACTCAACAAATACTCAGATGACTCCATAACTATAGATTTAATAAGCAAGAAGGTGTTGATTACAATGATAAATTTAATCTAGTGGTCAAACCTCAAACTATTAGATTGGTTCTCGATCTTGCCGATCATTATCAGTGGCCATTAAGACAATTTGTGTCAATAAGACCTCTCTACACAGCCATTGACATAGAGAGTGTATATGGATCAACCTCCAGGGTTTGACGATTCAAGACATCCTAATCATGTGTGTTGTCTTTAGAAAGATATTTATGGCTTAAAGCAGGCTCCAAGAGCATGATATCAACTTGTAAACAAATTTCTTTTGGCACAAGGGTTTTAAACCTCTCCCACTAATTCGTCTACATTCTACTGACATAGTGGGGGCATATGTGTCATTATGCTAATTTATGTTGATGATCTTCATACTCACATGAAATGATTAGTTGTTCATTCAACATCCAGTCCAAGAGATGCATTCACAATTCTCTATCAAGGTTTTGAGCAACTTATCCTATTATTCAGGAACTTCATACCACTACTAGAAATGTTAGCAAATACCACAGTTTATTTGTAGTATTTGAACAAATGCGGTAATTGATACCCTAAAGCAGCATTATTATTAATGTTGCAAACTAAATGTTGTAAGTTTGCAGAATAATGCTGCGTTTGCAACATTAATTGAATAATGCTGCAATTTTTGGCTAAACAACATATAAATTGCAGCATTAATCCAATAATGCTGCAATGTTCATATAAATTGCAGCATTAATCACATTAATGCTGCTTTTTGACAAATCTAATGTTTTACTTTGCAGCATTAAAAAACTAACGCTGCAATAAAAATTGCAGCATTAATCACATTAATGCTGTTTTTTACAAAAAGATTGCTTAGTATTGCAGCATTACAAAGTGTAAATGCTGCTATCACAAATCATTTTGGGCGGACATTCAAATTTTCACTAAATATTTGGGGGGAAATTGAAAATTATCAAAAAGTGGAGCCACCAAACAAAACCCTAACCAACTAACCCTAACTACACCCACACAATACATCTGCCCATCTCTTCATTCTCACCCGTATGAACACACACACACACAGAGAGAGAGGTGAGAGAGATCGAGAGGGAGACGGTGAAGAGGATGAGGAAGAGATCGAGAGGTGGCTCCTTCGTCGTCCCAGTTCCCGTCGGCGGTGGCGGTTGAAGATCGAGGAGAAGGACGCCGTACTGTTCTCGTCGTCCATGTTCCCGTCGGCCCCTCCGTCGGTGCCTCCTTCAGATCCGAGAAAGCTCTGATCGAGAGAGAGATTCAGTTTGTAATTTCCTTCCTCTCTCTCTGTTAATCTCCTTCCTCTGCTAATCTCCTTCCTCTGTTAATCTCATCCTCTCTGCTAATCTCCTTCCAGCTTGAGAAGGAACGGACCCAGATCCGGATTTTCGAGGGCAGTCTCGTCCATCTCCGGGGATGATTTCTTCTTGCCGGAGCTCCGATCCGGCGAGGGTTTGGCTCGTGAAGAGGAAGGTGATGGGGAGGGAGGTCTCTTGGTATGGGGTGATGGGGTTTTCGTCGGAATCGGGTCGGATCGGTCCGAATTTGACCATGTTACCACTGTCGATTCGATTAGTTGTCGTCGTTGAGAGGAGACGACGATGGGAAGAGTGGGAATTTGATTCACCCCTTGGCAGAGGAGGCGTCGTCCTCATCTTGCTTTTCTTCTTCTTCTTCTTTCTCCTGTAGATCTATGCATTCTGAGCATTTTTTTCTTTAAATCTGTTAGATTAGATTTTTGTAATGACTTTCAATCTGTTCTTGTGATGTATATAATTTTGTAAATGTATATAAATTTCTATAGATGAAGGATGAGAAATTGTTATATTATATTTGTGTGTTTATGATATGTTCTTGTTGTTCTTGGATGAATAATGTTCTTGTTGTTCTTGGATGAACAATGTTTAATTAGCAGATTTTGGATGGAGAATGTTTAATTAGCAGAAGAAGGGTAAAGAAAGTGCAAAAATGCAGAATAAATGGAAGAATCAGAAAAAATAGAACTTTTCAAAAAAAATAAAAAAAATAGACCAACAGAGGAAGAAAAATGCAGCATTAATCAACAATAATGCTGCAAAACAATGTGTTAAAATGCAGCATTAATCAACAATAATGCTGCAATTTGATTCCAAAATGCAGCATTAGTGTGTAAATGCTGCAGGGTGTGAGAAGAACTATGCAGCATTAGTTAATGCTGCAAGTAATGCTGCTTTTTGCTAGCAGCATTAGCTTAATGCTGCAATGAAAAAAACAGCACTGGCTAATGCAGCATTAGCCTTAATGCTGCAATTAATGCTGTTTTTGCTAAATACAACATTAATTTTGGCAAAAAACGTATTTTCTTAATGACACTTTTGCTAAGATTTCTAGTAGTGTACCATGCAAATTCTTCTTGCTTCACTCTATCACAATCCATGTATGCAAAAGAAATGTTGACAAAGGTTGGGTTCAATGAGTGCAAACTTGCAACCATTCATACAGCTACAAAGACATAGGTATCTCCTGATCTTTCTCCTCTCTCAGATCCTTCCAATTTTAGAATTGTCGTTGGGTCTTTGCAGTATCTTACCATGACCATACAAGATCTCTTTTGTTATTAATTTTGTGTGCCAAAGAATGCATCAACCAACTGTCGCTTATAAAAAATCATTGTCCATAATTCTTCGATACGTGAATGGTACCGTGGATCTTGGGCTTGATTTTCAAAGAAGTGATTCGTGGCTTGTAGCATATTCAGACAATTATTCTGTTGGAGATGCATTGGATAGGAAACTAGTTACTCGTTCTTGTGTGTTTGTGGATCAAAACAGTACACACTCTCTCCTTACCTCAACCACTTGTTCTAATATCTACATATATCATAATTTTAATTAAACTTATCCAAAAAGGCCATATATGTATTAAATTTTTTAAAAGACAATGTTACTACAAAATATATATTTTCATAAAAATATATATCTTTTTGTGGAGAGTTTTTTTTTGTTAATATGTATATAACTGAAATGACAAAAGACATGTCTCAAAAATAATTTAACAAAAAATAAAAAGATCTTAAACGCTTTCAATTACTGAAAAATATATGTCATTTCGCGGTAAAAAATTAAAAAAAAAAATATTAAATATCTTATCCGTAATTAAAAATATTAATTTTAACTCCGCAAAAGATAAAAATAAATTGTGACCATAAAAGTTAATTAAGAGAGATCTACCTTATACGTAGGGCGGCATAAACTCCGCATATATTAAAAATGTGGGCTTCCAACCCAAAAAGAAAACAAATGGGGGGGGGGATAAACCTTACCCATATTGTAGTCCAACAAACAAAGCACAAGCCCTAAATAAAAGCCCAAACCAGCAATTAAACTACAAATAAAGTCTTAAAAAAAAGAAACAAACAAGACCTTAGAACACTAGTGGACGGAAGATGTATCAGGACAATGAATCTCCTTCATTCTGCACCGTCATTAAGTCTTGCTCTAGATAACTCCGCAGGAAGACTGGTGGATGAACCGAGTAGTTAAACGCTTCCTCATCTTTCAGACCCTTCGTTGCCATCACATGTGCCGGTTGATTACCTGTTCTTCGTATATAAACAAGTTTGCCCCTGAATCGATCGATGATGAGGTGACGAAGCTCTGCCAAAATTTCTTCCCATTCATTGTGCCATCTCTGAGATCCATAACCCACTTGCAAATATTCATAGAATCGATCTCAAATATGATGGATTCAAAGGTGAAACCCCCATCTCTCATTAATCGTGCTATCTCCAGCAAAGCTATTGCCTCGCCCAGATCTGAATTAGAAACCAAAGCAATCGGAATAGATATAGCAGTGGTGAACTTACCGTCGTTATTTCTTATTACATCTCATGCACAAGCACGATGATGGTGATTAGAAATAGCAAAATCCACATAAATCTTCATCGTTCCTGAAGGCGGAGGCTTCTAAACATTAGGTAATCTTTCTTGGTTTGGTCGGATTTCTATTTGCTCAAAAGAAGTCTAGTCTGTGACAGTGATGTCAATCCAGTGTAATAACTGATTCTGAGTTTTTTCTCTGTTTTCAAAGACTTTAAGGTTCCTAGCTCTCCAAATAATCCAGAGACAAGCGATGAAAATAATCTGGGAATTATCTTCATTCTGACTGATGATTGTGCTGATCCAGTCTCTCTCCCCAGTAGGATTCCCAGATAAGTCAATCATGCTCCTGAATTTCTTCCAAATAAACTTGAAATATTTGCAATCTCTGAATAAATGGACCTGTGATTCTGCAGGTGAAGAACAGAAAGGACAAGTATTTTGAATTTGAATGCCACGCTTGATAAGATTACCTTTGACAGGAAGGGTGTTAGAGCAAAATCTCCAAACAAAGAATTTAATCATCCGAGGAACATGTAATCTCCAAATGCGTTTCCAGTCTGTTGTTACAATTCCAGAATTGTATCTCCTCAAGTCATTTTTTCACTTATCTGTCGTTTCCCCTGAACATTGCTATGATACCCAATTTTAACTGAGTAATCATCATTCTTGGTAAGACCCCAACATAAGCTATCATGATTCAGAATTCTGCAGATAGGAGTTCTGATAATGTCCTCTGTATCTTCTGTATTAAAATGTTGAGCAATGAGCTAATTCCATTGCCTGTTCAGATTTAAAAGACAATTAACTGTAGCATTAGTAGGAAGTGTTGGATAACTATAAGCTGGTCTACCCCCTTTATCCAAAATCCAGTTATGTTTGTAAATCAGAATTTGTTCTCCATTCCCAATAAGATATCTACAACCAGCTTTCAGAATGTCTTGAGCTTTCACAAAGCTCCTCCACGCATAAGAAGGATTACAACCAAGCTCTACATTTAAGATCATGACATCTCTAAAGTATTTTTCTTTTAGCACCTTAGAGACAAGTAAATTAGGGTTCTTGTAAACTCTTAATACTTGTTTAGCAAGAATAGAGAGATTGAAAACTTCCAAATCTCTCATACCTAATCCACCTTCCTGCTTTTGATAGCACAATTTAGTCCAAGAGGACCAATGAAGGCTCCTTTTCCCCATGTTGTTTCCCCACCAGAATTTTGACATTAGACTTTCAATGTAACAAAAGCAAGAATCATAAAGCAGGACATATAGTAAGTAGGTAAAGCTTGGATGATGGCCTTTAAAATAACTTCTTTACCTGCAGGGGTTAGAGTATTCTCTTTCCAGGTTGAAAGCTTCTTCCAAATTCTTTCTTTAAGAATGCAGAAAATTCTTTTCTTTTCTCTACCAATAGCAGTAGGTAGACCAAGATATTTTTCATGGCAGGAAGCAGTAGGTACTTCAAAAATTTCCTGAAGTGATTCTTTAGCAATTTGTGTAACAGACGGTGAAAACACCAAAGCTGATTTGTCATAATTGACCTTCTGTCCAGAAGCACTGCAAAATAAATCAATAATACCTCTAAGACTAGTAGCTTCCTCAGGGTTTGCTCTGCCAACAAATAAGGAATCATCAGCAAAGTTTGTAATGACTGGACCATAACCAACTGATCTGAAACCCTGCAATCTTCCTTCATTAACTGCCTTGTTGATCAATCATGTAAAGCCTTCTGAGCAAAGCAATAAAAGATACGGTGATAAAGGATCACCTTGTCTTAAACCTCTTATAGGTTTAAAGAAGTTTGTTTTCTCTCTATTTATCAGAATTGAATACGAATCTGTTGTTACACAATTCATAATCAAATGGGTAAAATTAGGTGGGAAACCTAACTTATCCATACAACCTTTCAGATAATTCCATTCACTTCTATCATAAGCCTTCGACATATCAAGTTTGATAGAGAAATAACCATTACCCCTTCTTTGCTTCTTCATAGAATGGATTGTTTCAAATGCAATAATCACATTATCAGTAATTTGTCTTTGTGGCACAAATGCACTTTGAGAATCATCAATAACCTCTGGAAAAATTTGCTTCAACCTGTTAGCAAGAACCTTAGACACCAGCTTATAAATGACATTGCACAAAGAAATAGGCCTGAAATCAGTTGTTTCCCTAGGCAAAGTAACTTTAGGAATCAAAGCAATACAGGTTTGATTGATTTCAGACAATTCAGTAGCATCATTAAGAATACTTAGAACCAGCTTAGTAACATCATTTCCAATAACTAAAATACAATTGTTTTATTAATTAACTTCCCCGAGGGCTTGTTCAGAGGAAGTTCCTCCTTATCACCCTAGCCCTTACCGTAATTTTTCTCTAAGACCATCCCTTGTCCCCCTTCAACCTTAGATCTTTCACTTCTTTGACTTCTTTGCCAATCGTATTTAAAATGGTAAAGGACGTTTTCACCCTTCATGTTTGACACAAAGACACTTTCACCCATTCCAATTTGGGAAATACCACTTTCACCCTTTAATGTGGCAAACTTCAAGATACTTACACACCTTACTGTACAAATCCGTACTTGACGAGGGAAAATGTATTCCAAAGCAACTATCAGTAACTGACCTCTACTCGGCTAACGGCAGTAACAATGAAAGGAGTTGCACGTGTCATAAAATTTGGCACACTGGGGTGAAGTGCCATATCCCAAACTAAAAGGGGCGAATGTGTCCTTACATCATCAAGCTTGAAGAGGTGAAAGTGTCTTTAACCTTATTCAAAATTTTGCCATCCTCCCCTGAACTTGTATCCCATTTGCTTAAACACCCTCCGTCGGCCGAGAGAGCCCACAAGGGTCGATTCCCTCTTCCCCTGTGGTTGGCGTACGACAAAACAGGGAAAATGTCAGCAACAACGGCTATTCAGTACCAGTACCATCCTCTATTCACCTACTCCACCCTCTTCCGCAATCCGCCGAAACCCATCTCCAGACCCACTCTCCCCTCCTCCAAATCGATATTCTTTCCCCGGAGACCCGTCTGGAGGCTCGGATTCGTTCCGGCCCGAAACACCATGACTGGGTCGGTCTCAGCTTCTTCTTTCAGGAACACCGACGGCGACAGACGCTTTGAATCCCTCGAACAGGAGTCTCTCATTCCCGGGTTTCGCCCTGATTTCTCCGCCGCCGGTCTGGAATCGACCCTCAATAATCTGGTTCGTATTGGTTTGACCCCACATATAATATGAAAATTCACTTTTGTTGGTTTTTCTCCTTCTGTTTGACATATGGGTTAGTCTAAGTGAAGATTGAAATCCTCTCAATTAATTTGAAGTCTTGAAGATTATATCTGGATGGTTTTTAGTATTCGATTTCAGTGTTTTTTCTGCTGAGAAATGATAACTTTCTGGGTTATTCAATTTTTAAATTATGTTTGCAGGACTAAGTTTAATTCAGTTTCCCTCTTAGGATGATAGTCTCTTATACTCTTTGCTCTATCTGGGCTTGTTGAAGGTCTTCAGATTAGTGCTCTCTTGATTGTTCTAGTTTCTTCCTAATGTTGATCTCAAAAGTTTTGCATTATGTATTTGACTGTTTGCGAAAAACTTGCTGTATTGATTTGATATCTAAAACAACAAGAACAACAACAGCAACAACAACATGCCTATTCCCTGTTTATGTTACGTCTGTCTAAAGCCATGTTGCTCAGTTTGGTTTAGTTGATAATATGATGTATATAATTCACATGACCCTATTTTGTGTGTAGCCACTTTCAACATTTCAATGGTGCTTACCAGAAGACTTTACTTCCTTTCTTCAAAGTAGAAAGCTGCCTCTTGTGAATTGCGAAGAGAATAGTTAAACAAATTGGGCTTTATTCTGATTTCCAAGTTTCTTTTTCTTTCATTGTTAATTGCAGAGCAAGTGGCTTGTAGCTGCCCTATTTGCTTTAGTTGTCCTTTCGAGGCATGATGCCGAATCATTATGGGCAGCAATGGGTTCAATTCTGAATTCTGGGCTTTCAACTGTACTAAAACAGATACTCAACCAAGAGCGACCCGTTACTTCCTTAAGATCTGACCCTGGAATGCCATCTTCGCACGCACAATCCATTTTCTTCTCTGTTGTCTTCATTGTTATGTCAGGTAAAACTTTCCTCCATAACTCACTTTCTTTTCTGTTGTCTTCATTGTTATGTCAGCTAAAACTTTCCTCCATAAGTCACTTTCTTGAATATTGGTAAGGGCTTACGTATCCATTCTTGATTAATCAAAATTAGACTGGAGGGCATGATGTCTCGGTGGCATCATTCTAGGAAAGTGAGCTTCTTCTGAATTGTTTGATATTCACATCTAGGTTGCAGCTGTCAATGCGTCATCATATCACGAAATTGTAATGTTGGTTGGCCTAAACTTCTTATTTGGTTTGAAATACTCGCTGGTGTAACTAAACAACATACAATCAAATATCCATTTAAAGTTGGAATAACAGCTATGTTCTAGCTCTTCTTAGTTCTCACTTCTTAGTAGGATCTAAAGTAATGAGTGGATCGGCACTTCTATGACTTCACTTATGCTCCGGGATTCTTGGATAGTTATACGTTTAATGGACTGGTATATATGCAGATTCTTCCATTCCATGTTCTGGATACCGTCATTGCCTATCATTTATCCCCTTTCTTGTTTCTCAATTAGTCAGTAAACAAACTAAGTAGACTTTAAACAAAACAGATTTGTGTCCAAGAGCTTTCTAGGCTTGTGAAGCATATGGAAAAAGGTGGAATGGTCTGGTGCGAGGGAATGTTCTTATATATGTGTAGCCTCGAGTTTCTTTAGTTGGTTCAGTTTTTTCCAGCATCACAAGATCTCTTGTTCTGTTTCGTGTTAGGCTTAAATACAGTAAATTCTTGGTGTTCTCATGTTCTACTTTTCTCGTTGTTTCCGATGCTTCTCATAGTTTGGCCAATTTTAAGGCTTATTTTGCTGCTTGTTATCACAGTGTTTCAGTGGCTTGGGACGAATGGACTTGCAATAACTATCACTGGCCTTACGTTGGCACTTGGTTCATATCTGGTATGTACTAGTAGTATTGTATGTAAGCATTTGTACGATATGATAGGAAAGAATCATTGGCATTTACCGACCAGGATTGTGTTATTTTTTAAATGAAGTAAAACCAGTAACTTACAAGGTATAAATGAAAACATAAATGTAGCAATCTTCTTCCAGACCCAAGCATGCAATGAAAGAAGTTTGATGAATAGAAATTGGACGGGGACTTCGAAATTAAAATTTTGATATTAGATAAATCTCTTCAACAAATATGGTTTGAGAATAATCAATTCAAATATTCTGTAAACCTATAATGAAGGAAAACAGTCCTCCATCTCGTAACCAAATATTACCAGCATGTTGCCTCAATTAACTTTCTAGGAACCAATCGGTGATGATGATGAATGAATTTCTCTGCATGCATACATGGTTTTACATTAGCTTGACCGAGACATAGAGCCTTTCTTCTACTCATTTTGTCTGATGTTTCTCGAAGCTTCCTTCCATTTTTTGAAACTTGGAAAATGAGATGGAAAAGAAAATGGAAGGAAATAAATTGATCGTACTTTAGTATGTTCAAATTTCACCCACTGTAATTAAGATTACTACAACAATAGCCGTAATAGTAATATAAAACCATTTTGTAATTGCAGAACAAGCCCGCGTGCTCTTTCAAAGTTTCTCTACCAGTACTTTACCAGTTTTACCCACAGACCCACCACCGTCAACACGAATACAACTACCATCACACAATCACCACCACCACCGAATGAAACCCCAAACATGAGAGTGGCAGAGACCGCTGCCACCACAACCACCACCATCCAGTGAACAAATGAGTCCATTCAAAACCGAGACAGTACAACTAAGAACCACTTCAAGAACCCGGTCCACCCATAGTCACTATCGTCGTTTAGGAGTGGCTGTGTGATGGAGAGAGGGAAATGTCGACGGTGGTGTTAGTCGTTAGAGAGGCTAGCCGTGGCTGTGAGCCGTTTGACAGGAGAGAGATAGAGTAGAGAGCGAGAGGAGAGATTGGAAGCAAGAAGGAGACTTCGTAAAAATTTCTCGCCATTTTCCACCTAATGGGCGGAAAATTTATTTTCGTTAATCTTGCAAAAAAAAAAAAAACAGTTACTTTCCTTTCATTTACTTTTCATTTTATTTTTATGTTCTTCCAATTTTTTTTATAGGATTTTATTTTATTTTATTTTATTTTCCACTTCATTTTCCTTCCCTTTTCCCAAGTACAATCACTGCAAATGCAGTCTATGCCATCACCTCAGCTCTTTCTAGCAGTAAAGAAAACTCAGATTTGGTGTTACGGTCTCTCATCTGGTTAGTGAGGTCTCAGAGACTCTGAGCTAGCACCGATGATCGAAAATATTGGCGATGGTATCCTATACTTTTTCCATGCATTTATTACTATACCTCTGATTCTTCTCTATCAGCCTAGTACACTATTCACCCGGTCACTTTCACTCAGTGATTTGGTTAGCAAAACGATGCAAGATTTTGGTAATCTTTTGAAAGTGTTATAGAGTAAAGTTTTCACTACAACACCATAAAAGAATTACCAAAAAGTTGCATCGTTTTGCTATCCAAATCGCCGGGTCAAAGTGACATGTGAAAGTCAAACTAAGCTGATAGAGAAGAAACAGAGGTAGTACTTAATCTGTTTTGCCAGAAAATTCGCAGTTGACTTTAGGGAGGTCACTTTGACCGACTAATTTAGCTAACAATATGATACGAAAATATGCAATTTTTTTTCCTTCATATTATTGCAGTGTTTGGAAAGATTTGCAATACTATGAAAAGATTAAAACATTTTCGTATCATATTGTTAGCTAAATTAGCCGGTCAAGTGAACAGATGGATAGTGCACTGAAATGAGGTAGTAGTTCTTAAGGAAGATGAGAATAGAATGTGTTGAAAGGTTTCTTACCGCATATTATGTGTGTTTGCAGTCATGGTTACGAGTTTCGCAAAAGCTTCATACAATCAGCCAAGTGGTGGTTGGGGCCGTGCTAGGATCAATTTTCTCCATTCTATGGTTCTGGTCATGGGATGCTTTTGTACATGACGCGTTTATCTCCTCTTTGTATGTTCGAATCGTCGTCATAACAGGGGCGGTATCATTTTGCCTTGTGTTTCTTGTATATGCAATCAGGTTTTGGGTTATGGATGCTAAATGAAGTTTGTTCACTGGAAACTGCTAATTTGTGGATACAAACCCTTGATTCCTTTTGGAGCATATGGATATGAAATCTACATATATGTTTACATGCACTCATAGTTCATCAGTACTAGTTACATCGGTAATACTGGGTACCCTTAAAAAATATATAAAAAACTGTGTTCGGGGCTTCAGTTTTCTAGCTCCGCGCTGCTTATCTTTTACACCAAAATCCAAACAAACCAACAATGCAGAAGGCATGCATGTATAAATAATAATTATATGATATTTGATTTAAGATGGCTGCTATGCTTCACCATTTTCTTTTATCCTTTGATTTCACCTCTTATCTGTCAAGATATGATTAAGATTTTTCTATAATCATATCACAAATCAAAAACATTCATATAGGAGGTGAAGTTGAAGGGTGAAGAAAAAAAAGGTGACATTTAGCATTTTCCTTAATTTAATTATTATTACATATACCTTCCTCCTTCAAGTACTCCAAATACCTAGCGAACCCTGGCTTAGAGGTTGCCTTCTTCCACCGGCTAGCATCCAATAGGCCAAAGAGAGGGTGAATCTTGGCAGCCTTCTCAGCTTGCTTCCCCGGAAAATCCGACTTTTCGCGAGTTAATTTCTGCCGCGAACCAAGTTGTTTGCGTGGCAGGCTTGTTAGTGATCTCTTCAACTTAGTCTCACTGTGGCCGGAATCGTTGGTCAGCATTTCATAGTTGTGGCTGCTTCTCGATCGTGAGCTTAGAGCTCTAAGCATGGCTCATGAAATTATAGTTGCTGTGTGCAAATTGGAAATTAGAAATATGTAAGGCTTTACTGCATTTGCAGTTGGGGATATATTAAATAGAGTTGAAACTTTGAGGGACGTGTTAGAGAAAAAAGCCTACTTTTTTTTTTTAATAACTTACTTATTTGGTTTGGCGCTGTAGCTCTTTAAGTAAATTTTTAGCTGTACTACTTTGAAATTGTTGTCAGCAAGGCTCTACCTTTTATTGGCATTAATAACTGTAAACTAGTGCCCGCAATGACTTGAACGTCTATTAATTAATTCTTGCACTAGTCTATACTGACGTATGGTGCAGGGATTAAAATACTCGATCAACTGAGTTTTTTTTTTTGCGGGAGAAGTAGAACATCAATTAATAATAAAGAAGGTACACATCACCTGCATACTATTACAAGCATCCGAAATATCTACTATCAACCTAAGCAAGCTGCGGAAAGAACAACGAGGATACAACAAGCGGACCAACAAAGATACAAGACTCAGACTAACATAATACAGCTTCTTAGACTAGAACATCACATACTGCAACTGGCGGAGAGCGGATAGATAACCTGAAGGAAGACAAAGGAAGAAATCAAAGAAGCTAGATAAATAAACACATAAAAGAGGGACAAATGAAAATCAAAGGATAGGATGAAAAGATGGTCGAGGTTTCGAATCTGGTGGCTTCTGAAATAAGGAGCTCAGTCTCATCTTCTTAATCGGATGGTGCTTTGGCGAGTGCAGACAATCCCCTTTAGCCTCCTGTACTTGAATCAAACCAGAATCAAACTCCCCTGTGGTAGATGCCTCCTTGTGAAAAGCCGAAAATGTGCTCATCGTAGAAGAGCTTGACCAATGCTCCGAGGATCGGGTCTTCTCTGTTTTACACGACTTTGTCCGATTCCTTGCTTTGAAAGGCTTGGATGAAGCGAGAAATTGACGACGGAACAAGGAGTAGGGAATCCGAACAACTCCTTCCCCCTTATCATCCTGATGAGGCGAACTCCTCACCGCTTTCCAATACCAATTTTCATCCACCAGAACAACCTGGTTGGTCCTCAGATTGACAAATCTGAGCATGGCTTTATGGGTGTTGGTAAAGGAGTTGGAGAAGATGCTTGTTAACTCCTTGCATGTATGATCAGGCACCGAAAAATTATGCATAGATGAGCGAAGATGCAAAAGATCATCCCGACTATACTTAAACCTTAACGGCGTAACCTCTTGCATAATCTGATGAAATTCCCCTTGAATTCGAAGCCGCTTGCACCGAGGAAATGCTTCAGCCCAGATTCGAAGCCTTTTAGGGCAAAAACGCCCTTTCTTCTTTGTGGGATCATGAAGATCTGATCGGAATAGGTTTGCGAGAAAACGCGGTTGTTCTTGACTGTTTAAAGCCCACACTTTTGTTAAGGCTGTCGATCTGACCCTCTTCATGTAAGAAAACTTTTTGATAACCCCCGGACAAGATGAAAGAAACAAAAACTTAGAAGAAACGGACCCCCAAAAGAAAGGAGCCAGCAGTGAAGGGGAAGAAGATTCAATTAACCAGAACAACAATTAAAATAGATAATAAGGAGGCAGAGAAAGAAAGACCAGAAAACTAAATGAGAGGAGAAAACGAAACAAATTTGGTTGATTCAAATAAGCCACAAAAGAAACCCAAATCCCAACAGAGATTTGAAGCTAACAGTCGAGAATCAGAAGAAAATTTTGCGAAACAAACTAAAAAAGAAAATGGAAGAGTTATGAATTTGACACAACAACAGAGAGGATAAAACTCACAAACAGAGAGCAAAGAGCAACGAAACGTGAGTGCATACAAAACCCAAAAGTGAAACTTGGAGGACGATAAGGCGTGATTCGACCAGCTATGGCGAAATCCGCGACCAGAAGACCCACAACAGTGAAGAGAAGAAACAAAGTGGGTTTGACCCTGAAAACTTTGATTTTGCCGACGGCGAAGACCAGAAAAAACCGAGAGTGGAGGCACTATCCACCCACGAGAATCAGAATTGAAAGGAAGAATGGATTTGGGGATAACTGAGAAAACGAAAAGTGAAGGATGAGGATCTCTCGGCGGCGGCGGTGAAAGCCAACGAGGCCGAGAGACAGACAAAAATTTTGGGTGTTGAGAAGATAGGGTTGTTTTCTAGAGAGTGGAGAGAGTGTTTTCTCTCTCTAAACGCCCCAACCCTTCCCAGACAAAGTTTATCCGATCAACTGAGTTGACAACCGTTTGTGCGATGACAATGTCGAACATGGAACAATATAAGTTAACCCCAATAAACTTGTTTGGGTAACGTCTTTCACTTTTCCATTTAGACGAGCAGAGCAGGCTTTTCAGAAGAGGTACCGGGGTGGGATATTTTTTTTTGAATGGTTAGGGATCTTATGAAATATATGCATCAGAGACTTTAGAAAGAAATATTTCGACATTATGGACATAAACGAAATTTCTTGGGGGGCATAATTGTTATAAGGAGGGGGCACAACTGAATAGATCTTTAAAATTTGGGGGTGGATATGTAGTTCTTCAAAATCTTAGTGGGCATGGACCCCTTCCCCCTCCATGCAGACAACGAGCAATGGCTTAGCTCGCCTACATTTATGATTTTCATCCACTTTTTCATCTAAACGAGCAATATCTTAGCTTAGCTAGCGTCTACTAGCTAGTCCAAGGTACCATTAACATTGTCAAATATTTCGGCTTGTAAGGCGGATGATCCGAGAAGCTTGAGTCTGAGTCCGCAACAACAAGACAGTTCAATCCATGGGCGGATGCACATAGGTGGTTGTGGGGGCTATAATCCCCACTCAACTTCTCAAATTTGTGATTTCACCATGTATTTGTGAATTAAATTCAGATATATTTAGAGGGTGAATAAGTAGTTCTTCAAAATCTTAGGGGGGCAAGTGACCCATTTGCCCATCCGTCCATGCAGACGAGACGAGCATTAATGGCTTAGCTTGCCTAAATTTCTTCCAGCTTTCATCTAGATGAGCAATAGCTTAGTAAGGCGGGTGACCCGAGAAGCTTGAGTCTGAGTCGACAGCTCAACCCAAGAAGCCATTATAAGATGAGGCAGTGTGTGTGTGTTTGTAAGACATACACATAAAATAGAGAAATACCAATAAACAGATTATACCCCTGAAGAATGCTGCTGATGGAAATTTCCATCTTCCTCTACCTCATTCCTTGTGCTTTTGCTTTCTTGATCTATTTTCCTCTCATCAAACTCCAAACATCATCAAGTAGTCTCCCACCAGGAACTAGTGGTTGGCCTCTTGTTGGTGATACCCTAGAGTATTTCTCCTAGCTCAACAATGGACTACCAGAAAGATTCGTAACTGACAGGATCATCAAATACTCCTCCAAGGTATTCAAGACATAACTTTTGGGAGAGCCAATGGTCATGCTCTGTGGTGGAGAGGGCAACAAATTCTTGTTCTCCAATGAGGCTAAACTTGTCCAAGTCTGGTTACCAACTGCCCTCTCTAGAATCTTCCCCAGATCAGGCAACGAACCCGCCTCCGAATCCGCCATGAACTTTCGTAAATTACTCCATCCTTTCCTCAAGATGGACGCCCTTCGTAGCTATGTTCCCATAATGGATTCAATAATGAAACAACACCTAGAAGAAGAATGTAATGGGGGAAGAATCACAAGTTGTTGGAGTTTGCGATGTTGTTTCAAAGTATACAATCACAGTCGCGTGTCGGTTGCACTTAAACATTGAGGATGAGGTCAAATTTGGAAAACTAGGCATGCAAATCAATGATGTGGTGAATGGGACTATGTCGATGGCCATTTATTTACCTGGGACAACTTTTCGCCGTGCCATTAGAGCTTCAGAGGCTACTCGTGGGGAGCTTCAAGGGATGATCAGGAAGAGAAAACATGATCTTCAGGAAAAGACCGTGTTTGGGAA
This sequence comes from Linanthus parryae, assembly GCA_023055425.1. NCBI lineage: Eukaryota > Viridiplantae > Streptophyta > Magnoliopsida > Ericales > Polemoniaceae > Linanthus > Linanthus parryae. Next base: position 43,243,631 of record JALGPY010000007.1, read on the forward strand.
ACATGATATGTTGACCCAAATAATTCTATTCAATGGTGAGAATGGGGAAGGATTCAGTTCTGAATCGGACATTGCTAGCGACATAGTCGGATTGCTGGTCGATGGCAGTTTTACTCTCAACTCTGCTCTTACCTTCATTATGAAGTACCTGGCTGAGCTTCCAGATGTCTACTCCGAGGTTTTAAAAGGTGAGTAACCCAATTCATCATTTTGGAAATGTTTGCCTAGACAAGTTTTAACATTTGACTCTTCACGATTTAGAAAAGATTGCCCTAATATATTTTTCAGTACCATATTGCTACAAGCTTCTTAAGAATATATCTGCTGGTGAAATACAGAACATATGGAGATAAAAAGTTCGAAAGAACCAAAAGAGTTGCTTACCTGGGAGGACATGAGTAAAATGAGGTACTCATGGAACGTGGAAAACGAAGTCCTGAGACTAAGGCCCCCAGCTTTTGGAACCTTTAGGGAGGCTATTTCTGACTTCACCTATGCCGGTCACAAGATTCCCAAGGGATGGAAGGTAATTAAGAAAATCCACATAGTTATTAACCTTAAAATTATTCGAAAGATTCAATACAATGATAAAGAGTTTGCGTGAATCCTTAGTTTGTTGTTCCTTTGACAGCTGCACTAGATGTTGCATTCCACGCAAATCCAGATTAATTTCCGGATCCAGAGAAGTTTGATTCGTCAAGATTCGAAGGAAGAGGTCCGCCTATCTTGAGAAGAGCTTTCATTCACAAATTGATTCAATCCCTTGAACTATGCATTAACTCAAGAATGCCATATGGCAGGAAGAGTGGTGGATATCCCAACATACATTAACCCCTTCAATGTTGAGGAAGCACACTTTGTATAAGTACTTTGGTTGAGTGAGCTCGGAACAAAACAAGATGCAGGGCCTTTCGAACCCACTCCCTTGCCAAAATGCGGAGACATTAAGAACCAGTCACCCGCAAGGCTGATGCTTTGGAAAGAAAGCAAGCATCCCAGGAAGCAGGAGGTGACGCTACCACCAAGGAGAAAGAATATTTATTCCCTGAAGAGAGCCTTGGAATATGATGAGAAGGGAGAGGAAGTGCGCACCTTATATAGAAATGGCAAGAGGTGGTATCGCATCTGAAGGTACGCCGGGTCACCCACTTCGCAGGGAGAGGGTGTCCCTGAGATTCAGGAAGTGTACACCCTTGCAAAAGATAAAATAAGCACAGAAGCAAAAATAAAGGAAGCCCCAAAATGCTTCCAGAATAATCCTAAACCGCAGAAGGAGGAACTCGAGAACATAGATTTAGATGAGAAGGTTTCAAGAGAAGACCCATTTTCTCTGCAGGCCTTGAGCAAGATGACAAGTAAGGCCTCATATAGCTGTTGCAGACGTATAGGGAAGTGTTAACATAGGATTATGATAAAATGTAAGGTATAGACAAGAACTAACCATGCACATATTGAATGGGCTCCCAAGTGGAAGACCAGTAAAGCCCAATGCGAGAGTCTCTCTCATGGAAGTAGAGGTTAAGTTCAAAGAAGGAATGAAGATGATGATGAATTCCAAATTTATCAAACCTCTATACCATCCTACCTGGCTAGCAAACATAGTGCCAATGAGAAAAATGGATGGCCAACTTCGCATCTATGTGGACTTCAGGATCTGAACATTTTTTTCTCAAAGGAAAACTTCCCTTTTTCTAAACATTAACCTACTTGTGGAAGCTACATCTTAACATCAAATGTTCCACTTCATGGATGGGTATGGAGGCTATAACCAGATAAAGATGGGCCCCGCGTACATAAATAATACCCCGTTCGTCACCCTCATAGGGGTATTCCATTATGCAGTCATGCTATTTGGTGTTAAGAACGCATGGGGAACTTATAAAAGAGCAACGATGGTCCTCTTCCATGATATGATGCACAAGAAAGTGGAGTTTTATGTGGATGACTTGGTGGTAAAATCTATGCAAAGAGATGATTATCTAAGGGATTTGAAAAGGGTGTTTGAGAGATGCAACAGATTCCAGCTAAAGATGAATTCCATGAAGTGCACATTCGGGATCACGTTCGGAAAATTCTTGGGATGCCTAATCCATAGACATGGAATTGAACCAGTACTTTCCAAGGTATCTGCGATTTCCAGTATTCATGTGCCAAGGTCACAAACAGGGCTTAAGATCGTCATATATGCAAAGATTCATCCCTGTGGTGGTAGAGCTCACTCAACCTTCCAACAATATTTTGAATAAAGGTGTCATCTTCCAATGGGAACCAAAGAATCAAGACGACTTTGAAAAAATGAAATATCTTCTCATCTCATCATGTGTCATGATTGATCAACATAATGTAAGTCCATTGATTTTGTACCTTACTTCCACTACTAAGTCTATTGGAGAAATGCTTGCGCGGGAGGTGGTTGGACACGAAAGGCATGTTTACTACATCTCAAGGGTAATACATGGAGCAGAATCAAGGTAATCATTCGTTGAAAGGAACTAGTTGGCATTGATGTTCGTGGTCCAGAATCTTAAGAATTATTTTTTCTCGTATAAAGGTGGTTGTAATTACCAAGAGTGACTCCATAAATTACATTTTGCCACATTTGGCACATATTGGAAGGATTGCAAAATGGCTTATGATCTTGTCAGTATACGACATCACTTATGCACGTTCCAAAGAAATTAAGTCACAGTCTGTTACTGATTTACCTGTGCAGTTCCTACATGATTCACATGAACCAGAGCTAGAGGAAATCCCTGGAGACATGGAGATTCAACAGATAGAAGGAAGGTGGTCTCTAAGCTTTATGGCCCCTCAACAAAGACTGGAGGAGGTGCGAGAATTGTTCTAATATCTCCAGTATGAGAAGTCATGATAATGTCATATAAGCTTGATTTTCAAGTTACCAACAATGAGGAAAAATATGAAATTTTGATCGCAGGATTGCTTGCAGCTAAGAATTTGGTGATTGAGCACTTGGTTATAATGGGAGCTTCCAAGATGATGGTGAAGGAGTCATCTAGGGAGTTCACACTCAAGGAGATTAATTTGATAAGCTATCCCACTACAGTTCAGAGACTAACCACTTACTTTGAATCAATCTCATATGAGCACACTCCCAAATCTGATAACAGGCATGCGGATGCTCTGGCCACTTTGGGATCTAAGGTCTCTAAGGATAAGTAGCATGCCCCCATCCTCACTGAAACTAAAATAACTCCCACCTCTATTCATACCATGATTGATCAAGAGGATGAGATGCGATAAGAAAATTGGAGGAAATGATAACTTAAAAAGGAGCAAGTAACAAAGAATGGTGTGCACAAGAGAATCCTGCAGAGAGAACTTCGTGTACACCAAAGGCAGAGAATAGAAAATGGCACAGGAAGTGTTGGGTTGTGCGTAGGGAGAGAGTAAGGCAGTAGCACTGTCTGAGAGAGAGACATGGGTTTGGCAGAGCTTCCGCGTATGTCTGGTGTGTCCTCCCTTGTATGGAAGGGTTAACGTCCTATATATATAACAGAGACTGTGACCGTTGTGGTGTGGTTAATGCGCCCATCAATGGCGGCTTAATTATCTTAACCACAACGGCACGTTCGTCCGCGTATATAGGGACTGTTACAACACGTTATCCGCGTATACCGGAACCGTTATGGGGTTGACCCGGTTTGACCAGGTTGACCGGGTTTGACCAGGTTGACCGGGTTTATGGAGCTCGTGACATAAATATCTCAAAAGCAGTTACTAAAGGTCGCGCGCGGGCTTGGCTCGCACGCGACAGGACTTACTCTAGCCTCCAGACCACTAAGTCCTACAAGTCCCGTGCAGTGGTGTGCGAGGGCCCTGTCTCGCAGCCCCCACGTGGATCAGCGCGGCTGGTGATCCAGTGTGTTTGGAGCACAATATGGTGTGCTAGATGATTGCCACGTGGCCAAGATCTGTCTGCTCAGAAAGCACTATCTACATTAGCCCCCTTTCTGCGCGTGAAGACTCATAGCCGGATAGGCTTCCATGCGCAGGAACCAACGTACGCGTCGTCGCCACGCACCAATTCAAATATGTGCAGATTCAGCCCCCGTGCGTGCCATTATGACCTAAACCCCTAGAGTCGTGCCGTATGATCTTTTAGGGTTTTAGGCGTGACGTCAGCTTGTCATGTGATTGCGCGATTCGACGGTGACGGTTGCGATTCGACTACTGAAAGGACGCAACCCTTCATTGTTTTTGGATAAATACTCTGTAATCTCCATTGTTGCAAAAGCATCACTTCTTTCTCTTAAAGTGAATGATACCCGGAAGCCTTCAAGAGCATATTCAGATAATCAATCACCAGTTCTCTCTTGTCAATCGTCTTCTTCAACTGTGCGCATCCAAGCAAACTTTACCAAAACAAGGTTGGCCTTGTTCAATTTTGTTTAATATACTGATATATGCTTTGAACTGCGTTGGATCTGCAAACCCATAACATATTATCCACTGAAAACTATGAAGAAACTCTTGCTCTTTGAATCCAATTTTGATTTAATCCCCAGATGATAAGGATCTTGAATGTAGGGTTTCTAAAATCCCTGATAATGCAAACGATTCCAATCTCTAATTTTGAAGATTGCCACTGGACTGTTCATCTTTCTTCCAATAGATCCTCGTATGCTTTGAACTGAATCTTGATGCTTTGAACTGAAGTTTGAAATTCAAACTAAAGTATGCGTATTTCTCCCCCCTTTTTTCTTGCTTTTCCACAGGAATGGCAAAGACAAAAGGAACCAAACCCATTAAGGAGGTCGAAGAAATACCTGATCTTCCCCGGGCCTTATGGCGAAAAGCCCCTATATGGGTGGTAAGGACTTCTACCATGCTAGGGTTAAGGCTAAGAAACTGCCAATCCCTGTCTCTGCTGAAGAATTGCAAACGTTAACCCCTCCAGTTAACTAGGCCCTGCTCGAATTGATCGATTCCGAAGATGTGGTTCGATTGGGAGTCGAAAATGGGTACTTCCCATACACTGCGATTTCCACTCAAGCGTTTGTTCAGAAATTGGACTTCATGGATGAGTGGATTGACCATGTACTGACCAATCATGCCATGACCTTAAACGACGCTGGCATATACTTCGCAGTTTGTGCTATGAAGGGTGCAGCCGTGAAGCTGGACCAGTCCATGCTTCTAAACCTTCTTTCTCGTTACTCGCCTGCGACTCACACATTCCATTTTGCTGAGTTTGAGGCTGCTCCCACGCTTGAAGATGTGCACATGCTGTATGATCTGTCTCCCGCGGGCGAGGTGGATCCTTTGAGTCCCTTGAGGACTGATGCGGAGATCGCTTTGTACAAGCATATGGAGGAGTGCTTGTCAGAAGTGAAGAAAATTTCCACCCGATGGATTCCTACAGAAGTCCTGCCCGACTGGCAGTTGGTTGACACATCTGCGAAGAACACTTGGATCAAGTGGGTGCAATATTTCTTTCGCGATTATGCGAACATCAGTATCACCAAGAAGCTTCTGAGAAAAAACCCGAAGGCTAAAAACTATGTGAATGGCAAGGGTTATCACTTGACCCTATGCGCCTTCCTGTGTGCCTGGTTGTCGAGGTATTTAATCGATGGTCACCCGCATGATGGGGTCTTCTATCATGTTCTGCCTCTTGCTGTGAAACTGGCACTTGGTCAGAAAGTCGCACTTGGACCCTTAGACTTGGGCACGCTGTACCACAGGTTGGATCAGCTTGTCGTGGCAATGAAGGAATCGCGTGGTCGCCTCGACGTACTGACTTATATTAACATTGCTTTCTTGACAATGTGGGTCTTCGAGCGATGGCCCTCTTATGCCCCAATTCCTTCTAAGCCCAGTAAATGGTGTCCCCCAGGCGTGGAGGAGGAACGTAATAGCGGTAGGGCTGCGAGGTGGTTTGGAACTCACTTTCCTAAGTGCGTTTGGAGCCTGATATGCGACAATCGGGAAGAGTTTATAGCCAGGCCTTATGCCACGCGCGTTGAGAATGTGCGATGGTTCCCAAAACTGTATCCCTCTAAGGCTGTTGCTTTCTCAGAAGAGCTCCTTTTCGAGGGCGGGGAGCATTTCCACGAGCGCTATCGCGAATTCTTTTGCTGGTGTCTGAGAGGTTCTCTTCCTGCTCTTGCAGAGCATGTTCGTGAGCTCGCGCCTAGGTACGAGAGGATTACCGTAGATGTTGATCCCACTCGCGTTTCTCCCCAGTTTGGCTTCGAGGCGGTAGCACCATCAATCTGGCCGCAGTCTATCATAAGAGGCTGCTACAAGCGATTATTGTCTGGGGAGTGTAAAACAATCTTGAGGAGCAATCTTCCCTTCGAGCAACCTCCAGGTAACCGCGAAGGGGCTACTCTAGAAACTTGATTGTTTATTGGAATGCCCAGCAGACAAGGTTTGAGACGCAGTCGGCCCCTCAGCCAAGCAGAGCTCCTGTGATCAAAAGGAATTCTTTCCCTTTTCGTCCCAACTGTAGCCTGGACGAGTCTGAATATGGCTGTTATTCGTTGCTGGATTGCGAGAATCACCTGTGTCCCTCTACCATTCTTGATGAAAAGATAGCCGCAGTTAGGAGAGGTGATTCGCATGTCATCAGATACAGCGAAACTTTCACTAAGGTAAGCAATTTCTCTTGCATGTGCTAAGTTTCCTTATTCCAATATATTGAAAACTTCATGCTTCGTTTCCTGCTCCACTGCTATGTGAGGAGGTTTACACCTGGTGAGCGTTCCAAATCGCTGGTCACCACCATTGTTACTGCAAGAAGGCAAGGACAACCAGTTCGGCTGGCATCGAAGATGGATCCTGCGGTTGAGACCAAAATTCGCGAGATCATGAATGCTTTTGCTGATTCGCTGATAGACAATACTCCAGCCTTGTCTCCACCCAGGAACGATCCATATCCTCCAGCAACTGGTGCTCCAAGAGCGAAGAGGCCCAGACAAAGAGGAATCACAATCTCTTCCCCTAGGAGCGCTCCAACTTCCCCTCCTGCGAGATCCCTTACTGCCAGGGATAAAGGTAAAGGTCGCATGCCCAGTAAAGCGCGGAAGAAGCTCGCAGTGGAGACCTTTGTTCCGTTTGGCCTGGAGGAAGAAGAGGAGAGAAGGGAGACAAGAGAAGAAAATGAAGAAGAGGAAAGAATTGAAGATGTCAGAGACAGAGAGAGAGATGAGATACGAGAGGAAGAGTCAGGAGGTATCTCAATCGTACTTCTCTTCTCATTATCTTAACTCTTTCGCAATCTTGTCTGAACGAATTGTTTCTTTGCAGACGACGACGATGAGACCATCAGTGGCCTGTTGGCCAAGAAGCAGAAGAGGGGTTCTCATTCTGGTGTTTCCACCGAAACCATAAGAGAGGACATTCTTGGCGAGTCCAGGAGAACAGCCGCGGAGGCTGCTGAAAGAAGAAGAAAGCGAGAAGAAGAGGAGCTCGAACGCGTGAAGCAAAGGAGCCTAGAAGAACAACACGTCGACGACCTAGTGCGTCCAACTGATGAGGAAGATGTGCTTCCAGAAGAGGTGGCTCCTCAAGTTGACGAGGAGGATGCGGCTCCAGAAGAAGATGCAGCAGCTCTAGAGCAAGCCCAAGCGGACTTCGAAGAAATCGCAGGCGGTAATGAAGGTGAGATTTTTAATCTCGCAGTAACTTACCGAGATGTTATTGTCGGTGCGCTAAAGCACGGCGTGTCAAAAGCTGACATTCGCCGCTGGCTAGTAGGCAAGTGCGGTGAACCTTCAGGTAATCATTTGAGCAACATGTGTGAACTAGGCTTAGCAACCCAAACATAATCATGACTGGTTTCTTCGCGCCCCAGGTCACGCTCACCTTAAAGACATGCTTAATGAAGATACATTAATAGGGCAAGGTTCCACGTCCTTAGCATATGACGAGGATGCTGCAATCCCACCTTCGCGTGGAGGTGCTCGCTCTTAGCTTACCAAAGATAATAAAATATTACGCAATACAAGTTACCTCACATCATCGTATCTTGTATCGCAGGCAACGCTGATGAAGCCATGTTGGAACAAAGGAGTCAGCCTTCTGCATCCTATGTCCCGGTGCCAAGTTCTCATACTGAGAAGCCCGTCGCAGCTGCTGAATATGCGGGAGAGCCCTTCGAGGACTTCATTGAACTTTCTGATGATGCCGAAGCTGACACCGTGTTGATGGAGGAAGATGCCCATGCTGGTGCTGAGGAAACAGGAACGAACGCTGCTGACGCTATCGCACCTGAAGGCATCCCTGATCAAGCTGCAACTTCTGCCGCTTCCATGCCTCCGGCAATGACTGAGGCTGCGGCATCTCTTCCTGCGTGGAACTTTTGGAGTTCGCAGGTCGGGGCTGCAATCGCACCTGGTGCGGCTTATACTCTTCCTACCAACTATGAGGAGTTAGAGCTCACGGCTGACATGAGGTCAATGGAGCAGAGACAGTCTTCAACTGCCCCAGCAATGCGCATTCCTTCTTTGCGCGAGATCCTTGAAGGAACTGGTATGCCGTGATTTTTGTTCGCATCTTGCATTCTTCATTTGCAAGTTCGATAGTCTAACTTGTTTAACATTGCTTTAGGGTTGAAGCAAGATGACGTGGACTGGCTAGTTCGAATGCGTCTCTCCTATCCTCAATCATTTGTGAGGTCTCTCGAAATAGGGCCCTTCGACAGGAGGCTGTTTTTGACTAAAGCCATCTGGATTTTGGAGCAGCTATCCGCGGCCACACCTGCGACCATTTCTCCTCAGTGCACGGAGCTGCTTTTCGGCATGTGTCAAAACCTTCTCGCCAAGGTTCAAGGCAAGCTGGGCTTTGGGTTTCTTGTCAAAAGAGTCACCCTGATTCGCGCGGTCGTGAATTTGAAGCGCGGCCACCATAACCTCGCAGCTGAGGAGCAGAAGGTGGAGCAGCAAAAGAAAAAGGCTGAAGAGGCTGTGAAGCTCTTCCATGAGATGAACGCCAAATACGAGCAATTGAAGCAAGAAGTGGAGCAAGTGGAAAATCTGTCGCGTCAGTTTACTCCCAATGACTCCCTGGTCAAAGGCTTATTTTGAAAAGTAGCAAATCTGTGTGGAGAAAAATGCTAAAACATTACTGTAATGTTTCTAGGGTTTCTCCCCCCCCCTTTTTTCAAAAAGAATTTGAATGCCTGTTTTGCCCTTCCCGGGATTTGCTCGAATATCTCTGTGCATATCAATTATGACGTCAGCAATTGATATCCTGCCTTGATTTTCGCGCTAATTGCTCATTAGATAAGCACGCTTTCCTTGGGAAGTCCATCCGTATCATGACCATCCGTCATTAATTAGGATACGCAACCGAATCGTCATAGCCTTTAGTAGGGTAATTGATTGTTACCTCTTTTCAAGGCGTAAGTGATTGATTCTTACCCTCTTTTCAAGTTTTGCTGACTCATCTCGGCAACTGAAGAGTCTCCACAAGGTCTATATAAACCCTGCCTTTTGCTATTTGGGTTCTTCATCCCCCAATGTGGCTTGCCGTGAGTCCTTACGACTGTTGGCTTCAACGCTTGTATTTCGTTGATTCATGGCAGCTTCAAGTTGTGAAACCTTTGTTTGTGCTTTGTGCCATAGAAATAGCTTCCAATATCTGCTTTACAAGGCTTATTGATCTTTATAACTATCATAAAGAAGATGCAGATAATACCTCATGCTTGCTCGAAGAATTTTCTTCGTCTATTATGCTTGCAGGTCATGTTTCCGACCGCCTCCCGGCGAGGTGCAGCGCCGTACTCACCTTGCTACCGACTCGTAATGAATGGCGGATTTCTCCTCTAGCTTGCCCGGAGGTTGATCATTCGCCACCACGTTCTTGAGCTCAGGGTGGCGAGCCATTGTGCTCGTCTCCGTGGACAAGGAGCCTCTTGCCCTAGGAGTTTGTGCTTGCCTGTTCTTCACAGCCGCATACGCCGGAACAGGTGGTTCCTCAGGCACGTCTCTTGGGCATAAGACCAAAGAATGGCCTTGTCAGATCCTGGGATCTTGAACATAGCATCGCATAGGTCTTGTAGACATGGCGGGCTGTTCTTTTCACAGGAACACCCTACTTGCTGCAGATCTTTGGTCGCAGATCGTTGTATCGCATAGCTTCTGCTAGGACCGTTAGGTCGATCCTTTTCCAGTTAGGATTCCCTCGATGTGTAACTTCCGCTTGTAAGTTACTATTTAGATGCATTGTAAGCCATGTTGGCTATGTAACTAGCTCTGTTTTGAGCCTTTCGCTTGTAAGCTGTTATCTAGACAGATAAATTGTAAGTCATTTTGACTCATAATGATAAATCGCTTTGTATGATTTGCTGTTTTTGTTACAACAAATTACAATTTCGCATGCGTATTGGCAAATTTCGCCTTTTTGTAGCGTTGTATTCGCACTTTGCATCGTTGCTATGATTTGCTATCTGTCGGATAGATTCGCAGATATGTTTTTAGATCGTTCGAGATCGTATTTGCGTAGCTTTGCTATCTTGGCAGATAGGCTTGAGATTTACTTAAGATTAGACTCAAGTACGGGTGCTATCTCGGTATATAGGCTTGTATAGATCACATAAGATCATTTTACATAATGCTGCTATTATGGCAGATAGACTTAATAATCATTTTGAGATCGCATTCGTATAGTGCTGCTATCGTGGCAGATAGGCTTGAAAGATCACTTAAGATCATACTCGCATAGGCTGCTATCGTGGCAGATAGGCTTTTAAAAGATCACTTAGGATCGTATTCGCATGAGTTGCTATCGTGGCAGATAGGCTTTAAAAGATCACTTAAGATCATATTCGCATAGGCTGCTATCATGGCAGATAGGCTTTAAAAGATCACTTAAGATCGTATTCGCATAGGCTGCTATCATGGCAGATAGGCTTAAAAGATCAATTAAGATCATATTCGCATAGGCTGCTATCATGGCAGATAGGCTTAAAAGATCACTTGAGATCATATTAGCATAGGCTGCTATCATGGCAGATAGGCTTAAAAGATCACTTAAGATCGTATTCGCATAAGCTGCTATCACGGCGGATAGGCTTTCGCTACTGGGAAATAATGAAATAAACAGAGCAATAAAGACAGCTGAAAGCATAAAGTTCTTCTCATTTGGGAGAAGTCTTTTTATTATAAAATGCTCTCATATGGGAGAGATGAGATTACAATTCTCTCATATGGGAGAGAAGATGCACGGGTTTGAGCAATACAGAGCATGAAGCAGACGTTGTAATCTAACGCATATAATGAAAGGAGTTAAGGATAATACTTCTTAATCCAGCGCATGTTGACTGAGCTTGGGGTCGAGGTCGTTCCATGTAACCTCCGTATGTGGCAGTAGCCACTATCAAAGACTTCTGTAACTTCAAAGGGTCCTTCCCAATTGGCTGCGAATTTTGGGTGAGCTGCCTCCCGCATGCAATGGTCTGACGCGCGCAAGACCAAATATCCAACTGCGAAATCTCTACGTTGGACTGTTTTGTTGTATGCACGAGCGATCCTTTCTTGGTATCGTTTGTAAGTCCTTTTGGCTTGCTCCCGCTTCTCTTCTAACATGACTAAATCATGATCGCGTTGGCTGTCATATAATGCATGAAAAGCCAACCTTGCAGAGTTAACCTTCACTTCCGCAGGTACCACAGCTTCAGCTCCATAGCATAAAAGAAATGGCGAGGCCCCTGTGGGCGTCCTTGGAGAAGTTCGATAGGCCCATAGGGCTATGTTCAAAGAATCAGCCCATTTCTTGTGGTCATCTACGACCATCTTGCTCAAGATTCTCAATAACGTCTTGTTGGTTGTTTCCGCTTGCCCATTCCCCTTCGGGTAATATGGAGTGGAGCATATCTGTCTTATGTTGTACTCTGCTAGCTTTGCAGCCACCTGTCGATTGACAAAGGGGGTACCATTATCCGAAAGAATGGTGTTTGGAATTCCGAACCTGCATATGATGCTTTTTCGGATGAAATGGACCACGGCTAGCGCATTTGCTGTCTTCAGTGGTATCGCTTCTACCCACTTGGTGAACAACTCGGTCGCGGTGAGAATGAAGTGATTCCCGTGCGAGGTCGTTCGAATGGGACCGACGAAATCCAGAGCCCATGTATGAAACGGCCACGGTGTTCCCAACGCGTGTAGGGACATATTGCGAATTCACGTTACCCCAGATTGCCGTTGGAGGAGGCAAGGGATACTGTGAGGCCGGATTAGGTACCAAAGTTGGAGGTTGAGGAGTGTGAGCAGCGAGAGGCAACATTTGAGCTGTTGATCCCTGAATTGAGGGTAGCTGCGTGGCCGCCGGTGGAGTTGGCAGGTTAGGATTGGGTGGTGTGGTTGACAGTCCCAATCCTTGAGTGGTGGAGGCTCCTCATCCCTGAGAAATAGCGGTGGCTGGTGCGGGGTTTGGAGCGAGAGTCCCCAAGATAGCCATGATCCGTTCTAGCTGTGCAGATTGAGCTTTGAAAGCCTTCTCCTGATTCTGGATGGTGGCGTCCAAGGCTTCTAGCGTCGGAGCTTCACCGGTAGCTGTAGGAGTACGGCGGGCCTCCTCCCCTGAGGTGGTCTCCGTGGAAGGCGATCTGTTACTGACATCATCCTCATGAGACATGGTTGCTTGCAATGGTAAGTTCACGTCGGGTTCACCAAAATGTGCACAAGAGAATCCTGCAGAGAGAACTTCGTGTACACCAAAGGAGAGAATAGAAAATGGCACAGGAAGTGTTGGGTTGTGCGTAGGGAGAGAGTAAGGCAGTAGGACTGTCTGAGAGAGAGACAGGGGTTTGGCAGAGCTTCCGCGTATGTCTGGTGTGTCCTCCCTTGTATGGAAGGGTTAACGTCCTATATATATAACAGAGACTGTGACCGTTGTGGTGTGGTTAATGCGCCCATCAATGGCGGCTTAATTAGCTTAACCACAACGGCACGTTCGTCCGCGTATATAGGGACTGTTACAACACGTTATCTGCGTATACCGGAACCGTTATGGGGTTGACCGGGTTTGACCAGGTTGACCGGGTTTATGGAGCTCGTGCCATAAATCTCTCAAAAGCAGTTACTAAAGGTCGCGCGCGGGCTTGGCTCGCACGCGACAGGACTTACTCTAGCCTCCAGACCACTAAGTCCCTACAAGTCCCGTGCAGTGGTGTGCGAGGGCCCTGTCTCGCAGCTCCCACGTGGATCAGCGCGGCTGGTGATCCAGTGTGTGTGGAGCACAATATGGTGTGCTAGATGATTGCCACGTGGCCAAGATCTGTCTGCTTAGAAAGCACTATCTACAAATGGCCTTCTGTATGGGTATGAATCATGCATGAGGGAGTGCTTATACAAAGGCTCTAGAGGAATATTTTTGAGATGTTTGGCATAGACCAAAAGTTTGACCCTCTTGAAGGACAACAAGGAATGTTGTGGTCAGAATGAGATTCCTCTATAAAGAAGGGTACAGAGGCAAGGTTATTACTGGCCTCATATTAGCTCACATGCAGCCCTAGTACAAACCCAATATGAGAAGTGTAGCTTGGTACACGAAATCCTCGAAGCTAGTGTCATTGATGACTACCAAGACTGGAGGAAACAACTCATTAACTACTTGGAGGAAATTATGCTTCCCATAGACAAAGCAAGTTGTAATGATAAAGAAGAAAACTTGCACGTAAGAAGTGATATAAGGCATTCTGCTCCGAAGGAGCCTCGCAGAAGCTCCCCCTATGTGTCTTGCAGGACAAGAAAGGCATGAGATAATGAAATCCATGCATGCACTCGAGCACCAAGGACGAGCAAATTATGTCATCAGCTGTAGTCCATGGGATATTTTTAGCCATCCAAGGAGGCTGATTATTGGGAAAAGTGAAGAGATGAGAAATAGTGTCAATTTTATGGCAATCTTATACATGCTCCATCAGTTGATCTGCAAACTTTGGGGAGACCTTGTCCCTTCCACACATGTGCTTTGGATTTTGTTTGTCCTATCAACCCCTCATCTAAGGTAAATGTCTCGATCTTCACAAGCAGGGAGCTTTTCACTAAGTTGGTTGAAGTTGTGCCACTTAGTAAAGCTACCCAAAGGATACTTATCAGTTTGATCAAGTATAAATCAAATCTACATAAAAAGTGAAAAGGAAAAAGTATTTAATTAATTAATTTGGCCAAAATTTATAATAAAATAAAAAGAATTAATGGCTAAATTTCTTTGAAGATGTATTCATGCTATATTCTTTTTTGATTTACACTGAAACTCTTCGAATTAACTTTAAGTAGAAAACTGATTATATTCATAAAAGAGTTCTAATAGAAAAATACATCTTTTCTGATTATTATCACTTAATATATAAAATTCATAAAAGATATATAAATTTTCTAATTAAACTGTCCTACTTGGAAGACAAAGAAAATGATCATAATGAATATCTCAAAAGAGTAATTGTCTGACTAAAACTGCCAAAATAGCATGACAAACTATCAGAGAGCATGCATATCTCTAACTGGCCGCCACCCAAGATGCGCACAACCTAAAGGATACTTGTGTGGCATGTAGGGTGTGTCAGAGAGTTCTGATGCTCTTTATTCATTTACTATTAGTCCAAAGACACATGGATTGACACTACAACAATAATCCTAGACTTAAGGATGACTCGGAAACTTTTAGGAAAATACTTGAACCGAACGATCACATAATTGAAGATATCTGATATTTTTTGTAAGACTAGATTCGAGATGCCTGAATTGCCTACAAGAACATGGGTTAACATCACAAAGTATCTAAATAAATAGACTCGGATCATTTATAACAATCCTATACAATGCACTACATGACCTGGGATATTTCGTTCCTGACAATCACTAGAAATAGTGTCGGATCCTAGATTGAATACATTCCGTCTCATCCCGGTTTAACCCACATCTGTTCTAGCTCTTCTCTAAATAAGGTTGTGATTCTTGAGGATTTCATATTTCTTTTGGTGATGAACCCTACTTCAGAATAAAATTTTTTATACACCGAAGGTGGACAATGAACTTGATTCTATCAAAACACTTCCGACGATGAGATGGAAAGCCTTGGGATGGAGTGCCTTGGTGGTGATGACATTCTCGACACTGAGGATTTCTACCGTTCAATCGGAGTAACTTGGAGGTCCGGTGAAGAATTGTTTGACTTTTATCGTTTGGTGGGGGGTTTTTTCCATTTGTGTTTCCGCTCGTACCGAAAGGGAGGTCCCTAAATCTTTAATTTTATACAAATCGATGTGAATATTTGTATGCAGGTTACAATGAATTGTGTTACATTATGAATTGTTGATCTATGATGGATCTATAAAGTAGTATGTTAAGCATTCTGGAACCGGTTGCTCTTGAATATGTGGTTAGTCTATGATCTAGTATGTGGCATATTATGTGGTTAAGTTTGATCTACGATGTGATATATTCTTTGATGCATTATGGGTTCCGTTGTTGTTGAATATGTGGACCAATGTTAAATCTATGGTTATTCTATGATTTATTCTTGATAACCACTATACTTCCTCTGTTCTACATCTCTACCTCCCACACTTGAAAGGGTAAATTGAATTTGTGAACCATTAATTAACTGTATGATGTTTGTGCTCCCCACATACTATTTCTATGAAGGGTTGAGCAATGCAATGGACCTTTACACCTATGTTATGAACGGGTAAATACCATTCTGAGAGTTGATTCATAAGTTACCCAATCTCAATACATGTTTACAAAAGTATTTTCACTTTCTAGTGTGCAACATCTAATATGATTCCAAATGTATATCACACTTTACAAAATACCTACAGCCACTCCGGTACGTAACATCTATGTAGAGTTGGCATGCCCAAGCTCTTCCATTAGGTATGGTTTACCAATTTCTTAACATAGTTCTTAGGATGGTCAGTGCAGCCCCTAACTAGATGTTGATCTACTGTCAAATCCCTTTCTAACTTACCAAGTGTTTTTTTTTCTTTTGGCCTTCGCCATATGAGGGATCTTGTACTCATTATGCCCCTTATGTTTCATCACCTCAATCATGCACATTTTTTTACTATAGAACATATTGTTAAGATTTCCTCATCTTCTCCCTCAAAAGACATCTCTACTGCTGATCGATTCTTCTGTTGTATGTGTTTTCTCTTGTTGTTGTAATGACTGTATTGAGTATAAGAAGCCTAGGTCATCTATATTACAAGCGGTTAATTTGGTTGGTTGGTTCACCAACCTAATGTTAAAATGTTCACTTGTTGCAACTTGTATCCATTCAACATCATCATCAAATATGTAGGGTTTTGCATTATCCTGTTGGATTATGATGTTCTTGGATACATTGAATGGCCATTTACTTTTGATTGCTGGAATGAACTCCTCAATCGTCACTTGCCTTGTTACATCCCAATTCATATATGTCATTGCCTTACCTTTTATGGTACCCCTTGGCCTATTTCTAGAGTTCCTTTGTGCCTTAACAACTTCAACAAATGGCCATATTTCTATTTTCCCATCAGATATTAACTCCTCATCTGGCCCCCATAATGGTCTTGACATGACACAAATAAAGATTAACTTAGGTATGAATTCCTTTGATTGAAAATCTGTGAAGGGTACTTACTCATCAGGCAAAATAATTCATTAACTCTTTGCATGTGAAACCACTTCTCATCTATATGAAATATGTTAGATACCTTTGCTAATGACACCATCTATGTTGACTTGCAATGCCGACAAACTAGCATGCCAATCTTGTGTTTATTTGTTAATGCAAGATGTACATGACTTGTAGCACTCCTCAATGAACTTCTTTTTTTCATCTATGAACCATTATGGTTGAAACCCCATACTTATCTGACATAAGAATGATTATAGTTAGACTTAATATGTGCTACACGTGATGCTTCTGTACTTGAATTGATTCTTGTTTAGGTATTCACATGCTCCTATTTTTCTTTATGTCTGAAATTGCTTAATGTATCGATTCCTCGAGTACTTAAATTGATTCTTGTTTGCTCTATGACACGTCCATTACATTATAGTGGTTTTTTTATGTATTCACATGCTCCTATTTTTCTTTATGTGTGAACCTACTTAATGTATAAATTCACCAAGTACGTAAATTGATTCTTGTGAGTTTTGTGGAACATCCATTACATTTTAGTGGTTCTTATTTAGGTATTCACATGCTCCTATTTTATTATGTGTGAACTTGCTAAATGTATAAATACATCAAGTACTTGCATTGATTCTTATAAGTTCGGTGACACATCCACTACATTTTAGTGACTCTTTCTTAGGTATCCACGCTCATATTTTTCTTTTATTGCAGCCATGTTCGTGTATTAATTCAATTATAACAGAAAATAATTGGGTTGAGAATTCAAGGACTGCTACTTCTGCAGATCTAATAATATTGTTGAAATTGCATAAATTCATTAGTTTGTGGGTTCTAGAGTATAACAATGGTGTTTACATCGTTTTTTGCTGTCCCACATTCATCACTTTGATGAAATCAAAGACAATAAATCAGTATTTGTTTGAGAATTAAATAGTTAGTGGATTTTAGATATGGCAATGATATGTTTATACCTTGTTACTTGCCACATTGTGATATTCATGGGTCCAATAATTAGATACCAAAATTGATATGTAGGTTATATTATGTGGTTCAGTTTGGTATTGATGACTTGTCAACTGTTGGTTGTAGAGTATATACATCATTTATTGTTCCCATATTCATGAATTCGATGAACTTAGTAATAATAAACCAGAATTGGTTTGAGAATGAAATAGTTAGTGTAGTATGAGATGACAATGATATGCTTATACCTTGTTACGCCCCACATTGTGATATTCATGGGTCCAATGATTAGATACTAAAATTGAAATGAGGACTCTTTTATGTAGTATAGTTTTGTTTTGATTCCTTCTCAACTGTAATCTAAATTCATATTGTGGATTTTAAGATGACAATGATATGTTTATACCTTGTTACTCCTCATATTGTGATATTCATGGGTCCAATATTTAGATATCGAAATTGGTATGATGATTCTCTTATATGCTAATATTGATGCCTTGTCAATTGTAATCTAAATCCGTATCATGGGTTTTAGAGATGGCAATGATATGCTTATCCCATGTTACTCCACATTATGATATTTATGGGCTTAATGATTATATATCAAAATTGGTATGAAGATTAAGGAAAGTTTCCAAGTTTTTTCGCTTGGACATTCTTCTGAGTTCAGGTGTTGTTGTATGTTAAGTTTGGTTTATAATGAGGGCTTTTATAATAGCCTTCAGATTTGACAAAAAAATTGGCTCTTTAATTCAAGATCTTCATTTTTAGGTTTACAATTTAATATTGAATAGAATGCTTAAAATTGCATATCTCTTTGTTGATTGACAGATATACACAATCTGAGAGTTGTAATTGAAACAAGATGTCAATTATATGTTTACCTGCTCATTTCTGTAGTGTCTTTCGATGAGTGAATTCAATGTCGCGTACTGCATCTGATCACAAACTTCAGTATCTTGTTCCAAATTTTTCTAGACCTTACATTAAAAGCAATCCCAGCCGTAGCACA
Organism: Linanthus parryae; assembly: GCA_023055425.1. Lineage (NCBI taxonomy): Eukaryota > Viridiplantae > Streptophyta > Magnoliopsida > Ericales > Polemoniaceae > Linanthus > Linanthus parryae. The sequence continues at coordinate 43,262,205 of JALGPY010000007.1, forward strand.
TTCTCTAGCTCTTCTCCATATTTTTGAAAATGCTCGCTTACTTATCCCCTCTCCCCCATTTAGTTGCAACCTCACTTTTCATACAATGACAAGCCTCCATTTATGTGCTATTTTGGAGAAGAAAATGAAGGATACCATCTCTTGCCTCTGCACTTAGCATACTCAAATGTTTGTCTTACTTGTATATGTTGTACGTAGAGGAAATGAGTAATTTATTGGTGCTTTTGGTTTCTCCTACTTCTGCTACATATGTTGCTGCTTCTTGTACTTCTACCATTGTTGTTGTTGTTGTTGTTGTTGTTGTTGTAGTTGTTGTTGTTGTTGTTGTTGTTGTTGTTGTTTTACTTGTGGAGAATTAAGGAAAATATTCATATTCTTTTTCTTGGACGTTTTTTTTCATTATTCTGGTGTTGTTGTATGTTTGGTTTGGTTTGTAATTACGGTTCTTATAGGAGCCTTCCGATTAGGCACTGCTTTTTGCTCTTTAATTAAAAGAATTTTGGTTTAAGATCCAAAAGTTATTTTGGAGGGAATGGTTAAAATGTGTAATCAAATAATTGAATTTTGTACTCATGTGAATTGTATGTGTAATAAATTTAAGTGACCAAGGGCATTTGAGACTTTCAAAGTTGTTTCTTAATTGTTATGTCTAGAGCAGAGGAAGTAATTTCAATTACAATTCCATGAATTGATTTGTTTTTTAAGATTTCCCAGACCATTGGAATTGGTAACTCTCAGACTTCTCTTGATTTTAGAGTCGTCTACCCTTTTAGAGTCACATTTGTGTCTTTTTTTCGTTTCCAGCTGCGTCAAAAACCTCCAGTTTAAACAACAATAGAAGTCAAAAAAGTGAAATAAAACCCAATGAATAAATTCGAATGGGAGCTTGGAGGCAAGTTCTTGAGAGCTCAATTCAATCAACTAGACTCATTTGGTTCTTGGCTCATATTTAATAAGCTTGGCTCCTCTTCAGAACATTACTATTCACTTTCCTACTAAGTTTAGAATGTCTAGTTATGCACGAAGTGACACAAGGAAACGAGCAGAGCACTCTAGTGCCCTCCATATTACAAGAAATTTTGCTTTTTGCGAGGGCACAACATTGTAGCGAATATTGTTCTCCCTTGCAAAAGATTAATTGCGACGGTAGTTTACCCTCGCATGGCGTCACAATAGCTATGGTAAAGAATTTTTTTTTTTTTTTTTTGCAAAAAGCCGTCGTAAATTTGGCTTTTTGAGAGGACTATATGCCGTCGCAAAACAAAGAACTACCTTCACAATAGTTGTTTTCATGACCGCTATATTCTATCGCAAAAACAGGTGATTGTTGCAATTGTTGTTCTGGTGACATCATTACATATCGCAAAAAGAACCCATTAATCGCAAAAGAATGTTTTCTAACAGCACCAATCTACTAAGACTAATTCGTTGTACCAGCTTCAATTGTAAAGGCAAATAATCATCTGAAGAATGATATTTTCTCATATATTATTTACTTGAAATGACTCATACACAGTAACAAATTGAAATCTGAAATTAAAAAGAAAAAGAAAAAACAATAATAATTTCATACAACCTTTGATTCCAATTTACATGAATGTTCCTTCAGTAAAAGAAACACCGAATGTCTAACGATGAATAATACTAAAGATCCACGTCAATTTCATCATTGTCTGGAAATATACCTATAGTCAAATTAGTGAAGATGATAATATTCTTCCATTGATCTATATATATCATTTACTTCTAAGGCATCATGGCCATGATCTTACTACCATGGTCAATTTAAATCTTCATCGACCTGCAATAGCAAATAGATTTTGAATTAATTCAAATGAAACATGATTGAATGAAAAATTGAATACTAATTTATGAGAACTATCTATTAGCGATAGTGTTGTAAGTAGAAGGATAGAATTGTTATTAGCTATGTAAATAGACTATATATTGATGAATATAGTGTTGTAAGTAGAAGGATAAAATTGTCATTAGCTATGTAAATAGACTATATATTGATGAATATACTTGGAGCTCGGGCAGGGACATTTTCAGCCTCTCACATGGTATCAGAGCTAGGGTTCTAGCTCCACTTTCTTCTTCTCTCCGGCCTCACGCCACTACGACTGATATGGCGGCCATTAATGCCGATTAGCACATTCCCTCAACCTTTATCTCTCTCTCAAACCATTGAATCGATTTCTTTCATTATCATACAACGAACTGATCTCGATTCGATCGACTTCCGCTGATCAGAACACTACACCGCCTGTCCAAACCGATCGGAATCAATTTCCGACCCAGGTCCCGAAGTTTGGAAGAAAACGGCCCATCCACGCGCCCGCTCGTGCCTACATTATCGCCTGCATCCTCGCCTCCACGCGCCACGCGGCTCACGGGCGAGCTGACCTCCTTCGCGCGTACGACTTCCAGCGGCTCGCTTCTCAGCTGAGGCTTCCGCCCGAGCCGACCCCTCCTCGCGGCTTCCGCGCGGCTTCCCGAGCCGTTCTTCAGCACCGCGGCTCCAAAGCGGCTTCTAAGCCGTTTTCTCCTGTTCCAGCGCCTGTCTCAGCTGCCAGCTGCTCCGTTCTAGCCCCCGGTGCTTCGTAGAGGTCAAAAAGCTTTTACCACTCATTCGGGGCCATTTTCTATCCGGATTTGAACCGGATCACAGTGATTCCTAAGGTTTTTGGCCTCCTGCTGTCATTTTTGGACTCCGTATTGTGAGATTTAGCCTCTACAGTACATTTATACTACTACATGGCCTTCACTAGTACATCGCCTACACCGAACCAAGGGGGTAGATGGGTTTGGTGTCCTGCACCGCAACACGCTCCAACGCCTCATACTTTCACAGCAACACAGGACAGAACTTGGTATATGGATTCGGGAGCCTCTTCTCATCTTACATCTCATACTGGTATGCTTTCATTAGTCTCTTCAGACAGTCATGTTTCTCATATGTTTGTTGGAAATGGTATGAGTATTCCGTTTCGTGGTTTCGGTTAGCAGACTCTTAGTACCCAAACTCGACCTCTTCACCTCAATAAGGTTCTTTTCACCCCTCATATTATCAAAAACCTTGTTTCTGTTCGTCAGTTCACCATTGATAATAATGTCTCCGTTGAATTTGACCCAGGGATTATCTGTCAAAGAACTTCGTACGGGAGAATTGTTGTTGAGAAGCAATAGTAGTGGAGATCTTTATCCGCTTCACTCTACTCACCCCTCTTCCCAACCACAACCTCCTTCCCAACTGCAATCTCTTGCTGTTCTCCCTGCACCTGTGTGGCATAATCGTCTTGGTCATCCTGGAAGCCAAGTCTTAGACTATCTTCGAACTCATAGCCATATCTCGTCTACTAAAGCTCATAACGCCACTTTGCGTCATGCTTGTCAGACTGGTAAGCATGTCCGACTACCTTTTTCCACTTCTTTATCTTGTACCGCTGCCCCATTTGACATCATTCATAGTGATTTGTGGAATTCTCCGGTTCTTAGTGAATCAAAGTACAAATACTATCTATTATTTCATGATGATTTCTCTCGCTTCTTATGGATTTACCCTTTGAAACAAAAATTCGAAGCTCTTGCCAAATTCAAGAAATTCGGTAATTTTGTTCGCACTCAGTTTCATACACAAATCAAGAATTTCCAATGTGATCTAGGGGGTGAATTCGATAATGGCTCTTTCCATGACTATGCTGCACAAAATGGTATTGTTTTTGTTTTGCGTGCCCCCAAACCTCCCCACAAAATGGTAAGGTCGAACGCATGATTCGTCGTGTCAACGACATATTTCGTACCCTTCTTGCTCAGGCCTCCCTCCCCCCTTCCTTCTGAGTTGAGGCTCTATCTACAGCAGTCTACTTGCACAACATTCTTCCCACCACTGCACTTCAGAACAACATTCCGACTGTCGTTCTCTATCATAGTAGACCCACCTATGATCATCTTCGCACTTTTGGGTGTTTATGCTACCCAAACCTTTCTTCCACAGCTCCCCATAAGCTTTCTCCTCGCTCTTCTCGCGGTGTCTTTCTCGGATACCCTCCGAATTTTAGAGGTTATCGTTGCCTTGACCTCTCCACCGGTCGAGTCCACATCTGTCGTCATGTTACTTTCGATGAGTCTGTCTTCCCCTTCTCTACCCCTGGCTCAGCCTCCCCACCCATGCACAGGTCTCCAGACCACGACGAGAGCCTTCCTCAGCTGCTCTTATCCGACAGTTTCATACTCCCTCTTCTCCTCCCGCACCTGTCCAACTGGGATCACCTATGGCCGCCCCTGGCCCTTCGACCCCCTCTCCTATGGGTCACTCTAGCCCTTTGGCTCCACCTCTTGTCGTACCCGAGCAACCGCCTCATCCTCCACACTCCCCACAAATGACTACCCGATCCAAATACGGCATCATCAAACCCATTCAGCGTCTTACTCTCCATGCCCATGCAGTTCCTACCATCTCGCCCTTACCTAATTACCATGTGTCTGCTGTATTGGACCCAAACTGGAAAGCTGCCATGGATGATGAGTTTGGTGCTATGGTTAAGAATCACACTTGGGACTTGGTGCCTCACCCTGCTAAGGGAAACATACTTCGAGCTATGTGGCTTTTTCGACATAAGTATCGGGCTGGCGGTACTCTTCAGCAATATAAGGCCCGTTTTGTTGCCAATGGCAAATCCCAACTGGTGGGTATGGATTGTGAGGAGACTTTTAGCTCAGTGGTTAAACCTGCTACCATTCACACAGTTCTTACACTAGTTGTCTCTCGTTCTTGGCCCATTCGACAGCTTGATGTTAAGAACGCTTTTCTTCATGACGATTTGGAGGAAACTGTTTATATGCATCAGCCCCCTGGGTATCGTGATCCTCACCATCCTGATTATGTATGCCGTCTTCGGAAGTCTCTCTATGGACTTAAGCAGGCCCCACGGGCTTGGTTTCAGTGGTTTGCTACATTCCTCACCGAGAGAGTTGGTTTTTCTAATTGCTACAGTGACGAGACGTTGTTTTCCTACCGGCGTGGCTCTGATATTGTCTATCTCCTGCTCTATGTGGATGATATTATCATCACCGGCTCCTCTTCGGATCTTCTACAGCAGATTATTTCACATTTATCCAGTGAGTTTGCCATGTCAAATCTTGGCCCCCTGCATCATTTCTTGGGTATTGCAGTTACTCAGGATTCCTCTGGCTTGTTTCTATCTCAGCGCCAGTATGCTTGTAGCATCCTTCGACGTGCCTCCATGAGTGCATGTAAGCCTGTTGCTACACCTGTTGAGACATGTACTAAACTCACTCGGGAATCCAGCCCTCCAGTTTCTGATCCTACTCTTTACAGGAGCTTAGCATGTGCACTACAGTACCTCACATTCACTCGCCCTGAGCTTTCATATGCAGTCCAGCATGTTTGTCTCTTCATGCATGATCCGCGTGAGCCACATTATCATGCATTGAAGAGAATTCTACGGTATGTCAGTGGTACTCTTGAATATGGTTTTTGTTGGGTTTTGACGTAGGTAACGCGGGGGAATAACAAAAATTTAATCCTACTCTAAGTCCACCACGGATCGTCAGGAGGAGATATCATAACATGATAAGGGACATAGTATTGTGTACCTTTTTGGTTTGAGATATCACACGAAGAATGATGTCCTCGTCTCTACGATTGATCCACGTCCAGAGGTGAGATCTAGATTCTTCCTTCAAAAAGTGCTAGCTTGAATCGGAGGAAGAGGGAAGAAGGAATCAAGCAACGAGGTGACAAAAGGAGGGCTTCGGCCTCCTCTTTGGCGCCGACGGGAAGGGGGGCGGACGGCCTAGGGACGTGCGCCTCTAGGTCTTGTCTTGCTCTCTCTTTTGCTCTCTCCCACTCTCTTGTGTTATGTCTAATATCATTCACTTAGTGGGATGGAAGCTAGAGCCTCCTTTATATAATCCAACAACTCCTTGTTGTTTCCATAAAGGTCCTTCCTAGTTCTCCATGAACTTGGATTAGTCCCTTTCTTGCAAATTAGTCCTACTAAGTTTGAAAGGCGTTGCATAATGATCATTCTTATTAATTAATCATATTAATCCCAAATCTAGCTCTACTCTATTTGACGTGTGACCCCATAGGTTTCTACTTAGTTGGTAGTAACTTATTACCAACATGGAGCGGTGTCTAGCAACACATCCATGCCACCCAACTAATAGAAATAGTCAGTGATCCCGACAAACCTATTGTGCCCAATATCTAATATTGCACTTTCCCTTTGTCTCTATATCTGGATTGGACACGAGACATAAATAGTCACACTCGTATATCCAATCCATAGTTCCTCGATCCTGCGAATATGCTTATGCGAACAGATAACATCAATATCTCCATATTGATTTATATGAGTCTGGCAGACATTCAATAAGACTCATCCCTCGAGTGGCCATGGGTATTTACTCCCATTATGTGGGAGGGACAAATCCTATCTACATCGCTACGATCTCTAAGCTTTCTTCCTATCATGCCCGATAGCTATCTTTATAATTATCCAGTTATGGTGTAACGTTTGATAACATCAAAGCACAATATTCCACAACTAGAGTATCTAGTGACTTCAAGTCTAAGGATTGCAATTATATTAGCACTACGAGAAGCGATTGTGACTTTAACATAATTTAATGTATCATTCTCGTTGTGGGTCAATCCAGTATGCCATTACCCTTAATGCATACCCATGTGTTAGACTTGATATCTCCATATCAATCTACCCACATACTAGTCTATATTTGATCGTCATATTAATCGATATAGTGGACTAGGGATATTTAAGATAAACAACACATTGTATCTAACGACTTCATTATATTAAATATCACAATATATATAATAAATGAATATTCTAGGAAAAATAATGTTCATACTAAATATAAGATTGCCTATAGGGCATCTATTCCAACAGTCTCCCACTTGCACTAGAGCCAATCTGGCGCATCTCGTATGCCTATAGATCTGGCGTGCCCTTCATTCTTTCGCTGCGCAAGAGGTTTTGTGAGGGGGTCTGAAAGATTGTCATCTGTTGGAATCTTGCACATCTTCACATCTCCTCGATCGATCATATCACGAATAATATGGATTCTCCTAAGTACATGCTTTGATTTCTGGTGTGATCTTGGCTCCTTGGCTTGTGCGATCGCCCCGAAGTTGTCGCAGTACAACTCTATGGGATCCACGATGCTAGGGACCACACCGAGCTCAGTGATAAACTTATTTATCCAAACTGCCTCTTTTGCTGCTTCCGCAGCTGCAATGTACTCAATTGTCCCTTGCTTGGAACTCTTCCAGTTCACAGCTCCTCTATTCAGGCATAACACGTATCCAGACTGCGATCTGTATTCATCTTTGTCGGTTTGGAAGCTTGCATCAATGTAACCCTTTACACTTAGCTCTTCCTTACATCCAAATATCAAGAACGCATCCTTAGTTCTTCTCAAGTACTTTAGGATGTTCTTGCCAGCAATCCAGTGACTCTCACCCAGATTGGACTGATATCTACTCACCATACTTAACGCGTATGATACGTCTGGTCTAGTACATAACATGGCGTACATGATGGATCCTATGGCCGAAGCATAGGGTATCCTACTCATGCGGTCCTTCTCAATCTCATTGGAGGGACAGTCATTCGTAGAAAGAGTGACTCCATGCGACATGGGCAAGAATCCCTTCTTGGAATCTTAAATGTTGAACCTCTTCAACACCTTGTCTATATATGTACTTTGACTTAGGCCAAGCAACCTTTTATATCTATCCCTATAGATCTTTATTCCAAGTATATATGAAACAACCCGGGATCTCGGTTCAGGTTAACGCGACAATCGATAACCAAAAGTAAATTATTAACTATTAAGTTTACATTTCGGTTAAAGTACATAACAAAATTTCGATAATAAGTACAATCTAAAAAAAATCGTGTGTGATCTACTAAGTGATCTGACTTAAGCTAAACTTCTTCGTCTCTATCCGCGTTCCCATTCCCCAAACTTGAATAACGACCTGCGGTTTTAAAATTGCAAAAGCCGAAGCAGTTTTGAAGAAAATGATCTGTAAAAACTGAGTAAATACATACTGCGACATGTAAAGCAACGAGTGGCACGGAAGCTTGAGTTGAAACAAATCAGAAGATTAAAAAAATAAAACTATCATGTTGGAGAATTTGGAACAACTGGAAGTAACCGAGTAACAGAAACCTCTCAATTTAATAACATTGAGAAACCACGAGTAGTTGGTAACATATCCAGAGTAAACAAGTCCATTTAAGAGAATAACTTAGTTCATGAGTAGCCAAAGCATTTCAAATCATTTGAATTGAGTAGGGCAATCCACAGCCACAAACAACATTAATAAAGTCGTCGATTTTTAATTTCGACTTCAATCAACAGTTTAATTTAGCTGAGGCATGTCCAGAGCAACCAGCAGGATCGATGTAAACAGAGGGATCACGAAATAATCACCAAGGGTTCCTTCTAGGGTCTATCAAACCCTATTTCACCCGAGCGTTAAGGGAGCCCATTCGTCAACCCCGCTCACAACATTAGCTAAATGGCCTTAAGTGTCGACACCCCTATACCGTAGTGACCCTTACAAGTATAAGTAGCACTCTATAGCTCTATAAATCCCTTGGCCTCAATATCTTGATACATTTTGGCTCATCGGGGGCGGATTTGTGAACATTAACGTTCTATCCAATAATAAGAAGCATTGCTTCAATGGTCTTAGCCATAAGAAAATGGAGGATCGCTTGATGCCTCCCATTAATAACAGTACTCTGTACATCGTCCTAAGTCTATTAGAGATATTTTATTTCTTATCTTTCACATAAACATAATCACAATATCAACATTTCACATGTAATTTCCGAGATTTCTCAAAGGAGATGAATAAAATAGTTTAACAACTTCCGAGTGGAAAACATGCATTCTCATACTATTTCATATAACAAACATTCATTTGAAAAATCAAACACATACGCAGATTTTGATATGAAAAGGCCGTACATATGTACGTACCTCTGAGCCATGAAAGGCGCAAAGCAACGCTAGCACTCCTACAACGCTCGTCTCCGAGTCTCACAGTAAGAGCAGCAACACGAAAACGTACGTCTACTTCGAACGATCCTTATATACACAAGTAAAGTATACAACCTATTAGCATATACCCTATATATGAGGTTGTATGCAAGAATGCAATGGAAAGCGGGTCATGCAAGCTAACTTGACCAAAACGCCCCTGATACTCCAAAATCGTCCAGTACCGACTATGATTGTGCATGGACCCCAAACTATACTCATACTAGCCCAAAAATATGTAATAATGACTCTAAAATCTCCCATATGAACTTAGCATCGAAATATACAACTTACAGAAAATTACACTTAGGCCCCTAAAGTTTGCTAAAATTGCAAAAAGACCCCCAGCTATTGATTTGGTCACTCCCGAGTCAAATACTTCCTTCTTAAGGCTCCAAATATCCTTCTAAGTCAGGTTTTCGGTCTCAAATTATTAACTTAGTCTCAAGTAGTTCAAGTGTGAAGTTTTAATTAAATGCACATAGACCCCCGAAGTTTAGTAAAACTGCAAAAAGACCCAAATATTAAACTTGGTGAACATTAGTCGAGAATTACATACGAGTACTCCAAATACACATACAATACATGCTTACAACCTCCAAGTTACTTAACTAATCTCAATTCAAAGTTTAAGTGAAATTACTATTATGCCCCTCCTATACAGTTCAGTCAAACTAGGGTTTAAGGAAAGTCAAACTTGGTCAGGGTTGATATTTAGAGTCAGAATAACATTACGAAGAACTTCCGTGAAGGATGCTAAGGTTGAATATGTCGTTTACGACATCGAATTTGAAAGTAAAGATTGAGAGAAATCGACTCAACTAGTCAACTTTGTGGCCAATTTATGATCATTTGAGAATGAGATTTGGAAATCCGAAAGCAGGTACTTGAAGATGGTAATTCAGGGATTCCAGAACATATTTTAACTCCCGAAAATTCCAAATACACAAGAAGCTATGCTTGTTCAAAGTTGGGTCAAAAAAATGATTCAACACTTAGAAAAATTTTAAGTGTTTCTTATAGGTCCAAAGTAGCAAGTTTAGGCTCGATTTGTGAGCAATCCGTTATAAATTTGAAGATGACCCAGAGACGAGAAAATTAAGTATTATACACAAGCTTTACAGAGGAGAAAAGAGGACAAGATTTCATTAAAATTTGAGAAAGTTATAGATGTCATAAAATGGGTACTTCAACATAGTTCTACACTTAGAAAAATTTCAGCTCTTGATGGTTCAAGAACACCGCAAACCAGCCCACTTCAAGGCCAAAATCAGAGGGTTTAGAGACCTAATTGGACCAAGAAATCAACATGAAAGCTGTAGACAATTCACCAAGAATTCCAGAAAGCTAAAGATCATTCAAAACGGACCAAAAACGAGGGAGATATAGAGATCCAAAGTTGGGTCAAAAATGTAGGTGGGAAAAACTCAGCATGAACATGCACGAACACAGCAACTTCAACTCGATTTTTGGCTGGGTTAGAGACCGAATTGGTAAAAATTTAAGACACGAAAGTTGTATCCAATTGTCTGAGGATTCCAGAAAGTCCAGGATCACTCAAATCGGATAAAAAACGAGGGAGATACAAGCATTTTAACAGGGGCACTTTGCATGTCGGAAAAACTAACAAAGTGAGTGAAACATGAAATAAACTCGAACCTAACCAAAATATGGGCAGGTTTCGATGCTTCTAATGCATTCCTAAGGTCATGGGGATCAAATTTATGTAAGGAACATCGAATTTGGTGGAGAAATGAAGGAGTTACCATTTCCGGTCGGCCATGGAGGTTTGGCGGCGGCGACACGGTGGCTGGAGAAAAATCCGGCGATTTGCAGGGCATGCTTGTGCTTCCCAGGTTCGCCTCGACACAAGGAACGAGAATTTGTGGGTCAATTGTGTTGGGTTACATCAAGGAGGGATAAATCGATGAAAAACTGAAACTAGGGTTCTTACCTTCAAACCCGAATTTTCTCCCTTGATACTCCTTGTTTTTCGAAATCGCTTTGTGCGTTTTACTCCTGGGATCGATGGCTACCTCCGGTAGCAGCAGGTCGGAAAGAGGAAGCTTTATGGTGGAGTTCTTGGTTGTGGTGGTGGTGGTTCATGGTGGTTGGAGGAGAAAGAAGAGGAAGAAGAGGGTGATGAATGAAGGAGATGAAAATGTCTCTCCCACACAACTCAGCAGATTTTGGTGTTTCTATCTAACCCAATATGTGTCAAAATGATCATTCCAAGTGGCACTCATGCAATAGGGGGTTGCAAATGTAGTTTTCCAAACTTTTGGGTACAAACTAGAATTAGAGGTTTTCACTTACTTTCATAAAATTGCACCACCACCCCAAATATGTCTAGTGCCTCAAAATCATTCTAACAACTTCCAAATATTGCTAACACTCCGAAATTCCAACTTTAAAGCCGTGACAAACTATTTACAAATTCTCCCCCAAAGACTCTATATTGCACTTAGGAACACTCTCGGGAATCAGGGGTGTTACAATCTACCCACCTTAAAAGAATCTTCGTCCACGAAGATCTCATACCATACTTACCCACATACATAAAATGCAGCACAGTGACTCAGTTTATTTGACTTAGTCACACAAGTACATAAGTCACTCTCATCGGATGTTTTGCTCCCAAAAGATGGCTTCCTTAGATGGTCAGCCAGAAACACCTTAACTGAAATAAATTTCTCATTCTCACTCTCCGCAGGACGGGGTCTATTATGGCTCTATACTACTATCCATCCTAGACTCTCATCACAATAGGGTTTCGTATACGATTAATACAAGTAAAAGTTCGAGACAAGCTTTTGAAAGTTCAATAACAACATACAAGTTCTCAATTTTAGAAACGACTCAAAAATTTGCTAGAATTTATACAAATCTCAAAACTTTTAGACAAATACTTTTATCAAGACAAATATGTCGTTTTGCTTCAATCATCCGCGTTAAAAATGTTGTCTTACCTCTATAGGGTTAGATAAACCAATCACCTAAAGTGTTCCACGCATACGAGGGAGAAAGAACACTATGTGTCGTCACACAACGTGCCTTTCTAACACAACTCGCATGTGCTTCAAATGTTCCAACTTAGTCTGCACAGCAGGTACAACTTATAGTATCGTCGTACTAAGAGTCGCGCCAGCGGAGTGATAAACAAAGTGGTCCGTATCACTTGGCATTTGGTAGCTCGAAACGTCAATAATTTTCAGAAACCATTTTTTTTGTAATAAATACTTTATTTTCAAAAGTTTCTAATTTTGGAAAGAACCATGTCAAACTAACTCAAAATAAACCAAATTCAAACTAATGTTTTAAGGTTCGTCACTCGTAGGTGCGAAAGAATGGTCTCGGGGCCTTCTAAGTCACAACGTCGTTACTCTCTCGTCGAGAAATTACTTACAAAAATAAAGATTCAAAGACACGCATCACAAAACTACGACAAACAATTCGATATAAATAGGCATGTCACATAAATATTTCGCCTGTAAATAGGCAAGTAAACTTTGCATGAACATCTCAAATAGTCATTAATATTTAATCAACATATACGGTACAAGTCGAGTTTCATAAAACGCAAGTACCCAAACTCCCCGACGGCTTGTTTACTTTATTATTACCAACTTGAGTTATCCTAATTGATTTTAAATTTTGGAAACGTGTTATCTTTCTTATTCTCTACTAATGGAAATCGAAAAGTCACTTTAACCGGAGAACCGATGCTCTGATACCAGCTGAAACAACCCGGGATCTCGGTTCAGGGTTAACGCGACAATCGATAACCAAAAGTAAATTATTAACTATTAAGTTGACATTTCGGTTAAAGTACATAACAAAATTTCGATAATAAGTACAATCTAAAAAAAATCGTGTGTGATCTACTAAGTGATCTGACTTAAGCTAAACTTCTTCGTCCCTATCCGCGTTCCCATTCCCCAAACATGAATGACGACCTGCGGTTTTAAAATGGCAAAAGTCGACGCAGTTTTGAAGAAAATGATCAGTAAAAACTAAGTAAATACATACTGCGACATGTAAAGCAACGAGTGGAACGGAAGCATGAGTTGAAACAAATCAGAAGATTTAAACAGTAAAACTATCATGTTGGAGAATTTGGAACAACTGGAAGTAACCGAGTAACAAAAACCTCTCAATTTAATAACATTGAGAAACCACGAGTAGTTGGTAACATATCCAGAGTAAACAATTCCATTTAAGAGAATAACTTAGTTCATGAGTAGCCAAAGCATTTCAAATCATTTGAATTGATTAGGGCAATCCACAGCCACAAACAACATTAATAAAGTCGTCGATTTTTAATTTCGACTTCAATCAACAGTTTAATTTAGCTGAGGCATGTCCAGAGCCACCAGCAGGATCAATGTAAACAGAGGGATCACGAAATAATCACTAAGGGTTCCTTCTAGGGTCTATCAAACCCTATTTCACCCGAGCGTTAAGGGAGCCCATTCGTCAACCCCGCTCACAACATTAGCTAAATGGCCTTAAGTGTCGACACCCCTATACCGTAGTGACCCTTACAAGTATAAGTAGCACTCTATAGCTCTATAAATCCCTTGGACTCAATATCTTGATACATTTTGGCTCATCGGGGGCGGATTTGTGAACATTAACGTTCTATCCAATAATAAGAAGCATTGCTTCAATGGTCTTAGCCATAAGAAAATGGAGGATCGCTTGATGCCTCCCATTAATAACAGTACTCTGTACATCGTCCTAAGTCTATTAGAGGTATTTTATTTCTTCTCTTTCACATAAACATAATCAGAATATCAACATTTCACATGTAATTTACGAGATTTCTCAAAGGAGATGAATAAAATAGTTTAACAACTTCCGAGTGGAAAACATGCATTCTCATACTATTTCATATAACAAACATTCATTTGAAAAAACAAACACATACGCAGATTTTGATATGAAAAGGCCGTATATATTTACTTACCTCTGAGCCATGATAGGCGCAAAGCAACGCTAGCACTCCTACAACGCTCGTCTCCGAATCTCACAGTAAATGCAGCAACACGAAAACGTACGTCTACTTCGAACGATCCTTAATAACGGTTGGATATACACAAGTAAAGTATACAACCTATTAACATATACCCTCTATATGAGGTTGTATGCAAGAATGCAATGGAAAGCGGGTCATGCAAGCTAACTTGACCAAAACGCCCCTAATACTCCAAAATCGTCCCGTACCGATTATGATTGTGCATGGACCCCAAACTATACTCATACTAGCCCAAAAATATGTAATAATGACTCTAAACTCTCCCATATGAACTTAGCATCGAAATATACAACTTTCAGTAAATTACACTTAGGCCCCTAAAGTTTGCTAAAATTGTAAAAAGACCCCCAGCTATTGATTTGGTCACTCCCGAGTCAAATACTTCCTTCTTAAGGCTCCAAATATCCTTCTAAGTCAGATTTTCGGTCTCAAAACATTAACTTAGTCTCAAGTTGTTCAAGTGTGAAGTTTTAATTAAATGCACATAGACCCCCGAAGTTTAGTAAAACTGCAAAAAGACCCAAATATTAAACTTGGTGAACATTAGTCGAGAATTACATACGAGTACTCCAAATACACATACAATACATGCTTACAACCTCCAAGTTACTTAACTAATCTCAATTCAAAGTTTAAGTGAAATTACTATTATGCCCCTCCTATACAGTTCAGTCAAACTAGGGTTTAAGGAAAGTCAAACTTGGTCAGGGTTGATATTTAGAGTCAGAATAACATTACGAAGAACTTCCGTGAAGGATGCTAAGGTTGAATATGTCGTTTACGACATCGAATTTGAAAGTAAAGATTGAGAGAAATCGACTCAACTAGTCAACTTTGTGGCCAATTTATGATCATTTGAGAATGAGATTTGGAAATCCGAAAGCAGGTACTTGAAGATGGTAATTCAGGGATTCCAGAACATATTTGAACTCCCGAAAATTCCAAATACACAAGAAGCTATGCTTGTTCAAAGTTGGGTCAAAAAAATGATTCAACACTTAGAAAAATTTTAAGTGTTTCTTATAGGTCCAAAGTAGCAAGTTTAGGCTCGATTTGTGAGCAATCCGTTATAAATTTGAAGATGACCCAGAGACGAGAAAATTAAGTATTATACACAAGCTTTACAGAGGAGAAAAGAGAACAAGATTTCATTAAAATTTGAGAAAGTTATAGATGTCATAAAATGGGTACTTCAACATAGTTCTACACTTAGAAAAATTTCAGCTCTTGATGGTTCAAGAACACCGCAAACCAGCCCACTTCAAGGCCAAAATCAGAGGGTTTAGAGACCTAATTTGAAACAGCCCGAAGGACCACGGTTCACAGTTAGTACAATTCAACCAAATCCCAAGTACATTATTTATATATAAAAAGGAGAAACCCTCCAACAAAGTTTGGAAACAAAGGAAATAAACAAAACTAAACGTCTGAAACATCTAAGTGACGGAAAACTAAAACTTATTGCTCCTAAACTCCTAAGCTTCAACGTGTGCGCGTTTCCCCCACCTCAATGCCAACCTGCGGGTTTTACAATAGAAAAAGCCGACCGCAGAAAAATTTTAATTAGTAAAAACTAAGTAAGTATACCACAACACGTAAAAAATGAGTTTTTGGCTAACACGAGAATATAAGCAGGAAGATAAGTAGTAACCACAAATTTATTATTTTATTTGGTTGAGGCATAACACGAGCCCCAAAAGGTTCGATGTGGACAGAGAGGTCACGATGGAATAATAATAAAGTAGGGTGCTTCTACGGGATATCACAGTCCATCCCGATTCTCCCTAAAATAACTAGTGAGACCTTAAGTGTCGACACCCCTATACTGTTGTGACCCACACTAGCATAGGTAGTACTCCTAGTTTTCACAATAAATAAGAGGGTATATACCCTAGGGGAATCAACGCACATGTGTCCCCGGCCGTAGCCTTCACACGCATCCTCTGTACACCGTTCCCAATTCTATTATCGTACATTTATTGTTCATTATTTCACGAGGGTAAAAGATCACAATTTGGATAGTAACCACATGATTTTCAAAACCGTTCATAATAAATCACTAGAAAGGCTCAAAGTATTGTAAAGCGGAAATCGAATTTACAGTTTGAGATAACGCACACGAAACAACACATTTTGATAATTTAAAGATGTCGTGCATATACTTACTTGGATTGAAGAAAGCTCCACACACACAAGCAAGCACGGAACTAGTACTCGTAGTACGGACTGTCAAAGAACTGATCGTCTACGAACTCGGAATCTACAATATTCAAATAATCATAATATTAACACGTGACCAAACTCATACAACAAATGCAATTATGCCCTATATGCAAATGCAAAGAATATTTACCCGACAAGTTCCCAATTCAATACACGTCACTCTAATATTAGAAAAGAGTAATAGTTTAAAAAGTTATGATAGTAATAGTAATAATAATAATAAACTAAAATAATATAAATAAACTTTAAAATAATTAACTATATTCCAAAAATCTATTTACAACTAGTTATATAGAAAATAGCATAATATACAAAATTGATATTAATATTAAAGAAAAGTTAACTTTACTAGTTAAAAGAGTGTATATTTATTTACATAAAGAAGTCTTGAAATAGACACATAATGTAAAACTATATAACGTTTAAGAAATACCATTTTATTTAATACAAAAAATATTTATTTTTATGAACAAAACTCTTTTTATAAAATCATACTATAAGAACTTATATTTATTTTCATTTTTAAAGAAACTAATTAATTGGAACTAATAACAACACTAATTATTAATATAAGAATAATAACTAAAAGAAATAGTTTAGAGTTCATATCATAACCTCCCAACAATTTCAGAAAGTACAACAACCACCCCCAAATCACCTTTAACCATTTCAATTTAGTCCATCTTCTTCCTCTTTTTCACATTGCAGTGCTACAACACCCAGTTTCAACCGATTACCCACACAAGCATGGTTGACAGAGAGTCATGAAATCATGAACGAATGAGAACAAACAAAAGTGGGTTCATGAGTTTACCGATTGAAGAATGAATCGGAGAGAAGACGGCGACGATGGGGACGGTGGCGGCGATTGGATACGACAGCGGCGATTGGAGGGTCGCCGCTGCAATTGCTGCTACTGGCGGTGGTCGCCGGACTAAGAAGACGACGGGAGAGAGAGCGACGGACAGAGCAGAGAAGCTGGCAGCATCGGGTTCGGCGCCGGCGGTTCTCGGGTCGGGATCGGGTCCGCTGGAAAACAGAGCTGGAGATTGCTCTGTTACTTCCTGCTGGTTCTTCGGGCAAACAGAGGAAGACGGCGACTTTGGTGGAGGTGGTTTTCGCCTGAAATTGCAGAGATGGTGGTGGTGTTTGGCGGTGATTCGGGCGGTGTTGGCAACACAAAACAGAGCAGTGGGTTTTTAGTTTCCGAAACAGAGGGTTTGAGGTTGGAGATGAAAGTGACGAAGAGGAAGAAGAGGCTTGGGGATGATTTATGTTGAGTTGAGGGAGATCGTGGGTGAAGAAGTGGGAGAGGAGGTTGTGAACGTTGAGGGAGAAGCGGGGGAAGCATCTGGGTTTGTTTCCGATCGATCCGATCGGTAGAGAGAGAGAGGATGAGTGAGAGTACAACTAGTTTGAGAAAAGACACTTTAACCCTTTTATCTAATTTTTTATAAACTACACTTACATACCCCCAGTTTAAAAACAATAACCATTACCCCAATTTAAGAATAATACACAAATAAATACCCTACTAAATATAGGGGTATTACATCACCTTCCCCTTAAAACAACGCTTCGTCCTCGAAGCGTAAAACAACACCTCCCAGCGAGAACATTATATCTACATGCACGATGAAATGATGCAAATTTCTATTGCACAACAAAGCGAAAAGATCATATCAACCAAACGAACAGCAAATGGGGTGTTTCATCACATTCCCCTTAAAAGAGAGTGACGTCCCCGTTACTCAAGTTACACTTGATATGGGTTTCCTAAGTCACTAAACCAGGTATGATGGTGGTCTTTTAGCTAGGTTAGCTAGTCCAGGGTACATGGTGTCACAAGATAATAAAATTCGAGATCGAGACAGGTAGGCGAGATAAGAGTAAGTAATCCTAGACCATTAACAGAAGGTAACGAGATAAAGAGGAACAATGCTTCTGAATCTAGGTAAAATAATACGGGGGTAAGATGGTTAGGGATGTACTAATTGCTGCATTGACATGTTCCGCTTGAGTCGGTTCATGACATTGATAGTTCCCGTGGCGCTATTGGTTGTGGCAGTTGGTGCTGTAGTTGTTGGTGCTGTCAGAGCAGCTACTGTTGTTGCTGATGCGGCATTGCCTCCTTGGGGTCGGTTATTTTGACCATTCCCACCTTGCCAATTGTTTCCCCTGTTGTAGCCACCTCCACTGTTGTTGTTGTTCCAGCCCTGGTTGTATCCTCCATTGTTGCCACTGCGGTAACCTCCACCTTGTTGATCGTTTTGCTGGTTCTCGCCATATTGATTACCACCGTTGTAGTAGTTACCTCCACGGTTGTACTCACTATTTCCTCCTTGGCGGTTCACATTGTTGCCTCCATAACCTCCACCATTGTTGTTGTTGGGCCTGGATCGGCACTCATACCTACGATGGCCCAGCCTGCCACAGTTGAGACAATTAACCTTCCTTCCTCGGCAATCCACTCCTGGGTGGTTTCTTCCGCACCTCGTGCAGTTGAAAACTCTTACTTGGCCTTGTCCACCTTGGCTTGGGTTTCCAAGCTGATTGGAGGGGTTTGGGTTGGGACGAAACTTCTTATCTTCGGCGTTGTTTCCCGTACCGTGATTCTGGAACCCGGTTGCAGCTGGTGTCTCGGTCTTCATTTTCTTTTTGGTTTCGGCATTACTATCCAGCATGCGCTGCATATCGTGAGCCGCTCCATAAGCCTCCATGAGCGAGTTAAACCGTGTGGGTCCCATTGCCCTTCGGACTTCGAAGTCCAGACCTTCGACAAATTTGGGGATCCTTCGTACTTCTGTGGGTACAATTTCCTGTCCGAACCTCATGAGTTCCATAAATTTCTCATAGTAAGCAGTTAAGGTAGCTCCATCTTGCTTCAGGTGCAAAAAATCTTCAAACTTCTTCGACTTCACATGGTCGGGGTAAAACCGTTCACGCATAGCCTCCTTTAGCTGCTCCCATCCAAAGCCTTCCTGGGCGAGTAAGTCGGCTGAGGCGGAAGTCCACCAGTTATCAGCTTCTTTCTTAAAGTAATAGACCGCCACTTCTATGCGTCGATCCTCTGGGCAACGCATGGAAATCAGTGCCTTGTGGAAATCACGAATCCAATTCTCTAGGATGGTCGGGTCGTCCGTCACATAAAAGAAGTCAGGGCGGAGTTCTGCAAGCTTACTCATCACGTCACCTCCCCCAGCCTGTTGATTGTTTAGGAGTTGGGTTAGGGCTAGGGTCGCTTATTCCATGTTCAGGAACCGAATTGGGTCATATTGTTCGGGAAATGGAGCCGGTTGGTTTCCTTGGGTTCCCTGACTCATCGTTCCTACTTCCCTTGCACATCTCCTGGTATAATATTGCATTGTACCTTCTTAAATATAACCTTACTTAATAAAATTCTAATCCAACCATACACATGAGAGAAAAATATAGGATAACCATGCATTTATTGATTGAAATACCACATAAAATCCACATAAGGAACTCAAACCAACAACTAATCCAACATAAAAGAACATATTGAATCAAAATTCTAAGACTAATCGTCCTCACTTGGAAAAAAAATGCAATGAAGAATAGAAAATGAAACTAAGGGGTGAATGGTCGGGTGTGTTAAGGCTCCTCAACGTCAGTCAGGCACTTAGAGCCAGTCTCTGGAAGGTCGATCTCGTCTTCACCTATTTCTTCTTCATCCTCTATGAACTCATCGTGCTCTTCCTCCTGAACATGCTCTTCTTCCTGGTCTTCATCCATGTTATCCTGGCCCACATCCATGTTCTCCTGGTCCCCATTCTGATCTAAGTCCTCTAGTCGTCCTTGAATCTTAAGTGGGTCGATCTCGTAGACGTCCTGCTCACGATGTTTGTACCTAGATTCGTTAGGTACAGCCTCGCCCCACGCGTTCCAAACGAGTAGGTCACGGTATTGATGCCTCAGGCTCCTCCAAGGGTGTACATCAGGCAATCCTCGGAGTATGTAGTAGCATATGGTTAACGGATGGCTATGTCGGTCATCGAAATGCCCCCATGCAACGCATATATCTATCACATAGGCACAGTACTGTGCAATGGTTTCCTGACCGGGCTGGTACATCACAAGCTCTGTTCGGTGTGCATCGGTGAGGTCATCAGAAGCAGGGATGGGCTGTCTACCTGCTCCATATTCCCCTAGAACCTGATTGGGCACTTCCTCCTCTTCGGGAATCTGTTCCTCTTGCGCTTCCTGTTCCACCGGTTCCTCCGGATCTGACTCGGGTTCCTCATCATGCTCTTCCTCTTCCGGTTCTTCATTCTCCTCTTGTACAATTCAATCGGCCGCTTCCTGCAACCTATCATATAGGTCGTGGAGTCGAAACATGTAAACGCCGTTAAGCTTCCAAAATCCATCGTTAGGTACCAAGTTCACATCTTCACCCTCGTGCACCAACTCTTCGAAGTCGTCCTTTATTGCCAGCCATGGTTGCACGTTTGGAAGTCCATTGAGGATACAGTGGCCCACTACTAATCGGTTTCGAAAGCCGTCATCTCCAAACGCAGAGTTGCTCCAATCGTTGCAGCGTTCGTGCACACGAATGAAGTAATCGATCATTTCCTCCTGAGGTCCTAAGTAGGTCATGAACAGCGGGGAATTCTCAGGCTGTAGTGCTGGTGGGGCAGGTGCGGGTTGGGCGGCCATCTGAGAAAAGAGAAGAAACAGTCTCTGACACGATTTCTTACGTGTTACCGCAAGTGCACGGTTCAAGTAATATAGGGCTGGTATTTCAACCCCGATTTATCGATCCCACGAGGATAGTGTTACTGTGTAATCAGAAACTGAGTTTAAAGAGTGAAGACGTAAAAAGTAAAAGGAGTAAAAACAGAATTAAACAGTATTTTTGGTAATTTTCTGGTAATAAAGTCTGACTGTAAAAACTAGGGTTTTGGGTTCCTAGATTCCTGGATCCCCTAGGGTTACTATTCAGCTTTTCAGTTTTTCCGATTCAAAAACACACAGCAGTTTTGTTTATGCCAGCATACCGATGATACAATCTCCTCTCGGTCTCATGCACCTGTCACTCTCCTACAGATTTAGGGTCCTCTCGGTCCACCTGGATCTGCAGGTTTGTTCTAAGTCTGCTAGGGTTACAGGTTCTCCTCTCGGTCTCCCCCTAAACGTCTAGCAGTTGGTCTAATGCTTCTGGGCTAGCCCCCTGATTCTCTTCACCTCTCGGTCCATCAAGGCAGAGTACTAAATCTTGTCTTCTCTTCCTAACTCTCACTGGCCACTCTCGCGCACCAGATCCTGTCTGTAGCAATCCAGGTTCATGACTCCATTCATGTATAAACAGTAAAAACCAAATACAGAATAATAAACAAAACCTCTACTGTATTAAGACTTAAACAATCATGAATCCAAAATCAAAATCTGAAGTACTGAAATCATAAACCCTAGGTTCACCGAGAACCTAGGTCAAAAGTCTAGCTAATAAAAACTAACATAAAGAAGAGAAGAGAATCAAACAGGTGAAAATCTGGCGATTTCCCGAACTGCTCCGGTGCTCCCTGTCTCTTCTGTGTCTGACTCTATTCTGTGTATTCTGTGTATCCTGTGTTGTATATGTTGTGTTGTATATTGTATCCTGAAACTGTCGGGCAGAGCTGCTTTATATACTGCTGAAGTTTCCATAGTCCTGTGCTGAAATTCCTGTTTTGTCCTCAATTCTGGCCGCCTTTGACTTTTCTGACGAAGTTTGACTTTTTCACCGTCTTCAGAAAATTCTGGAAATCTTGACCTGCGTTTGAACGCACAAAGGCTGCGTTTGAACGCACATTTTGAGAGTTGACTTTTTGACTTTGACTTCCGTTGACCTTTTGGGTGTGCGTTTGAACGCACAATGTGCGTTTGAACGCACATACTTGGTCTTCTGCTTGACTTCTGCCTGATTCTGACCTTTCTGAAATTTGAAGTTTCCTGCGTCTGAACGCAGGATGTGCGTTTGAACGCACATACTTAGTCATTTTCTGGCCAGTTTTCCATGTTTGTTGCTGCACTGTGTTGTGCGTTTGAACGCACAATGTGCGTCTGAACGCACATACTTAGCCAATTTTGCCCTTTTTCGGCCTCCAGGACTCAGCTTTTGCGTTTGGCCATCAATCATGCATGTGGACATAAGTTATTTTTGACTTTGGGGCTGCGTTTGAACGCACAATGTGCGTTTGAACGCACATGTGCGTCTGAACGCAGAACCTGTGCGTCTGAACGCACATCAGCGACAGCTCCATTTTCAAAACGTCGTAACTTCTTCGTCCGACCTTCGATTTAGCTCCGTGACCTATCGTTGGAAAGCTCTTGAAGTCTACTTTCATTTTCCGCCGGTCTCACTCCAAAATTCATTTTAGAACTCAAGATATGATCGAAATAGTGGAGAATGGTCATTCTAGCTTCTCCAACCTTGCGTCTCTTTACTCCGCTTTAGCTCCCGTTGCTTCCGAAGTTCGTTTCATGCCTCAAATCAACCGCTAAGCATCCATTCCTGTAAAAACAACATGAACAACTATACCAAGAGATTATATATGTCATTTAATATCTATTTATGCATGAAAACGCCCGGATTTCACAATTAAGCTCAAACTCATCTTTTCATACTACAGAGGCTTCGTCGGATAAAACGTGCTCAATCTTATGGAAACTCAACTTATTAAATTATACTATAAGCTCACAGATAACTCATAAATGGGAGTTATCAAATACCCCCACACTGAACTTTGCTCGCCCCGAGCAAACTCGAGCTATATACTACCACTGCATACGATCCCGAATCAATCCAGAGCGTTGTAACTGCATTTATCTATAAAACAGAACACATACTATAAAAACAGTTTTATCTTTTTGGTGAGACTGGGCAATTTCTTCTACTCAAACTGGACATCATCAATCTCTCATATTCCCCTCAACTTCTGAAACTGCAGTGATCGGAAGAACTCGCGGCCAGCCTAGGTTCGGAACAAGCACGAACACTACTTACTTCTGCTTTGGCACGCAAACCGAACGTATCCCTAACGAACACCTTCCGTGATTTTACTTTGGGTGTAATGTAAATCTGCCGGCTTTGGGACGGTAGGATAAGTCATTTAGAAGCGAAGTCCTAAACGTCACAGCACACTCACAAGTACCCAAATCTCACACTCCCTCACCAAGAAGACAAAAACTGACCCAAATCACCTAAGATTCTAGACACTCAATTTTCCCAATCCTGGTGTAAATGCCGTTCTCGCGACCACAACTGTGAAAGAATGCGAAACAGTTATAGAATTTGCCTGGCCGACGTTTTTGAAATAAAAATCAAGTAAGCACCCTGAAACTCTGCCTTTCTGCTGTTTTTTTTTCTTTCTTTCTTTTTCTTTTTTTTTCATCTCAATTTTTTCTTTCTGTTTTCTAAATTTTTCTCTCTTTTTTTTCTTCTTTCAATGAGGGGCAATATATAATAAATACTATAAACCAGACCTGTTCTGCCAAAAATCAAACTGTGGGGTGGCACAAAAATACTGTAAATAAAATCTGAAACGACCACCCCCACACTGATCCAAACCACGTAGTCAATCTTTAAAATAATTGCGCTTTTCCAACCGAACCTCCTCACTCCAAGGATTTCTGAATAGCTCAGCGCAGCCTCCAAATAACCCTGTCAACCCAAGTCCCCCATGTCGTGCGGAAAAATGTCACACACTACGGCTCTCCTCCTGTGCTCACGGTGTAGTGTCATGAGTCACCGCCACACCGAAGTGTGCTGCCGTCACTATCTCACCCTTACACACCCTCGGATAAAAAAATAAAGTTCATCCACTATCAAATATGGCAAATCTATTCTACCCCAGAAAATCCCCCTCATCTCAGCTCCCTCGTGCTATGACGCGTAGGAAAGGTAAAAATACTAACAATGATGCGAGTACCAAAAAACGGCTTCCTAGGTCAAGCGGTTACCAAGAAAACGGATAATGGATCAACGGGGCTCACTAGTGGACCTAAGGCGCGAGACAGGACGTGAGGTCCCCTATGGCCTATCACTCCACCAAATAATGTGGTGACCGTGATGGCGGGTTGACGACTACCTGGTGACGGTGGTCTGGCAGCTAGTAGGATACATAGCTCGGGAGACAGCTACTTGCATTTTCTGAAGTGCATTGGCTCTATAAACTCCCCTAGACAGATTCTCGCAGCTCTTCCTCACTTCAGTTCATCAATTTTCGGGAAATTTTCTATCATTAAGCTCTCTCTAGTTTTAAGCTAAATCCTTTGCCCATTCTCAAAAATTAATTATTTTTCATTTTTTTTTTTATTTTTCCCAGTATAATAAAACTAATGCAGTTACAACGCCACCACCCCTGGATGGTGCCATGCCCTCATGGTACTAATCATCAGGCACATAATCTGGATTGATGAGCTGGCGTGCCTCATCTACTGGGATTGGGACGACCGAATGCTAAACTGACCGACTGACTGATGGCCTAATAGAGCCACTGGCTTGCTAGCTCGAGACTGGCCGTCAGTCGACCTGCTGATAGTATACTCAGAAAAATAAAGCAAGAGACAGAAATTGAACCTGTGCACCTGGAGTCAGTTCGTACAGGTGCTGACTTTTCTGCAGATTCCGGCAGAGAAGGACCGTTGACCGGTCGCCGGAAATTTTCTCAACGGAAGTTGTCAACCTTCCGGGCTCTGTCGCGCTCTTCAAGTGTGCAATCCCCAAGCACCATTGTCTGTGACAATGTGCTCCCATATGGTCGAGTGTATTTTCGTACACCGGGGTCGATTGCTCCTTTCCTGCTGAAAATTGATCCTGATGAATCCCCAACTCATACGAGTCCCTGTGAAGGTCGAGTGCATCCTGTGCACCGGGGTCGATTCTTCAGGATTTTTCCAATCTGTCTTTTTCTGGCAGGCTGCCACTGGATGACAGTCTGCATCTGGCTGCTGACAGCGAGCCAGCTTTTGTACTTCAGCTCCCTGTAACCTGTTTCCTGAAATTTTCTCCATATAGCAATTAGCTCACCCTCAACTCTCCTCTCAAAACTTATTAAACAGTAAATAAATTATCAATTTAATCCTACTCCTAACTTGGGTTACCTCCCAAAAAGTGCTTGGAATTTAAGGTCGACAGCCCGACCCAGTTACCTCAACCTTTGAGAAATTTTGAGGCTTCTTTATCTCTCCACTTCTTCTTCTTCCACCATCTCTTCTCAATGATCCTCATCTCACGTGCACACTCATTCGTTTCACGAGGTGAAAAGTTTTGGAAGATGATTTCTTTGATTTTGCACTTTTTCCTCTTGATCAGCTTCCACTCATTGTTCACTGGCTTGTCTGTGAATATTTTTACAAAGTCCCGCCGATGAACTTCACCCCTGGATGCTTGCGTTGGACTTTGGAGTTTCAGCTCATACCTGTTGACTCTTGATGTTGAACAATCCGTGCAGGCAGCTTATCGGTACCCCCACACTGTGTAATTTCCAATCCCTTTTCTATGTCCTGTGCAACGTCACTAGATCAGTCCATAGAGCAAATATTTAAGGAATGGCCATGGTCAGCTTCAATGTCAGAATCTCCAAACAGCAGTCTCTCCAATTCTTCGCAGACTTGATCAACGTAAGACTTGGAGAATTCTTCAACAGGCTGATTTGGGATTCCTTCCTCAATTTCATCCATATCAGTGGACACATTCTCCAACATAGTTTCCTCATCAGTACACCCAGAGTGCTCAATATCAGTGTCTTTCAAATCATGCCTAGAATTTGAAATTGGTTGTGGTTCCATCCATGCAGGCACTGTTTCCCCAAATCTGAATCTGAGTCTGGGTCTGATTCCTCATCAGAATCAAATACCAGAATTGGCTTCTGAATATTGCACACTTCTCTGGGCTCGGACACCTCTTCTTCCATGACGGCAACTTGCGATGCAGCTTTTTGTTGTTCCTGCGCCATCTTTGCGAAGAAGCCTTTCTGCATCTCCACCACTGCTGGAAGCCAGTGAGGAATATATGAGTCTGTTTCCTGTGGTGCGGGTACTGGATCAGTTTCTGGCTCAACTGGACCTGATGATGTCACAGTCTGCACTTCTTCAATTTCTGGTGGCATCAACTCTGTTTCTTGTTCTGGCGTATCTGCTGAGATCCATGACTGAGAAAGTCCGTGATACTTGTTTGCCAATCGCAATATGTCACTGTTGAGTTCTCTCATCTCCTCTGCAATCTGGTCAAGGCGTGCTGAAAAAAATTCTCCAGCATGCACTCCAATTTAGACATCCATGAGAAGAAAACTTCTTGAGTGAGCGGTTCAAAAGGTGGCGGAGGTACAAATTGAGGTGGCTCTGGGTAGTACAGAGCAGTCTCAAGATGCGCCCCTGCTTGGCAGTGCTGAAAGCTCCAGGGTTGATAAGTTCTGCATGCCCCATCCCCGCAACCACCCCCACACTGGATGCAGTAGGGGTAATAGTGTTGATAAAGCTGGGGTGAGTGCAATATGCACGCCTCTTCATACTCATGATAATTTTTGCACTGAAAGCAATAAACTGGACGGTGTGCATCCTCTTTTCTGTGCCAATTGTGGCAGTATTCACAGTAAGGGGGACTCAGGAACTGAGTTGGCCCCGACTGAAGATTGCCGCTCCACATGCCTATAATTTCTCTGGCTCCTTGCAATCCTGAGAAAAAAAAAGCTCCAGAAATACCTGTGAGGTAACTAGGTATAAAAATATATATATTTTTTTTGATTTTTTTTTTTAGTTTTTTTTTTTTTTTTTTGAAACTCTGTAAACTAATTACTAATTAACAATAAAACACTATCCCCGGCAACGGCGCCAAAAACTTGACACGATTTCTTACGTGTTACCGCAAGTGCACGGTTCAAGTAATATAGGGCTGGTATTTCAACCCCGAGTTATCGATCCCACGAGGACAGTGTTACTGTGTAATCAGAAACTGAGTTTAAAGAGTTAAGACGTAAAAAGTAAAAGGAGTAAAAACAGAATTAAACAGTATTTTTGGTAATTTTCTGGTAATAAAGTCTGACTGTAAAAACTAGGGTTTTGGGTTCCTAGATTCCTGGATCCCCTAGGGTTACTATTCAGCTTTTCAGTTTTTCCGATTCAAAAACACACAGCAGTTTTGTTTATGCCAGCATACCGATGATACAATCTCCTCTCGGTCTCATGCACCTGTCACTCTCCTACAGATTTCGGGTCCTCTCGGTCCACCTAGATCTGCAGGTTTGTTCTAAGTCTGCTAGGGTTACAGGTTCTCCTCTCGGTCTCCCCCTAAACGTCTAGCAGTTGGTCTAATGCTTCTGGGCTAGCCCCCTGATTCTCTTCACCTCTCGGTCCATCAAGGCAGAGTACTAAATCCTGTCTTCTCTTCCTAACTCTCACTGGCCACTCTCGCGCACCAGATCCTGTCTGTAGCAATCCAGGTTCGTGACTCCATTCATGTATAAACAGTAAAAACCAAATACAGAATAATAAACAAAACCTCTACTGTATTAAGACTTAAACAATCATGAATCCAAAATCAAAATCTGAAGTACTGAAATCATAAACCCTAGGTTCACCGAGAACCTAGGTCAAAAGTCTAGCTAATAAAAACTAACATAAAGAAGAGAAGAGAATCAAACAGGTGAAAATCTGGCGATTTCCCGAACTGCTCCGGAGCTCCCTGTCTCTTCTGTGTCTGACTCTATTCTGTGTATTCTGTGTATCCTGTGTTGTATATGTTGTGTTGTATATTGTATCCTGAAACTGTCGGGCAGAGCTGCTTTATATACTGCTGAAGTTTCCATAGTCCTGTGCTGAAATTCCTGTTCTGTCCTCAATTCTGGCCGCCTTTGACTTTTCTGACGAAGTTTGACTTTTTCACCGTCTTCAGAAAATTCTGGAAATCTTGACCTGCGTTTGAACGCACAAAGGCTGCGTTTGAACGCACATTTTGAGAGTTGACTTTTTGACTTTGACTTCCGTTGACCTTTTGGGTGTGCGTTTGAACGCACAATGTGCGTTTGAACGCACATACTTGGTCTTCTGCTTGACTTCTGCCTGATTCTGACCTTTATGAAATTTGAAGTTTCCTGCGTCTGAACGCAGGATGTGCGTTTGAACGCACATACTTAGTCATTTTCTGGTCAGTTTTCCCTGTCTGTTGCTGCACTGTGTTGTGCGTTTGAACGCACAATGTGCGTCTGAACGCACATACTTAGCCAATTTTTCCCTTTTTCGGCCTCCAGGACTCAGTTTTTGCGTTTGGCCATCAATCATGCATGCGGACATAAGTTATTTTTGACTTCGGGGCTGCGTTTGAACGCACAATGTGCGTTTGAACGCACATGTGCGTCTGAACGCAGAACATGTGCGTCTGAACGCACATCAGCGACAACTCCATTTTCAAAACGTCGTAACTTCTTCGTCCGACCTCCGATTTAGCTCCGTGACCTATCGTTGGAAAGCTCTTGAAGTCTACTTTCATTTGCCGCCAGTCTCACTCCAAAATTCATTGTATAAATCAAGATATGATCGAAATAGTGGATACTGGTCATTCTAGCTTCTCCAACTTTGCGTCTCTTTACTCCGCTTTAGCTCCCGTTGCTTCCGAAGTTCGTTTCATGCCTCAAATCAACCGCTAAGAATCCATTCCTGTAAAAACAACATGAACAACTATACCAAGCGATTATATATGTCATTTAATATCTATTTATGCATGAAAACGCCTAAATTTCACAATTAAGCTCAAACTCATCTTTTCATACTACAGAGGCTTCGTCGGATAAAACGTGCTCAATCTTATGGAAACTCAACTTATTAAATTATACTATAAGCTCACAGATAACTCATAAATGGGAGTTATCAGTCTCAGAAAGGTTCTAATCCACGTATGCACTCAAATTTCAACGAAAATTTAACTATAGACATATGGATAACCAAATAAAGAAAATTGTCACATATGTTAAATAACATCACAGAGATATTCAAACAGAGAGACATGAATTGATACACATATGCCACATTGAAATTTCAATTAACAGGGAACTAAAGTATTCATAAAAGATAACAGGGAATATTGCTAAGCTACCCAAAACCCCGGCTTGTTTAATTTTATTACCATTTTTAGTTGCCCTAAGCAGATTTTATTTTTAAAAAAAAATCCAATATTTAATTTCTCATTCTTTAGAGGAATTTGGAGAGTCGCACTAGCTTAGAACCGTCGGCTCTGATACCAACCGAAACAGCCCGAAGGACCACGGTTCACAGCTAGTACAATTAAACAAAATCCCAAGTACATTATTTATATATAAAAAGGAGAAACCCTCCAACAAAGTTTGTAAACAAAGGAAATAAACAAAACTAAACGTCTGAAACATCTAAGTGAAGGAAAACTAAAACTTATTGCTCCTAAACTCCTAAGCTTCAACGTGTGCGCGTTTCCCCCACCTCAATGCCAACCTGCGGGTTTTACAATAGAAAAAGCCGACCGCAGAAAAATTTTAATTAGTAAAAACTAAGTAAGTATACCACAACACGTAAAAACGGAGTTTTTGGCTAACACGAGAATATAAGCAGGAAGATAAGTAGTAACCACAACTTTATTATTTTATTTGGTTGAGGCATAACACGAGCCCCAACAGGTTCGATGTGGACAGAGAGGTCACAATGGAATAATAATAAAGTAGGGTGCTTCTACGGGATATCACAGTCCATCCCGATTCTCCCTAAAATAACTAGTGAGACCTTAAGTGTCGACACCCCTATACTGTTGTGACCCACACTAGCATAGGTAGTACTCCTAGTTTTCACAATAAATAAGAGGGTATATACCCTAGGGGAATCAACGCACATGTGTCCCCGGCCATAGCCTTCACACGCATCCTCTGTACACCGTTCCCAATTCTATTATCGTACATTTATTGTTCATTATTTCACGAGGGTAAAGATCACAATTTGGATAGTAACCACATGATTTTCAAAACCGTTCATAATAAATCACTAGAAAGGCTCAAAGTATCGTAAAGCAGAAATCGAATTTACAGTTTGAGATAACGCACACGAAACAACACATTTTGATAATTTAAAGATGTCGTGCATATACTTACTTGGATTGAAGAAAGCTCCACACACACAAGCAAGCACGGAACTTGTACTCGTAGTACGGACTGTCAAAGAACTGATCGTCGACGAACTCGGAATCTACAATATTCAAATAATCATAATATTAACACGTGACCAAACTCATACAACAAATGCAATTATGCCCTATATGCAAATGCAAAGAATATTTCCCCGACAAGTTCCCAATTTAATACACGTCACTCTAATATTAGAAAAGAGTAATAGTTTAAAAGTTATGATAGTAATAGTAATAATAATAATAATAATAAACTAAAATAATAGAAATAAACTTTAAACTAATTAACTATATTCCTAAAATCTATTTACAACTACTTATATAGAAAATAGCATAATATACAAAATTGATATTAATATTAAAGAAAAGTTAACTTTACTAGTTAAAAGAGTGTATATTTATTTACATAAAGAAGTCTTGAAATAGACACATAATGTAAAACGATATAACGTTTAAGAAATACCATTTTTATTTAATACAAAAAATATTTATTTTTATGAACAAAACTCTTTTTATAAAATCATACTATAAGAACTTATATTTATTTTCATTTTTAAAGAAACTAATTAATTGGAACTAATAACAACACTAATTATTAATATAAGAATAATAACTAAAAGAAATAGTTTAGAGTTCATAACATAACCTCCCAAGAATTTCAGAAAGTACAACAACCACCCCCAAATCACCTTTAACCATTTCAATTTAGTCCATCTTCTTCCTCTTTTTCACATTGCAGTGCTACAACACCCAGTTTCAACCGATTACCCACACAAGCATGGTTGACAGAGAGTCATGAAATCATGAACGAATGAGAACAAACAAAAGTGGGTTCATGAGTTTACCGATTGAAGAATGAATCGGAGAGAAGACTGCGACGATGGGGACGACGGTGGCGATTGGAGGGTCGCCGCTGCAATTTTTGCTACTGGCGGTGGTCGCCGGACTAAGAAGACGACGGGAGAGAGAGCGACGAACAGAGCAGAGAAGCTGGCGCCGTCGGGTTCGGCGCCGGCGGTTCTCGGGTCGGGATCGGGTCCGCTGCAAAACAGAGCCGGAGAGTGCTCTGTTACTTCCTGCTGGTTCTTCGGGCAAACAGAGGAAGACGGCGACTTTGGTGGAGGTGGTTTTCGCCTGAAATTGCAGAGATGGTGGTGGTGTTTGGCGGTGATTCGGGCGGTGTCGGCAACACAAAACAGAGCAGTGGGTTTTTAGTTTCTGAAACAGAGGGTTTGAGGTTGGAGATGAAAGTGACGAAGAGGAAGAAGAGGCTTGGGGATGATTTATGTTGAGTTGAGGGAGATCGTGGGTGAAGAAGTGGGAGAGGAGGTGGTGAACGTTGAGGGAGAAGCGGGGGAAGCGTCTGGGTTTGTTTCCGATCGATCCGATCGGTAGAGAGAGAGAGAGAGAGGATGAGTGAGAGTACAACTAGTTTGAGAAAAGACACTTTAACCCCTTTTATCTAATTTTATGAAACTACACTTACATACCCCAAGTTTGAAAACAATAACCATTACCCCAATTTAAGAATAATACACAAATAAATACCCTACTAAATATAGGGGTATTACATAATTGGACCAAGAAATCAACATGAAAGTTGTAGAAAATTAACCAAGGATTCCAGAAAGCTAAAGATCATTCAAAACGGACCAAAAAAGAGGGAGATACAGAGATCCAAAGTTAGGTAAAAAATGCAGGCGCGAAAAACTCAGCATGAACAAGCACGAACACAGCAACTTCAAAATTTGGGCAGGTTTCGATGTTTCTAATGCATTCCTAAGGTCATGGGGGATCACATTGATGTAAGGAACATCGAATTTGGTGGAGAAATGAAGGAGTTACCATTTCCGGTCGGCCATGGAGGTTTGGCGGAGGCAGCACGGTGGCTGGAGCAAAATCCGGCGACTTGCAGGGCATGCTTGTGCTTCCCAGGTTCGCCTCGACACAAGGAACAAGAATATGTGGGTCAATTGTGTTGGGTTACAACAAGGAGGGAGAAATCGATGAAAAACTGAAACTAGGGTTCTTTCGTTCAAACACGAATTTCTCCCTTGATACTCCTTGTTTTTCGAAATCGCTTTGTGCGTTTTACTCCTGGGATCGATGGCTACCTCCAGTAGCAGCAGGTCGGAAAGAGGAAACTCTATGGTGGAGTTCTTGGTTGTGGTGGTGGTGGTTCATGGTGGTTGGAGGAGAAAGAAGAGGAAGAAGAGGATGATGAATGAAGGAGATGAAAATGTCTCTCCCACACAAATCATCAGATTATGGTGTTGCTATCTAACCCAAGATGTGTCAAAATTATCATGCCAAGTGGCACTTATACAATAGGGGGTTGAAAATGTAGTTTTCCAAACTTTTGGGTACAAACTATAATTAGAGGTTTTCACTTACTTTCAAAAAATTGCACCACCACCCCAAATATTTCTAGTGCCTCAAAATCATTCTAACAACTTCCAAATATTGCTAACACTCCGAAATTCCAACTTTAAAGCCGTGATAAACTATTTACAAATTCGCCCCCAGAGACTCTATATTGCACTTAGAAACACTCTCGGGAATCAGGGGTGTTACAATATAGGCTGCGTCTCCTAAGTCCTTCATTGCAAAGCACTTTCCTAGCCAATCTTTAACATATTGCAAAGTAGGAATGTCGTTGCCAATGATTAGTATGTCATCCACATACAAGACCAGAAATACTACTGAGCTCCCACTAAACTTCTTGTAAACACAAGGCTCATCTTCGTTCTTGATGAAGACAAACTCTTTGACTGCTTCATCAAAACGTCGATTCCATCTTCTAGAAGTTTGCTTTAATCCATAAATGGATCTTTGCAGCTTACAGACTTATTGGCATTCTCTAGATCCTCAAAACCCTCTGGTTGTGTCATGTACACATCCTCGAGGAGGTTCCCATAAAGGAACGTTGTTTTGACATCCATTTGACAAATCTCATACTCGTAGTATGCTGCAATAGCAAGTAGGATTCGAATGGATTTAGTCATGGAGACTGGTGAAAAGCTCTCATCATATTCAATACCATGAATATGTATATACCCTTTGGCTACCAATCGCCCCTTATAGGCAACTATGTTTCCATCCATGTCGGTCTTCTTCTTGAAGACCCACTTGCACCCTATGGGCCGAGCCCCTTCATGTGGTTCCAACAAAGTCCATACTTTGTTGGTGTACATGGAATCCATTTTGGATCTCATGGCTTCTAGCCACTTCTTAGAGTATGTGCCTTTCATGGCTTCTACGTAGGTTGCAGGCTCATCATCCATGAGCGGTACGTCATCGGGCTCAGTCACAAGAAGTTCGTACCTCTCTGGCTCATGACGCACTCTTCCTGATCTACGGAATTCCTGTTTTACCTGAACAGGTTCTTCCACAACTACTTGCGGTTCCTGCTCATGTTCCATTATCGGTTCAGTGATTTGTGGTTCTTGAATTTCTTCAAGCTCTACAGCCCTCCCACTTGCTTCTTTAGAGACAAACTATCTTTCTAGAAACACGCCGGTCCGAGCAACTAACACTTTGTTCTCAGTGGGATTGTAGAAATAATATCCTTTAATTTCTTTAGGATATCCCACAAATTTAAACTTATCCGCTTTGGGCCCGAGCTTGTCTGTTTGTAAACGTTTTACATAGACATCGCAGCCCCAAATCCTCATAAACGACATTGTGGGACGCTTCCCAGTCCATATCTCATATGGTGTCTTCATGACTGATTTGGATGGAACGCGGTTAATGGTAAAAGGTGTCGTCATTAGAGCATGTCCCCAAAAGGATATCAGAATATCTGTTTGAGACATCATAGATCGCACCATATCTAATAGCGTGCGATTACTCCTCTCGGAAACGCCACTCCATTGTGGCGTTCCCGGTGGAGTGAGATGGGAAACTATTCCACACTCTCTAAGATACTCATAAAACTATTGGCTTAAGTATTCTCCTCCACGATCCGATCGTAGAGCCTTAATTTACCAAGTTGCTTCTCTACTTCATTCTTGAATTCCTTGAACAATTCAAAGGATTCGGATTTGGCCTTCATAAGGTATACAAATCCATATCTACTGAAATCATCAGTTAATGTGATGAAGTAGGTATAACCACCTCCGAGAGGCGTGGGGAATGGTCCACATACATTGGTATGTTTGAGTGCCAATAACTCACTAGTCCTCTCTCCTTTCTTGTTGAAAGGGGACTTTGTCATTTTTCCTAATAAACAAGATTAACATGTCTCATATGATTCTAAATCAAATGAGTCTATAAGTCAATCCTTATGGAGTCTAGATATGCGTTTCTCATTTATATGGCCTAAACGACAGTGCCATAGATATGTAGGATTTAAATCATTAGTTTTAATCCTTTTAGTATTTATGTTATAGATTGGACTATTTAGATCAAGGATATACAATCCATTAGACAAATGCGCACTACAATAGTGCATACTATCAAAATAAATGGAGCAACACTTGTCCTTTATTGAAATAGAAAAACCCTTCTCGTCCAAACAAGAAATGGAAATAGTGTTTCTGCTCATAGCAGGCACATAAAAGCAATTGTCTAATTCTAAAATAAGTCCAGAAGGCAAATATAGCTCATAAACGCCTACAGCTAATGCAGCAACTCTTGCTCCATTCCCGACGCGCAGATCTATCACCCCTTTACTCACTCTTCTACTTCTTTTCAAATCCTGCACATTTCGACAAATGTGAGAACCACATCCAGTATCCAATACCCAAGATGAAGAAATAGAAAGATTGACGTCTATAACATAAATACATGGTGGTGTTAAAAATCACTATTCCAAGCTTCTTATCATCCAGATATTTAGGGCAATTCCTCCTCCAATAGCCACGCCTCCACTAGGCTTTAGGGAGAGGAACGGAGACGGCGGCGGAGAAGGCGACGACGATAGTGATTGATCAAGTTGTCGATGCTGCTGCTGCTACAATCTGGGTCGCCGGAGAAAGATACGGCGACTGGAATTGACTACGGAGACGAAGGAGCAGAGGAGAGAGTCGGTGGGTTTCCAATCGGAGGCGCGTTTCCGTCGGGTTGCAATCCGGGTTGGAGTTCAGGTTTGCACGAAAACAGAGCCAATGAGGGCTATGTTACTCCTGCTGATTCGCCGGAACAAGGGAAGACGAACGGGGCAGAGGGAGGCGAGGGACGGCGATGGACTCGCCGGATTTGCGTCGGGTCCTTCTCGGGTCCGAACCGGGTCGGCACAAAAACAGAGCCAACGAAGGCTCTGTTTCTCTTGCTGGTTCGTCGGTCAAAAGAGAGGGAGGAGGCGACCTTGGCGGCGCTGTTTCTGGTGGGTTTTCTACGGAAATAATAGAGAGTGATTGGTGGTGACGGTCGGCGGTGATTTCTCAAAACAGAGCACTGCGTGCTCTTATTCTTCGGCAGTTGGGTGTGTGGGTGAGATGGAGGACGACTGAGAGAGGGAGACGTTGGTATAAGGTGGCAGTGGTGGTGTTGAGGAGGTCGTGGGAGATGGACGCGGTGATGATCGGGGAGAGGCGTTGAGAAACAATCGGGTTTGTTTCCCGATCGTGAGAGAGAGAGAGAGAAAGGTGGGTTTACACCCAAGTTGAGAAAAGACACTTTAACCCCCACATTCATGTTTAGGAAAATACAAATGCATACCCCCATATTTCTTAGGAAAAGCTAAAACTAACCCACAACTTTAGAAAATTAACAAATAAATACCCTATTAGAAATAGGGGTATTACATCACCTTCCCCTTAAAACAACGCTTCGTCCTCGAAGCGTAAGCAGTAACTCCTAGAGAGAACATTTTGTCTATATGCACGATGAAATGATGCAATTTCTAATGCACAGGAAGACGCAAAGATCATAATAAAAGCGAACAACATATGGGGTGATTTGTGATCGGTATGGTATTGGTAATCCTCCGACATACCAGACGGGTTAAAAAGGAAGAAGGGTCCTAAGGTCTCTAAGTCTGAGTTTCGATACTATCGGGTCAACCAACAATGTAAAGGAACATGGACACACAAAATAACACTACAACGACAAGCATCTTGCTATAACAAATCATGCTCATAAGATAACCAACAAACAAATCGAAAAACACTTTTCCATCTTGATCAGTGTCACATTAGCAGCTAATAGACTAATCCACAACTAGCAGCATAACAACAATTCATAAAAACAAGTAACCCAATTTCCCCACGGCTTGTTTACATATTAACTTTCCAAGTTTTAGTATTTCCCACTCCAGTTATTAAAATTTTGAAAAGATTTTCCATTTGTGATTAACTAGTTAATTAATCCTAGTTCTTTTAGGTAAGGTTACGAAGCCGGGCACTGATACCACCTGAAACACCCCGCGGTTCCAGTCTTAGCCCAAACCGCTAAGATGTCCCCCGCACGAGGAGTTTTACCTCATTGTGAACGGAGTAGAACGTCGGCCTCATACCAAACCATAAAGAACAACACTTCAAATTTAATTCAAAATCAACTTTATTAAAATAAAGGAAATGACCGAACGCGGTCCTTAACATGGAAAGTTGAAAACAAACCAAATTGTTTGGAAAGAGACAAAGACATGAAACTAGTGATTTATTCCGTGAGAGCTAACGTGATTCCTCGATCCAAGCTAGTGATTCGTTCCCCCAGAGTCTGCAGCGGTGTTAACCTGTGGGTTTTCAAATAGCAAAAGCCGACCACAGTTTTTCCAAAAGTCAGCTTAAACTGAGTAAGAAATACCTCAACATGTAAACAGATGATTGGGCACATAATTCAAGAATAAGTAAAGAAAAGTAAAGGAAAATATGATTAAAGCCTTAGATTGAGATCACAAAAGCAATCAAGAAAGGTAAAGGAATAAACTTGGATTTGACATTCCAGCTCAATCTTTCTTATTAGAGTCCTCTTCTGAAACTTATCTGGCGGCCACCTGGCCACGTGCCACGGGAGCAGCTAGCTCTACTGCCCCATGAGCCCCAGAAATTAAACATTGTACGAGCGAATGCAGAGTTCCCGCCTGCCTCGGAAATAAATAACTCAGGGTTACTTCGTGGGTCTAACAAACCCTACTTCAACCCGACAGTTGTGAAAGCCCCTCTAAATATGGCCTTCCCGCCTCAATACTGACCTACAAGACCTTAAGTGTCGACAACCCCTAGAGGTTAGCAACTCCGCTAGAGTAGTACAAGTAGGAACCCCCAAGTCCTCATGGTAGTGTAGGACTATGGGTACCAAGGGTACGCCAGAGTTTGGCTCCCAAAATCTCTTGACCAGAACGTATGGTCCTTAACAATATAATCACCGAAGTGAACTAAAGAACAACTCGTACAAGTTATCTTTCACTTTACGTTACTTAGTATCTTATGAATATTTCTTGAAAGAAGGTGATTCTCGATCCAAACCAAGTATTCAAAACCAATAAGGAAAGCAAGGATTAAAGTGCTATCAGTTTCAAGATAAACATGACTCATGTTTTCAAGAGAGAGATCTTAGCTTCACACTTTGTGCCAAAGTAGACATGATTTTCTGAGTTTCAACAAATGGATAGTACGATAATCAAAACAGTAACAAATTTGGCACATAACACATCTTGGAAACTCATTTTGATGGTAGAAGATTCGAGCATATAACTTACTTGGATTAAAGAAAGCTCCACACACACAAGCAAGCACGAAAACTAGTACTCGTCGTACGGGTTCTCAATGAACTGATCGTCTACGAACCCTACAATAGTCGAATAATCCTAACATTAATACACGACCAATCTCATACAACAATTGCAATTATGCCTATATGCAAATGCAAAGAATATTTCCCCGACAAGTTCCCAATTAAAATTTTACCCCAAATTACATTACGAAACTCTAGTATTAGAAAAGAATATTAATTTATAATATTATTTTAATTAAGAAAATAAATAAAACTAAGAAAATTAAAGGTATAATTTAAACTATTAAATATTATGCTTAGGAAAAAGCTATTTATAATTAGTATTTAGAAAAGAGTATAATATTTAAAGTTGATAATAGTATTAAAGGAAAGTTATATTTACTTATTAAAAGAGTAAATACTTATTTATAAACCAATATCTACTTTTATAAGAAAAGATCTTGAATTAAAACACACAAAAGTCAAATTATATAATTACTTAAGAAAACCACTTTATTTATTAACAAAAATATCTATTTTTATTAGTAAAACTCTTCTTACAAAATGATACTATAAAACTTATATTTAATTTCCATGTCGAAGAAACTAATTAATTATAATTAATATTTAATAAATAAAACACTAAATATAAGTATAAGAATAATAACTAAAACAGCTTGTAGTTAATAACTGTGACCTCCCCAAAACTTTCCTAAAGTACAACAGCCACCCCTGACAGATTCATAATTACCAAAATGAAATCCAAACATAACACTGTTTTCCCCAAACCAATCATCTTCTTCTTCTTCTTCACTAACACCCGAATTCAGTGACTTCAACCCAGCCACACAGACATATACAAACCCACAGAAGTTCAAGGAAACAAACAATGATGAACATAAGTGAGAATTTAACAGATGGGTTATTAGTGCTCACCAATTGAAGAGGAACAGAGACGGCGGCGGAGAAGGTGGCGACGATAGTGATTGATCAAGTTGTCGATGCTGCTGCTGCTACAATCTGGGTCGCCGGAGAAAGATACGGAGACTAGAATTGACTACGGAGACGACGGAGCAGAGGAGAGAGTCGCTGGGTTTCCAATCGGAGGCGCGTTTCCGTCGGGTTGCAATCCGGGTTGGAGTTCGGGTCTGCACGAAAACAGAGCCAATGAGGGCTCTGTTACTCCTGCTGATTCGCCGGAACAAGGGAATATGAACGGGACAGAGGGAGGCGAGGGACGGCGATGGACTCGCCGGATTTGCGTCGGGTCCTTCTCGGGTCCGAACCGGGTCGGCACAAAAACAGAGCCAACGAAGGCTCTGTTTCTCTTGCTGGTTCGCCGGTCAAAAGAGAGGGAGGAGGCGACCCTGGCGGCGCTGTTTCTGGTGGGTTTTCTCCAGAAATAATAGAGAGTGATTGGTGGTGACGGCCGGCGGTGATTTCTCAAAACAGAGCACTGCGTGCTCTTATTCTTCGGCAGTTGGGTGTGTGGGTGAGATGGAGGACGACTGAGAGAGGGAGACGTTGATATAAGGTGGCAGTGGTGGTGTTGAGGAGGTCGTGGGAGATGGACGTGGTGATGATCGGGGAGAGGCGTTGAGAAACAATCGGGTTTGTTTCCCGATATTGAGAGAGAGAGAGAGAGAGAGAGAAAGGTGGGTTTACACCCAAGTTAAGAAAAGACACTTTAACCCCCCACATTCATGTTTAGGAAACTACAAATGCATACCCCCCTATTGCTTAGGAAAAGCTAAAACTAACCCACAACTTTAGAAAATTAACAAATAAATACCCTATTAGAAATAGGGGTATTACATCACCTTCCCCTTAAAACAACGCTTCGTCCTCGAAGCGTAAGCAGTAACTCCCAGAGAGAACATTT
Source organism: Linanthus parryae (assembly GCA_023055425.1). Taxonomy (NCBI): domain Eukaryota; kingdom Viridiplantae; phylum Streptophyta; class Magnoliopsida; order Ericales; family Polemoniaceae; genus Linanthus; species Linanthus parryae. Next base: position 43,302,249 of record JALGPY010000007.1, read on the forward strand.
TTCCTATATGCACGATGCAATGATGCAATTTCTAATGCACAGGAAGACGCAAAGATCATACTAAAAGCGAACAACATGTGGGGTGATTTGTGATCGGTCTGGTATTGGTAATCCTCCGACATACCAGACGGGTTAAAAAGGAAGAAGGGTCCTAAGGACTCTAAGTCTGAGTTTCGATACTATCGGGTGAACCAACAATGTAAAGGAACATGGACACACAAAATAACAATACAACGACAAGCATCTTGCTATAACAAATCATGCTCATAAGATAACCAACAAACAAATCGACAAACACTTTTCCAGCTAGATCAGTGTCACATTAGCAGCTAATAGACTAATCCACAACTAGCAGCATAACAACAATTCATAAAAACAAGTAACCCAATTTCCCCACGGCTTGTTTACATATTAACTTTCCAAGTTTTAGTCTTTCCTACTCCAGTTCTTAAAATTTTGAAAAGATTTTCCATTTGTGATTAACTAGTTAATTAATCCTAGTTCTTTTAGGTAAGGTTACGAAGCCGGGCACAGATACCACCTGAAACACCCCGCGGTTCCAGGCCTAGCCCAAACCGCTAAGATGTCCCCCGCACGAGGAGTTTTACCTCATTGTAAACGTAGTAGAACGTCGGCCTCGTACCAAACCATAAAGAACAAAACTTCAAATTTAATTCAAAAAAAACTTTATTACAATAAAAGAAATGACCGAACGCGGTCCTTAACATGGAAAGTTGAAAACAAACCAAATTGTTTGGAAAGAGACAAAGACATGAAACTAGTGATTTATTCCGTGAGAGCTAATGTGATTCCTCGATCCAAGCTAGTGATTCGTTCCCCCAGAGTCTGCAGCGGTGTTAACCTGTGGGTTTTCAAATAGCAAAAGCCGACCATAGTTTTTCCAAAAGTCAACTTAAACTGAGTAAGAAATACCTCAACATGTAAACAGATGATTGGGCACATAATTCAAGAATAAGTAAAGAAAAGTAAAGGAAAATATGATTAAAGCCTTAGATTGAGATCACAAAAGCAATCAAGAAAGGTAAAGGAATAAACTTGGATTTGACATTCCAGCTCAATCTTTCTTATTAGAGTCCTCTTCTGAAACTTCTCTGGTGTCCACCTGGCAACGTGCCACGGGAGCAGCTAGCTCTACTGCCCCATGAGCCCCAGAAATTAAACATTGTACGAGCGAATGCAGAGTTCCCGCCTGCCTCGGAAATAAATAACTCAGGTTTACTTCGTGGGTCTAACAAACCCTACTTCAACCCGGCAGTTGTGAAAGCCCCTCTAAATATGGCCTTCCCGCCTCAATACTGACCTACAAGACCTTAAGTGTCGACACCCCCTAGAGGTTAGCAACTCCGCTAGAGTAGTACAAGTGGGAACCCCCCAAGTCCTCATGGTAGTGTAGGACTATGGGTACCAAGGGTACGCCAGAGTTTGGCTCCCAAAATCTCTTGACCAGAACGTATGGTCCTTAACAATATATTCACCGAAGTGAACTAAAGAACAGCTCGTACAAGTTATCTTTCACTTTACGTTACTTAGTATCTTATGAATATTTTTTGAAAGAAGGTGATTCTCGATCCAAACTAGGTATTCAAAACCAATAAGGAAAGCAAGGATTAAAGTGCTATCAGTTTCAAGATAAACATAACTCATGTTTTCAAGAGAGAGATCTTAGCTTCACACTTTGTGCCAAAGTAGACATGATTTTCTGAGTTTCAACAAATGGATAGTACGATAATCAAAACAATAACAACTTTGGCACATAACACATCTTGGAAACTCATTTTGATGGTAGAAGAGTCGAGCATATAACTTACTTGGATTAAAGAAAGCTCCACACACACAAGCAAGCACGAAAACTAGTACTCGTCGTACGGGTTCTCAATGAACTGATCGTCTACGAACCCTACAATAGTCGAATAATCCTAACATTAATACACGAACAATCTCATACAACAATTGCAATTATGCCTATATGCAAATGCAAAGAATATTTCCCCGACAAGTTCCCAATTAAAATTTTACCCCAAATTACATTTTGAAACTCTAGTATTAGAAAAGAATATTAATTTATAATATTATTTTAATTAAGAAACTAAATAAAAATAAGAAAATTAAAGGTATGATTTAAACTATTAAATATTATGCTTAGGAAAAAGCTATTTATAATTAGTATTTAGAAAAGAGTATAATATTTAAAGTTGATAATAGTATTAAAGGAAAGTTATATTTACTTATTAAAAAAGTAAATACTTATTTATAAACCAATATCTACTTTTACAAGAAAAGATCTTGAATTAAAACACACAAAAGTCAAATTATATAATTACTTAAGAAAACCACTTTATTTATTAACAAAAATATCTATTTTTATTAGTAAAACTCTTCTTACAAAATGATACTATAAAACTTATATTTAATTTCCATGTAGAAGAATCTAATTAATTATAATTAATATTTAATAAATAAAACACTAAATATAAGTATAAGAATAATAACTAAAACAGCTTGTAGTTAATAACTGTGACCTCCCCAAAACTTTCCTAAAGTACAACAGCCACCCTTGACAGATTCATAACTACCAAAATGAAATCCAAACATAACACTGTTTTCCCCAAACCAATCATCTTCGTCTTCTATAACACCCAAATTCAATGACTTCAACCCAGCCACACAGACATATACAAACCCAGAGAAGTTCAAGGAAACAAACAATGATGAACATAAGTGAGAATTTAACAGATGGGTTATTAGTGTTCACCAATTGAAGAGGAACGGAGACAGCGGCGGAGAAGGCGGCGACGATAGTGATTGATCAAGTTGTCGATGCTGCTGCCGCTATAATCTGGGTCGCCGGAGAAAGATACAGCGACTGGAATTGACTACGGAGACGACGGAGCAGAGGAGAGAGTCGCTGGGTTTCCAATCGGAGGCGCGTTTCCGTCGGGTTACAATCCGGGTTGGAGTTCGGGTCTGCACGAAAACAGAGCCAATGAGGGCTCTGTTACTCCTGCTGATTCGCCGGAACTAGGGAAGACGAACGGGACAGAGGGAGGCGAGGGACGGCGATGGACTCGCCGGATTTGCGTCGGGTCCTTCTCGGGTCCGAACCGGGTCGGCACAAAAACAGAGCCAACTAAGGCTCTATTTCTCTTGGTGGTTCGCCGGTCAAAAGAGAGGGAGGAGGCGACCCTGGCGGCGCTGTTTCTGGTGGGTTTTCTACGGAAATAATAGAGAGTGATTTGTGGTGACGGTCGGCGGTGATTTCTCAAAACAGAGCACTGCGTGCTCTTATTCTTCGGCAGTTGGGTGTGTGGGTGAGATGGAGGACGACTGAGAGAGGGAGACGTTGATATAAGGTGGCAGTGGTGGTGTTGAGGAGGTCGTGGGAGATGGACGTGGTGATGATCGAGGAGAGGCGTTGAGAAACAATCGGGTTTGTTTCCCGATCGTGAGAGAGAGAGAGAGAGAGAGAAAGGTGGGTTTACACCCAAGTTGAGAAAAGACACTTTAACCCCCACATTCATGTTTAGGAAACTACAAATGCATACCCCCCTATTGCTTAGGAAAAGCTAAAACTAACCCACAACTTTAGAAAATTAACAAATAAATACCCTATTAGAAATAGGGGTATTACATCACCTTCCCCTTAAAACAACGCTTCGTCCTCGAAACGTAAGCAGTAACTCCCAGAGAGAACATTTTACCTATATGCACGATGCAATGATGCAATTTCTAATGCACAGGAAGATGCAAAGATCATACTAAAAGCGAACAACATATGGGGTGATTTGTGATCGGTCTGGTATTGGTAATCCTCCGACATACCAGACGGGTTAAAAAGGAAGAAGGGTCCTAAGGTCTCTAAGTATGAGTTTCGATACTATCGGGTCAACCAACCATGTAAAGGAACATGGACACACAAAATAACACTACAACGACGAGCATCTTGCTATAACAAATCATGCTCATAAGATAACCAACAAACAAATCGACAAACACTTTTCCATCTAGCTCAGTGTCACATTAGTAGCTAATAGACTAATCCACAACTAGCAGCATAACAGCAATTCATAAAAACAAGTAAGCCAATTTCCCCACCGCTTGTTTACATATTAACTTTTCAACTTTTAGTCTTTCCTACTCCAGTTATTAAAATTTTGAAAAGCTTTTCCATTTGTGATTAACTAGTTAATTAATCCTAGTTCTTTTAGGTAAGGTTACGAAGCCGGGCTCTGATACCACCTGAAACACCCCGCGGTTCCAGGCCTAGCCCAAACCTCGAAGATGTCCCCCGCACGAGGAGTTTTACCTCATTGTGAACGGAGTAGAACGTCGGCCTCGTACCAAACCATAAAGAACAAAACTTCAAATTTAATTCAAAATCAACTTTATTACAATAAAGGAAATGACCGAACGCGGTCCTTAACATGGAAACTTGAAAACAAACCAAATTGTTTGAAAAGAGACAAAGACATGAAACTAGTGATTTATTCCGTGAGAGCTAATGTGATTCCTCGATCCAAGCTAGTGATTCGTTCCCCCAGAGTCCGCAGCGGAGTTAACCTGTGGGTTTTCAAATAGCAAAAGCCGACCACAGTTTTTCCAAAAGTCAGCTTAAACTGAGTAAGAAATACCTCAACATGTAAACAGATGATTGGGCACATAATTCAAGAATAAGTAAAGAAAAGTAAAGGAAAATATGATTAAAGCCTTAGATTGAGATCACAAAAGCAATCAAGAAAGGTAAAGGAATAAACTTGGATTTGACATTCCAGCTCAATCTTTCTTATTAGAGTCCTCTTCTAAACTTCTCTGGCGGCCACCTGGCCACGTGCCACGGGAGCAGCTAGCTCAACTGCCCCATGAGCCCCAGAAATTAAACATTGTACGAGCGAATGCAGAGTTCCCGCCTGCCTCGGAAATAAATAACTCAGGGTTACTTCGTGGGTCTAACAAACCCTACTTCAACCCGGCAGTTGTGAAAGCTCCTCTAAATATGGCCTTCCCGCCTCAATACTGACCTATAAGACCTTAAGTGTCGACACCCCCTAGAGGTTAGCAACTCCGCTAGAGTAGTACAAGTAGGAACCCCCAAGTCCTCATGGTAGTGTAGGACTATGGGTACCAAGGGTACGCCAGAGTTTGGCTCCCAAAATCTCTTGACCAGAACGTATGGTCCTTAACAATATAATCACCGAAGTGAACTAAAGAACAGCTCGTACAAGTTATCTTTCACTTTACGTTACTTAGTATCTTATGAATATTTCTTGAAAGAAGGTGATTCTCGATCCAAACCAGGTATTCAAAACCAATAAGGAAAGCAAGGATTAAAGTGCTATCAGTTTCAAGATAAACATAACTCGTGTTTTCAAGAGAGAGATCTTAGCTTCACACTTTGTGCCAAAGTAGACATGATTTTATGAGTTTCAACAAATGGATAGTACGATAATCAAAACAGTAACAAATTTGGCACATAACACATCTTGGAAACTCATTTTGATGGTAGAAAATTCGAGCATATAACTTACTTGGATTAAAGAAAGCTCCACACACACAAGCAAGCACGAAAACTAGTACTCGTCGTACAGGTTCTCAATGAACTGATCGTCTACGAACCCTACAATAGTCGAATAATCCTAACATTAATACACGACCAATCTCATACAACAATTTCAATTATGCCTATATGCAAATGCAAAGAATATTTCCCCGACAAGTTCCCAATTAAAATTTTACCCCAAATTACATTACGAAACTCTAGTATTAGAAAAGAATATTAATTTATAATATTATTTTAATTAAGAAAATAAATAAAACTAAGAAAATTAAAGGTATAATTTAAACTATTAAATATTATGCTTAGGAAAAAGCTATTTATAATTAGTATTTAGAACAGAGTATAATATTTAAAGTTGATAATAGTATTAAAGGAAAGTTATATTTACTTATTAAAAGAGTAAATACTTATTTATAAACCAATATCTACTTTTATAAGAAAAGATCTTGAATTAAAACACACAAAAGTCAAATTATATAATTACTTAAGAAAACCACTTTATTTATTAACAAAAATATCTATTTTTATTAGTAAAACTCTTCTTACAAAATGATACTATAAAACTTATATTTAATTTCCATGTCGAAGAATCTAATTAATTATAATTAATATTTAATAAATAAAACACTAAATATAAGTATAAGAATAATAACTAAAACAGCTTGTAGTTAATAACTGTGACCTCCCCAAAACTTTCCTAAAGTACAACAGCCACCGCTGACAGATTCATAACTACCAAAATGAAATCCAAACATAACACTGTTTTACCCAAACCAATCATCTTCGTCTTCTTCACTAACACTCAAATTCAGTGACTTCAACCCAGCCACACAGACATATACAAACCCACAGAAGTTCAAGGAAACAAACAATGATGAACATAAGTGAGAATTTAACAGATGGGTTATTAGTGTTCACCAATTGTAGAGGAACGGAGACGGCGGCGGAGAAGGCGGCGACGATACTGATTGATCAAGTTGTCGATGCTGCTTCTGCTACAATCTGGGTCGCCGGAGAAAGATACGGCGACTGGAATTGACTACGGAGACGACGGAGCAGAGGAGAGAGTCGCTGGGTTTCCAATCGGAGGCGCGTTTCCGTCGGGTTGCAATCCGGGTTGGAGTTCGGGTCTGCACGAAAACAGAGCCAATGAGGGCTCTGTTACTCCTGCTGATTCGCCGGAACAAGGGAAGACGAACGGGACAGAGGGAGGCGAGGGACGGCGATGGACTCGCCGGATTTGCGTCGGGTCCTTCTCGGGTCCGAACCGGGTCCGAACAAAAACAGAGCCAACGAAGGCTCTGTTTCTCTTGCTGGTTCGCCGGTCAAAAGAGAGGGAGGAGGCGACCCTGGCGGCGCTGTTTCTGGTGGGTTTTCTCCAGAAATAATAGAGAGTGATTGGTGGTGACGGTCGGCGGTGATTTCTCAAAACAGAGCACTGCGTGCTCTTATTCTTCGGTAGTTGGGTGTGTGGGTGAGATGGAGGACGACTGAGAGAGGGAGACGTTGATATAAGGTGGCAGTGGTGGTGTTGAGGAGGTCGTGGGAGATGGACGTGGTGATGATCGGGGAGAGGCGTTGAGAAACAATCGGGTTTGTTTCCCGATATTGAGAGAGAGAGAGAAAGGTGGGTTTACACCCAAGTTAAGAAAAGACACTTTAACCCCCCACATTCATGTTTAGGAAAATACAAATGCATACCCCCCTATTGCTTAGGAAAAGCTAAAACTAACCCACAACTTTAGAAAATTAACAAATAAATACCCTATTAGAAATAGGGGTATTACAATGAGTACAACTGAAATGATATTACTATGTGATATTCTAGCAACAAGTCTTCATATCCTTGTGTCGTGAACGTTCCCCCACTTCGATAGCCAACTTGCGGTTTTAAAATAGCAAAAGCCGACGCAGTTTTTACAGAAAATGATCAGCAAACGGCTGAGTAAGCTAACACCCATAGCACGTAAACAGATGATGAGACATATGACAGGAATAACCAATTCGCTGATAATTAATATCAAAAACTCGCGGGAAAAGCGTTCACAGCTGATTCGGTGTGTCCAACTCAACGATCTCAAATTTCGTGTTCCAACCCGAAGATGTGGTCCATCTCGGGAACTCACTGATAATAGCATTTCACAATATTACTTTAATCTCAAGATATCTCATATCAATACGAATCGAGTCCAGGAATCCATTTTAGTAACTAGTTGGTACGAGGCGTGACCATATCCAATCCACAACCTCTTTCTCATATGTGCAAAAGCACTACCACAACCATAACTCAATCACAGGAGGTTCGCATCACAGCGCCTTGTAACCATAACTAATCAAAGGAGGTCAGAGCCTCATAATCTCATAATCTCATAACAGTAACCATGACAATATGTCAGAAATGTATCGTATCAGGGATATGGAAAAAACCCACGCTCAACGGCTTTCCACTTTACATAATAACCAATTTTCTTTAAAGGTGTAGAATTGAGTAAGGAGCTCCAAACAAAAGTCGGTGTGGCAAAAATAATAAAATAATCGATGTACGATTGAGATAGATATTCAGATTTGACCAATAAGTAAGCGGTGTGCTACTTTTGGTAACCGAGGCAACGATTTCAAATTCCGTGCTTCCAACCCAATGACGTGGTCCGTCTTGGGGATTCACTTTTACAAGTATTTCACAATATCTGTAACACCCCTTGGTTCCCAGACTTTCCGTTCCGGACCGGAGAGCCCGGGTGGGTGCTACTATAATATGAAACGGCGGAAATCAAGAACAAACACTGCCATAGATATATATTACATATGATAAAAGTTTCACACATCGTCTTAAAACATTATTACACAAAGTTAAAAGTCTAAAAGTTCGATTACTAGGCGTGCTGATACAACTAGATGAGTTCGCGTTTTCCCCGTCCTAAGCCAAGCCTTCTCCATCTAGACCTGCGGTGGGAATTAAAACAGGAACCGCGGTTTCTAAAGTCAGCAATGAAATACTGAGTGAGTAACACCCAAGCACGTAAATCGGGAACGAGATATTTTAACTCAAGTAATAATAATAAATGGACGAAGAGTAAATATTTCACAAGTATTTAACTTCAAATGGAAATACAGCGGAAGTAAAAGACAGTGTAATAGTAAGACATTTCCGAGTTCTCGTAAGTTTTCAGAAAATCTCCAATAATCATAATTAAATCAATATCCAATATCCAAACCATTTAATCTCAATATTTCCATGTCCATTAATATCCAATATCCAAACAATAAAATCCATTAGTTGATACGGGGAATAATAATCCATCACAAGCATCCAAGACCTTAAGTGCCGGCACCCCCCTAAGACTTCTTGCGTCCAGAGAGGTTAGTACATGGAGCGACCCGGCAGGTTGCGACCGGGTTAAAGTACACAGGCCGAGTGGACGAAGCCAACACGACAATAATAATCACAGGCCGAGTGGCTAAAGCCAACACGACAATAATAAGTTTTCCCCGCACAACTCTTTCCACTTTACGTTATTACGCGTTATTATTTTCACGTGTCAAATTTCAAAGAAAATATCTCAACACAATCCAAATCTCAAGTAAAGCGTGTATGTCATAAAACACATTTTGAGATATTTCGACACAAAAGAAGCTGGGCGCGCTAGACTTGGCATGTTTACTCACCTTGATAATACGGCAAATATCATGTCGGCTTTCACAGGTAGACGTAACCTTCGTCTATAAACTCGTCACCTACAGTTATAATTTCTAAATCAATCACAAGTCCAAGTATGATTTGTGAAATGCTAAATTCCTAAAGAGTCTCAACTTTTCCCATAACCCCATTAATTAATAGTATACAATATCTATATAATAAACCGGCGACGTAAACCACAACTATATATATATTTATTTATTTGTTATTTATTTATTTATTTTCCTCAAAGAAAATCACTACTTATATAAATACTAGCTCTTTAAAATTATTAAGTAAGAAATCACATATTAAATTTATACACTCTCATAATTAGAAAATATTAATTTATTATACAACACATTTATTTGTAAGTGACTACAAAGATTAAATTCCATTTAATTATAGCTAATTATTTATTGGAAAATATACATTCTATAAAAGAATTAGATTCACCAAAATATGTATTCTAAGAAAATAAGTGTTTAGTCATACATAATTTTAGCTTTATTTGGAGAAATAATTCCTAATATCTACAAATAATAATCAAGTTTTATCTATTTATAATTAAAGGAGTTTTCTTAAAAGTTATTTTCATATTTATTTGGGGGCATATTATAGCTTTACGTTTGGGGATTTGTTTGGGTATAGGCATGATGTCAGTCAGTGTTTCAAGTTATTTGATTAAATTCCTGTGAATCCACGATTAAAAGTCAAGTGATAAAGATTCATGTATTAAAAACATCATTTGGGATTTGGTTAAAACACTAGGTGGAAGCGTATGGGTGATGATCACTTAGATGGAATAAAATGGCCTTTAAAATTCCCTCTACAAGCAACAATTGGTCATTGAAATATTATCTCGGGTATTCCCAAGTACTAGGCTCATAGAAAAACCTACCATGAGAAATTTTACTCCAAAGTGGTCTTAGGACATGGTTATACATTTCAAGAGTATACAGTTCAACAACAGATTTCCACAAATGACTAGCCATAAAGTTAAAGATCTCTATCAACTTGAATGTTTGACTTACCGCAAGATGTTTACACATGAGATGGAAATATGTGATATGAGATGTATATGATTATGTTCTAGTATGCAAATTTGATGAAAGGCAAGGATATGCTGAGAAGTATGTTGACATATTATCGAGATCATGATATTGTGATAGCCAGTCAGGCTTGTTCAGAGAAATTGATTTAAGAATTTGACATGACAACATAGTAGAATCACATATTTGATCGCCCGATTCGGGCCAAAGTTATTTCAAGGAAGAGGAAAGATGTATAGTAGAAGACTTACGTAAGAATCTTTGTATGTTAGTATAGCAATGGATATGTTCCACGTGCCACATTACACGCTTATATGCACATGATATATTATGTGTTGTATTGTATGATATATATATTAGGAGACGAAATAAGATTATGGTGTAGAGAGCGAGACTGATAGATCACACGTTACAACTCCATAAAGAGTCATGAATCAGACATCCTTATCAGTGATAGAAATCATAGAGATAGTTAAGGCTTCTAGTAATACAGATGAAATAAGAAAATAACCCAAATAAGAACCAACTTACCACAAGGTGACTTGTAGAACGGACTAGAATTACGATCGAAAGGAAGTAATCACTTTCACAACATCGACATGACGAGCAGACTCATGTGATACCACAAACGAAGGAACCTAAAGGTAAGCGATCTAGACAGTTCTATACCCGCTAACCTAGGCAAATCGACCCAATTATCAGGAAAATAAATGTAAGGTGAGAGGACCTTCTAACTAAGAATGGTGGAGAAAATTCAAACAGACCTTGAAAGTTAGACTAAATTTCAGAGGATCGACCCGCTATGTTGGTATGGTCAAGGATTCCAGTAATGTGTGAATTGGTAAGCCTTTACGAGTTGTTTGGAGTGATCTAACTGAACGATATACTTGGGTAGCTTAAGTTTCCTTTCTTATAATATATATGTTCTTCATACATTCTCCATTTGAAGTCTTGATATTAAATTCACGGTTTGGAGCTTTTGAGAATTTTGGGTTAATGTTGCAAATCTCGGGTCGGAAGCTAAATTCCAAAGAGTAAGAAGAACCGTGTTATTAAGAAGTCTTAAACGATATCTCCTAAAACTTTTCTTATGATAATTTAAGTGCTTGGTGTCTGCTAAGATACTATTGTTACATCGGGCCATATGACATTCTGGAGAAAAATTAGAGAAGTTGCGTACCGACTAGACCTACCTTCGAATTTGGGACGAGTACACAATGTTTTTCACATGTCGCAGTTAAAGAAGTATGTACCTGATTCATCCCACGTGTCGGATCCCGAACCGATTGAGTTGGATCCGTCTTTGACATATGAAGAGTATCCTATCAAGATACTCGATACCAAGACAAGAGACACACGTACCAAGAGCGTTAAGCTAGTGAAATTCCTATGGACAAACCATCAGACGGAAGAGGCTACTTGGAAGCAGAGGATGAAATGAGAAAGAAGTATCCGCACCTCTTTGACGAAGTTAACTGAGTTCCGAGGACGTCACTCCTCTAAGGGGGAGAGGAATGTAACCCTTTAGTTTTCGTGACCTTAATCCTTGTGCCACATCGAACTAAATATTAATGCAGTTAATATATTGTGTGTGTGTTGACTGTTCCTACACATCATATAATGTGAATCGGTTGTTGCGATATATGAAATCTGATAATAGCATTTCGTTCAATAGACGGCTTAAGCTTTGAGGACGAAGCTCTATTCAAGGGGGAAAGGATGTAATACCCCATTCTTAGCATACGGGTAATTCATAACCATTTCGTAACACTTATAAGTTAATTTCCGAATTTATTCGGCAAGAGGGGAGGTAGTCGTAATTTCAGGAAGAATTAGCTAACTAATGGTGGGGGTAAAAGTTACAATTTGTAGAAGCTTGAAAACCTTTTGAACAGTTTAATAAAAGTCAAATTGAATAATAATAATAATAATAATAATAATAATAATAATAATAATAATAATAATAATAATAATAATAATAATAATAATAATAATAATAATAATAATAATAATAATAATAATAATAATAATAATAATAATAATAGATAAATAAAATAATGGAGAAATCTTCTCCCAATCTCACGGCAACACAACTGCAGAAGAACTCTCCCAAAAAACAAGACTTTTGTCTTCTTCCTCCCTTCTTCCCCTTCTTAAACTTCTTCCTCCTCCTCACCCATCACCATCACCAGCACCATCGCCACCTCCACCGGCAACACCCCACTGCCACCACCACTTCCCCCTCCACCTCTTTGCCTCCCTCTGTCTCCCTCTCCCTCTCCCTCTCCCCTGTTCTGCCCGACGAAGACAGAGGAAGCAGCAGCAGCGGCAAAGCCGCTGCATCTTCCGTCGGCAACGCCACCACCAGCCACCTCAATCTCTCCCTCACCACCCCCTGATCTCTCTCTCTCTCTCCCTCTCTCTTCTTCCCTGTTTCCCCCGGCGAAGAGTAGCAGAAGCAGCAGCGGCGGTGAAACCTCTCTGTTTCGATCAGAGGAGAAGAAATAACAGCAGCAAATCGCTTCAAAATCACCCAGACCCGCCATCGCCGCCGACGCCATTAACGTCGGCAAAGTGCACGGCCGGCGAATCAAAAGCACCCACTCCCTGTTTCCAGTCCCGTTCGACTCCCAGTGGTCCGACAAAGCCTTAGTAGGCTTCAACTGAAGCCAATATGCCCCGGAGAAGTCCCGTCGAGCTTTACCGTCGCCGGCGACGCCCTTGACGTCGGCGATAGCTCGACCTCCAAAAATCCGATGCACCCACTTGCTGAAATTTGTTCCATTCACCTCCTGGAAGTTAGAGGAGTCCAGAAACGTTGACGATCGGAGCTAACTATGCCGGAGTCGCCGGATTCGACTAGCACCACCGGCCACCACGACGGCAAACTCAACCGGACCCAATTCTCAACCGATTTTCGCAATTTTTGGTGTGGTAACTTCTAAATCCTACCCTGATTCATTTTTGATAATCAAATTGAAATTTCAATGGCTAAATCTGGACTTGAATCGATTGGGTGAAGAAATTGTTATGTGTTCTTGAAATAGGGGGTTAAAGTGTAGTTTCAGAAACTTGAAGGGTAGAATCTACCACATATAAAACTGCTAGTGTTGGTGGAAAGGCTATTATGTGTCTTTTATCAAAACTTGGGGGATCCAGTTGTTAAATACCTAAACTGCATATAAATCAAAAAAATTAAAATGCTATTTTTAGACTAAAATTATTTCCTAACATTTCTAAATAATATTTTAATTATTTAAAAGAAAAATTGGCTATTTAAAACTATGTGGGAGTTATTTAATATACAATATTGTTGATTCTCTTGGAAATAAGCAAAATAAAAATATATGTTGTTAAATAAATATTTTCTAAGTGCTTATAAACTAGTATTTTGAGTAAAATATGTTATTTGCTTAATATTGCTAACACAAAATAAGTTAGGAAGTTAAATAGGAACATAACTTTTAAGAAAACTCCTTTAATTATAAATAGATAAAACTTGGTTATTATTTGTAGATATTAGGAATTATTTCTCCAAATAAAGCTATAATTATGTATGACTAAACACTTATTTTCTTAGAATAAATATTTTGGTGAATCTAATTCTTTTATAGAATGTATATTTTCCAATAAATAATTAGCTATAATTAAATGGAATTTAATCTTTGTAGTCACTTACAAATAAATGTGTTGTATAATAAATTAATATTTTCTAATTATGAGAGTGTATAAATTTAATATGTGATTTCTTACTTAATAATTTTAAAGAGCTAGTATTTATATAAGTAGTGATTTTCTATGAGGAAAATAAATAAATAAATAACAAATAAATAAATATATATATATAGTTGTGGTTTACGTCGCCGGTTTATTATATAAATATTTTATACTATTAATTAATGGGGTGATGGGAAAAGTTGAGACTTGTTAGGAATTTAGCATTTCACAAATCATACTTGGACTTGTGATTGATTTAGAAATTATAACTGTAGGTGACGAGTTTATAGACGAAGGTTACGTCTACCTGTGAAAGCCGACGTGATATTTGCTGTATTATCAAGGTGAGTAAACATGCCAAGTCTAGCGCGCCCAGCTTCTTTCGTGTCGAAATATGATTTTATAATTTGTCTCAAAATGTGTTTTATGACATACACGCTTTACTGGAGATTTGGATTGTGTTGAGATATTTTCTTTGAAATTTGACACGTGAAAATAATAACGCGTAATAACGTAAAGTGGAAAGATTTGTGCGGGGAAAACTTATTATTGTCGTGCTGGCTTTAGCCACTCGGCCTGTGATTATTATTGTCGTGTTGGCTTCGTCCACTCGGCCTGTGATTATTATTGTCGTGTTGGCTTCGTCCACTCGGCCTGTGTACTTTAACCCGGTCGCAACCTGCCGGGTCGCTCCATGTACTCACCTCTCTGGCCGCAAGAAGTCTTAGGGGGGTGCCGGCACTTAAGGTCTTGGATGCTTGTGATGGATTATTCTTCCCCGTATCAATTAATGGATTTTATTGTTTGGATATTGGATATTAATGGACATGGAAATATTGAGATTAAATGGTTTGGATATTGGATATTGATTTAATTATGATTATTGGAGATTTTCTGAAAACTTACGAGAACTCGGAAATGTCTTACTATTACACTGTCTTTTACTTCCGCTGTATTTCCATTTGAAGTTAAATACTTGTGAAATATTTACTCTTCGTCCATTTATTATTATTACTTGAGTTAAAATATCTCGTTCCCGATTTACGTGCTTGGGTGTTACTCACTCAGTATTTCATTGCTGACTTTAGAAACTGCGGTTCCTGTTTTAATTCCCACTGCAGGTCTAGATGGAGAAGGCTTGGCTTAGGACGGGGAAAACGCGAACTCATCTAGTTGTATCAGCACGCCTAGTAATCGAACTTTTAGACTTTTAACTTTGTGTAATAATGTTTTAAGACGATGTGTGAAACTTTTATCATATGTAATATATATCTATGGCAGTGTTTGTTCTTGATTTCCGCCGTTTCATATTATAGTAGCACCCACCCGGGCTCTCCGGTCCGGAACGGAAAGTCTGGGAACCAAGGGGTGTTACAATATCACTTTAGATGTTCGTCTTTCGGATTGTTATTTAGATTTGGATACAATTTCAAACGAGACTTCAAAGAGGAGTATTTCAAAACAAATAAACAACTCAAATAAATCAAGTACGGTAGCAATTTCACAAATAACTCACACGATACGCGAAATGAAGGAAAGGCACGCGAGGCTAGGCATATTAACTTACCAAAAATCCAAGCACGTGCTATAATTCGTTCTCGTCTACGGAATCGTCACCTACAAATCGGAGCTTCTAACTTAATACAATCTCAACAAATATACAACTTATATTTATTTCTAGCTCCTTTTATTTTTCTCAAGACAATAGTAATTTTAACTTATCTATAGACCCAAAATTATATTTTCTTTAATAATATTTTCCCCCAAAAATATAGTTATTAATTTATAA
The DNA here is from genome assembly GCA_023055425.1 of Linanthus parryae. Lineage (NCBI taxonomy): Eukaryota > Viridiplantae > Streptophyta > Magnoliopsida > Ericales > Polemoniaceae > Linanthus > Linanthus parryae. The sequence continues at coordinate 43,318,055 of JALGPY010000007.1, forward strand.
ATAATAATCTAATCATATTAAAGAAAAACTAATTTCATAAATAAATATGAAATTAAAAACTGCAAAATGTTTCTGAAATGTCAACTGCCTCCCCCTAAGTTTCTGAAACGACATTATAACCCTCCTGAAAAGTTTCTGAAAATGACACTTTAACCCCCTAAACATGAACTTTCAAACTAACAAATCAAATCTTGGATTTAAGGCTTTAAAACTTGGTTTTGATTACTAAAAACAACTCAGGGGAAGATTTCAAGCATACCCAGTCCAAAGATCGCGAGAAACGGTGAAGAAACGGGTCGGGTCGAGGCCGCCGTCGGTGTCGCCGGAGTTGGAGCTCGCCTGGGCGTTCTCCGGTCGTTCTCGTCTTTGGTTGAGGCCTCCTGGAGCTTATTCGGACTCCTCTGGTCGATCGGTACCGGTTTGGAGGCTTGGGTCGTCAGGATTGAATTCCGGCGAAAAGCTCGCCGGAATCCATGGAGGTCCGGCGGCGTTCTCGGGCTGCTGCTGCTGTTGCTGCTGCGGTTTCGTCCTCCGGTGGGTTCGTCGAGCGAGGCAGAGAGGGAAGAGAGGGAGATATCGGTGGCCGTGATGGTGGCGGCCATTTTCGCCGGCTGCTGCTGCTGCTTCTCGTCGGCAAAAACAGAGGGAAGGGGAAGAGGGGCAAAGAGCAGAGAGATAGAGGGATGGTGGTGAGGTGGTGATGTGCTGGCGGCGTCGAGGTCTTCTCGCCGGTGGCAGCGGTGGTGGCTGGTCGTGGCTTCCAGCTGCTGCTGCTTCCTTCTTCTGGTGGTGCTCGACAGAGAGGAGGGAAGGCAGAGAGAGGGGAGAGAGATAGGCAGAGGGTGGTGGTGATGGCGTTGGTGTTGGAGGAGGTTGGTGAGTCGCCGGAGATAGCAGCGGCCTTGCCGCTGCCGCTGCTGCTGGGTTTCTCGCCGGCAGAATAGAGAGGCAGAGAGGGAGACGGGGAAGAGATGGAGGGGAAGAGAGGAAGAGAGCTGTGGAGGTGGTGATGTTGGTTTCGGGTGTGAGGAGGAAGGAGAAGAAGAGGGAATAAATAAAGAGGAAGGGAGGAGAGAGAGAGATGACGTGAATGAGGAGGAGAGGAAGAGAGAATAAAAAAAAGAGAAAATGTTGGGGAATGGGGAGCTGTTGAGGAATCGGGGAAATTTCAGGTGAAGTAGGGAATAAAAAACATTTTATTTATTATTATTTTTTATTGATAGTATTATTATTATTATATTATGTGTACAAGTATAAAATACGTATATGTATAAGTATAGGTACGGTATACACTACGTATAGTATAAATACAAAAATACGTGTATTAAATACTACAAGTTATGTAAAATACAAGTAATACCCCCAACATCAACTATTTAATATTATCAAAATTACAACTACCTCCCCAAAATTATATATTTTCGAAAATAACTGATTAAACTTTACGAAAAATTACGTCAAAATATTCAGAAAAATACGGGGTGTTACAGGTGGGGCTGGAGTTGGAGTGTCCAAGACGTACAACTTCTTTTCTTGCTTAAGGACAATCCTTAAGTTTTTTTACCAGTCAAGGAAATTTGTTCCAGACAGTTTATCCTTCTCAAGGACATATCGTAGGGATGAAGTCGATGCGTTGTTGTTTGCCATCTGGAATTCTACAAAACGAGAAATGTGCCATTTTAGTATTTTGAACAATTTAACTATATTTAGCAATGGCTTGATCACCAAATATAGCTCCCACTATTTTTCTCGGATTAATAGCCCTCACCATTAATGCGGAAAATATCATAATATTTTCTAGTAGGTCCAAGATCCCTTTTTCACTTCTTCTTGAGCTTGCTTTGGCAAGTCACCCAAGAGTAGGTTATTTAGGTAGGAACCATTCCAATTGCATCTCATGCAAATCTTGGTCCGATTAGGTGAATAACTATTTATTCTTTATCCATGGATAACACCTAATTGTCATGTCTCTAGGCTCATCAGTCCAATTGAATCTTGCCTAGTTGCGTCCAACCTCTTTCTTCAACATACACACATTACTAGCTTGTGTCGTCCGCAACACACCATGGTAAATTAAAATCTCCTTGCTTTGGCAAGCCCGAAGTTTAATGAACCCTGATCAGGAAGGGTGTTTTGGCAAGAGAAGGCAAAACGCAATATTTAATTGAGGGATTTTTCTTTCTTAATTTGTTTGGTTGATCAAATCAACATGGTCTACTTATTTAGATTGGGCAATCCACAATAAAAGACCAACCTTGTTTATTATTATCTTGTTAATGTTTTGCTATATCGCCATACACACAGAAATTAAATAACAATACATAAATAATAAACATCCACAAATAAAAAACTGTGTCATGGATATGGCCCCCAGACTAATGATATTATCAAGCCAATGATAATATCCAATTTCCCTAAAGTGACAAGCTCATCTCCATGTGCTCCACCATAGCCGCACGCCTAGGGGTGTCTTCTTTGTCTTTTGGCTCATTTGGTTCTCCGGTCTTCTTCTCCATGCTCTTGGCTATCATCTAAATATTTCTAATTCTAGCCTAACATCTAGAATAAATAAATAACAAATGTCTCACATGTCGAGGAGAAAAGATACGCAGGCCGTAAAACCTAATTAATTATTACATTAATTTGATCAGCTCGAAGGTCGTAAACCAAACCACAAAGCAATAAACATCCACAATCCTAGGCCATATCCATCCACCATGCAACAAAGCACATAATACAGTTAAAACCAATTTTAACGCGCTTGTTCAATTTTAATTAGATTGGGTAATTAGGGTTACAACGGTCAAAGGGGTCCAACCTAAACCTAGGCCGAACCCCAAGGACCGCCGCCCTCCACTAGGCTCGGCCCAAGGTCGGCCGCCTCTTGTGACCCGCGGCCCTTGCTTGGTGCGCAAGGAAGGGGGCGGACGGCTAGGGTGTCGGCCCTAGCCTCCTTCCCTTCTTCCTTGTTTTCCAAGCATGGTTGTTTCCTTTTATGGATGTTTCCATAAAATTGTTTCCATAATTGAAAACTCATTTTTCAACTATGTGCCCATGAACCCTAATTTTAAAGAACCCAATTATTCACATCTTATGTTATTAAACTCACCAATTCTAACATCCAATGTTTAATTTTATCTTGTTTATATTGAATCAAATTTAATTTGCATCTACTATGCCAATTATTTTCATTTTTCGCGAAATAACAATAATACGGTGTATGAACAGAAATCGTAACACATAAAATCATGTTATGCTCTACGACCTCTGGCTCTGATACCACTGTTGGGTTTTGACGTAGGTAACGCAGCAGAATAAAAAAAAATTAATCCTACTCAAAGCCCACCACAGATCGTCAGGAGGAGATATCATAACATGATAAGGGACATAGTATTGTGTACCTTTTTGGTTTGAGAGATCACACGAAGAATGATGTCCTCGTCTTTACGGTTGATCCACGTCTAGAGGTGAGATCTAGATTCTTCCTTCAATAAGTGCTAGCTTGAACCAGAGGAAGAGGGAAGAAGGAATCAAGCAACGAGGTGACAAAAGGAGGGCTTCGGCCTCCTCTTTGGCGCCGACGGGAAGGGGGGAGGACGACCTAGGGACGTGCGCCTCTAGGTCTTGTCTTGCTCTGTCTTTTGCTCTCTCCCACTCTCTTGTGTTATGTCTAATAACATTCACTTAGTGGGAAGGAAGCTAGAGCCTCCTTTATATACTCCAACAACTCCTTGTTGTTTCCACAAAGGTCATTCCTAGTTCTCCATGAACTTGGATTAGTCCCTTCCTTGCAAATTAGTCCTACTAAATTTGCAAGGAGTTTCATAATGATCCTTCTTATTAAATCATATTAATCCCAAATCTAGCTCTATTCTATTTGAAGTGTGACCCCATAGGTTTCTACTTAGTTGGTAGTAACTTATTACCAACATGGAGCGGTGTCTAGCAACACATCCATGCCACCCAACTAATAGAAATAGTCAGTGATCCCAACAAACCTCTTGTGCCCAATATCTAATATTGCACTTTCCCTTTGTCTCTATATCCGGATTGGACACGAGACATAAATAGTCACACTCGTATATCCAATCCATAGTTCCTAGATCCTGGGAATATGCTTATGCGAGCAAATAACATCAATATCTCCATATTGATTTATCTGAGTCTGGCCAGACATTCAATAAGCCTCATCCCTCGAGTGGTCGTGGATATTTACTCCCATTATGTGGGAGGGACAAATCCTATCTACATCACTACGATCTCTAAGCTTGCTTCCTATCATTCCCGATAGCTATCTTTATAATTACCCAGTTACGGTGTAATGTTTGATAACATCAAAGCACAATATTCCACAACTAGAGTATCTAGTGACTTCAAGTCTAAGGATTGCAATTATATTAGCACTACGAGAAGCGATTGTGACTTTAACATAATCTAATGTATCCTTCTCGTTGTGGGTCAATCCAGTATGCCATTACCCTTAATGCATACCCATGTGTTAGACTTGATATCTCCATATCAATCTACCCACATACTAGTCTATATTTGATCGTCCTATTAATCAATGTAGTGGACTAGAGATATTTAAGATAAACAACACATTGTATCTAAGGACTTCATTATATTAAATATCACAATATATATAATAAATGAATATTCTATCCAAAACAATGTTCATACTAAATATAAGGTTGCCTCTAGGGCATCTATTCCAACAGTTTCCGCATATCTGCTACTGCTCCTGATGGTCTCACTACATATACGGATGCTGATTGGGCTGGATTCCTGGACACTCGACGGTCCACTTCTGGTTACTGTGTTTTCCATGGTGAAAACTTACTCAGTTGGTCATCTAAGCGTCAGGTCACAGTCTCTCGATCTAGTGCTGAAGCAGAATACCTTGGTGTGGCAAATGCTGTCTCTGAGTTATGCTGGATTCGCAACCTCCTGATTGAGCTTCGACTTTCACCCCCTCGTGCCTCTGTAGTTTATTGTGATAATGTCAGTGCAGTTTATCTCTCTGGTAACCCAGTACAACACCAGCGCACGAAGCATGTGGAAATCGACTTGCACTTTGTTCGTGAGAAGGTACGACTCGGGCAACTCCGTGTTTTACATATTCCTGCCGATTATCAGTATGCTGAAATCTTCACCAAAGGTCTACATCAACATCTATTTGAGCGCTTCAGGTCCAGCCTGAGTGTTCGTCATACTCCCACTCCGACTGAGGGGGAGTATTAGCGATAGTGTTGTAAGTAGAAGGATAGAATTGTCATTAGCTATGTAAATGGACTATATATTGATGAATATAGTGTTGTAAGTAGAAGGATAGAATTGTCATTAGCTATGTAAATAGACTATATATTTATGAATATACTTGGAGCCCGGGCAGGGACATTTTCAGCCTCTCACACTATCCAGCAGAGATACTAAAGAAAGAATCTTGGTGGATATTGGAAAACCACAATCAGAAGCTACTCTACAATTCACGAAAAGGTGATAAACATGAGATGGACAGGGAAAAACTGGTGGATAGCTTGGAGCTACTAAAAAAATAGCAGAGACAAACATGAAATTACCTGCAATTTGAGAGAGCTAATATACCCGAACGAGTATTTGTTGACCCAAACGCTGTAACAGACCTACATCAATAAAATATATACTTAAAAATCACAATCTGCATTGTTTTGAGCTTAGTCAACTGTTTCATAATTTCATACCACTCTATCTCTGCTCTTTGTTCTCATTCTGACTTTTGTCACTATTCGCTGTGCCACGTTGACCCGATAATTTGGATAGCAAAATAACACAATTTTTGATAATCTTTTCATGGTTTTGTAGAGTAAAAGATTCTCCATAATACTGTGGAAAAAAATCAAAAAATTGCATCATTTTGCTATCCAAATCACCCAGTCAAAATGACCCAAATACGAGCCAAAAAGTTAGGATGGGAACAAAGAGCAGAGACAGAGTGATATGAGCAAAGCCTCCCTTGAAAGAATCGCAAACATGCATTAAAGTTCAGGCAAAAACACATAGATGATTCAGCAAAAAATATGTAAACAAAGACATTAAATTTTCAGTCAAAAACATATAGACTAATCAATAACAATTTCGATGATCTAAAAAACCAAAATCTGTGAAGCTCCACAAAAAAGAATGATTCTAATAAGAAAAGATGCATTGTCTTATTTTGTATGACATAAAGCAAGAATACCCCAAACACGATTTGCAACTCCATTTCAAATGACTTGGAAAATTGTCTAGCTCCAATAATGAGACACATTATCTAACAAAGAAGTCAATTATATTGAGTGTTGATCAATATCGCTCCCTGCGATTTGAGAAGTCAATAATGTGTGCAAAAAAACTGAAGATACTCATCGTGTATAGTGTCGTACATTTGCCCCGGCAACCCAATAAGTGAAAACACTTGTTAAAAAGTACACACAATCAGGGACGGACCCAGAAAATAGTTTGTAAGGGGGGGCAAGGTTAATAATCTAAAGTTGGAGGGGGGAGCAATAGATAATTGTGTTGTATGAGATTGTATCTCACTACACTACATCACCACTTCTAAGCCAAAGGCAGGGGTTAGAAGACGTGTCTGAAGCAAGGCTTTTGAAGGTAAATAACACCTACAACTTTCCAAGTCGTTATACTTCCCAGTCCCCACTATTTGGTTCCTGGTGGTTGCACCATCCAACATTTGTGAATCGTCAACTTTGTCTTTGTGTGACATATACATATTTTTTCCTTAATTTTTCTATAACAGAGACGCTTCTATTTTCATTTCTTGAATTAGCTACACATAAGTCCCCTTGAAAATGATGTATTCAAACATTTCATTATCTTCACCGAGGAAAATGATGTATTCAAACATGATTATGAACAACTCCATACGTAGTAGGCAGCTCCAAATATATGCTTCCTACCATTCTTCACAAAAGAAAAAAACAAGCTGCAGGTAGACGAATGGTGAGTTGAGCACGTGTAATCTAACTACTACCAAAAAGATTCACCCAATACTCCATCTTATATTTCTAGATAACGAAGTGTTAACAATCTCTATATATAAGAAATGTCATAAACTAATGTACTACTACATCATTAGTGTTAGTTGCTTGACAATACAATTCTCTATATCCCTCCAATTTCTTCTTCCAAGTTCTAACCCACTCTCTAAAGATTCCCAATTAGCATTTCATTATTTTTCTTTATCACCATGAAAGAAGTTGATGTTGCACAAGGAACCACCACCACGGTTTGTGTCACCGGTGCCGCCGGATTCATCGGCTCATGGCTCGTCATGAGACTCCTCCAGCAGGGTTATACCGTCCGTGCCACGGTCCGCGACCCAGGTAATCATCATAATGTAACTAGTAATTAATCATAATTATCCGGATGCAAATTTGGGTTGTTAATTTTTCCCTTTTCTTGCATGAATGAATGGTGCAGGGAATGTTCAGAAGGTGAAGCACCTACTAGAACTACCGGAAGCCGCAACAAAACTGACGCTGTGGAAGGCGGACTTGGCGGAAGAAGGGAGCTTTGACGAGGCGATTCAAGGTTGCGGCGGGGTGTTTCATGTGGCAACGCCTATGGACTTCGAATCCAAAGACCCTGAGGTACTACCTACGTTTGCACCATTAAATTTATCAACTTCGTGGAAGATTATTAACCTTGTGATTTGGTACTTGATTTGGTACTTATTGATGAACTGAAGCAACATTTTCTGTTAATGTTGGTACTTATTTTGGCCTATAACTGAGACAGGAGCCTAACAAGAACATGGCTTATGAAACATCATTTATCATCTCTCTACAGTAATGTTAGACGGTCTGTCATAAACCACGTTTTATGGAATGGTGTAGAGCACCACGTGCCATGCTGATCATAGGCTCCTGTCTGGCAAAACAGGCGGGCAGGCTGCTAAAGGCTCTTGTCAGCCTCTACAGGCGGGCCGGGCCGAGCTGCCAATCATTGTTGAATTAAGTCTTACTAGTTGACACATATTTAATTACAGAAAAAAGGAGCCTTGTATCGACTAAAAAAATAGACTAAATTACCCACATGCTATATAAAAGTCCCGAAAATTGTTGGTGTGAATTTGAATGATTATTATGTGACAGAACGAGGTCATTAAGCCCACAATTAAAGGTGTGTTGGACATCATCAAGTCGTGTGCGAAAGCTAAGACGGTGAAGAAGCTGGTATTCACATCTTCTGCTGGAACCGTGAACGTTGAGGAGCACCAGAAACCTGTTTACAACGAGAACAATTGGAGCGACTTGGATTTCATCTACAGCAAGAAAATGACGGCATGGGTTCGTAAAATACACAATCTTTACATTCCATAAACACAATATTTGAACAATCTTATTGATTATGGTTGATCAATTTTTGCAGATGTATTTTGTGTCCAAGACATTGGCAGAGAAAGCAGCATGGGAAGCTGCTAAAGAAAACAACATTGATTTCATAAGCATCATACCAACGTTAGTGGTTGGTCCTTTCATTACTCCAACATTCCCACCTAGCCTTATCACAGCCCTCTCTCCCATCACCGGTATAATAATGCAGCTTTCACTAGCTTTTTTATTTCAGAAGTATGAAATCAAATAAACAAATTATTAAAACTTGATGCATTGATATAGGAAATGAGGCTCATTATTCAATCATAAAGCAAGGGCAATTTGTGCACCTGGATGATCTCTGTGAATCCCACATTTTCTTGTATGAGCATCCTGAAGCTGCTGGGAGATACATCTGCTCGTCTCATGACGCGACGATCTATGATTTATCAAAAATGCTGAGAGAGAAATGGCCCGAGTACAATGTTCCAACTGAGTAAGTTTCACATTTTGGCAACACATGACATATTATGTCTTAGATGCATAAGATTGATTGATTGAATTCTCGTGATTTTGAATTGTGGGGGTTGGACATGCAGGTTTAAGGGGATTAGAAAGGACTTGCCCAAAGTGTGCTTCTCGTCGAAGAAGCTGATAGGGATGGGGTTTGATTTCAAGTACAGCTTGGAGGACATGTTCAAAGGAGCGATCGAAACATGCAGGAGCAAGGGTATGCTTCCACTGTCTTCTGAAATATAGAAGGAAAATGCCTACGAAGAGTACCAATTTGTGGATTTCTAGAGAAGGAAAAAGTCTAAGAAGAGTACCAAGTTGTGGATTTCGTTTAGATCTATTATGATGTGTGCTGTGTTTTTCTTTTCTTTTCTATTTCTGAAAGCCGTATTGACTCTGTTTGAAAGATATGTACTCTATATGTATGGAAGTCAATAAAAATAAAGTTGGTGAGACGATTGGTCAGTTTATGTTGTGGGTACACGTTCGGAATCTACTGAAAAATTACACAATCGATGCACGTGATCAAGCAACTGAAGCAACGAACGGAAATGTGAAAACATTAGGGGAAAATCCTCTCTAGGGTTTGAAATAATTCAATAGTTCAAAACTGCCGAATTCTGTCTACTAGCCAGACAGAGATGGCCAAAACCATAATTTACGCCAAAAATGACCAAATCTCGAAATAGGCCCGAAATTTTGATCTTTTTGAAAGAAACACGCGGGCGAAAGTTGACCCAAACTGGGTTTGGATAGATGTTCTATCAGCAACCGAAATAGTATCGAAAAAGTAAAACAAATAACTAAAATTGTCCGTAAAACCGGTCAAACAGCGAAATTTGGGATGAAGGCCGACCCCGGTTAAGCTATGATTGGGCCCTCGTGCGTCAAAAAATGGATATCTCAAAAAAAAATGAACCCGGATCAAAATTATGGACACAAATTATGAGATGAGCTGGAAAAGGAAGCTCAATTGGGATATGAAAACTGCAAATCTGATATTAAATGAATATATGGATCAGATATAGAGTTGTGTCTAGAATACAATTCGACTACCAACTAAGTTGACTCGAACATAATTGCTACTCTTAATAGTCGGGTTCGATTCTATTGGAATATTGAAATGGCACGTCCGCCCCAATCTGACTCGTGACCATTCATAGAAACACGGCAAGGAAAGATGCAACAAAATAAGTGAGGTGGGTCACTGAAGACCAGTATCATTTTATTTTGTTTTGTTTTGTTTTTTCATTTTTAAGGCAATTTTTTTTTCCATGAACTAGTAAGGAGCACGTGCGTTGCACGTGGACTTTTTTATTTACTTGAGAGGGATATCAAATTCAAGACCACTGCGAGAAGTGGCTTTGTTTGCAAGAGACAATTGTTTCTCTCTCAACATTCTCTCTCAACATTCTCTCTCACGGACTGCTCTAATTTATGTTGAAAAAGGATGGCGTCTTTCTCTAACGACTTTGCTATATTGTTTTACTTGTCCATTTGACTTTAGCATAGCAATAGGAGGGTTCTCAAAGGTAAATTGGCAGTACAAAATAGATCTTTTGATCTACATATTTAATGAAACTTCAGGCCAAAAAATGTAGAGCTTTTCATATTTTTTCTTCATGTTCGTTAACACTCGAGTGCTCCTTCCATGTTCCTTCAATGGATGAGTCAATGCCTAATTCTTCTCTATATTTATTTTTGGTCTTGTCTGTGTTAGTGCATGTTTGGTATCCCAGATTTTAATCCAATCGGATTAAAATCGGCTTCTTTTCAACTATCTCGTTTGTTATGCTTGCAGATTTTAATCTGATAATCTGCAGATTAAAATAATCTGTGTGCAATTGTAGAATCTCCAAAATTGGGAATTTTGCAACTTAAAATCTCTAAAAATTTAATTTTGATTTCTTTTTTACATTAGCATGATCACATTTCGGTTACAAATTTGTGTATTCAATTACTTGATTTTAGAGCTCTTTAAATTTTGTTGAATGAATCAAGTTAGTGATCTATGATTTCAGCTCATACCAAACAGATTGTGATTCTCGGTTAAGTTGGATTTTCTTTTCAGATTATTTTCAGCTGATTATTGAGATTTTAAGTTGGTACCAAACAAGCTCTTACATTAATAGCTTCAACATTGCCCACTTCCTGCAAAACAATCTTTAACTTCCAAGTGCTCTTTTCATGTTCCTTCAATGGATGAGTTCTCTATTAGAAAATGCAAAGAAAATAATGCTTCAATTAAATAATAAATCTCAATAACATGATAAAAAAGACTATGCCTATATGTCTGAGGATATGGTTTTGAATCATGATGCTCTCTAAATTCGATACCAATCGTACCAATGTATGTTCGAAGAGTTTCCTTCACAACAGTAGTATGAAATACTCATACGTTGAAAGGAAGATTGTTGACAGAGAAGATGTTGAATATGATTAGTTGTATAAATTTGTGAAACCAACAGAGAACGATAAGATGCTTCAAACTAACTCTAGTTAAGTTATTTAGTAGTTTTATTTGGAAGTGCACGAGTCAGAATATTCTGTAAAAAGAAGGTTGGCGCCTTAAAACACTACATGTACTGGAAATTCAATTACTCGAGGAATTTTATGCGTTTAACAAATGAAATACGAACGAGGAAAAAGAATAATAAAAATATTATGTACAACTCTTATTTTTACACAAAGTCACAAACTATAGTCTTCCAATGCACATTTCCTCCCAAAATATAAAAAGTATAATGATCTATAAAACATAAACTAATTTAGATGCTAATTGGTTGATGTGGAAAAGGATGGTGTCCCAAAAAAATAGAAAAAAAAAGAATGGTGACCATATTCTTAGTTAATGGTGACCACTCATATTGACCAAGATGCACATCTTGTTTGAAGCAGTAGAGTGATGTGTACAATCACGCAACTGACGAAACCACTCAGTTCATTCGCAACATGTGACTGTCCATTTGCTAAATAATTTCTAAATATTGCCATGTTTTAATTGGGATCACATGTAACAAAAAACACCCAGTAAGACAACATCAAACATGAATACAATATGCCCATATACAATTAAGAACAATAGGCGCTTGAGCTCTTTCAACTTACCAAAATATTCAAATGCCCTGTTGTTAGACCTATATTATTTAATTCATAATTTTTCTTCCATTTTGATACCAATAGGCGTATCTGGAAAACAACAAATGACCTGATCTCTTAAATTTATTGGTTAGAAATGCCATATAAGGTGAATGAAAAAATGCATGTGAGAATCTGCAAATTGTACAATGTAATTTGTAAAATTTATGCTTTTAGGAAAGTGATACTTATGTAGATTAAATTTTGCGTCCTCCGAAGCATTACTATCTCAAGTATGAGAATTTTCTTATCTTACTTATTTGGGGGGAATATGGATTCATTGTAAAGAGGAGAGAAATTTTATGTGACGATGAGTCGTATGACCCATGTTGGTGTCCAGTGAGAGTAATTATGATTTTGAAGTGTTTGTAATGCTTATTTAAATACCTCGAGGCCACTATTATTAAGTAGAGACCCTAGGAATTCCATCTCCTACAAAATTTATATGATAAAAGGGTGGTTGGATGGTGTAACTAAAGACAACGTGAATGTTAAGTTAGATTGATTATTTCAGTATTAGTAAGTTGGACTCTTATTATGAAGCCTAAGCGGATTTGAGAATGTTGTCCTTTAGATCTGGACCTTTTTATTTTGTTTGTGAGGAAAGTAAAAACTATTCCAAGACTTTGAAGAAAATAGTGAACATATAAACGATATTTATTTGCTATAAGAGATTCAAGAATCGGAGCGCTTCACAAATGATTTTATTAATGCCTAATTTGAAGTGGATAAAGCAACCCTCTTCAAAAAATGATTTAATTTACAAAAATTATATTACTCGCCTAATTTTCTTCACCCATAAAATCCACCTCTTACGTGGATGCTTATTTGTCTAATTAGTCAATTAAAATATGATAACTATTAAACTGCAATATATGAGTGTATTTAATTTTAGAATTATATATTAACGAATCTGCCAGTAGAAAAAAAATGACATCTCATCTAAACGAATGACATAAAAGGGCATCTTATGTCAAATTATGATATAAGGAACATGTTTTAAGCATTGTATCTGAAAGAATCATTGGATAATGACATGTTTTTATCCATGTAACTTGTAGGTGTAAGACCTCTTTTCTTAAATTTTTTGGAGGTTTTTCAACAAGGTACATGGCCGGCAGTGGCGGACCCAGTCTCGGGCACGGGTAGACAAGTGCCCTACCCGATTTAGGAAAAAATGTCATTTCGCCCTTATGATGTCAAGATTTATTCTAAAGTGTCTTGGCCATAATTGCAAAGTGCTCCAGTATAATTGCAATAGTGCCCTGGTAGGTTCGATTTCCTGGCTCCGCCCCTGGTGGCCGGAACCAATCATTTCTCTACTTTGTAGGTAGAATATTTACCTAGTAAACCTCTGCAATTGAAAGCCTCTACTGAATATCATAGATGTGGGCCTCCTTCAAATTATATTGGAATTTGAAATCATCAATTCTCAATTTAGTACATGTCGTAAAAGCTACCTTAAAACAGCAACAAAAGAAGTAGTCTAACAATTACCAAAGTAAAATCCAATTACAAGTTGTACCCGCTAATTAGTCAACGACTTTCACAACGGAATGGCAAAATCTGGACGTCATTGGATGAAAGAATTCATTATGCCCAGACTACGTCAGTTGCTGGACGGTAACTTCAACGGTTGATGGTTGACAAAGGTTGTGCCGACGACTTTGTCAACTTTAAGGAGAGCTAATGTGTACAATACTCATTGGCATGTTTTTAGACAAGAAAGCATCATGATTCATGATTCTTGATTTAAAGTTATTCATACATAAGATCCTGGAATGAAAAAAGAATTCGCAATCTAACATTACCCGTAGCAATAGTAGTCAAGTTGATATATAATTCCAGAAGCCGAAAGTCAGGATTAAGGAGAACGGGAGGGATCTATGAAGCCGCTTGATCCCACTTCAGATATGACATGTGCTTATAGGTAATTCTTCCATTTGATCACCTCATACTTTTCATTGTCATTCTGCTTAACTTGTTCAAAGCAAATGTTTTAAACAACGTACATCAAAAACAATTTTTTTTAAAATCGACCAAAATAAACAACTTAGATTTTGAATTCTGTGAAAATCAAATCAATAATGTCCTTCATAATTACATAATACAACATAACAACTTAATATTAAATCTAGCCACAATGACAAAAATAATAAAATCAAACAATAATTTCATACCTAAGTCAGGCAAATTAGAATTCAATGAAGCCTTTCACCCATGTTTTCCAGTATACACCATCCAACAATTAGGCCAGAATCTTTCAGTATCCTGAAAATTGAAGTTGCAAGCAAAAAAAAAAAAAAACTGATTAGGAGGCGACATCAACCAAATCTGATTTTTGGTTGAAACAAACGCCAACATACGATATGAATTGGAGTCGCAAACCAAATCCTCCTAGAGAGACGTTCTAAACCAGATCAATTCGGGGAACGAACCAGATTGATGACCATGAGGATGAAGCGACTGCTGACACCACGATGGGGGTGGGTCCTTGTCCTTCTCAAGTAACTTTGCTCGATCATCTATAGCATCATCTAATGACTTCCACTGGATCCCTTCTAACCTCACTTGTGAATGATCAATCAAATCGTTCTCCGGATCGACATCTCGCTTCTTGAATTGTCCTGCTTTATACTCATTGTGAAAGTGGCACAGTTAGAAACATCAACAAATATAGAATCCCTCAAAATTCTGTAATAAAACACGTTTCTTATAATCAGATCATAACCTCTATTTGCAGAAACAAAATTACATGTTTCTTCTTAGACTACGACAATTTCCGCCAGGATCACTACAATTATATACTCTGTAAAAGACATCAACTTGCAGTCAACAAACAGTTCCATGAATAAAATATAAAGTGATTTTCAAAGATCGTATTAAAAACAGATCAATCAGTGATAAACTCACAAAGTATGTAAATCCTTTATACGAATTTCAGCAGTAAACCATGCGTCGTTGAAAGGATCCCTTTCAGAATCATACATGACATCGTTTCCGTGAAAGCAAATAGTATGAACAATTTAACGACAGTTTCAGAAGAGATGTGGAATGAAATTACCAGAGCCAAATCAAATCTCTCGAACTGTGTGAGGTCCCTGACCTCACGGTGGCTGTCGCCGGTGAGAGAATCGCCGGAAAACACCGTTAATCGGAGAATTACTCCGAAGAATTGAAGAAGAAAGAGTTAGGGTTTGAGATCAGAGAGAATTGGGGAAGAAATGGAATTTCATATAACATAATCCATATTTCATTACAGCCCCGGCTATTTATAGCAAAGGGGAGGTAGGTGTAGTTTACTAGACTTCCTAACGGCAAAGCCATGTCAGCCAACTCGGTTGAAATTGACCAATCATAGCCCCGTGACTGGCTGACGTGGACTCCTCGCTGACCAACGACCCCAAAACGACGCCGCTACACTAATGATTTAAACATAACGTTCTGAACTTGTTGGATGGCTGAGATTCAATCTCAAAGCCATCCAACGGCTACTGCTACTCCAAAATTACACAACCACAGTTTGTAAGGACTTTCAGTTCAGTCCTAATTATACAACCACCGTTTATGCAGCCTTTCAATTTAGTCCCTGCACAGAATCATAACAAGTTCCCTCCCCTTGAAAATGAGCTTGCCCTCAAGCTTGAAAACTAGGAAACTGCTTCTTTAACTGATAGTAGTCCTCCCAAGTTGCATCAGAAGGAGAAAGATTCATCCACTGCACCAAGACCTTAACTGTAGAGCTATTACCTTGTTTGGTGAGTCTTCGATCCAGTATGGCCACAGGTTCAACCAGGAATTGACCTTCAGCCCCCACAGCTGGCAATGTTGGTGAAGCAGTGTAAGATCCAATGGCCTTCTTGAGTTGAGAAACATGGAAGACAGGGTGAATTCTGGACTGAGTAGGGAGATCCAGTTTATAAGCCACCTTGCCCACTTTCTGCAATATCTTGAATGGGCCATAAAACCTAGCAGAGAGCTTGTAATTACTCCTGAGCTGGACAGAACTTTGCCTATAGGGTTGTAATTTCAAAAATACCCAATCTCCCCCCCTGAAACTCTCTTTCTGTCCTGTGTTTATTAGCATAGTGAACCATCCTTTCTTGAGCCTTGACTAGATTGTCTTTGAGAAGCTGAAGTAATCTAGATCTATCACTGATGAAGGAGTCCACAGAGTCAATGCCAGTCTTGTTGAGCTGGTGAAAATTATAATGCTGAGGCTTAAAACCATACACAGCCTCAAAAGGAGTGACCTGCAGAGCTGTGTGGTAGTTAGTGTTGTACCACCATTAAGCTAAACTCAACCACTTCACCCACCTCTTTGGTCTATCCCCAGTGAGGCATCTGAGATATACCTCTAAACACTGGTTGAGCCTCCCACTCTGGCCATCTGTCTGGGGATGATAAGCAGTAGAATATTTCAATTGAGTGCCCATGAGTTTAAATAGAGTGTTCCAGAATTGGCTCAAGAAAATTGGATCCCTGTCACTCACAATAGAACTGGGAAGACCATGTAACTTGCAAATATTTTGAAAGAAGATATCAGCTACCTCCTCAGCAGTATAAGGGTGGCTGATTGCTATGAAATGCCCATATTTAGACAGTCTGTCAATTACCACCAAAATAGTAGTCTTGTTCTCTGATTTAGGAAGGCCATCAACAAAATCCATAGCAATGTGGATCCATGGTTGATCTGGAATAGGCAAGGTTTGCAACAACCCTGGATAAGGAAGATGCTCTGCCTTCATTCTCTGGCATATATCACAACCTTGTACCCAATTTTTAACCTGTTTC
Organism: Linanthus parryae; assembly: GCA_023055425.1. Taxonomy (NCBI): domain Eukaryota; kingdom Viridiplantae; phylum Streptophyta; class Magnoliopsida; order Ericales; family Polemoniaceae; genus Linanthus; species Linanthus parryae. The sequence goes on from JALGPY010000007.1 coordinate 43,334,854, forward strand.
TTCAACCCAGGCCAAGTGAACATCATTTTTACTCTTTTGTAAGTTCCCAAAATGCCAGAGTGGCCTCCTACTCCAGTGTTATGAAGCTCCTGTATGATGTGCTGCCTTAATTCAGTACCATTGCCAACATAAATTAACCCCTTATGTTTCAAAACTCCATCTTGGAGTTGGAAACCAGGTACAGCAGTGGAGTCAATAGACAGTTTAGTCATTTTGTCTCTGACTTCTAAGTCCTCTTTGTAACTCTCCTTCACCTCTTGTAACCATTTTGGAGTAACTGATGACACTGCTGCAAAGGCCCCAGCTAATGCAGTCTCAACTGTATTCCTTCTTGAGAGAGCATCAGCCACTTTATTGTCTTGGCCCTTTTTGTATTGGATTTCATAATGCAGCCCTAGCAGTTTAGAAATCCATTTCTGCTGAAGAACTGATGTTAATTTCTGCTCCAGCAAGTACTTGAGACTGTGATGATCAGTCTTAATTATGAACTTACCACCCTCCAAATAAGACCTCCACTTGGAAATGGCATGGACAAGTGCTAACAATTCCTTCTCATAAGTAGATAACCCCAGATGTTTGGGAGCCAGAGCCTTGCTGAAATAAGCTAGTGGTCTGTTATGCTGCATCAAAACTGCCCCAATACCATCATAGCAGGCATCTGCCTCCACCACAAACATTTTAGTGAAATCAGGTAAGGACAAGACAGGAGCTGTTACCATAGCTTCTTTGAGCTTGTTGACAGCTGAGGTAGCTTCCTCAGTCCAATTAAAATTCCCCTTCTTCAACAACAATGTTAGGGGTCTGGCTAGAGCTCCATAATTCTTCACAAATCTCCTGTAGTAACCAGTAAGACCCAGGAACCCTCTGAGTCCCTTGAGATTTGTAGGTAAGGGCCACTCTTTCATAGCTGCTAACTTCTTAGGGTCAGTTTGCACCCCTTCCTTGCTGATAATGTGACCCAAATACTCAACTGCTGCTAGGCCAAAAGAACACTTGCTAAGTTTGGCATACAATTTGTGTCTTCTCATTGTCTCAAAGACCACCCCCAGATGTTGTTTGTGCATTTCCATAGATCCACTATAGACCAAGATGTCATCAAAGAACACTAGTACAGTCTTCCTTAACTGTGATCTGAAGATATCACTCATAAGACATTGGAAGGTGGCTGGAGCATTAGTTAAGCCAAATGGCATAACTCTAAACTCATATAAACCCTCATGAGTTCTGAAAGCAGTTTTGAACACATCTGCTTCAGCCATTCTCACTTGGTGATAGCCAGATCTCAAATCTAGCTTTGAAAACACTGCTGCCCCCTTTAACTCATCCATGAGTTCATCAATAACAGGTATGGGAAACTTATTCTTTACAGTAATGTCATTAAGACCCCTGTAATCCACACAAAATCTCCAAGTCCCATCTTTTTTTTTGACCAATAAAACTGGTGCTGAGAAGGGGCTAGTACTGGGTTGTATTACACCATTTTGAAGCATTTCTTGCACCATCTTCTCAATTTCATTTTCTGTAGGTATGGGTACATATAAGGTCTCAAGCACACTGGCTTAGCCCCTTCTATGAGAGGTATCTTGTGGTCTTGGCTCCTTGGAGGTGGAAGCTGGGTAGGTTCTACAAAAAGATCCCCATATTGTTGTACAAGGTCAACCAGTTCTTCTGGAGTTTCTTGACTACCACAGACAGCTCTAATTGAGTAGAGTTGAGCTGAAAAACAGTTCTCATTGTGTTGACAATACTCATGGAGTTCTTGTAGTTGTGCCTCCTTGATCTTCTCCATGTCATTATGTGCTGTTAACACCATTTCTTGTCCACCCAGCTGAAATCCAAAAGTCCTTTTGTTGAAATCCAGTGAGACTGGGCTCACCTTCTTGAGCCATTGTGCTCCTAAAACCACATCACAGCTCCCTAGGGGCAAGACTCTCAGGTCCACAATCACTTGACATTTCTGCAACTTTAATGGCACTCCCTTACAAATGGCAGTACTACTTATTCTACTGCCATCTGCAACAGCTACTTGCATCTCTCTTGTGCTTTGACTCTCACAATTCACCCTCCTAGCAGTGCTGCAGCCAATGAAATTGTGAGTACTTCCAGTGTCAATTAGTACATGTACCTTTTTGCCATTTATGTGTCCTGAGATTCTGATGGTCTCTGCATTAGAGCAACCAGACATGGCATGTAGTGATATTCCTAATGGTGCTTCATCTTCAGACACTTCCTTGGTGGAAGCTTCTATAGTATCTTCCTCCTCCCTTGTGGCATTGTCTTCATAGCAGCTCTCCTCTTCCTCATCTCCAATCAACAGATACAGTGATTTCTTTGTGCACTTATGTCCTGGTGTATAGCTCTCATCACAGTAGAAACATAGCTTCTTATCCCTCTTCTCTTTCATCTCAGCAGCACTTAACCTTTTAACAATAGTGTTGGGAGTTTTGTGACTCACTTCCTCTTTGGTTTGCCCTCCTGAACTGGTTTTGATCCTTTCCCAGCTGCTAGAGTGTTGGTGAAGTTTATTACCCCCTTTTTTGGACATGTGTTTTCCCAAAGAGTCAACATGTGCTTCTTGTAATCTGGCTAGTGTCTTGGCTTGAGACAAAGTTTTTGGAAACTGCAGCTGCACAGCTTTCTGCAAATCCTCCCTCAATCCACTTAGGAAACACCTCACAAAATACATGTCATCAGCCCAGGGTTGTAGAGCTTTGATTCTAGGCCTCAAAGCTTCAAACCTAGACTGGTACTCAGCTACTGTAGTTTGCTGCACTAACTTGTTAAAAATTCCCAGCACATTTTCATGTCCAGGTTCAGCAAACTCCACACATAATTTTTCACTAAATTGAGTCCACAAAATGCCTTCTAAATCATCAAACTCAGACCTAAACCAATAATCAGCATCTCCTTCTAGATGCAATGAAGCCATTACCAGCTTTTGGCAATCATTCATCCTATATATTTGGAAATATCTGTCCACTTTCTGCAGCCATCCAAGTGGATCTCTTCCTCCAAACTTAGGAAATTCAATTTTTGGCTGAGGAATACCTCCTTGAGAGTAATTTTTCATGCACACATTGTTCTCCTCAGAGTTAATTTCTTTGAATAAACTGCTAGTAACCTCAGGTCTCTTTCCCTGAGAAATTGAAGCTCTACTGTCCTCATTTATCACCTCAGAATGTCCTGCCATTTTCTCCTTATCTCTCTGGTTCGCTAACAGGTTATAACAGTTTGTAATTCGTTTGAATTGATCATCAAATTTTTTCTCCATAGCATACAATCCTTCTTTTAGGTCATTTTTAAGCTCAGATCTCATACTATGAATTTGAGACTGCATACCTTCTTCCAGCTTTACAAACTGCACTCGCACGCCGTCAATCGTGTCCTCGTAGTCGTTGAGCCTCTCTTCCAGCACCAGGACCTTCGCATCTGCATCCATGGCGATGAAGTTTTGGCTTCTGGTTTTGGTCATTTCTGAGTTTGTAGGTTCAGAAACCAGGCTCTGATACCAACATGTGAGGTCCCTGACCTCACGGTGGCTGTCGCCGGTGAGAGAATCGCCGGAAAACACCGTTAATCGGAGAATTACTCCGAAGAATTGAAGAAGAAAGAGTTAGGGTTTGAGATCAGAGAGAATTGGGGAAGAAATGGAATTTCATATAACATAATCCATATTTCATTACAGCCCCGACTATTTATAGCAAAGGGGAGGTAGGTGTAGTTTACTAGACTTCCTAACGGCAAAGCCACGTCAGCCAACTCGGTTGAAATTGACCAATCATAGCCCCGTGACTGGCTGACGTGGACTCCTCGCTGACCAACGACCCCAAAACGACGCCGCTACACTAATGATTTAAACATAACGTTCTAAACTTGTTGGATGGCTGAGATTCAATCTCAAAGCCATCCAACGGCTACTGCTACTCTAAAATTACACAACCACAGTTTGTAAGGACATTCAGTTCAGTCCTAATTATACAACCACCGTTTATGAAGCCTTTCAATTTAGTCCCTGCACAGGATCATAACAAACTGGGTTTTTGATTTGCAGCGCACTGAATGGAGCAGATCAGTAATATCAATGGATTTTAATCTCTGGCATGAAACAGGTTACTACCCGCAGCGCCGTTCATCAATGGGGTCTTCGAAGATGTTCCGCTCATAGAGAAAGGACGTGATTGCATATTTTAAGAGAGACTACTTTTGGTGGGTTTGGTGAAACGACGCGAGCAGTTGAAGGGTTTAGTGGAAATAGGGGCAGGAAGTTAATTTCATATTTTAAAAGAGGCAATTTTGTAATAAACAATTTTAGGAACACATCATTGATTATTCACTCTTTTATAAGAGTAAAGATTATTGAATTATTGTTAGGTCTTTTTGCTGTGAAACCATTGGGGCAACTTTGTGAGCCATTATTCTCAAAAAAAAAAAAAAAAAAAAAAAAAAAAAAAAAAAAAAACCTTTGTGAGCCATTGGACCCATCTAAGTAGAGATGAGGCACCTGATGGGTCAGTGATGCACCAAACTTTCGTGGTCTGTATTGGACCAGATCGTCCCTTTCCATTTTCCCATTCACTTCTCCTCCCTCAACATTCTCACTTTCTCTGGTAGTTTATGAGCTTCACCAGGGTAGAAGAAGAAGAAGAAGAGAAGAATCGCTCTCAATCATGACTCATTAATGTGTAGGTACTCCATATAGAGAGATAGTTTCATGAATTAGTAGATCAACTGTTGTCAACTACTCCCAAAATAGATACTCCAATTTATATTGAAACATTACCAATCTCTCTCTATATGATATTATTTCATTAACTATTATCGTTAGTTGCTATACAATTTCTATATATCCCTAATCAACCCACTCCAAAGATATCAATCATTTTCCTCAATCACCATGGAAAACGTGGTTGATGCTGGAGTTGGACACGGAACCACCACCACCACCGTTTGCGTCACCGGAGCCGCCGGATACATAGGCTCGTGGCTCGTCATGAAACTCCTCCAACGGGGTTACACTGTCCGCGCCACTGTCCTCGATCCTGGTAAATATACATGTCGAGATTATCAAATTTTTGTATCGTTTTGCTAATCAAATTATCAGGTCAAAGTAATCCAGTGAAATGTGACAAAGTGAAGTAAGTTGATACAGAAGAAACAGAGGTAGTAGTAGTCATACATATAGCCGGGTGCAAAATTGCAGTTATTTTAATTTTGGTGGCGGCGGTGGTGGTGGTGCAGGGAATGTGAATGAGGTGCAGCACCTACTACAACTGCCGGAAGCCGCCTCAAAATTGACACTATGGAAGGCGGACTTGACCGAAGAAGGGAGCTTTGATGAGGCGATTCAAGGTTGTGGTGGGGTGTTCCATTTGGCCACACCCATGGACTTTGAGTCCAAAGACCCTGAGGTACCTACCTACGTTTACACACGATTGAATTTATTAACATCATGGTCAACCCTGTGATTTGGTTGTTAGTCATGATCTGGAGCAACAATTTTGTATTGTTATTGTTGGTTTGGGGATGCATTTTTCCGCCTATGTAACCCAAGAGGAGCTTCACTCCTTTTCCTTAGGGGTGGAGGTGGTAAATCATGGGATATGGCTCAGTCAATCGATGTGCCTGAGCTGCAAAATGATCAGCCTAACAAGAGTCTGTGCCTAAATTCATAGTTTTTTATTAAGAGTAGGATTCGAACACTGATATAAATTCCCACACTCCAAATTGTCAGCATGGTAGTTACCACAGCACTCGGGCAGGACCTTTGCGAGCTGAGCTATGCCCATCTATCTACAATAATGATAGACAGCCCGTCATAAGTCACGTTCTCCTCCGGCCCCTAGTAGGTTACATGGGTTGGCCGGGCTACCTATCGTTATTATTTATTAGTGTTTCTAGACTCAAAAATTGAACAAGCATAGGTATTGGACCATCAGGTAATAGATGATGTTTGGTATTTGTTTAAAAACATGAATAACCAGATCAAGAAACATCAAAATTTATGTCTCTATAAGCCGAACAGCCTAAAAACAGTCGAAAACAACATGACTATCTGAGGTGTTTCGAGCAGCAAAAAACATTTTTTTTTCTTTTTACAAATCCAGTTGCAAACAGGGTTAGGCACTTAATGTGGGATATGTCCGCTACCTAGAATTTGATAATAACTCAATAGTTTATAAATCTATAAAAGGAAGTCGGAACACATTGCTTAGGGTGAATGATGAGGAGAAATTTAGGGATATTCAGTACAATGAATGTCATAAACGTCTAATGGATTTTACCCAAAAAAATGTTGGTTTTGAATTTGATTGATCTCATGTGACAGAATGAGATAATTAAGCCCACAATCAATGGCGTGCTGGGCATCATCAAGTCGTGCGCGAAAGCAAAAACAGTGAAGAAGCTGGTATTCACATCTTCTGCTGGTGCCGTGAACGTTGAAGAGCACCAAAAACCCGTCTACAACGAAAGCAATTGGAGCGACTTGGATTTCATCTACAGAAAGAAAATGACCGCATGGGTATTGTAAACTTTCAATCTTCAGATTTCAAGCACAACCCCTATATTTGTCTTTTGAACATTGTTAACTATGCTTAATAATTAATCAATTCGCAGATGTATTTTGCTGCCAAGACATTGGCAGAGAAAGCAGCATGGGAAGCAGCTAAAGAACACAACATCAACTTGATTACCATCTTACCAACGTTGGTGGTTGGTCCTTTCATTGTTCCAACGTTTCCACCAAGCCTAATGACAGCCCTCTCTCTTATCACCGGTATAACACTACAGCTTCTGTTAGCTTTATTCCAGAACTACGAAATGAAATCACCTAATTATTTGATTGGTATATGTAGGAAATGAGGCTCATTATTCAATCATAAAGCAAGGGCAATTTGTGCACCTGGATGATCTCTGTGAATCCCACATTTTCTTGTACGAGCATCCCGAGGCTGCAGGGAGGTACATTTGTTCGGCTCATGACGCAACAATCTATGATTTATCCAAAATGCTTAGAGAGAAATGGCCCGAATACAATGTTCTGACGGAGTAAGTTTCACATTTGGCAACACGTGACATACATGTCTCAGATGCATAAGATGGATTTGATTGATTTAGTTCTTGTGATTCTGAATTTGTGGGATTGAACATGCAGGTTTGAGGGGATTGGTAAGGACTTGCCGAAAGTGAGCTTCTCGTCGAAGAAGCTGATAGGAATGGGTTTTGATTTCAAGTACAGCTTGGAGGACATGTTCAGAGGAGCGATTAATGCCTGCAGGAGCAAGGGTTTGCTTCCATTGTCTTCTGAAAACACTGCTGCTAGTGGAAAAGAAATTGAGAAGGAAAAGGCCCAAGTAGTGGAGAACTAAAATGTTGTTTTCTTATGAGGTCTGCACTCTGTTGTGGTGTGTGCTAGTATTTCTTTTCTTTTCTCTGAGAAGCAGTGTTGGTTATGTCTGGAGAATGTGCGCATTCTCTATGTATTTAAATAATAGAAAATTTGAAACAATAGTACACCAGATGCATGCATATGCAATGTCAGTGCAACGAAACGAATGCACTAGGCAATGAAAATTGAGATATCACCATTTATTCTGATCTCCTAGTTATGTGCTTTCCAATCGATACAATACCCGACAAAAACTAGCAAAAAGAGTTGCAAAACAACATATGTCCGAGCAAATCTGTATCAAATAAACTGCAAACAGTGTCATTTTGCCAGAAATACCAAAATTTATTAACGGAAGGCAGCACTCTTTGCCTTCGCCATGAAGAAGACTCGCATGACAACAAAAAATATCCATTCGGTGTCAAAACAAGAAAAAGTCATTCTAACTAGGAATATCAGACTTTTATGCGGCTGCCTTGGGAGCTTTGTCTGCTAGGATATTGTCAGGTACAGTGAGCTCAGGAGGTGTTTCCCGAACAACGCCCAACATGGAATCGTAGTCCTCGTCGCGGCGAGCAAACTTCTTGCGGAGAACTTTCTCAAACTCAATCTGGTCAAAGTCCTTGGCATTTTCAGCTGCATGAGCCTGTGCTAAGTTGGAGTAGTTTGTGGCGGATTGGGCAATGAAGGCCTTTTCATCTTCTGTGAGCTTCCTCAGGAACTTTGCTGGATTACCTCCCCATACCTGTGTTTACGGAAATACCAATTAGGTTCAGTTCAATCAAATAGTCATGTGAGTGATGAATTTCTAAATGAACATCAGGTTGGACTCTAAACCCTAGGAAGGCACAAGCTTCACTACACTACACCGAACCACAGTTAAGATTTCTACCAATTCTGCTTATACCTACAATAACACCTAAGAGGCAAGAACACGATCCGTCCCCTATTACCCATGTAGCTAATCACTTACCGTCAATAAATTGCACAGTTCAAAAGTATAAACGGCTGACGGATTACCTGCGTCTTACAGCAAGAACCAAATTGTGACATCGGATCCCAATTATTTCACAAAGTATAGGTTCGCTGACACTGTGGTACATGCAGTATGGGTTTTGACACTTAACTACTCTGTAGTATATAATTTACTGACATCGGACCCCAATTATTTAACAGCTTAACCTCGCAGTGTTAACGGCTGGGCGCGATGTCAGTAGATTACATACTGCAGAGTGGTTAAGTGTCAAAACACATACAGCATGTACCAGAGTGTCAACAAACCTATACTGCATAGGGGTTATATGTCAAAAGTTATATTTTTAATTGTCTTGTGTAAGGACATTAAAGCCCGTTAATACCCACCCATATCCCCCAATCTCATGCCGTTGCTTATAGCAAGATTTTAGATATAATTGGAGGGGACGGATAAGAGAGGATTTGATATACCGGTCTCATATCCCCAACCAAACACCGGATTTGAACCAACATGTATAACGAATCAATATCCCCTGCTCATACTTTACCCAAACATGGCCTACATGAAATAATATAATGTATGCTAAATTCCATGTTTCGGACCCAAAGTTTGCTGAAACTGTCAGATTCCATCCCCCTCCCCCTATAAAACTAATTAATTGCACCACCTTCGCCAAATCACTATAATCAGGGTTTTGGGTGTGACAGAGTACGCCGTTAGTGGGCTCACGTGACATTATTAACAGATTCTGAACAGCAGGCCCAAATTATTCCTCTGCTCAACTCTAACAGCCTCCTCACCTCTATTGATTCCGGCAAAGAACCCAGCCACCCGCCCTACTCAATCGACCCCAACATTGACTGGATGAGCCCCCGATCACACCACTGAATCTCGCATAACCCAAATCAAGCACTGAAGCACCAATATCTCCACCTTCTCGGACAACAACTGAACCATCGCCCACCACCACCACTGCAACACCACAGACCATCCAATCACAACCACAACACCAACTGGACGAGCCCCCAATCACAGCATTGGAGCTCACATAAACCAAACCGAGCACTGCCATCTCCATCTTCTCCCACGACGACTGAACCGTCGCCCACCACCATCACTGCAACACCACCAGATCATCCAATCGCAACCACCATCCTTCCTGCTACGCCTCTTGACCCTGCAATCACCACTGAAATCCACAGCTTCTCTCTCTTCCTTCACCCAGCTGAGAACCCAGACCCCGTCTCAAATCCAACTCCAACTCCACCAAATCCACACCTGAACACCTACAGATTCCACTGTTGCACCACGGCTCTTAGATGGTTGCTATCAATTGGTTGGTTTGGGTCAGTGTATATACAAGCTGTCAGAGTCGTATGGAGTGATAATTGTTGAGAACAAGTTGGCATGCAGATTTTGTAGGTAAAGACCGGACAAAATGGATGGAAAATTTTTCCCGTAAACCTGATTGCCCAAATTGGGGGATGCAATCAGAGAGTTCTGAAAGAGGGGTTGCAACTTGACAGTTATGATAAACTGGGGGTATGCAATAAATTAACAGGATATTACACTGCATTACGCGTAACTAGTCCAAAACATTGTTTCCACTAAAAGCCCCTACTCCTGGCATTTATTGGGCTATACAGACATATTTGAGAAAGACGTCAGGAGTTCGGGGCACACCACCAATTACCAATTAATAACAGAAGATTTTGTAATTAGAATATCGAGATTTGAAACGGGCAGCATTTAAGCAAAAGAACCATCAAAATTTTCCAATAACTCAGAAGTCTACCAGGACCCAAAAGATAAATGATAATACTGAAATGACCAACCTCCCCAGCAGGGATTCTCGTATTCTGCCTCACAAGGGCTCCAGCAGCAATCATGGCATTCTTCTCAACAAAGACTCCATCAAGCAAGGTTGCGCCCATACCAACAAACGCCTCATCCTCAACAGTACATCCATGTAAGACAGCACTATGACCTGCCAAATTCAACAACAAAATTATATACAAGACACAAAAGCAAACAACTTCATATCCTTAGTCCATATTGATACCTGAAGCGACACTCACCTACAGTAACATTGTCTCCAATGATAGTGGGTAAGACTTTCCCTGCTAAATTAGATTTGGCCACATGAACAAGAGAGTTATCTTGTATGTTTGTCCCAGCTCCAATGCTGATGTTGTTCACATCACCTGAGCCCAAGAAAGAAAAACATATAATAGACACGCTTTGTAAACGAGGTATTGACTTCTCTTTGGAGGCCCAAGAAAAAAATCAACTGGAGCAATCGAAGTAATAAATACCCAAAAGATTGAGAGTGTTTCTGTAACAAGTAGAAAGACACAGAAAAAGGGAAGTACAAAATAATTCTAATTCAGCTAGAAAACTTCCATTTTCAGCAGTCCGGAATAAGCAACATAAAAAAAAAAAAAAAAAAGAAAAAAAAAAGAAAAGAAAAGAAACAGTGGACACTACAACGTTACGCTTCTTACGTCACCTTTTACATAGAAGTGGATTATCAGTTATAAAATATGTTAAAAGTCTTATGGAGCTAACTACAGATGGCAGAGCAAAGACAGATTTGCAAAACAGAAGCATTAACAGGTCAATGATCATATTCTCTGTCATCAAGAACAACCCATAAATGTCTATGTAATAAAAGGAAGTAGGCATCAGAAGCAGTCACATAGCTGATGTTGCTTATCAGAATAGCAACTTCATAAGCCCATGACAACGAAGGGATGACAAGTTTCATACCATGAAAGTTCAATTCAATGTTGTACTTTTTAAGCAGTTTTAAAATACACACAAATTTAAATTTCTTATGTATAGAAATCTTTACTATCATGAAGATATTGGAATGGGGCATTTGCTAACAGCATGTTACAGAAAAGATAAATGTTTCTTTAAGAGAAATAGATAATCGACAAGCTTACAACAATGCCTAGAGAATCATGTACTCCCTGTGTCGCAAATTGAGTGTCTGGGTGGACTATTCAACGAGATTAAGGTAGTGCTGTTGACTTGCTAAATTTCCCCAAATGTCCTTTGTTGTGTGTGATACTTTTCTTGGGAAGTGAAAAAGTAATCATTTGAAAAGGGGCAGAGGAAAGTAAAGTAAAAAAGTAAGTAATTTATAGCACAGGACACTCATTTTGGGACATCCATTTAGGAAAGGAAGACACTCAATTTGGGACGGAGGGAGTACCGTTCTGATGGAAAGGAAAGAAGAGAATATTGCTTCCATCCTCTAAAAATTAACACTAATAATACCAGTCAAAACATAGAAAAATCAAAACAAGGACACAACTCGAGTTTCACTATTCGAATTTAATTCACATTCGATCTAAAAAAACGTGCATAAGCATTCTGGGGTGTAGCTAGAAATATAATGATTCGACCAAGTATTTTGATCTATATAATCTTAGTACTGTGTGAATGTGAGGTTAAAAACTTTGATGGTAAAAAATAACATACAACGCATATGCGGCCGGATCAATAAGAAACCCACATTTGCACAACAACAGCCAAAACTAGATAGTACAAGTAATTGGGGCCAGTGTGCATCAGAGTAAAAAGAGGGTTGGCATCTTACCTCTCACAACACAACCATACCAGATAGATGCGCCCCTTCCAATATGAACATCTCCAATAATTGAAGCACTAGGGGCCACAAATGCATCCTTGTCCACCACAGGAGACTTGTCAAACACATTCATGAGTGTCCTATGCCTAGACACTACAAAAGAAAAGAAATACAATAAGTACAATCCATATGAGTTGGATGACAAAATAATTGCATGCAGAACATGGAAAAACTAAATCACTTGAGAGCATCCCAAGTAAGGTGGGTCATTCCAAAACTGTGAATAAAAAGGTCACATAATTCAAGAAGGCATTAATATACTACTCAAACATAAAGTCCATCCAAAATGACACTGTTGCAACCAAAGCCAACTAGCGCTTAAGAGACATTCAACATGTGACCTTTAAATAGATACAAAGAGAACAAGTAGCGAAATCACGAACTGGTATACTTCCATCAGTTGAAGAAAACAAATAGAGATGCAGGAACACTATTAGTTCCATCAATCTCATTATGTTGCCTTTTATACTGCTATGTTTCTCTCTGATCTTTTTTACTCTCAACTTTGGTCTTCTCATATTAGTTTGGTGCAAAATGGAGGATGGGCCACATTACAAATTCATTTCTTGTTTGGCACACAAATTATATTATATTTTTTTGATTGACAACTTCGTCTATTGGCAGTGAAGTGTGAAATTGAGGGTGGCATTCAGAATCATGTGTTTCTCTATAATTCAGTGATTTGATCATCGGGGGGGGGGGGGGGGGGGGGGGGGGGGGGGGGGGGTGTGCGCATTACAAATTCATTATAATTTGTTTGGCACACAAATTATATTATATCTTTTGATTGACAACTTCGTCTATTGCCAGTGAAGTGTGAAATTGAGGGTGGCATCCAGAATCATGTGTTTCTCTATAATTCAGTGATTTGATCATGGGGGGGGGGGGGGGGGGGGGGGGGGCAATTATGTGCACTGGGAATTGGCTGTTCTGATTCTAATGCAGGTTATAAGGAGGAAGCAAATTATCAGACTCCGAGGGACGCAAACAATTTTGACCTTTTAAAGAAATTTTATAATTGAATTGTTCTGAGACTGGACTAAATTCATTTATTTTTAGTGGTCTTTACAGCTTGGAGCTACTAAGGGTCTTTTTACTCCAGCTCATGTGTCGTCTTCTGTGCTTTTCAATGAAACGTTTCGTACTATAAGAAAGTCATTTCAATATACTTTTAAATATTCGGTGATCTTAAGATACGAGCTTCTCTATATCAGGTTTCTAGATGCGTAAAATGAGTTTTCAGGATAGTCATTTAACAATACAGATGTTGCCGTTTCTTTTACCCTTCTACTCTCTTAACCCCTTCCCATATTTTCCAACCTTACATGAAATGGCCCGGGACACATCTGCGTGCTGCAGATACCTAACTAGGATGACGTCTTAATGAATCACATGAGGCTAAAAACTGCTTTCTTCCTCTAGGAATCCAAAAAAAATATGGGCATCTGAATACAATAGTGTTCATACATAACCCTATAATATATTTCTCTTCAGCATCTACACAATGATACTAGTACGGGGTTCCATTACACCCTTTTCTGATGACTGTAGTTTGGGGCACTTATCGCCAACACTAAGCACCTCCAGTCTTCAGGTATCTCTTGGGACACATCAATACAACGTGTTTCCTATAGAGAGAAAATCCGTGATGTTCGCTGACAACGACATATATTACCAACCATAAAGAAGACAGCTTCACTACGAATATTTAAATTTTTGGGAAGTTGCATGGGGCAGTAGGGGCACAACTGATAACCAGGGTAGAGGCTACTTGCAACCTCTTAATACTTTTTATGCCATGTAATATCAGAATCTACGGACAATGAAGTAGCCCTCCTCCAGCTAGTAAGCTCAGGCTGTAATGTACATCTTAAATTGACATGCCTAGTATCCCTATCTGAAAATTTCTGTCTCCGTTAACAACATAACTGTTCAATTTCTCCTCTGCTATCTCTAGATCTAGATTCAAATGCTTCTGTAACCCCCCTCCCCCTGACTTTATTTCACACAATTCCAACCAAGCTGAGTGTGAACCATTAGTATGTCTATATTCCCTACAAACCCCAACTCCTCAGTGTTCCATCTAGTTATTCAGAGCCACGGTAGAAAATAGCAGTCAAGATTTAAATTTTCAAGTTTCAACAGCTCAAATCTGCCAAACTAACCAACCACTTGATATCGTTCTGAATACTGAACTCAACGAAGTTTTATAATGCATGTGTTCTCCAAATTTCAATGAGACATATCACTTATGTCAACATAAGCTCGGCTGTATTTGTTCTAATAATGCGAAATCCTGCTAAGTCAGTGATAGTTAATGAAACCGACTGACTTAAAAGGCTGATATTGTATCATCTCTTAAACCATATCACAGTAGAACATATTAAAACGTTCATGACTTCAATCTAGCTTGCAACCAAAGGGTTTGCACTACTTGTAACGCAATACTCCCTCCGTTCCACTTTGAGTGTCTTTCTTTCCTAAGATGGAAATTCCAAAATGAGTGCCCTACAACTAAAAAGTTACTTTAGTAGTTTACTTCCCTCCATAACCTTTTTCAACAGTGTACTTTTTCACTTCCCAATTAAAGTACCACACAACACAAGGGTCATTTTAGTATATCTACCAAGTCAAAAGCACTTCCTAAAACAGCGTGAAATGTCCTTCTCAACGCTAATTTTTGGACGGAAGTTGTATCTTTTGGCCAGGCTTCATCAAGCCGTTACAATAAGCACAGCCAAGCCCTTCGATTTGGCATCTTGTCCAGTTTCCTCATCCTAATAACCGCAATCTGGCACACCTGCATAATCAAAAAACCTATGTGCCGAACTAAATAATAAGGCTAAGGAAGAGTTGATTGAGCTGGTAGGTTTCCTCCTCGTGAGAACTAGTCTTGGTTGGAGTCCAGCTAACCAAAGTATTTCTTGCTGGTTCACTTAAAGAATCATCCCTAACCCCTCAAAACAGGCATTGGTCTGCCCCTGCACAAGGATGGGAAAACTCCCCTCCTAGCCGTTAACGAACCAAAGAAAATGAAAAAAGTGCACAAACTTTTAGCAAATGGGTATAAGGATCATCTGAAACTAAATTAGAATTTCATCCTTAAGCACTCAGGTAATGTTGAGCAAATTAGTAAATTACTGTCTCTAGAGACACGTCAAGCATTGAGAATCAGGATATCATCCTTTTGCTTGTCCTAATTACTGAATTTGGAAACTCTCATTCACCGGGACACCCTAAGTGCCAAAGTAAACATTTAGTCTAAGGAGTGTCAGTTGATCTAGCATTGTTGGCTGGAGTCCCGCTATCGACAGTGTATCCTGTTGGATCACTTGTAATTTGCTCCGTAAACCCTCAAACCAGGCCAGAGTCTGCCCTCATATGCTTTTACACGCCAGAGACAAACAAAACTCGAGCAAATGGGTATTACCTTCATCTAAAATTAGATCAACTTCTTCCTCCTTATGCGTTCAGGTAATGTTAAGCAAATAAATATCTCTGTCAAACAACATCAGTACCATAAACCGCTAGCCCATCAACCTATCATGGAGTACACTGAACAACAATTGGTTCGCTGATTGTTGCAATATGACATTGCTGATTATTGACAGACAGCGACACAATGGCACCAACTAAGATTACATTTCTAGGGTTTAGGAGAATGAAAGATTCATGAATCGGAAGATCAAATCGGAGGGAGAGAGAGAGAGAGAGAGAGAGAGAGAGAGGCATACGCTGTTCTTGGAAGTAGTAATTTCCTTGGAGGCGGGAGCCGAGGCGATCAAGGGCTTGGCCGGATTCGCGGATCCAGAGGCCGACGGTGTAGATTGCTCTTCCAACCGTCCCCATCTTCTTCTTCCTCTTCTTCAACTTGAGAATATACAAGACAGAAGCAAACTCTGGGAGATGAGTTTCTGAGCTGTGGAAGCTATGAGGAGTGCCCTGAGTGAGAGGGGGGCAGAAGATGCGCAGGAGAGTTGCGAAGACCACAACGAAATGGCCAGGTGGTGGTAGATCGACGGTCCTGATAATTTGGAGCTGGTGCGGTGATTTTTTCTCATTTAGGGGACCTTACTGTAGTTTTTGTCATTTCTCTTTTTGCCCCTTCCTATTCTTTTTGTTGCACATAAACGCCCTCCTGCTCGGGAGTTTTGAGGTACGTTTGGTTTTCTAGGATTATAGGTATTAGTTAGGATTGGACTAAATATAGTCCATGTATTAGTTAATATTGTGTTTTGTTGTTCTTGATAAACTTTATACCGGCACTAAATAGTGAAACGATAGTCTTTAATATCGCAAATTAGTCCCCTCTTACATAAGGATATTAGCTAGATTTGACTATTTGTACCATAATATTGAATTAATACTGCACTAAATCAAACACAATATTAATTATAAATCAGCTAATCCAACCCAATCATATGCGGAAAGTTTAATCCAGTCCAGTCCGATTCGGCTAGTCCAGAAAACCAAATGTGCCATAAGGGTATAGGGTATGTTTGGTTTATTAGAATTCGCATTACTAGTGGCGATTCGACTAAGGTATTAGTTAATGTTACATTTGGTAGCTTCCGACTAATTTAGTATTGATATTAAATAGTGAAAATGTGGTGTTTAATACTCCAAATTAGTCATGAATTGGACTATTTGTAGTTTTGTACCTTAATTTTGAATTAATACTGCACGGAACGAAACGCATTATTAATTATAGTTTATCGAATTCAAAAAATTCAATCCAGTCCAATCCGAGTAGTCTAGAATACCAAACGTGCCATCAAAATTCAATAATTCAAATTGGGAGGGTAGTGTTATTTGTTCACTGGGGAATCTGTGATTGAATCTAATTACAAAATCGAGTACCTATCGACCTATAAAAATGATCTGTCAAGTTAATAAAGTTTGGTCGTAAAGGCATAATTGAGCATCTTTGTGGTCAAGGTTGGCATGCACCCGAGAAAAAGAAAAAACTAAAGAAACTGTGACTTACTCGGTCCTGGTCAACGGTGAGCCTACCCAAAAGTTCACCCCCATGGAAGGTCTTCGAGAGGGTGACCCACTGTCCCCCTATGTGTTTATCATTTATCTTCATGCCCTTTCAACCTCTCTCTCAGCATCTCAACGCAATGGAGACATTCTAGGGATACGACTTTCCAGACAGGGTCTACATGTGTCGCATGTCTTCTTCACTGATGACTGCATCCTGTTTTTCAAGGCTACACTTGGTTCATGTAATAATCTAGCATCGGTCTTGGACAACTTTTGTTCAGTCTCAGGCCAAGTTGTGAACAAGGACAAGTCAAAGCTTTTCCTCAGTCCAAATGTCCCTCACGGTCTGGACTCTATCTATGGGCAGCTTTTCCCGATCAGGAAATCGACTGCCTACGGGCTCCCCCTAGCTCAAGGAAAGAATAAGACGCAAGTGTGTCAATCCATATCAGATAAGTACACTTCAAAGCTTGCCTCTTGGCAAGGTCGACTGGCCCAGCAGGACGCCTCCTTCTGGTTAAAACGGTTCTATTTTCTCTCCCGGTCTACTACGACACCTCGCTCAAAATACCCACTACCATATCAGCTGATCTTAATAAAAGAGCTCTAGCTTTCTAGAATAATCTCACCAATACTAGGGTGATGCGTCTCACCCCGGAATCACTCATCTGGAAAGCTAAGATCAACGGAGGACTTGGTCTACGCAATCAACTTTTGAGCAATCAGGCTTTTCTGGCGGGTACTCTATGGAAATTCCTCAGATCTACCTCCTCACTTGCTAGCTCCGTCGTTCGGGCCAAATATCATAATCTCCTTTCACAGAACAACCTCTTCAATGGCACCTTTGATCATGTAAGAGGCGCTGAAAATGCATCTTGGTGCTACAAAAGTCTACTTACGGCGATTCCTTTACTACGGACTGGAGTTGCATGGAAAGTTGAGAACGGTCGATGCATAAACATGGGTAACCACCACTAGATTCCTTCTTTAATTGTACCCTTGACTGCCTTCCTTAAAAATACCTCCCTCCAGAACTATCAAGATTTCTTACTCGTTTCTCATGGCCGCCGGTCGTGGTATGTTCATAAGCTATCCCTTCATCTTCCTCCTTTTC
The DNA here is from genome assembly GCA_023055425.1 of Linanthus parryae. Classification (NCBI taxonomy): domain Eukaryota; kingdom Viridiplantae; phylum Streptophyta; class Magnoliopsida; order Ericales; family Polemoniaceae; genus Linanthus; species Linanthus parryae. The sequence goes on from JALGPY010000007.1 coordinate 43,352,975, forward strand.
TCGTTAACCTCATCCTTTCAATACAAATTCCAAACTCGGATAAGGAGGAGGACATAGTTTGGCCCTTCACGAAGTCAGCAGAATTTACAACAAAGTATGGTTATTGTTTGCTGGAGAATTCACATCATTCGGTCTTCTACTCAGCAGGATACTTTCACCAATATATCAAGTGCTACCAGAATTGGAGAAAGTTGTGGAGTCTCAAGATCCCGGAGAAATTCAAGCTCTTCCTCTGAAAATGTGCCCATAATATCGTCCCTTGTAACGCTTACCTGGCCCAAAAAATGCATGGGTACTCCGCAGCTTGTCCAGTATGTGGCAACACTGAAACTCTTCAACATCTTTTCTTCGATTGCCACCGTGTAGCAGCTTACTGGACGTCTCATCATCAAGCTCTAAATGACCTCATGCCTCGCGGATCGGATACTCTGGGGGATTGGATATTTCGGGATATTCTTACCCAACCGGAACCCAAAATGCATCTGCTTCTTGCTACCTGCCGGGCTCTGTGGCGAATGCGCAATAATATCATTTTCAGAAACTAGCCGTGGAATGCAGACAGTGTGACACATACAGCTACAGATACATTACAGAATCTTAGAGTTTATAATCGCTTGTCTAATCCTTGCACCATCCAGCAGTCTCAAGAAGCAAAGGACTGCAACCTTGAGTGCCACCTACGAAGCTCGAATCAAATTCCTGAACCGCCTACTATGGTTCAAGTTGATGGAGCTTGGCGCTCTACCAACAATGGTGGCATTGGAATATACATTACCCTACCACAAAGCACTCCAATTAGATACAATCGAAATTGCAACGCTTCTTCACCAGTTCATATGGAACTTCTTGCTATTTACTATGCTATTTCTGTTGCCCGAGTTTTTTCTTTCCGGCATATTGTAATTATTACAGATAGTGTAATAGTTGTTCGATCTTTGCAGGAGAGTAGGCAGTGCGCGTTCCAGGATGCTCCCTTTTGGATGTGTGTGTTGTGAGGAAAGTTCCGCGTCAACAGGTCGAAGACGCACACCGCCTGGCGGCGGTAGCTTAGTCCATGATTATATGGTATGGCTTGTAAGTGTGCTTATGCTTGCTTTTGTCTCCCTTCTTCGACAGCTTTGTAGTTTATGCCTATATAGCATAGGTTTGTCAGTGTGATTAGTCTGATCCGGTTTTGAGCATTGCCTTTCGGCTGGCGTTGTACTTTTCTGGTTTATATCTGTATCGCGGCCTGCCAGTTTACGGTGCTCCGGAACTATGTACTCCTGCTTGTGTAATATAATCCTTGCCAGTTTGTCAAAAAAAAAAAAAAGTTTGGCATGCACCGCGCAAAATGTACAGCGGCTCATATGCAGGTTGGCTAGTTTACGAACTACTACCTCCGTTTCTTCTCTATAGCACCAGTTTGACTTTTTGACTCGTATTTAGGTCACTTTGACCGAGTGATTTAGATAGCAAACCGATTAAATTTTTTGATGATTTTTTCACCGTGTTATAGAGCAACTTTTACTCGACAACACCATGAAAAGATTATCAAAAAATTCAATCGTTTTGCTACCCTAATCATCGGGTCAAAGTGACCCAGTGAATGGTGGTAAAAGTCAAACCGGTGTGATAGAGAAGAAACGGAGGTAGTAACAAGTTGACTGGCCACTAAACTTTGATTGATATACCAAGAATCATAACACAATTGGGGATAAATATAACAATTTAATCTGCATGTGTAGCATTTTCTCTCTGTATAATTGCAATTTACATTTCTACAATGTATAATAATAAATCTGTCGTGATTACAAATAATGAGAACTATATATTTGCTATCTTCCCCCCAAAATATTCCCTGCCTGGCAGGAACCTTTTTTTGTTGATGAAGTTCCATAATCAAAATGAATATACAAGTGAAACCTCAAAGTGATATTTGCCATCTTCATCAAGTAGTTTGTACTGTCTGGAGAGTGGAAGTGGAGGGCAAAGTCGACAACCAGTCTAGCAAAGCCTTGTTGACGAGCTCTGGGACTTCATCATGTGGACAATGCCCCGCTTGCAGACTAACAAGTGTCGAGTTTGGATAGAACTCTTTGATCCGGACTGCCTTGGCAGAACCCATCCAAGGGTCTTTGTCGCCCCACAGCAACAACAGCGGGCAAGAAAGTTGGCTCAGTATACTGTCAAGAGTGTACTTAGTCTGGTTTGACATGAATCTTGACATTAATCTGCAGATTAAAATAATCTCAGGGCAATTGTAGAATCTCCAAAATTGGGGATTTTGCAGCTAAAAATCTGTAGAAAATTTAATTTTCACGTGTTTTTGACAATAGCATGACCAGAGTGTAGGTGTGTTCAAGTTGTTGGCTAGAAATTTTGTCAAATGGATCAAATTAATAATCTACAATTTCAGCTCATACCAAACAATTTAGATTTTCAATTCAGCTGGATTTTTCACCCAGATTATTTTTAGCCAATTTCTAATATTTTCAGTTGATACCAAACAGGGCCTTAGTATGCACTGATGAGGCGGAAATCTCAAAAATGACAGAGAGAGCTCATATGTATTCTGAATATTTTGTAGCAAGGAAACCCATACCTATAATAAACTTCTCCTGCGTTCGGGTCATCAGCGGGCTTAATTATTGATTGCACGAGATAGTCGTCTACGTTGGAGGAATCGATATATACCTGAAGATTTAATGAAACGCATACCACAAATATTCAGTTATTTACCAAATCTGAAAGTAGTAGAGTAGTACACAGGTACGACAGTGGCCACAAGATAACAAACAAAATAAAAACGAATTCTGAAATGACAAAAAACTAAGCCAGTCATAGAAATTTGTTTTTTTTGAATTTTTGAAACTGAAGCCTTAAATGATAGGAAAAATGTTGAAGTTCAGATACTGTCGTGCTTACACTTTTTAGCACGGACTCTACACGAGCTGGTTGCTTGGCTTGCCAGAACAAAAATCCAAGAACTACACGCTGGAAGATTGTCTTCAGTGGATTTAGAATAAGCTTCTGTAGGACGGTCTCTTCCGATTCATTGGCTACTGCATTGGCATTTCCAAACTGACCAGCAGAGTTCAATAAAACAACTCCAGCTACTTGTTCAGGCAATGCGGCTGCTGTCATCAGAGTAGTAAACCCTCCAAGACTGCAAATTATTTAAAGATGACATTTCATTAGAATTCTACACAAGAGTGCATGATACTAGGCATTGTTCTTTCCTTTTGGTGACCAGCACTGAAATTATTCGAACTTTACCAAAAACCAATGAAGTATGTTGGAGGTTTTGTTCTTTCTTTCATCTTGATTCAGAAGCAAGGAAGGACATTACTAGCAGGCATCAAAATCAGTGATTTGGTAGTCTAACGCATTTATGTAAGTTGACGTGCTAAAAAGTAACAGCCTTGTTTGGCTAAGGTATAAATAAGGAGGGTATAATCGCACATGTTTCATATACCGCATTTGGGAGCGCTATAAGCAACAGGTATAATTTATATCTCCCTTCTCATTTTTTTCCTAAAAACGTATACAACCTCCTAGGTGGTATAAGCCAGATAAGGAGTTACCGGTGGGTGTACGAAAAAGACTATAATACCCCCCAACCATATAGGTGTTTATGCATGGCAGTACCAATTCAGGGTAATATGGTCATTTCTACATAAATTCCGCCACTTATCATGCACATATCCTGCCGTAACCAAACACTGAAAAACAAAAGTTTCATATCATGTCTTATCCTAATACAATTGTAGTATCCCGTCCTACATTGAAATACTGTGAATTAGATGTCTGGTATATAGTAAACCTTGTGGGTTACTACCAGCACATTCGACGAGCCTTAAACATTTTGATCCAGTGGTAGGGATCAAGAAGTTGTTGGGACAGCATCTGCTCGGGTCGTTACAACTTACAACAATCATATCCTACCTCATATCCCATTATATCCCTTATACCCATGTTTCTTATACCTTATCCAAACAAGGCCTACTAATACATGAGGAACACCAGATAAGCATCACTGGGGTATCAAAAAATAGAGACTAACAGGATGATCAAACAGAAATAATCAGCTTTGGTGAGTGACCTGTTATAGTCAGAGTTGTTATTTCAGGTACAGATTACAGAGTATAATGACTAGAAGAATGTGGAAACAAGAGTAATCAAAGTTTATGGTCACAAGTTACAAGTTAGCTTGACCATATATCTATTATGCGATATTCATTAAAACCTGATAGCATGAAAATTTGTTACTTCACTTGATCTTATACTTCCTTGGACTGGTAACCCTCAAACTGGGAGAGTTGTCTACTATTTCTAGAGCTTAATTCTATGAAAGGTATGAGTAAAATAGAGAACAGAAAGCAATAACATATTAGAGTTGCAAGATCCTTGGTATCATTCATTTATACAAGTTATTAAATCTAACTTAAAAACAAGTACTATTTTGACTTGGTACTATTTACAAGCACAGTGTACTCCCATCAAGTTAAAAGACATGTCCGTCACCCACATAATAAATTGAGACTTCTACAAAAGGAAGTTATATGTGATGGTCTTTCAAGAATATATTGGATGGAAAGGCAATGACCCATCCCAGAAAAGTAATAAACAGTCTCCTTGTTCACTGAAAATAACCACTGCCTACAAAAATGAGTTGGTTGAGATCTTAGCTTTACTCTCCCACATTAATTGCAGTTACTCGCCAACTTACCAATGACATACTCATGATGCGTACTACTCTGGAAAAGTATACATTTTTAAATCCCAAAGGTTTTTCTACGGTTTCAAAATTGAAAAGATATATGAATCTTGTACCTTAAACTTCATTAGTAAGTAGCAAAAGTCAAGTTTGTCAGAGTCAAGATACAATGGGTCAACCCTCAGAAAGGTCCCCACATGCATGGATTCATGGAGAAAATATAGATGAATCAATTAGCAGTACATACCTGTTTCCAGCTACAATTGCGGGTTCTTTGACTATCTCTTTCAAGAAATCCACAACTTGATCCTTCCACACCAAGGCATCATACTCAACAAGCGCTTTCTCACTCCAGCCAAAGCCTAGCAAATCTATAGCATAAACTTTGTACTTTTTAGCCAATGCTGGTATGTTGTACCTAAGACAAGAAAAGAAGGAAAATATCAGAATGAAACTTTAGGCAGCAACATTTGCCTATATTCTACTGTACGGTAACACATATGTCAAGAAGTTTTCTGGCAATAGAACCAATCAAATAACCTACTAGGGTTCGTAACTCCGTCCGCAAGAACAGTAATTCTAAAAGGAAAATAACAATATATCAACTTTTCATCTCACTGAAAATCACAGAATGAAAATTGGAGTTACATATCCGAGCAGTCCATGCAAGTAGGGATAAAATAGATATCAAATCAATGGGAGACCTCGTGAATTTCATTTCAAGGCACGATATCATAATAAAGATCCTGAGAGAGAGAGAGAGAACCTCCAATGAAAAGCAGATGCACCAAAGCCATGAACCAAAACAATAGGAAACCCTTCACCTTCTTCTACATAATGTATTTTATGACCTTTCCAAGTCCAAAATTTGTAGCCTTCAGGTTTGTATGGCAATCTCTCCAAACCTACTAGATAACACTATATCAGAAAGCTCAAAAAGAAAAGCCAGCCTCAAGCACAACTCATAGAGGCATTTATACAATCTCATATTGGAAAAGTCAGAAATTAGGATTTGCAACTGCAATTGCTAACTAGAGCCTTCCTTAATCTTTTTGCTTTCCTAGAGGCAGAGAGCCGTGCGTTTGGATCTCTTATAGTAGGACCCCACCAGTAAAATACTCAATGTATACCTCAGATGCGGTAGGGAAATTGAAGAATCAAGACTTCATTGTCATTCCATCATAAGTATATACTATATAGGATCATACTTGGTGGCCTGGCAAGGACACGGCTTATTCAAAACACCACTGCATTCGTGTTCTAAAGGAGCGTGTCTTTTTTCTATGTTACCCCCATTTTCTCAGAAATGAAAGCTCCCAGAAAAGTGGCTATATTTCTGCACTTCCCCAAAATAAAACAACCCTCAGTTAACCATCTTTGTGGGCAAGGAGGCGACTGAATCTGATTAGCATCAATTGGTATACTGTAAGATCACATATTTTGTCTGACAATACACAAACATAATTTGCTCACTCGATCTACAACTGCAAAGTTGACTGGGTGGTCCTAACATAAAATGTTAATCAATTTGATGTGAATATTCACAATTCAACATAAAGACTGCATTGCGGGGAAGTTAACCGATCCTCTTTTGAAAGTGGCAGCTACCTCTGATTCAGTAGCTAAGGCGTTCAAGGGTTCGCAATTGCAAAAAAGAGTCGGTGATGAGCAAGTTTCCGTGTTTTTCTGATAGATTCTTTTTTTTTTTCTTCGGGGAGGCGGAATTGAAACAAGCCCCAACTTGCCGTACATTTGGGATGTGTAACTACTTTGAACACTCACGCTTGAGCAAACAAATTAGCCAAAATACAACTTCTTTTCCAAACCCTTTAACTATGGTGTTAAAGGGTTTCAGCTCCAACTTTCTCATAAATTGTTAGCAAATTACGTGTAGCGCCCAAGTCGGGTGCTTATGCAATTAGTCACAAACCCTAAGGGGTTAGCTGCAAACTAGCTAGAATTTCTGTCTATATAAGGAGACAGCCTCCGACTGAATAATACACATAAGAATAATCAGTTTATTCTCTAGCAACCCTAGAACGTGGTGTGAATCAGAGCGCTCATCCTAGTGATTCGCGCCGGACTGTTGGGAGCAAGATAAAGGTGCGTGAGAGCAAGCAACAACAACGATCTTCATCATCCGCTGCGTAGGAGCTAAGGAGAAGAGGTAAACGCGTGAATCTTCCGCTTTAATCTCGCGTTTAGATCTATATGTGTTTAGATCAGTTCTCCCTTCATAAATAAATCCAAAAATAAAATGTAACAAGCATATGAAAGTAGTATCTGTCAACAAGAACGTTCGAGAAGGTTATCACATCATATCATGTCAGGAATGCCCTGGCTCCCTCATGAATCTATTTTCTAGCAATATAGCAGAAGTCACAGCATGGTACTCAGCAAAATCAGAAGCGCCGTAGCTACCACAGCATCAAATGGTCAGTATTGAGAGTAATTAAGAGATGTTATCTAAATAAATTGAGCATTTTTCAAAAGGCATTTATTAACTATAACTCAGAAAGTGGTTTCTGTTTAATCCTAATATAACCAAGAAGTTTTCTTAGTAACTTGCACAAATCATCCCATTAACTTTTCTTCCATTACCCTGATAGGCTGATACAATGTAAACCAATGCATAGCTTGCTCAGTACTTAGACTCGAGAGACCAGTTTGGTAACCAGTGAGAGTTTTTCTGATTGCTCTGCGACCCCATGATTCTATAACCCCGAGGTTTCTCCAAAAAAAGCCGATAGCTCACAATTCAAAAGACCTTGAAGCTTGAAAGGCCCCAGAAGATGGAAAACCACCCCTAAAACTACAGTTATAGTAATCTGATGTTGCACATACTGAACTTCGAAACTCTCATCTTCTATTATTTTTCGTATTTACTTTTACAGGCGGTTATAGGGGCCTTAAGTCAAGCGATTCTTGGTTGACAAATATCTTGCATTGTCAAGAGATTTGTTACATTTATTATCAAAATTTTGACAAGAGAGAGACATACCGTCACAAAGTTTCTACTTGTATTTGGTAAAGGTTGGGTAAAAGATCTTTGTCCTGCACTCGTTAATGTTAGCACAAATTTTATCCAGCAACATTACACATCGTTACGAATTTGGTACTATAGATATCCAGTGGTACCATCTGTGAAGTGTTTTGTGGTTTTGTCAAGTTGTGCATTGCTACTTCCATGTCATAAACCCTAAACACATGATAACACAAATATCATTCAGATCTCAGACTATTCTTTAGGACAAATGGTAGAGAAAACGCTACTTCGGAGTATAGTTTGTCAACAATATTCAAGATTGGGTAAATATCCGTTCATGACAGGAAAACCACTTCCTGACTCCTGCTATCACTCAATCACTGTGAATCCTAGAGTTATGTGTTTCTCACGGCAGGAGAACCTCTTCGGCAGTTCCTCCTATCAAACTGCACTTTTAACTGTTTGTTGAAGTCCTGTCATCCATGAAGTTTGTTTCATGGTATCGAACCAAACATCTGCATTATGACACTTCACCATGAATGGATGAAGTGTCTCTTGATTTTCTTCATCAAGAATTTCATCAGAATTTCTGACCAATCGTAACGTCTTGATACTCTTTCTCTCTGTTTCTTCTTTTTGTTTGTTTGTTTCTTTCATTATACTGGTCTCCATTTCACCTGCCAAATCTTTGTGCAATTGCTTGACACGTGCATGTTCAATGGCATTTACTCTTATCTTAAAAGTTGTGTATATCTCACAAATAGCGTCAAACTGTATTCCCATCTCTTAGTGTTACGTTCCTTAGTTGCTGCTCTTGATATTCTTTTCAGATGCTATGCTTGATCATTTTTTGTAGCGCATGATATGTTTTATTGCTTTTAGCTTCTAGCTAACTCCATGTAAGTTAATTATGTCTGTCCACAGTATCAGTTCATCACATGACAGCTTTTGGAAAACCTTGCACAAAGCCAGTTGAAATAACACAATATGAAACTCTTCTCAGCTCCTTCTTAATTATGAATAGGTTGTTGATAGATAATACATGCTCACATTGTTCCCTAAGATCTGTGAGTTTCATTATTTTCAATATGCTTGCTACACGTTCGATAAATTTCCTCCGTTAGAATTGCTGTTGATTCGTGCATTCTTGTCTCATGAATTATGGTTTTCCAATTCGAGGGAATCGTTTTGGTTTGGACTGTTTTTTTTGGTAAGACTGTCTCATTTTTTTTGTAATGATTCATGCAGGCCATTATTGTTGGCTCAATTTACCAGATAGTACATGGTTCTAACTATATTCAATATCATGCTCTTAATTAATACAATAATGCAATAGACGTGATTCTCTTTCTTTGGTTAAGTGTGTTTTCCTGCATTTAGTTGCTACTCCAGTTTTCCGCTTATATGATGCACGCTGTCTACCATTTTTCTCATCTCACTAAGTTGATTCAATATTTTATCGAACCTAACTATTCAATTTCAAGGTATAATATTAGGATTCTGGCACCATGATAGAATTTTGGTAAAATATCGCAGTTCAACATCAGTTGTCTCAATCTATCTGAATTGCACATGGGAAGACAATCATACTATTTTGATGCATGCTTCGCTTCTGAGTTTGTCTCTGCCTATGCATAAAGACTTTAACCTACACACTCTCGCCTGATATAATACTTCACGATTGTTCCATCTTATGTTTTATCTTATGCATAAAGGCACCCAACAAATTGCTTAACAAACTACCAAGTCATGTGTTGTCAGCATATTCTAATTCTTGCACCCTTTGTCGTTAATGCAATTTCTAGGTAACTTTTGAACACTCGGCCATAGTTCTTTAAGCTACCTAGTTTAAAATAAATATTAGTTTAGTACGTGGTACGCCCATGGGGGCTGTGTGCCACATGTACCAAACTCCTGGGGACCTGATTGTCATATATAGAGAGACTCGTCACACTTTTCAATAAGGATTGATTATTAGTTTATTCCGCCACATATTATCCCCAGTGTGCACGGAGTTGGAGGCAGTCCACCAGCCGCGAATAAGAGGCACTGTCCACGAGGTAGTTGTCCAAAGACTACGAAGAGGAAGAGCGTGTGGAGCTAGCAGGAACCTAAGGGACTAGATTAAAGCATGGTTCAAGGGTGTTTTTTCTTTCCGCCGCGTATTCATTTAATTGCACCTGCATGTGATTGATATACTACTCATATAACAATAAATCAAATTGTTTTTGGGCTGTGCATACTTGATACATAATTTGAACTATTTGGAAAATATGATGCTCTACAACCAGAACACAGCCCCCGAACCATTCTTTCTCAGCCTAATCTCCCATCTTACCCAATCAATGCCCTCTTACAAAAGAAATCTTTGTGTTCACAAATATTTTCTTCTCTATAGTTGTTGCGATAATTTAAGTAGTCTGGTGGCAATAATGCTTATATAAATCTAAGGATGCTTGCTGAAAATTTAACTTCCTAGTAGACTAACCTTGAGCAGGCTCAGCAACAACAGAAGAAGACATGGCTGAAACTCCAGCCGCCGCAACAATTCCTTTGAAAGCAAAGCTCCTCCTACTCAATTCACACCTGTTCCCTTCGATTTCAGAAAACGACAGAATGCATCAACAGCAGGTATAGCCGTATTTAGGGATTTACGATATGATAGAAAAATTGTTAATTAGGGCTTTTGGAACTCACTGTGATGGTGGAATTTCGCAGGCGCAATAGACCTAGTTCCGATTGAGTTCAAGAGCTCCGTTCTCGTGTGAGATACTGTCGCACACGAATTCGACATCTCCACCTCAGGAATACTCTTGGGAAAGCCCTGAAATAGTAGGGGTCGACGACGCTATGAGAAGAGACGAAGAAGAGACGAACTGAGGGGTGTGTGGTTGCTGTGGGCTTTAGGACTGCTGGCGAATTTGCAGCCACGCCACTCTTTTTACCGGGAAAATGATTTTTCCAACGGAAAAATAAAATACCAACAAATATATATATATATATATATATATATATATATATTGGGTAAATACGATAACAACCCCTATATTTTGATAAAAATATACTTTGGTTCTCTGACGTTTGAAAATTTTTACCTTGCACCCTCGTAACTGACAGACCGTTACAAATCGGGTGAAAAGACAATTTTACTCCTATGATTAAAGCAAAATTACACCACTATAAATGCCCCTTTTCCTCCTCCCCCCCCCCCTCAGTAGCAACGAATGAGGACGATTCAGTCTTCGTCCTCCCAACCGTCGGCGTCTTATTCCCCGCCTGACTCGCAAAAACGTCATATCCCGAAGCCCTCCCGACGATGGTGGCGACTGTTCTGGGTTCCGATTCGATTATTGTTGTTAATCTCTCTCTCACAGTCACACACTATCTCTCTCATAGTCACCATACAGAGCTTCCCTCTCAATCCAACAGTATCAATCGGTTCTCTTCTTAATCTTCCATCTCTGAGAACTCCCAATTTCTCGCAATTTCCAACCCGAAACTGAAAAATTGAAGAGGAAAGCGAAGACCAAAAGAATCGATGCCCTTTTAGAGGGGGAGGGGGAGGGGGGAGAGAGGGGGGAGGCAAATGAAACGGAGAGTGCACATACAGAGAGATTGAGAGTTTGAGTCATATTAAATCAATCTTCTAAAACTGTAAAGTTATCATTTTTTATATGAAATCTACTTCAGTTATGATCGAAGAGAAAGTGATTTTTCCTCTGCACTGGTAGAGTTTTCTTTTGATTTAAGAAATCAACCTATGTTTCTCATTTTGAATTTGGGGAAGAGAAAAGAGGGGTTAGGTTTTTTGCGATGAGGATAACAAGGCAGAATTGAACCTTATTATTACTCAACCACCATTGAGAATTCTTCCATCATTTGTGAAGAATGTAATGTAGGTATGCAGTTACAGGATCAAATACTCTAGAGGGGGGGTTGAATAGAGTATGACAACTTTTGCCAAAGATATGGTTTTAAAATAAAATGAGAAGAACTTGAAATATTCAAAGCTTTGAACTCAGATTCAAGGCTTTAAAACCAAAAACATACAGTTTAAAAGATAATGAGTGTTTTCAAAGCTTTGAACAGAAACCTGTTTTGATGCAGTTTTGAAGACAAGTCGAGAACAAAAATTCAAGACAAAGAACACAATGATTTATTATAAAGTTCGGTCCCAAGTGACCTACTCTCCGCCTGAGGGATCTAATCCCTCTAGGATTTCAACAACTTCTTATTTATCAAAAACTAAACCCTAGATCTCAAGCCAAGAGAATTGTCTTACTCTTTTCCAGCCTGTGGTTCTTCCTAACCTATCTACTTACAACTCTAGCTAACTGATACAATAAGAATACCAGTTGTTCCTCTTGAACAACTTGACTCATAAGAGATGATTTAAGTAATATAACAAAATAATATACAAATGAAGCTCTGGATGAAGAACACTGTGAAGACAGTTAAGCAGTAAAGCTTGAAGTGTTCTTCAAGAATCTGGAATGGATTGAGTGGATGAATGATCTCCTTCAATGATGCTTTCAATCCGTAAGAGTGTACGAATCTCTGTGTAATGCACCGTGCTTCTCAATTTCCCTGAATTAGTCTCTCTGGCTGTCAATTTAAATTGCACACATTATAGGAAGCTTCAACAGAAATCCCTAAAAATCATTTGCAGATATTTGACTCTCAACATCTCTTCCCAACGGCTAGCTGCATGATTTCTCATTGATTTTGATATGATCTTCAATCTGCAAGCCTTAGGAAAGTCTATACAACTTTCCATAAGATTCGTATCAATCTTGAGGCTTTGATTGCCAATTATGGATTCCTGCAAATAAGGAAACTTAGCCTGCAACACAGAGTTAGCTAACAATCCTTGCAAAATAACTTAGGCAAGTTATAAGATAAAGGTATGTTATAACACACAATTATTTTGTCTTTCATCCAATAATAAAGCATGATCAAGTGTAGAAGATTAGAGAATGAATAGGAGTAAGAATTCCACCTTAGTTCATGTTGTGCAATTTCAAGGCTTTGAAACCAGTTTCAAAGCTTTGAAAACAACTTTGAACTTACAATCTCCCCCTTGATGAAACACAAAACCAACTATTATGTTTGAACTGAGTTTTTTGAAACATATAGACATTAGTAGCATAGCAGAAACAGTTGTACAAGATCAAAAATATATAGCAATACTAACAGTTATAAAAGATGAATCAAAATCAAACAGAATAACCAAAACCAACAAAACAGTTTTAACAGTTCATCAACAGATCCAAAAAGGAGATCTCCCTACAACTAAATACCCTTAAATTTCTCCCCCTTTTTGAATTTCATAAAAAAAAGTGAGAAAATTTTGGATCAAACCTTATTGAAAACTTATAAGTTTTAGAAGAAAAGAAATTTGAAAGAAATTTTGATTTTCAAAGGTTTGAAAAGAAGAAGAGAAGGCTAGACTCAAGGCTTTGGATCTTCATCTGTCTTAGGCCCTGCATCATCTTCTTGATCACTTTCTGCTTCCTCTTCATTCTCTTGCTGGTCCTCTTCCTGTGCATCTTCTTCTTGTGCAACTTCTTCACCAGGCTCATCAACAACCACATCATCCTCAAACAAAGTCATGTGAGGTGACAGTTGCTTGAACCTTTCCTTTCTATTTCTTTTGTTGTAGAGCTTCTCTGAGTATCACCCCTGAGTCCGCACTGTCTTCATTACAAGGTTCCTAATCCTCAGCAACCTTTGACCCCGCTTCCTTACCCCCAACAACCTTATCCCCGGTACTCTGCTCATTAAATAAGTCATCGGTAGATCCTGACTTCCTTGAGCATTCTGGAGCTTGTGTACCATCTTCTTCCACATGTACCAAATTGATGCTCTTGAAAACACTCTCAATCATGTACTTCATCTGCCTGAGCTCAGTACTCAGCTGATAATTTTCTTTCCTTAGCTCCTCTATTTGATTTTCAATAAAGTCTAGCTTCTGAAGAACTTGAGATTGGTCCTGAGTGGTAGAATATAGGGCTACTGGAGTTGTTAAGGACTTAGGAGTTGAAAACTTCTTGACCTTCAACTCATAAGCAGACATGTCTGAGTAGAATTTCCATTCTCCCTCACTAGTTTTCACAATACTAACCCTTTGGAAAGACTTCTCATCTATCATTCCAAAACCAATAGTGATTGTCTCTTCCTTCTCAACAGGTATTTCCAGATGATGAAAGAAAAGTGGGGGGAGGTTGGCATAGGGTAGAGGATGTCTCCCGTTCTTGGTACAGCAGTACAACATGTGTTACATTACAATGCTTGGAAGATCAATCTCATATCCATGCATCACCAAGTACATCAGATATAACACCCTATCAGATAGAAACTCATTAGAATTCTCTTTTGGTACCACACACCTCATCAGAATAGTAACAAATATTTGTCTTCAACAGTTAACATAAAATGAGTTAACTGCTTAGAGGTAGTAGCTACATTAGGCAAAAAGAATTCTTCCTTAGCCATCTTTATACCATCAATTTTGCTAGGGTAGTTTTCTATATTGTACCTATTTGGACATCCCAAGACTCTAGCAAATTTAGCATGATCCAACTCCATCTCAATACCAGCTACCTCAGATGATACTGTTAGACCTTGTAGGGGTTTGTAATGGATTATGCAGCGGAAATAAACGAATAATCATCCATACAAGACCCTCCAAGGATCACAAGTCTAGACATCATAACGATAGTAAGGGTTTGAGTATCAAAATACCTTTTGGTTCTCCTTTGATGACTTCACACGTGAAAAAGTATTCACGTCTCTATGGCTAGTCCACTCCTAGGATTGAATCCGGATCCTTCAAGCCTTTGTGCTAGCTAGGATTGAAGGAGGAAGAAGAAAAAGATCACAATCACGCAAAACGGAGCAAGGAGTGGTCGGGTCCTCCTTGTGGCCGACGGGGTGAGGGGGGCGGCAAAGGGGCTTCGACCTCTTTGTTGCTCTCTCTCTCTCTCTCTCTCTCTCTCTCTCCTTGTTTTGCTCTCCTACTCAATGTATGTTATGAGCATTAGTTGGAAAAATAAACTAACAGTGTCCTTTATATAGTCCAACAACTCCTTGTTAACTATATAAAGGCCCCTCTACTGATCATGTCCTTACATGGATTAGTTTTACATTTCAATTAGTCCTACTAAGTTTGAAAGTTATTGCACATTGATCCTTCTATATAATTAATTATATTAATTAATTCCCAAGTCCTGTCTAATCCATAGGGAGTGTGACCCCATAAATTTGTACTTAGTTGGTAGTAACTATTACTAACATGGAGCGGCCTCTAGCAAGACATCCACGCTACTCAACTAATAGAAATAGTCATCCGAGAAACCTTGTGCAAAAATTTTCTCATCTCATGGTCTCTATATCCGGATTGGACAAGAGACATACAAGTCACACTCGTATATCCAATCCATAGTTTCTCGATTATGGGAATAGTCTTATCCATGCAGATAACATCAATATCCTATATTGATTTATATGAGTCTGGCCAGACATTCTATAAGCATCATCCCTCGGGTGGCCGTGGATATTTACTCCCGTTATGTAGGAGGGAAAAATTATATCTACATCACTACCATCTCTAAGCTTGCTTCTTTATTGTAGAGTGCGCCTGCTGCTAGCTCATCTAGTATGAGTTTAGAGTTTGGAACTCCCGATCGCAGGAACTCTAACCGGTCACACGCCACGGCCAAAACTATACTTCTTGTAGATGATAGATAGTTGGGGATTGATGGAGACTAGATGAATTGTGATTGTGCAGCCCCCTGTGCGAGTGGGAGATGTTAGAAATTGGTGCGCCCATGTGGGGGTGCCCAATGCAAATATTGTAACCTTATGGGGTTAGTTGCACTAGCGCACAAACCTAAAGAGGTTAGTAGCAAAGGCTCAAACCCTAGGGGTTTATGTGTAAACCTAGGAGAAGTTTTGCCTATATAAGGAGGCAGCCTCCTACACAATAAGATAAGCTTAATGCTTTAGAGACATTCTGCCCACATTCATTTCTCAATTTGTAACAATCTGTAAAGAACCCTAGCCTCTCTCCAACTACATCCAAGTAGGTGGTACGTCGGGTGGATCAAGGTGTTCTTCTTAGCTAGTGATTTGCACCAGACCGGTCGGATCAAGAGCAAGGAGCAGACACGTGAAACCAAGCAACAACAAGATCATAATCCTCTTCACTAGGAGCTTAGGCGAAGAGGTAAACACTGTTAGATCATGCCCTTCCTTCAAATCGCTTATTACTCGTAGCGAGAAAATGCTTTTGTTATATATTCTTAGGTGTAGAGTTGATTTCAAACCAATTTATCCTGATAATTCTATTTCCCTCTCGCTTCTCATACTGTATTTAACCACTTGCAGAGGAAGAATTAGATGCATTGGAGCTTACTTCTTATCGGAATTATGAAGGTAGGCAATTATATGACGATGGAGTCCCTGAGAGTAAATACAGATTGCATTGAAATTTTTCTTCTCATGCCTTTATGAGTCTGAGAGGTGCCATGACTAGTTTTTCCTGAGAAGTTATCGTGGTTTGGATTTAGTGGGTCGAAAGCATTGATGAAGAATCCATTTTGAGCCCTAGTGTCTAAGAATGTTTAATTTGTTATTTATATTGAACTTAAAAAAACATCTAGCAATGGTTTGATTCATTTTTTCTTGTAAGGAAATCATTTTCTTTTTGTATTCTTCCAAATGTAAAATGTTGTACACATAGGGAAGAACTTTCCCTCGACTATTAAAGATAGGATGAACCCTAGCGACAAAATTAGTTGAGTTTCAGCCGCACCTTTTAGCATGCAAGACTATTTTGTATAATTAGATTGCATCGTATAGATCAGTTTTGTATAAACTATCTAATTCAGAGAAAATAAGAGACTGATGCAGTGACCACAAATGTGAAAAACTTAACTATAAACAATAGGCTTCCCATTGAGCACCGAGTTTTTAGTGTTGCGCAAATAACTAGCTACTAGCTAGCTAGTAGCAGGTGAACACTTGCATGGGCGGTGGTGGGCGATAGCACGGGCCATGTACATACACAGGCACTACACAATGGGGTGATATAGCCGGCCTCTGAACAACATAGTATGGTAGCTGGGCTGGAGTCATGTGCGGGAACGCCGTAGTGTAATGTGTGCGGCGGATACACTGTTGTTGTGGTTGGTAAAGAAACACGGCCTTGTTCATCTTCCTCCCCATATAAGCATTGATGCTATAGAGGAGACCTTTGAAATGGTGCAATTGATGGTGGAGTTTGTACTTGTCAACCATTTTAATGCATACCTCTGCTGTCAATAATGTATCAGACTTAGCTTGATGTGGGGAACCCACTCGACGAAGTACACCTAAGATTTTAGACAATGTATCCAGGCCAAGTTCGCCACCCCGCAATTCAGCACAGTGTCAAGCTATAACTTTTAAATCATACACGCGACCGAACATCTCGCCAATCGCTTGGGCAAATTCAATTATAGTCTCGGGCATCTTTTTGTAGCCAGTCAAAATATTCAATAAATATGCAAAGTCGTAGAGACCGTGTAATGTTATCCATTTTATTTCGCCACGGTGTCTAGACACAATTTCCGCAAACTTTGTTCCAAACGCATGTGGGTCAACACCTTCCAATATGTTCTTTTGCACATCTATTTCCTTCTTTTTCATTAGTTGTGGCTCTAAAACGTGTGCGTTGCGGAAGTTCATCGTCCAAGACCCTCCAATGTTGCCTTCGGAATCGAATAAATTTAACGCAATTTGCAATAACTTTTGTCTGTCGACGTTGTATCTTAGGTCTTTGAATCTTCTTTCTTCGGATGCCTCCCGCAGCGTTGCAACTTTAAAGGGTTGAAATTTCGTATCGAACGCCACAAACTTATACTTAATTTGCTACTCCCTCCGTCCCATAATAAGTGTCCACATTTCTATTTTGGGTTGTCCCAAATTAAGTGTCCACTTTGTTACTTTAATGAGAAAAAACCAATTCAATTCCAGTTGTACCCCTATTAAACTTTGAAAAAATAAAACAGTTATCTCTAACTTCAATTAATAAAAGGAGATAATGATGAGTGTTCATCAACTACCAGATAGTGGATTAACATATAAAGTCTCAAAACACTTCCACCTAACTGCTCCAACAAAAATGTAGAAGAAAGAAAAAAAAAGAAAAAAAAGATGCCAAAAAAGATCAACTACAGATTAGCCATGCAACAATACTGTTTGAAGTACTCGTGAATCAAAAGCGTCCTCCCATTGAAGCTTCCAAAGAAGAGTCTGTACCAAAAAAAAATTAATCGCATGAGATGACATTTTTTGATCATATATGGCAGAATGTAAAAATAAAAAATTCAATACAGTACGATATTACCTTACCTTGCTCAATGCTGTAGATATTCTTTGACCTGATCCACCAAAGCAATATCACATGGAAGTTGAGTTGGGAGATTATTTTCCCTTCTCAAATGAGCTTTTCTCATGTGTGGAGTTTTATAATTATTCCCTCCATTAATTTTCATTATCTCAATCATGCAAGCTTGTAGCGTTGTGAACACGCTATCTAAACTCTCAACTGGCAACTCCTCAAAAGACTTTTCCACGGCTTGGACTAATTCATCGACGGTTGATGGTGCATTTTGATGTTGCAAGGTTTGAATAGCCCGAAAGTAGCCAAGATCTAGGACATTTAAATCCGGGCTATTAGGCGGTTGACACACAAGACGAATATCAAACCCGTTACTTTTTGCAGCTTCGCAAAATTCTGCATCTTGCTCACGAATATGCGGCCTTGCATTATCTTGTTGGATGTATATAATCTCGGGTTCTTGTTGACGTGGCCATTTCTCTTGTATGGCTGGTATGACATTTTCTATCAAACATGAACGAATAACTTCTTTGTTCACATAAAAAATTGGCTTTGTCTCAAGTGTACCTGCAGCTCGATTTTTACTCGAACGTTTGGCAGGCTCCTGAAACGTGAATGGAAATATGCCAATTTTACCTGAAAAAATTTCATTGCGAGTTGCGTCAAACCGGGGCCTCGCAACAGCTGCCAAGAACATGACCTTTGTGATAAATCGTTTACTTTTGCATGTCCGCAAAGGCTCGACTTCTTCTGGCAGTAGGTAATACTTCTCCGATTCTTTAGTCAAGTAGAACCACTTCTCATCAATATGTACATAGTTGTACATATCTTTGAATACAGGATTCATTGGAAGAGAAGATTGTTCAAGCATTGACAGACAAAAATTTAGCCTCGCCCGCTTATGTTCCTCGGAAGATAGATCCGGCTTCAGTGCATTTGAATGTGGCCTAATTACGCCTTCTTGAATCCTCATGTGAAGAGTTGATTTTGGGACACGTAAAGCGATTGATAATGACCGGATATTAGTTCTTTTCCGTAGCGGGATACTCGCTGTTCTGGAAAAATCAATTTGAAGCCGCTTTCGACCAACATTTTTTGGCCTTTTACTTGACACATTAGCTGCTAAGCCTCCGAAAAAGCAAGTCTTTCCACGTGTCCAAATACGACGAACACTCTTCACACTCGTGGAGAATGTTGCCGCAATTTCTTTTGCGTGTCCTCTTTTCATCTTTCCACGTTCACTGTGCAACAATAGGGTCTCGAAAATCATTTGTCGTTCTTCATTCGTTAGGTTTCTTTTCTGTTGAGATTGAGAAGTTCCGTTTTCCGCCATGGTAATTTGACGTCGAAAACACGAGAGGGAGAGGGGGAGAGAGAGGGATAATATGATTAGGTGGAGAAAATAGAGGGATAGCATGATAGAGACAGAGAGAGGGAGCTGTAGAGGAGAAAACAAGATGGTAAGGGAATATGGGTTGGGAGTGAGGTTTAGAACCAGTCAGATCACTTAAATATAGCCCCGAAAATTGATCTTCCATTTCTATTTGGCGCCTAAATTGTAGGGGAATTCCCACTTTTGGCGCTAAATTTCAATTACACGAAAATTCCTTAGTAATCATGCCTAAAATTTAAGCTCCAAATGTTAAATTTTCAGTGTTTTATTTTGGCGCAAAGTTTCAGTTTAATCAATCCCCAATTTTCACTCTAATTACCGCCATAATTTTAGGATAGCTAGTAAAGTTGTTTCCATATACACCTGATCTTAATGGACTGTTGGAGTAACTTATTTTTCTTCAAAAAATCATGCAACATGCCTAATAAAAAGGAGTAATCAACGGACCCACTTACTCCGTTGTCTGCTATTTATATTAGAAATGTACACCAACTAACATATCATAATTACTGCTACTATAAAGAAGGGTACAAATGGAAATTCAGTAAGTAAAATATGTAATTTTTGTGATCCTTAAAAAGTTGAGTCTCCCAAAAGGGACACTTATTTTGGGACGGAGGGAGTAGAATTTTATTTATTTGACCTAATTTGAAATTCATATTGCTCCTAGTGATCTCTCTTATCTCCTCCATTAAATAATCAAACTTTGGTTATTGCTGCAAAGGGAACTGAGTATGTGACAAATTGTGATATTTTTTGAAACGAGAGTGAACAAGACATCTGCAGACGAGGCCCTTTTTATAATTGGAAGGTAGCATCGAATGTACAAAACCTTGGACGTTGAGTTTTCCTATTTCAAAATGGATTCGGATCAGATAAAACAAAATAGTACAAGTGGTGAAGTTATAATTATAAAAACTCAGTTTCGTGCAGCTTAGGTTTTGGGTGTAGTTCCGGTGACATTAGTTTGGAACAAATATCATTGGGCTTGGAATAAATCAAATCTTGTTGACAACAGTAGTTTGTTGCTGATATAAAGATTTTTTTAGGGAGATGGGATTATTATTATTATTATTATTATTATTATTATTATTATTATTATTATTATTATTATTATAATTAGGGTTAGAAGTTCGCAAGGTCTGATGAAGCAATTGGGTACTAGCTCAGTGGTATAGCGTTTAAACCCCTGCATGAGGTCCCATGTTCAAACCCGAGGAAAAAATATGATTATAGAAAAATGAGGTCTGATGAACCGTCTACAAAGAAGTCACAATCTAATGTATATAATTAAGTACTCCATCCGTCCCAGCAGGTTCTTCGAAAAGTACTATTCACCGATCACTTTGATATGATGATTTAGTTAGTAAAAGGATGCAAGATTTTTGTAATTCTTTAAATGGTATTGTTGAGTAAACTTAACTCTACCTCGTCATGAAAATATTATCAAATTCTAGCATCGTTCTGGTAACCAAATCAATGGGTCAAAGTGACTTGGAAAAGTCAATTTTGAAGAACCTGATGGGACGGAGGGAGTATGGGTGAGCAAAACTCGACCAGACACGTTGCCCCAAACCGTTCCACTCCAAATTATGCATACATTTCTGCTACTTGTTTGATCGATTATATAATCACCAGTCTGAACTTACTTTGACTGATCATTGCTGGAATAGTGCATTGAATGAGTGTTCACACGAATTACTGCACTGAATCGTACGAACAAGAACCAAGGAAATGTGTTTCAAGCTAAATACAACATTTGGAAGGGCAGCAATTTGCACGAATCGTTGGTCTGTTCGAACAAATTAATTTTACTCAAAGCATTAGCAGGGTATGCACAACTAATTCGCACGAATAGAAAAGGGGGCAATAGTAATTCACACGAACTACTGTAAACCCGTACTTGTCCAGCTCGTTTTGGAAACAACTTTATGGCATCTTTCTGGTCTAATTAAGTGTGTATTGGTTTAGAACGATGCATAGATCCATTGTATACGTTATGTGTCATCCCGCATAATTAAACCCACTTAGGCATTATTTAGAGTTGGTTTATGACCATTATAACATGATTTTTGGGCTAACTAAGTTGGACGATGGAAATTTCATAGTAGTCCCCTTTAGTTTTAATATTGACCATTCCTTATTTGTTATGAAGTGCGAGTTCTAGGAAAGTGGTATGAGGTGCGATTGTAGTAAGTATGTATGTGAGACCCTGTGTTTACTAATATAGTTAAGAAAGTAAACAATTTTGGTAATATATGATTTTGTTGATTGTGTTATGCGAGACTGCCAAGCATTTATATGAGGCGATTTCTATCATTTTGGTTTCGTATTTATTTATGGGCTTGTTTCATATTTGAGCTTACATACGTTCAAGTATTTAAACATGTTTCTTATTACACTAAATATGCGTGTTTCAGATGTAATTATTAAAATTTGCTAAAATTCATGTTTATCACAAAATGCATGTTTGCTGCCACGTGTCGCACATGAAGTATCCCTTCTTTACTTAAGCATTGGCTCTTAGTTAAAAGGGAAGGGTTGTGTGACTAGATAAGGCTGGAAAAGGGTGGTAGGAAAAAAAAGAATAAAAAAAGGGTGAATGTGTGACTAACACCCACGAGGTAGGGAGACTTCCATGTTTTTTTTAGGAAATGGTTCAGCTTTGTTATGGAAAATAATGACTTTATTGCAAGAGAGAGATGTAGAGAAAGTGGTGTTGTGGAAAAAATGAGAGAGATCAAAGTAGCTTCATGGAGTGATTTTAGAACTTCATGAAATAATCAATTTTTGTGATTTACAAAGCTCTTATGATCAAGAAGAGATGTCTAAGAGGTTGTATCTTGTAAAGATAGCACTTAATTAGGATGCAATGTTTGTTTGGTCGTTCTCAAGCCTGTATGTGAGACATACTTGAGAACTCGATGGAGTTTGGATAGTAATTTGGTCTTAGAAGGGGACACCGAAGATGTTGCTGTATGATTAACGTATACAACAAAGGCTCGATTCGACTATCCGTTGTTGACTCTCCAACTAAGGTAGGAAATTCGAATTACTATTTTTATGATTCTGTGGTAGCTTATTTAGGTGCTAGAATTAGTATTAGCTAATTGCTTATTTGATAAGAACTGTGAAATTTCAAAGATGAACCACATTTGGGACCCAAAAGGAAATGAATAAGAGATCGGAAGTTGATAAATGGTGACAAATTGTGGTTGCTTGTATTACACTAAGAAGGAAAAATACTAAAGAACCTAAAGGGCCAGTTTTAGGTTACCTTCAAGATGTAGAGAGACACCATAAAAATTTTGTGTTTGCAATATCTCTTTCAGAAATGTTGAAGTGGGATGAACTCATGTTTAATTTGCTTCTCAAAATATAGAAAATATATAGTTATTGAAGAAGGATATGGGTACATTTTCTCTCTAGCTTCAGTCACGTACCAATTTGTAGATATTTTATTAAAAAGTGATCCTGCGGACTCGTGTGACCAGCTACTGGAGTCTCTAGATGTCTGGAAATGCCAGTCTGGGTTGACACTAAATTGCAATTTTTACTATAAATTGATAGTTTTATAATGTAAGTGTGACCGGATCATCACAACTGGTATCAGAGTCAAGCCCAACCGGAAGTACGGATAGTGTATCTGGGACTGGACGGGTGTTTTGGCGGGTGTAGATAGACATGTGTCGTACGAGTGGTACACACTTTAGAGCCACCACACAGTCTAACTAGGGGTACACAATCTAGTACTGCTTGGGAGGTGGATGTGCGACTATGTTGGTACATGATATTTGAAGAATTATTTTGTTTGTCTCTTTTTCTTTTAAGGAAAATATTAGAGTTTTGGATAAAAAGCAGTGGTGTTTGTAAAACTTGGTAGCAGTGCACGGGATATGGAATTCATGTTCTCTATCTTTTAGTGGATATTTCTTTCATGATAATTTTGTTGTTGTTGTCGTTGCTTCTCAAATGATGGATGGTACGTTGGTTGTTAGTGCTATATATTATTCCTTCCATGATAAATTTATCTCTTTGGTCAACTGTTGACATAGAAATCTTACTTGGTGGGTAGATTTGGTGTTATCATGTTGGATCAGTACTAGTTCAGTTGTGAAAACATAACTCCCAAACCTTTTGTGGGAGTGTACTGTGGAAGAGGAAAACAGTTCTTTTGAATATCTTCAGTGTATCATTTTACTTGATATGAGTGGTCATACATCATTTGAGACTGAAATTTACATCATTTGAGACTCAAATTTTGCTTTAAGAGGATACTTTCACATGGAACGTATAAAAATTGGGAGATTGTTAGATTTTTCTTTCTAAATACTAAATGAAGTAATAGAAATATTTGGGTTGTTTCCTCAAAAAGAAATATTTGGGTTGTTTGGTGACAGAAACTGGCGGTAACCAGTCAGCTAAAGATATGGTGGGTGAGATAATAAAAAAATTGCATTGTGTTATCAAGTAAGCAAGCGGCAGTGACCGGATAATTTTCTGGTGACACCCTTTAAGATTTTTTTTAAATAAGAAGATGATTTTAAAGGAGCGGCAACATTTTGGTCAAAATAAATTTCGGAACAAAATTTCAGTAAGTTGGGTAGATTGTGAGACCCGTATTTGAAAAAAAATAATTAAAGAGAAAGTGATAGAGAGATCGAACGAAGAAACGAGAAATAGACAGAGAGATCGAATGGGGAGACGATAAAGAGACACATAGAGAAAGAGAGAGAGAGAGAGAGAGAGATTGTTTAGTGTTTGAGTAGAAAGAATTGCTTGGTAGTTTCACTAGCAATAGTGAGAAATTGATATAAACAACAATAGTTTCTTCACATGGCTTCCAAGTACAATTTTTTTTTTCTTTTTTTACTTCCACTCTTTATGGTTTTGGTAAATTTCATACGGACAGATAATTAATTTATGTTCTCTTTTTTATGTTGGGTTGATAAGAGACCAATTAAAATATGCAGAATCATTATAGTCGAACATAGACCTTTGAATTTGAAAGATAAGAGTTAATAATTTATTCGTGTTGGAACAGTGAGAGGGTAGAGAATTTGTACTTTTGATTATGTGATACATGTTGTATCATCGTGTTTGGATTCAATACAGCGTAATCAAACTTAGTGTAATCACATTTTTATTTGTGGATCCTCATTAAGCGACAAGTGTTTCCGCTTAAGTGAGGTGGTTGTGGATCCTCTTTAAGCGATGCGTGTTTCCGCTTAAGCGAGGTGGTAGATAAGTGTGTTACATTGTACCGGTCATGTACCAGTTTTTTTGAAATTTGATAAAAAAAAACGTTGTTTGGTGACAGTGTGTCCTCCTGGGTGATGTTTGAACGTCTGAAAGTGTCAGGCGGGTTGACAGTAAATCGTGATTATTATCGAATAATCGATATTCTATAAATAAACACGTCAGAGGACTGTGTGCCCTGCTGGTGGAGTTGTGAACGTCTGAAAAAGGTCAGAATGGTTCCTATTAATCCGTGATTTTTATCATTAATTGGTATTTTTGTATTCAAAGTGTGACGGGTCATCACAACGGGTAGTAAGTCTAAAAGAATGAGGTTCGGAAAACCCGTGTATTTTTCAGGTAGTTTTTCTTTTTAATGTTCGCGAGTGACAAACTAATAGAGAAAATCTATAATCGACGAGAATTAAAAAAAAAAAATTTTATGGTGAAGGAAACAAGATATGTGGGAGTCCGTGGAATAACGTCTATGTCATATGAAGTATGCTTTATTATTTATCAAGTTTTCCATAAGCTATCTCTTCATATAAGTTCTTTGTTGCTTCGTGGGGTGACTGACAAATTTTGTAAATTTTATTTGTTGCCTTTTTTTTTTGGAAAGGAAAACGACAAACAACAACAAGCTCTCAAGGATCTCAAAAGGCAAAACAAGGTGTTACTGCCTGCCGACAGTGATCATCTCCCTAATCAACATGGCCCTCAGATCTTCAATTTATGGTGAAGGAAACAAGATATGTGGAGTTCGTGGAATAACGTCTATGTCATATGAAGCATGCTTTATTGTTTATCAAGTTTTCCATAAGCTATCTCTTCATATAAGTTTTTTGTTGCTTAGTGGGGTGACTGACAAATTTTGTAATTTTTTATTTTTAATTTATTTTTATTTTTTTATTTTTTGGAAAGGAAAACAACAAACAACAACAAGCTCTCAAGGAGCACAAAAGGCAAAATAAGATGTTACTGTCTGCCGGCAGTGATCATCTCCCTAATCAACATGGCCCTCAGATCTTCAGGTGCATCTTCCATAATTGAGAGGCTTTCCATCTGATTGGCTCCCTTCTTAGAAAGTTTATCAGCAACCACAAGGTGTTTCTGGGTTTGTGGGAGATAGTGCAGTTGGTGGTTCTGAGTATGATCCTCGAGTCTTCAACAATGATAGGCAGGGAGAAATCAGGATGTGCCCCCTTTTCCAAAAGTTCCACAGCCATCATGGAGTCAGTACAGATCTCAACATCCTTCCATCCTTTTTCCAGTATGATTGTGAGCCCCCTGTAGATTGCCCAAATTTCTGCTTCAAGGCTGTTAGTCTGTTGGAGGTGTCACATATAACCCAGAAGCCAGGTTCCAGTGTCATCTCTGAATAGGCCTCCAAATCCTCCATGACCTTTCTCCTGGTTAAAGCTTCCATCACACTCCATTCTCCGTGTACTTGTATTGGGTGGATTCCAAAAAATGTGTGAGTGATTATATACATTATCCTCAGTATCATTATCATTAGATTTATGTGGAAGGTTGCTACTGAAAGCAGTTAGAATGCTATCATAATAGGAGGAGGAAGCATATTGGATGTAACCAATATCCATTAAGGCTCTTCTAAAGGTCAAAGCATTTCTATCCTTCCATATGAACCATATGATAGTGATAAGGAGGGTGAAGTTAGTAGCTTGATGATACTTACTCATCCACTCTTTCATTCCCCCATTGACAGTGGTAGAGTTGTTAATCCCAAACTTTCTTCAGATGTCCTTGGATCTGGGACATTCAAAGAACGGGTGGGTGCAAGTTTCCTCACTGCTATTACATCTCAAACAAGTAGAGGTAAGGGCGAGGTTTCTCTTTTTTCTTTCAAAATTGGTGGCAATTTTCTCATGCATGATTAACCAAATGAAGAAACACAACTTCTTTGGCATCTTACATTTCCATATCCATTTCCAAGAGGGGTTGGTCAGATTACCCCTCTTAGTAATAGATTTGAAAATGCTTCTAGTATTGCAAATACCATTCTCAGCATTCTTCCAGAAAGGTTTGTCCTGAGCCCCATTATGGTTTACAGGAGTATCAAAGATGGTAGTGCTCTGCTCCTGATCAAGAATATGAAAGATTAGATTCCTGTTCCACGAGTTGTTCTCAATGATATCACAGACATTCCACTTGTTTTCAAAGCTCCGATTTGAGTTGGTGTTAGTGAGCTTGCTGTCACCACACCACCAATCGGACCAAAGGGAAGTATCTTTCCCATTTCCCACATGCCACTTAATGTTCTCTTGAAGGACACTTCTTATGTTATATATTCTTCTCCAGGTGTTTGAAGCACTTCTCTGAGAGGGCTAGTTAGAAAGGCTAGTGCCAGAGATATACTTCCCTCTTAGAGTCTTGCACCAAAGAGAGTTACTTATTTTCAACAGAGACCAACCCAGTTTGGTTATAAGAAATTTATTCTGGATTTTGGCATTTCTGAGGCCAAGACCACCAACATCTTTATCATTGCACACAGTATTCCAATTCACAGCACGGAAACCTTTGTGGTTTTCATTTGAAACCCACAAAAAAATTCTACAAATCATATCAATGTCATTACAAATCTTAGCAGGGAGCAGGTTAAGTTGCATATTATAGGAAGGTATAGTGGCCAGAGCAGCTTGAATAAGAGTATGTCTCCCTGCAATAGTCCGAAATTTACTTTTCCAGGTTCTAAGTTTCCTCCTCATTTTTTCCAAAATGAAATCAAAATCAGCTTTGGAGACTCTTTTGTGCATGATTGGAACCCCAAGGTAGGTTCCCAAGCTGGTAGTAATAGTCATATTGTGCAGTAGGAAATTTCTCTTTTAACACTTCTTTTGGTGTTAGGAGTGACAATTTTTTTTGACTTAGCACTACTATGTTTCAGACCAGAGAGGAGGCAAAAATCTTTCAAATATCAAGGATAATGTCACATTGCTTTATGTCAACCTTAGCATAAAACATGATACCAACAGCAAAAATAAGATGGGATATGGGAGGGCAATTCTTACCAGCCTTAATACCAATCAGCCTCAGCCACACTGTTATTAATAATAATAGACAGTCTTTCCATGGCCAGAGTGAAGAGGTAAGGAGACAGGGGGTCTCCCTGTCTTAGACCCCTGGAAGGGGCAAAATCTTCAAGCATACTGCCATTCCACAAGATAGTATGTCTCACAGTGGTAACACAGTTCATAATGAGTTTGGTTAAGTTCTCATCAACACCAAATTACAGGAGAGTGTCTTCAATGAACTCCAAAAATAACATGTCATAGGCCTTTTCAACATCAATCTTCCAAATCATACCCCCTTTATTGCTTTTCCTATTTTTAAGGGTGTGAACAGTTTCCTGGTTAATAATGATTGTCACAGGTACTTCTCCCGGGTATGAAACTATTCTTATTAGGACTAATGAGGTCATTAAGAAGAGGTCTAATCTTGCTCACAATAGTTTTGGTAATAATTTTGTAGGGGATGTTGCAGAGACTTATGGGCCTAAATTGGGTGATTATCTCCGGGTTATCAATCTTAGGGATCAGAGTAATCAGGGTTTGGTTAATCTCAGTGGGAAAGGTCCCATTAAGGAAACAATTTTTCACAAACTCACAAATAGTGGGACCAATGATGTTCCAATTCTTGTGGTAGAAAATGGCTTGGTAGCCATCCTTACCAGGGGCCTTAAAGGCACCAATTGATTTAGTAGCATCCGAAATCTCTTTAGCAGTAGGTATAGCAGCAAGGGCATGGTTTTGATCCTCTGAAATGGAGGTAGAGCGGTGGTGCCAATTACTGTTGAGGCTGTCAATGGGGGTGCTGTTTTTTTTTTAACAGATCCATGAAGTAGGTTCTAACATGGTCAATAATAGCAGCAGGGTCCTCAATCCACTGGTTATTATTGGTTTTGAGGCAAGTGACTTGGTTTCTCTTCCTTCTGGTGATAGTGGTAATGTGGTAGAATTTGGTGTTTCTATCACCATGGGCAAGCCACTGGGCTCTGGACTTTTGGAACCATAAGGTTTCTTCTTGTTTAAGAGTGGTGTTATACTCTTTAACAAGATCTCTTTCAAGGTGATACAGAGAGTCAGAGAACTTGTTACAAAGACAGGTTTGTATGCCCTCAATTCTAGCAAGAAGGTGTCTTTTCTTCCTAAAAATATTGCCAAAGGTTTGCCTATTCCATTTTTTCAGAGTCTCAGAAAGGTCCTGCAGATTATTAGGGTGAAGGTTCTGGCTATTCTAGTTCTCTTTGATAATGTTACTAAAATCAGGGTGTTCAAACCAGCAGGCTTCAAATCTAAAAGGCTTATGAGAACTAGTATGATTAGGGGTACCTTCAAAGCAAACCATCAGGGGGGAATGATCAGAATGCATCCTGGGAAGGTTTTTCACCACAGCTTCAGGGAAGGTAGCTCTCCAGTAAGCATTGCAGAGTGCTCTATCCAGTCTTTCCATTGTATTAGCAGCACCACTTCTGCCATTAGTCCAGGTGAGTTTAGGGCCTTTACACCCCAGATCCAACAACTCACATTTATCCATTCTATCTCTGAACTTGTTATTTCTGTTGGTTCTGTCACTCTGGGAGAGACTTCTTCTCTCATTATTACTGGAGATGTCATTGAAATCTCCAGCAACCATCCAAGGAATGGAGTTGGAGGAGGCAACAGCTTCAAGATTTTCCCACAGATCGTTCCTCTGGGTCTAGTTAGGACTAGCTTAGACAGCGGAAAGGAGCCAGTCAGGGTAATTATTTCTGGTGACCGGGGCATGAATCACTTGGTGATTGATTATGATGGTGTTGACATTCACTTCATCAGGGTTCCAGTGTATCCAGATCCCCCCTTTCCTCCCATTGGGGTCAATGTGGGAGGAGGATTTAAGCTTGATAGAGTTAAAGAAGTTTCCCATGGTTTGAAGCTCCTCTTTGGTTTCCAGGAGCACTGTGATGGATGGTTTATGAAAGAGTACCAGATCTTTGAAGGTACTCTTAACGGCACCGTTATTAGTACCTCTACAGGTCCATACGAGCACAATCATGGAAGGTAAGTGTGTGGTGGGAACGTAGTTGAGACCAGCTTTAGTGAGGATGCTCTAAATCCTCCTCTGCATTGCTAGTGGTGTCCCTTGGGGCTCCACCGTGACTGTCATGGGCTTCTTGATCGTTCCTGGAATCCAAGCTTCCTCGATAGTCATCGCTACTTGTTTGATTGCCCATCCGGTGTTTAGATGGTGCATTGCTACGGTCTCGGTATCTAACCACAGACTCATCCTATCATGGGTGACTGGGTGAGTGATTGGCTGCATTTGGAGGTCGCTGAATTTGCTCATGGTTAGGTAACCCGGGGGCCAAGTTTTGATGGGGAGTGAGAGGGGGTGGGGGTTGGAGCTGATCTTTGGTACCACAAGATGGGTGGCCATTAGTAATAGCCATCTCATCTGTCTCGTCTCCTTCATTACTGCTAGCATAAATTTGATTCTTCTTTTGCAGGCTTTCCTCCATAGCCTCGATCTCCTAGTTGTTTGCTTTCGGCGTGCTATCAGCGTGGTTCGATTCTTCATCTGTGTGGGCGGCATTGGAGGGCTTAGGGTTTCCTTGCTTCACTCCTTTCTCTTTTTTACCCTTATCCTTATCTTCATTATGAACCTCATTTTGGAGTGGGCCAAATCTATTTTGGCTTTGTTGGTTTGGGCCAGCACCTTTGGGTGTATTCATGTTTGGACTCTTCTTTTTTCTTTTGGGCATCATCCATTTTCCAAATGGTTTGCTTGGGCTTCCACTTGTACTGGGCTCGGGTCTATCTTTGCTCTGGGCTTTTTCCATTCGGGTTTGATCCATCGATTGACCCGTATTGATTTTGTCATTGCTTTCCGTCGTTCCAGTCGTCTCCTCCGGAGAGGGCGGTGTTGCTTGGGTTTTCTTTCTCTGCAGGCTTCCTTTCGGTGTCCTATTCGGCCACGTTCAAAGAAGATGGTATGGATATGCTCGTACTCTATTTGAAAAACCTCATCTTCAATTTCAAAGTTTGGCACCAAGGGTTTAGATAGATCAACTTCGACACATATTATGGCGTAGCTTGCTCGGTCGAGTGAGGCAGTATGTATGTCAACCTTGATGGGTTCTCCCACTGTAGTGGCAATTTCTTCAAGGATGGAATCTTTGTAATATTCGATTGGAAGAGATCTGAGGCGGATCCAGATGGCTGTGGTTATATTGACCTCCTTCTTTGGCTTGAAATTGGGGATCCATTTCCTTACGCTGAGATAATGGTCCTGGATGATCCAAGGTCCTCTTGCAAAAACACGGTTAAAGTCAGATTTACTATCAAATTGATAACAATAGTAACCCATACCAAGATCAGTGATATCGTAGTGTGTTTCAAGTTTCCAAAGTTTTTCGATTCTCAGTTTCATATAATGGAAGTTGATACTTCTTCTCATAATTTTGACAATCAGGGCGTTCTTATAAGGTTCCCTAATCTCCCTTAGCAGGTTTTTTGGCACCACCAATTTGTGCCTCCTGTTGGGTTGGAGCACCATCTTTGCTTCCGGCATGTCGATTGACATGTCATCCTCTTTAATTTCTTCCAAGAAGGTGATTTTGTCTTTCCCTTTGAAGTACACTGCTTTGGTATCTTCTTCCTGGTTTCTTTCAAGAAGAATTTCTGAATCTTTTTGGATTATGATTGGAGATATGTTTCTGTGTGGTTGGGAGTGCAATCCTGCCGTCTGGTGCTATGGAGTCTTGAGAGATGATGGGGTGGGTTACCGTGGTTTCTCCGGCGTCCCCGAGAGGTTTTCGGAGTTCTCCATCGGAGAAGGATCGGGTCAGATAGCAAGAAGATCGTTGGGTGCAGTTTTCAAGTCAGAGAAAATTACATCAAATACAATGGAATCTATTACTAATGGACCAAATCACGCTAATTACTATTGCTTGTTGGGTTCTCAATATATGAACTGTGAGAATTAGACCGATAGAATCTTATAATTGGACTCTTTTGACTACTAGCTAGTAGTTTTTGTTGTGAGTATACACCACAATACGAATATGCTTTTCTCAAATATAAGAATTGCGAAAGATTGCGTGAGATTCGTGAATGAGCATAGTTTCGGTGTAATTTCGGGGCGATATTCTTTTAAGGGGAGAAGAATGTAAGACCCCGTGTTTACTAATATAGTTGAAAAAGTAAACAATTTTGGTAATATACGATTTTGTGATTGTTTACGCGAGACTGCCAAGCATTTATATGAGGTGATTTCTATCATTTTGGTTTCGTATTTATTTATAGGCTTGTTTCAGATTTGAGTTTACATACGTTCAAGTATTTAAACATGTTTCCTATTACACTAAATATGCGTGTTTCAGATGTAATTATTAAAATTTGCTAAAATTCACTGCCACGTGTCGCACATGAAGTATCCCT
The DNA here is from genome assembly GCA_023055425.1 of Linanthus parryae. NCBI lineage: Eukaryota > Viridiplantae > Streptophyta > Magnoliopsida > Ericales > Polemoniaceae > Linanthus > Linanthus parryae. Next base: position 43,385,111 of record JALGPY010000007.1, read on the forward strand.
TCTTTACTTAAGCATTGACTCTTAGTTAAAAGGGAAGGGTTGTGTGACCATATAAGGTTGGAAAAGGGTGGTAGGAAAAAAAAGAAGAAAAAAAGGGTGATACTATGACTAACACCCACGAGGTAGGGAGACTTCCATGGTGTTTTTAGGAAATGGTCCAGCTTTGTTATGGAAGATAATGGACTTATTGCAAGAGTGAGGGAGATGTAGAGAAAGTGGTGTTGTGGAAAAAAATGATAGAGTTCAAAGTAGCTTCATGGAGTGATTTTAGAACTTCATGATATAATCAATTTTTGTGATTTACAAAGCTCTTATGATCAAGAAGAGATGTCTAAGAGGTTGTATCTTGTAAAGATAGCACTTAGTTAGGATGTAATATTTGTTTGGTCGTTCTCAAGCATGTATGTGAGACATACATCAGAACTCCGATGGATTTTGGATAGTAATTTGGTCTTAGAAGGGGACACCGAAGATGTTGCTGTATGATTAACGTATACAACAAAGGCTCGATTCGACTATCCGTTGTTGACTCTCCAACTAAGGTATGAAATTCGAATTACTATGTTTATGATTCTGTGGCAACTTATCGAGGTGCTAGAATTAGTATTAGCTAATTGCTTATTTGATAATATCTGTGAAATTTCAAAGATGAACCACATTTGGGACCCAAAAGGAAATGAATAAGAGATTGGAAGTTGATAAGTGGTGACAAATTGTAGTTGCTCGTATTACACTAAGAAGGAAAAATACTAAAGAACCTAAAGGGCCAGTTTTAGGTTACCTTCAAGATGTAGAGAGACACCATACAAATTTTGCGTTTGCAATATCTCTTTCAGAAATGTTGAAGTGGGATGACTTCATGTTTAATTTGCTTCTCAAAATGTAGAAAATATATAGTTATTGAAGAAGGATATGGGTACATTTTCTCTCTAGCTTCAGTCACGTACCAATTCGTAGATATTTTATTAAAAAGTGGTCCTGCGGACTCGTGTGACCAGCTACTGGAGTTTCTAGATGTCTGGAAATGCCAGTCTGGGTTGACAGTAAATTGCATTTTTTATTGTAAATTGATAGTTTTATAATATAAGTGTGACCGGTCATCACAATGTATTTCTTGTATGTGCGATAGTATTGTTACCGTATTGTTCATCTTGCATGTACCCCTAGTGTAGTGGGATAAGTAGACCTATAATTACCTATTATTAGGCATGCTAATGACCCATCATGACTACTTGCCTTGCACACTATAGACTTGCATCAATGTTACTCTTCCCAATCTATCTTGTTGCTTGAATCAAAACTTTCTAGTGCATTTCCGGATTTGAGAAAGGGAGCCACAAAGGCATGGTCAAAACTTGGTATTTTGATATTCTATGGATGTAAAACTTGTTAGAGTTCGATACCTATCAACCCTAAAGTCTTTTTCCAATGTTACTCATCATATCAAATATTTTTAAGCTAGTAAAGTGTGCCGTCGTTTGTTGTGTTATTGTGCCTAGTTTGATTATACTAATGCACTCCTTGCAAACGAATGTGGTGTGACCAATGTACTAAATATCTTGTACATATTTATATCTTTGTTATGCAGCTCATCCTCATCATTTCTCACACCCTTTATCTCTCTCAAAGTCACTAGAAGTTCTCTTTTCTCTCAAAAGAACTTCAGCCCATTTTTGTGCTAAGACCTCCACAAAACACCATCAAAACTTCGGATTCTAGCATCCAAAGCATGGAAAGTTTTTCTCCAAGCTAGATACAAGCTTGATGGAGAGTTCTTCCTTCATCCTAACCAAGGACTGAAGCTCACTATCGCTCTTTTGCTCACCACTCTTGATCTTCGAGGTAAATCCTTAATCTATTCTTTGATCTTTGTATATTCTTGGTTCTAATGTTCTTTTACATGGTAAATCATCTGAAAATGTCCTTGCATGTGTATATTTTTGCATCTTCTTGTGGATTCATGGGTTCATCCTCATGGATGAAGTTTTAGAAGAAAGTTTGTGTCTCAAAAGATGAGAGTTGTTCTTGATCTTTCTCTATCATCCTTCTTACCTATTCAAATCATGTGTGTTTGCTCATTCTTGAAGTCTATGTGCTCTATTTAGACTTGCATGTGTCTCTTTCATATCTTAGTTGACCTTCAATGAAGTCCTTTCACATGTTCACTTGATGATATTATGATTCAAAAGAAGTGGTCTCGTTTTGATACTCTGTTTTCCGTCATATTATGTGACCTGACTTTGAGAGGCCATAACTCAATCATAAAACTTCATATGGTGCTCCATATTATATCATTTCGAAGCCCTGTGTGTCTACCTTCATCCCCAACTGTTTCATGCCCAAATTCCTTATACACATTCAGTAATTTGAATTCTTGTAAACTGTGTCTGGGCTGGAACTGGGTTTGGACAGATTCTGCCACCCAACTTTGTGAGGTCATTACTCTCTCATGCGAGCTTGTATTTTTCTCTATCATATACCGATTCGAGGCTCTATGTGTCTAGTTTCATTTCCAGTTAGATTCATTCCAAACTATGCTCTATATCATTCAGAATTACATTTTTTGTAAAGTGTGTCAAATCTGAAAAGTTCATTTCTCGTTTAGTGGCATGTGCTCCTTTAGAAAACATCATTCCGCTGTCGATTCATCTTAGAGGGTCTTCATAACCATGTCATGGGAGCTTTTAGAACCTTAATCTTGCTTTATAGTCACTATAGTGCACTTGTCTTAATGTTGGCTTGTCCTTATTATTTGTAGAGCGTCCTTGTTAGAGTTGCACTTGGATTCTCGTATTGGTAGCTAGTAAGGGTTCAATAAGCTAGGACTCGAGGTGAGTACTTACCCAACCCTTTATTAGTGCTATTTTCATATATTAATTGTTTATGGGCGATGAGGTGGATATTGTGTAACTTGTGAATGGTGGAATGTGTTTTTGATAACTTCTTGGTGATTTGTATCTTTTGATTGGAGATATAGCCCATGTTTTATAGCACGTTTATAAATAATATTTGCTAAACTGAAAGTCCATGGTATTTTTTATAAATGTTTGGCCAATATGGATACCGAAATGACACTGTTGTACAGTACCCTAACGGTTGGGGGACATACACCGGAAACCCATTTTTCTTGCCTTTGATACGATGTTGCATCGTGTGAAGAAGCTCACACGTCGTGAGTGCATTATCCGTAATAAGACGATGTGGCACAAACGCACTTTGAGTTTCTTCAGTTAGTCCAGGAAGTATCTATTTTAGACTATTTTCCATGGTCTTTGTAACCAATTTCTAAAGAACTGTACACAAGCTTATCGGACGAAAACCCGATGGTTCACGAGCCTCTTTTGGCTTTGGAATAACGACGATAGTATTATGATTAACATCCGAAGGAGAAGTAATACTGTTAAGAATAGCAAGCACATAATGACATACCTCATCTCCCACCACATGCCAAAAAAATTGATAAAAGATATCCGGAAAACTGTCAATCCCCGGAGCTTTTGTAGGACCCATACTCTTGATAGTAGCTTCGAAATCTTCTCGGGTATTAGGCCTATCCAACCGTTCTCTCTGATTCTCGAAGATCTTCTTCTCCACAAAACTCAGAAAAACTCATATGTCTTCGGCGTGGGGATCGGAAGAAGTAAAAATCTGCTGGAAGTACGCTTCAAAAAAATTCACGACCTCCTCGTCAATCGAAACCCTCTCCCACTCACATTTAACAATCCCTTTAATTTGGTTTTTCTCTCTTCGGGTCGAGGCCTTTCGATGGAAAACTTGGTGTATCAGTCTCCTTCTTTGGCCCCAAGTTCTCAGCCTCTGACCCAACGCGCGAGTTTATTGGACATTGTCTGCTCCGTTTCAATATCATCCCACCCATTCGAAACTTGTTCATGGATCTCCTCATGAAGAAGCCAACATGCCCCGAATTGGAAACGTCTACCCCCTGTCGAGGGTAAGTTTTGACCCATCTGGATAACGACTTCAATCGTGCAGTGATTCGAGGTCGTCGTTACTAGGTTATTAATTCCTGCATGGAAAAACCGATTTCTCCACTCAAGGTTAGCGAAAACCTTGTCAATTCTCTCTCGAATCAACGACTCTTCATCATGATTATTACTCCATGTAAATTGGGGTCCATAAGCACCCAAATCATAGATATCACAATCGTCAATTGCATTACGAAAATCCTCTACCTGTCTGAAGCACACATCTCTTCCCCCTTCCTTCTCCGACGCGTTTGAAATAGCATTGAAGTCCCTCATCACACTCCATGGGCAATATTTCGATGTTTCAATCGGTGAAGCAGGGTCCATGAATGATGTCTTTCACTCCTCTCAGGAGCGCCATAAAATCTCGTTAACCTCCAAGGGTCCCATCCCTCATCACTATTTAATGAGAAATTCATGTGATAGTGTAACACCCCCAAATTAACCAAACCCGAAACCCGGGGGTGTCACTCCGTACCCGAGGTTAAACCCGGATACAAGGAGGTTTAGAGATAGAAATCCAAACAAAACTTCCATAAACTTTAAATTAATACTTTATTGACAATTCAAATCCTTGTGCCACTAACATGGGCAAATCTATCTAAACAGAGTTCTATATGAATGTTCTAATAATTTAAATGTGATCTACTACTTGTATAAGTGATGATTCACGTCCCAGCTAAGCTATGCCCCCATCATCTCGACCTGTGGTGAAGAAAACAAAAGAGAACACCACAGTTTCTAAAGTCAGCGGAAATACTGAGTAAGCAACACCCAAGCATGTAAACAGATTATGAAGTAATTTGAAAACCAGTTTGTAGTACTTTCGCTAAAACAAAGTGAAAATAAAAGCTTTGACCCTTTTCTAAAAGAACTAAGATCAGAGATTCCAAGTTCATTTATATTTTCCAAATCCCATCCATTATCCAAATAATGGGATTCCAAAACTCATGATATTCCGTTTTCCATTAACAACATGCCATCCAAAAACCAATTTATTAATTTGTTGATACGGGGAAAACCAACCAACCACTTCGCAAGCATCCAAGACCTTAAGTGTCGACACCCCCTTACAGACTTCTTGCGGCCAGAAGAGTGAGTACAAGGAGCTATCCGGGGACTTGCAACCGGATTAAATAAATTAAATTGGAAGAGAGACCGAAGTCAACACGCCCAATGCCAATAGTAACCATACAACAATAATCATCCCCGTACAACTCTTCCACTTTATGTTATCATCGATTATTAGATTGCAGTGATATTTTCAGAGAACATTTCAACAATTTGAACAAGTATTCAAGTAGCACATATTTGCATAAAATCATTTTGAGACAAGTATTAATTAAAAACATTGACACGAAGAGAGGAATGGGCGCTAGGCCTGGCATGTTTACTTACCTTAAATCTCAAGCAAAGCAAATCACTTCCTAGTAATACTCGACGTGTCCTTCGTCAACGAAATTGTCGCCTACAAATTTAATAGTATCCTAATCAACATATTGCATACGAAGTCCTATAGGTAAATGAAATGAATCCCGTACTAACTCTCACCAACTTTACTAAGGCGAACAACCTCTTTTATAGAAAAATACACTTTATAGAGTTAACGTTTATTATTGTAAAACATAGCTATAGTTTTAAAAATATAACTTATAAGATTAACTAAACTATTGCTTTTATTATTTAGGGTAGAGAAACATACTATTTTACCCCAAAAACAATTATAATTCTTATAGTAGTTTTTCCAACCAAACAAACCTTAGTAGAGAATATAAATTATAAACTAGCTAACTTTATTTAAAAGAAATAATCAATTATTTGAGGAAAAAAATAACTTATTCCTATTTGTTACAAACTTATAAAAATAAACAAGAAAAATATACTTTTATCACCCTTCTTCTACACTTTAATTTTTAGGTAAAGATGAGTAAAAAAAATAAAAAATAAATAAACATCTCTTGTGAGACTCGAACCCGGAACCTAGCTCCCACCAAACCTTAAATGTTAACATCTAACCACTTGGCCAAACCCACACTTGTTATGTTCTCCCCCAATTAATAACATAACAATACTGATAATAGTAATAGTAATAAAACAAATGAACAAAAATAAAAAGAAGAGAGAATAAGGAGAAGCAGACGGGTTTGTTTACCCGATGGAGGAGAAGAGGATGGGGACTGCGGCGGGGGTGGCGCTGGAGAGAAGGCGGACGATGATGGGGCGGACGGCGACGATGCAGGTGGCGTCGGTGGCGAGGCGGGACGGCGAGCTGGGGCTCGGTCAATCGGCTGGGCTCTGTCCGGTGGGACCCGGCTGGGTTTCCGGCCGGATTTGGCTTGGCAAAACAGCGAGGAGAGAGAGCGTGTGAGAGAGAGAGAGAGAGAGAGAGAGAGAGAGAGAGAGAGATTGAGAGGGGTTTTGATGGTGTGAATTTCTCTGGGTTTGCAGGGGCTTTTATAGGCGGAGAGTGAAGAATTCCGACGACGAATAGGACTCCTCCGGGTTCGATTTGATTTTCGAATTGGGTCACGTTTTGGGCAAAATTGGATTGCTTGGTGAGGAATTATCGATCTTTGATGAAATGGGAGTTGATTGGGACATAAATTGGTGAAGGTGGTTGCGATTTAAGCGGTGGTAGTGTTGGTGGCGACATAGGAAACAGAGAGAAGCTCTCCTGTTCAATGCAGGAGATGGAGAAGATGATTAATTTTTGGAAAAGACACTTTCACCCCCCATGAGTTTAGATGAAAGACAAATAGTAACCCCCTTAGTTTAGGTAAAGACATTATTTAAAATAGGAAAAATACATTTAAGCCCCCAAGCGATTAATAAAAAATAGAAATTGACTTTTAAGTAATTAAAACTAGTACCCTAACTTTTAGTAATATCATATTAACACCCAATATTATAATAAAATACGTGTTTCTAAATAACGGGGTATTTCATCCTTCCCCCCTTAAAGGAAACTTTGTCCTCGAAGTTTAAACCACATTCTAAACGACCCTCAACTATGAGTCTCCCTTCTATGGTATAAACACTAAATGCAAACATAAGGTCATGCACGATGAGCAATATACTATAAGGATGTACTAGGATGATGTGCTTCAAAACCAATGCTTCAAAACTGAATGATTACATCCTTCCCCCTTAAAGAAGTGACGTCCTCGGAACTCCAAATATCTCGTCAAAAGGTGAAGACTCTTCTTCCTCATACCAATTCTCGCTTCTCATGTTGCCTCTCTTGTGAGGTGGTTCGTCCGTAAGACATTTACAAGCTTAACATTCTTGTTACACGTGCCCCTTGTCATGGTATCTAGATTCTAGATTATAATTCCCTAAACAATGAAAACGCGTCCAAACAAATCATATGACTCTAAAGACGATTCATAAACAAGAAAATATCTCGTTCCCTTAACAATAGTTAAGTGACAAAACTCCAAAACTGATTCCAAAGGTCAGAACTATATCCGAATGGTACAAAACGACTACAAAACAGAGAATCGAAGAGATAGTGCACAAGACTCCAAAGCGACATGGTTCCTCCTATCCTTAGACACTTAACCATAGCCTGTGATATATGATGTTACCCGGTGGTCCCCTTTACCGTTGTTTTCCTACCGTCATCTGAAATTTCGCCTCGAGCTAAGGAAATAAATAAAAATAAACCATGTGTATCCAAAATAATACGATACTGAGGCACATACTCCAAGCAACTTATTCATATTCAAATAGGTTCAACAATAACAAGACTCGCAAGCTAGTATCCGAAGTCGCCTTGGTGATAAATCCTTAAAAACATATTTCTGTTAACAAAGCTCCAAGTACATCGTCCGAGAAGATTACAACAACTAGGCGGACTCATTTATCCCGGTACACCATTGATTTATGTAACTCCAAGAAATTCAATATAAGTCTAAAACTCGACAAATCTTTTAGAGGTTATAACCATTCCATTATCCCAAATAGTAGTTTAGTGACAATGCTCCAATCATATACGCCAATCAACGTTATAAGACAACTACTCCAACGTGAGACCATACTAAAATAAGTTAGACTACACTAAAAATTTATCTCATTGCTAGCACCAAGGTATTAGAAAGCTTCCAAAATTTAAATCAATAACTCTAATGATAACCGTTACAACATCATAAACCATTTTTCCCGAGAAACAAGGTCTTCAGATTGTCCAAGGCTGAACATCGGAACTCCCAATCAGATTAAAATAACAAATACATTACGTTTACACAAAATGATGTCACAACCCAACGACTAGCATAACTCCAAGGACAAATCAAGAACAAAGAAATATATCGTTCCTCAAATAATAACAATGCTCCAAATATAAATATCTAACGCAAAAGTTAACATTCTAGTGACCTAGAATACTGCACTTGGTAACTCCAATGGTCTAAAAGATAACAAACAAATCTTAGCCTTTTCCCCTCAACTCTAATTTACATGAGTGATTCCTCATTTTCCTTATTCATTTACGGTCATATATATACAATGACGGAGAGGAATAAGTTAAATATAAGCTCCACTAAATATAGACAAGGCAAGATAAGAAGAGGAACATGCACTAATACAACAATGCGATTCACCAAGAATAGGTAAAAATACTCCAACCGAAAGGGAACTCCAATATTCTCTGATAGACATTTCAACTAGAATCCCAAGATTACATTTTCCTAACCACTTTAAAGTTAGCTCTAAAATAAATTGGAATATTTGGAGAATTCCGAATACATGGTTCTCAAAACGCTTTCTAGGCGAGGGTGGGTGGGAAACCTCTATAGTCCACGCTAACTCTTTAGTCTATCATTTCTCATGGGTCCTCCATAGGTTCCTCCCAAGTCTTGTGAGCTAACAACAATACACACTTTATGAAGTGAGAATTTATCATCCATTGGCCTTGATGTAAATATTTTTACTTGGGAAGATACCAGCATCCCTCATCAGCTAAATCATTATACTATCTCCTAATTGGAAATCCAAGATTTATCATCAAGTAACGACTCCACAATGCAATAACTCTGAACCAGGACGTTGTTGTATACCCATCTTGCAACAAAAGTGAAAACGCGATACTCTCAGCTATCCAAGACTTCTCCGATAAATTCCCGATTTGACATACCCTCCAAGAAAGGTGTTCTTGTCGGGTGGCTTACCTGAAAATTCTCCGCTGTTGGATTCACTATGTTGACGCCCATATCGACCCGAGTTAAAGGATACTCCTATTAGACAACAAACATAAATATTATTCAACCATAAGGGTATTCTAAGGCTGACTCCCAAACAATTACACACTTAGTAACTTCCATCTAACATTTTACTCAAGAATTCCCAAAACTCAGCGACATTTCTAAGAGACAGCACAATGCTGGAGATCAGACTCTCAAGTAATGTATTTTGATCCCAAAACTTGTTCAACAATGAAACTTTGAAGCCCAAATCTGAGTTAATCATAAATGGTAAAATGCTCAAAAGTATACCCCGAAAAACAAGGCTCTAATGAGATGTTGTGACAAACTGTCATCAATGAAAGAAAATTATACTCCTCATTTATTTTAGCGATCAATAGAGCTCCAAATATAAAGTCAATATTTTAGTATTTTCCAACACCTTAAAACTCTCAAACAATCTCTATAACAATTTAATATACCGAAATCTCCAAAGTAGCTAACTCAACCGTAATATGGTTCCGTAAAGCACTCAAAAGTCTAAACTTTGACAAACTAGCTAAGGGGTATCTAAAACCACCAAATTGAAATCAAGTCGCCAAACATCTCTCAAACACTTTCGTCTTGAACATAATATAAATACATCTTGTTCCTCCTACATTATTTTAAAACTCGTAACCAACTCAATGCATAGGTACTTCAAAATTCCTCGATATGAGCTCATTTATCCTCCTTTCCCGCTCATACAAACTTTGCTTGAATGGTACTTTCTTAACTACCAAAATTATTTTGAATCCTCATTCGTCGGGTTCGAAAAGGTAAGAAATTTTAACCCTCTTTGTAACAACTATTTCTAGTGTTGTATGTGTGGTCTAATGTCCTACACTATAGCCTATTATATCATTCATAAAGTATCATGGAGTTCAAGTAAACATAAATACATGGCATCTAATATCAATTATGCATGAAATATAACTCATTGATCATCATACAATCAATTACACATAAAATTTTCACATAGACTGAACACATCTTATTTCTCATGTTTCTTTGAAAATTAGAAAAGTGATAAAACGGGTAAGAAAAGTTATCAAATTTTGTATGGATCGACCTCTCTGAGTCTAAATTCATAATCAAGAAGAATCATCTCAAAATAATTTATAGAACTCAAGTTATGCAGGGAATAGCCTAGCTGCTGTCATAAACCACCAGAACAAAAACTTCAACTTCACCAAGTCTTATACTGACTTCAACTTCCTCAAAATGATCTAGGATTTCACCTAGATATAGCCATATGTGTCTATTCACCACCATAAAGATTTTGAGATCCATTCAAGATCTGTAAAGATATAAATTCAAAAATACTACAGATGACCATTATGAAATTCTGCTATTGAACAACAAACCTTGGAAATTCATATCTTAGTCTCACGAACTTATTTGGGATTGAAATTCTTATGACATGTTCCTGTATATGCTTACTACTTGATAAAAATTCGGAGAAAAATAACTCAACATTTAAACATGTCTTCTACACCAAATAACATCTGCTATACAGATTCAAACTCCACAAACTTAACGTCTCGCGTTCTAACACTATGAATGCCTTCTATGCACTAATCAACGATGACGAAACACAAGACAACCTTCACTCTTAAATTCATAATCCAAATAAATAAAACATAAATCTATTAAATTTCAAGATGGATCCTCAAAACATAAGTATTATCCCTCCTCATGAAAGCAATATTTAATCTATGCAAATTACCAATAATCATGCCTAGCCCGAAAGTGGTTATGCTAAACCACACTAAGAAAACCTTAAAACATTGTTTGGCCTCATGGCCTTATCCCAAACTAAAACTTCAAAATTCACAAAAAGTCTAAGAAATCAAGGAAGCCTAATATGTCCACTTATCGTAGTAACTCACACTAGCTTCCGACTCCATGTCTTCACTAGGGTCATCCTCGAACTCATCATCCTCCTCACTAGGACCTTATATATCGATCACCATTCTCATTTTATCATTTCCCATGAGCCTCCATTAACAATTTACACATAGAGTCGGCATTCACCATCCATTCATCTTGGTAGAAGTAGTCTTCATAGTTCAACCTATTGAACCTAGCCATAATATCCCTAAATATGGGCCGCATAGGTAGAGCATTCACCATACAATAAGCTTGGAAATCGGGATTCCGATATCGAGTAAACTCCAACGCATTAAACTTATCCTCACAATACTGGCATAACACGCTTCCTTGCGGTTCTCTTAGTTCTAGCCATCTATAAAAAGGAAACGACTCCATATACTCTCTTACTCCACAATTTGTATCATAAACCAAAAATGTTTGCCCTTATGAAATAAGTACATACTCCCAAAACTTCAATTTTTGATCACACGATACTTTCGAAAACAATTCACAACTTTTGATTACCCAAACAATAGACACTTAACCTAACTCCAATGAATAGCTTCAAATCCAAACACTCATCTAAATCGGGTGGGCTAAAGCTCTTAGCTAGGAGAGGGTGGGTGGGGATACCTGTAGGGTTTTGTTTCATGGATCGCGCAAACGGAAGCATAATCAAACAAACAACCATGCAAAACCCTCCAAGGATCACAAGTCTAGATGCATAACGATAGTGAAGGTAAGAAATCATAAACACACCTTTGGGTTCTCCTTGATGACTTCAAACGCGAATAGTGTCACGTTCTCTATAGTTGATCCACGCCTAGAGTTGATCCTAGATCTCCAATCTCCTTGGTGCTAGCCCGGAATGAAAGGAGGGTGAAGGAATCACGCAAAACGAGGCACAAAAGGGGGTTCGGCCCCTTTGTGGCGTCGGGGACGAGTGGGCGGCGGCAAGGGGGCGGCGTCCCTCTCGTTGCTTGCTCTCTCTCTCCTTTGTTCTCTCCTACTCTTGTTATGTTCTCTTTAGAGCATAAGTTGTGTAGGGAAGGAAGGAGGAGGGTCCTTTATATAGTCCAACAACTCCTTGTTAACTACCTAAAGGACTTATTCTAGTCCTACTAGAATTCAATTTAGTCCCTTCCTTGCAATTTAGTCCCTACTAAGTTTGCAAGGGTTTGCAAAGTGATCCTTCTAATTAATTAATCAAATTAATTAATTCCCAAATCTAGTACAACTCTATATAGCGTGTGACCCCATAGGTTCTATCTAGTTGGTAGCAACTCTTTGCTAATATGGAGCGGTTTCTAGCAAAACATCCATTCTAGCCAACTAATAGAATAGTCATCTAGACAACCTTGTACAAGTAATTGTCTCGTCCCTTTGCCTCCATATCCGGATTGGACACGAGACATACAAGTCACACTCGTATATCCAATCCCTAGTTTCTCGATCCATGGAATAGCCTTATTCGTGCAAATAACATCAATATCTCATATATTGATTTATTTGAGTCTGGCCAGACATTCCATAAGCACTATCCTCGAGTGGCCTTGGATATTTGCTCCCGTTATGTGGGAGGGGCAAATCCTCTCTACGTCCACTACGATCTCTAAGCTTGCTTCTCATTGTATCCAGTACACGCCTTTATAACTACCCAGTTACGGTGTAGCGTTTAACGCTACCAAGATCACAATGATCCACAACTAGAATATCTAGTGACTTCAAGTCTAAGGATGACAATACCATTGTACCCGAGAAGCACTTGTGACTCAACATAACGTGTATGTAGCCTTCTCGGTAATGGGTCAATCCAGTGCAACATTCCGTAATGCACACCCATGTGTTGGATCATGATATCTCCATATCAATCCAACCCCATACTAGTCTATAGATGATTGTCCCATTTAATCATTATACTCGACTAGGGATATTTAAGATAAACAACACGATTGTAAATCTAAGGACTTCATTATATTAAATATCCAATAAATAATAAATGAATTTCTAGCCAATTACAAATTCATACTAAACTAGATTGCCTCTAGGGCATCTATTCCAACAGTCTCCCACTTGCACTAGAGCCAATCTGGCGCATCTCGTATGCCCATACTCCTAGTGTGCCCTTCATGCTTCCACTGCGTGAGAGGCTTTGTAAGCGGGTCTGACAGATTATCATCTGTAGGAATCTTGCATATTCGAACGTCTCCTCTATCGATAATATCTCGAATCAGATGAAACTTCCTGAGCACGTGCTTGGACTTCTGGTGCGATCTTGGTTCCTTTGATTGCGCGATCGCCCCAGTGTTGTCACAGAACAACTCCACTGGATCCGCAATGCTAGGGACCACACCAAGTTCAGAAACAAACTTTCTGATCCAAACAGCCTCCTTTGCTGCGCCATTTGCAGCAATGTACTCAGCCTCTGTTGTAGAATCAGCTACCGTCTCTTGCTTGGAACTCTTCCAGCTCACCGCTGCTCCATTCAGGCAAAACACATATCCCGACTGTGATCTAAAATCATCTCTGTCGGTTTGGAAGCTTGCATCAGTGTAACCCCTTACACGCAACTCTTCCTCACCGCCAAACATCAAGAAAGCATCCTTAGTTCTTCTCAAGTACTTTAGGATGTTCTTGACAACAATCCAGTGACTCTCACCCGGATTGGATTGGTATCTGCTTGTCATACTCAAGGCATATGACACATCTCGTCTAGTACATAACATGGCGTACATGATAGATCCTATGGCCGAGGCATAAGGAATCCTACTCATGCGTTCCTTCTCAATCTCATTGGAAGGACATCCACTCTTTGAAAGAGTGATTCCATGTGACATGGGCAAGAATCCCTTCTTGAAATCTTGCATGTTGAACCGTTTCAACACCTTGTAAATATATGTACTTTGACTTAGGCCTAGCAACCTCTTAGATCTATCTCTATAGATCTTTATACCGAGTATATAGGCTGCTTCCCCTAAGTCCTTCATTGAGAAACACTTTCCTAGCCAATCTTTCACAGATTGCAGCATGGGAATGTCGTTTCCAATGAGTAGTATGTCATCCACATACAAGACCAGAAAAGCTACAGAGCTCCCACTAACCTTCTTGTAAACGCAAGACTCATCTTCGTTTCTGATGAAGCCAAACTCTTTGACCACTTCATCAAAACGTCGATTCCAACTCCTAGAAGCTTGCTTCAATCCATAAATGGATCGTTGCAGCTTACAGACTTTGTTGGCTTGCTTTGGATCCTCAAAACCCTCCGGCTGTATCATATACACGTCCTCGAGGAGATTCCCATAAAGGAATTCTGTTTTGACATCCATCTGCCAAATCTCATAGTCGTAGTATGCTGCAATCGCAAGTAGGATTCGGATGGATTTGGTCATAGCGACTGGTGAAAAGGTTTCATCATAGTCAATACCATGAATCTGTCTGAATCCTTTAGCCACCAATCGGCCCTTATAGGTAATCACATTACCATCCATGTCGATCTTCTTCTTGAAGACCCACTTGCACCCTATGGGCCGCGCCCCATCAGGTGGTTCCACCAAAGTCCATACTTTGTTGGTATACATGGATTCCATCTCGGATCTCATGGCTTCAAGCCACTTCTGCGAGTCTGGGCCGTCCATGGCCTCCTCATAGGTAGTAGGCTCATCATCTATGAGCATTGTGTCACCGGAATCAGTTACGAGAAGTCCGTACCTCTCGGGTTCCTGGCGCACTCTACTAGATCTACGAAGCTCTTGTGTTACCTGAACAGGTGGATCCACAACTGCTTGTGATTCCTGTTCATGTTCCATAATCGGTTCAGTGATTTGTGGTTCTTGAACTTCTTCAAGCTCTACATTCCTCCCACTTGCTTCTTTAGAGACAAACTCTCTTTCTAGAAACACGCCGGTCCGAGCAACAAACACTTTGTTCTCGGTTGGATTGTAGAAGTAGTATCCCTTAGTTTCCTTAGGGTACCCCACAAATTTACACTTATCCGATTTAGGCCCTAGCTTGTCTGATTGTAAACGTTTTACATAGACATCGCAGCCCCAAATCCTCATGAACGACAGTGTGGGACGCCTCCCACTCCACATCTCATATGGTGTCTTCATGACTGATTTAGATGGAACACGGTTAATGGTGAAAGCTGCACTTAATAGAGTGTAGCCCCAAAACGATAATGGAAGATCGGTTTGACACACATCATAGACCGAACCATATCCAATAGGGTTCGATTCCTCCTCTCGGACACGCCATTCCATTGTGGCGTTCCGGGTGGAGTGAGTTGGGACACGATCCCACACTCTCTAAGATAGTCGTCAAACTCTTGGCTCAAGTATTCTCCTCCACGATCCGATCGTAGAGCCTTGATACTTTTGCCAAGTTGCTTCTCTACTTCATTCTTGAATTCCTTGAACACTTCAAAGGATTCGGATTTTGCCCTCATAAGGTACACAAATCCATATCTACTGTAATCAGCAGTAAACGTAATGAAGTAGACATAACCACCCCTGGCAGGCGTGGCAAATGGCCCACACACATCGGTATGTATGAGCGCCAATTGGTCACTAGTCCTCTCACCTTTCTTATTGAAAGGGGACTTTGTCATTTTTCCCAATAAACAAGCCTCACATGTCTCATATGATTCAAAATCAAATGAGTCTAGTAATCCATCCTTATGGAGTCTAGATACACGTTTCTCATTTATGTGGCCTAAACGACAATGCCATAAATAAGCAGGATTTAAATCATTTATTTTAATCCGCTTGGTATTAATGTTGTAGACAGGATTACTTAGATCAAGGACATAAAGTCCATTAAATAATTGCGCACTAAAATAGTGAATATTATTCAAATAAAAGGAACAACAATTGTTCTTTATTGAAATAATAAAACCTTCCTTGTCCAAACAAGAAATAGAAATAATGTTTCTGCTCATAGCAGGCACAAAATAGCAATTATTTAATTCTAAAACTAATCCTGAAGGCAGAGATAGCTCGCACACGCCTATGGCCAACGCAGCAACCTTTGCTCCGCGCAGATCTACCTCCCCTTTAGCCAATCTCTTACTTCTCTTTAGATCCTGCATATTTCGACAAATATGAGATCCACATCCAGTATCTAATACCCATGATGTAGAGACAGTTAAATTGACATCTACAACAAAAATACCTGGTGGTGGTGGAATCACTATTCCAAGCCTCTTGTCCTCCAGATATTTTGGGCAGTTCCTCCTCCAGTGTCCAGGTTGACTACAGTAGTGACATTCACCCTTAGTCACGACCTTGGCAATGCCACCAACAGGCTTAAGGGCTTGTTCCTTGGACTTAGCAACTGACTTGCCTTTGCCCTTGGAGGAAAAAGCAAACTTTTTACCCTTTCCTTTATGCACCATCATTATGGCCTTGCCCTTACCCTTGTTGATGCTCTGTTCAGCCGTCCTCAACATGTTGAGCAAATCTGGCAGTGGTTTAACGATCTCGTTCATGTTATAGTTCATAATGAACTGTCCATAACTCTCGGGCAACGATTGCAACACGAGATCGGTTGCCAACTCTTGGCCGACCGGGAACCCAAGCCGGGCGAGATTCTCCAAGTACCCGATCATTCGGAGTACATGGGGTCCCACCGGGTTCCCTTCTGCCAGATGACATTTGAACAGTGCCTTCGAGACCTCATACCTCTCTACCCTCGCCTGCTCTTGGAAGAGCTGCTTTAGATGTTCGATCATATCGACAACATTCATGTTCTCATGTTGCTTCTGAAGCTCAGAGGTCATGGTGCAAAGCATTAGGCAGGCCGCATCATTAGCGTCATCAACACGCTTTTGATACGCCTTTAAGGCAGCAGGTGTCTGATTCTCTGGACCTTCTGGAACTTGCTCCTCTATTGCGTACAGCTTCTTCTCTTGCTTGAGAACAATTCTCAAGTTTCTGTACCAATCAAGGAAGTTGGTTCCAGAGAGCTTGTCCTTCTCAAGGACAGATCGTAGGGAATGTTGTGAACTCGATGAGTTGTTTGCCATTTGGAATTCTACAAAAAGGAAAATACGCAAGTTTTAGTATTTGTGAATTTTTGACTATATTTAATAATGGCTAGTTTATTAAATATAGCTCCCACTATTTTTCTACGGATTAATAACCCTCAAGATATTAATGCGGAAAATATCCTTATATTTTCTAGTGGGCCAAGATCCATCTTTTTCATCTCCTTATGAGCTTGCTTTGGCAAGTCACCCATAATTCGATTACTTCTTAGGTAGGAACGATTCCAATTGCATCCCATATGCAACTCTTGGTTCAATCGGGCAAATAGCTCCTTATTTATCCATCCTCATGGATAATCCCAATTGATTGCCTCTAGGTTTCTTAATCAAATTAATAGCCTAGTTGTGTTCAACCTCTTATCTAAACAATTGCACATTGTTACGTGCCATCGCATTCCATCATTATGAACCAAGTCGCCATGCTTTGGCACGCACGAACTTGATAAATAATGATGATAATGAGTGTTTAAATAACGAGAAGGCAAGAACACAATATTTTAAAATTTGAGGGATTTTTCAATTTTAATTATTTTGTTGATCAATATCAACTAATCTATCTATTTGAGTTTGGGCACAACTCCAAATAATAGATCCGGGTTGTCTAATTATCTTATTATCCTAATTGCATGCATCATCCATACACCAACCACACAAATAATAAGACAATAAATAAACAACCACAAAACAGAAATTAAACGTGATGTGGATATGGCCTTTTCTAGACTAAGATAATTCCAAGCCAATGGAATTATCTATGAACCCTAAACAAACACATCTCCATGCGTCTTGATCTTTTGGTCCATCCTTCATAGTCATGTGGAATGCTCCATGCTCCATGCTCCATCTTTTGTGGCTTCTTTGGCTTTGGGCTTCTTTTCTCCAATCTTGGCTAACAATCTACTTTATCTAGCACTAGCTAATATCTATACTAAATAAAATAAATCTCACAAGTTGAGAAAAAAAAAATGGCACGCAGGCCATAAAACCCTAATTAATTATTACAATTAATTGATCAGGTCGCAGGCCGTAAAACCAAACCACAAAATTAAACATCCACATCAAACCACATCCTAAGGCCATATCCAATCACCATGCGATTTGCACATAAACAGTTAAAATCCAATTTTAACGCGCTTGGTCAATTTTAATTGATTTTAGGATTTCTAGGGTTAAAACGGTCCATGGGCCCAACAATCCAATTGCCCGGGCCCAAATAAGTGAACCATAAAGCCCTAGGGCCGGCCCGGCCCAAAACCCGCAAGCTAGGCCCGCGGGTTAGGGCCGCCCGGCCCCATAGGGCGCCAAGCTTGGGCGGCAAGCAAGGGGGCGGTCCCCTAGGGGGCCGAACCTCCTTGTGGAGGTTGTTTCCAAAACAACCTCCTTGCTTGGAGCCCAAGTTTGGTTGTTTCCTTGTTGTGGGAGAACTCCTTCTTCCCCAAGGATGCCCAAACCCTAGATCTAAGATCCTAAAATTTCTCAAACTCACCAATTCATGCATCCAATGCAATAATTGGGTCTTGTTATGATTAATTCTTTGACAAATTGCATCCAATGCTTGATTTGTCTTGTTTTACGCGATAAACAACAAATTAAGGTGTAAAACAACACGAATGTAACACATAAACTACGTTTATGCTCTATGACCTGTGGCTCTGATACCACTGTAGGGTTTTGTTTCATGGATCGCGCAAACGGAAGCATAATCAAACAAACAACCATGCAAAACCCTCCAAGGATCACAAGTCTAGATGCATAACGATAGTGAAGGTAAGAAATCATAAACACACCTTTGGGTTCTCCTTGATGACTTCAAACGCGAATAGTGTCACGTTCTCTATAGTTGATCCACGCCTAGAGTTGATCCTAGATCTCCAATCTCCTTGGTGCTAGCCCGGAATGAAAGGAGGGTGAAGGAATCACGCAAAACGAGGCACAAAAGGGGGTTCGGCCCCTTTGTGGCGTCGGGGACGAGTGGGCGGCGGCAAGGGGGCGGCGTCCCTCTCGTTGCTTGCTTTCTCTCTCCTTTGTTCTCTCCTACTCTTGTTATGTTCTCTTTAGAGCATAAGTTGTGTAGGGAAGGAAGGAGGAGGGTCCTTTATATAGTCCAACAACTCCTTGTTAACTACCTAAAGGACTTATTCTAGTCCTACTAGAATTCAATTTAGTCCCTTCCTTGCAATTTAGTCCCTACTAAGTTTGCAAGGGTTTGCAAAGTGATCCTTCTAATTAATTAATCAAATTAATTAATTCCCAAATCTAGTACAACTCTATATAGCGTGTGACCCCATAGGTTCTATCTAGTTGGTAGCAACTCTTTGCTAATATGGAGCGGTTTCTAGCAAAACATCCATTCTAGCCAACTAATAGAATAGTCATCTAGACAACCTTGTACAAGTAATTGTCTCATCCCTTTGCCTCCATATCCGGATTGGACACGAGACATACAAGTCACACTCGTATATCCAATCCCTAGTTTCTCGATCCATGGAATAGCCTTATTCGTGCAAATAACATCAATATCTCATATATTGATTTATTTGAGTCTGGCCAGACATTCTATAAGCACTATCCTCGAGTGGCCTTGGATATTTGCTCCCGTTATGTGGGAGGGGCAAATCCTCTCTACGTCCACTACGATCTCTAAGCTTGCTTCTCATTGTATCCAGTACACGCCTTTATAACTACCCAGTTACGGTGTAGCGTTTAACGCTACCAAGATCACAATGATCCACAACTAGAATATCTAGTGACTTCAAGTCTAAGGATGACAATACCATTGTACCCGAGAAGCACTTGTGACTCAACATAACGTGTATGTAGCCTTCTCGGTAATGGGTCAATCCAGTGCAACATTCCGTAATGCACACCCATGTGTTGGATCATGATATCTCCATATCAATCCAACCCCATACTAGTCTATAGATGATTGTCCCATTTAATCATTATACTCGACTAGGGATATTTAAGATAAACAACACGATTGTAAATCTAAGGACTTCATTATATTAAATATCCAATAAATAATAAATGAATTTCTAGCCAATTACAAATTCATACTAAACTAGATTGCCTCTAGGGCATCTATTCCAACAATACCAACTCACTAAACCTATTTTCTAAAGACTTAAGCACATAATAACTCTATTCAAGACTACCCAAATCCCCAACGGCTTGTCAAATTATTACTTCTTTCCCCTATGTCCATTTTAAGTTTCCAAACAGGTTTTAAATTTTCTTTTTGGATAACCTGGCTCTGATACCAACTGTAACACCCCCAAATTTACCAAACCGGAAACCCGGGGGTGTCACTCCGTACCCGAGGTTAAACCCGGATACAAGGAGGTTTAGAGATAGAAAATCCAAACAAAACTTCCATAAACTTTAAAGTAATACTTTATTGACAATTCAAATCCTTGTGCCACTAACATGGGCAAATCTATCTAAACAGAGTTCTATATGAAGGTTTTAAGAATTTAAATGTGATCTACTACTTGTATAAGTGATGATTCACGTCCCTGCTAAGCTATGCCCCCATCATCTCGACCTGTGGTGCAGAAAACAAAAGAGAACACCACAGTTTCCAAAGTCAGCGGAAATACTGAGTAAGCAACACCCAAGCATGTAAACAGATTATGAAGTAATTTGAAAACCAGTTTGTAGTAGTTTCGCTAAAACAAAGTGAAAATAAAAGCTTTGACCCTTTTATAAAATAATTAAGATCAGAGATTCAAGTTCATTTATATTTCCAAATCACATCCATTATCCAAATAATGGGATTCCAAAACTCATGATATTCCGTTTTCCATTAACAACATCCCATCCAAAAACCAATTTATTAATTTGTTGATACGGGGAAAACCAACCAACCACTTCGCAAGCATCCAAGACCTTAAGTGTCGACACCCCCTTACAGACTTCTTGCGGCCAGAAGAGCGAGTACAAGGAGCTATCCGGGGAATTGCAACCGGATTAAATAAATTAAATTTAACGAGAGACCGAAGTCAACACGCCCAATGCCAATAGTAACCATACAACAATAATCATCCCCGTACAACTCTTCGACTTTACGTTATCATCGATTATTAGATTGCAGTGATATTTTCAGAGAACATTTCAACAATTTGAACAACTACTCAAGTAGCACATATTTTGCATAAAATCATTTTGAGACAAGTAGGAATTAAAAACATTGACACGGAGAGAGGAATGGGCGCTAGGCCTGGCATCTTTACTTACCTTAAATCTCAAGCAAAGCAAATCACTTCCTAGTAATACTCGACTTGTCCTTCGTCAACGAAATTGTCGCCTACAAATTTAATAGTATCCTAATCAACATATTGCATACGAAGTCCTATAGGTAAATGAAATGAATCCCGTACTAACTCTCACCAACCTTTACTAAGGCGAACAACCTATTTTATAGAAAAATACACTTATAGAATTAACGTTTATTATTGTAAAACATAGCTATAGTTTTAAAAATATAACTTATAAGATTAACTAAACTATTGATTTTATTATTTAGGGTAGAGAAACATACTATTTTATCCCAAAAACAATTATAATTCTTATAGTAGTTTTTCCAACCAAACAAACCTTAGTAGAGAATATAAATTATAAACTAGCTAACTTTATTTAAAAGAAATAACCAATTATTTGAGGAAAAAAATAACTTATTCTTATTTGTTACAAATTTATAAAAATAAACAAGAAAAATATACTTTTATCACCCTTCTTCTACACTTTTATTTTTAGGTAAAGATGAGTGAAAAAAATAAAAATAAATAAACGTCTCTTGTGAGACTCGAACCCGGAACCTAGCTCCCACCAAACCTTAAATGTTAACATCTGACCACTTGGCCAAACCCACACTTGTTATGTTCTCCCCCAACTAATAACATAACAATACTAACAGTAGTAATAGTAATAAAACAAATGATCAAAAACAAAAAGAAAAGAGAAGAATGAGAAGCATACGAGTTTGTTTACCCGATGTAGGAGAAGAGGATGGGGACTGCGGCGGCGGTGGCGCCGGAGAGAAGGAGGACGACGATGGGGCGGACGGCGACGATGCATGCGGCGTCGGTGGCGAGGCGGGACGGCGAGATGGGGCTCGGTCGGAGCGGTAGGGCTCTGCCCGGTCGTACCCGGCTGGGTTTCCGGCCGGATTTGGCTTCAGCAAAACAGCGAGGAGAGAGAGCGTGAGAGAGAGAGAGAGAGATTGAGAGGGGTTTTGATGGTGTGAATTTCTCTGGGTTTGCAGGGGCTTTTATAGGCGGAGAGTGAAGAATTCCGGCGACGAATAGGACTCCTCCGGGTTCGATTTGATTTTCGAATTAGGTCACGTTTTAGGCAAAATTGGATTGCTTGGTGAGGAATTATCGATCTTTGATGAAATGGGAGTTGATTGGGACATAAATTGGTGAAGGTGGTGGCGATTTAAGCGGTGGTAGTGTTGATGGCGGCATAGGAAACGGAGAGAAGCTCTCCTACTCAACGCAGGAGATGGAGAAGATGATTAATTTTTGGAAAAGACACTTTCACCCCCTTGATTTTAGATGAAAGACAAATAGTAACCCCCTTAGTTTAGGTAAAGACATTAGTTAAAATAGGAAAAATACATTTAAGCCCCCAAGCGATTAATAAAAATAGAAATTGACTTTTAAGTAATTAAAACTAGTACCCTAACTTTTAGTAATGTCATATTAACTCCCAATATTATAATAAAATACGTGTTTCTAAATAACGTGGTATTTCAGATAGAATGAAGATGATCGTATACTGATCTCAGATTACTCATTCGAAAGAAGTGCAAGACAACCCCGTCTCTCGTAGAAATCTTCGTAGAAACCTTTTCGCATACCTAACCTGATTATGACTTCCACCATCTCTTCACCATTGCATTTGGTTTCCATTAAGAAAACCACTATGGGATTTTCGTCCCTAACCACTTCGGATAGGGATAGAATGTTTCAGGGGGTCCCAAGCCCCCGAACATTCCAACTAAGGAGAATCATGGCTCTTGGCAGTTGTTGACAATTGCCTCTTGCATCGCAGACACTGCCAATTCATTATTGTTGTTGTTGACAATTGCCTCCTCCATCTCCAAAACCATACCCATTTCGGTAATAGACTCCGTCCCCTTTTCTCCTGGGTCAGGTTCATCCCTCGGGTTGGGAGCGTAATACCCGAACTCAACAATCAATCCAAGTTGGCTTCATTATCCTCGCTGGACAGGTCAAGAGCTAGGGTCGTAGCTGTTGACTTTCTTTTAACTACAACATTTTTCTTCTGATCCCAGATGATAGTCGTCCCCTTCATCTTCCTTGCTTTGGTAGCTTTTTGCTTGGCCTTTGACTTTCCGGACTGAAGATAATTTTTGATGGAATACTGCTGAGATCTCTTCCAATTGCAAAGCTTCATTTATCTTGGTTTTCACTATTCCAAATCTTTCCAAGATCAAATTTAGGAGATTTGATTTATTTATCCGTCCCTTCCTCTACGACAGGATAATACAAATTCCTTGTTGAGTCATCGCCAGCTTTTAGTGCCCATTTGGACTTTCCGAGATTTCGAGAATTGCCCAAAATACTTCTCCCGCCTACCGCCGCCTTGCTAGTCCTCTTTCCGTCCACCGGAGCCACACCATTATCCGGCCCATTGATCACAATTTTCTCAGTTCTGCAGATCTTCTTCAGATTTCAAAGAAGCCATCTTCCATACTCTTTGTGATCTGTGGTAGAGTCCTCAGTATTTTTTGCCGAACATTTGTTTTGGTGATGATCAATGCAACAACACCATTCATAAATATTTGGTATTCTCTCATACTTAAAATCAACCCAAATCGTTTCACCACCTTCAATCTCAATTGGACCTCTCCTCAAAAGGGGTTGATTGCTAAGCATTCGAACACGAACTCGAATATGTCTTTCACTTTCGTCACCTTCCTCTCTTGGTTTAGACGAAATAACATCCCCAAATTATGATCCAACAATCTCTCCAACCTCTTTGTTAATGAGGTAGAAAGGAAGACCCCCAAATATGAACCTAAGCCACGACATTGTTGAAGTTGGTATCCTTCACCTTCAGAGCACCATAAATTTTGAACAAGTCTTTCATTGTTCCCCCATTGATGCGGGTTTCGCCAACAAACTTCTCGACGAGGCATAGCCCGAAACTTTTATGTGCTGCATCACACACTTCCTGGCCAAGTATCGACGCCTTTAGTTCCCTCTCAGACGGCTTTATCGTCGATCTCCATTTTTGGAGGTCAACCTCTCCGGTCGCCATGGTGCTCTCTCAAACCCTAGAGACAGATCTTCACAAAATGGCAATGCGTCAACGGAATTCTATTGCAGTGAAGGCTATTGCAGTGTACGATATATATGAATAATAAAATGCATGAATTAGACTGGCTTGCTTAAAATGTACTCCGGTTAGGATGTGTGTGTGTGTGTGTGTGTGTGTGTGTGAAAGTTTCTGAAGTTAAAAACCAAAATTAGAAATTACAATAGGGGAAAGAACAAAATTTTCCAATTTTCTGTTTTAGAAACAAAAAAAAATGCTATACATAGCATTCATATGCATTTGTTGAAAAAAGAAAAGTGTGTATCATCGTGTAAATAAAAAACTTGGCAACTCGGTCTCAGTGCAATTGTTCTACGAGGTTGTGGTTCGTGTTTCAACTTAACCCTAATATGCTGGATCATTTTATTATTATTTTTTTCTCCAGTGAGAGTAGTACATTTAAGTTTTAATAATCGGACCGGCTATTGAACCGGCGAGACACAGATTTATGGTTCAACCGGTCGGACTGGTGGTTCAATCGGTCGGACCATAATTTTTTTAATAATATAATAATATATTTATACATATGTCTAGTAAATTTAATTAAAAAATAACTTTAAAACCCCAATATAACCAATACTCAAAATACTTTGTTTGCAAAATCTCAGAATACTTAAAACAATTAAGCTTTCTAAAATATAAATTACACACCAATTATATCATTTAAGTTTATGAACAAGACATTAAGGTAGTCAAAATTGACAAACTATCATGAATAATTAACAAAAAACATATAAATATAAATAAAAAAAACCAGACATGGCAACGTGGCGTTATGTATCTCAATGGGGTTTCCTTTTTTTTCTTTGAATAAGTCAACATCCCACGTAAACGGCCGACTTCTTTATGATAAAGTTTCACTCTCTCACTTAGGCCTCGTTTGGGTAGCGGATTAGGAGGGGGATATGATATGATATCCCTTCCCTTTCTTATCCCTTGTTTGGGTAGCGGATAAAGAGGGGAAATCATACCCTCCCCTTATCCTTCCTCATTTTTTTTTGCCTTGATTCTTATACCACCCCTAGGTGGTATACACCGGATAAGGGGGTGAGGGGATAAGAGGGGGTTCCATTCGTGACCAAAATACCCTCACCCATTATTTTTAATTTCAATTATGTCCCTCGTGTAACCATTATTGTATAGATGTTTATTTAAAATTTTGTTTAGTTTGGAATTGTATGAATGTTTATTTGGAATTTTATGGATGTTTTATTTGAATTTTGTTTTATTTAGAATTTTATGGATGTTTTATTTGGAATTGTATGAATGTTCAGCATTACTCATTTTTTATGTTTCATTTTAACATACTGAAACTTTATGTTTCATTTTAACATACTGAAGCATAAAAGTGTTTTGAAAAAAAAAACATAAAAGTGTAAATTTGGAGCAGGGTATGAAGTATGAATGCAAATTATTTTTTTTAGATAGGGGATATACTGAAACATGAAGATTTTGTGAATCCTTGTCCAGTGGAGTCTTTTCTTTTCTTCATGAAGCACTTCATTTTCAATAATAATAATAATAATAACAATAATAATAATAATAATAATAATAATAACAATAATAACGATAACAATAATATATTGTGAATTTCAAAGATCAAATTTTGGGCAGACCATTGTCCTTGGCCGGTGGAGTCTTTGTAGTGAAACTCAGAATTGGCCGCTAATTTCATCGATGAAGTCCGCACCATACCATTCAGAGTCTGGCATGTGCGTCGACATTCTAATTAAGGCGTAATGATTTATTCACATTAATTCTAAGTATTTCGTAACGACAATTTTAACTCTCTAATTTCAAACAAATATTATTGTCTTTTCTTATTTAAATGTCGGTGTCGGCAGCGAGGTAAAATATCAGTTATATAAAGTTACTTCATTATATGACAACAATCATTTACGTAATTTTTTTCAAGCAAAAAGGAGTATTATCTGACAAGATATTGTTATTTACAAACATTTCATATAATTCATGCACCAATTTACAATTCAAGTAGTTTTATACAAAATCACTGCAGTGAGGGTATTATAGTTATTTGGAACATATCCTAATTCTTATCATGCACCACCCAAACATGGTAATTCATATCCTGCTTCTTATCCTGCCTCATATCCTACAACACCCAAACACAGCAAGACAGCATATCATATCAGGCCTTATCTGACAGCATACATATCCTACCTCGTATCCCATCATAAGCCATATCCGATGTATCTTATCCTACCCAAATGAGGCCTTAGATCTTATCTCTTCTCTCTCTCTCTCTCTCTCTCTCTCTCTCTATCTTCATAGAAATATTTATCTGTTTTCACCGCAACACAAACCCATCGAAGAAGAGCTTTCTCTCTCGCTCCCCCTCCGTCGAAAGCACACGTTCTCTGTCTCTGTCTCCCTGTCCGAACATGGCGATCAAATTGGCGTCATTCTCGTCGGAGAACGCCATCGCTGCCGCCTCAAGTATCTAGATCGGGAAATTTACAAAAACCGGTGAAACCGTGGAAAACCGGCCGGTTTACCGGTTTGATGATGAATCGGCGGTTTTTACCGGGTCCGACCGGTTCGATTGCATGAACGATCTAATAGGCTGACCGGACCGGTGAGACACCGGTTCACTGGTCGAACCGGCCTATCCGGTCCGGTTTTAAAAACTATGGTTTATGGCTCATTTAGTTCTTCGGACTATCCGGATTGAGCTTGACTGGATTAAATTTTTCGGATAGGATTGGATTGGATTGGATTATCTGAACTATAATTAATAATGTGTTTGGTTTCCTGCAATATTAATTTAGTATTAAGATACAAATAGTGCAATCTAGTTAATATCATCATGTGAGTAGGGATGGCAACGGATCGGATTTGGATCGGATCTGTCAATAATCCAATCCGATCCGAAAATGATACCTCCTGATCCGAATCCGATCCGAATCTGTTCGGGTCCGGATCGGATTCGGATCGGATCATATAACGGATCACCCAAAAAGTCCGAATCCGATCCATAAAGAAAACGGATCACAGATCACAAGAACGGATCACGAATAGGATCGGGTCGAATTATATATTATTAATATAATTATATATATAATATATGATTATATTATATAATTATAATTGTATTATGTAATTATACGTATATCATATGTAGTTCGGATCGGATTGGGTCAGATTATCGGATATTTTATGTATATATCAGATCGGGTCGGGTCGGATCGGATCATCGGATATTAACAGATATGATCCGAATCCGATCCGAAATCCGAACGGATCGAATATTTGTGATCCAAATCCGATCCAAAGGCAAATGGATCGGATTTGGACCGCTCCAT
This sequence comes from Linanthus parryae, assembly GCA_023055425.1. Classification (NCBI taxonomy): domain Eukaryota; kingdom Viridiplantae; phylum Streptophyta; class Magnoliopsida; order Ericales; family Polemoniaceae; genus Linanthus; species Linanthus parryae. The sequence continues at coordinate 43,412,904 of JALGPY010000007.1, forward strand.
TAGGGTCGAATCACCCCGGATCTCGGATCGGAGCGGACCGCATTGCCATCCCTACATGTGAGAGATAACTAATTTGGGGTATTAGCAGGGTTGGCCCTTCCACTAGCCGATTTAGGCAGTCGCCTAGGACCCCGATGCCATGAAAGAGCCCCTCATTTGGTATGTAGCCAATGTTATGTATTATATATTAAAGAAGTGTAGTAAAATATTCAAATAGTTGAGTAAAATGTGTTTATAAATTTTGTTTTCTTATAATCATATTCATTGGACCATACTTATGAATTGTCTAATATCACGAACAATTTTCGAATTACACATTAATATCGTAGGGCTTTAGTTTAAAACTTTGCCAAGGGTCCCCGAAAGATAGGGCTAACTTTCGGTATTAAACTCCTTCTTTTCACTATTTAGTAACAGTATTAAAATTAGTCCAGAACAACCAAATAAGTATGAACTTATACATGTATTATATCTAGTGCAATTCCAGCTAATACTATTAATCTACGAAAACCAAATGTACCCTTCAGAGTAAATTCAAATTTTCTTTCATCTAAAAATCCAAGAAAGTGATACCTACACCCACAATGGGTGGATTAATGGACCACACTGAGCATCAATGGAAACAAGATCATCACCTACTGGCTACGTCCACTACAATAAATCTGTTCTGATCTGAAACGAGCTCGAGAATAATGACAATAACGATGAACAAGAACACTCGATGTAACATGGTTCACTAGCATGATGCTAGTTACGTCAACGCCCCAAGACCCTTTTTTATTAGAGAGAAATGATACGAATACAACCCACGCATTGTAAAGTACGACCTATAGCCTTTATATAGGCCTAATATACAACTTGTGTCTAAAGAAATACCAAAACCGAGCTAAAAACCAACAAGGAAACAATTTTGGCCGCCACCAGTACTTGCTCGTACGAACACCCGAGGTGTTCGCACGAACCGTAGATTATTGATACATAATAGCAGCGGACTAACAATAAAATTCCTGATCAAATCCCTTAACGGATCGCAGGGAAGCATATAAAGGAAAAACTATTGTGTACCTTGTTTGTTCATGTGATTAGAACGCATAATGATGTCCACGTCTCCACAAGTATCCAGACCTAGGAATGTAAGCTGGAATCCCTTTCATGTCTAGTGCTAGCTACATCGAATAAGGAATCGAAAGGATCGCGAATACGGGGCACATGTGGCTGAACCACCCATGGAGGCGGACGACTTAGGGAGGCCGAGGGTATGGGGCGGCTCCTCCTCTTTTTGGGGTCTCTTTCCTTGCTCTCTTATTTCTCTTAATGAAAGCTCATGAAAATATTAGCTAGGCTTGCCCTTTTATATTTAATAAATTCTTATTAACTATAAACTTGCCCCGATACTAATCATGTCCATACACGGGTGAGTCCACTTTGCAAATTAGTCATACTAACTTTGCATGTGGTTGCGTTTTGATCCTTTTAATTAGTCCAACTAATTTATATCCAAATCCAGTTTAACCCATAAGGTGTGTGACCCCATATGTTTCTAATTAGTTGGTAATAACAATTACAAACATAGAGCGGTGTCTAGCAACACATCTATGCCACCAACTAACAAAATTAGTCAGTGATCCGACAAACCTTGTGCCCAATGTTACCGTGTTGTATCTATCCCTTTGTCTCCATATCCGGATTGGAAACGAGACATAAGTGTCACACTAGTATATCCAATCCATAGTTTCTCGATCCTGGGAATATGCTTATCTATATAAATAACATCACTATCCCATATTGATTTATCTGAGTTTGACCAGACATTCCATAAGCACTACCCCTCGAGTGGCCATGGATATTTACTCCCATTATGTATGAGGGGAAAATCCTCTCTACATCACTACCATCTCTCAGCTTGCTTCCTATCATGTCCGATTACTATCTTTATAGTTACCCAGTTACGGTAACGTTTGATAATATCAAAACATGATATTTCACAACTAGAGTATCTAGTGACTTCAAGTCTAAGGATTACAACACCATTGTCACTACGAGAAGAACTCGTGACTTTAACATAATTTATACGTAGCCTTCTCGCGGTGGGCAATCCAGTATGCCATTACTCCTAATGCTTACCCATGTGTTAGACTTCATATCTCCATATCAATTCACCCGCATACTAGTCTCGACACAATACAGTTGACCTAATTAAGTATAGTACTCGACTAGGGATATTTAAGAATATAACATTTATATTATAAATACTTCATTCATGTTAACATATCTCCATATTGATAACACAATGAATAGTAAGTTCATATAAATGTCACTAAAAATTGATTGCATCCAGGGCACAATTCCAACAGTCTCCACTTGCGCTAGAGTCAATATGGTGCATTACATGCCTATTGATCTAGCGCGGCCCACAAGCTTTCATTGTGCTAGAGGTTTGCTTAGATATCTACTGGTAATTTTCATATATTTACATCTCCTCTATCGACAATCAAATGAGATGGAATATTCTGATTATGTGCATCTTATGCAACAATACACTCGGTCCTTTGTGCTAGAATTGGCAACTGAGTCTTTCCTGAAACCTTTCCAGCTCACAGTCCTTCCACTAAGGCAAAACACAAACTTGACTATAATCTGGAATCATCTTTGTCAGTTTGGAAGCTTGCATCAATGTAACACATTACACTGAACTCTTCCTCTCCTGAATATATATCAAGAACTCATCCTTAGTTGTTCTCAAGTACTCAAGAATATTCTTGACATTTATCTAATGACTCTCATCTGGATATGACTGTTATTTTTTATGTCATGCTCAAATGACATGTTTGACCCTAGTACATAACAAGGCGTATCCTGCGTATCTTATTCGTACGGTCATTTCTCAATCTAATTGGAAGGAAAATTTGTCTTCTAAATACTAATTTCATGTGACATAGGTAAGAATCCTTATTCTTGCATGTTGAACCATTTCAACACCTTGTCATTATATGTACTTCGACTTAAGCCGAACAATTTTCTTGATCTATCTCCATAGATCTCTATAGGTTGCTTTGCTTAAGTCCTTTATTGAAAATCGATTCCCTAGGCCATATTTAACAGATTGCAGAGTAGGGACATCATTCCCAATGAATAGTATGTCATTACATACAAGACCAAAACTATAACTGTGCTCCCACTAAATTCTTGTAATAAGATTCATATTTATTCTTGATGAAGCCAAACTCTTTGATTACACCATTAAATCAAAGATTCCAACTCCAAAAGCTTGCTTCAATCTATAGATAGATCACTCCAACTTACCCACCGTTTGGGCATGCTCTAGATCGACAAAACCCTATGGATGTGTCATACACATCCTCAATGCGGTTTCTATATCCATCTGCCAAATTGTGCAAGATACAATTGCAAGCAAGATGCGAATGGATTTAAGCATCGCAATTGGGGGTTGGGGGGGGATTTCATCATAGGCTATACTATGAACTTGCATGAAACCTGTAGCCACCAATCGTCCCTTAAAAGTAATCCCATTGCCATCCATGTTAGTTTTCTCAAAACCCACTTGCACCCTATGGGTTTTACCTTTTCAGGGGGTTCCACCAAATTCCATACTTTGTTGGTATACATGGATTCCATTTCGTATCTCATGGCTTATAGGCCATTTCTGAGAGTTTGGACCACTTGTGGCCTCCTCATAGGTTGTAGGCTCATCCCATGAGCAATACACCATTGGGTTCCAACAGAATAAATCCATATTTCTCCGGCCCCTTGACGTATCCTATTGTAGATAGTGCTTTCTGAGCTGACAGATCTTGGCCACATGGCAACCATCCAGCACACCATATTGTGCTCCACACACACAGGATCACCAGCCGCGCTGATCCATGTGGGGGCTGCGAGGCAGGGCCCTCGCATACCACTGCATGGGACTTGTAGGGACTTAGTGGTTTGGAGGCTAGAGTAAGTCCTGTCGCGTGCGAGCCAAGCCCGCACGCGACCTTTAGTAACTGCTTTGAGAGATTTATGGCACGAGCTCCATAAACCCGGTCAAACCCGGTCAACCCCATAACGGTTCCGGTATTCGCGCATAACGTGCTGTAACGGTCCCTATATACTCGGACGAACGTGCCGTTGTGGTTAAGCTAATTAAGCCGCCATTGATGGGCGCATTAACCACACTGCAACGGTCACATTCTTCGTTATATATAGGACGTTAACCTTTCCATACAAAAGGAGAACACACTAGCCATACGCGGAAGCTCTGCCAAACCTCTGTCTCTCTCTCACACATTACTACTGCCTTACTCTCTCCCTACACACAAACCAACTCTTCCTGTGCTATCTCTGATCCTCTACTTACGGTGTACACAGAGGTCTCCCCGCCGGAATCTCTTGTGCACATTTTGGTGAACCCGACGTGAACTTACGATCAAAAGCAACCATGTCTCAGGAGGATGATGTCAGTAACAGATTGCCTTCCACCGAATCCGCCTCAGGAGAGGAGGCCCGCCGCACTCCTACGGCCACCGGTGAAGCCCCGACGCTAGAGACCTTGGACGCTACCATCCAGAGTCAGGCGAAGGCTCTCAAAGCTCAATCTGCGCAGTTAGAACGGATCATGGCTGTCCTGGGGACTCTTGCACCAAACCCTGCATCAGCCACCGCCGTTTCTCAGGGAGGAGGAGCTCCTACCGCTCAAGGACTGGGAGTGTCAACCACACCCCCCAACCCTAATCTGCAGACTCCACCGACGACTACGCAGCTACCCTCAATTCAAGGGCCAACAGCTCAAATGTTGCCCCTCATTGCTCATACTCCTCAGCCTCCGGCTTTGGTACCTAATCCGGCCTCGCAGTATCCCTTGCCTCCTCCAACGACAATCTGGGGCAATGCGAACGCCCAATATGTCCCCAATCCTCCTGCGGCATATGTGTCGCCTCCGCCTGCGGCAACCCCTCCTCCTGTTACCGAAGGAAACACTCCAGAGTGTATGACGTCTCTGCAGAAGCGCACAGACACTATCCTGGCTCACCAATCATTCGGGGATACCATAATCCCGAAGCTAGACAATGACCCACCTATCCCGCGAGAGATCTATCTCATGCCTAACCCGGTTGGGTACAAGGCTCCTAAATGGGACAAGTAAAAAGATGTCAATGGAAACGCTCATGAACATGTCATGCGTTTCATCGATGTCATGGGGCCGTATGGGGCTGATCCCAAACTGCTGATGCGAGAGTTCCCGAAATCCTTGGGAAACGTAGCGTACATGTGGTATCGGACGTTGGAAGCTGGGTCCGTGAAGACTTGGGACGACATGGTCCAAAATTTCTACACCAAATTCTTCCAGATGGAAGAAAAGGTGACAATGATCCACCTCTCGCGGATGTATCAGAAGCGCGAGGAGGACGGGATAACTTTCATCAAGAAGTTCAGAGCGAAGTCCTTGGAATGCAAAGATCCGATGCTCGAAAGTAGGCTTGTAGAGATATGCCTGCAGTGCATGCGGGATGAATACAAAGGTATGCTCATCAACCTGCAAACACCTACGTTTTCAAAACTAATCGAATGCACGAAGAACATCGAGCCTATAGTGGAGAGGCAGAAAAAGAAAAATGCTCCGGAGCGATCCTCGAGTGGTACTACTTTCAAGATCGGGAGATTCAGCTATAAGAGGGGACGCGAAGCTGAAGTCAATACAGTTTCACCCCAGAAGCAGGCGAAGATTGTGAACTTCGACGCACCACCTCTGCCATGTTCGGTGGAAGAAGCAAGCGACCTCTGCAGGCAGTGGCGCAAGGATGGTGTGCTACCGCCGCTCGAGAGGGCACCCTCCAAGGAGATGGTGAGGGACCCGAAGTGGTGCGAATACCACGGCAAGGTCATGCATCCCACAGCGGACTGTAAGAAGCTCAGGATTGTATTCAGCCAAAAGATGAAGAATGGCGAGCTGATTGTCAGTGACCACAGGAAGGATGTGCGCAACAATCCACTTCCTGCCCATGCGGAGCAAGAATCTAAAGGCAAAGAGGTCGCTATGATCTCGATTGTCGACCTGGAAGAGGTCGCAGAGGATGGCCTACCCATCATTGCCGAAGTCCATGATGGTGAAGACTACAGCATAGACACGGAGGACGAACGTGCCGACCGGATGAAGGGGTCGCACGGCTTTAGCAGATTCTTCGACGAGATGAACTTCTCAGAGAAATGCCGGACAGAAATGACAAAAGCGATCTTAAGGATAGCAGAAGACTACGAAGAGGACCTCGTAGTCTCCAATGGGAAAGTCATCAGGGCGTCTCGCTCTACAGAAAAGATTATGACCTTTTCTGCCAGCGACAAAAGGACAGATGCGACCACCAGAGGCCCCTGTATGTGACAGCCATCATCAATGGCGTCGAGTTCAAAAGAGCGTTCGTCGACGGAGGAGCAGCGATTAACGTCGTTTCGCTCCACACACTGAAGCTAGCAGGGATCCCCGAGTACAAGATTGTCAGGCGTCCATCTCCGCTGATGGGATTTGGAAGCGACTCCAGAATGACGATAGGATGGATCCGCATGGGCGTCCAGATCGGCAAAATCAAGTGCTCAGCGAAGTTCTATGTCATAGATGCGAACACTACGTATCACATGATCATAGGTCGAGCCTGGATTCATCGCTTTGACGCGGTCCCTTGAACAGCTCACCAAGTCATGAAAGCTATTTGGAACGGCAGAATAGTCGAGATACCGGCTTCAACGAATCCATTCAACATGGATGAAGCGCATCTCAGCGAGGCGGTGTGGTTCACCGAGATGGCGGACGAGCAAACACCGGGGCCATTTAACCCTACTCCTTTACCCCTATGGGAAGATATCAAGGATCAGTCACCTGCGGGAGTGATGGTGACAAGGGAGGATGCCAAGGAAAAGCCGCCCACGCGGGAAGAGGCGCCGCGGATCGCCTACCAGCGAAAGAACGTGTATACTCTGAAGAGGATAGCAAAGCATGACCCTGAAGGCAAGGAGATAGAGAGATTCTACGCCAACGGAAAGAAGTGCTATCGCATACGCGGGGATGTCCTCACGCGGGCACGCGGATATCCCTGAGCAAATCAACCAAATCGAGCAGGTTGCGGTAACGGAAAAACAAATACAGAGCACTCCAGATGAGAAGCTCAAAGAAGCACCCGAATGCATGGAAGACAAACCCAGACCACAAAAGCAAGAGCTAAAGGAGGTGTTCCTAAGCCCGAACGAAGAAAAGAAAAGGCCAGTCTTTCTAAGTGCGGACCTCACAAGCGAAGATGAGAAAGGACTGCTACAACTCCTGACTGAATACAAGGACGTGTTCGCATGGGAGTATGATGAGATGCCCGGTCTGGACACAAGTATCACTATGCACCGTTTAGACATTATTCCGGGGTCTAAGCCGGTAAAGCAGAGCACAAGAAGCTTCAGGCCAGAGCTTAACGTGAAGATTAAGCAGGAGATTGTCAAACTCCTAGACGCCAAGTTCATAGAGCCAAATCATCATCCCACATGGCTGGCCAACATTGTACCAGTGGTAAAGAAGAACGGACAGCTTTGCATCTGCGTGGATTTCCGAGATCTCAATCGTTTCTGCCCCAAGGACGATTTTCCACTCCCCAACATTGATCTGCTTATTGATTCGACAGCGGGTCATCGCATGTTCAGTTTCATGGACGACTTCAGCGGGTACAACCAGATCAAGATGGACCTTGAAGATGCGCGGAAAACTGCATTTATCACTCCAGTGGGGGTATTTAACTACACGGTGATGCCGTTCGGCCTCAAAAACGCAGGTGCAACTTACCAGCGGGCCATGATGGCCCTGTTCCATGACATGATGCACAAGGAAGTGGAATTCTATGTGGATGACCTGGTGGTTAAATCCAAGCAGGAGGCAGATCACCTGGCAGATTTGCGGAAAGTGTTCAATAGATGCAGACGCTTTTAGCTGAAGATGAACCCCATGAAGTGCGCATTCGGGGTGACGTCAGGAAAATTCTTGGGATGCGTGGTGCATCGCCAGGGAATCGAGCCTGACCCTGCGAAAGTATCAGCCATCGTCAGCATGACTCCGCAGCATAACCAAAGTGCCTTGAAGACGTTCTTGGGAAAGCTATGATATCTGCGGAGATTCATCCCGGCGATTGCCGAAATTACTTGCTGTTTCAGTGATCTCCTCAAGAAAGATGCCGCATACAGCTGGGCTCCGGAGCACGAAGCTGCGTTCGGGAAGCTAAAGGAATTGTTGACGTCTTCGAAAATAATGATCGCACCTCAGTTAGGATCACCGCTTTTGCTGTATCTGACGTCAACGAGGAAATCCATAGGGGCACTTTTGGCTCAGGAGTATGAGGGCCAAGAAAGGCCCATCTACTACATCTCTCGCATCGTGCAGCCCGCCGAATCAAGGTACACGGACATCGAGTGTCATTGCCTTGCCCTATTCTTCGTGATAGAGAAGTTGAAACACTACTTCGCGTCGCACAAGGTGGTGGTGGTCACAAAAAGTGATCCCATACGATATCTTCTGTCGTACCGGACTTTGGTACAAAAACTGGTGCAGCAATTCTGCGACGTTAGGTACGAGCACAAGCCCCGAGGAGACAACAGGCATGCGGACGCTTTGGCTACCTTGGGATCCAAGGTTAGTACAGACAAATGTCCTGCAAGAATATCGATTGAAGTGCGAACATCATCGGTATTAACAGAAGACGCGTGCGACGATGAACACATGGACGATGCGGACTGGAGAAAGGCAATCTTACGGGCCATCGCAGAAGGCACAAGCAGCGAAAATTGGGCACTCACAAAGGGGTATTGCATACATGACAACACCCTTTACTACAAGGGCCCTGGCGGAATACTCATGCGATGTGTCTCCGAGCAAGAGGGACAGATGCTGCTAGAAAAGATTCACCAACATGCTTGCGGAGAAAGCGAAGTGTCAATCTATCGGAAAGCTCAGAGATATGGCATTCACTGGCCAGACATGTCGACGGTCGCAGCACTAATACAGGTAAAGTGCGATAGTTGCGCACTGATAAAAGATTCTTTACTCATCGCTCTAACCGATGATGATGCAGATTGGAGGAAACCACTCTTTGATTTTCTCACCCGGGGTACTGTACCCGAATCAAGAAAATAAGCTGAGAAACTAAGAAGGAAAGCGTCCCGATACGTGGTACAAGAAAACCTGCTTTGGCGAAGGGGCCATGAGGGCAACTTGCTGCGATGTTTAGACAGCAGGGAAGCACGAAGTGATGGATCTTTCTCATCAAGTGGAACATCAGGGGGGTGCGAAGTTATGCAGGCAACTCCTCTCAATTGGATATTTCTGGCCCACGATGGAGGCTGATTGCCTCGCCAAAGTACGACGCTGCCAGGAGTGTCAATTTAAAGGAAATCTAGTGCACGCTCCTGCTGTAGATCTGCATGCATTGGGAACACCATGGCCGTTTCACACATGGGCTCTGGATTTTATTGGTCCCATTCGACCAACCTCGCATGGGAATCATTTCATTCTCACCGCGACGGAGTTGTTCACCAAGTGGGTGGAAGCAATACCACTAAAGACGGCGAATGCGCTAGCTTTGGTCCAATTCATCCAAGAAAGCATCATATGCAGGTTCGGAATTCCCAACACCATCCTTTCAGATAACGGCACTCATTTTTTTAATCGCCAAGTGGCTGCGAAGCTAGCAGAATACAACATCAGGCATATATGCTCCACCCCCTACTACCCGAAGGGGAATGGGCAAGCAGAAGCGACCAAAAAGACGCTGTTGAGAATTTTGAGCAAGATGGTCGCAGATGACCACAAGAAGTGGGCTGATTCCTTAAGCATAGCCCTGTGGGCTTACCGGACTTCTCCAAGGACACCCACAGGGGTCTCCCCATTCCTCCTATGCTATGGATCTGAGGCTGTGATACCAACGGAAGTAAAGGTCAACTCTGCAAGATTGGCTTTCCATGCATTGTACGACAATCAACGCGACCATGACTTGGTTCTGCGAGAAGAAAAGCGAGAGCAAGCTAAAAGAACCAACAAACGGTATCAAGAAAGGATTGCTCGTGCGTACAAAAAAATAGTCCAACGGAGAAATTTCGCAGTTGGAGATTTGGTCTTGCGCGCGTCTGACCATTGCATGCGAGAGGCGGCTCACCCAAAGTTCGCAGCCACTTGGGAAGGGCCCTTTGAAGTCACAGAAGTCTTTGACAGTGGCTACTGCAGCATACGGAGGTTGCACGGAACGACCTCAACCCCAAGCTCAGTCAACATGCGCTGAATTAAGAAGTACTATCCTTGACTTCTCTCATTTTATGCGTTTTATTACAACGTTGCCTTATGCTCTGTATAGCTATGATTCGCACAATCTTCTCTCCCATATGAGAGAATCGTAATCTCATCTCTCCCATATGAGAGTACTATAATAAAAGACTTCTCCCAAATGAGAAGAACTTTATACGTCTAGCCTTTTTTATTGCTTCGTTTAGTTTATTATTAATGTTAGCAAAAAGCCTATCCGCCGTGATAGCAACTTACTCGAATGCGATCTTAATTGATCTTTTAAGCCTATCTATCACGATAGCAGCCAATACGAATGCGATCTTAATTGATCTTCTAAGCCTATCTGTCACGATAGCAGCCAATACGAATGCGATCTTAATTGATCTTCTAAGCCTATCTGTCACGATAGCAGCCTATGCAAATGCGATCTTAATTGATCCTCTAAGCCTATCTGTCACGGTAGCAACTCATGCGAAAATGATCTTAATTGATCCTCTAAGCCTATCTGCCACGGTAGCAACTCATGCGAAAATGATCTTAATTGATCTTCTAAGCCTATCTGCCACGATAGCAGCCCATGCGAAAATGATCTCAATCGATCTTCTAAGCCTATCTGCCACGATAGCAGCTCATGCGAAAATGATCTTAATTGATCTTCTAAGCCTATCTGACACGATAGCAGCTCATGCGAAAATGATCTAAATCGATCTTTTAAGCCTATCTGTCACGATAGCAGTCTATGCGAACATGATCTTAAATGATCTTTCAAGACTATCTGTCGTGATAGCAGCGCTATACAAATGCGATTTGAAAATCGTTCTTAAATCTATCTGTTGTGATAGCAACATTATGCAAAATGATCTTAAGTGATCTACAAAGGCCTATCTGATGTGATAGCACCTGCACCTTAATCTGGAGCAAATCACAAGCCTATCTACCAAGATGGCAAAGCTGCGCGAGCACGATCTCGAATGATCTAAGAACATATTTGCGAATCTATACGGCAGATCGCGAATACGAAGTGTGTATATAGCACTACAGAAGGCGAAATTTGCCAATACGCATGCGAAACTGTAATTTTTTGTAACAAGACGGCAAATCGTACAAAGTGATTTATCATTATGAGTCAAAAGCACTTACAATTTATCTGTCTAGATAGCAGCTTACAAGCGAAAAAGCTCAAATCTAACTACGCAGCCAACATGGCTTATAATGCATCTAAAAAGTAACTTACAAGCGAAAAGTTACACATCGGGGGAATCCTAACTGAAAAAGGATGAACCTAACGGTCCTAACACCAGCTATGCGATGCATAGATCTGCGGCTAAAGATCTGTAGCAAGTAGGGCGCTCCTTCGAGAAGATCAGCCCGCCATTCACTACGTCCTTAGCAGCAAGATCTGGGTGACACTACGTCCAAGATCTCAGGATCTGACAAGGCCTCTGTCTGATCAAGATATGTACCAGAGGAACCACCTGTTCCAGCGTATGCAGCCGTACAAAACAGGGGAGCAATCATTCCTGGGGTAATGGGCTCCTTGTCCACGGAAACGAGCACAATGGCTCGCCACCCTGAGCTCACGAACATGGGGGCAATAAATTCTCCTCCGGGCATGCTGGAGGAGAATCCCGCCGTTCATTACGAGTCGGTAGCAAGGTCAGTACGGCGCTGCACCTCGCCGGGAGGCGGCCGGAAACATGACCTGCAAACATAATAGACGAAGAAAATTCTTCGAACAAACATGAGGTATTATCTCCATCTTCTTTGTGATGGTTATAAAGATCAATAAGCCTTATGAAGCGGATCTTGGAAGCTATTTCTATAGCACAAAGCGCAAACTCAGGTTTCACAACTTGGGGTTGCCATGAATCAACGAAAAAACAAGCGTTGAAGCCAGCAGTCGTAAGGACTCGCGGCAAACCACATTTTGGGATGAAGAACCCAAATGGCAAAAGGCAGGGTTTATATAGACCTTGTGGAGACTCTTCAGTTGCCAAGATGAGTCAGCAGAATTTGAAAAGAGGGTAAGGATCAATCACTTACGCCTTGAAAAGCGGTAACAATCAATTACCCTACTAAAGGCTACGACGGTTCAGTTGCTTATCCTAATTAATGACGGATGGTCATGATTCGGATGGACTTCCCAAGGAAAGCGTGCTTATCTAATGAGCAATCGGCGCGAAAATCAAGGCAGAATATCAATTGCTGACGTCATAAATTGATATGCACAGAGATATTCTAGCAAATCCCGAAAAGGGCAAAACGGGCACTTCGATTCTTTTGTTTTGAAAAAAAAGGGGGGGGGAGAAACCCTAGCAACATTACAATAATTTTTCAGCTATTTATTTGCAAATTTTCAAAATAAAAAATCAAAATAAACCCTTGATCAAGGAGTCATGCGGGGTAAACTGACGGCTCAGATTCTCCACTTGCTCCACTTCCTGCTTCAATTGCTCGCACTTGGCATTCATCTCACGATAGAGCTTCATAGCCTCTTCAACCTTTTGCTTTTGCTGCTCTACCTTCTGCTTCTCAGCTGCGAGGTTTTGATGGCCGCGTTTCAAAGTTACGGCCGCACGAATCAGGGTAACTCTTTTGACAAGAAACTTGAAGCCCAGCCTGCCTTGAACTTTGGCGAGAAGATTCTGGCACATGCCAAAAAGCAATTCGGCACTCTGAGGAGAAATGGTCGCAGGTGTGGCCGCGGACAGCTGCTCCAAAATACAGATGGCTTCGGAAAGAAACAGCCTCCTGTCAAAGGGCCCTATCTCCAGAGACCTCGCAAATGACTGGGGGTAGGTGAGGCGCATCTGAACTAGCCAGTCCACATCGGCTTGCTTCAAACCTGAAGCAATGTCGAAGCCAAGTTATACTATCAAACTCGCAAATGAATAATGCGAAATGCGAACAGCAAACCACGACTTACCAGTACCTTCAAGGATCTCACGAAGAGAAGGAATGCGCATTGCTGGGGTGGTTTAAGACTGTCCTCGTTCCATAGCCCTTCTATCAGCTGCGAGCTCTAACTCCTCATAGTTAGGGGGAAGAGTATAAGCCGCACCAGGTGCGATTGCAGCCCCGACCTGCGAGCCCCAAAAGCTCCACGCAGGAAGAGGTGCCGCTGACTCAGTCATCGCTGGGGGGCGTGGTGGCAGCCGAAGTTGCTTGGCGAGGGATAGTTTCAGATGCGATAGCATCAATAGTATTTGTTCTAGTTTCCTCAGCACCAGTAGGGGCATCTTCCTCCATTAGCACAGTGTCGGCCTCGGCATCGTCAGAAAGTTCGATGATGTCCTCAAAAGGCTCTCTTGCATATTTAGCAGCTGCGACGGGCTTCTCGGTATGAGAACTCGGAACCGGGACATAGGACGCAGAAGGTTGATTCCTTTGCTCCAACACGGGTTCATCAGCATTGCCTGCGATACAAAATGCGATAGTATGAGGTTACTTGTATCGTATGTTATTTTATTATCTTTGCTAAGCTAAGAGCAAGCACCTCCACCCGAAGGTGGGATTGCAGTATCCTCGTCATACGCTAAGGACGTGGAACCTTGCCCTATTAATGTGTCTTCAATAAGCATGTCTTTAAGATGAGCGTGACCTGGGGCGCGAAGAAACCAGTCATGATTATGTTTTGAGTTGCTAAGCCTAGTTCATGCATATCGTTCAAGTGATTACCTGAGGGTTCACCGCACTTGCCTACTAGCCAACGGCGAATGTCAGCTTTTGACACACCATGCTTTAATGCACCAACAATAACGTCTCGATAAGTTACTGCGAGATTAAAAATCTCACCTTCATTGCCGCCTGCGATTTCTTCAAAAGCTGCTTGGGCTTCCTCCAAGGCTGCTGCATCCTCTTCTGGAGCCGCATCCTCCTCCTCAACTCGAGGAGTCACCTCTTCGGGAAGCACATCTTCCTCATCAGCTGGACGCACTAAGTCGTCAACATGCTGTTCTTCGAGGCTCCTCTGCCTCACACGCTCGAGCTCCTCCTCTTCTCGCTTTCTTCTCCTTTCAGCAGCTTCCGCAGCTGTCTTCCTGGACTCGGCGAGAATGTCCTCGCTTATGGGTTCATCAGAAATGCCAGAATGAGCACCACTCTTCTGCCTCTTGGCCAAAAGGCCGCTGATGATCTCATCATCATCATCATCTGTGAAGAAACGATTGGTTCATAATCAAGTTTCAAAAGAGTTACGATAATGAGAAGGGAAACGTGATTGAGATACCTCCTGATTCTTCCTCATGTATCACATTTACTCTTTCTTCTTCTTCTTCATCTCCTTCTCTTGGCTCCCCCCTCTCCTCTTCTTCCTCCTGGCCGAATGGAACGAAGGTCTCTACTGCGAGCTCCTTCCGCGTTTTACTGGGCATGCGACCTTTGCCTTTGTCCTTGGCAGAAAGGGACCTCGCAGGTGGGGAAGTTGGAGCGCTTCGAGGGAAAGAAATTGTAATTCCTCTTTGCCTGGGTCTCTTCGCTCTTGGCGCGGCAGTCGCTGGAGGAGACGGATCATCTCTAGGGGGAGACAAGGCCGGAGCATTGTATATCAGCGAGTCAGCAAAAGCATTCATGACCTCGCGAATCCTGGCTTTGACCTCAGGATCCATCCTCGATGCTAGCCGGAACGACTGTCCTTGTCTTCTTGTGGTAACAATGGTGTTAACCAGCGATTTGGAACGATCACCAGATGCAAACCTCTGCACATGGCATTACAGCAAGCAGTGTAGAATGAGGTTGTCAATATGTTGAAGTAAAGAAGCTTAGCGCATGCGAAAAAAAAATAGTTTACCTTAGCAAAAGTTTCGCTATATCTGATGACATGCGAGTCGCCTTTTCTAACCGCGGCGATCTTTTCATCTAGAATGATGGCAGGACACAAATGGTTCTCGTGATCCAGCAATGAGTAGCAACCATATTCAGACTCGTCCAGACTGCAATTGGGACGAAAAGGAAAAGAGTTTCTTTTGATCACAGGAGCTCTGCTTGGCTGGGGGGCCGACTGTGTCTCAAATCTCGTCTGCTGGGCGTTCCAATATGCGAGCCAGTTTTTGGAACAACCGCCTTCGCGGTTACCTGCAGGTTGCTCAAAGGGAAGATTTCTCATGAAGACTGTTTTGCACTCCTTTGTCAACAAACGCTTATAGCAGCCTCTGATAACAGACTGTGGCCAGATTGATGGTGCCACTGCATCAAAGCCGAACTGGGGAGAAACGCGAGTAGGATCAACATCCACAGTAATCCTCTCATACCTCGGTGCGAGCTCACGAATATGCTCTGCGAGAGCAGGAAGGGAACCCCGCAGGCACCAGCAAAAGAATTCGCGATAGCGCTCATGGAAATGCTCTCCATCTTCGAAGAGGAGCTCTTCCGAGAAGACAACACCCTTAGAGGGATACAGCTTTGGAAACCATCGCACGTTTTCAACACGCATGGCATATGGCCTAGCTATGAACTCTTGTCGATTGTCGCATATCAAGCTCCAAACGCACTTGGTATTGTTTGTTCCGAACCACCTCGCAGCTCTGCCGCTGTTACGTTCCTCCACCGCACCTGGGGGACACCACTTGTTGGGCTTTGAAGCAACGGGGGCATAGGAAGGCCATCGCTCAAAGACCCACATTGTCAAGAAGGCAATGTTAACGAAAGTCAGTATGTCGAGGCGGCCACGCGATTCCTTCATGGCCATAACCAGTTGATCCAGTCTATAGTACAGCGTGCCCAAGACCAAGGGTCCGAGTGCGACTTTCTGGCCGAGGGAAAATTTAGCAAGGGGCAGAACGTGATAGAAGACCCCATCGTGCGGGTGACCATCGATTAAGTACCTCGACAACCAGGCGCAGAGGAAGGCACAAAGGGTCAAGTGATAACCCTTACCCTCCACATAGTTCTTGGCCTCTGGGTTTTGACTCAGAAGCTTTTTGGTGATGCTGCTGTTCGCATAATCACGGAAAAAGTACTGCACCCATTTGTTCCAAGTATTCTTCGCAGATGTGTCAACCAACTGCCAGTCAGGAAGGGCTTTCGTGGTGGTCCACCGGGTGGAGATTTTTTTTACCTCTGACAAGCACTCCTCCATCTGCGTGTACAAAGCAATCTCCGCATCTGTCCTCAAGGGACTCAAAGGGTCCACCTCACCCATGGGAGACAGATCATACAGCATGTGCACGTCCTCGAGCGTGGGGGCAGCCTTGAACTCAGCAAAGTGAAAAGTGTGAGTCGCAGGCGAGTAGCGGGAAAGAAGGTTTAGAAGCATGGACTGGTCCAGCTTCACGGCAGCACCCTTCATAGCACGAACGGCAAAGTATACGCCAGCCTCATTTAAAGTCACAGCATGATTGGTCAACACATGGTCAATCCACTCATCCATGTAGTCCAATTTCTGAACAAAAGCTTGGGTGGAAATCGCAGCATACGGGAAGTACCCATTTTCGATTCCTAATCGAACCACGTCCTCGGAGCCAATCAAATCAAGCAAGGCCGAGTTAACTGGAGGGGTCAACGTTAGCAATCCCTCATTGGGGACAGAAGCAGGCAGTTTCTTTGCCTTAACCCTCGCATGGTAGAAGTCTTTGCCACCCAGATAGGGGGCTTTTCGCCATAGAGCTTGCGGAAGATCAGGTATTTCTTCGTCCTCCTTGGTGGGTCTAGTTCCTTTTGTCTTTGCCATTCCTGCGGAAAAGCAAGAAAAAAGGGGGGAGAAATATGCACACTTCAGTTTGAATTTGGAGATTCAAGATCTACGGGAAGAAAGATGAACAGTTTCTGGTACCAATTTCAAAAATTTGGAGATTGGAATTGTTTGCATTATCAGGGATTCCAAAAACCCTACATTCAAGGTCTTTATCATCGGAGGACTAAATCGAAATTGGATTCAAAGATTGTGAGTTTCTTCGCAAGTTTTCAGCAGATAAAATGTCATGGGTTTGCAGATCCAACGCAGTTCAAAGCATATACTAGCATTTTGAATCGAAATTGAACAAGGCCAACCTTGTTTCTGTAAAGCTTGCTTGGATGCAGATAGTTGAAGAAGACGATTCGCAATTCTGAACTGGTGATTGATTATCTGAATCTGATCTTGAAGACTTCCGGGTATCATTCACTTTAATAGAAAGAAGTGATGCTTTGCAACAATGGAGAGTACAAAGTATTTATCCAAAAAAAATGAAGGGTTGCGTCCTTTCAGTTGTCGAATCGCAACCGTCACCGTCGAATCGCGCAATCACAGGACAAGCTGACGTCACGCCTAAAACCCTAAAAGCCAGACGACACGACTCTAGGGGTTTTAGGTCATAATGGCACGCACGGGGGCTGAATTTACTCATATTTGAATTGGTGCGTGGCGGCGACGCGTATGTTGGTTTCCGCGCATGGAAGTCTATCCAGCTATGAGTCTTCACGCGCAGAAAGGGGGCTAATGTAGATAGTGCTTTCTGAGCTGACAGATCTTGGCCACGTGGCAACCATCCAGCACACCATATTGTGCTCCACACACACAGGATCACCAGCCGCGCTGATCCATGTGGGGGCTGCGAGACAGGGCCCTCGCATACCACTGCACGGGACTTGTAGGGACTTAGTGGTTTGGAGGCTAGAGTAAGTCCTGTCGCGTGCGAGCCAAGCCCGCACGCGACCTTTAGTAACTGCTTTGAGAGATTTATGGCACGAGCTCCATAAACCCGGTCAATCCGGTCAAACCCGGTCAACCCCATAACGGTTCCGGTATTCGCGCATAACGTGCTGTAACGGTCCCTATATACTCGGACGAACGTGCCGTTGTGGTTAAGATAATTAAGCCGCCATTGATGGGCGCATTAACCACACTGCAACGGTCACATTCTTCGTTATATATAGGACATTAACCTTTCCATACAAAAGGAGAACACACTAGCCATACGCGGAAGCTCTGCCAAACCTCTGTCTCTCTCTCACACATTACTACTGCCTTACTCTCTCCCTACACACAACCCAACTCTTCCTGTGCTATCTCTGATCCTCTACTTACGGTGTACACAGAGGTCTCCCCGCCGGAATCTCTTGCGCACATCTATCTTATCTAGGAGGTTCTTGTGTTTCTTGAGCAGGTTGCTCCACAACATCATGTGATCCTGCTCATGTTCCATCAAATGATTAATGTCCTGTTGTGGGTCTTGAATTCCTTCAAGTTATACTGTCCTCCCACTGTTTCTTTTAGAGACAATCTCTTTCTAGAAACACAGCAGTTCGAGCAACAGACATTTATTCTCGATCGGATTGTATAAATAATATCCTTTCGTTTCCTTAGGATATCCCACAAAACACATTTATCCGACTTGGGTACAAGTTTTATCTGACCGTAAACACTTCACATAAACTTCACAATCCCAAATCATTATGAATGACATATTAGGACACCTCCTAGTCCATATCTTATATGGTTTTATTCATAACCGTTTTTTGATGGAACAAGGTTAAGGGAGAAATTTCTATATGTAGAGAATTGCCCCAAAAGTAAACTGGAAGTTCTGCTTAACGCATCATGACAGAACCATGTCAAATAAGGTCCAATTTCTCCTCTTAGAAACAACATTCCATGGGTGTTCCATGTGGAGTGAGTTTAAATCATATCCAACACTCCTTTAGATGCTTGTCAAGCTCTTGGCTCAAGTACTCTTGCATTCACGATCGTATCGTAGAGCTTTGATACTTGTTCCAAGCTGGTTATCTACTTCACTCTTGAATTCCTTGAAATTTTCAAAGGATTCTGATTTGTTCTTCATAAGACCCAAATCTATATCTACTGAATAAGTAAACGTGATTAAGTACCGAAAACTATCTCTATAACTTGTGCTTAGTGGTCCACATACATCAGTATGTATGAGTCCAAAAGATAATATCTTTGACCAATAAACATGTCTCACATGTATCATATGATTCATAATCAAATGAGTTCAGAAATCCATCCACATGGAATCTAGAAATGTGTTTCTCACTCATGCGGCCTAAGAAATAGTGCCAAAGTTGAGTGAGGTTCATATCATTATATGAAACTTTCTTGTTATTAATGTTATAGGTGAAATTATCATGATTAAGGAAACACGACCCTTTTAGAAAAAAGTTCATTACAATAATGCATATCATAATAAATGGAATAACACTTGCCTTTTATTGTGATAGAACAATTTTCTTGTCCAAACAAGAAAGTAAGATAATGTTCCTACTCATAGCAGGGACATAATGATATTTGTCTAATTCATGGATAATTTCAGATGGTAGAGATAATTTCCTATGGACAATTCAACAACCCTTGCTTCATTGGACCCACGTGTAGGTGTATCTCTTCCTAATCCAATTGTCTACATCTCTTGAGATCCTGCACATTTCTATAAATGTGAGATTCTCATCTAGTATCAAATACTAGATGAGACAGAGGCATTGGCCTCTATAACAAAAATACCTTAAGTGGAGTTCACAATTTCTTTTCTTCCATGTACTTTGGGAGTCCACTTCCACTACACCACCCTCTCGGGCCTTAAGGCAACTTGGTTTTAGCAACAACTTGCTCATACCCTTAGGGTTTAGGGAAAACATTTTGTCATCTCCCATTTTGTTTAACCATCAATATGGTTTTGCCTTTGCCCTTACTAGCACTTTGTTCAGCGGTTTCTCAATCATATTGAGTAAATCGTTTTTGAACAAAGCTTTAATTTTCTAATTGCATCCAATGCAATTCTTGGTCCTATTGGGGGAATAACTCCTTATTCTTTATCTATCTCATAGATGACTCCCAACCTTTAAGCTTTCAATCCTTTTGAAATAGCATAGTTGTGTTTGATCTCTTACTTCAGCAGTCACGCATTACTAGCTTGTGACGTCGCGTCACATCTTTGATGTATCAAGTCACCTTGCTTTGGAAAGCCCGAACTCATTACATCTTGATCATGACGAGTGATCAGCAAGAGAACGCAAAGTGGAGTAACACTTCAAACCTTTCATGTGTACCCTGCTCTTGAAAATAGCTTATTTAAATGTATGATCATATTATACGCCTCCATGTTCTCATCTTGCTTCCAAAGCTCAGAGTTCACGGTAGCTAGCGTGAGGCAAGTCACATCCAAAGAACCATTCTTACATGTTCATATTAGAGTATGTATAGCAATTACTAATGTTCAATCGATCACAGCCGTCCGATATAGTTGACCAATCGGACATACATGATGAAACTCTCCATTGTATATACAGAGGGCTTTTTCAACTCTTTGATTTCACGGGAATATTAGCCAGAGCAGTTGTTCTTCATCTCCATTTCAGTATCTCCTCGATGGTCTCTCTGCCCTAACAAGCTCTTCTCTTACATACCCTAGTTGGGTATTTTACAATTCATTCCATTGGGCTTTTAGTGTGTTTTGGTAGTTGGTGGAAGGGAACTATATGCTCTAGGATATAAAATATTTTTCCTTTTATTTGAGACCAATTATCAATTTTGTACGAGTCTGGAAAATTGATTGTCTACGGCTTGTCCTTCTCAAGGACATATCATTGCAATAAAGTCGAGTTTGTTTGGTTAATGTCATATGTATTCAACACAAAAGGATTATGCAAAATATTGTGACGCTTGAACTATATTTAACAAGGACTTAAATTATTAAACATAGCTCTCACTAATTTTCTCGAATTAATAACCTCACTATTAATGCGGAAAATATCATATATATTTTTCTAGTGGGCCAAGATCCATATTGCACCTTCTCTTGAGCTTGCTTTGGCAAGTCACTCAAAAGTTAGTTATTTAGGTAAGAACTCCTTCCAATTGCATCATATGCAACTCTTGGTTCAATTGGGCAAATAACTCTTTATTTATTTATTTATTTATTTATTTATTTATTTATTTATTTATTTATTTATTTCTTTATTTATCTCATAGATAATCCAAATTGTGTTGCCTCTAAGCTTTCAGTCCAATCAAAATAACCTAATTGCGTTCAACTTCTTACTACAACAATCACACATTACTAGCTTGTGCCGCCGCGTCACACCATGATGAATTAAGTAGCCTTGTTTTGGCAAGCCCGAACTTAATAGACCCCGATCATGACGGGGTGTTATGTAAGAGAATGCAAAACGCAATATTTATCGTTGAGGGATTTCCTTGTCAAATTTAATAGTTTTGTTGATCCTATCAACTGATCTAATTATTTTGATTGGGAAATTCCAAATAAAAGATCCAACTTGTTTAATATCATCTTGTTACGTTTTGCATGCATCAACCATACACCAAAATAAATAACAAGACAACAAATAAATAAACAAAATTAAAATTTGGTATGGATATGGGCCCTAAGACTAAGATATTCCCAAGCCAATGAGAATATCTATAAGCCCTAAAGCGACAAGCTCATCTCCACGTGCCTCTATCTTTAGTCCACGCGTCCTAGCTTATGGGTCTTCATCGCCTTGTGGTTTCTTTAGTCTTTGATCTTCTTCTCCATGCCTTGGCTGTAATCTATCTATCTAATACTAGCTATCATCTATACTAAATAGAGACACCTCGTAGGCGAGGGAGAAGACGACATGCAGGCCGTAAATTAATTAGTTACATGAAATATAATAAAATCAAAACAAACCAAACCACAAAAGTAAACATCCACAATCTAGGCCATATCCAACCACCATGCGATAATCACATAAGCGCGTTAAAATCAAATGTTAACGCGCTTGGTCAATTTTAGTTGAATTTGAGATTTTCAGGACCAAAACGGTCCAAGTGGTCGCGCCAATCCAATTGGCCGAACCACAAGGACCCGCTGGACTAAGCCCACACCGGTCGGACGAAGCAGCATGGTCGAACTAGCCCTTGGCCGAACCGGTGGGCTGTCGGCCCGAGTTCGCGCGATAAGGGAAGGGGGGTGGTCACCTTGTCCGAACCCCACATGGAAAGTTCCAAAAACTTTTCATTTCCTTGCGGGCAGATTCCCAATTGTAGATAAAAACACATTTTCCTCAATTGTGCCCTAACCCTAGCTTTTCAAATCACCAAAACTCACATCATATGTGAACGTAACTCGCCAAAATTTATACGATATGTAAAATTGGCTCATTCCCTATTGAATCATATTTAATTTGCATCATTGTGCTGGTATCAATTTTTCGTAAAAAATAACGATACATTGTAAAAAACTGATAAAACGGTAACACATAAATCACGTTATGCGCTACGACCTGTAGCTCTGATACCACCGTAGGGTCTTGATGCAGGATACACAGCGGAATAACAATAAATTCTTGATCAAATCCCTCCACGGATAGCAAGAAAGCATTCAAAACGTGATAAAGGAAAAACAATTGTGTACCTTCTTTGTTCGTGTGATCACAACGCAGAATGATGTCCACGTCTCTACAACTATCCACACCTAGGATTGTAAGCTGGAATCCCCTTCACGTCTGGTGCTAGCCGTCGAAGAAGTAAGAGAAAAATCACGCAAAACGGAGCACAGGTGGGCGAACCACCCATGGAGGTTGATGGTATAGGGCTGCACCTCCTTTTTTTGGGGTCTCTTTCCTAGCTCTCTTATTTCACTCAATGATAACTCATGAGAAATAATTATATAGACTTGCCATTTTATAGTTAATAACTCCTTATTAACTACAAACTTGCCACAATACTAATCATGTCCATACACTGGTTAGTCCACTTTGCGAATTAGTCCAACTAACTTTGCATGTGGTTGCGTTTTGATCCTTCTAAATTAGTCCAACTAATTAATATCAAAATGCAGTTTAATCCATAAGGTGTGTGACCCCTTTGGTTTCTACTTAGTTGGTAGTAACAATTACAAACATAGAGGGGTGTCTAGCAACATATCTATGCCACCCAACTAACAAAAATAGTCAGTGATCCGACAAACCTTGTGCCCAATGTTACTGTGTTGTATCTATCCCTTTGTCTCCATATCCAGATTGGACACGAGACATAAGTGTCACACTCATGTATTCAATCCATAGTTTCTCGATCCTGGGAATATGCTTATCTATACAGATCACATCAATATCCCATATTGATTTATCTGATTATGGCCAGACATTTCCTAAGCACTACCCCTCGAGTGTCCGTGGATATTTACTCCCATTATGTAGGAGGGACAAATCCTCTCTACCTCACTATCATCTCTCAGCTTGCTTCCTATCATACTCGTTTACCATCTTTATAGACACCCCGTTACAGTGTAACATTTGATAATATCAAAACATGATATTTCACAAGTAGAGTATCTAGTGACTTCAAGTCCAAAGATTACAACGCCATTGTCACTACGAGAAGCACTTGTGACTTTAACATAATTTATACGTGGCCTTCTCGCAGTGGCTCAATCGAGTATGTAATTACTCCTAATGCATACCACTGTGTTAGACTTGATATCTCCGTATCAATCTACCCACATACTAGTCTCGACGCAATACAGTTGTCCTAATTAACTGTAGTACTCGACTAGGGATATTTAAGAATATAACATTTATATTCTGAGGACTTCATTCATGTTAACATATCTCCATATAGATAACACAATGAATAGTTAGTCCACGTAAATGTCACGACAAATTGATTGCCTCTAGGGCACAATTCCAACACGAACATGTTCGTACGAATTCATGCATTGTTCGCCCGAACATGTCGGCTACCTCGGCTTGTTGTCTTCGCCTTGCTCCTCCGTTTGGTCCGTTTCTTTGCCCTGTTTGTCACCAACTCCTTGCCAAGCCCAAGTACATTCAAGGCACCTTTGATTTCCAACCAAATCAACATAGTACCACCGGACATGAGCCACATCTTTCGTTTTCACTAGTTGAGCTATCGTTCCAATTTTAATCGGATGTCCTCAGGGATGGACACAGCTCTTCCATTAATGTCACAGGACAATGAGTTCCAGGAAGCAGACTACTACTAGTACAACTTACCTGTACTAACCACTTTGTCTCTTTTCTTTCTTTCGACGTTGATTTTTTAACCTATATATGTGTCATTTTGACCGGAGCAAAACGATGCAATTTCTTAATAATTTTTACACCGTGTTATAGAACAACATTTACTTTAGAGCAATATGAAAATATTATCAAAAAATTACTTCCTTTCCCTATATAATTGTAAAAGTTAAAATGAGAAGAAAGACTGGACACAGAATGGTACTACTAAGACCTCACATGAGAATTTGAGACAACCACACACTCAATTGCTCAAAAAGCCAGAGAGACTTCAAAATCATCTATTATCACAACAACTCAACCAAACAGAATCAATTTCTATGAATTAACAAGCACAAGTTACATATGTTGGCGATCCAAGGCGCCGCAAAAATTGCAATCTTTCCTCTTCTCCAGCAGTTTCTTGATGCAGCTTATAATGATGTTCTTAGTATTTGGTAACAAAAAAGTTCTCAAGACTTCAAAATCCATCAAATAGGCTCGTAATCGCTCTCCAGCTCTCTCTTAGCTTGTTCCATCAGCGACTCTCTCAAGTTTTCATCGTAAATCCCAGAGGCCCTCATTGCGGCCGCCACCAAATTCTCCAGCTTATCAATGTCCACTGCCTCATCCTCCTGCTTCATGCTCTGGACCTTGTGAGTGACAAGCCATCTAAGCCTAGATTCGCGCTTCTCACTCCATTCCCGGAGTTTCACAGCCTGCATTGCTTCGAATTCGCAATGAGGAAGATAAACCCTCTTTTCAATCACCAACTGAAACCCAAAATTCTTCCTAACATTACCACAACACACCAGTGTCTGATGAATGGATTCCACCATGTGATTGATCAAATCAGACATGTCCTCCAACTGGGTTTTGGTTTTGGACTCAATGTCTACATAATAGAGATTGGGGTCTAGCGAAAAGGGGATGTCAATCTGGGTAAGCAACCCAGAAACAGCATCGACTGAGTCAGGCATTGAATCGAACACCTTGCAGGCATACCTGAATGGCTTCCTTCTGAGATCGATCTCTGGGATTTTCCCTGCTGATGATGAGGATGATGAGTAGTAGGATATCTTCAGATTGGTCTGGAACTCGATTGAAGGGTGTGATTCGCCGTATTCGCGGCGATTGTCGAAGGGTTTGAGAGAAACGTAGATGCGGTGGTGATCTGGGTTGAGATAGCTTTGTGGCGACATGGTTTGGGATTGCAGAGTGTTGCCATGTCTCTTTCCTATATATACTACTGGTCTGCGTAAGGAATGGAAGGAAACCTAGTTTCCATTTTTACGCAGAGATCGCTGTGAATTAGGAAAGTAAATATTTCCTTTGCGCAGAAAGATTCCTTGTGGTACTGTTTTTAGCATTCTCTGTATTCAGCTTTGAACTACCAATTGGACGGACTGGACGGGTTGCTAGCCCAAGTCTAAGCCCGAGTTCTCTCGAGTCTGTCCGAGCTCAATCCAAACTGAGTTGGGAAGCATCATCATTAAAATTAAAGTAATAAATTAAATATGAGAATATAATAAAATTATGCATTTCAAAATCTGTTACGTAACGCTAAAAAATAATAGCTATACACTGCGAGATGAGATTTAGTTATTATCCATTTCGGAGTATCAAGGTGTTTTTTCAGGAAAATTCTAAATGAACAAAAAATTATAAACAGAGCGATGAACAAAAATTGATAAACGGCTGAGATACATTCATTTCGGTGCAACATCAGCTACATCTCAGTACTCTCTTCTTTTACATTGGTTTAAGTGCTTTGTGAGTACCATCTACATAATGCTTACTATTGTTGTTTACTATTGATATATTCCTAATTCGAGTGTGGGTTTTGAGCTTAGGGTTTGAGTTTATATCGTGGAGTTTTGAGGTTATGTTGTTGGTAGTAGGGTTTGCAGTTCACTGTTAGGGTCTAATATTTATGATTTTGGTTGTTGTATAATACTTAAGAAGTACCACAAAAGCATAGAAACACGGCTCTACTAAATATCCAGTAGAGAATAAACACTCCTTTTTTTAATACAAGAGAATAATAAATATCCAGTGGGAAAAAAAGGCAACTTCTTCAAGAACAAAAATATTATTAAAAATATCGCTAATATTTAAAAGTGTTATTACAACCTGGGGGTGTCCGAGCAAGAACGATGAGACGAAAACAAGAACGAGACAATATTTAACGTGGTTCACTAATGAATTCGCAACGAACTTGCTAGATACCTCCACGGTCTGGACCCGATATTTTATTGATAAAGGTACTCGATTACAATGCACACCGTGGCCACAACGGCCACCAAACAAATCACCCACCCAAGACACACATAAAAGCTCTTTGATTTACTATGAATGATGTCCATATGTGTATGTTAAACAATAAAGCATGAGTGCTTTATATATAGGTGCATTGGCTGTGGAGTCGACAAAAGATTAGGAAACAACTTTTGTTTCCAAAACAAATTCAGCCGACCTACTCCTCCGCCTCACCCCTAGCTAGGCAATTTGAATCATTATTTCAACAAATCTCCACATTGATTCAAATCACCTCAGCAACCCGAAACTGGAACATGATGGTTCTCTCCTCAAACCTGAACCAGGTGCATCTCCCAGAATCAGAAACGAGCATGTTTTCCCAAACAGTTGTTCCGCAGCTGTATGTGAAACTTGAATCGCCAAATCTTTGCTCCGACCTCCATGTTGTCTCTACAACGAATGCGCCGGATGTGGATGCACTTCTGGAAATAGAAACAAGTGCTCCACCCAGAACCAGACTCGAATACATTCACTGAGAACGCAGGACCGAATGTATTCCGGATGCGCCCAATTGCGCCAGACATATGTACCACGACAAGTGCCCAGATGTCATTCAAACCAGATGCACCAATGATGAGTGCCGCAAATTGCCATTCCAGATGAACCTTGTATGCCTCACATGCGCCAGATGCTCGCCTAAAACAAATCGCGCCAGATGCGAGCTCATTGCGTATCATGGTACACGGCCTAACAACAAACGCACGCCAGAACAGACCCGTGCATAATGCGCGCCAGAACCAAGATCAGATGTGCGTGCCTGAAATCTCACGCACCGGATACTCCATGTCGTTGCTCCAACGACTTCTGCAACGCATGAGCCAGAACCAGATTCAATGCACACGCCAGATGTTCCACACCGTGTGTCCGATTGCGCCTAAACCAATCGCTAGAAAGCCAGATGCTCGAGAACTGCCAAATTCGCATTAGTGCCGAATGCGTGTTGGATTTGCGAGATACCTTGCACGCCCAATCAGATGTGCGCCAGATTGATTCTACAGGAGCCCGGATAGCCCCCTCCACGGGGCTTCAGATGGTGGGTGTACCTGCTTCTCACTCACGAACAGATCGATCTTGATCGCCAAACTAGACATCGTTCTTGGCAGAATCTCAAAACCCAACTCCGGATAGCCTGATCCACCTGAATCGGAAACCCTAGCTTTGAGTTCCACCAAAGCGTGAAACCCTATCTCTTAGCTCTACCTAGATCTTGGAACCTCGGCTCTGATACCATTTTGTTAAAACTAGGGATCCTTAACTTGGCTATGATACTGGTTTGTTATAACTTGAGGTATCCGAGCAAGAACGATGAGACAAAAAAATAATGAGACAATATTTAACGTAGTTCACTAACGAATTCGCAACAAACCCGCTAGCTACCTCCATGGACAGAACCCGATATTTTATTGAGAAGAGAACCCGGTTATAATGCAATGGCCACGACGGCCACCAAACAAATCACCCACCCAGGACTTGCACAAAAGCTCTTTGATTTACTATGAATTATGTTTGTGTGTGTATGTTAAACAAGAAAGCATGAGTGTTTTATATATATGTGCATTGGTTGTGGAGTCGACCAATGATTAGGAAACAACTTTTGTTTCCAAACCAAATTCAACCGACCTACTCCACCGCATCACCCCTAGTTAGGAAATTTGCATAATTATTTCAACAAAAATAAAAGTAGTTGATTCATGTGAGGTTCGGCCCTATAGTGAGGCAACCGAGACGACCACTTTAGACCTCGCCCCAGAAATGCCCCGTTTTATTAACTGTAATGTTTCTAAAAGAGAGCTTTAGTAACTTTAATACATAATTTAATGCAATATGAACATAAATTGTATATTAGTTTGGTGGTAACTTTTTTTTCAACATCTTATTGATGACAATATGTCAACATTTTAGTTTTTACTCATAGTATACGAGAGATAGGACTGAAGAGATCACACTGTAGGCGTGACATATGGAATATTATGTTGGAATAGATTCCCTAGAGGCAATAGTATGAACAATATTTTTGGGATAGAAACATTCATTGTATTATTCATGGAGATATTTAATATAATGAAGTCCTTAGATTACAAATTGTGTTTGCGTCTCTATAGCTAGTCCACGCCTAGGATGAAGAACTAGATTCCTTTACACCTTTGTGCTAGCAACCGGTAGAGGAAGGAAGAAGGAAGATCACACAACGGAGACCAAAAGAGGGGTTGGCCTCTCTCTTTGGCCGAAGGGGTAGAGGGGGTGGACGGGGTCGGGTTAGAGCGTAATGCAGTTTATGTGTTACGATTATGTCTATTTTACACTTTTTTTGTTGAGAAGAGTCTATTTTACACTTTAAGTATTGTTTATCGCGTAAAACGGACAAATCAAGCATATTGATGCAATTTGTATATAATTGAACAAAATAAGATCTAGTATTACATGGGATGTACGGATTAGTGAATTTGGATTACATGGGATGTGAAAAATTTTGATCTAAAAGATTAGGATTTGGGCACATGTTGGAACTAAACTAGGGCAACAAGGAAACAACTTCCTCGGGAGGTTCGCCCCCCCCCCCCCAGGGGACCGTCCCTCTCTCCTTGCCGCGCAAGGAAGGCAACGACCAAGGGGTACGGGTTTCCTAGCGCACGACCTAGCTGTGTGGGCTAGGGGCCGGCCGGCCCAAGGCCCATGTGGCACTCCTTTGGTGGTCCGGCCATAATGATGGTGGGCCTATTGGACCACTTTGACCCTAATATGTCCAAAATCAATTAAAACTGACCAAGCGCGTTAAAATTGGATTTTAACTGTTTATGTGTTTTTTGGATGGTGATTGGCTGGCCTTTGATGTGGATGTTGTGAATGTTTATTATTTTGTGGTTTGTTTTTCAGCATGCGAGCTCATCTCCATATCACCAAGCTATGGTGCATGGACCAAAGGCGCGTCAGAAGTTCGTTGACGATGCTAATGATGCGGCCTGCCTGATGCTTTGCACCATGTCCTCTGAGCCCCAGAAGCAACATGAGAACATGGTTGCGTTTGATACGATCATTCACTTTCCAAGAGCAGGCTAGGGTTGAAAGGTATGAAGTTTCCAAGGCACTGTTCAAATGTCATCTGTCAGTGGGAAACCCAGTGGGATCTCATGTACTCTGAATGATCGGGTACTTAGAGAATCTCGATAGACTGGGGTTTTCGGTGGGTCAAGATTTTGCCACATATCTCGTTTTGCAATCGTTGCCTGAGAGTTATGGACAGTTCATCGTGAACTATAACATGAACGAGATCGTGAAACCTCGGCCATATCTACTCAATATGTTGATGACAGGTGAACAAAGCATCAACAAGGGAAAGGGAAAGGCCATAATGATGGTGCACAAAGGGAAAGGCAAAAGGTTTGCTTCTACCTCCAAAGGAAAAGGCAAGACAGTTGCTAAATTCAAGGAAGTTGCTATTAATCCTTTTGGTGGCATTGCCAAGGGCGTGACTAAGGGTGATTGTCACTACTGCAGTCAGCCTGGACACTGGAATAGGAACTTCCTAAAGCATCTGGAGGATAAAAGGCTTGGAATAGTGATTCCACCACCACCAGGTATTTTTGTTATAGATGTCAATATTACTTGCTCTTCATCTTGGGTATTGGATATTGGATGTGGGCATTTGTCGAAATGTGCAGGATCTAAAGAGAAGTAGAAGATTGGCTAAAGGGAAGATAGATTTGCCTGTTGGGAATAGAGCAAATGTTGATGCATTGGCTATAGGCGTGTACGTGATGTCTCTGCCTTCAGGATTAGTTTTAGAATTAAATAATTACTATTTTGTGCCTGCTATGAGCAGAAACATTATTTATATTTCTTGTTTGGACAAGGAAGGTCTTACTATTTCAATAAAGGACAATTGTTGCTCCATTTATTTTGATAGTATTCACTATTGTAGTGCGCAATTATTTAATGGATTATATACCCTTAATCTAAATAATCATGTCTATAACATAAACGATAAACATGTTTAAATCCTGCTTATCTATGTCATTGTCGTTTAGGCCATATAAACGATAAACATGTTTCTAGACTCCATAAGGATGGATTACTAAATTCATTTGATTTCGAATCATATGAGACATGTGAGGCTTGTTTATTGGGAAAAATAACAAAGTCCCCTTTCAATAAGAAAGGAGAGAGGACTAGTGAGCAATTGGCGCTCGTGCATACTAATGTGTGTGGGCCATTTGCCACGCCTTACGGGGGTGGTTATGTCTACTTCATTACGTTTACTGATGACTTCAGTAGATATGAATTTGTATACCTCATGAAGGCCAAATCCGATATTTTTGAAAAGTTCAAAGAATTCAAGAATGAAGTAGAGAAGCAACTTGACAAAAGTACTCTATGATGGGTCGTGGAGGAGAATACTTGAGCCAAGAGTTTGATGACTATCTTAGAGAGTGTGGGATAATATCCCAACTCAATCCACCCGGAACGCCACAATAGAATGGCATGTACGAGAGAAGGAATCGAACACTGTTGGACATGGTTCGATCTATGATGTGTCAAACTGATCTTCCATTATCAATATGGGGCTACGCTCTATTTTGTGCAGCTTTCACCACTAATCGTATTCCATCCAAATCGTTCATGAAGACTCCATATGAGATGTGGAGTTGGAGGCCTCCCACAGTGTCTTTCATGAAGATTTGGGGTTGCGATGTCTATGTAAAACGTTTACAATCAGACAAGTTCGGGCCTGAGTCGGATAAGTATAAGTTTGTAGGATACCCTCAGGAGACTAAGGGATATTACTTCTACAATCCAACTGAGAACAAAGTGTTTGTTGCTCGGTCCGGCATGTTTCTAAAAAGAGACTTTGTCTCTAAAGAAGGAGGACTGTAGAACTTGAAGAAATTCAAGAACCACAAACCACTGATCCTTCTATGGAACATGAACATGAACCGCAAAGTGTTGTGGATGAACCTTTTCAAGTAGCACAAGAGCTACGTAGGTCGAGTAGAGTGCGCCAGGGGCCACAGAAGTATGGACTTCTCGTGACTGAGTTTGGTGACACGTTGCTCATAGATGATGAGCCTACTATCTATGGAGAGGCCATGAAAGGTCCAGACTCTCAGAAGTGGTGTAAAGCCATGGAATCCGAGATGGAATCCATGTATACCAACAAAGTATGGAATTTGATGGAACCAAGCCATGGGGCGCGACCCATAGGGTGCAAGTGGGTCTTCAAGAAGAAGACCGACATGAATGGTAATGTGATTACCTATAAGGGCCGATTGGTGGCAAAATGATTCAAACAGATTCATGGTATAGACTATGATGAAACCTTTTCACCAGTTGCAATGACCAAATCCATCTGAATCCTACTTGCTATTGCATCTTACTATGACTATGAGATTTGGCAAATGGATGTCAAAACAGTGTTTATGTATGGAAACCTCCTCGAGGATGTGTGCATGACACAACATGAGGGTTGTATGGATCCAGAGCATGCAAACAAAGTCTGTAAGTTGCAACAATCTATTTATGGAATGAAGCAAGTTTCTAGGAGTTGGAATCGATGTTTTGATGAAGCAGTCAAAGAGTTTGACTTCATCAAGAACGAAGATGAGTCTTGTGTCTACAAGAAGGTTAGTGGGAGCTCTGTTGCTTTTCTAGTCTTGTATGTGGATGTATACTACTCATTGGAAACGACATTCCCATGCTTCAATCTGTGAAAGATTGGCTAGGAAAATGTTTCTCAATGAAGAACTTAGGGGTAAGCAGCTTATATACTTGGTATCAAGATCTATAGAGATGGATCGAGGAAGCTGCTAGGCTTGAGTCAAATTACACATATATATATATATATATGTATACATATATATATATACATATATACATATATATATAGAGAAGGTGTTGAATTGGTTCGACACGCAAGATTCTAAGATGGGATTCTTGCCCATGTCGCATGGAATCACTCATTCGAAGAATGATTGTCCTTCCAATGAGATTGAGAAGGAACACATGAGTAGGGTACCCTATGCCTCGGCCATAGCATCCATCATGTACGCCATGTTACTAGACCAGATGTGTCATACGCGTTGAGTATGACAAGTAGATATCAGTCTAATCCGGGGTGAGAGTCACTGGATAGCAGTCAAGAACATCCTAAAGTACTTGAGAAGAACTATGGATGTGTTCTTGATCTATGGAGGTGAGGAAGAGTTGCATGTAAGGGGTTACACTGATGCAAGCTTTCAAACCGACAGAGATGATTTCAGATCGCATTCAGGATTCGTGTAATGCCTTAATGGAGGAGATGTGAGCTGGAAGATTTCCAAGCAAGAGACGGTTGCTGATTCTACAACAGAGGCTGAGTACATTGCTGCGAGTGGCGCATCAAAGGAAGCTGTTTGGATTAGGAAGTTCATTACTAAGCTTGGTATAGTTCCTAGCATTGTGGGTCCAATAGAGTTGTTTTCTGACAACACTAGGGCGATCGCACAATCAAAGGAACCCATATCACACCAGAAATCCAAACACGTACTCGGGAAGTTCCATCTTATTCGAGATATCATTGATAGAGGAGATGTGAAGATATGCAAGATTTCTATAGATGATAATCTGTCAGATCCACTTACGAAGCCGCTTGTTCAGCGCAAGCATGAAGGACACAATAGATCTATTGGCATACAAGATGCACCAGATTGGCTCTAGTGCAAGTGAGAGACTGTTGGAATAGATGCCCTAGAGGCAATCTTTTTAGTATGAATAATGCTTTTGGGCTAGAAACATTCATTGTATTCTTTATGGAGGTATTCAATATAATGAAGTCCTTAGATTAAAAATGTGTTTGTTTATCTTAAATATCATGAGTCAATTATATCGATTTACAGGACGATCAAATATAGACTAGTATGGGGCTGGATTGATATGAAGATATCATGATCCAACACATGGATATGCATTAGGAGTAATAGCATACTGGATTGACCCACAACGAGAATACTACATACAAGTTATGTAAAGTCACAAGTGCTTCTCGTAGTGACAACGGTATTGTCATCCTTAGACTTGAAGTCACTAGATACTCTAGTTTTGGAATATTCAGTTTTGACAACGGTATTGTCATACTCCCCTTTTACCCAGGATCGAGGAACGATAGATTGAATATACGAGTGTGACTTGTATGTCTCGTGTCCAATCCGGGTATTGAGACAAAGGGATGAGACAATACTTGCACAAGGTTTGTCGGATGACTATTCTATTAGTTGGGTAGTATGGATGCCTTGCTAGAGACCGCTCCGTATTAGTAAATAGTTACTACCAATTAAGTAGAAACCTATGGGGTCACACTCCATATAGGATTTAACTAGACTTGGGAATTAATTAATATGATTAATTAATTAGAAGGATCAAATCGCAACAACTTGCTAACTTAGCAGGACTCATATGCAAGTTGGACTAATCCGAACTTGAGTAGGTTTAGGAGAGGGCCTTTATGTAGTAACAAGGAGTTGTTGGACTATATAAAGGATGCTCCTAGCTTCCTTCCTACATAATAATGCTCATAACATAAGTTGAGTAGGAGAGAAGCAAGGAGAGAGAGCAAGCAATGAGACCCGTCCGCCCCCTTGCCGCCCCCTCTACCCGTCGGCCACAACAAGGAGGCCGAAGACTCCTTTTGGTGCTCCGTTGCGTGATTTCGTCTTCCTCTTCCCTTCTTCCTAGCAAGCACAAGGAGATTGGAGGATCTAGATCTCAATCCTAGGCGTGGATCAACTGTAGAGACATGATACTTTTCGCGTTTGAAGTCATCAAAGGAGACCTACAAGGTACATGACACGAATCATTTACTATCGTTATGAATTCTCTTCCTGTGATCCTTGGAGGGTCTTGATCGGATAAATTATTGTCTATTATGCTGCGTATCCATGATCAAAACCCTACACAAAGTAGACAACCATAAATAGTTCCAGTCAAATCAAACACTCCTCAATACAAGTCTTCCAAGCTAAAACTAAATGCTCTTTTACACAGACACAAACTTTAAACTAAAGTCACGATACTCATGATACTATGCTAATATATAAGCTATGCATTGCAAACAAAAACGGAGATTCTAATGGTGCTGATAACGTAGTGTAATATAAGGTAGTGTGGTGTAGTGAAATAAAACCTGAAGGGTTACATTAGTGATGTAATAGCCACAATTGAGAATTCTTTTATTCGGGATAACTTAAATGTGATCGACTGCAGTGGCATAGATAATGATATTGAATAGGGAGGCATGTGCCACTCCAACATTTCACTGTCCACAATACATAGAGTTTATCTTTTCGGCCACCAATGACGGTAAGCTTGTTGATATCGTTAGGGATGCGGCACACGTTCACCATTGAAAATACCGCGTTTCCAAGAGAGATGCAAAGTGGTTAATACTTAAGTTCAAGGATGAGGATTGTCAATGGTAGAAAGAGGCGTAAAGTAAATTAGATGCTATTTTCTATGTGCTCAAGAAGCACGAGTTTATTCATACTGGCACTGCAAGGACAATTGACGTCAAACTTCAAATTCTGTTTTAAAACTTCAACACAGAAACTTCAAACTTCACGTGATACGTCAGGTGAAGTTTGAAGTTTCAACAAAGAAACTTCAAACTTCAAATTATTTTTTAAAAATTCAACATAGAAACTAAATCAAGTGAGGTTTAAAATTTCAAAATTTCAAACTTCAAATTATGTTTTGATACTTCAACACAGATAATTTAAACTTCACTCGATTCGTCAAGCGAGGTCTGAATTTTCAACACAGAAACTTCAAACTTCAAATTTTGATTTGAAACTTCAACACAGAAACTGAATCAAGTGAAGTTTGAAGTTTTGAAACCGAAAACTTCAAATTTTGTCTTAAATCTTCAACACAGAAACTTCAGAGTTCAACTTCAAACTTCAATTTATTCGTCAAGTGAAGTTTGAAGTTTTAAAACGGAAACTTCAAAATTCAAATTATGTTTAAAACTTCAACACAGAAGCTGAATCAAGTGAAATTTGAATATTCAAACAGAAGCTTCAAATTTCTGTATTGAAATTTCAAACATAAACTTCAGAAACTTCAAACTTCTGTATTGAAACTTCAACACAGAGACTTCAAACTTCACTTCATTGGTCAAACTTCATATGACGAATCAAGTGATTTTTAAAGAATCATGAATTGATTCTTCAAACTTTACTCGATTTGTCAACCTAAAGTTTGACGAATCAATTGAAGCTCAAACTTCACTTTCTCAAACATCATTTCTCAAACTTCATGATGATTTGGTTCTGGAACCCTTGATTCTTCAAACTTCACTTGATTCATCACACTTGAAAGTGATGAATCACTCGAATTCGAACTTCAATTTACAGATCTAAACTTCCTGATCAAAATCGTCTCCAATTCGTCATTCATTTAATCAATTCGAAACGTTTTGGACTAACCTCTTTGGTAGTGGTTGATGGTAATTGGTAGCTGATCTTCGACGGTGGAACTAGAGACGACGACAGTAGAGATGGTGTTGGTTGTTTCGTTGGTTGTTGGAGATGGCAGAGCAGGGCCGGCCCTTGCCTTAGGCAAGTTAGGAAAATGCCTAAGGTCTCTTGATTTGGAAGGCCTCCAATTAAGTTAATTTAATGCATATTATATACAATAAATATTCTGCTACGGTTATTGAGGTAATTGGTGGAAACTAAAGGCTTTATTTGATAGAGAGAAGATAAAAGAGACGATATTTCGGAGAAAATTTGAGCATTGTCCACGTGGGAAGGTAATTATGTGACAAAAAAGCAATGTTGAGTTATTTAACGATCTTTATTGGGAATAACATTAAGGGGTTTAAGTGTGAGATTAGTTATGGTATATAAGACGCGTTACCACTAGGCAATTTCTTTTTGATAAGATATTAATAACTTATAAGGAAGTAATATTTATGTTTTCCTAAACAATAGTATGAGGGAGACATGCTTAAAAATGTAAATATTCATAAAATTTGTTCAATAATGTAATTCACATAGGAAAACTAATATAATTCATGCATGGGAGTTTATTTATTTAAAATTCGCTATGTGCACTTTACTGCTATTTACCATATATGTTCTCTCTCTTTCTCTTCATTCTGACTTTTTGCCTCGTATCGTGACCAGGTGATTTGGATCGCAAAAAGATGTAATTTTTTGATAATTTTTTCACAGTATTATAGAGAAACATTTACTCTACAACAACATGAACATATTATCAAAAAATTGTATCATTTTGCTATCCAAATCACCGGGTCAAAGCGACCCTGTGAATAGTGGTAAAAGTCAATTTGGGGCAAAAGAGAGGGAACATACTAGTAGTCATTATACGTTCTTTGTAGTTTTTCCTTTTAGAATAATTGTTTTAGCCAAATTATTTTATTGTTTGGGGAATTTTAAAGTTTTCTTCGTCACACTAAGAATCATGAGAAATACATTCACGCCAAAGTATTACATCTATCAGATTATATTAAGTTTTTGGTACTTTATCCTTCAATTTTTTAACTACAATCCTCTGTTCAGTCTTTAATTTTTGTTGATTTAAGACAATTTGTTGACCGCATTACACTAAAAAATTATGGAGAAAAAATGTTACACAAGTTTAATTTGGAAACATGGTTAATATATTGACATTTTAAATTTTACCTATGTACATGTATGTTCGGAATAGAACTCATGAAAATTTAGGCCACATATATCAACTTCGCCTAAGGCCTCTAAAAACCTTGAGAGGGCCCTGTGGTAGAGGAACGTCGCCGGTGGAGGGAACATCGGTCAATGGAGTTGTGCTGGTTGCAGTAGCGGTGGTGGAGGCATCGGTGGTTGCAAAAGCGGTGGTGGAGGCCATTGTTTAAGTTCGAGATAAAGATTGAGTCAGAGAGTTCGAGAGAACACACACACAACAAGTTTGTTTGAAACTGCAGTTTGGGGTATCATCATGGGTAACGATTTTCTGGGGAAAAAGAAGCTCCTCTTTCTCCAGTGACTCATTCAGTTGTTAGATGAATCCCCAACACAAGAGTGTGAGAAGATTGTGGCCGCAATCTGGGCCTTGTGGAGAAGTCGCAACTACCGGAGATTTGAGGGTAAAACCAACACTTCTGAGGAAGTATCGAGAAAGGCGTTAAATATGATTTTTGGATATAAGGAAAGCCTCCTTAAAGGTCTTCGGGAAGAAAATTACCAGGTTGCAGTTCAATCGGACTCAAAATGGACTCCACCGCCGACAAATTTTGTGAAGATCAATACTGATGCTAGTTGGAACGATTATGGACCTGTTACGGGACTAGGGCGGTCCTCTGGAATAGCTCCGGTGACTTTATCAGGGGTCGTATGCGAAGAATTCCCAAGTGCAGATCTCCGTTAATTGCAGAGGTCAACGCCATCGTCGCCGGGTTGGAACTTGCCAGTGAACTGAAGTTCCGGAAGGTTGTGCTTGAGACAGACTCCCGTGTCAGTGTCCGTCTTCACCAAGAAGGTAATTGTGGCAGACTACAAGGCGTAAATGCACTCTCAGAATTCTGAGACCTGCTATCCAATAGGAAGTTGTTAATGTCAAAGTTTGAGGAGATTGTAGTGAGGCATATCTACCGTGAAGGAAATTGTTCAACTCATACTTTTGCCTCTAGATATTTAGCGAAAGGTGATACTAGCTTCTATTTAGAAACGCTCTTTTGGACTAGCGATGTAATTCGTGTTGATTATGAAAGAGTGTAATGTAGACTAGATACAGGACCTAAATACTCTAGAAGGGGGGTTGAATAGAGTATTGAAACTTTTTGCAAAACTCAAAGTTTAACAGAATGACTTTGTGTGAAACTCAAATCTCAAGGCCTTGAGATTTTAGTAAACTGTCTGAAAATTTCAAAGGCAAAATAGAAAGTTTCAAGGCCTTGAACTGTAATCAATTCTAAACAGTTTTTGAACCCTAGTTTGATTTGTGTTGTAAGCAGCAGATAATAATCAAACTGTAAAGTAAAGAACACAAAGCAATTTACAGAGTTCAGTCCCAATGGACCTAATCTCTGCCCGAGGGATCTAATCCCACCAGGATTGGGCAAACACTTCTTATTACTCACACAGAAACAACCAGAGATCTTCAAGCCTAAGTGATTTCCCTTACACCTATACAGCTTGTGATTCCAAACCTATCTAGTTCCAGCTACTAACTGTTGAGCTAACAAGAACCTCTTGTTGTTTACTTGAACAACCAACCACTAGGTTAAATGAGGTTTAAGATAATCTCAAGATACACAGATTAAAGTACAAGTGAAGAACACAGTAGAAAAGATAATCTGTTGAAGCCTGGATGTGTTCTTCTGAAAACTGGATTGATTTGTTCTTTTGGAATCTGGATTGAAGCTTGAATGTTTGTGTGTTTGAATGAATGATCTCCCACGAATTTGTCACACCTTTCTGAGTATCCTGCAAGCCTCTCTCTTCTTCAAAATTCAAACCAGTCTCTTTTATCCACAGCTGCAACTGACTGAGAGATTTTAGGATCTCAGTTCCTACAAATCCTCTTTCTGTTTTCAACTGAAATTCAAACAGCTCTAAGTGGATATCCGTTGGAGTTTGTTGAGATTGCTCTTGCACGTTTAACAGCCCTGCAACAGCATTGAAACACACCAACAACAAAATCCAAAAGAATAACAGTGCTATGACTGTTTGGTTATCCGATTTCTGATAAAACTGGTTAAAAGATTAGAACATTAACCTGTATAACTTCTAATACATATAAATCATGAAAAACAAGTTTAAGAATCTTAGAAGTCAATGAATAATCACAAAAATAAGAATCACAACCTGCAAGAAAGAATCAACTTAGTTCTGTAAATACTGTCAGCAGCTCAAGGCACATCTCAAGGCCTTGGAGCTCTGAACCTGCTTCACAGATATTCAAAGTTAAACCCAGATAACTTTGATTCTTCCTGTTCTGATCATCTGCAATTGTGTTAGATATGTAAATAGTGTAATCTATAAGTATATGCAGTAAATCCTTGATGTGTATAATCAGATATCCAATCTGCAACACAGAACTGTTAGAACATATAGCAGAATAAAACAACTCTCAAGGCTTTGAAGTTCTGACAGTATCTCAAGGCCTTGAAGTAACTGTAATGCTTTGCTTCTTATGTCTTTGTCTTTCATCACTCAAAACAATTACCAATAAAAACACATTCAAGGGTCTTTGAATAAACAATCTCCCCTTTGTTGAAAGACAAAACCTACAGTCTTGTATAGATTTTCCTGCCACTCAGATTTAAAATTAAATAACCAAAAAATGCAGATACAATAAACAATAATACCAGATAAATAACCAGTATACCACAAATAATCAGCAATAATTACATATAACCATTGTAACATAAACACAACTGATTAAACCACATAACTGAGTATTATCATTATTCAAACACTGCAAAAACACAAAAACACAAAAACCACATAATTTCTCCCCCTTTTTGACTTTCATCAAATAAGGGTAAAGAAATGTTGGATCATTACTCAGAGTCTTAAAAAAATCTTGAACAAAATTATTGCTAAAAAGTCAAGGCCTTGAGAACAGAAAAGAAAGAAGAGAAAGAAATAGAAGGTCAAGGCTTTGGCATTCTCTGATCTTCACTTCTTCTTTGATGTCTGGCCTTTCTCTGAGCCTTCTCCAACTTCTTCTTCACTTGCAGCATCTTCAGCAGACTGATTACCTTCTTGTTCAGCTTCCACTTCTGCAACAACCTCTTGAATTATCTCATCCACTTTCTTCTTAGCCTGTACTAAATCCACCTCTGTAGCTGCATCAACACATGTGTCTTCACCAGCATCTTCTTCATCAGTTTGTTCATACAAATCTTTTGAAGTAAGCACCACTGGAATTGGCTTCTTCTTCTTCTTCTTTAGAAAATCTCCCAGCCTTTCATCTGAATTCACACTGGTGTCATGAGTAGTAGCAGAAGGTATCTTCTCCGAATTCAAACCCTTGATGACAACATCCAACTTCCAATTCATAACATTCATCAAGCCCTTGAACTGGTTGAATTCAGTTGACAGGTTAAATAACCTCTGTCTGAGATCTTCAATCTCAACCTGCTGATCTTCTAGCTTCTCAACCAACAAAGAGTAATCTTCATTGGCTTGTCCTTTCCCTGATGTAGTCCCCTTAGGCTTCACAAACTCCTTCTCTGCAAGTTCCTCCTTTGACAAATCTGTATAAAACTCCCAGTCTGAACTACCCCAATCCTCTGAAGTGCAGTCTCATCAATCAACCCAAAACCTCCAGTAATCTTTTACTCTCCTTTCACAAGTACATCAAAGTATTCAAAGAAAAGAGGTAACAGATTGGCATATGGAAGAGGAGGGTTTCTAGTCCTGGTTGCACAATAAATCATATGCTCCATAACAATTGTTGTCAAGTCTATCTCAAACCCTTGAGATATCAGATACATCAAAATCAGAACCTTATCAGTCACTAACTACCTAGAGTTCTCCCTAGGAACTACACTCCTCATCAGAATTGTAAACAAGATTTTGGCTTCACAGTTGAGCACAGAGTGTGTCAACTGATTTGGACCAGAGGGTACACCTTCAATAAAAAACATCTCCTTTGCCTTATCCAGACACTCCTTCCTATCACGGTAATCTCCAACATTGTATTTCCTAGGAATGCCCAAGACTTTGGCAAAAGTCCTATGATCTAACCTCAAATCCACTCCAGCCACTTTTGAAGTTAACACCATTTTATCATCACCTTCAGAAACCAAATTAAGATAAAATAACCTGGTTAACTGACGCGATTTCTTAACACGTATGCGCAAGTGCACGGTCAAGTAATATAGGGGTGGTATTTCAACCCCGAGTTATCGATCCCACGAGGACAAACTTTAGCTTATCTAACTAGTTATTTAATTTAGTGTACGGTGCAGGAGGAAAGATTTGATTGATTTTAGCAATTGAAATAACAACTAATCTAATATTTTTGTATTTTTTTATATTTAAGAAACAAGTTTGGAGAAACTAGGCAATCTCTAGATCACCTAGGGATGTAGACGATTTCCGGATTATCTGAGCAACACGTTAACTATATTTTAACTAAGCTGGGTAACAGCGCTGACTATCTCCTATCGGTCTCAAGTCATTCTACTTCACGGTAGACTACAATCTCTTATCGGTCTCTTGTGTCTACCGGTCCGTTCTAGTAGGCTAACGATGTGCACGACAACGGGTCCTGTCGGTCCACCGTTGCACGAAACAGTCGAATCTCACCTACCGAATCTACCCACACTAGCCAATCCTAACACATCTCTTCTCAGTCTCAGTGATACGGGATTGATGTTCAAGTCTCATCCTAGTTAGTTATAATCATTGTCGTGCATTCACTAACTAAGCAGTGTTTCCGCTTAGCTACTCCATTAACACTGAGTATTAAGCACAGTACATGAACAATTGAATTAAAATATTGCTAACTTTAAGCATGAATCAACTATTGAACAAACCCTAGTTTTTGAACCCTAGTTTTATCTCCTAATCGTGTCACTCAATTAGGATTACTAGCATAAACAAGAAACTAGAATTGATTCAAAAGAAGAAATCAAGAAATCATGAAGCAAAGATCAAATCCGGAAAAATATCATCGTTTACATGAACCCTAGGCTCTCAAAGAGACGCCTAGCAAAACGTCTAGATGATAATAATCAACCAAACAAGACTTACAAGTTTCTCCATACAAAGATTGGGAGAGAAGAAAAAGAAATCAAACTTAGAGCTTCAATGGAGGAGGAGTCCTCCTCTTGTGCGTCGTCTCTCTTCTTTCTCCCGTTGGTTGCTTTCTTCCCCCAATGAATCTTCTCTTAATTGTAGTTTTTTAGGTATTAATTATCTCCAATTAGGTTTAGGAGATCGTCCGTGTGTTTTTTTCTTCTTAAGCATATCGCACGACCTCAGTAAAGCTGATCGTGCGATCTGCTCTGATCTTATGTCTGATCGTGTGATCTGCTCAGCTTCTGATCCTATCTCTGGTCGTGTGATCTGCTCAGGTCTTATCTCTGATCGTGTGATCTCCTTAGATCCTACGACCATCCACTTTGATCGTGGAAACAGTGAGTTGCTCAATTTTCTCCTCCAAATTTATTCTATGTCTTGCTCCAGATCGCACGACCTCAGTTTTGCAAGTCGTGTGATCTGCTGAACTTGTCTTCTTCTCTCCAATTACGAGCTTTGTCTCAATTTCCGAAGTTCGTTTCTCCTCTTCTTTCAGTCTCCGAGTTACATTTCCTGTCAAAACAACACGAAACACACCCGTGCGATCAAACGTGACAAAATATCATAAAATAATGCGAGAAACGCCCAGATTTACAATTTATCGCTCAAAGCTACACTTACTAAATTTCCTCAAGTTCATAGTGCATTTCTAATATAATCTACCCGAAATTCACACAAAACGGTACACAAACGTAGAAGAAATATAACTCTAATGCAGAGTTATCAAATCCCCCACATTACCTTTTTGCGCGTCCCGAGCAAAATTAATCCATACACTACGTTTTAAATCCACCGAATTGCATAAAACTTTACTAGCCATGTGACATAAACAAAACACACACACACAATGCAATCTACATGACTATACAATGGAACTCGATTATAGAATAATGCAAGAATTAAAGAACGCAAATTTCTTATTTTTTTTAAGAGATCCGGCAATCTCGTTATCACTAACCAGAATCATCAAGTTCTCACAAGTCTCTTTTGCAATTCATACAACCGCAATAAGGAATTGAAAATACAATGATCCTACGCACAAGCTCACTAAGGGGTCCCCAAACATCCACCAAACTCAATCCAAGATCCGGGCACGTCCTTTAGCTCAGAGGGTCTAGGCACCCTTAGTCCTATAGTAGTCTTTCGTCGCCAAGTCATATGAGGTTTTCAGACCCTCTTAGCCGTTATTGCATTGAATGCAAGTTGTCCCACTGACGGGAGACACAACTCTGTGTAATACGGCTTGACTTTAATTTTCCTTAGACACTCTAATTGGTTTGAATCCAAATTCCCCGCGCGAGCGGGGGCACATTAGGCTGTTCATCGTATCTAGTCCGAGAGAAGATATTGATTTGTTTTGTTTTTTTTTCATTCTCTTCTAATTATTTCAGCCGTGCATCTAGAGCAACTAAGTGTGGGCTTTTTCGGTTAGCTCTTGAAACCGCCTTAAGGGATGGTGGTGTACACTCCCTAACTTCACTTAGACTAGAGAAATGTACCACATGGAACCGACTCTACATGAAGGTCCACCCCATATTTACAAGAGGCCACAAGTTTCCACTCGAAAACAGACTATTCAACTCCTTGGGACTAAATCCTCCTAGCACAATAAAGGAACTGAAGGTATGCCCTCTTCTTCTTTCCACTTTTCCCGGAATACCCGGACTT
This sequence comes from Linanthus parryae, assembly GCA_023055425.1. Lineage (NCBI taxonomy): Eukaryota > Viridiplantae > Streptophyta > Magnoliopsida > Ericales > Polemoniaceae > Linanthus > Linanthus parryae. Next base: position 43,456,902 of record JALGPY010000007.1, read on the forward strand.
CCTTTCGTGAAACTAGTGCGCAAGATACTAAAAATTAAGGTTTTCCCCAGTACAGTGCTTCCTATTCATTGAGACTCTTTCATTGAACTCTCTCTGGTTTCAAGCTTCATCAATTGCCCAACTCAAAAGATTTAATTTTTATGAATTTTCACTTTTCTATTTTTTCAATTTTTCTAGACTCTATATGCTTTTGGCCAACTCGATTAACCACAAGTTTTGGGTAGGGGACTCAATAAAGTAAAAGTGCAAAGAAATGCATAATAACAATCCTAACAAAATACGACACTATATCAAACACTCTACACTAACCACACGTACTAAACAATACGACACAACTGCATGTAACTGGCGATGCAAAACTGACATGGCTAGCAAAATATACACCCCCCCACACTTAAGCGTTTCGTTGTCCTCAACGAGTTTAGAGATCAAGTACGTGGTTTCCTCGCTTAAATGTGTTGGCGGTGGATCTACACAAATATGGATCCAAACTTAGAACAGATAGAGAGTTAGAGGTACCTGAGTGCCCGGACCTACATGGGCACCGTTGCCGCGAAACTCCAACAAGAAGGGGTCTTGTGAACCGTTGACAGTTTCCGCAAAAGTCTCACCTCGCGTCCGGATTCCGATGCGCCTACTCAACATTCTATATCGCACGCATCAAGAAGGGGAACCCGGAGCGTCTTTTCTACCTGTGTCCTTGCACACTGATTGAAAGAATTAACACAACTCTCTCTCACCCCTCAAAATCATGTATGGAGAACTAAAAGCAAAAACAGAAATAAATAGCATCCTACTCTACATTGGGTTGCCTCCCAAGCAGCGCTTGTAATTTAAGGTCGACGGCCCGACCCGGTTACCTCAACCAAAAAGGATAGTGGAGGCTGCTTTATCCCTCCACTTCTTCTTCTTCCACCATCTCTTCTCAAGAACTTCACGTGCACCCCTGTGCTCTGAAGAAGGTGGACAATTGTGGAAGCTGACTCCTTTCATTTTGCAATTGATCTTCTTGAGAAACTTCCACCAAGTACCACTGGGCTCAAATGAATCTCTGGCCATAAAATCATCCCAGTAATACCTCATCTGTGCTAGATGCTCTTCAAATGACCCATGCAATTCATCCACACCCCCACACTTGTTGATTTCCAACTCCTTGACTATGGCATATGGATCATCAATAAAGTCGCCAATATGACAAGGAATTGAAAATTTCTCATGATGCTCTTCCCCATAAGAATCTCCATACACAAGTCTTTCCAACTCATCACAGACTTGATTAATATGAGATAGGGAGAATTCTTCAAAAGTATGAGTAGGGGCTTTTACCTCAATAGGTATTGGCACAAGTGAATCATCAGCTTCATCGTCTGCACACCACAGGCTTCCAATGATGGTGTCTTCCCATTCATGCCAAGGAAGTGAGGGCTCTTGCAGTTTTGGCTGGCAATACGGAAGGTCCTCCCATCTTGGGCACACAGGTCCACCCCAGTCTAAATCAGAGTCTGAGTCCTCATAAGTGGCGGTGTCCACCAATGGTTCCTGGACACTGCAGTCTTCGTTCGGCTCATGTATCTCTTCTTCCACTTGTGGTGGGGATGATGAAGGTTCAATGTGAGGCTCAATGTCATGTGGCAAGGGATCCTCTTGTGGCTCTTGAATACTAGATTCCCCTCCTGTTGGCAGTTTTTCTATTCGTTTCTTTATCCTCTCCAACATCTCCCTCACGTATTCCCTACCTGTGGCAGAATCCTCTTGTGGTAATTGTGAAGCTATGGACAAAAATTTGGCGCACACTTCGTTGTCATTCATAATACTACGTCGTTCTTCCATAATCGCTGGTGAGTCTTCCTGGTGCTGATGAAGCTGGGGGGCATGTACTCGACATGAGTCTCTACGGTCATGCGAGATGCCACATACGTAGCACCAATTTATGCATGCATCCTCTTCTTCATGGTTACCCCTGCAGTGGAAATAGTAGGGGGGACCCGAATAACACTCTTCGCTCCACATGCTTATATTGTCTCTTTCTTCCTGCGTTCCTGAAAAATAGACTCACAAGACACCCGTGAAGCACAGAGATATAGAATAAAAACTAAAATAAAAGTACTATAAACTAACTACTAAATAAATAATCTATCGCTGTCCCCGGAAACGGCGCCAAAAACTTGACGCAATTTCTTAACGCGTATGCGCAAGTGCACGGTCAAGTAATATAGGGGTGGTATTTCAACCCCGAGTTATCGATCCCACGAGGACAGACTTTAGATTATCTAAATAGTTATTTAATTTAGTGTACGGTGCAGGAGGAAAGATTTGATTGATTTTAGAAATTGAAATAACAACTAATATAATATTTTGTATTTTTTATATTTAAGAAACAAGTTTGGAGAAACTAGGCAATCTCTAGATCACCTAGGGCTGTAGACGATTTCCGGATTATCTGAGCAACACGTTAACTATATTTTAACTAAGCTGGGTAACAACGCTGACTATCTCCTATCGGTCTCAAGTCATTCTACTTCACGATAGACTACAATCTCCTATCGGTCTCTTGTGTCTACCGGTCCGTTCTAGTAGGCTAACGACATGCACGACAACGGGTCCTGTCGGTCCACCGTTGCACGAAACAGTCGAATCTCACCTACCGAAGCTACCCACAGTTTGAATTAAAATATTGCTAACTTTAAGCATGAATCAACTATTGAACAAACCCTAGTTCTTGAACCCTAGTTTTATCTCCTAATCGTGTCACTCAATTAGGATTACTAGCATAAACAAGAAACTAGAATTGATTCAAAAGAAGAAATCAAGAAATCATGAAGCAAAGATCAAATCCGGAAAAATATCATCGTTTACATGAACCCTAGGCTCTCAAAGAGACTCCTAGCAAAACGTCTAGATAATAATAATCAACCAAACAAGACTTACAAGTTTCTCCATACAAAGATTGAGAGAGAAGAAACAGAAATCAAACTTAGAGCTTCAATGGAGGAGGAGTCCTCCTCTTGTGCGTCGTCTCTCTTCTTTCTCCCGTTGGTTGCTTTCTTCCCCCAATGAATCTTCTCTTAATTGTAGTTTTTTAGGTATTAATTATCTCCAATTAGGTTTAGGAGATCGTCCGTGTGTTTTTTTCTTCTTAAGCATATTGCACGACCTCAGTAAAGCTGATCGTTTGATCTGCTCTGATCTTATGTCTGATCATGTGATCTGCTCAGCTTCTGATCCTATCTCATGTCGTGTGATCTGCTCAGGTCTTATCTCTGATCGTTTGATCTCCTTAGATCCTACGACCATCCACTCTGATCGTGGAAACAGTGAGTTGCTCAATTTTCTCCTCCAAATTTATTCTAAGCCTTGCTCCAGATCGCACGACCTCAGTTCTGCAAGTCGTGTGATCTGCTGAACTTGTCTTCTTCTCTCCAATCACGAGCTTTTTCTCAATTTCCGAAGTTCGTTTCTCCTCTTCTTTCAGTCTCCGAGTTACGTTTCCTGTCAAAACAACACGAAACACACCCGTGCGATCAAACGTGACAAAATACCATAAAATAATGCGAGAAACGCCCGGATTTACAATTTATCGCTCAAAGCTACACTTACTAAATTTCCTCAAGTTCATAGTGCATTTATAATATAATCTACCCGAAATTCACACAAAACGGTACACAAATGTAGAAGAAATATAACTCTAATGCAGATTTATCATTAACCTAGGATAGGCCTTTGAAATATGATTTAAAACCTTCCAAACAGCAGTTTCTCTTAACTTTCTCATGCAGTATATATCCAACTTATCCAATAATTCTTCAGAAATCATACTACAGAAAGCTACCTTAGATGAAGCATACCCTTGCATCCATACATTTCTAACCTCAGAAATAACAAACCAGTCTGTAGGAAGTACATTCTTACCTTGATATCCTTTCTTGGTTGCAGCAGCAACTTGCTTAACCCTAGTTTTCTTCTCTGAGGGTTTGGTCTTTTCTTGTCCTCCTTCAGATGGTTTCTTCTGGCTTTCTTGAGTTGATTTCCCCTTTTCCTCTTCACCAGTCTTTTTCTTTTCTCCCCCTTTCTTCTTCTCAGACCTAGGTTGATCACCACCCTGTGTCTCCTGTTGTGGATCAATGCTTGAGCCTTCATCTCCCTTCTCTGTTCTGGACTTCTTTGCAGGAGGAGTGTCCTCATGCAAGCTCTGAGTGTTTTTTGAATCTGAATCAGAAATCACTATATTCTCCTTCTTATTTGCTCTCTTCTTGGATCTGCCAGAGGGCTTTCCCTGTTGCTGAATTTTGGCTGATTTGCGTTCCATTTGGGGTTTTAGAGTTTTGAGAAGAGAATGTGATTGAGAGAAACTGAGAGAGAGAGAGAGAGTAGAGTCGTAGAGAATTGAGAGAGCATGAGAAGAAAAAGCCCTGACTTTCAGCTTTAAGTAGGTTGGAAAGGATGAGTCATAAAAGGACTCTGCTATATCAACATGCAAAATTGAATCTTGAAAAATATTTTTTAGGATATTTTAGAAAATTCTCTGAGTAATTCAAATATTACACAGTTATCTAAAAAGATAAGATATAATATTTGATGATCCATTTTTTAAAAAAAATATTTACAGATATTATCAAGACCTGGAGAACAATCTTAAGGCCTTATGATTTTCTGCAGTTTGAGAAACTTCAAAGCTTTGAGCTATACTTTCAAGGCTTCAGAAATTATAATCTCAAGGCTTTGAGATTTCAGCACATAAACACATATAAGTACTAATACTCCCCCTAAACCAATGCATCCTTGTTTAACATCCCCAATTCAAGCCTTAGAGATGAAAACATATCATCTCGCAAAGGTTTAGTGAAAATATCAGCAATCTGCATTGAAGTAGAGATAAAATTTAAAACAACATCACCTTGTTCTGCATGATGTCTAAGGAAGTGATGTCTCACATCCATGTGCTTAGTCCTTGAGTGCTGGACTAGATTCTTAGAGATTGAAATAGCACTTGTGTTGTCACAATGAATAGGCACATTTCTGAAATTGTAGTCAAGATCTCTAAGTTGTTGAGCAATCCATAACACTTGTGAACAGCAAGCACCAGCTGCAATATATTCAGCTTTTGCAGTTGATAATGCTACGGAATTTTTCTTTTTGGAATGCCAACTGATCAGTGAGGATCCAAGAAATTGACAGCATCCAGAAGTACTTTTCCTGTCTACTTTATATCCTGCAAAATCTGCATCTGAATAGCCACTCAACATAAAATTAGATCTTCTCGGATACCAAAGTCCTAAGTCTCTGGTTCCATTCAAATATCTAAAAATTCTTTTGACTGCAGTTAAATGACTTTCCTTAGGATCTGCTTGAAATCTAGCACACATACAGACACTGAACATAATATCAGGTCTACTAGCAGTTAAATACAACAGTGATCCAATCATACCTCTGTATTCCTTTTGATTCGCACTCTTACCATTTGAATCTTTGTCTAAAGAGAGTGATGAACTCATAGGGGTCTTAAGTGGACTGTGACATATTGTACTTATTCAATAAGTCCTTGGTATACTTTCCTTGATGCACAAAAATTCCTTTCTTCATTTGTAGGATATGAAGTCCAAGAACGAAATGCAGTTCACCCATTAGGCTCATCTCAAACTCCCTGCACATCAGACTAGAAAACTCTTTTGAAAGAGCATCATTAGTAGCACCAAATAAAATATCATCTACATAAATCTGGACTACTAACAGATCATTTTGTTGGTGTTTAATGAAAAGAGTTTTGTCAACTAGGCCTCTTTTGAAATTGTTTTCAAGTATAAATTTTGAAAGTCTGTCATACCAAGCCCTTGGAGCTTGTTTTAAACCATAAAGAGCTTTGTCCAGTTTATAAACATGATGAGGAAAGTTTTCATCTTAAAAACCAGGTGGTTGGGCTACAAAAACATCTTCTTGTAAATATCCATTTAGAAAAGCACATTTAACATCCATTTGATAAAGCTTTAAGTGATTGTGAGATGCAAATGCAAGAAGTATCTAATAGCTTCTAACCTGGAAACAGGAGCAAAAGTCTCCTCATAATCTATACCTTCTTCCTGATTATATCCTTGAGCTACCAGTCTGGCTTTATTTCTTACCACTTTCCCATTCTCATCAAGCTTGTTTCTGAATACCCATCTGGTTCCAATAACTGATTTCTCTTTAGGTCTGGGCACCAGATTCCAAACTTTGTTCCTTTCAAACTCATTTAGCTCACTCTGCATTGCAATGATCCATTCTGCATCTTCTAGTGCTTCCTTGGTATTTTTAGGCTCAATCAAAGATACAAATGCACTAAAAGCACACAAGTTCTTCACCTGTCCTCTTGTCTGAGTTCCAGTTGATGGATCTGATATAATGTTATCAGCTGGATGGTCTGCAAGATACTTAAACTTCTTTCTTGGTACTCAGGAGTATTCTCCTTCAAGGCTTTGAGTTCTTGAAACAGTAGAGGGAGCATCATAGAAAGTTTCAGCTTCTGTCTCAACGCTTTGAGATTTTGGTTCAGCAGAAGGTTCAAGGCCTTGAGATTCTGCTGATTGATTCTGCACATTAGTTTTGCCTTTGTCTTCTTTCACAGCATCATCATCTGATTCATGCTTGTTCAAATCTAGATCTGCAAAACTTTCACTCAGAGAATCCTTAGTACTTTCATCAAAGATTACATGAATGCTCTCTTCCACAATCTTGGTTTTTCCATTATAAAATCTATAAGCTTTGCTAGTTTGATAATATCCAAGAAATACACCTTCATCACTTCTAGCATCAAACTTACAAAGATTGTCTCTACCATTATTATGCACAAAACAGATACAACCAAAAGGTTTGAAATAAGAAACAGTAGGCTTTCTACCTTTAAACAGTTCATAGGGGGTCTTTTTCAAAATAGGTCTAATCAAGCATCTATTCAGCACATAATTGGCAGTGTTAACAACTTCTTCCCATAAAAACTTTGGCAAATTACTTTCAAGAAGCATGGTTCTGGACATATCCTCAAGTGTCCTATTCTTCCTTTCAACTACTCCATTTTGCTGTGGAGTTCTAGGTGCAGAAAAGTTGTGTGAAATGCCATGCTTTGCACAAAATAAATCAAAGTCAAGTTGATCAAACTCCCTACCATGATCACTTCTAATAGATGCAACAGGTAAATTTTTCAAAGTTTGAAGCTCTTTGCACAGTCTAGAAAATTCAGATAAAGCTTCAGTTTTGTCTCTAATAAACATCACCCAAGTAAATCTAGAATAATCATCAATTATAACAAGCATATACCTCTTACCTTTGGGGGTCTGAACTCTCATGGGACCACACAAGTCCATATACAGCAGTTCTAAGGGTCTAGAAGTACTTACAAAGTTCTTTGGCTTGAATGAGCTTCTGGTTTGCTTACCTTGTACACATGCCTTACAAACCTCATCATCTGAAAATTTCTGTGATGGTAAACCTCTTACCAAGTCTTTTGAGATGAGTTTATTCAAGGTATGTATACTAATATGCCCAATATTTCTGTGCCAAAGCTTTGAATCTTCCTTCAAGGCCTTGAGGTATTTTAGCTTGTCACCTGCAACACTGTTAGTATTCATAGCATATAGATTGTATGATCTAGGAGCAGTGAGTATGCAATCACCAAATTTCTCATCTTAAACCACACATTTCTCCTTGTCAAATATAGCCTTATAACCTTTATCACATAACTGAGAGATACTAAGCAGATTATACTTAAGTCCATCTACCAGATAAACATCAGATATAGAATTAGTAGAACAATTACCAATACTACCTATACCAATGATATTGCATTTTGCTTTGTCACCAAGTGTGATTGTTCCTCCAGATTTTTCTGTAAGTTCAGTGAAGAGAGACTTCTTTCCACTCATATGTCGGGAACATCCACTGTCTAATATCCATTTCTGATCTTTCAAGGCCTTGGTGACATCCTGCAAAAAAATATCATGCCTCAACTGGCTGTTAGACCAAGTGCAAAACTTTGAGTCATACTCAGAATCAGCCATGTTTGGTGGCCTAATTCCTTTTGGAACCCAAATCTGCCTAACCTGTCCCTTAAGCTGATAAGGATAAGTATTCCTCATAATGTGAGGTTCTGATCTTCTAAAGGGACAAGTTAATCTGACATGACCAATTTTTCCACAGTAATGACATTCTGGAGAATGTCTGCTACCAGATTTGACAAAAGTAGTTTGGCCTTTCTTTGGAAAATTTGGATTATAGCCAATCCCACTTTTATGCATTGATTTCAGACTTCCTCCAAGAATGAGATTCAGATTATGTTCTGAGCCTGTAAACCTAGCTAGGACCTTCTTGAACTCTTGAAGTTTCTCAGTCAAAGAACAGATCTGTTGTTCTAAATTCTCAGAATGAGTCTTTAGATCAGCATATCTTTCAGTCAAAAGAGTATTTTGATCAACAACCTCTTTTGCCTTCAAGGCTTTGAACCTGCTGTCCAAGACCTTGAAGTCCTTTTCAAGCTTTGTCTTAGAAACTTCAACAGTTTTGTTTGAAAAAAATATGTCCATGTTTTCTTTTACCTGCTCATGAATCTTAATCTTTAAAGCATAAATCTCATTTCTATAACTTTCCTCATTTAAAAACATACTTTTGAGAATTTCAGGAAGTACATCAGAAGGACGAGCAAGTAGATTTTTTACCATATCTTCAATATGTCTGTCTGATGAATTTTTCTCATCATGCTTTGCCATGAAGCATAAGTTTGCTTGTTCTTCTGTGTCTGAGTCACTTGATGAATCAGAATCACTCCAAGAAGCCATCATGGCTTTCTTCCTTCTGTTGTCACTGTCTTTCTTCTGAAAGTTCCTGTTCTTCTTCTTTTGCGGACAGTCCCTTACTAAATGATCTGCATCACCACACTCAAAACAATTCATTACTTTAGTTTTATGTGACTATGATGAAGGTTTACCTTTGTATTCCTTGCTGCCTGAGGGTCTTGATCTCTCTCTGTTGTAATCCCTGTTACCAGAGTTTCTTTTCTTTTTGAGAATCCTGGCCAAGGCCTTGGAGATCAATGCTAAAGCCTCTTCATCATCAGGCTCATCCTCAGTCTCAAGGCTTTGAGACTTTTCACTGTCTTTTGCCTTAAGTGCCAGGTTCCTGATGTTTTCACTCAAATCACCTTCCACATCCTTCATAGACATTTCATGAGTGAGCAGCTTTCCTTGTAGATCATCTAGCTGAAGAAGACTCAAGTCCTGAGCTTCCTCAATGGTTGTTGTCTTTGGCTCCCACTTGGCTTTTGGCAAGCTTCTCAGAATCTTTCTGACCTTTTCTTCATTTGAGAACTTTTTTCCCAATGACTCCAGATTGTTCACCACATCAGTGAATCTTTTGAACATCTCCTTGATGGTCTCATCTGAGTTCATCTTGAACAACTCATATTGCCTCAGAAGTATGTTGATCTTGGTCTACTTAACCTGGCTAGTTCCTTCATATGTCACCACCAGTTTATCCCATACTTCTTTGGCACTCTTGCAATTTGACACTCTGTTGAACTCATCTGCATTAAGAGCACAGTATAACAGATTCATAGCCTTGTAATTTTTTTATACCTTTTCCAGTTCTGTAACTGAAAGATTTTCCTCAGACTTGATACATCTGACTCCATCAATTGTAGTGTAGTACTCATGAGAACCATTCTGAACTATTGAACACAGTTTCATGTCTTGATCTATGATGAACATCTTCATCAATGCCTTCCAGTGCATGAAGTTATCACCACAGAACAATGGAGGTCTGTTGGTTGCCCTTCCTAGTGAGAATCCACCATCTCCTACATTACTCATAGTCACCAGATTGTTAGATCTAAAACAGTGACACAAGCTCTGATACCAATTGAAAGTGTGTAATGTAGACTAAATACATGACCTAAATACTCTAGAAGGGGGGGGGGGGTTGAATAGAGTATTGAAGCTTTTTGCAAAACTCAAAGTTTAACAGAATGACTCTGTGTGAAACTCAAATCTCAAGGCATTGAGATTTTACAAAACTGTCTGAAACTTTCAAAGGAAAAATAGAAAGTTTCAAGGCCTTGAACTGTAATCAATTCTAAACAGCTTTGGAACCCTAGTTTGATTTGAGTTGTAAGCAGCATGTAATAATCAAACTGTAAAGTAAATAACACAAAGAAATTTACAGAGTTCAGTCCCAATGGACCTAATCTCTGCCTGAGGGATCTAATCCCACCAGGATTGGGCAAACACTTCTTATTACTCACACAGAAACAACCCTAGATCTTCAAGCCTAAGTGATTTCCCTTACACCTATACAGCTTGTGGTTCCAAACCTATCTAGTTCCTGCTACTAACTGTTGAGTTAACAAGAACCTCTTGTTGTTCACTTGAACAACCAACCACTAGGTTAAGTGAGGTTTAAGATAATCTAAAGATACACAGATTAAAGTACAAGTGAAGAACACAGTAGAAAAGATAAGCTGTTGAAGCCTGAATGTGTTCTTCTGAAAACTGGATTGAAAAAGAGGAAAAGGAGAGGCTAAAAAGCCAGGATACAAGGCTGAGAAGTACAGCCAAAAAACAATAGGATCACTCAAAAACAGAGCTAGCTAGACAATGAGCATCCTGATTGTAAGACCTGGGAACAAAAATAAAAAAGCAGAAAGGGAAGCTTGAGGCAATAATCTTGCAATCCTCCACAATGGCCCAAATAGAACAATCAACAGAAGAAGAGGAGGAATTGAGAGAATCCACCACAATCTTGGAGTCAGAGAAAACATGAATTTTTTGCAAGTTATGAGCAGCAGCCAGCAAGAGAGCTTCTCTAATAGCATAAGCTTCCAGGATCAAAGCTTTTGAGATAAACCTGAATGTGATGACTTTTTTATCCAAAACATAACCTTCCCTTCTTTTGATTAAAGCTGCAGAGCTACCAGAGTTGAGACTGCATCTAACAGCTGCATCAGTGAAAATAAAAAACTCAGCATCTGAAGGTGGAGACCAAAGAGCAGGAGCCTTTTGAACTTGAGGAGTGTGATGCTGCAGAGTGTTTGCCTCCAAATACTCATAAAATTTGGCAATGGATCTTGACACTATGAGATCAGGCCTCCATCTGATTTTGTTAAAAAACCACTCACATCTAGACTTCCAAATTTCCCAACAAATTGTGACAAACAACCCCAGAGCAGCAAGTGTATCACCAGAATCCTCAAAACTTTTGTTAAGATCAAACCACCAGTTATGAATTGAATTATGGCTTGGCATAACATTGATAAATCTGAAAGGCGATATAGACCAAACCTGGAAAGCAATAGAACACTCTTTGAAGAGATGATGAGCATATTCAGAACCCTCCCCACAAATGCAGCAAATAACATCCACTTCACACCCATTGGAAAGAAGAGCTGCATTAACAGGGAGGCAATCCTGTAAAACTTTCCACCAGAATAACTTTAATTTTGGCGGCAAACAGGAACTCCAGAGTCTTTTCCAGAATAGAGAGAAATCTCTGCTAGAACTGGCATTAAGAGCAGAAGGGGCTTGGCCAAAACAAGTTATACTTCTGATAAGCCTGTAAGCTGAATTAACTGTGAAAACACCATTTTTTGTGAAATGCCAAACTTTCTTGTCTGCCCCATATGCACTGCAAACTGGGATGGACAAAATCAAATTCGCCTCTTCTTCACAAAAAATACCTCTCACCAAGTCTTCATTCCAGGATCTGCTCTCATGATCAATGAGATCAGAAACAAGTTTAATAGACCACTCAGGGGCTCTATGAGAATTAACATAGAAATGACCTCCTTCGCGAGGGATCCATGGGTGAGACCAAATCTTAATGCTCTTACCACTAGACACATTCCACCTCCAACCCCAATTCAGTACCCTTCTCCCTTCAATAATACTTCTCCAGACCCATGAACAACCGCTTGGTGCATTTGCCTTCCAAAAAGAGTTGTTAGGGAAGTATCTTCCTTTAAAGAAAGACTTAAGAAAAGAAGAATCCTCCATACACAATTTCCAAGCTTGCTTAGCAAGTAATGCAAGATTGAATGAACTTAAATCATTGAAACCAAGTCCTCCAGCTGACTTTTCTCTGCATAAAAAATCCCAATTTTTCCAGTGAATTCTTCTCTTCTCTTTTGATTTTCTCCCCCACCAAAAATCAGCTATGAGAGAGTTAATAGTATTGCACACTTTCTTAGGAAAAAGGAAACACTGCATTGCATATGTGGGAAGGGCTGCCAAAACAGATTTAATAAGTGTTTCTCTCCCTCCAGAGCTTAGATGGATGTTATTCCAGCTTTTGAATCTCTCTTCAACCCTGTCAATCACAAATTGGAGTGCTTTGGATTTAGACCTTCCAATTAAGGAAGGAAGACCCAAATAAGAGCATTCTTTGAAGTCTTTGCTGATGCCTAAGAAGGACTGGATGGCATTTTTAAGAGTGCAGCTTGTGTTAGGACTGAAAAAGCACTGAGACTTACTTCTGTTCACAGCTTGGCCAGATGCCTTTTCATACAGCCGAAGAAAAACATTAAGTGCACTGCATTCATGCACTGTAGCTTTGCAGAATAAAAGAGAGTCATCTGCAAAGAGCAGGTGGCTAATTGAGGGACATGATTTTGACAACTTTATGCCAGATAGCCATCTTCTTTTTTCAAAAAAATTGAGAGTTGCAGAGAGACCTTCAGCACAAATGACAAAAAGGTAGGGGGAAAGAGGATCTCCCTGCCTAATGCCTCGAGAAGGAACAATAAAGTTGCTTAGGCTCCCATTAATAATCAATCTGAAGCTTGCCGTTTTGACACAAGCCATCACCCAATTTATCCATTTTTTGTGAAATCCAAGCCTAGCCATCATCATCTCCAAGTATCTCCAAGAAACCATATCAAAAGCTTTCATCATATCAAGTTTGACAGCCATCCATCCCTCTTTACCCCTCCTTCTATTCTTTATCCCATGAAGCATTTCTTGCGCTATGAGAACATTGTCCGTAATTGCTCTTCCTTCGATGAAAGCACTTTGAGAGGTGGATATTATTTTATTCAGAACTTTAGCCAATCTGTTAGCCAAGACTTTGGATAAAATCTTGTAGATGACAGAACAAAGGCTGATTGGCCTATAGTCCTTAACAGACAAAGGATTTTGCGACTTTGGGAGCAATGCTATGTGAGTGAGGTTTACACTTCTTAACAGCTTCCCTCTGGAGAAGAAGTCTTTAATTGCAGCACATACATCATCACCCACTATGTGCCAAAAGGATTGAAAAAACCTTGCAGTCAGGCCATCATAACCCGGAGATTTATCCGGGGACATTTCAAAGCAGGCTTGCTTTATCTCCTCTGAAGTGACAGAGCTAATGAGAAAAGAGTTCATCTCAGGAGTCACTTTTTTGGAGACATTGCTAGCTATGGGAATAGGATCACTATCCAACTGTGCAGCAAAGAGATTAGAGTAAAAACTGTAGAATTGGTTCTGGATTGAGTCTGCATCTTCTAACCAAGTTCCATTGTTGTCCAGAACCCCTTTGATAAAGTTTTTCTTTCTCCTTCTAATCACAGAAGCATGAAAGAAGGAGGTGTTTTTATCTCCAGCAAGCAGCCAATCATTTCTGGACTTTGCTCTCCAAAATCTTTCCTCCTCAGCCCAAAGTTTATCCAAGTCCAGCTCCAAGTTGTGCAGCAGATCAATGTCAGCTTCCATTCCTTGACTTCTGATGCTTGCTATTTCATTTTCAATTTCTTTGATCTTGTAAGGAAGCCCTTTCAAAACCCCTTTACTCCATCTTCTTAGTTCTTGTCTGCAATTCTTGATCTTGGATTTGAGAATGAACATTGGAACTCCTTCACAGTTAAAGCTCCAAGCTTTCTTAACTACCTCTTCAATACCATCTTGCTTGACCCATCTAGGATCAAAGAAAAAAGTTGGGAAGGAGCTACTGAATTTTGGCAGATTCGTATCAAGGAGAAGAGCTAAGTGATCAGAACCAGTACATAAAATATGTTTGAGAGCTGCATTACTAAATAAATTAGTCCAACTAAAAGAAGCTAGACCTCTATCCAATCTTTTTTCAATGCAGTGGAAATCATGTCTCCTATTCCACCATGTATAAGGATAACAAATGAAGCCCAAATCAATAAGACTGCTAGAGCTAATGAAGTTTCTTAACATTGAGCAGGAGCTATAGCTTCTCAATGTGCCACCCTTCTTCTCAGATGGGTCACTGATGTCATTAAAATCTCCCCACACCACTGTTTTTGGAGAGCAATGTGGAAGGTAGTTTTGAATAAACACAAGCTGTTGTGATCTGACATTATCATCAGTGCTCAGATAAATAAAAATAACATCTCATTCAATAGAATTATCCGAAATAGAAGCATGAATAAGAAAGCTGCAAAATTTCTTGACTTGAACATTGCAAGAAGAAGACCACAGAATACCAATTCCACCAGAAAGTCCTCTTGGATCATACCATAAGCTATTAGAAAGCAATCTAGAAGGATACCTGCGAAGCATAAAGTTGCTTTTTTGCTTTGTCTCACTTAAAAATGCCACATCAGGAGAAAGAAGACGCATCATCTTCTTGAATTGATGAATTGTCAGGGATCTCCCCGCTCCCTGACAATTCCAAGAGAAAAGCTTCATTGGGCGTCTTGGGACCAGTTAGGGCTGGTTTCCTCCACCCGAAGAATGCAGGAGTCATCTGAGAGAAAATTGGACTTCTTTCCATCCACCATGAGACCTTCGAAGTTATCAATCTCCATAGGATCTTCCTTTCTCTTGTACTGTTTAGCCGCTTCCGTAGCAATTGCCTCCTTAACCGGAGCGGGGTCACCATACCTTCGTTCTCTTGCAAGCCTCTTCCACTTTTTGGAAGCAGAGATGTTATCTCGTTCCCCCTTTGGATCATCACAGGTAACGATCTGAGATTTAGGGTTCATCTCCTTCTCAAGAGAGGAAATATTGCCATTCTCTGGAAAATTTTCTGAATGGACAGGGGCATTGTTGGAAATTTCAGAAGTTTTATTAAAGGGCTCCTTCAAAAGGTTTTTGGTTAACTGGGGGTCCATTGCATCTAACAAGTGCTTTGGGCTTTTGGGGGATTTTGAAAGTTGAGACTTGATATGGGCATTGGGCTTAGAAGACTGACCCAACCTATTCTGTTGAATGATTGAATTTAAATTTTCCTGACCCGCCAAGATTGCACGTTCCGTCACAAGTGAGAGAGAGGCATTAACTGCCGACTCTTCATCTTCAGATGAGATATCTCCTGCTTTTGAACATTTTTCAATGTCTTTATCAGGAAGCATGTTTGAGATGAGAGTCCCGATGAGAATTGATTAATGCGGCCAACTCTTGAACTTCCAACCTCGGAGAAATCACCGTCGGCGACGCCACCGGTGCCGGAAGGATGCCCTCTGAATGTGATTTTGAGTTTAGCGATGACAACGGCAATCTGAAACTTGGAGCAAGCAATTCCGATACTGGTTTTGCTTTAAGGGCTGATAAGAAGCTCCCCTCCTTGATAATCCCCTTTTTTAAAACAGCTTGTTTTGAAGAACACCATGCTTCTTCATGCCCTAGAATGCCACAATAGTTGCAGAGAAAAGGCAGCCTCTCATATTTGAGCTCTACCCAAACAGAGTGATCATCATTAATCCTCAGCTTAAAACCTTTTGGCAGTGGCTTTGTTATATTCAAAACAAGCTTAACTCTTACAAATTTTCCTTCCTCTGCAGCCTTTTCTGGAATTTTAACATCTAAAACTTCACCGATTTTGGTGGCATATTTCCTTATGACTTTCTCTTTGAAACAGAAAACTGGTAATTTCCAGAATTGAATCCATAGTGGTGATGAATCAAAATTTGCTGAAGAAATTCCAGAAAGAGGATCCCAGCGAGATAGAGCAATAAGTTGATTATTAAAAACCCATGGCCTACCTTTAAGAACCTTCTCCATATCAGCTTCATTTAGAAAGCTGAATTGATAAATCTTTTTTTCAACCTCCTCTACTTGAAACCCCTCTGGATTTCCCAGATAGATGACAATGTGTTTCTCAAACCAGTGAGATTTATGGGCTTTTGAGTGATGATTTTCCCCAGAAGACTTGATTTGCTCTCATTTATACTCTCTTCCAGATCATCCGCATCTAGAGAAAACTCGAGCTCATCTTCGGACGCATCATCACCATCGCCGGAAAGAGCTACCGCACTGAGCTTGTTCAGTATATCTTCTTCTCCTTGGATTTTTTCACCCTCCTCAGAGGATGGAACAGGGGATGAAGGCATTGGAGAGATTAAGAATGAAGAAAGTGAGATTTAGAGATGAAAAGAGCAAGAAGAGTAAGAAAACGGGGGACTCCAAAATGGAGACTAGAACATGCTAAGCATGACTGGTATTCTCTCTCTAGGAGAAACTCACCACTTAACATATGTTTTTGAGCAAATGGCTCAGGCGAGAGGTTGGAGAGAGAGATATTTGTTTTCAAGGCATATGCCCAATTAATTACCACAAATTTGTTATCAAATTTAGTTTAATTTCACCTCAACCCAAATGAGGTCAAATTTTAAACCAAAGTCAATTCGGGAGTACACATGTCAAAGAGACATTCTTGGTGTGGTTCCTAGGCCAATTTTTTACTGATATATATAGACGAGGTTGTTGGGAATTGGGAAAGTGGAGTGCTGACGGTAGACATGGCAGAAGTAAAGACAGTCGGAGTGATCGGCGGCGGTCAAATGGGCTCCGGGATCGCCCTTCTCGCCGCTATGAATGGGATCGACGTTTGGCTTCACGACACTGATCCCAACGCTCTCACCAGAGCCCAGAACTACGTCTCAGATTTCACCAAGAAACTGATCTCCAGAGGTCTCCTCTCTCAGGTCCCTTCTCTCTGTCTCCTTTCATCAAGTGCTGAAATTGAAATTATCCCTCACCAAACTTCCATTGATTTTATGAAAATTAATCATTTCTGGTTGTTCATGTTATGGAAATTAAATTTTAAACTCCAGAATGAAGTTTGCTCTTGGTATTGAGATAGATCTGGCTTAAGAATCATGCGAATATTTTAGGTTTTCTCGAAGATGATGGATTAGTACTAGTGTCGTTTTCTACCTTGTTTGTCAATGATGTAATCAGAAGAATGATTAAAAATTGCAATGTCCAGTGCACATCGTGTGAATAGTGGGCTAATACTAGCATCTTCGAGGCTGAAGCATTTTGATCCGGTGGTACAGAAAGGTTTTGGGACAGTAATCTGCTCGGGTCGTTGCAGATTAAGTATTCAACACACTCCAAGCCCAATAGGTAGGGTTTAGGATTCAATTCCGCCTTTCCAGTCCCTGGGGAAGACACAGCCTTATCTGAATATGCTTTGAACAATCATTTTACCTTGAGTATTTGATGGAGGACAAATGTAGCTAGGGTTTTTCAATTAGTTCACAGATTTGAGGCGTCACTTTTAAAGACCATTTTGCCATGTATTATGCTCTTACATATCGTTCTTGCTCGTCAATTTACATAACAATGGTTACAGTTGGATCACGAAAGTAGAGCTTTTCTGATTGACTCAACTGGTCTCCATTTCAAACGCCGCTTTGTTGTTTTCTTTTCCTGAGTATTATCAGGGGCTGTAAAATGCTGCATTTAAAATGGATGATTGATCAAGGACTGTGGAAACGGAAAAAAGTCAGGATCCTTTTTCTCATTTGTTTAACTCACAACAACAGTTTGAATACACAGACCATTGTTCTCTCTTTCATGACCTACTGTTCGTTTCCTCAATGCTAGTTGGACGCATTCATAATAAATAGGTGGAGAGGATGCAGCGATTCAGTTTCTCTTAGCCCGACGAATCCTAAGATCCATAGACAATCAGAAAGTGATTAATGTTTAGCACATGTTCTTACTTTACTGTGTTTGCATGTTTTCGTCGTAGTGCCTTACAAACTACTTCTTCTAATAGGCTGCAGGCAGTGAGGCTCTTACACGCCTTCATTATACCTCAAGCTTGGGTGATTTTCATTCTGCTGATATTATTATTGAAGCCATTGTGGAACTTGAGGATGTCAAGAGGAAGTTGTTCTCAGAACTGGACAAGATTGCAAAGGCATCAGCCATTTTAGCATCTAACACCAGCTCTATCTCCATTTCTCGATTAGCAGTTGCAACGAAAAGACCAAAGCAGGTTTTTACTAAAACCTTTATGATAGAAATACTGTTCTTTTTTTCCGTGTACGACGGTATGCTCATAACTGTGCGGAATGTATGCATATGGCTTCACATCATCCTAGTTGTTGACTTTTGCTCCCAATTCTATCTTTATATGCGTAATAGAAGTGGCACATTTTTTTTATACCCAAAAAAGAAGTTGTCAAATGTTATGTTCCTTTGCCACGTTTATATTTACACTCAATGGTGGAATTGAAACATAAACTTCTGATCGCGCTGCATAGAATGTAATCAAATTGAGGAATTCTGTGGCATTGAGGAATTAGTACTATCGAATTGGTGAGATATCAATTGCTCTAATAAATGATTGTAGTTCTTTTTTTTTTAATTGCCATTGTTTCTGCAGATCGTAGTTTTTTTTTAGGATACTTGAAGCGGCCCTATGGCAATCATTTGTAGGATTCTTGCTAGACTAATAGTGAGCATTTGCAACTCATCTCTTAGCAAATCACTTTATCATTTTAATCGCTTTAGTGTTCCACCTATCCATGAATATCATTTCTGGTATCTATTGCGTTTGCCCAACTATGAAATTACTGGATATAACCTCAAACTCTTGTCCTTGACTTCAAATATTGATGTACGGAATCTTCTTGTCTGCAGGTGATTGGTATGCACTTCATGAACCCTCCTCCTTTGATGAAAATGATTGAGGTTATTCGAGGTGCAGATACATCGGAGGAAACCTTTACTACAACTAGAGCTTTAGCAGAGAGGTTTGCCGTAGATTCTATTTACATGTTGCTATATAAGATAAGAGCAAAATTCTCTTTCCTTGCTTTTAAACATGTCATCCTCCGTTTATGTAGCTTAATAGTGTTTTATGTGCTTTAATATCTCACTCTACCCTTCATTCTCATTTAATCAAGCACACCCTCTTCTCAAATCTCTAGCATCTCTTGCTTCTTATGTTTATTTGAAAAATGGTATGCATCACACTCACAGCTACTTCTTCTTCACCCTTTCTTTCACCTTCTATGTGTGTTTAATCTGAGAAATATGAAAACTACTTATTTATCAAATTTCGGCTTCTCCAATTGGTCTGTAGGTTTGTAGAAGAAATACACACACACACAACATATGTGGCATCCCTCATGTTTATTTGATTTCACCATTTACTTGACTGGTAAAGATGGATTTTTCAGGTTTGGGAGAACGGTCGTTTGCTCCCGCGATTTCCCCGGCTTCATCGTCAACCGGATTCTAATGCCAATGATAAATGAAGCATTCCATACCCTCTACACAGGAGTGGCATCAAAGGAGGACATTGATACAGGGATGAAGCTGGGAACAAATCACCCAATGGGTCCTCTGGAACTCGCTGATTTCATTGGGTTGGATGTGTGCTTATCGATCCTGAAAGTGCTCCATGCTGGTTTGGGAGACAACAGATATGCTCCGTGCCCTCTTCTGATACAGTACGTTGACGCAGGTCGCTTGGGAAGGAAACGAGGCATTGGCGTCTACAACTACAGCGATAAAACCAAACCCTCGGCTCGATTATGAAGACTTACTACCTGCCTTTTAAGCAATGAGAGATACACTTTGAGTGCATGACTTTTAAGCTCACTGTTCTACTTCTATTAGTATATAATAAGGTATAGTTTGAAGCATACTTGGGAACCTAAGGTGAAGCATTTCCAACTGCTTCGTTGGTTTGCAAGTCGGATGATGTAAAGTACTCTCAAGAGTTCACGCAAGTTCATGAACTTAAATAGTATCATGGGAGCTGATAATTACAGCACATAAAATGTTAGTTACAGCGCAAGACATTTTAAATAGACAACACCGCCCTTCTGCCCTTCAGTATTAAATTGTTAGGATTTCAATTGTTAGGATTTCAATACGCGAGAGACGAGAGAAAGCAAGAACAACAAGAGTAGGATCAAGAACACAAGAATTGCGTGGTTCACTAGTTTTGTGACTAGCTACATCCACAGTCAAACCAATCCAATTTATTGATGAGAAGTCAAATCAATTACAAGCACACTCCAAGTCATGACCCTAGCATCTACATATATATTAGTACAAGACTTGGAGCTAAAGCAATGTCCAAACTAATCCGAGACAGTTAAGGAAAACAATTAGTCCAATATTGTTTCCAAAAAACAATAAAACCAACTTGTTGCCCGAGAAATTAATAGCCGACCCTTGTTTTTCCTTTGACCAACCACTAACCAAACCCTTATTGCAAACAAGCCTAAAACACTACTGACTACACCAATTCACACATATATTGGGTAGTACTCCAAGTGTGTTAGCTCCCAATCTTCAATGCCATGTTTGAATCAAAATAAACCCAACAAAGCTCTCTCCTTGATTCAAACTTCATAGTTATCGAACCAATTCTTCTCATCAATCCAACAAACCCAATCTGAATGTATTTCCAATTTGCGGAATTTGAACACACTCCCAATACGCCCCAACAAGCGCGTCTATGCGTCTTCATACACAAAGACAATGCGTCACAATAAACGCTCCCCTAATGCACCATGATACAATGCATGCCCCAACGGTGCGCCAATGACACTTCGCAACAAAGTGTCTATCAAACGATGTCATGTCAATTTGCACCGCCATCCGCACCAATGCGCACAAAACCAATAACCGAAGCGCGCCAATCCAAGATCCATTCGCGCCACCAACCGATGCGTGCACAATAACACGCCACCAATCCGCGTGCCCAACAACACACGCCCCATGCTCCATGCCTAGGGCCCAAACTACCCCCAAGGGGCCTAGAGAGTTTCATCATCTTCGAGTGTTGTCCCTCTTCCTCCCCCTGAAGAGATAGCTACAGACGTCTGATTTTTGGGACACTCCCTCTTCCAATGACGTTTCTCCCTCAATTCGCTAGTTGATTCGAGTCGCCTCAACCTAGGCTTGAATCCTCCTAGCTGCCAAATCCATATATAGATCCAGATCACTCGTAGGGTTGAGCACGCCATATCGATTGACGCATGTCGGAACCGAAATCGTGCCGGATGTACTAAAACTAGATCCACAATTCTGATGCTCCACAACAAGAGCCCAATAGCTCCCCCAACAAGGAACCCGATAGCCTCCCAACAAAGGCTTGGTGTGCTTGCACCCTCTGTTCCAGAGACCAACCAGCGGAAACCCAATCTTCCCATCAAACCCATATTTTGATCATGAACCAAGGCCATTGCTTCTCTTGAAATTCAACGAACCTGGCTCTGATATCACTTGTTAGGACTTCAATACGCGAGAGACAAGAGAAAGCAAGAACAACAAGCGTAGGATAAAAAGCACAAGAATTACGTGGTTAACTAGTTTTGAGACTAGCTACATCCACGACCAAACCAATTCAATTTATTGATGAGAAGTCAGACCAATTACAAGCATCATAGTTTTAAAAACCGGACCGGACCGGCCGGTTCGACCGGTCGGACCGGCAAACTGGGCCTGGGCCGGTTCAGTGGAAAGACCGGATCTGCACACAAACCGGGCCACGTCATCCAAACCGGCGGTTCAACCGCCGAACCGGTCGAACCAGCCGGTTGGATGACCCACCCGGTTTGATAATTAAAAGTAAAGGCATGCTGCTGGGGGAGTCGAACCACAGACCTCGGCTAAGAAGTGAGGAATGCTTACCACCAAGCCAACCCACCGTTAGTTATTAGAATACCACTGAAATTAGTTAATCTTTCATTGCATCCACGTCCCAATTTCCAACGTCAAAGTTTCCATTTCTACTGTTTGTTTTTTGTATAGTTTCTTTATAAAAATCTATTCTCTATTTAAGAGACTTAGTAGGAGTATTATGTTTTGTCAAGTATTTTATCGTAAATCATATCGCAGATTTGAAATTAAGTATTTAAATGTACATTTTCACAACCAGAAATATCTATTGCTCTAGAAATTAATAAAAAAAATGCAAAATATGTTCCTCCAGAAATAGACATGATTATTTTATTTGTCATTTAAATGAGTTCCAACAAGTCACGGCTAATGGTATATAAAACTCAAAATATAGTTTTTAATGTCAATCAAAATTTATATATATATATTATAAACCAGAAAAATATATTTTTTGTTGAAAATTATTCATTTATTTTTGCTTGATCTGTAATTTTTTAAAACATAACTATTACTATAAAAATATTACAACACTAAATAAGGTTCAAATTAAAATATGAAAGTATTTTTCTGATTATTTTTCATTATGTTTATTATTTTTTAAATAAAAATGATAAATATATATTATTAATTAAACATGCAATTGAACCGGTCCGACCACCGGTCCGACCATGAATCGGTGTCTCACCGGTTCGATGGCCGGTCCGGTTTTTAAAACTTTGACAAGCATACTCCAAGTCATGACCCTAGCATCTACATATATACTAGTACAAGACTAAGAGTCAAAGCAATGTCCAAAATAATCCGAGACAGTTAAGGAAAACAATTAGTCCAATATTGTTTCCAAAAAACAATAAAACCAACTTGTTGCCAAAGAAATTAATGGCCAACCCCTTTTTTTCCTTTCACCAACCACTAACCAAATCCTTAATGCAAACAAGCCTAACACACTACTGACTAGACCAATTCACACATTCACGCATGGATACATGCATATGCCCACTATATTGGGTAGTACTCCAAGCATAGTTTTAAAAACAGGACCGGACCGGCCGGTTCGACCGGTCGCACCGGTGAATCGGCTGTTGACCGGTTCGGTTCGCTGATCGGACCGGATATGCACGAACCGGTTAAGACCGGTCAAGAACCGGCCGGTTTTGCGGTCCAACCGGTGAACCGGTCGATTTAAAAACCGGCCCGGTTTCTGAAACATCACTCTTCCGGCATCTCTGCGTTTCCGGCGGCCACACCATGGAAGCCCCGACGATTTCTCACGCCGCCAACTAGTGGCATGTTCGACGAGGTCTCACGCAATCAGTCACGCCTTGGTAGATCCGACGGATCAACTGCAACAGAGTGTTGTGTGACGCACTGAACAGCAGAGAAAGGGAGAACAAGTGCATCTGAACAGAAGAGAAGGAGACGACCACAAATCATGTAGGTCTGAACGTGTGAGAGTGAGAGATAGATAAAGAGGAACGTTGTAGAGAGAGAGAGAGAAAGGTGGAGATAAATATGAGGAATTGTAGTAGACACAGAGGAACAAATTGATAAGGATAGAGAGTGATTTTCGGATAAGTGGGGAGGAATTATAACTCTCTTTTAGGATTTATTTTTATACTTCCATATTATTTGTAATAGGCTTATTTCACTTGATTTATATGTTATATTTGCACAAATATGTGAATTTGACTTTTTATAAGTCTAAGAGTGAAAAGTTGTGTTTCTAGCCTATTTGTGCATGTTTCCTCTCATATTTGCTATGATAATTGCACGGGTTGTTTAGTATTGTGTATCTCAGGTAAAATAGGTGCAATGGAGCTTATGATATGCTTGGATATTCTTGGAATGGAGCTAGATGAAGAGGAGAAAAGGAGACGCACAAACAAAGAAAAGTTGGAAAAGTCACACAGGACCAGCCTGCACTCTTTTCGATTCCCAGGAAAATCTAAAATGAATTTTGAAGTAAGGCTTGCGGCATTGGAAAGTAGACATCCGTAGCTTTCCAACGATATATGGTAGGCCCGAAGACGAGTCCGTATGAGGGAGATACAGCCCGCGCAAAATCAGCAAATAATTCTGTCCGGGAATTACAAAGTAGAGGGGCTGAAGTGCAATTTCGGCTAGTTTTCATTAAAAAGCGTGCCCAGCTGGTAGAAAAAAAAAAGGGACGAGCTAAGAACAGATTATTCACGCATCTTTGAAGTCTTGGGAGCTAGGGAAGAAGGGAGACAAAGCTAGGAGCTTGGAAGATCATCAACATTGAAGATTTTAGCGTTTGATCATCTTTTCTTCTTCTATTCTTCATGAACTTCAATATTTTGATTATGTTGAACACTATTATGTCTAGCTAAACTTCTTAAAGCTAGGTGATTGATGGAAAACTAGGGTTTGTTGGATGATTTTCCGGATTTTGGACTTGATGCATGTTTTTGTTTAATTCTATGAACGTTCTTGTTAGCTTATCTATTCTTGTACTCAATTCTTAATGTTCTTGGCTTGATCACCCGTAGAATGTTACTTGTTGATAGGGTTGCACGAAAGTGAACTCATTGAGACGTGTTAAAGAATAGTTTAGGTGATCTTGTAGTTTCTTGAGACCGAGAGGAGATAGAAACTTGATTAATCGTGTGAGGGTAGTTTCGGTTGATTTTGTTAGAACTTAGTGAATTCGGTGGACCGATAGGACCAGGTGAACGAGCCTAACAAATCAATTAGATTGTAGTAATAGACGGAGGTGGACCGAGAGGACCCGAACTCTATTGTTTACACAAATTCACGTGAGATCGAGAGAAGATCGTGATGAGCATTACCCGATATAACTAGAACGTGAGTAGAGTGTTTCATGCATAATTCTGGAAATCGTCGACAACCCTAGGGACATCAATTGCCTAGCTCTTTCTCATTAATCGTAGTCAATCTCAATTTATTTTCGTTTAAAAGTTAAAAACTCACAAAAATAATTAGTTACTTGTTATTTAATTTACATCGCTTGTTTGTGGGCGACAACGTTACAAATTCAAACAACTTTTTACCGGAAACTTAGATCTACTGTAATTACTTTCTAGTCAATTAATAATCGTAAATTCCCTTGGGTTCGATACTCGGAGTCGTAAAATACTCCACTTACTACTTGACCGTATACTTGCGTTTAAGCGCGTAAAGAATTCGCGTCAAGTTTTTGGCGCCGTTGCCGGGGACTTTAACGGTTTATTAGTTTAGTAGAAATTGATTTAGGATATCTCTCTTGTTTTTTGTTCAATTAGCTATTTGTTTTCTCATTTGTATTTGATTCTGCTTTTCAGGTCGTCAGTGTATGCCCAGGATCCCTAGAGAACTTGTGCCCCCTTGAAGACCCGGAACAGTTATTCAGAGATCAGAGGAGAAGACAGAAACAGAGCAAGATGGGTGATCAATTGACCAACGCGCAGCTCAATGAGAAAATGGAAGAGTTGGCGAAACAGTTGAATGATCGCAACGCCCAGACACCGTACAACAAGTCTGGGCAGGCTATTGTGGAGAAATTCCAAACTTCCACGTATGGACACAATCCGGCAATTGTAGTGCCAGACATACAGGCTGAGCATTTTGATCTCAAGCCAGCTACGATCCAGACAGTCACCAATCAGTTCCAGTTTTATGGGAACAAGGATGAGGATCCCAACGATTTCATTGGGAAGTTCAATGCTTATATCAAGGCTGTGAAGTATAAGAACGTGACTCCATAGGCATTGAAACTTATTCTATTTCCCTATTGTTTGAAAGGTGCAGCTGAGAAGTGGCTTGAGTCGAGAGCTCCGGATTCAATCACTACATGGGCTCAATGTGTGGATGAATTCATGGCAAAGTTTTACCCAGTTCAGCAGGTGATTCAGTTACAAGGTGATATCCTTGGCTTTCAGCAGCAGGCCCATGAGACCGTGGTAGAGGCGTGGGATAGATTTATGCATTTGATTAAGAAGTGCCCAAATCACGATTTTGGGGACTACAAAATTTTGCAGGTCTTCTACCATGGCTTAGAACTCCATAACCAGGAGTTGGTTAAAAGGGAAGCTGGAGGAAATTTCATGAACTCAGTTGACAAAGAGTGAGCATTTGCACTTATGAAACAGCTAGCCAAGCAGGATACGCAGTTTTATGATTCTAGAAGACTTTCGGCATTGTCTGAGGCTAAGGATAATGAGTGGAAGGATGGGATCAGCAAGATGGTGTCAGACTTGGCCAAGCATGTTTATAAGGACAAGAAGACAGTAGCAAGTGTTGAGGAGCCAGAATATGATGCAGCAATGGCACACATGGCAAATGAGGATTTGAACTATGTGGAGGCACACGGACAGAGGCAGAACTGGAGTCAAGGGAACTACAGGCCAGGCACTAGAGATCATCCAGAATTCAGGTATGGGGATCAGTCTGGAGCGACATATGCACCGGGGTTCCAGCATAGGCCACAGGTTTCACAGGCTCCACCAGCAGCTGTTGCAGCACCAAGTTCAGACATCTCTGAGTTGACAAAGGCATTGGCACAACTGAGTGAAAATATGAATACCATGACCACCAATGTGAATAATATGTCCACACAGGTTACGGTTGTGTCTGCAGATTTACAGGCTACGAAGACTTCTCTTCGCTCTCTTGAGGTACAGGTGGGTCAGATTGCTACTCAGCTCTCATCTAGAGCTCCAGGTTCTTTGCCTTCCAACACGGAAGAAAATCCTCGTCAAAATCAATGCAATCACTACTAGAAGCGGAGTTGCATTGAAAGATCCGCCATATCCCACTCATGCTAGAGCCGATGCTTCTAAGGCTAAAGAGCATGAGATATTTGATGATGATACTAATGTCGTGATCCCCCAATCAAAGGGCGCGACGGATAAGGAGGCGGTGAAAGACAAGGATGAGGTACGCATTGATACTACTGTTTCTAAGGCAGTTCCATATCCGTTGAGAACGAGAAAGAGGGATGATTCTAGAGATTTTCAGAGGTTTATTGATATATTCAAGAAGGTGGATATTAACATTCCTTTTGCAGAGGCTATCTCTAAAATGCCTACATATGCCAAGTTTCTCAAGGATATTCTTTCAGGAAAGAGACGCATGAGTGATTTTGCACAGGTGAATTTGACTGCTGAGACTTCTGAATGTGTCAGGAATGGATTGCCTAAAAAGAAGAAAGACCCTGGGAGCTTTGTGATACCGGTTACTCTTGGTGATTCTCTCACCATGACTGCGTTGTGCGATTTGGGGGCAAGCATCAATTTGATGCCCTTGTCCGTATTCAGGAAGCTAGGTGTGGGGGAGCCTCGTCCCACCAGAGTTACCTTGCAGATGGCTGACAGGTCGATCCGTAGAGCATATGGGGTGATTGAAGACAATTTGGTCAAAGTTGGTACTCTCATCTTTCCGGCAGATTTTGTCATCCTAGACATAGAGGTTGGCGAAGTACCTCTCATTCTTGGCAGGCCCTTCCTAGCTACTAGGGAGGCTATTATTCATGTGAAGACTAGAAAGTTTTCTATGCAAATCAATGATGATAAAGTAGTCTTCGATGTGTTCAAGGCAATGAAAATGCCTTCATGCTACAATTATGAAGATTGCTTTAGTGTAGAGATTTTTGATGATGACATGGGAGATGAGGAGGCTGAATTGATGTGGGAGGAAATTGATGGAATGTACAAGAATGAAGATCCGAGTCCCACCATGGATTTGTGTCACATGAGCAGCTGGACCAAGCTGGATTTATATGAGCAAGGGGAGCAGAAGTTAGCTCTTGTTCCTTCACTCAAGTCACCACCCGTGCTTGAGTTGAAGCCATTACCTAGCCATCTCATGTATGATTTTCTTGGTGTTGATAACACATTTCCCGTAATTGTTTCTTCTGTTTTATCTCAGGCACAGGAAGAGCAGCTTTTGGATGTGCTAAGGAAAAGCATAAGGGAGCAATTGGATGGACTATCGCAGATATAAAGGGAATCAGCCCCGTCTATTGCCAGAACAAGATCCGGGTAGAAGAAGGAAAGAAGCCAGTGATCCAAGAACAGCGGAGATTGAATCCGCATATGAAAGAAGTGGTGAGAAAAGAGGTCATGAAGTGGCTAGAGGCTGGTATTATTTTTCCGATCTCAGACAGCACTTGGACTAGCCCAGTCTAGTGTGTTCCTAAGAAAGGAGGAATGACTTTGGTAGAGAACGACAAGAATGAGCAGATTGCTCAGCGGACAGTTACTGGATGGCGTGTGTGCATGGATTACAGGAAGCTGAATGAAGCCACGCTCAAGGATCACTTTCCGTTGCCGTTTATTGATCAGATGCTTGATCGTTTGGCTCACCACGAGTACTACTGCTTCTTGGATGGTTATTTAGGCTACAACCAGATAGCCATTTCTCCAGAAGACCAGGAGAAGACTACCTTTACATGTCCCTATGGAACATTTGCGTTCCGCGGCATGCCATTTGGATTATGTATTGCACCGGCTACTTTCCAGCGGTGTATGATGGCCATCTTCGCGGACATGATTGAGAAGCATTTATAGGTTTTCATGGACGACTTCTCCTTATTTGGTGACAGTTTTGAGGACTGTCTACATCATTTCGGCCGTGTCTTGGTTCGTTGTGAAGACACTAATCTCGTGCTGAATTGGGAGAAGTGCCACTTCATGGTCACAGAGGGGATAGTTCTTGGTCACAAGATTTCACGCAGAGGTTTAGAGGTTGATCAAGCGAAGGTAGAAACAATCAAGCAACTCCCTTATCCGACTTCAGTGAAGGGGGTCAGAAGCTTCTTGGGACGTGCAGGTTTCTATCGCAGGTTTATCAAGGACTTCTCGAAGATCTGCGAGCCTTTGTGTGAGTTGTTAGGGAAAGATGTCCCGTTTTTGTTTGATGAAGCATGCAAGAAGGCCTTCGAATTTTTGAAAGAACATCATACCTCAGCTCCTATCAACACAACTCTGGATTGGAGTTTGCCATTTGAGCTCATGTGCGATGCCAGTGATTTTGCCATTGGAGAGTGTTAGGGCAGCGCAAGGAAAAGGTATGCCATGTTATTTACTAAGCTAGTAGAGTTCTTAATGAGGCTCAACTAAATTATGGCACTACTGAGAAGGAGCTTCTAGGTGTGATTTTTGCTCTTGACAAATTCCGGCCTTATCTTGTGGGATCGAAAGTGATTGTCTTTAAAGATCATTCGACGCTGAAATATCTTCTTGATAAGAAGGATGCCAAGCCAAGATTGTTGCGGTGGGTTCTTTTGATGCAGGAATTTGATGTTGAGATCCGCGACAAGAAGGGTGTTGAGAATGTGGTAGCGGGCCACCTCTCAAGAATCGAGAATGGAGTGGTAGAGAATGTGCCGATTCAAGAGAACTTTCCTGACGAGAGCTTGATGTCTCTGGGGGATACTGAGCCTTGGTATTGGGAAATTGCTAACTATCTCACCAATGGGAAGATTCCGGAAGAGTGGACAGTGCAGCAGAAGAAGCGGTTCTTATATGTGGTGAAGCAGTACTTTTGGGAGGATACATATCTATTCAAGATGGGAGCTGACAACATCATTCGGAAGTGTGTGCCTACTCATGAGATCTATGATGTGATCAAGCAATGTCATGCAGCGCCTAGTGGAGGCCATTTTAGCGGTCCTTGCACCGCCATGAAGGTACTACAATCCGGTTTATTTTGGCCTACCATATTTAAAGATTGTCACGATTGGGTTGCAGGATGTGATAGTTTCCAAAGAACGGGTAACATCTCCAAGCGAGATGAGATGCCAATGTCTGAATGGCTTGAGGTGGAGCCCTTCGATGTTTGGGGCATAGACTTCATGGGTATGTTTCCTCCTTCGTATGGTAATCTCTACATCCTCCTTGCTGTAGATTATGTGACGAAATGGGTTGACGCAATTGCGTGCCCCAAGAATAATGCAACAACGGTTGAGAAGTTCCTGAAGAAACATATCTTTACTCGGTTTGGCACACCAAGGGCAATGGTGAGCGATGAAGGTTCACACTTCATAAACCGAGTGTTTGCCAGAGTCTTGAAGACGTACGGGGTGTCTATCCATAAGGTTTCCCTACCTTATCACCCCCAAACCAATGGGCAAGCGGAAGTTTCAAACAGGGAGATTAAGGAGATTCTTCAGAAAACCGTCAACACCGGACGCAAGGATTGGGCGATGAAATTAGATGATGCATTATGGGCATACCGTACTGCATGGAAGACGCCATTGAACATGTCACCGTTCCAGCTTGTCTTCGGTAAGGCATGTCACCTTCCCGTTGAGTTAGAGCACAAGGTTTATTGGGCGATCAAGCGGTTGAACTTGGATCCCGAGTTAGCAGGACAAGCAAGGAAGATGAAGCTTCTTGAACTTGAGGAATGGAGATTACAAGCCTATGATAGTTCCCGGATTTACAAGGAGAAGACGAAGAGATGGCACGGCAGTCGTCTCAAACCGAAGGAACTTCGTGTGGGACAAAAGGTTTTGTTATTTAACTCACGCATGAAGCTCTTTCTAAGAAAGCTTCTTTCGAGATGGTCCTGGCCGTTCCGGATCCACCAAATATATCCTTGGGGTGCGGTTGAGTTAGAAGATCCACATACGAATGAGTGTTTCCGCGTCAATGGAAGCAGAGTTAAACCGTACTTGGAATCTGCGCCAATTCCGGCCAAAGTGGATGTTATCTACTTTGACGAGCCGTGATTGTATTGAGGTAACTGGGTCGGGCCGTCGACCGTAAATTACAAAGCGCTTGTTGGGAGGCAACCCAACGTATTTTATGCATTAGTGTAGAGAGTGTGTTTTAAATACTGTTGTGTGCGTTTTTAATTCCTTTTTGTTATCTGAGGGGTGAGAGAGAGAGAATTTGACATTTGAGTTGAGTCTCCGCAGGTTTACAGGTTATTACACGATTCGAACTCCCCTTCTTGATGTGCGTAGACTCGCATGGAAATGCGCGCATCGGAGTTCGAACGTAAAAGAAAGGCGGAATTTGAACGAGAAAGATGTGATCACGAGGAGATTCCCGAGGATTTTGGAAAGCGTGTCGCAAAAAATTGGCTCAAGAACAAAAGGTGGAAAAAGGAATTCAAAGCTAAGTTACCTCGAAGATGGAGCAAACGAAGCGGATCAAAAAAAATTCTGGAGTCAGGGGTGTTCGCACGAACACCAGCCCCCCCAAAAACCCACTACTCAATATTAAGAACAGAAAAGTTGGCTCACACGAACAGTGTTCGTGCGAACACATATGTGTTCGCACGAACAGGGGTAAAGATGGAAGTTCCTTGCTTTTTGAGGGTAAAAAAGATAATTTGGGGTCGAAATTTTGTATCATCGGGCGTCTGGTTAATCCTCCTTCCTCCTTTCCTCATGAACACACCCACCCAATTTCTCTGCTAATCCCGTCGCGTCTCCGGCGTTTCTCTCGATTTCCCGTCGCGTCTCCGGCCAGCCCTTCACACCGGCGACCTCTCTTCACTCCGGCGACCACAGCGAACCCGAAGCAGCCTCCTGTTCTCACTCCACCCGTCGGTTTCAAGCCCCACAAACCACCCGTCGGCGTCACATAGGTGGTTCTCAGGCCATTTGTAACTCCGGCAACCAACCCTCTGTGACGCCTGCAATCCCTCTATCACTCCGGCGAACCCGAAGTAGAAACCCACCCTCTCTCACAATATACGCTCGCAGAAACACCTCCCCTCCCCGACAGCTTTCACAAACCCCCACCATCTCTTTTGCCGGCGATTGAGGTGGCTCTCTGGGTTTTCAGCAAGTGTCTAACACCACTTCATCAGAGTTGAAACCAATTGAAGGAGGAGAAGGCAGAAATTCAAGAACACCCACCTAGGGTTTTTCAAAGGGGAAAGTGAAATTGAAGAGGAAAGAGTTCGATTCAACTCTCGACGAAGAAGGAAGAATTGACGGGGATAACAAGGAGAGGCTAGGAGCATCGTTTAATCGGAGTAATTCAACAAAAGAATTCGGCGTCCAAAATCGGATTCGTGTTGGAAAATTCTGAGTATTTTTTCGTCGGTACTCCTAAACTCTCTCTTTATTTCCGCATTATTCTCTTTGATTTATTTGTGAATTGGATTGTTGAATTGGATTTGTGAGTTGAATTGTAAATTGAATTTGTGAATTGCTAGTCGTTGAATTTGCATTATTTGAGTCTAATGTCGAAACGTAAAGCCGCCACGTTTGACGACCCTATCTTTCACCCCGTTAGGAGAGTAGGACCCTCTAACGTAGATGACATGGTAGTCGAGGACCAACCTATTGTACCACCCGAAGAGCCCGAGTATGTGGTGCCGGAATCTCTGCCACACCGCATACTCAACAAATCAATGCCCCCTAAGCCCCGTTTGAGAAAGGGTAGGTCGGACAAACAGCTAAAGATAGCCAATGCGAATGTGTCGCCAACTAAGTATTGCACGTATCGGTTCGTGAGTTTTAATGCTCACGTTGCGTCGTTTCGCGACCGATACCTCAAGCTATGAGGTGCGACCGAGAAACCCTACCCCATAGACGAAGCTAAACTCATGCCTACCGAACTAATAGCCATTCATGAACATGAGCGGTTACATAAGTGGTTTGAGTTGTGTGAACCGTCTAGTTCTCAAGTTGCGAGGGAGATTTACGTTAATCTCCGGTTCGGGGACGAAGGGGAGAGGAAGGACGATAGGATGGTGTATTGTCGGGGAACTTGGGTGCGGATAACACCGGAGATCATTAGCAAGACCCTTCAGTTTACAGAGTTGGACCCCAATACCCCTTGTGCGTTACACGACATGCTTAGGCGACCCGATGTAGTACCTATGGTCAATGCCTTTTGTTTTCTGGGTGAGGGGGCGGATCCTTGGGATAAATCGAAGGCCGAGGTGACAATGTGGACGGTGAAGAAGAATTGCCTCCTCCCTCGTGCTAGGTGGGTTTATGAGATGCTTGAGAATTGGGTCTTAGGCATCACACCGAACCCCCGCTTCACCTTCCGCCATTGTTGCATGTCAATGTGTGTTTGGCTAGGGCAGCGGGTTGACATTCCTCGCATGATTTGGCTAAACATCATGGCACGCAAATCGGAGGGCAATAGGATGGCCCCGGGTCACACATGTTTGTTGACCAAATTGGCTAGCGACGTCGGGGTAGACGTAGGGGAGTTGGACATCTTGCCACCCACCAAGCGCGAGTGGTCGAAGTATTTGCAACCCTCTAGGGCGTCTAGGTCTAGGAAGGGTAAGGAGAAGGTAGGTGAGTCTTTGAGCACCTACACACTTTTGCAGAGCATGCTAAGATGATGTTAGAGTCTAAGGCGGAGAATGAGAGGCGGTTTGCTCATGATCGAAGCAGCCGAAAGAAGTTAGGAGCATCCCTAGAGACTCTAGGGAAGTGGGTAGCTCAGTTGGCTCATAAGAGCAATGTGGACCTAGACCCTAGCCCTGACAGTGAGCACTTGTGGTACGAGTCGAGCGATTTCGATGAGGCCGGTTCCGCAGACGAGGAGTCTGGTTCGGCAGACGAGGGGTCTGATGATCAGGGTTCCGAGTCCGAGTAGATCCACCGCCCCTCACATTAGAGATGCTGAGTCCTCGGTTTTACTTCTAAATTCGTTGAGGACAACGACGTATTCTAGTGTGGGCGGAGTTTTAGTCTTGACTAGCCAGTCAGTGATTGCATCGCCATGTCTGCATATAGTTGTTCGTGTCGTTTTGTGTCTGTTTATGTGGTCCGTGTCGTGATATTGTGATAGCATATCGTATTGTCATATGTTAGTCGTGTAGTGTATATACTTGTTGAGTTTGTGTTTAATATTGCACGTTTTCTTATTTGAGTCTACCTACCCTATCGAATGTCTTGTGTAGTTTCGTTCGTGTCGGCTTGCATGTAGTGTAGGAACTATATGAAAAAAAAAAATCAAAAAAATTGAAAAATCAAAAAAAAAATTAAAAAAAGAGAAAATTTTGAGAAAAGGGCAATCGAAAGAGGCTAAAGTTTGATAAATTGCGAAGTGTGAGGATTTTAGGCGTAGAGCATGATTTGCGACCGAGAGTGACGACGTGAGTCCCCCCTAGTAGGTATAGAGAGACTTTCTTTACGGGAGTGCCTACCTATTTTTGACACTTACGTGATTTTCAAACTCAAAGTGTGTGCCTATTTTCTTACAAGAGCTGAGCTAGGTGTGAGCTAAACAAGCCGAACATCCATGAGTACGTCTTAGGTAGTCGCCAACCCGCCTCGTAGTGGAACACGAAACAGCTGTGCGAGGTCGTGTATTAGAGCACTCACTGCTTTTAGAACTCACCTTGTAGGACCATTAGACGCCCCAATTTGAACCTTGGATTCTTTGCTAGCCTTCGGACCTAGGGTGACGATTCTTGGCCTTCATCACAAATTGATTAGAATCACCACTTTAGTGCGTCACGAGGGGGTTGTGTAGTTGAGGGGGTTCGATGAGGGAGAGATTATACGATTCGTTGAGTTCGACATCTCGCTTTCACTTCATTGATTATCTACGAGGGGATGCGAGGGTGAGTGAGTAGGCTTGCGCACTTCGGTGTGGCGGTGATCCATGCCATTACATCATGGACACAGTTGTGGAGAGCCGTGAGTGCGTGAATCTAATACGCACGAAATTGGGTTGGGAGAACTTAATTGGTGGATCGTGCTAGGTACCGGTTTTGATTACTTTGGTGTAGGAGGATTGGTTGGATTAGGCACGAGATACATTCATCTTCGGGATTACTTGAGAGGGGATATGGTTACATTCGAGTGTGGGGGTGTCGACTTTTGACTCCGGACATTGAGTGTGAGCTTGCGACGACTCCACTCCCACACATGTACTTCATTGATTTTGCGGTTTGGACTTGACATGGACTTTGATTGAGTTAGGAGGAGATGATATTTTTATGTGATATTCATTCATCGATTTACGTGTTTCCTTCTCCTAGCATATTTGATTGTTATTTGAAGACCACTCGGATATTATTGTTGGATTGTGATGGTATTTTGAGAGAACTGTGAAAAAAATGAAAGAAAAAAGAAAAAAAATTGAGAGAAAAAGAAAAAGGAGAGATGAAATAAAGTTTGAGTTGGAATTGAATTGAAACGAGTGGTGGAGCTACTTTGACGACGACGGTTCACGTTTCATGCACGACGAACGACGATGGCCACGGAGATCACTATTGTACCGGGGTTTGAGGGAATTGAGGGCCGGAGGTGGGGAGCTTTGGGTTTTGGTTCCAATCATCGTGGTGAGGGTGTGTGAGATGTGGGATTTGATGTGAGAATGTGACGCTTAGGACTTTATTTCGACGTGATTATCTTTATGTCCCTAAGCCTCATCATGTGAAAACCATTAGCGGATTAGGAGCTCGGACCTTGGATGTGGCTTTGCCTAGCATAGTCTCTTATTTCGTGGCACACGCGAAGAGGTAGCGTACTCTTGTACTTAGTAAAGTTAGGCTTTCTATACTAACTAGGGGAGAGTCTCGTTGTCGAGTTTAGTTTCAACTCATGCTTTGTTCCTAGGATTCTCATCACTTCATGATAATCGATTTAAGCCAATGGAGATTGCCCGATCTCAACCAAAAAGATAAAAAGTGTGTTTTTTGTATATATGTGTTTGTGTAGGATCGAGTCGTAGTTTGCATTTGCATCATATTGTTGCATTGTCGAGTCTTTTGTCGTTATTGAGTCGGCTAGTTAGGATTTGTATGCAACGGTGTTTCTAGTAAGTATGCAATTCTCGACTCGTATCACTCGTGGGGTTGTGTTTCATTTGAGGATGTTTTTGGATGAATTGTGGTCGGATTTTGATTGGACTTTGATTGGATTGATCGGGACGCGCAATAGGTGAGTGTGGGGGTGTTTGATAACTATCTTTTAGGAGTTATTTTTATACTTACATATTATTTGTAATAGGCGTATTTCACATGATTTATATGTTATATTTGCACAAATATGTGAATTTGACTATTTATAAGTCTAAGAGTGAAAAGTTGTGTTTCTAGCTTATTTGTGCATGTTTCCTCTCATATTTTCTATGATAATTGCACGGGTTGTTTAGTGTTGTGTATATCAGGTAAAATAGGTGAAATGGAGCTTATGAGATGCTTGGATATGCTTGGAATGGAGCTAGATGAAGAGGAGAAAAGGAGACGCACAAACAAAGAAAAGTTGGAAAAGTCACACAGGACCAGCCTGCACTCTTTTCGATGCCCAGGAAAATCTACAAAGAATTTTGAAGTAAGGCTTACGGAATTGGAAAGTATACATCCGTAGCTTTCCAAAGATATATGGTAGGCCCGAAGACGAGTCCGTATGAGGGAGATACAGCCCGCGCAAAATCTGCAAATAATTCTGTCCGGGAATTACAAAGTAGAGGGGCTGAAGTGCAATTTCGGCTAGTTTTCATTAAAAAGTGTGCCCAGCTGGTAGAAAACAAAAAGGGACGACCTAAGAACAGATTATTCACACTTCTTTGAAGTCTTGGGAGCTAGGGAAGAAGGGAGACAAAGCTAGGAGCTTGGAAGATCATCAACATTGAAGATTTTAGCGTTTGATCATCTTTTCTTCTTCTATTCTTCATGAACTTCAATATTTTGATTATGTTGAACACTATTATGTCTAGCTAAACTTCTTAAAGCTAGGTGATTGATGGAAAACTAGGGTTTGTTGGGTGATTTTCCGGATTTTGGACTTGATGCATGTTTTTGCTTAATTCTATGAACGTTCTTGTTAGCTTATCTATTCTTGTACTCAATTCTTAATGTTCTTGGCTTGATCACCCGTAGAATGTTACTTGTTGATAGGGTTGCACGAAAGTGAACTCATTGAGACGTGTTAAAGAATAGTTTAGGTGATCTTGTAGTTTCTTGAGACCGAGAGGAGATAGAAACTTGATTAATCGTGTGAGGGTAGTTTCGGTTGATTTTGTTAAAACTTAGTGAATTCGGTGGACCGATAGGACCAGGTGAACGAGCCTAACAAATCAATTAGATTTTAGTAATAGACGGAGGTGGACCGAGAGGACCCGAACTCTATTGTTCACAAATTCACGTGAGATCGAGAGAAGATCGTGATGAGCATTACCCGATATAACTAGAACGTGAGTAGAGTGTTTCATGCATAATTCCGGAAATCGTCAACAACCCTAGGGACATCAATTGCCTAGTTCTTTCTCATTAATCGTAGTCAATCTCAATTTATTTTCGTTTAAAAGTGAAAAACTCACAAAAATATTTAGTTACTTGTTATTTAATTTACGTCGCTTGTTTGTGGGCGACAACGTTACAAATTCAAACAACTTTTTACCGGCTACTTAGATCTCCTATAATTACTTTCTCGTCAATTAATAATCGTAAATTCCCTTGGGTTCGATACTCGGAGTCGTAAAATACTCCACTTACTACTTGACCGTATACTTGCGTTTAAGCGCGTAAAGAATTCGCGTCAAGGAATTGAGGGGATAATGGAGAGAAAGAGTGAGAGAAAGATACTAATTACTATCATTTAAGAGATTTGTACGGTTTGACACTTTGAATACTTCAAAAAAAGCACATGAATTTGAAGATTTATTTTTTTGCTAGTGTTATTTTTTATGAAATTTTGATAATGTTGAGCTTACATTAGGTAATTAGGTGTCCATGTTATATTTTAATGAAATTTGTTACATGCTTATATAATAATATATTATTATATATTACAAAAAAACGTGCGATCAAACCGGTCCGACCACTGGTTCGACCCGTCCGACCGTGAACCAGTGTCTCACCGGTTCGATGGCCGGTCCGGTTCTGAAAACTTTGACTCCAAGTATGTTGGGTCCCAATCTTCAATGCCATGTTTGAATCAAAATAAACCCAACATAAATGCCTTGTTATTTAAAAGTGAGTTCACCAACTCCGTTAATTCTCACTGTTTACAGACAACGAACCAACCTTTTACCACACTCATTTCCACATCTCTTCTACCCTTTGGATTCATCTCCTTCAATTTGTAGTCATCTTTCAATCCGGCCTAAACCCAGTTCCACACTAAGCCCACCTCTGGTTTTACAACATTTGAAGGCGCATATGTCAATGATGATATCCCAAAAAACCTTTTACATTGAAGCTATAAAAATATTTGTAAATTGAATATTGTGATTCAATTTATAATTCGGTACAGATAGAGTCACGAGTAATGAAATTCTCAAAAAAAAAAAAAAAAAAAAAAAAAAAAAAATCTATGACTAATGAGAAATACCACTTAGAAAATAAGTGATAAATGAATTTATGAAAATTAATTTGACATACAAATAATGTTTTTAAGACCTATATACCCTCAACGATGCAAGAATATCTAATAGATACACAACCTTATTTTTAGATAAGGGCTCCGGATTTTTTTAAACTAGAACCCTAATGTGTGCCCTGAAGACCCGTAGATCGCTAGCGTACATTAGTGGGGTTGGTCATGTGCCGGTCTGGGTTAGAGCGGGACGAATATTTGAAAACGTGAACCCAAGCCCAACTCAACCCACTGACCGGACTAACACTCGAACCCAAGCCCGACCCATTTAAAAAACTTAAACCCATATCACGGAGCCTTCATAAATGAGTCGGCGTTTGTTTGATTCGCCGTTTCCTCTAACCATCCCCTACCAATGCCTAAATTCTCCCCCCACCTTCCCCCTCATGGTTGGACATGGTCCATATTTTTATACGGTTTTGCCCCTCCCCTCCCCCTCCCCCCTCATGGTTGGAAATGCTCTACGATACTATCAATATCACTACTTCCACACGCATCATTATAACACTTCACATTAAACTTTTTTTAAACCTTATCCAATGTCATGAATCATAATTGGAATGTTGTTTGTACATAGAACATTAACTATCTTTGATTATACATATCTCTTTAAATTTTGTTAAAAGATCAAATTAATAATCTACAATCTGAACTCATTACAAAACGACTTGGATTTTTTGTTCAGTTGGATTTTTTACCCAAATTTTTTCCAGCTGATTTTTCAGATGTTCATTTTCGACAGATACCAAAAAAAACCTTAAGCCTATTTGGTTCCAGCTTAAAATCCCAATAACCCGATAAAAATAATCTGGATTGAATAAGCTGGCTGAAATTATAATATGAAAACCATTTGGTATGCGCTGAAAATATGGATTTAAATTTAAGTGCATTTGGCAACGCTTGTAGCTTTTACAATTAAAATTACGATAATGTCCTTCTCTAAATTTATATGCGAGTGTTTGTTTGCAGCTCCTAAAGTGTAAAGTTATTATTTAACAGACTTGTTTGATACTTTCATTCTATTTATGTTATCGAACAACAATGTAATACAACACAAAAAATAATAGTCCCAAATTAGTGCTAGACAATTCATTTTCATGAAAATGAAAGTTCCAAAAGTGTAAATATACTACCAAACGTATCATCCACTCCTACGAGAAGCAAGATTCACCAAACGTGTAGCAAGCACATCACGTAATGTAACCATTCGAGAGTTGCCCGTGGAATTAGAATGTGCGGGAGGACCATCTTCACCTAGGTCAGGGTCGTCGTCGTATGCATTGTTGAGTTTTGACGTAGATAACGCAGCGGATTAACAAAATTTTAATTCCTACTCAAAGTCCACCAAGGATCACAGGAAGAGACATCATAAAATGATAAGGGACATATTATTTGTGTACCTTTTGGTTTGGGACATCACACAAAGAATATTGTCATCGTCTCTACGGTTGATCCACGTCTAGAGGTGAGATCTATATTCTTCCTTCTCAAGTGCTAGCTTGGACCGGAGGAAGAGGGAAGAAGGAATCAAGCAGCCAAAGGAAGAAGAGAGGATTTCGGCCCTCTCTTGTGCCGACGAGAAGGGGCGGACGGACTAGGGGCTTCGACCTCTAGCTTTGTCTTGCTCTCTCTTTTGCTCTCTCCCACTCTCTTGTGTTATGTCTAATAAGATTAGTGGGAAGGAAGCTTGAGCCTCCTTTATAGAGTCCAACAACTCCTTGTTAACTACATAAAGGTCCGTCCTAGTTCTACATGAACTTGGATTAATCCCTTCCTTACTTATTAGTCCTACTAAGTTTGCAAGATGTTGCAAATTGATCCTTCTCATTAATAAATAATATTAATTAGTCTCAAATCTAGTTCCACTCTAATTGACGTGTAACCCCATAGATTTCTACTTAGTTGGTAGTAAATTATTACTAACATGGAGCGGTGTCTAGCAACACATCCATGCACCCAACTAATAGAAATAGTCAGTGATCCCGACAAACCTTTGTGCCCAATATCTTATATTGCACTATCCTTTTGTCTCCATATCCCGATTGGACACGAGACATAAATAGTCACACTCGTATATCCAATCCATAGTTACCCGATCCTGGGAATATGCTTATGCAAGCAGATAACACCAATATGTCCATATTGATTTATCTGAGTCTGACCAGACATTCAATAAGCCTCATCCCTCGAGTGGTCGTGAATATTTACTCCCATTATTTGGGAGGGACAAATCCTCTCTACATCACTACGATCTCTAAGCTTGCTTCCTATCATGCCCGATAGCTATCTTTATGATTACCCAGTTACGGTATAACGTTTGATAACATCAAAGCACGATATTTCACAACTAGAGTATCTAGTGACTTCAAGTCTAAGGATTTCAATTATATTAGCACTACGAGAAGCGATTGTCTCTTTAACATAATCTAATGTATCCTTCTCGTTCTGGGTCAATCCAGTATGCCATTACTCCTAATGCATACCCATGTGTTAGACTTGATATCCCCATATCAATCTCCACACATACTAGTCTATATTTGATCGTCCTATTAATCAATATAATGGACTAGGGATATTTAAGATAAACAACACATTGTATCTAAGGACTTCATTATATTAAATATCACAATATATAATAAATGAATATTCTAGCCAATATTGTTCATACTAAATATTAGATTGCCTCTAGGGCACCTATTCCAACAGTCTTCCACTTGCACTAGAGCCAATCTGGTGCATCTCGTATGCCTTTAGATCTGGCGTGCCCTTCATGCTTTCGCTGCGCAAGAGGTTTTGTAAGCGGGTCTCAAAGATTGTCATCCGTTTAAATCTTGCACATCTTCACATCTCCTCGATCGATCATATCACGAATAAGATGGAATCTCCTAAGTACATGATTTGATTTCTGGTGTGATCTTTGTTCCTTGGCTTGTGCGATCGCCCCGGAGTTGTCACAGTACAACTCTATGGGATCCACGATGCTAGGGACCACACCGAGCTTAGTGATAAACTTCTTTACAAACTGCCTCTTTTGCTGCTTCCGCAGTAGCAATGTACTCATCTTCTGTTGTAGAATCAGCAACTATCCCTTGCTTGGAACTCTTCCAGCTCACAGCTCCTCCATTCAGGCAAAACACGTATCCTGACTGCAATCTGTAGTCATCTTTGTCGGTTTGGAAGCTTGCATCAGTGTAACCGTTTACACTAAGCTCTTCCTTACCTCCAAATATCAAGAACGCATCCTTAGTTCTTCTCAAGTACTTTAGGATGTTCTTGACAGCAATCCAGTGACTCTCACCTGGATTGGACTGATATCTGCTCACTTTACTCAACGCGTATGATATGTCTGGTCTAGTACACAACATGGCGTACATGATGGATCATATGGCCGAAGCATAGGGTATCCTACTCATGCGGTCCATCTCAATATCATTGGAGGGACATTCATTCTTAGAAAGAGTGACTCCATGCGACATGGGCAAGAATCCCTTCTTGGAATCTTGCATGTTGAACCTCTTCAACATCTTGTCTGTATATGTACTTTGACTTAGGCCGGGCCGCTTTCTAGATCTATCCCCATAGATCTTTATACCAAGTATATAGACTGCATCTCCTAAGTCATTCATTGCAAAACACTTTCCTAGCCAATCTTTAACAGATTGCAAAGTAGGAATATCGTTTCCAATGATTAGTATGTCATCCACATACAAGACCATAAATACTACAGAGCTCCCACTAACCTTCTTGTAAACACAAGGCTCATCTTCGTTCTTGATGAAGCCAAACTCTTTGACAGCTTCATCAAAACGTCGATTCCAGCTCCTAGAAGCTTGCTTTAATCCATAAATGGATCTTTGCAGCTTACAGACTTTATTGGCATTCTATGGATCCTCAAACCCTCTGGTTGTTTCATGTACACATCCTCGAGGAGGTTACCATAAAGGAACGCTGTTTTGACATCCATCTGCCAAATCTCATAGTCGTAGTATGCTGCAATAGCAAGTAGGGATTCGAATGGATTTAGTCATGGCGACTGGTGAAAATGTCTCATCATAGTCAATACCATGAATCTGTCTACACCCTTTGGCTACCAATCGTCCCTTATATGCAACTACCTTTCCATCCATGTCGGTCTTCTTCTTGAAAACTCATTTGCACCCTATGGGCCGAGCCCCTTTGGGTGGTTCCACCAAAGTCCATACTTTGTTGGTGTACATGGAATCCGTTTCGGATCTCATGGCTTCCAGCCACTTCTTGGAGTATGGGCCTTTCATGGCTTCCCCGTAGATTGCAGGCTCATCATCCATGAGTGGTACGTCATCGGGCTCAGTCACGATAAGTCCATACCTCTCTGGATCATGACGCACTCTTCCTGATCTACGGAGTTCCTGTGTTACCTGAACAGGTTCCTCCACAACAATTTGCGGTTCCTGTTCATGTTCCATCATCGGTTCAGTGATTTGTGGTTCTTAAATCTCTTCAATTTCTACAGCCCTCCCACTTGCTTCTTTGGAGACAAACTCTCTTTCTAGAATCACGCCGGTCCGATCAACAAACACTTTGTTCTCGGTGGGATTGTAGAAATAATATCCTTTAGTTTCCTTAGGATATCCCACAAATTTACACTTATCCGCTTTGGGTCCTAGCTTGTCTGTTTGTAAACGCTTTACATAGACATCGCAACCCTAAATCCTCATAAACGACACTATGGGACGCTTCCCAGTCCATATCTTATATGGTGTCTTCATGACTGATTTGGATGGAACACGGTTAATAGTAAAAGTTGCCGTCATTAGGGCATGTCCCCAAATAATATTGGAAGATCCGTTTGAGACATCATAGATCGCACCATATCTAGTAGTGTGCGATTCCTCCT
Organism: Linanthus parryae; assembly: GCA_023055425.1. Classification (NCBI taxonomy): domain Eukaryota; kingdom Viridiplantae; phylum Streptophyta; class Magnoliopsida; order Ericales; family Polemoniaceae; genus Linanthus; species Linanthus parryae. The sequence goes on from JALGPY010000007.1 coordinate 43,499,887, forward strand.
CTCGGACACGCCATTCTATTGTGGCATTCCGGTGGAGTGAGTGTAGTGTTTTGATTCATGGATCGCACAACGGAAGCATAATCAAACATAAAATCATGCAAAACCCTCCAAGGATCACAAGTCAAGAGACATAACGATGGTAAAGGTTAGAAATCATAAACACACATTTGGGTTCTCCTTGATGACTTCAAACGCGAATTATGTCACGTTCTCTATAGTTGATCCACGCCTAGAGTTGATCCTAGATCTCCCAACTCCTTTGGTGCTAGCCCGGAAGAGGAAGAGGAAGAAGAAATCACGCAAAATGAGACCCAAAGGAGGGTCTCGGCCTCCTTTGGCCGACGGGGACGAGGGCGGCGGCAAGGGTGGCGTCGGGCCTCCTTGTTGCTTGCTCTCTCTCCTTTGTTCTCTCCCACTCTTGTTATGTTCACTTAATGAGCATAAGTTATGTGGGAAGGAAGGTCCTTTATATAGTCCAACAACTCCTTGTTAACTACCTTAAGGACTTATTCTAGTCCAACTAGAATTCAATTTAGTCCCTTCCTTGCAAATTAGTCCCTACTAAGTTTGCAAGGGTTTGCAAAGTGATCCTTCTAATTAATTAATCCAATTAATTAATTCCCAAATCTAGTTCAACTCTATATAGCGTGTGACCCCATAGGTTCTATCTAGTTGGTAGCAACTATTTGCTAATATGGAGCGGTCTCTAGCAAAACATCCATTCAAGCCAACTAATAGAATAGTCATCTTGAAAACCTTTGTACAAGTAATTGTCTCATCCCTTTGTCTCTATATCCGGATTGGACACGAGACATACAAGTCACACTCGTATATCCAATCCATAGTTTCTCGATCCATGGGAATAGCCTTATTCGTGCAAATAACATCAATATCCCATATTGATTTATTTGAGTCTGGCCAGACATTCTATAAGCACTATCCCTCGAGTGGCCTAGGATATTTGCTCCCGTTATGTGGGAGGGACAAATCCTCTCTACGTCCACTACGATCTCTAAGCTTGCTTCTCATTGTATCCAGTACACGCCTTTATAACTACCCAGTTACGGTGTAGCATTTAACGCTACCAAGATCACAATGATCCACAACTAGAATATCTAGTGACTTCAAGTCTAAGGATGACAATACCATTGCACCGCGAGAAGCGCTTGTGACTCAACATAACATGTATGTAGCCTTCTCGGAGATGGGTCAATCCAGTGCAACATTCCCTAATGCACACCTATGTGTTGGATGGTGATATCTCCATATCAATCCAACCCCATAGTAGTCTATAGATGATTGTCTCATTAATCATTATACTTGACTAGGGATATTTAAGATAAACAACACAATTGTAAATCTAAGGACTTCATTATATTAAATATCCAATAAATAATAAATGAATTTTCTAGCCATATACAAATTCATACTAAACTAGATTGCCTCTAGGGCATCTATTCCAACAGTCTCCCACTTGCACTAGAGCCAATCTGGCGCATCTCGTATGCCCATACTCCTAGTGTGCCCTTCATGCTTCCACTGCGTGAGAGGCTTTGTAAGCGGGTCTGACAGATTATCATCTGTAGGAATCTTGCATATCCGAACGTCTCCTCTATCGATAATATCTCGAATCAGATGAAACTTCCTGAGGACGTGCTTGGACTTCTGGTGCGATCTGGGTTCCTTTGATTGCGCGATCGCCCCAGTGTTGTCACAGAACAACTCCACTGGATCCGCAATGCTAGGGACCACACCAAGTTCAGAAACAAACTTTCTGATCCAAACAGCCTCCTTTGCTGCGCCATTTGCAGCAATGTACTCAGCCTCTGTTGTAGAATCAGCTACCGTCTCTTGCTTGGAACTTTTCCAGCTCATCGCTGCTCCATTCAGGCAAAACACATATCCCGATTGTGATCTAAAGTCATCTCTGTCGGTTTGGAAGCTTGCATCAGTGTAACCCCTTACACGCAACTCTTCCTCACCGCCAAATATCAAGAAAGCATCCTTAGTTCTTCTCAAGTACTTCAGGATGTTCTTGACTGCAATCCAGTGACTCTCACCCGGATTGGATTGGTATCTGCTTGTCATACTCAAGGCATATGACACATCTGGTCTAGTACATAACATGGCGTACATGATGGATCCTATGGCCGAGGCATAGGGAATCCTACTCATGCGTTCCTTCTCAATCTCATTGGAAGGACAACCACTCTTCGAAAGAGTGATTCCATGTGACATGGGCAAGAATCCCTTCTTGGAATCTTGCATGTTGAACCGTTTCAACACCTTGTCAATATATGTACTTTGACTTAGGCCTAGCAACCTCTTATATCTATCTCTATAGATCTTTATACCGAGTATATAGGCTGCTTCCCCTAAGTCCTTCATTGAGAAACACTTTCCTAGCCAATCTTTCACAGATTGCAGCATGGGAATGTCGTTTCCAATGAGTAGTATGTCATCCACATACAAGACCAGAAAAGCTACAGAGCTCCCACTAACCTTCTTGTAGACACAAGACTCATCTTCGTTCCTGACGAAGCCAAACTCTTTGACCACTTCATCAAAACGTCGATTCCAACTCCTAGAAGGTTGCTTCAATCCATAAATGGACCGTTGCAGCTTACAGACTTTGTTGGCTTGCTTTGGATCTTCAAAACCCTCCGGCTGTATCATATACACGTCCTCGAGGAGATTCCCATAAAGGAATGCTGTTTTGACATCCATCTTCCAAATCTCATAGTCGTGGTATGCTGGAATCGCAAGTAGGATTCAGATGGATTTGGTCATAGGGACTGGTGAAAAGGTTTCATCATAGTCAATACCACGAATCTGTCTGAATCCTTTAGCCACCAATCGGCCCATATAGGTAATCACATTACCATCCATGTCGATCTTCTTCTTGAAGACCCACTTGCACCCTATGGGTCGCGCCCCATCGGGTGGTTCCACCAAAGTCCATACTTTGTTGGTATACATGGACTCCATCTCGGATCTCATGGCTTCCAGCCACTTCTGAGAGTCTGGGCCACTCATGGCCTCCTCATAGGTAGTAGGCTCATCATCTATGAGCATCGTGTCACCGGAATCAGTTACGAGAAGTCCATACCTCTCTGGTTCCTGGCGCACTCTACTAGATCTACGAAGCTCTTGTGTTACCTGAACAGGTGGCTCCACAACTGCTTGTGGTTCCTGTTCATGTTCCATAATCGGTTCAGTGATTTGTGGTTCTTGAACCTCTTCAAGTTCTACATTCCTCCCACTTGCTTCTTTAGAGACAAACTCTCTTTCTATAAACACGCCGGTCCGAGCAACAAACACTTTGTTCTCGGTTGGATTGTAGAAATAGTATCCCTTAGTTTCCTTAGGGTACCCCACAAATTTGCACTTATCCGATTTAGGCCCCAGCTTGTCTGATTGTAAACGTTTTACATAGACATCGCAGCCCCAAATTCTCATGAACGATAGTGTGGGACGCCTCCCACTCCACATCTCATATGGTGTCTTCATGACTGATTTGGATGGAACTCGGTTAATGGTGAAAGCTGCACTTAATAGAGCGTAGCCCCAAAATGACAATGGAAGATCGGTTTGACACATCATAGATCGAACCATATCCAATAGGGTTCGATTCCTCCTCTCGGACACGCCATTCCATTGTGGCGTTCCGGGTGGAGTGAGTTGGGACACGATCCCACAATCTCTAAGATAGTCGTCAAACTCTTGGCTCAAGTATTCTCCTCCACGATCCGATCGTAGAGCCTTTATACTTTTGCCAAGTTGCTTCTCTACTTCATTCTTGAATTCTTTGAACACTTCAAAGAATTCGGATTTTGCCCTCATAAGGTACACAAATCCATATCTACTGTAATCATCAGTGAATGTAATGAAGTAGACATAACCACCCCTGGCAGGCGTGGCAAATGGCCCACACACATCGGTATGTATGAGCGCCAATTGCTCACTAGTCCTCTCACCTTTCTTATTGAAAGGGGACTTTGTCATTTTTCCCAATAAACAAGCCTCACATGTCTCATATGATTCAAAATCAAATGAGTCTAGTAATCCATCCTTATGGAGTCTAGATACACGTTTCTCATTTATGTGGCCTAAACGACAGTGCCATAGATAAGCAGGATTTAAATCATTTATTTTAATCCGCTTGGTATTAATGTTGTAGACAGGATTGCTTAGATCAAGGACATAAAGTCCATTAAATAATTGCGCACTAAAATAGTGAATATTATTTAAATAAAAGGAACAACAATTGTTCTTTATTGAAATAATAAAACCATCCTTGTCCAAACAAGAAATAGAAATAATGTTTCTGCTCATAGCAGACACAAAATAGCAATTATTTAACTCTAAAACTAAGCCTGAAGGCAGAGATAGCTCGCACACGCCTATGGCCAACGCAGCAACCTTTGCTCCATTCCCAACGCGTAGATCTACCTCTCCTTTAGCCAATCTTCTACTTCTCTTTAGATCCTGCATATTTCGACAAATATGAGATCCACATCCAGTATCTAATACCCATGATGTAGAGACAGTTAAATTGACATCTACAACAAAAATACCTAGTGGTGGTGGAATCACTATTCCAAGCCTCTTGTCCTCCAGATATTTTGGGCAGTTCCTCCTCCAGTGTCCAGGCTGACTGCAGTAGTGACACTCACCTTTAGTCACGGCCTTGGCAATGCCACCAACTGGCTTAAGGTCAGGTTCCTTGGACTTGGCAACTGACTTGCCTTTGCCCTTGGAGGAAGAGGCAAACCTTTTGCCCTTTCCTTTCTGTACCATCATTATGGCCTTGCCCTTACCCTTGTTGATGCTCTGTTCAGCCGTCCTCGACATGTTGAGCAAATCTGGCAGTGGTTTAACGATCTCGTTCATGTTATAGTTCATAATGAACTGTCCATAATTCTCGGGCAACGATTGCAACACGAGATCGGTTGCCAACTCTTGGCAGACCGGGAACCCTAGTCAGGCGAGATTCTCCAAGTACTCGATCATTCGGAGTACATGGGGTCCCACCGGGTTCCCTTCTGCCATATGACATTTGAACAGTGCCTTTGAGACCTCATACCTCTCTACCCTCGCCTGCTCTTGGAAGAGTTGCTTTAGATGTTCGATCATATCGACAGCATTCATGTTTTCGTGTTGCTTCTGAAGCTCAGAAGTCATGGTGCAAAGCATTAGGCAGTCCGCATCATTAGCGTCATCAACACGCTTTTGATACGCCTTTATGGCAGCAGGTGTTTGGTTCTCTGGACCTTCTGGAACATGCTCCTCTATTACGTACAGTTTCTTCTCTTGCTTGAGAACAATTCTCAAGTTTCTGTACCAATCAAGAAAGTTGGTTCCAGAGAGCTTGTCCTTCTCAAGGACATATCGTAGGGAATGTTGTGAACTCGATGAGTTGTTTGCCATTTGGAATTCTACAAAAAAGAAAATACGCAAGTTTTAGTATTTGTGAATTTTTTTGACTATATTCAATAATGGCTAGTTTATCAAATATAGCTCCCACTATTTTTCTACGGATTAATAACCCTCAAGATATTAATGCGGAAAATATCCTTATATTTTCTAGTGGGCCAAGATCCATCTTTCATCTCCTTATGAGCTTGCTTTGGCAAGTCACCCATAATTTGACTACTTTAGGTAGGAACGATTCCAATTGCATCCCATATGCAACTCTTGGTTCAATTGGACAAATAACTCCTTATTTATCCATCCATATGGATAATCCCAATTGATTGCCTCTAGGTTTCTTAATCAAATTAATAGCCTAGTTGTGTTCAACCTCTTATCTAAACAATCGCACATTGTTACGTGCCATCGCATTCCATCATTATGAACCAAGTCGCCATGCTTTGGCACGCACGAACTTGATAAATAATGATGATAATGAGTGTTTAAATAACGAGAAGGCAAAAACACAATATTTGAATTTTGAGGGATTTTAAATTCAATTCTTAATTGTTTTGTTGATCAATATCAACTAATCTATCTATTTGAGTTTGGGCACAACTCCAAATAATAGATCCGGGTTGTCTAATTATCTTATTATCCTAATTGCATGCATCATCCATACACCAACCACACAATAATAAGACAATAAATAAACAACCACAAAACAGAAATTAAACGTGATGTGGATATGGCCTTTTTCTAGACTAAGATAATTCCAAGCCAATGGAATTATCTATGAACCCTAAAGCAAACACATCTCCATGCTTCTTGATCTTTTGGTCCATCCTTCATAGTCTTGTGGAATGCTCCATGCTCCATCTTTTGTGGCTTCTTTGGCTTTGGGCTTCTTTTCTCCAATCTTGGCTAACAATCTACTTTATCTAGCACTAGCTAATATCTATACTAAATAAAATAAATCTCACAAGTTGAGAAAAAAAATGGCACGCAGGCCATAAAACCCTAATTAATTATTATAATTAATTGATCGGCTCGCAGGCCGTAAAACCAAACCACAAAATTAAACATCCACATCAAACCACATCCTAAGGTCATATCCAATCACCATGCGATTTGCACATAAACAGTTAAAATCCAATTTTAACGCGCTTGGTCAATTTTAATTGATTTTAGGATTTCTAGGGTTAAAACGGTCCATGGGCCCAACAATCAAATTGCCCGGGCCCAACAAAGTGAACCACAAGGCCTAGGGCCGGCCCGGCCCAAAACCCACAAGGCTAGGCCCGCGGGTTAGGGCCGCCCGGCCCCTAGGGCGGCCAAGCTTGGGCGGCAAGCAAGGGGGGCGGTCCCTAGGGGGCCGAACCTCCTTGAGGGAGTTGTTTCCAAAACAACTCCCTTGCTTGGTGCCCAAGTTTGGTTGTTTCCTTGTTTTGGGAAAACTCCTTCTTCCCCAAGGATTCCCAAACCCTAGATCTAAGATCCTAAAATTTCTCAAACTCACCAATTCATGCATCCAATGCAAAAATTGGATCTTGTTATGATTAATTATTGACAAATTGCATCCCATGCTTGATTTGTCTTGTTTTACGCGATAAACAATCAAATTAAGGTGTAAAACAACTAAAACGTAACACATAAACCACGTTTATGCTCTACGACACCAGGCTCTGATACCACTGTAGGGTTTTGATTCATGGATCGCACAACGGAAGCATAATCAAACATAAAACCATGCAAAACCCTCCAAGGATCACAAGTCAAGAGACATAACGATGGTAAAGGTTAGAAATCATAAACACACCTTTGGGTTCTTCTTGATGACTTCAAACGCGAATTATGACTTCAAACACACCTTTGAGTCTGCCCAGACATTCTATAAGCACTATCCCTCGAGTGGCCTAGGATATTTGCTCCCGTTATGTGGGAGGGACAAATCCTCTATACGTCCACTACGATCTCTAAGCTTGCTTCTCATTGTATCCAGTACACGCCTTTATAACTACCCAGTTACGGTGTAGCGTTTAACGCTACCAAGATCACAATGATCCACAACTAGAATATCTAGTGACTTCAAGTCTAAGGATGACAATACCATTGCACCGCGAGAAGCGCTTGTGACTCAACATAACATGTATGTAGCCTTCTCAGAGATGGGTCAATCCAGTGCAACATTCCCTAATGCACACCTATGTGTTGGATCGTGATATCTCCATATCAATCCAACCCCATACTAGTCTATAGATGATTGTCCCATTAATCATTATACTTGACTAGGGATATTTAAGATAAACAACACAATTGTAAATCTAAGGACTTCATTATATTAAATATCCAATAAATAATAAATGAATTTTCTAGCCATATACAAATTCATACTAAACTAGATTGCCTCTAGGGCATCTATTCCAACAGTGAGGTGGGATACTATCCCACACTCTCTAAGATACTCATCAAACTCTTGGCTTAAGTATTCTCCTCAACGATCCGATCGTAGAGCCTTAATACTTTTACCAAGTTGCTTCTCTAATTCATTCTTGAATTCTTTGAACAATTCAAAGGATTCAGAAGCCTTCATAAGGTATACAAATCCATATCTACTGAAATCATCAGTAAATGTGATGAAGTAGGTGTAACCACCTCTGGCAGGCATGGGGAACGGCCCGCATACATCGGTATGTATGAGTGCCAATAACTCACTAGTCCTCTCACCTTTCTTGTTGAAAGTGAACTTTGTCATTTTTCCTAATAAACAAGATTCACATGTCTCATATGATTCCAAATCAAATGAGTCTAGAAGTCTACCTTATGAAGTCTAGATATGCGTTTCTCATTTATATGGCCTAAACAACAGTTCCATAGATATGTAGGTTTTAAATTATTAGTTTTAATCCTTTTAGTATCTATGTTATGAATTGGACTGTTTTGATCAAGGATATACAATCCATTAGACAAATGCGCACTACAATACTGCATACTATCAAAATAAATGGAGCAACAATTGTCCTTTATTGAAATAGAAAAATCCTTCTCGTCCAAACAAGAAACGGAAACTAGCAGGCACATAAAAGCAATTGTCTAATTCTAAAATAAGTCCAGAAGGCAAAGATAGCTCATAAACGCCTACAGCTAATGCAGCAACTTTTGCTCCATTCCCGACGCGCAGATCTATCTCCCCTTTAGCCAATCTTCTACTTCTTTTCAAATTCTGCACATTTCGACAAATGTGAGAACCACATCCAGTATCCAATACCCAAGATGAAGAAATAGAAAGATTGACGTCTATAACATAAATATCTGGTGGTGGTGGAATCACTATTCCAAGCATCTTATCCTCCAGATATTTAGGGAAATTCCTCCTCCAATGACCCAGCTGGCTGCAGTAGTGACAATCACCTTTAGCCACGCCTCCACTAGGCTTTAGGGCTTCCTTGGATTTTGCAACTTTCTTGCGCTTTCCTTTGTAAGTAGAGGCAACTCCTTTGCCCTTCTTCCTATGAACCATCATTATGGCCTTGCCCTTGCCCTTGTTAACGCTCTGTTCCGCTGTCTTTAGCATGTTTAACAAGTCTGGCAGAGTCTTACTGATCTCGTTCATATTATAGTTCATGACGAGCTCATTATAACTGTCAGGCAACGATTGCAAGACAAGATTAGTTGCCAAATCTTGGCCAAGTGGGAATCCCAGTCTCTCAAGATTCTCAATGTACCCAATCATTCGGAGTACATGAGGCCCTACTGGATTCCCTTCTGCAAGACTACTCTTAAACAATGCTTTAGACACCTCATAGCGCTCATGCCTTCCCTGTTCCTGAAACAATTGTTTCAAGTGTATGATCATGTCATAGGGCTCCATGTTCTCGTGCTGCTTCTGAAGCTCAGCAGTCATGGTGCAAAGCATGTGGCAAGTCACGTCATTAGAATCATCAATATGTTTCTGACGTGCCCTTACTTCCGCTAGAACAGACTCATCTTGTGGTGGTTCTGGAATCGGAGTGTCCAAGACGTACAACTTCTTTTCTTGCTTAAGAACAATCCTTAAGTTTTTGTACCAGTCAAGAAAATTTGTTCCAGACAGACAGATCGTAGGGATGAAGTCGATACGTTGCTGTTTGCCATTTGGAATTCTACAAAACGAGAAATGTGCAATTTTAGTATTTTGAACAATTTAACTATATTCAACAATGGCTAGATCATCAAATATATCTCCCACTATTTTTCTCGGATTAATAGCCATCATCATTAATGCGGAAAATATCATTATATTTTCTAGTAGGTCCAAGATCCCTTTTTCACTTCTTCTTGAGCTTGCTTTGGCAAGTCACCCAAGAATAGGTTATTTAGGTAGGAACCATTCCAATTGCATCCCATGCAACTCTTGGTCCAATTATGTGAATAACTCTTTATTCTTTATTCCATGGATAACGCCTAATTGTCATGCCTCTAGGTTCATCAATCCAATTGAGTCTTACCCAGTTGCGTCCAACCTCTTGCTTCAACATACACACATTACTAGCTGGTTCGTCCGCAACACACCATGGTAAATTAAAATCGCCTTGCTTTGGCAAGCCCGAATTTTAATGAACCCTGATCATGAAGGGTGTTTTGGCAAGAGAAGGCAAAACGCAATATTTACTTACGGGATTTAATCATTCTTAATTTGTTTGGTTGATCCAATCAACATGATCCATTTATTTGGATTGGGCAATCCACAATAAAAGACCAGCCTTGTTTATTATTATCTTGTTAACGTTTTGTTAGTATCGCCATACACACAAAAATAAATAACATGACATAAATAATAAACATCCACAAAATAAAAATAAAAAAACGTGGCATGGATATGGCCCCTAGACTAAGATATTATCAAGCCAATGATAATATCTATTTTCCCTAAAGTGACAAGCTCATCTTCATGTGCTCCACCATAACCTAGGAGGGTGTCTTCTTCTTCTTTTGGCTTCCTTGGTTCTACGGTCTTCTTTTCCATGCTCTTGGCTATCATCTAAATATTTCTAATTTTAGCATAAAATTTAGAATAAATAAATAATAAAAGCCTCACATGTTGAGGACAAAAGACGACTCGTAGGCCGTAAAACTTAATTAATTATTACATTAATTTGATCAGCTCGCAGGCCCTAAACCAAACCACAAAGCAATAAACATCCACAACCTAGGCCATATGCATCCACCATGCAACAAAGCACATAATACAGTTAAAATCAATTTTAACGCGCTTGTTCAATTTTAATTAAATTGGATAATTAGGGTTACAACGGTCCAAGGGGTCCAACCTAAGCCTAGGTCGAACCCCAAGAACCGCCGCCCGCCATGTGGGCCCGGCCCAAGGCCGGCCGCCCTAGCGACCCGCGGCCTTGCTTGGCGCGCAAGGAGAGAGGGGCGGACGCCTAGGGTTTCGGCCCTAGTCTCCTTCCCTTCTTCCTTGTTGTCCAAGCTTGGTTGTTTCCTTTATGCATGTTTCTATAAAATTGTTTCCATAATTGAAAAACTCATTTTTCAACTATGTGCCCATGAACCCTAATTTTCAAGAACCCAATAATTCACATCCTATGTGATTAAACTCACCAATTCTAACATCCAATGTTAAATTAGATCTTGTTTATATTGAATCAAATTCAATTTGCATCTAGTATGCCAATTAATTTCAGTTTTGGCGTACTAATAACAACACGGTGTATAAACTGAAATCGTAACACATAAAATAATGTTATGTACTACAACCTGACTGTTGGGTTTTGACATAGGTAACGCAGCGGAATAACAAAATTTTAATGCCTACTCAAAGCCCACCAATGATCAAATGAAGAGACATCATAACATGATAAGGGACATAGTATTTGTGTACCTTTTGGTTTGGGAGATCACACGACGAATATTGTCCTCGTCTCTACAGTTGATCCACGTCTAGAGGTGAAATCTAGATTCTTCCTTCTCAAGTGCTAGCTTGGACCGGAGGAAGAGTGAAGAAGGAATCAAGCAACCAAAGGAAGAAGAGAGGGTTTCGGCCCTCTCTTGTGCCGACGGGAAGGGGCGGACGGGCTAGGGGCTTCGGCATCTAGCTTTGTCTTGCTCTCTCTTTTGCTCTCTCCCACTCTCTTGTGTTATGTCTAATAACATTAGTGGGAAGGAAGCTAGAGCCTCCTTTATAGAGTCCAACAACTCCTTGTTAACTACATAAAGGTTCATCCTAGTTCTACACGAACTTGGATTAATCCCTTCCTTGATTATTAGTCCTACTAAGTTTTTAAGGTGTTGCTAATTGATCCTTATCATTAATTAATCATATTAATTAATCCCAAATCTAGTTCCACTCTATTTGACGCGTGACCCCATATGTTTCTACTTACTTGGTAGTAACTTATTACTAACATGGAGCGGTGTCTAGCAACACATCCATGCACCCAACTAATAGAAATAGTCAGTGATCCCGACAAACTTTTGAGCCCAATATCTTATATTGCACTATCCTTTTGTCTCCAGATCCGGATTGGACACGAGACATAAATAGTCACACTCGTATATCCAATCCATAGTTCCTCGATCCTGGAAATATGCTTATGCAAGCAGATAACATCAATATCTCCATATTGATTTATCTGAGTCTGGCCAAACATTCAATAAGCCTCATCCATCGAGTGGTCGTGGATATTTACTCCCATTATGTGGGAGGGAAAAATTCTCTCTACATCACTACGATCTCTAAGCTTGCTTCCTATCATGCCCGATAGCTATCTTTATGATTACCCAGTTACAGTGTAACGTTTGATTACATCAAGGCACGATATTTCACAACTAGAGTATCTAGTGACTTCAAGTCTAAGGATTTCAATTATATTAGCACTACGAGAAGCGATTGTCTCTTTAACATAATCTAATGTATCCTTCTCGTTGTGGGTCAATCCAGTATGCCATTACTCCTAATGCATACCCATGTGTTAGACTTGATATCCCCATATCAATCTACACACATGCTAGTCTATATTTGATCGTCCTATTAATCAATATAATGGACTAGTGATATTTAAGATAAACAACACATTGTATCTAAGGACTTCATTATATTAAATATCACAATATATAATAAATGAATATTCTAGCCAATATTGTTCATACTAAATATTAGATTGCCTCTAGGGCACCTATTCCAACATGCATAATCTCCATCCAAGTACGCATCCTAAAAAGCATCGTTCATTGCACTTTCACGTATGAAAATTATGTAACGCCATAGTCACCGAGACAATTTGCGCTTGCGTGCGTATCTCAACAGGCGACATGTCATCTAAAATCTGAAATCTTTCTTTTAGAACACCAAATGATCTCTCAATTATACCGCACAATGACGAGTGTGCTTGATTAAACCTCTCCATGACATTCAGTTGTCGGTTGATTCCACGAAATTGCTGAAAATGATATGTTTGTCCCTTATATGGTCCAAAAAATCCAACCATACTTGGGTAACCAACATCAGCAAGGTAGTATTTTCCTTCGTGAAATAAAATAATTCATAATATACATTGTCCACCATATTCAAAATAGTGCAAGAGTGGTATATCGGGACTATACCATTATTTGGGATTGGGAAGTTCATTGTTGGCTCATTAACCACGCGGTTGAAGACATTGGTATCATGCATTGACCCTTCCCAACCAGACGACACAATTGTAAATCGCATGTTAAAGTCACAATTTGCTAACACATTTTGCGTATAGTAACCTTTTCGGCCAAACCATGGTACTCTGGTCTCTGAAGGTGGAACACACTTGATATGTGTTCCGTCAATGGCACCAACACAATTTCGTAATTATATGGTTAGAATTAAAAGCACCTCCAATAGAAAAATAGGTAGGAGCTCCGAACATAATGTACCTTAAATACATTATAGATCGGTCGCCTTTTCAAATATCGTTTTCGTAGACTTTCATCCACTTTTGGCTGCTTTCTCAGTTGCTTTCTTGAAGTCAGCTCGGGCACCACCATAGCCCCGCCTCAGTCAAAGTAGTAAATGGTCGCTTTCAAGAGCCATTTGTTTAAAAACACATTCAAGAAATATCCGCGTTGTGCTAGTGTTCCAAGCAGCTTTGTCATATGATTCAGTATCTTGAATTTTCTTTTGGTTACGCCTCATTATACTAGCCACGAAAAATAAACAACCGCGAACATTTAATTGTCCAACTATCTCAATTTTAATTGTCTGAAGCATGAATTATACTTGGCGAATGCAGATGAACTTATCCGAGGTATCTAAGCGAGTTATAGTAACACTCGGAGAACCAATTTGAAGTTACCACAACGATGAATTTCCATTCAGTCTTATTTTTAATTTAGTTGTAAGTTCTTATAATTAAATTTTTAACAGAGTTAGCTCTGCAACAGAGTTAGCTCTGCAACAGAGTTAACACTCTGCTGGCGTTGATAGCATTTCTTGAGGGGAAGATCAATATTGCTAACACCTTAAACTTTAAGGTCCAGGGTCATACCTAAGGCATGCCGAGAAGACTCTAGGTTGTTCTACATACTGCTATATGTTTGGTTAATATTCTTCTTTTCATTGTAGAAAAACATAGGGCATAACTTAAACATTATAAACACGACTGGTGTAGAATTTGAAAGAGACTGCCTTAATCCTAAGCTAGAAATTGAAATATACATAAGCCCATATAAGATTTCTCATAACCATACAGATATTAGGGGTGCAACTCGGGCGGGCTGGGCGGGTTAATAGTCCTGCCCAAGCCCAAGCCCGACCTTCACCTGGACTGCCCAAGCCCGCCCAGGACCGAAAGACAGCATCTAATTTCCCGAAAGTGCCCAGCCCGAAGTTTTCCAAATCGAATCCGGGCTTGCCCGACCCAACCCGAATTCATCAGTTTAAGCCTTAATGTGTGAAAAGCATTGCCAAATACTGCTATGAGCTCTAAATTACTGAAAACTCAGAGAAACAACTACTAAAAACTCAACCATTGTTATGAGCTCCTGGAAACAACTACTAAAAACTCATATTACTAAACAATAACCACAACCCAGATAAACAACTACTGAAAACTCAACCAAACACTAACTTAACATTGTTATGAGCTCTAAATTTTCATTTCTGAAAATAAAGAAGAACAGATAAGAAGTGGTAGAAGAGGACAGAGCATTGCCAACTGTTACATAGTTACAATAGCATATATAGATCACTGAAAAATTAACAATAACAACCACCTAGAGAATTAAGTGGATCAACTACAATAACAACAATGTAAGAAAAACTACAGAGTTCACCAAATGGGATGTGCAGAGAATAGTAAATGTAACTACGTGATAGAAACAATAAACTTCTTTATTAGCATCATTGAAAATGATAACACCAACCACCAAACGCAACTGGTGGCAAAGACCAGTGCAGAAAAACCAGTTCACTTTATACCTTCTATTATTCTTGAAGAGATGCTCAAAATCACCAGCAACTCTAAAACCATAAAAGAAAACTAAAAAATAAAAATAGCCAACTAGTTGCAACAGATCTGTAGTGCTAAATTGCAGCAACAACTTCCGCGAAGTTACTTCATAACTCCAGAAATGCAGCAATGTACTCCTCCAAATCCAATGCAACCTTCAAAACAATTTAGGGAGAGACATCTATAAATCATAAACTGTGCAAGATTGGAAGTAAAAACTGCACCAGAATGATGTTTACCTTATTAGAAACATGAGAGAATGTAGATCCCATACTTTTACTTAGCATCGCCGGGACCAAGTGAAAGGGTTGCGAGATCATTTGCAAGGGCTGCAATTAAACTATTTATAAGTAAAGTGTATAACAATAAATTAATATATGAGTAAAGAAATTTAAAGTGAGCACTTACTTGTCTCCATTCTTTCAAGATCCTCCAAGTTCTCTTCCAACTCTATATGATGAGATGGATTCCTCAACCAATCTTGAGTACAAACCAATGCTTCTACAACTCTAGGAGTTAAGGAGCTCCTGAATTGGTCAAGCACACGCCCACCCACGCTAAATGCTGATTCCGAGGCCACAGTAGATATCGGAATGGCTAACACATCACGAGCCATGAAAGAGAGTACACGATATGTTGACGATTTCATCTTCCACCAAGTGAGGATGTCAAAATGTGCAGATTCAACTTCAACACCGTCTTCCAAATAATGCTCCAGTTCCGATTTGATGACAACTTTTTCTTCCTCCATCAAAAACTGCTCCCAATCTTCTTTATGATGAACAAGAGTAGATTCATTAGAAGCTGGGACACCCTCCCTCTTTTGTGCATCTTTATTCTCTTCCATAGTTTCTAAGATCAGAGATGAGTAATTCTTGTAAAGTCTCTCCATCACAAGTTTGATCTTTTGAACCATCATTTCCAAGTCATGGCCATTGAGAGAATAATATTTCTTAAAACAGAACTTCACATACTTCATTTTATGACGTGGATCTAGAACCAATGCAACAATCAAGAGTGGATTTATTTTCTGAAGATTGCAATATTTGTCAAACTTTAACTTTATCTTACTAGCCATCAACTTGAAGTACTGATTTTCATTAGTTTCCCAACTCAAAAGGATAGCCTGCACATGAATGACCTCGAGAAAAAACTGATTCGCAGTCACGTATTTCGAACCTGAGACACGTTTTGTCATCAAATAGAACTTCTCGAGAAAAGTGCAAAGATTTTTAATTGTTATCCAATCCTTCTCTGTCATAACATCTTTCATCTCCATCAAAAAACTCACTTCTTTTTCTTCCATTAATTCAAAAGCTTTTTGATAGGCAATACCGACATTTAGCATCATATACGTTGAATTCCAACGTGTTGGGACATCTAAACACAACATCTTTTTACAAGGGATAGACTCCAAATCTACACAACTCTTAAAAGTTTGCATCCTTGAAGGAGAACTCCTCACATACTTGATGTAATTCCTCAATGTAAGAATTGAGTTCTTAGCCTCTTCAATCCCATCATTCACAATAAGATTAAGAATATGTGCGAAACACCTAATATGAAAATAATCCCCATTAAACAACAAGGCATCTCTTTTAACAAGTTTCTTCCTCAAACTTTGAGTGGCGACGTCATTAGAGCTTGCATTATCTACTGTTATTGTGGAAAGTTTTTCTAACCCCCATTCTAGTAAGCACTCTTCAAGCCCTTGTGCAATGACCTCTCCACGATGTGGACTAGGAAGCACTCGAAAGTTAATGATCCTCTTTTGCATCTTCCAATCATTATCAATAAAGTGAGCCGTAATACACATATACCCTAAATTCTGGATGGAAGTCCACAAATCAGTAGTAATGGATACACGGGATGGGAGGTTATCGAAAAAAGCCTTCAGCATATGCCTTTCATTTGCATAAATTTGCAAACAATCCTTGGTGATTGTAGTTCTAGAAACAAACTGAAATTTAGGCTGAATTGAATGCACAAACCTCCTAAACCCCTCTTTCTCCACAAATACAAAAGGCAATTCATCTACGATGATCATACGTGCAAGCTCCTTGCGACCACACTCTTGATTGAACTTCCAATTAGTAATCTGAGTACTATTATCCTTAGATGAAAAGACAGCAATTTCAGGCTGGGTTGGGTCTTTATTTCCATCATACTTAGGACATTTATCAAGATGTCTCCAAAGAGTACTAGTCCCATTATCACTAGGACAATTTAACAACAGATTACAGTGATTGCAAGTCGCTTGCTTCCATTTAGACCCATCATCTGGTTTGATTTTAACAAAGTGCTCCCACACTAGAGATGTCCCTTTGTAAGTTGTCCTTTTACGCTTACTAGAGGGTTTAGTAGCTTTCTTACCTTTGAGATTTGTCCCTTTGACAGGTTGTTGTTTACCAGCCACATTCCCATCTGGGACAACATCCATCTTCTCTTGAGCCATGTTGTTATCTCTTGTAGCTGCTTGCATATTTCACTGCCACATTACAACAATCAAATCATAAGAACAGAACATTCTTTTATAAAAAAATAACAAACACATGCCTACTCTTTATTGTATTTAGTAGTAAGTAGATTGAATCACAAAATGCAGATTAATTGGACCAATAACATTGCTTCTAACCTAGAGATTCAAGGAGACTAATTGACTAAAGATGAAAGATGAAACGAAGTAGGAACATATATGATCAGAGAGGTGTTTATGTAAAATATAAAAACATAAGTCATATAAATCAAATTATATTGCTTCAATAAATCTTGACAAATGCTTTGAAGACCTGTAGTACTAGTGTACTACACAGTAACCATTTTTATGAGAACAATGCGAGATCTAAAGGGCAGAATTTGTCACTTCTTAGATATCATCATATTAAACAATGGTTATCTCGAAATTATAGAACACATAAATGACAAGAGGAGTGAAAATTCTCACCGTAGCTATGTTGATTCGTCGTTTGCGAAGAGGGAACCGATTGAAGAAATTGCTTCAGCTCTGACTTCTGAGAAAAGAAGAACGATTCCAGACTTTATATAGGGTTTCCATAGATCAATCGTGGAAGAAATTGATTCGGCCAAATCCCAAATTGATTGGGATACATCCTCAATTGATTGACGATAGATACCCAGATTGAAGGCGAGGACTTGATCTTTATCTTCGGTACCTTCGATGAGTCTCGACAAAATTGAGAGAATATCACCAATTATGATAGGATTCCTATCTACTCATTGACTTTACCATTTATTTTTTTAAATGACTCATTGACTTTACCTTTAATAGTTAATACACTGTCTATGTTTGAATATAATATACACATATTATATATATAATTAATATACTATGACTATATGAGTAATTCGGGTTGAGCCCAAATTCAACATTTTCATCCCAGGCCCGAGCCCGAATTCAGTCCGGGTTGTAATTTTCAACCCAGGCCCGTCCGAATTGAAGAAAACATCAGCCCAGGCCCGAATTTCACCCGGGTTGGGTTCGGGTTACCCAATTCAAGCCCGCCCAAGTTGCAGGCCTAACAGATATCAACACCATATTTCATTCTCAGTCATGGGTAGATGTACCTGGAATTTGAAGATTGCTGAAAATCGTAACGATAGTGCCTGTTCTGTGTGAATGATGAACGAAGGAATCGCGGTTCCAGAAACCATGATTCTGGCGTCGCTTCATGTTGGTGGTGACCGCTGCCGGAGCAAGTACCTCTCTCTGTCTGGAGATCTCTCTGTGCAAGCTCTCTTTGTCGTTCGATTATCCGTCGACGCATATATGAGATGAGTGTTTCTCTCACACTTAACCTCTGTATGTGTGCCCTCCTCAGTTGACGGTGGAATGGATAAGATGTACACACTGGTAGTTAAATGAGAGATGAAAAATTCCAGAAATTTGCAGATTTTTTAATTTGCAATTTTTTGAGCAGATTAAATTAAAATCTGCAACAAATAATCTGCCAACCAAACAAGATGAAATTATCTGGCAGATTATAATCTCAAAAGCAGATTAAAAGCTGAACGAAACTGGCACGTAATCTCATATATAAGTCCTACTGTCTCCTTAGACACATACAATCGCACATGCAGTTTTGCTATACTAGTCCCACTCCACATATTAGACCAAATGCTTCTCCATTGACAGGTGGTGCTCGTCGGGTATATAAAAATCGGGGCATGAGCGAGAACAGAGGTAAAGTTAATGGACTAAACAACATTTACCGTAATGTCCATAATCCATACAAACCTAACCATTTTTATCTCCTCTGATTAGGTGAATAAACAGAGTCAAAAACCAGTTTTAGGCGGGGTCGTAAATATTATTGGCAGAGACAAGAGAGAGAGAGAGATATTTCTCATTTGGCACTCTGATTGATTGAAGCTGTCTCCGCATCGTGATCCGTTCCCGTCGCCGATTAACCGGTGGCTGAGAACGTTGCGGTGACGGTGCCCGGAAACAGCCAAAACAACGGAAAAAAACCCAACAGAGATGTGCTTACGAGATCTTCTCCTCCTCTGAAAAAGTACTATTAATGGCCAGCATTTGCTGTCTCCGATCTGACCTGCTCCGTTTCCGATCCAGATACCCTGCCTCTGGTCTCGTTCATTGAGTTTCAATTTCGTAGAGGTTAGCCATTTCTTCTATCGAATATTTGTGGGTTGCATTTTTGGATGGTTGTCTGGTTTTTAGATCTGATCGGCGTCAGGTGACGAATTTGAATGTTAATTCATCAAATCTTCTCTTGGGTGCTTAGTTTTTCAATTTTTTACCCTTTTTTTAAAGCTGATTCTGGGTTTCTATGAGGCTTTCATTTCATTGAATCCCCTCCACAGGCATTGTGTGAATTGCTGCAAAAAAAAAAAAAAAAAAAAAAAAGAGAAAATTCTTTGCCTAGAAATTTTGATTAGGAGATGTCACCAAGACCAGGTTCATTTTTAATTGACATCTGAAAGGAAAATGAAGAATTTGAGGAAAATTTACATCAGAAGTTTGCTCTCCTATGCGATTCTTTCCATTTCCGGAGGGGGTAGAGACTCTAGGCTTGTGACTGATTCAGGGCAGCGAGTTATTTGCCATAAATTAACCACAGTGTGATCATTGTCTTGTTCAGTTTTTGAAATATAATTAAGTTTCATTTCAAGTAAAAAACATGATTTTGTTTGCTATTTTTGCTTATATCAACGAAAGATGACGACAAGATATACCGCTATTTAGAGTGTACTTACAAAAACAGAAAACAGGGCTGTGACTCAGCGGCTGACGTTGTATGTGATAATTTAAACAAGATTGGTTTCTTCTGCTGTAATTATGTTCTTTTGATACTGTTGCAGTGTAATAGTTAGAAGAAATATCAAATATGGCATTTAAAAGCATTGTTCGTGAGCTGAGAGAGATTACAGATGGAATTGGAAGTATATCGAGAAGAAGGTTTGAAGGTAAACATTGGCGCAGCAGGGCCCGATCACATATTGCTCCTGAGGTTGATCACTCCAGCCAAGATGAGCAAGGGCAGTGGGCTAACTTGCCTCCGGAGTTGCTTTGGGATATAATTAAGAGGGTTGAAGAGAGTGAAACCTCATGGCCAGCTAGAACTGCAGTTGTTTTTTGTGCATCTGTTTGTAAGTCATGGAGAGATGTCACAAAGGAGATTGTCAAGACTCCGGAGGAATGTGGGAGAATCACCCTCCCCATTTCGTTGAAGCAGGTCAGATTTCATTTTCTGGTTATTGTCATTTGGTCGCTGTCGATATTTATAGTATAAGGAGTATCACATCTATATAACTACTGCTTACATAATTTCTTAGCAATGCTTCTAACAAGTTGTTTCTTAAAACGGCATTCACCAATAACCGATGGTAGTCATTAGGGTCTCATTATCTTGCATTACTGACTATTTCTCTTTCTTATTTCTAAATAGCCGGGCCCAAGGGATTCTCTTATCCAGTGCTATATAAAAAGAGACAGATCAACATCCACATATCGTCTGTACTTTGGGCTGACCCCTTGTAAGTAGCTTGTACTTCTGATATGTACCTTATTTTAACCTACATGATTTTTTCCTTCGTTGAATCGTTGATTAACTTAATGCAGAACCTTATTGTTGCTCTAATTACAAACAACTCGACTGTTAGAAGTTCGACTACAAATAACCTAGTATATCGAGCCTAGAAGCTTATTCATATTTGGATTTTGATTGGAAGATCTGGAGGGGGGTTGGTATGGAGTATGGACTTATTTGTGACTTAACGTCACTTTAACTTATAAGTCATGTTTTATTGGGCTATTAAGTTGACTCTTTTTGGATTTTAACTTATAAGTTCTCTGTGTAAATTTTGCCCAAAAATTAATTTGGGGTTTTGGAACTTATTGTGAGTTGTTCTGTTCCAATGGCAACTAGGTTATTATGGTAATTGGTACTACACGACAAATTAAACTGTCACATCATTACTTTTTAACTTCATCTACTTTTATATCAAGCACTACAACCTTTTTTTTTTTTTTTTTTTTTTTTTTTCTGTTACTGCATTTTTTTCTAAGTCAACTTATAAGTCTAAAAGTTTACACAACTGGATTTGCAAATCATGTACGGCTATTTGTCCCTTGATTGTTTCCTATTTGATTGCACCTGAAAATATCACGGTATCACCCATAATTCAAAGTTTGGTTGAGTACTACTTTTCAGTTCATAATATTGCTGAGTGGGGCGAGGGGGTTGGGGGGTGTGTGGGGGGGGGGGGATATTGTCCATCTTGAGATTATTTTCAACTTTATTTCTCCAACAGCAGACTGTAACCCTTCAGCCCATACAATGTTCACATATCTTACTATAAACAAGTTTAAATCATCCTTTCGCAAAGCATAGGATCTCTTTGGATAAACAATCACCCAGCTGTGAAAATGACTAACTGATTCCGCATCTTATGGACTATCTCCTTCTGTATATTTTATTCGGTTATATTGTCCGGAGATTACATACAACCTGGGATTACCCTCTCCCTATGATGCAAACTCTGGCTAAACAGCATTTCAGCATTTATTAAGAACTACCAAAACCAACTCTTCCTTTTCACTCGCATCCTCAATCCCTTATTTATGGTGTTTCTATTACTCCCTACTCATTAATGAAAAATATATATATTTAATGTGCTTTATAGTGAATATATCTGAATCTGACACAGCCGCTGGTTGTTTTTCACTTCAAATATTGTATATTTACTGTCAAAGTTGCATTTTATAGGACATATGGCACTTAATTAACTTGCACTTCCCCCTATTGTCACTCTGGTACACAATATTGATTATGACACAAATACACAGACTATCACTCTCTATTCGGGAAGTCCTCCCCCAAATCAATAACACTGTTACTTGGAGTGGTCTGTCGTTAGCACGTGAAGGGTAAATACGTCAATTCCATCTGCTGTCCCTTTCCCCTCTCTCCCTCTCACCATCTCTCTCCCCTAGTCTCCTCACCATCTGGAACAACAACAACCGCCCCCACAGTCTCCATGACCATTGTTACTCTTCACGAGAGTGTCCGTCTATCTTGGCTTTGTCTCCGTCCCTCCACATAAACCTAACCACCCAGAGCCACTATTCCACCATGAACGCCGGCGTGTTGACCACTTACCCGCTGGCTGCTGCCACCCACCGTCGCTGCCATCCAATCTCTATGCAACCACCAACACCTCCAGTCACCGCCACCCCCTTCGTCATAACTCCAATCGCCAGCCAAAATAATTCCAATTCAAAACCCAGACCCATAATCTGGGTTCTTCCCCAATCAAACATGAATTACCCCAAGTTAGACACCCTGGCACACCATCTCACTCCAATTCAAACCAGACCAGAACCAAGAAACACCAATCAACCACCACTTGACCCAATTTCACCATACCCAACTGGAAACATTGGAAACCTAACCTTCATACCACTATACATGCTGTCATGGTCCAAATTCGAGCTGGGAATATTAGCTTTTGAAGGACTTATTGATGGATCTTAATGGTCTCAAATAAGTTTTTTCTTTGACAATTGAGATGTGAAAGTACAAGAGAATCAATTGTTCATCCTTGGAAGTGCAGGAACAAGATAACCAAAGTAAGCTTCGAAGTCTAGAAATCATATGTAATCGATTACAGTTTGATATTCATGAAAAATACGCCAGTGTCGATTCTCAGGCGGCAGTTGGATCAAATTAAGAATTCCAATTTGAAGCTTTGATTGAGGACGGCTGTGTTCGAATGGACTACAAATGGAACTTTGGAGATTCTCTAAATTTTACAAGGATTTAGGCTGGGCTCAAATTAAAGGTCTGGATTGGACAATAATCTGTGCTAGGGTTCAAATAGGGACTGCGGCGTTGGTGTTTCAGGCCTCAGGATGGTTGTTGGTGGTGAAGAGAGACAAACAGAGGGGGAGAGGATTCGTAATGATGGTCACGGAGGATGATGACCATTCTGGGTGTTGGTTTTAGCGGTGAGGAGAGAGGAAGAGAGAGAAAGAGAGGGAGAGAGGGATTGCAGTGACTGAGGTGGTGGTGATTGTTCCAGGAGGTGAGGAGACTAGGGGAGAGAGATGGAGAGTGAGAGATGACAGAGGGAGAGAGGAGAGGGAATACACCTCTGTCACTTATCCATGTGTTCAACTATTCTGTTTAGGCGGCATAATTTATACCATGTCAATTAGTTTGACATATGGGGACTATCCATATAAAATGACTGGTAAGAATGTAAGATCTGGGACTTCTACATTAACTAGAGGAGAAAAACCAGGCATGCAGCACCTATAAAGCACAGGTGGGTGTGTCTACGGATGCAGCGGCTTTAAAAAAAATAGGGTTGCGGTGCCTCGGGATTGCGGCTAATTATTTATACTGTTTGTGAGATATTTATTTGCTTCCAAAATAAAAATAAAAAATAAGGGTCCAATTGTGTATAAACCTAACACATTAACCATTCTGAAAAATAGATAATGCACATCACATGTTCGTAAGTCAAAAAGGAAAAGAGGCACGCCCTTTTGGTTAAAATAGCTGTATTCTAGAAGGCCTCCCTACTTAAACAAATTTGGAGTTACAATATGACTCCCTCACCCGCCAAAGCACCCAGAAGCAAATGTGGTGCACCCGGTGTAGGTGAACAACCTCCCAAAAGCACCTGTGCTTCATAGCCCACCACTCACTCTAGAAACTCGTGTCATGAAAAACCTCTTATCACTACAGCTGAAACCATGAATTGTGAACCTAATGCATGGTTAAAGTACTCCGTTACTCATATGCAGGGAAGAAAAATAAGAAACACTTAAAATGTTGTGTACCCATTTTCCCTTAGTTTGTTATTGCTGTTAAAACCAGAAAGCTTTGTTTAGTTTCTAGATTTTTTTTCTCCGGAAGGCCAATTAACTCCGACAACAAGACGGGAAAACCCTACAGCACAACTAGTTTTGTTAAGTAGTTTGATGCCCTGGTTGCAGTCGATAACCTTTTTTAACTTCGTTGGGATGATAGTAAAGAATAATCTGTGGAACAGAAGCCTTATCTTCCGTAATTCTATATATAAGGGCATGGTTTCTGATTCCTTTTCAATGAAGAACATTTTTGTTTGCTTACTCTTACCATTTATTTCCTTCCAACAGAGAACCAAAAATTGAAGAGTAAATGGCATTTATTCCCCTTACTGTTAGGCATACTGACTCTGTACCCCCTTGTTTTGGTAAACTCGTGGACATGTTACCCCTCTGTCTATGTTACACGGGTCACAGGTGCTTCTGGGAGGTAGAGCACCCGCACTAGATGCTTCTAGGTGCTTCCGTGAGGGTGCTTTTCGGGTGCTTTGTGGATTAGGCAGGGTCATTTTGAAATTTTTAGTTCAGAGGTCTTCTGAAATATAACTGCAGTTTAACCAAAAATGTGCATCTATGTGAAAATTTCTAACCCTTAGATTACTCGTCTCTCCACAGCGACGGGAAGATATTATATTGTTGATATAGTAACTCTGTATCTTTGAATCTGTGTCTGAATTTCAGTTTCATTATAATTTGGATTACTGTTATTGATGTTTTTGTATTAGTATAATGGTATCACAAACAATATATAACATAAAAATATCAATAAAGTCGCCGCACCCCCCGCCGCATCGGCACCTTTGATTTTTGGGAATTTACCGCACCGCACCCGTGCTACATAGCTGGCCGTCAGGGTCAGCCTTTGGCTAATTTTTAGTGA
Organism: Linanthus parryae; assembly: GCA_023055425.1. Classification (NCBI taxonomy): domain Eukaryota; kingdom Viridiplantae; phylum Streptophyta; class Magnoliopsida; order Ericales; family Polemoniaceae; genus Linanthus; species Linanthus parryae. The sequence goes on from JALGPY010000007.1 coordinate 43,525,013, forward strand.
CTATTGTAACCTCAGATCGTGTAAATAGTTCATTACTAACTCACAATATTACACTGCCCACTTACCCCATTCTTTCTCTTCCCCTTTTTGAATCTATGTACACCAAGAACAGAAGAAGCCCACGGATAACAGCAAATCGACCACCACCCCACCATCACAGCCATCATACCTGACACCACTCCGCCAGAAAACCTAATTTAGTAACCAGTAACCACCAGCGCAGGTAAGCAACCAGTCACATACCAAAGCAAACACGAATTGATCTCGACGAAAAATCAACACCAGCAGAAGACTCAATCCATCAACAAAATTACCAAAACCCAATCACCTCCTCGGACACCTCGCGCTCGACACCACATCATCACCATAAATCGAAATCAAAATTCAAATTAGCAGCGATAGATTGAAAAGAAGAAGATCCTAAACTCGTAAAGACGGCTACTTACCCTGGAATCTTGAGAAATCAAAGCTCGAGATAGCAAGAAGACCCTGAAACTGTTAACTCTAAACCATAACCAACTGATCAGATCGAGGCGCAACAACCCATGACAGTCAGTGACCCAAGCCACCATCTCTCTCAATCTCTCATCTCTCTCATGTTGCAGCCTGCCTAGCCGCATTCTGTCATTACTGACGAGGAAGCTTCAGCCAAACCTCTGAACTCACTCTTTTCACACCCAAATTGACCCAAAACATGGTCAATATACTCCTTAGCCAATTCCTAAGCTACCTAAGGCCTCAATTTAGCCCAGAAACTCACAGAAATGAAAAGCCCTATTGGAGCTAGGTCATTATGAAGGAGGCTACGGAATCAAATGTGGAGAATCCAAGCTACTATTTTCTCCCCCTTATCCATTCATAAGCTTCAACCTCAACAATGGTTAAACCCACATCATCTCCCATTGTTCTCACTCAACAGATTGTATCCAGTGTGACCCACAAAATCGTCAACTACCACATGTGGCTATGGCTCGCATTCAACGAAAAAACGAAGCACAAACTCTTCTATTCAATGAAAGTGGGGCATTTCGACTGGATGCCATTCTAGGTATGTCGATTTAGTGCTGGATTTGACAAATTATAGCTAGGGCTCAGGCCCGCTCTTTTTGAGCAGAGATGTTTTAGAGGCGTCGAAACTGGAATCGGACAGCCTCTGAGAGAGTCAAACTCAAAGGAGGTGGCGATTGGCCTGGTGGAGCTGGTGATGGCCATGCGTTGGGTCATGAAGGAGGAGAGAGAGGGATGTTTGTGTTGGAGGGTTCATTGTTTTTATGCCTAACGATTAGGAGGGGCGGGGGTGTCTTTTCTAAGATTAAGAATATTAAGCAAAAGATACAAGAATTGGATACTTTATGCAGTAACTTAACATTCCTTGTATTTGTATGGGTTTGAGTTGTATAATTTTACTAGCAATATGGTGAATGACTGCATGCAATGCGTGCACACAAACATATTAGAGGTGGTAGACCCTTATTAGTCAAGCAATTTAATTTTTTTCTTTAAATCTTGATTGTCTGGTTAACAAAATCAAGATGTTTTAATTAAATTGTTAGAACAGGAAAAAAAAATCAAAATACTGAAACACGAAAAGAAAAACTCTATGTACACTCCCAAAGAAGTTAATATTTATATTGGATATCGTAATTACGTGGAAACAAATCAGAAAAATGAAGAGTTCGTTTACCTAAGACTCGACGATGAATTGAATTTAGTCCTATCCAACTGATGTCACAATTTCCCCACGATTCTTTTCTCCACAAAAAGATTTTATACGACTTTCTTCCTTGTGTGTGTGCACCTAAATATATTTCTTCTTACACCAATGATAATAGAAATCCAACCTTTTATAAGCACGATGGGGTGGTTCTTTTGTAAACAATTAATTGGGGCACCAACATACCATCACGATATGGAAAGTCTTGCATCAAGATACGCCGCCGCCAATAGTTTACATTCACAATCACTTGACATAAGAATTCATAAAAGTAAAATATAATAAAAGTTACGTATGTCGAATTACATATAAATGATTTCATTTGACCTCCTTGTTGTGTAAAAAACTCTGAACAAAAAAGTGATGAAAAAAATGTAAAAACGTAAAACTGTGCAATGCATAGCAAATGGCATAGCCTCATTGGATAGGTTTCATTTATGTAAAATCATCCTGTTGTCTTAGGAATCCCTAGAATGTTAAAAATAAGTAACCGAGACTAATCAGAACAATGAATAGTTTAAATGAATGGAAGGAATAAATGTTACCTCCAGTACAAACACCATAGCTCGTAGGATGACCTGGAGCACCGAAGAGAAGTTCTATAAGCAAATCAAGAGAAACCTGTAACAGTAAATGATGCAACCTCTAAATTAGCACCCAAACCATCAATGAGCTAAATGCACACTTGAGTTGGAGATCCTATCGTGTTCCGACTATATGATAATAGCAGATTATGATTAGATCGCATCAACTAAATAGGGTTATTTATTATTTAAAACAGAATCCCTGGCCTTTGAGATGTAAAATCGACTGGACAATATTTAGGATCATGATTTTTGATATTAATTTCTTTTGATGAAATTGGCTGATTTAAATGCAAGCAGTTATTAAAATGTGAAGATTACTTGTAAGGCGTGGTTTAGATGTGGTAAGTTGTTAATTATCCTAAATGCAAAATTAAAACCTCAGCACTTACCTTTTTTTATCCACAATTTGAGGAAAATAGGATGAGTAACTTCTTTCAATTTGTTGAATTACTTAACTAGCCCTCTTTGAGATATGAATGAACTTTTGCTTATTGGATATAGTTGGAAAACGAAAAATTGACACGGCTTCACTTTTGGGGATACACCATATTTGGGTGCTCCCTTTATATATTAGAATAGATTACATAAAGTTTGATAAATTTATTTAAGTAGTGCTGTCATGAAGATCCGAACACCACTCTGTCTGAAATTAATCCTTTCAAGCTCCCCCTTGTGGTGACTTGGCAGTTGTCAGTGAGTTTGGAGCTAATGTTCATTTTTCAATTCCCAGTGTTGACAATTTTGAGAAATTTAATATACTTTATTCATGTATCTCGCGTATCTCCAAAATGATAATCATAGTTCATGATTGGTTTCGAGTTATAGTTTCGTACTTGATATAACTCAAAAATTAATGTATTTAATTATATTATGGAACACTCTCGTGAAGGTCTGTACACCAAGCCTTCTAAATTTGCCCTTTCATGCCCCCGCTTCACATGACCTAGGCTTGTGAATTTGGAGCTATTATTTATTTCTCGTAGTTGGCAGTTCTTTGTTTCGACTGACGATATTGTCTTTTAAGTTAGCTTCGGAGCATGATTTTGAATGAATTATACTAGGTCTTTGAACCTTTCTTATGGTTTTGAATGAGTAGTTACAAGTTACTAAGTTGTAGGAGGCTTTTCAATTTCTCATTTTCCACCATCAATCCCAAAGATCATCAAAGTTCGCTATCTCTTCAGTACAGAAGGTGGCAGTATAGCAACTGGGTCAACATGACAAGTTTCTTATTAAGCAGCCCCATCATATGTTCCTCAACCAAACCATCTACCGGAGCTGACTTCTAACTTTACCTTGAGCCTTCAAGGGTGTCTAATATTTCCGACCCTCACCTTTCTTACCAGCAATAGACAAAATCTTGTATTTAGAGTCTTGTCTCCTTGACAAAGTATAGCAACTGGGTCAATGTGACGAGTCTCTTTTTAAGCAGCCCTCTTATATTCCACAACCAAGTCATCAGAGGAGCTGACTTTTAACTTCACCTTGAGCCTCCAGGACTGTCTAATTTTTTCCGACCCTCACCTTTCTTACCAGCAAGAAACAAAATCTTCAAACTCTGGCCAAAGAACTTGAAGGTTGAAACATTTTGGATTTTCCAGCTATGGCCCAAGTCTTCAGAACGGCATAAGATTGCTTTGGGCTACCGGGAAAACGTCCTCTGCTTGTGAGTATCAGGAGGCTGAAACCACTAATTATGACATGGACACTACAAATGTTAATTAATAACTATGTCCCCCAAATCATTCTCTCTCTCTCTCTCTCTCTCTCTCTCCCAGGCTGTTGAAACCGTTAAAGCTTTGAGGTGATGAGGAAGTTCTTAGTCATGGACTCATGGTGGAGTTGATCGATTGCTTTGTCGAGATGGATGGAGAGGTGTGGGTGATAATATATGTAGCCGGACCTTTGTTTGTCTTGGAGCATAGCCAGGGTGTTTGCTAAAAGATGAGAAGTAGTGGTTTGGAAGACGAAGGATCATTATGAGTTATTGTTGCTTACGGAAAATTAGGGATATGAAGAGAACTTATTATCTGTCATTTAACTTAGAGGCATGGTTTTAAATATCAGTCTTATCGAAAAAACTGTAACGAGAACCAGCAGCAGAATGCATGAATATTTGAAACCGTTACAGGATGCAACGATAAATTATCATGTATAACCGTAGAGTATCAGCTGTAACGAGACAGTTATAGCCTTAATGAGAGAGAAGCGTCCAATTCTTGTGTGAATTAAACTGTGAATTTAATTCGTATGTGCCGTAATGGTATCCAGAGGCCTCCGTTGTTACCATTACCTAACAGCCGTACCGTAACAGTGTCTACCATTTTGTACAACCATGCTTCAGAGGTAAAACCATGCTTATAGGTATAATCGGTATTAGTGATATGCATGGTTGTATTTTAAACATGCTCATGAAGTGCATGTTTGTCCACTCCAGAGTCCAGTCCCATTAGTGTTAGTTAAATCAGTAGCAAAGCCAATCAATAAGGTATGTTACAAGGCAACAGTTGTGGAATTCATTCATTCCAAAGGCCAGGGCAGGGCAACACTTACATCAACATCAAAATATTTACCCCCTTAAAAAATGAATTGGTACTTCTTGATAATTTGATTCTGTGATCTTTGTTGGTCGTGGTTAACGAGCTTGCTGAAGTTAAAAAATTTATTGGGACTCTTGTTTGGCCACTTCCTCATTATTTTGTTTTTCTTTGAAGTGATTTACTCACCATTTTGTTACTAACAGCCGAGAATGGGAAAGACAAACTCCTGTTAGCTGCCAAAAAGATCAGGAGGACTACCACAACAGAGTTTGTGATATCATTGGTTTCTGATAACTTTTCTCGATCCAGCAACACATATGTTGGGAGATTGAGGCAAGTTCCATCAACTTCCTGGTTCATTCCACTTGTTTCCATTTACACTCTTGCTAATGTAAGTAGATCTTCGTTTCCAGGTCTAATTTTCTGGGTACAAAGTTCACCATGTATGACAGCCAGCCTCCAGTTGATGCTTCCCTTCAGCTTAATAGCAGTTCAAGTCGAAGATCTCTTTCTAAGCAAGTCTCTCATAGAGCAAGACCTTCATGTAGCTACAACATCTCCACCATAACTTATGAGCTCAATGTCCTCCGAACGAGAGGACCCAGAAGAATGAACTGTGTCATGCACTCTATTCCTGTTTCTTCCATTCAGGAAGGTGGTAGTGCTCCAACACCAACATCGTTCATTTCAGTCGCTGAACAACAAAAGTGTTCTTCGATGATGTCTCTTGACTCCATTAAGGATTCATCATCTTCATCTGCAGACTGCAACAGTGACTCCAGCACTTTTGCTTCTCCCGCGGCTCCCCTCTCCGGCGACTCCCTGGTTCTGAAAAACAAGTCCCCTAGATGGCATGAGCAGCTACAGTGCTGGTGCCTCAACTTTAAAGGCCGCGTGACTGTTGCTTCGGTTAAGAATTTTCAACTCGTGGCGGGCGTGGACGCCGCCCATAACGTATCGGCTGCTGAGCAAGAGAAAGTGATATTGCAGTTTGGTAAGGTCGGTAAAGACATCTTCACCATGGATTATCGCTACCCGCTGTCTGCCTTCCAAGCTTTTGCAATCTGCTTGAGCAGCTTCGACACAAAACCAGCCTGCGAGTGATGCGAATCTTCTCTGAAAAAAAGGAAAACAAAAAAGAGTTTTTTTTGGGTACCCGATGAAATCTTGTGAAGCAAATCATGCATGGAACAAGTACTTTAAGTTCTCTGATCAGTCTGTATGGTTATTTGCTTCTTGTAATGAACATGCATGTTTTGCATTGTGGATATTTAATGTATCAGTTTTTATCATCAGTCCAAGACAGGAAAATTTCTCCAGTGGATTTTTTATAAGCATAAGCTCACTTTCTCCTGGTAAATTACTTGAATAAGAGTAAAAAAGACACGCACTAGACGTTAATTGCGTACATAATTCGCCTATTCATTCGTGGTTATTGAACGATTTTGGCAGACTCTTCGGCTCATGGTTCAGATAGGTTTTTACAGGTTGTTACAGTGTCCGGTCTCTGGGTACCAGAAATCTTTAAATTCTTCAGATTTCTCCTTATGATGGAACTTCCGGGAAGAACAAATAGGTTTACCTAGTATTGGGGTTGCGTAGCTCCACGAGAAACTCTTCTAGCACCACCATTATTTGGTCCAGCACGAAAAGATCCTAGCATTACTTGCGTTGATGAAAGCGAATAAAGAGGATGAGAACAGAATCACCTAGACTACTTTCATGGAAGAGGGCGCACAAAGAGTACATGAACCAAATCATCATCTGAAGAAGAAGAATATGGAAAGAAATAGCTGACAGGGAAGGCGATGACAGAAGTGGAATATGACTAGTTCAGTGAAGAAAAAAAGGTGAAGACGCTAGAAGAAGGGTTCGAACCTTCGACCTTGTGGTTAACAGCCACACGCTCTAACCAACTGAGCTACTCCAGCTTGATGACTGCAAAACTGAAGAATGTTTTAGAAATCTAATAATCACGCTGCCACGGGAATAAGCTACCCCAAAATGTGACATGTGGAATAACTTGTCCGGTCTATATAATAAGTTGTTATGAGGAATAAGCCATCCTCAAAATATGACATACAGAGTAGCTTATCCCCACTATATCCTAAGAACTAAATATATCATAATAAGTCAATTTCAGCCATTGAAACTTAGAGAGAATTACCATACTTTTGTCGTGCTCGAGCCCTCGGGCACGGGATATGCACTAGTACTGTATATGGAAGTTTCAAGCAAACTTCACTACTACAAAACTTCACTAATACAACATCCTGTAGTCGAACTTCACTATATTGTATATGGAAGTTTCAAGCAAACTTCACTAATACAGTATATGTAAGTTTCTAGGAAAACTACCATATAATCTCCTCCGCATGTTGAGATCTCAGAGAACTATTTGCATGCGCCGGAGGAATCGTCATCGGAGTGAATGATACTGGAGGTGCTTGAGCCTTACCTGTCATTGCCAATGTAGTATTCCTAGGTCTTCCTCTTTCTGAAAGCATATATAACATTTTTCTCAACTCACTTCCCTAACCGAAGTTGTTAAATGTTGAATGTGTAGGATCATATTGCAATTTCAGAAACAATGATGGGATAATAATCCAGAATCCGAAGCACTGAAGTCCAAACAAAGAGAATTTGAAGAGACGGAGAACAAAGTCAACCAGATTGAAGAAATAATACAATTCGAACAAGATCATACCTCTATGGAGTGAATCACATCATCTACCCGATTAGTAGTCAAAATTGCAACACGAATGCACCCGATCCAAACCCGTCTGTACCCCCATATGCGGCCCTATGCTGCATGTCTCTTGTGTGAAGAGTTGATCTTACCTCTTCCAACGTGAGAGTCTCTTTCCCAGCACAAGCACTCTGCACGAACCCCTCAGAAGACGGTGGTAGAGACACTAACAAAATCAGTGCGACATCTTCATCACTTATCTTCTCATTCCTGTTTCGCAACTCAAGCAAAATAGTATTAAGACGATCCAAGTGATCTCTTAGATCCGTACCTTCCCCCATGCGTAGACCAAAGAGTTGTTGCTTAAACATCAACTTGTTGGTGAGCGAATTCTTCTTGTAGAGGCTCTCCAACTTGTTCCATACTTTCTCAGTCGTCTCTTGATCCGCTACCTCCGTGATCACGTCGTCCGCCAAGCACAACATGATAGTTGAGTGTGATTTTTCCTCCATCGTCTTGAACTCCTTGGTCGTTGTAGAAGCCCCCTCTTTATCTTCCGCCAATGGCAACCACATGCCTTGCTGCTTCAACAAAGCACGTACGTTGATCTGCCATAAGCTGAAGTTGTTTCTTCCCGTGAACTTGTCGATCTTGGTCATTCGTCCGCTCATCTGCTCTACAGCTCCTTTTCAGATCCGTAACCCCCAAGCGCGTGCTCCACCTTGATCGTGAAACCATAGCTATGAATTTCACGGAATTGTGCAACCCTAGCCCTATAGCTCCATCTTGATCTTTGAACACCGCAACCGAAGCTCTAATACCAGTTTGTTATGATCCAGACAGAGCTTAGAGAACGATGATAACGATGAAAAAACAAGAACACAAGAACCATTGGCGGAGCCAGGATTTCAGTAGTGGGGTGGCACAAAAGTGCATGCCAGAATTGTTGGGGGTGCGCTTATGCCAAAATAATATTTTTTTGGGTGCACTTATGCTAGGGAAAAATTGAAAAAACACATAAAAAGGGAGTTGTAGTTGTAGTAAATGAAAAGTCTAGGGGTGCACTTGCACCCCCGTGCCACCATGTGCCTCCGCCCCTGACAAGAACACACCGATATAACGTGGTTCACTAGCGATGAACTAGCTACCTCCACGACCTGAAAAACCCAAATTTATTAGAGAGAAACCCAAATTACAACCCACACCAGTAGAGCACGACCTATAGCCTTTATATACGCCTACTATACAGCTTGGTGCCCAAGAAATAACCAAAACAGAGCTAACGAACAAGGAAATAACTTTTTGCCGCCTCCAGCGATGCTTCGCACGAAGACCCTGCTCCACCTGCTTGTTTTCTCTTCGTTTTTCTCCTCCGTTTGGTCAATTTCTTGCCCCACTTCGTCGCCAACTCCTCGCCAAGGTCAAGTCCATTCAAGGCACCTCTAGATTCCCAATAGAGGGACATACGTCACGAATTCTCTTTCTACCCTCCTCTCTCTAAGTTCTGAAAAGAGGTCCATTTTCAGTGGGTCAAAATTCTTTTATACCGTATCTACGTAGCTCATTGTAGATAGTGCTTTCTGGACAGACATATCACAGCCACGTGGCAGCAATCCAGCACACCCAGCTGTGCTCCATACACACCGATAACTGCCTATGCTTATCCGCGTGGGGGCTGCGAGACAGGCCCCTCGCGCATCAACACGGGACCTGTAGGGACTTAGTGGTTTGGAGGCTAGGGTAAGGCCCGTCGCGCGCGTGCGGCAACCAAGCTCGCGCGCAACCCTTTGTTACTGCTTTGAGAGACTTAATGGCCAAGTCCTATAAACCCGGCTTGACCTCATAACGGTCTCCGATATGTACGGTCAGGTGCCTAACGATTCCTATATACACGGTCGAACGTACTGTTACAGGGGCTACCATTAAGCCGCCATTTGTGGTGCATTAACCCCTTCACAATGGTCACTTACCCACTATATAGGATCGTTATCCCTCCGCTGCGACACAGACACGAGTGACAGACTGGTTCAAAAAGAGTTTTTCTGGATTTACTGAAGCTCTGCCATTAAGCTATCTTTCTCTCTCTCTCTCTCTCTCTCTCTCTCTCTCTCTCTCTCTCTCTCTCTCTCTCTCTCTTTGTTACAACTGCTTACCCTCTCCCTACACACACCCTATATCTCTCTTTGTCCTTATTCTCTACTTGAGGTGCACACTTAGATCTCTTCGAGGGATTTCAGTGAGCACAGTTTGGTGAACCCGACGTGAACACCCATCTTCAGAGCTTCAATCCTCCGAAACCTACATAAAATGTCGTCCGATGGAATTATTCGTGATGGTGACCGGTCCCCTTCCAATGAGGAAACCCCAAGGGACGAAGGACCACTCAACACCATCGTTAACACTAATGTTCGTGCCCAGACAGCTACCATAAGTGGACCTTCCTTAGAGGCACTCCAAGCCACAATTCAGAGTCAAGCCCAGATGATGCAGGCCCAGACTGTCCAGATTGCTCAAATCATGATGATCTTGGGAAGGATTGCTCGAAACACCACTACAAGGGCTTCAGTCCTACCATAGACGGCCCCGTTACCTCTGCCACTGGCGGCAACCACATCCATAGTGCACACGTCTGTTGCCCAGTCCTCTTTTTCCAGTGGCCTCGGGCCTCAGGCGCCCGGCATTCCGACGAGCTCCTCCTTGATGCCGACGGGAAACCCTACGTCATACTCGGCGATGCCTTATCACGCAAGTGGGGCTTTAGGAAGCCATGCACTTCCACCGCCACCTTCTATGATCCAACCATGCCCTACATTCCGGGCTTCGCGACCCTGGAATATTGTATAGACAGCATCATTGCGAACCAAAGCTTCGCAGATACTGTCATCCCAAAGGTTGGCATCGCGCCTCCCATTCCGCGGGTCATCTACTTGATGCCCAACCCTACTGGATACAAACCACCCAAGTGGGAGAAGTTCGACGAATTCGGCGGGAACGCACACGAGCATGTGATGCGATTCTTGACATGATGGTCCCACACGAGGTAGACACCAGGTTATTGATGCGTGAATTACCCAAGTCTCTGGGAGCTATTGCGTACAAGTGGTATAGGACCCTGGAAGCGGGATCCGTAAAGACATGGGAAGACATGGTGAAGAAGTTCTACACCAAATTCTTCCAAGTTGAAGAAAAGGTCACCACTATCCACCTCTCACGCATGTACCAGAAGCATGATGAGGAGGGGGTCGCCTTCATTAAAAGGTTTAGGGCCAAGTCCTTGGAGTGTGTTGACGATGTCCTGGAAAGTCGTCTGGTGGAGATATGCCTTCAAGGCATGCGCGATGAATACAAAGGTATGCTCATTAACTTAAATATGCCTACCTTTTCGAGATTGATGGAAAGCACCAGGAACGTGGAGCCACTGGTGGAAAGGATGAAAAAGAGGTATGCTAATGAGCGAACACAGGCGAGTCCCAGCTTCAAAGTGGGTAAGTTCAGCTACAAGCGGGCGCGAGATGTCAGCGTCCATGCAATATCATCCCCCAATAAACAACAGCGGCCTGCGCCCCAGGAAGCACCACCTTTGCCCTGTTCGATTGAAGAGGCAATCAATCCTTGCAAGAAATGGTGGAAGGACGGAATCTTGTCGGCGCTCGAACATAGTCCAACAGGGGAGCAACTGCGAGACCCCAGGTGGTGTGAATGCCACAGACAGGTCATGCACCCTACCAGAGTGCAAAAAGCTCAGATGGCTGATGAATAGAAAAATTGAGGAGGGGCAGCTAGTCGTTGACGAACCGTCTAAGGAGGTGCGTAGCGACTCCTTGCCGCCGCATGCACAGAGGAAGTCCAAGGGGAAGGAAATATCCAAGATTTCGATCTTGGACCTCGAAGAGGTCGCGGATGTAGAGGCCCCATACATTGCGGAAATCCATGAGGATGAGGGCTACGGTGTAGGCACAGAGGATTCGCGCACCAACTGGATAAAGATCTCTGCCAGGTTCGCTGAGTTCTTTGACGGAATGAATCTTTCAAATGACTGAGAAAATGAGATAATGAGAACGATCCTCAAGGTAGCCTAGGACCATGGTGAATCGGTCACCCCCAATCCGGAAGTCATGGGGGTTGCACAATCAGGAGGTTTAGTCACGACATTTGATGACTCGGACAGAAGTACCGAGGCCGAACATCAGAGACCACTGACGTGACTGCGACCATCAACAACGTTAAATTCAAACGGGCCTTTGTCGATGGTGGAGCTGCGGTGAATGTGGTTTCACTAAAAACCTTACAACTAGCGGGAGTCCCTCAAAGCAAAATCATAAAGAAGCCATCATTGTTGGCAGGCTTCGGCGGTGACTCCAGAGTAATGACCGGCTGGATTCGATTAGGAATCCAGATCCGGCAGATTAGCTGTTTCGCCAAGTTTCACGTCATTGACGCTGACACGACTTACCATATGATCATTGGGCGAGCGTGGATCCATCGCTTCGATGCCGTGCCTTCTACGACGCACCAAGTACTGGAAGCTATCTAGAAAGACAGGGTGGTGGTGATAACCGCCTCAGTGAGTCGTTTCGATCTGGAGGAAGCGCACTTGCCTGAAGCAGTGTGGTTTACAGACAGAGCCGTCCCAGCATCGAATCATCCGATCCCGCTATCCAAGGAGGAAAACATCCGGTTTCAATCAACGACTGGAGTGATGACAATGCGAAAGGACCCAATGGAGAAGTGGCCTAGGCAGGGAGGAGCCCGTAAAGTAGCTTACAACGAGAAAAAGGTCTACACCTTGAGGAGAGTTGTGCAACACGACAGTGAATAGAAACGCGACATGAAGTGTTATCACATCCAAAGACGCACGGGGTCACCCTCAACCTGCCTCATTGAAAGCAGCCATGGACAAGTTCATGAGCTGACGGAAGCCCTAGATAAAGACAAGAATTTGTTATCAGGAGAAATCAAGGAAGCCCCCGAATGCATGGAGGATCACCCAAGGCCACATAAACAAGAATTAAAGGAAGTATTTCCGACTCCCACCGAGGAAAAAAGGAGACCAGTCTTCTTGAGTGCGGATCTCAGCGAGGGGGAAGAGAAAAAGCTGATTCAACTATTGAAGGAATACAGGGAATTGTTCGCATGGGATTATGATGAGATTCCAGGGATGGATCAAGGCATCACTATGCATAGGCTGGACATTGTTCCAGGATCAAAGTCAATCAAGCAAAGTGCCAGGAACTTTCGGCCCGAAATAAACGTCAAAACCAAAGAGGAGATTGTCTGTTAAAGGAAAAATTCATCGAGCCTAACAACCATCCAACATGGCTCGCAAATATAGTCCCTGTGCTGAAGAAGAATGGGAGCCTTCGCGTATGTGTCGATTTTAGGGACCTGAACAAGTTCTGCCCGAATGACGACTTCCCTCTACCAAACATAGACCTTCTGATGGATTCTACCGCAGGTCACGAAATGTTTAGTTTCATGGACGGATTCAGTGGCTATAGTCAGATCAAAATGGATCCGGAAGACGAAAAGAAGACGGCGTTCATCACACCCGTAGGGGTCTTCAACTACACTGTTATGCCATTCGGTCTGAAAAATGCAGGAGCCACGTATCAGCGCGCGATGATGGCTTTATTCCATGACATGATGCACCAGGAAGTCGAGTTCAATGTGGACAATCTAGTTTTTAAATCAAAACTGGAGCAAGGGCACCTGAGGGATTTGAGGAAAGTCTTCGACAGATGCAGAATGTTTCAGCTAAAGATGAACCCCATGAGGTGTGCGCTCGGAGTAACTTCTGGAAAATTCCTAGGTTGTGTGATTCACAGACATGGGATTGAGCTTGATCCACACAAAAATATATGCGGTCACTAGCCTACCAACACCACAGTCCCATACCGAGTTAAAGGGATTTCTAGGAAAATTTTCATACCTGAGGAGGTTTATACCAGCTATTGCGGAGTTGACCTTTTGCTTCGGCAGTTTGCTAAAAAAGAACGCAGCATTCTTATGGACACAAAAGCACCAAGCTGCATTCGAGAAGCTGAAAAAGCTTTTGGCATCTCCTCGGGTAATGATCGCGCCTCAACTGGGATCACCTATGCTGTTGTACTTAACCTCAACAAAAAAGTCTATCGGAGCAATTTTGGCCCAGGAGTATGAGGGCCAAGAAAGACCGGTGTATTATATCTTGCGCATGATTCGGTCCACAGAATCCAGGTACACCGATATTGAGCGCCATTTCTTAGCTCTATTTTTTGCCATTGAAAAATTAAAGCACTACTTCGCGTCCCATAAGGTCGTCATCATAACAAAGAATGATCCTATACGTTATCTGCTGGTCATTCACCACCCTGTGGGAGGCTGACAAAATGGTATATGGCCATTTCGCAGTATGACATTGTTTGAGCACGACCAAAGGCCATCAAATCCCAGGCGTTGGCAGATTTATTGGCCCAGTTCCCGGATAACAACTATGAGCCTGCAGCGGAGGAACTTGAGGGGCCAGAAATATACGCGATTAATGAGCAGTAGTGGAAGCTGCACTTCGATGGGTCGTCAACAAAAGCAGGAGGAGGGACCGGAGTAGTGCTGATCAAGCCAGACCAAGAAGTCATTCAGATGTCAACCAAATTAGACTTCGCGGTGACTAATAACGAAGCCGAGTATGAAGCCCTGATTGCGGGATTGCTGGCAGCTAAGGCTTTGGAAGTCCAGAATCTCATCATCATGGGGGATTCCAAGTTGATCGTCAAACAAGCCTCTGGAGAATACGCGCTCAAGGAGATCAACTTGCTAAAATACAGGTCAATGGTACAAAGGTTGGTTTAGAAGTTCCAATCTGTCAGATACGAACATACCCCAGAGCCGATATCCGACATGCGGACGCACTGACTACCATGGGATCGAAAATCAGCTCCGATAAATGCCCGGCAAGAATCTCGATCGAAATTAAGACGACTCCGTCTTTTATAAAAGGCTTGGTTGAGGTGGATTCCCTTGAGAAAGAAGATTGGAGAAAACCTATCTTACGCGCGATGGTCAATGGAACTAGCAAAAAAACTTCGGTGTCTGTAAAGGGATTTCGCATACATGATGGTCTGCTATATTACAAAGGTACCAGGGGGGATTCTTATGCGATGCGTGACGGAAGAAGAAGGTCGAGCAACGTTGGAAAAGATCCATCAACATTCATGCGGAGACAATGAGATTTCCATTTATAGGAAGGCCCAGAGATATGGTATCCATTGGCCACAGATGTCATACATCGCAGCCATCATACAAAGTAGCTGTGAAATATGCGCTTTGGTTAAAGACTCTCTGGAAATTTTCGCAACCGAGAACGAAGATTGGCGAAAGCCCATAATTGACTACTTGCGAGAGGGGACCCTGCCTACTGACAGAAAAGAGGCTGATAAGGTGAGAAGGAAAGCAACTCGATACATCTTGCAAGAAGGATTGTTATGGCGAAAAGGACACAAAGATAACTTGCTCAGATGTTTAAGCGGGCAAGAGATCCAGAAGGTCATGGAAATGTCTCATCAAGTAGAGCATCAAGGAGGTGCAAATTTATGCAGACAACTCCTAACAGTCGGATACTTATGGCCAACCATGGAAGCTGATTGCCGTATGAAAGTCAGAAGATGCCAGCAATGCCAATTCCATGGAACTTTAGTTCATGCTCCTGCCGTCGACTTACACGCGTTGGGCACTCCATGGCCTTTCCATACTTGGTCACTGGATTTCATCGGACCAATACGACCACCTTCGCGCTGAAATGAATATATACTCACGGGAACAGAGAAATTTACTAAATGGGTTGAGGCAATCCCACTCAAGACGGAAAACACAGCGGTCATGATCAAATTCACACAGGAAAACATCGTTCATCGCTTTGGTATCCCTATTACCATATTGTCTGACAATGGGACCCCTTTCGTCAATCGCAAGGTGGACGAAAAATTAACGCAGTACAACGTTAGACAAATATGTTCAACGCCCTATTATCCAAAGGGAAACGGGCAAGCAGAGGCCACCAACAAAACGTTACCGCTGATATTGAGCAAAATGGTCGCGGATGATCACAAAAGATGGGAAGATTCCTTGGGAACAACGCTTTGGGCATATCGTACATCGCCTAGGACTCCCACATGAACTTCTCCGTTCTTACTATGCTATGGGGCTGAAGCAGTGGTCCCCTCTGAAGTTAAGGTGAACTCAACAAGACTGGCTTTCAGTGCCCTATATGACAACGAGCGCGACCATGATCTTGTCCTACTAGAGGAACGACACGAGGCTAAAAGGGCGAACAAAAAATACAAAGAAAGGTTCTCGCGTGTCTATAACAAAAAATTCCAGCATAGGGACTTTGCATTAGGCGACCTAGTCCTACGAGCCTCTGACCATTGCACGCGCGATACAACTCACCCCAAGTTTGTGACTAATTGGGAAGGACCCTTTGAAGTCAAAGAAGTCTTCGACATTGGTTACTGTAACATCCTACGCTGCCACGGAACGACCACCACCTCCAACGCCAGTCAAAATGTGGTGGCTGAAAAAGTATTATCCCTAACTTTTCACTCTACTTTGATCAATTTTTTGTTTTTTTGCATTGGATATCTTTCGCAAAATCCTCCCATACGAGGATTCGTATAAATAATAACTCTCCCATATGAGAGCTCTTTCATCGGCTACGAGTCTTAGATTATCATTCCAAAGCGTAAGCCTATCTCATATGATAGCAGTGTAAAGCCTATCTCACATGATAGCAGTGTAAAGCCTATATGCCTAGATAGCAGCCAAACGAAAACGTAAGCCTACCTCATATGGTAGCAGAATTGTAAATTTAAAAGTCTATCTACCTAGATAGCAGCCAAACATAAAAGCATGCATCATATGGTAGCAACAAACATAAACGTAAGCCCACCTCATATGGTAGCAGTGCTACAAACTCAAAGCCCATCTACGAAAGTGACAAAACTCATAAAAGGTCAAGTGTAAGTCTGCCTGTCTAGGTAGCAACAAGACGCATGCATAAGCCCGTCTCATATGGCGGAAACCGAGCGCAGCCACGCGCGAATTCACCTACCTAGAGGGTCATAGCTCACAAAGGCCTAAACCTGACGGTGATATTGTTCAAAGGAGCAAACACATAAGACCTCGTGAACATGAAAGTAAAAACATGAACCAATCAAAAGCATCATTTAAATAATGCGCGGAACCAGTACGCGCAAAACATAAGCGGACGATCCAAGGATCACGGTCACAAGGAAAACAAAAGTTCTACAATAAAGAGCTCGAAGGAGTAATTCTAGAAAATCTCAATCCTCGAAAGATCCTTCAAGATGGAATCTCTTGCTGACAACATAATGCTATTGGCAGTCAGTTCCTTTAAGCGAGCCTTGTCATCTGCATGGCGTTTAGTGGCTGCTTCAAATTCTCTGGCCATTCGCCCTAACTCCGTCTTGCGCACGGCGAGAGCAGATGTCTCCTCCCTATAAGCGGCATACTCGGATCTGAGTTGCGCAGAATTACGGATCCTTATCAATGTCTGCACAAGGAAGCCCAAATCCAAATACCCTGCCGAGATCTGCTAGAGCTCCTCTGCACTAGCAAGGAGAGCCTTGGCACTGTCAACCGTGGTACTCGCGGGCGTAGTTGCGTGAATTCTTTCCAAGAGAGAAACCACCTTTCGTAAGAGTTATCCTCTGTATTTTGGGGACATCTCCAGCACCCTAGCGAACGCAGTGGGGAAATACAAGCGCACCTTCATCAGCCATTCGAGGCAAGCCTGATCGATACCTGCGCACGAAGAAGTAAGAACAGTATTCATCAGAAACATGAGTTCAGCAACCGAAAATCGCGGACAAAAGTAAAAGAGTCTTACTTGTTCCTTCGAAGATCTGCCGGAGAGAGGCGGCAGGTACCACTGTCTGTGAACTAGAACTAACAGCCTCGACGAGCCTTTGATCTACTTGAGATTCTCGCGCGAAGTACGACTCAGGAATTACAAGACTGTTCTCAGCTGCGGCGGGATTCGCAGCCTGCGAACCCCATACTTCAAACAGGTTCTCGGAGAAGAGAGCATCCAAATCCAAGTTTAAACCTCCCACAGAGGTAGCGCTCCTCGAAATGATCAGCGCCGGAGAAGCGTCGCGCCCGCTTGACTCAATTCTGCGCCTGACTAACTCAGTTCTCCTGACGTTTTGACTAAAAGGAAGGTTGCGCCCGGACAAAATAGCGGAAACGACACGCTCACCCGACCTGATATTATGATCACGAGGCTCAGGCTCTCCGGCATTTCCTTCGTCCGAAGAAATATGTACTGCTGGGGTACCAGGAGTAGCATCGTGTTCCTACCCTTGGGACTTGACATGCTCCCTATCAGGAAAACTTTCAATTATAGGGATTCTTCTCGTCTCAGTCTGCCATGTGGAACCTGCGTCAGAAACAAGGGGAACTTCTTCTGCACCCTCCTCATCAGAGTTATTCCCTGCGGCAGAAGAAATCGGATTAGTGGCAGACCGCATGGTGATTGCGGTGCGAAAGCGCTTCGGTCGCTGAAGAGTTATGTCACTGGTTTCTGGCTCGCCACCACTTCTCTTTCTCGTTGAGATTTGACCAATTGAGGCCATAAAGGCTTCTAAAGCATCAGAAACCAGCCGTTGGAATTCAGGAGTCATGGGCCTGGCTGGGTCGATACGAATGTCGGGAACGGAGGACTTCTCCTTGCGCAAGCGGTTGATGAAACTCGCGCTACGATCTCCGGAGGCAAAACGCCTCAAACAACACTGATACGGAGGAAAAGGCAAAATGAGACATGGCCCATGAAAACATAAAAACAAAAGGAAGGAGGTGCGAGCAAACCTGGATGAACGAGTCAGCATATCTAACTTTGGCTGTAAAAGATTTTTGTTCGAGAACGTCAATATTTTCCTCTAGAATGAATTGAGCACACAAGTGTCGATCCTTAGCCAACAAAGAATAAAAGCCGTAACGCGAATCATCACGATTGCGGGATGTTTTAAAGGGGTACTCCCTTGTTGATAGTGCAGACGCCTTACTAGGTTGAAGAAGAGCATGACTGGGACTGTTCTGAAAATTGATGAGACGATGGGTTTGAAAATTCCAGAAATCAACCCAGCCAGGACTACTTTTACCTCTTCTGCTACGCAATGGTTGAATCAGAGGGAGTTCAGTGAGGAGAACGGAAGTACCCCGGTCATGTATGACACTGTCATAGCATTCTTTGACAATAGAATCAGGCCACAACGGAGGGGCGACAACATCATACCCAAACTGGGGGCTCACGCGAACGGGATCGTGGAACACGTCCAGCTTCTCATAGCTAGAGGTCTCAGGGCCAGGCGCATATTCAGGTAAAGTGGGTTGATACCCCCTTCATACCCAGTTAACAAACCTGCTGTAGACCCAATCTCTTTTGCTAATGTGATCAGCAGTGATTTCACGGTCTTCGTCGGGATAGAAATCTTCCCAGAAATCTATATTCTTGTCTTCCATACGAGTAACGTACGGGCGAGGTTGGAAATAACGAACATCGTCGCATATAAGAGCAAAAGAGCATTGGGGAGCTTTTGTTTTGTACCAACGCCACGATCGAGGAGAAAGGTAAAGGAGTTTGGTATTAGGTGCATTCCACAAGTCCACAGCAGCAGAGTTCGGGGCATACGCATGCCATCTTTCGAAATCCCACATAGATAAAAACGCGGTATTGACATAGGTAGTGATATCGACCCTCCCCTGCGACTGATCAGCATGCTCCATAGCAAAATCAAGGCGGTAATATAGGGACCTCAATACAAGGGGCCCTAAGGCTACTTTCTGGCCAAGAGACAATCTCACGGAAAGGGCAAGTACATGGGTAAAAACTCCGTCGCGAGGAAACCCATCTATCAGGTAGCGCGACAACCACACGCACAAGTAGCCACAGAGGGTAAAATTCAGTCCCTTGCCTCCGACACTAATAACAGCCTCTGGGTCCTTGTCCTTCCACTCACAGGCTACATGTGGTTCAACATAATCCATGAAGAAGTACATCACCCACTTCTACCAGCTGTTTTTAGGACTAGAAGGCAGGTATGCAAATTCCTTTCTAGCACTGGTCGCGCCTGAATTCCATCTCGAAGTAGCCTTCTTCAAGTCTGCTAAGCAGACCTTCATATCTTCGAAAAGTTGAAGCTCTTTTGAATCGGTCAAAGCGGAAAGAGGATCAACGACCCACATACTCGGGAGATGCAGCAAAACTTCGGTGCCTTCCAAGGTAGGAGCAGCTTCGAAATCCGGAAAGTGAAAGATGTGTGCTCTCTTCGAGTACCTGAAAAAAAGGGTCTGAAGCATGGCGTTGTCAACTCTGATATGTATCCCCTTTGTGGCACGAACAGCGTGAAAATATTGGCCTGCTTCAATTCCCTTGCATAATTGGTAAGAATGAACTCCGTCCATTCCTCCATCCAGTCAGGCCCTTCAATAAAAGTTTGTGGAAGGTTATCATTAAAACCATACAAACCGGCTTCAATACCAAGCCTGTGGACGTCTTGGGTATCAGCCACATCCCAGTCAGAGCTCAAAGGCACATGCACAAGTTGAAGAAGGTCGGCTACAGGGGACGCCCGGAGAGTGGTTGCCTTAATAGTAGCCACATAAAAGTCATTGCCACCCAGATAAGGAGCCTTATACCAAAGCTCCTTGGGAAGCTCCGACACTTCAATGGCCTCCTTATTCGACTTCTTTGGAGCCATTACTGTGGGCATAAAGCAGCAATTTTACAAATCAACATACAAGCAAGAGGAAAAGAAAAGGGGGGAGAAGAATAGTATCTGCAAACTTGACCAAAAATTTACGCGAAGAATAATCACTCACCTTGTTGATGATTGAGTGCTTGAACTGCTCGAGAAAATGTATGAAGAATCTGGTCACAAACGTGGTTGAAAGTTTCGGCTTCTTGTTGAGGATTCTCTCTATGATGCATACGAACTTAGAAGCAACGACAATGGAAAAGTTATAATTGAAGAGAGCAAAGGGTTTAAATAAGCCTTCAGATTGAAGAGTCACGACTGCTGACGTCTGCTGAGTCAGCGAAGCTTCGGAATCCTGCGAAATTGACGACCTATCAGCTATCCTTTCCTCAAAAATAGGCGAAAAATCATGGATGGCGTCTGATTAGCTTCGCAGTGACCATGCTTTGTTAGAAGCTAAACGACGCTTCTAAACCATAGGTAATCATGGCTATGACTGGGGGCTACAATAATTCGAATTCAAAAAGCATCTGTGTGGGGCCCACGCACGGCTGACTTTGCGCGACTGCACAACAGATGCGCGCGTGACATTCGCGCAAAAGGGGGCTAATGTAGATAGTGCTTTATGGACAGACAGATCACAGCCACGTGGCAGCAATCCAGCACACCCAGTTGTGCTCCATACACACCGGATAACTACCTATGCTTCTCCGCGTGGGGGCTGCGAGACAGGGCCTCGTGTATCAACATGGGACTTGTAGGGACTTAGTGGTTTGGAGGCTAGGGTAAGGCCCGTCGCGCGCGTGCGACAACCAAGCTCGCGTGCGACCCTTTGTAACTGCTTTGAGAGACTTAATGGCCAAGTCCTATAAACCCGGCTTGACCTCATAACGGTCGCCGGTATGTACGGTCAGGTGCCTAACAGTTCCTATATACACGGTCGAACGTGCCGTTACAGGGGCTACCATTAAGCCGCCATTTATGGTGCATTAACCCCTTCACAACGGTCACTTCCCCACTATATATAGGATCATTAGCCCTCCGTTGCGACACATACACGAGTGACAGACTGGTTCAACAAGAGTTCTTCTGGATTTACCGAAGCTCTGCCATTAAGCTCTCTCTCTCTCTCTCTCTCTCTCTCTTAGTTACAACTTCTTACCCTCTCGCTACACACACCCTACATCTCTCTGTGTCCTTATTCTCTACTTGAGGTGCACACTTAGATCTCTCTGAGGGATTTCAGTGAGCACACTCATCCTCAACTTCCCGCTCAATTTCACTACATGTCTCCTTTGCATAGCTATTTCTGGGTCCCTGTTAACTCATTTGCCACTAGAACCACAATTGACTTTTGGTATTTAGTGCATTGTCACCGACAATGAAAGGATTTCATTCATTAAAGAACATTTGTTTAGAGTTAAAGACCATGTCTGTCGCCGTGCATGCATGGTCTTTACTCTAAACAAGTTTTTTAGATAATCGTGGTGTTTGGACAAACTAACACGCACCTCGATTTTCATGGGGCCCTAATGATTACTGGCTGGCGTCGAACTTGAACTTGAGACCTAATCTCATATATGAACTCTATCATTTTGATGTACGAACTCCTTCTCCCATAAAATTATGTTTCTTGCTACACCATCAACTTAATCACTATATATATCGAAATTAGTTAGTGCAAATGTGTTAAATAAACTGAAGATATCCAACTACTTTTAAGAGGTCGAGACATGGAGGATATTTCTCGGTCCGTGGATATCTTGGACGAAATTAAATAATGTGTCCTAGAACTAGACGAAGTTGTGTTAAGATGGGTGAACACACAAATATATGCTATTGGAAACAAGAGCGAGAAATTCGGTGTCAAATAGATTTTATTGATGATTTGATGAAGTGGATTATAAACTCTGATAGTAAATTTCTAAGCAGAAGTTAAATCCCCTGATTCTTCTCCTGAAACGTCGAACGAGGGCTTCGCAGCTTGCTCTCGAATTGAACGGATGAGCGTCTTCGATTTTGCCGAACGCGATGAAGATCTCGAAGAACACAAACGCCGAGCGAGGGCTTTAGATGCTTGATCTCGGATCGGACGGATGAATATCTTCGATGTTGATGAAGAACCGGATGAACGCCTTGAAGAACACATAGAACGGCTTGAAGATCTTCGAGTGTCTTGAAGAACAAGGATGGAGATCTTCAACGGCTTGAAGAACTCGACGATGATCTTCGAAGAACTTGATGAAGAACTTCGAAGGGCTTGAAAATGATCTTGATGATGAATGAACTCGTTGGGGCTTTAGCAGCTTGATCTTCAGAGCTCTCTCTTTCTTGCAAGATGTAATTGTGTGTCCCATATGCCTGGGGTGCTCTCTTTATATAGGCATTGGAACGGCTTGTTGGCCAAGATAGAAAATAAATAATATTTATTATTTATTTATTTATTTATTTATTTATTTATTTTCTGCATCAATTTGACTAGTGGCGTGATTTAATTGACCTTACTTGCTAGTCTTGATAGCTGAATCATTTTGACAAGTAGCACTCTTTGATTGGCCTTACTTGCTGACTTGTAGCCATGTCATGTAGTGACGTAGCGTCGTCATACGCAGTCCTTGGTTGCAAATAAATTTAGTCTCATTTACAATTTAGTCCTCTTATTACTTTAGGGTAGCAACTTTGACGGCGAGTGCTCTTTGACCCCACCATTTAATTTGGTCATAATAGATACGTGTCACTATCTAATTGGCCTCAAATTTTGCGTGTCTACAATGGGTTCACCGCGACGCCAACAATTCAACCCATTCCTTAGCAGCTAGAGCCAAAGGAAGAGATTTTTCAGAAGAGTGGATTGGAAGATGTCCTAAATGGCTTCACAATGTTATTTCTTCTGATGTCAACACTGTTTCGTTTTGATCAATGCAATTGTTTTCTCCTAAAAGAAATACTAATAGGCTTTGCTCTAATTTAAAACGAAGATTGAAACGCTCCCGACACAATATTTCGAACCATGCTTACGTAACGTAACACTGTATCGTAGCTATTTAAAGTCACAATATAAATACAATAAAACACATTTTTAAACTATTTTTTGTTGCATAGAAGTAGTCGGACTTTGGTAAATCACAAATACATGAAAACTGTCCCCCTTCCAAAATGAACTTGAAAAAAGTTGGTAAAAACAAAGAAAAGGTTCATTCTTTGTGTAGGTCTTGTTCATCATCATGCAGTGTAGCAAGGAATTTATTGAGACATTTGTTGTAGACGCAGGGTCGTTCCAGATGAACAAGGTGACCTCCCTTCTTGATCCCTTCAAACGTTGCCTTGTCTCCTAGTTGTCTGCAAAAACCAAACACACAGCGGTTAGTGCCAGTACACTACATCTTGAGACAGTATTCGTTGAAGCTAGCTTTACCAGAGATGATGACATATTTCATATTTGCTGCGTCGTAGGGCACACCTATCAGATTTCTAAAAATGGACAAAAAACAAACAGCCCCCAACACACCACCCACATGATAGTGGTCGCTCCAACGAATACTTCTTATGATATTGTGTTGAATAAACACAATCATGTTTACTGTGATGGACAAATAATTTAGGGGATGAATGCATAAAGAAGTACTTGGTCTGTTTCTTCTCTTTCTTCCATCTTTGATTTTTTTATCCGTAAGCATGTCACTTTGACCCGGTAATTTGGATAGCAAGACGATGTAATTTTTCGGTAAATTTTCTTGGTGTTGTAGAGTAAAGTTTAATGTACAACACCATGAAGATTTACCAAAAAAATGCATCGTATTGCTGATCAAATCATCGGGTCAAAGCGACCCGATGAATAGTGGTAAAACTCAAAAGTGGAAGAAAGAGAAGAAACAGAGGAAGTATGGAATTGTGGAATACTTACTCCTTCATGTTTAGGGCGAGTTCCACCTTGAAAATCTGATCGTTTTCACCCCACAACAGGTGTATTCTCTGCACAAACACACAATCCCCACTGCATTAAAATGGAGGTGAACTAGAAGGCATTAAATCCTCTTCTATATTATTTTGAGGGAAAATATCCTCTTCTATTTCTCATATGTTAAACGAAACAATATTATCGAAAAGATGGAGTTGGTTAGGTGATATCGGATTTTCTCAAAACCCAAAAACTCAACAAATTAATATGACAATTTTCAATATGACCCTTAGATATGACATATTAATATCCTTCACTGTACAAAATAACTTCGACGATGTGCACACCTCATACGCTCATATAATGACCACTATTATTTTCCACTTTTCACAACTGATGTAGAATTTTCAATAATAAATCAAGGACAAAATTAGTTTTGATTTTGTCCAAACTCGGCCTTTGTCCATGCTTTTGATTTGTATAAATCAAGGACAAAATTGTGTAAAATTCGAAATGTTTATTGAATGAAATTAATGATTAATTACCTGGTGGAAATTGGGTATGGTGGCATCTTTGTTGCTGACAACCAAACCTTCCAGTAGCTCACCTCTCTCCTTTCTGTTGTTGAACATCACCTGCATGAATGAATAGAAACACCAACAATTTATACACAAAGTATTATGAGATTTTATTAAATAATTAGCCAATTTCTCATAAGTAACATTGAATATTTTTATTCTAAAAGAAAAGTAACATTGACATTAGTATGCTTAAAGAAACACTGACAATAGCAATTCTTAAACTAAAAGAAGACTCCACTCATTCTTTTGGTGTCAGTGTGACTTAAAATTCTAAATCACTTCAAAATGCTGAGACTTCTACGCATATATTATATATAAAAGTGATAATAATTCATTATTCTTCAACTCAAAAATAAAATATTAGTGATTATAGTAATTAACTGAATTAAATTTTAATCGCTAATGGTGATAGCTTGCAAAATTATCCCAATTGTGGTGGGTTCGAGTATGGCTCGCTGCGTACTTCAGAATAAAAAATGGCGGTAACAAAACAAACCTCGAGAAAGTCCTTAAAGAGCTTATTAGGGAACCACAGCTTCTTATAAACCGCAACAGACAGAAGCGCCTTAAGCCCCTTAACCGAATCGGGCAACAAAAGCTCCGAAGAAGACGAAAACCCGAGCCCCTCAAGCGTGGTACTACTAATCGAATCCGTCATCGCCAATATCGAGCCCGAAACCACCAAGGCCCGGACCAGGCCCGGATACCGCTCCGCCAGCTTAAAAGCCACCATGCCACCGTAACTAAACCCCACCACCGTACACCTCTCCACCCCAAGCTCCCTCAGCCCCTTCCTCAGGCACTCCGCCTGAAACGCCGGTGACCGGTCAGAGCTGTCGGTAACTGATCCACCAAAAAAGAGGAGGTCCGGGACGTAGACGTCGTACTTCTTGGTCAACGCCCCGACTTGGAACTGCCATGTGACGACCCCCTCGGAGGCAAAGCCGTGGACGAGGACTACTACGGGCTTTTTGGGCCGGTTGGGCTTGTTGGGTTTTTCGGGCTTTTGGAGGGTTTGTTTGGGGACCCAGAAGTTCATGACAGTGCCGGGCTCGATGTCCACGGCGTGTGGAACCACTCCGGCGAGTTTCATTAGGGCTTTTAGCAATGGCTTCTGGGCTTCTACTAGGTTCACCATCTTTTGAAAAGAGAGAGAGAGATGGGAATTGAGTTGAGTTGAGTTGAGTGAATGAGTGTTTGTGTGTGTGAGAGAGAGGGTTGGGGTTTTAAAGAGAAAAAAGGGGAATTGGCGGGTTGGTGTTGGGTTGTTATCGGGTGGGTGATAAAATTTACGGGCGCTGCAACATGAATCAACAACTATTTTTGTCATGTACGGTTGCTTGACGTGATCAAATAATCCTCGTATATTGTTCACACTTGATTCAATGCTGTCTTTGCGACTGTATAGTACCAGTATTTATGTATTAAGTTACTGTGAGATGTTGTGACTTTGCCGAAAATTGTCTGTGTATATAATTCATTTGGAACATCTATTGCGAATATTTGACAATTCGTATTTGATGAATGTGATACAAAAGTGTTTACATGGGTGTCTTTTAGTTGGGGATTTGAGATTAAAAGTTACCAAAATGTTTAATATTTGTTTCGTTTTTTTTTTGAGTCAGGTTTAAAATTATAGATTTTTTTTAGGTTTATGGTTTGAAATATCATATTCTACTGTCTTTTTTACGCTTAAATTATTAATTTGTGTCTTTTTAACGAGAAAAATTATTAACATAACCTCTAAAGTTCATATAAGAAAAATTCTCATAAATTTGATAGTAAAAGGCTAAAAGTTAAAGTATTGCCAATGCACTTAAATTTTAATTTTTTGATTTCCAGCGCATGTCAAATAGTTATCAGATTATAAGCTTAACCAGCTTATTCACTGCATATTATTTTCATGAGATTGTTGAGTTTTAAAATGAAAGCAAACATGCTCTTAGTATTTTGGTGACATGAAATAAAAATGGGTGTTAGTTCACTGACAATGCATTTGGAATCTCCTGCATGAAGTTCGCACTTTTATCAACGTATATTAGTTTATGATTACTACCTCGGTTTTTATGGCATCTTCTAAATTGGCTTTTTTACCCGTATTTATGTCACTCTGACCAAGTGATCTAGATAGCAAAACGATTCAAGTTTTGGGAATTTACATGGTATTGTATCGTAAAATTTATTCTACAACACCATGGATAGACTATCAAAAATGTGCATCGTTTTGCTAATCAAATCATCGGGTCAAAGTGACCCAGTGAATAGTGAAAAAAGTCAACTTAGAAAATCTCAGAGGCGATTAGTATAAAGGCAACACGTAATGGCCATGATCATATAGTAGTATAAAGTACCTTAATATTTAGGCTAGTACTAATCTCCTTGAGTCTACTTGACAACAAGGATTACAGTTGCAAAGAGAACATAAAAATTCTCAAGGCGATTTAGAAGGTAACCAAGGCTATTCTAGAGAGACAGAGTATGCCTTTGTGCTTTCCATCTTGTTCTTGATCTTCAAGACTGTTTAACGGATTATCCGTTGTTTTGTATCATTCATTATGCCTTCATCAGAGAGAACAGAAAATTCTCTAGGCGATTTAGAAGGTACCCATCTTGAGCTAGTTGAGAAGCTAGAGTCAGTTGCTATCAGAGATGAGGTGGACTCTATAGTCTCTTTCGATGAGGAGGAAATCATTGCGATCTTGGCAGAGAGTGGTGCCTTTCTTCTCAGTAAGGTTTTCTCAAATAAACTTCTAAATCTTGCTGGTATCAGAAGCACTTTTTCTCTGTTTGGGGTGCCCCAGAGGGTTTCTCTGTTAGTGAAGAGAAGGTTGGCATTTTCAAGTTTCACTTTAAGAAGGACTATGATCGTGATAGAGTCAAGAAAAGAGCTCCATGGTTCTTTAATAATTATCTCATGGTTCTTGCGGATTTTGTTCCATTGGAAGACATATCTGAATCTCTATTTCAATTCTCTCCATGTTGGGTTCAGTTATGGAACCTACCTTCTGTTTTCTTTAAGGAGAATCACTTAAAGAAATTCGGGTCGCCGTTGGGTACTATTTTGGAAACCAAATCTTATCAGAGAGCGATAGAGGATGGACGCTTTGTGAGGCTTAAAGTCATGTTGGATCTATCTAAGCCGATTAGGAAATCTTTGAAGGTGATGGTTGGTCAAGTTAAAAGTCTAGAAGTTGATGTTAAATACGAGCGACTTCCTCTTCTCTTCTTTTATTGTGGATTTTTCGGTCACGACAATAGTTTTTGCTCAGTTAAAGATGAAGCTCTCATAATTAATGGAGATTGTGAAAATCAGTTTGGAGTTTGGCTTAAAGCTAAACTTGTGGCCGAGCTTCTTGCTTCAAAACTGTCTAGATTATTATCTTCCAATAATGGTGGAAGATAATAATCTTCCATTGTTTCTCGTTGGAAGATTCAAAACTTGCTTCAAAGATGATTGTGCTTCAGGTTCTTTCTCGTTGGAAAGTTCTCTGATTTCTGCTTCCTCTCCGGCAACTATGGTTAGGCGAACAGTCGCAGCTATGGGCGGGAAAAGCATTCAATCTCCTACTTTGGAACTATCTAATTCAACAGTTCCCGATGAGAATTTTATTAAGGATAAAGGGACGCATGTCTCTCATAAGCCTCGTGTCGCTTCGGGTTCCGCTTCAAAGCCATTATTTTCAAATTACGAAGATGAGCTAACTCTCTTAATGGGTTCCGTGCTGAAGGAGGGAAACAACACATTCGAATTGTTTAAAAGCTCTCATATAAACAATTCTTCTAAGCTAGATTCTTCGGTTGTTGGGCCTGGCCCACCATTTACTTCTTGGCAATCTTTTGGACCGACTTTGGTCAATGATCTTATTGGGCCTATTTATGCTCCTCTTAGCCAAAGCCATGTAGCCCATTTGCAAATTCCGAATTCCCATTTGGCCGTAAGCAACGAAGTAGAGATTACCAGCAATGCCACTCACTATGAAACAAGCTAAATGGTTTCCTCCTCCGTTCTTGAAGGCGAAAACCCTAATCAGTGGTGCAACTCCAAAATATTCAAAAGTACGAGGATCCAAAAAACATTAATGGGCGAAAGAGATTTATAGCGCTTGGCTAGAAGTGTGGTGGATTCAAAATAAGTCACTGCAAGTAACGATGAATGCTCTTGTAAGGCTCTCAAAAGGTCAATTAATGCAGATATGCAAATTGATGGTAAGGACTCTTGTCCAGTTTTCGAGTCTAAGAAAGTTAAGGGAGCTATTAGTGATGCTTCTGCATTTTCTGAAAGGGTGGAGGTAGCCAGCCCTGAGTGGCCCCACCTTGCCCAATGAAATTTTTGGCTTGGAACTGTCAAGGATCAAGGAGAGCCTTGACAGTTCTGCAATTTAAGAAGATGCTCCATATTCACTCCCTTGATAATGTTTTTCTAAGCGAAACTAAGAGGAAAAGCAATTTTATGCAAAAATAACTTGTGGATTGACCCAAGAGGTAGAGCTGGAGGCTTGGGTGTACTTTGGTATAAAGAGATTAAACTGCATGTTTTAAAGTACTCTCATTTCTTCATTCATGTGGAAGTTAATCAATCTGATGAAATTTAGAATATCATCTTTGTCTATTTAAGCACTGATGATGTTCAAAGAAAAAGCCAGTTCAATCTTCTATTATCTTACTTTCCTACCCTCCCTGATAAGTTCATCATTTGGGGAGACTTTAATGACTTAACTGATCCTAGTGAGAAGATATGAGGCACTATTAGATCTCTATCTTCTTGTCAAAGTTTTATTGATTTCATTGCTAATGGTGGCCTTATTGATGTTGGTTTTTAGGGCTATCCGTTCACTTGGTGGAATAAAAGAGGTCCATTCAATGGTATTGAAGAGAGATTAGATAGGTGTCTTGCTTCTTCTTCCTCGGCACTTTTATTTAACAGAGTTAAATTATACCATCTGATTTGTTTTGGCTCTGACATTCTGCTCTTCTTCTAGATTTGGAGGCTGGTTTGTTTTGCAGGAATCCTAAAAAGTTTTACTTCAATGCTTCTTGGTCCAAAAATAAGGAAGTGCAAAGCATTGTGAGAGAAGTTTGGTCCAAAAAAATTGTTGGAGTTCCAATGTTCAGGGTCAAATCAAAATTTAAAATAATGAGGCAGAAGCTTACTAAATGGTGCAAGAAAGCTGGGAAGGGTGATTTTTCTCATGATAGAAGGAAAGAAAAAGAAGTGAAGCAATGGAGACTGAAGGGTATAGATGCAGACATAGATATTTTAAATAACCTTGAGTTGAAACTTGACAGCTTATGGTATGAAGAAGAGTACTGGAAAGCCAGGTCTAGAGCGGGCTGGTTATGTCCGGGTGATAAGAACACTTTTTTTCATGCCTCTGTTATACAAAGAAGGAACATGAATACAGTGGAAGGACTATCTAATTCTGAAGGAGTTTGGATTGAAGGTCAAGCTGAGATTTGCAAGGAATTTGATAATTTCTTCACAGTCTTGTTCTCGGATCCTTCAGTGGGAGAATTTGAGCCAATAATTTCCAATATTCAGAAGAAGATGACTAAGTAAATGAACGATCGTCTTACAAAAACAGCTTCAAATGATGAAATAAAAGAAGCATGTTTTTCTCTTGGTCTAGATAAGGCACCTGGGTATGATGGTTTCACTCCCAGATTCTTCCAATATTTTTGGTCTATTGTCGGAGATGAAGTGTGCCAAGCAGTAAGAGACTTTCTTTTTACTGGCAAGTTGCTGAAATGTATTAACATTACTCACATCTCTCTTATACCAAAAGTGAGTAATCCTGTCACAGTTAAAGATTACAGACCAATCAGTCTTTGTTGTGTTCTTTATAAAATTATCTCTTAGCTCTTAGGAGGTAGGCTGAGTTTGGTTTTAGATAAGATTGTGGCACTGAATCAAAGTGCATTTATCAAGGGAAGGCTAATTTCAGATAATATATTGGTGGCACAAGAGCTTCTTCATTATATAAAGAACAAGAGAGTGGGTTCTTCTGGCTGGATGGCTCTGAAATTAGATATGCTCAAGGCATTTGACAGAGTCTGTTGGATATATTTAGAGCTAGTTATGAAGAAGTTGGACTTTTGTAAAAGATGGATTCAGTGGATAATGAGTTGCATTTCATCAGTCTCTTTTAGAGTCACTGTGAATGGTGAATTGGGATCAATTATTATTCCTTCCAGAGGCATAAGACAGGGGGATCCTTTATCCTCCTTTCTTTTTGTTCTTTTGCGGAAGGCCTTTCTGCTATATTGAGAACTTTTTAGAAGAAGAATTGGATTTCAGGGATTAAATTTTCTAGAAGCTGCTATCCTATTAGTCATCTGCTCTTTGCATATGACTCAATATTTTTTTTGAAAAGCCACTGTTTCTGACTGCAGCGCAATTAATCATGTGTTGAAGTTGTACGAGGCAGCTTCAGGTCAAGCTGTGAATAGAGATAAATCTCAATTCTTCTTCAGCCCCAATACTAGTACTCTTCTTATGAACTTCATTAAGTACTTCATAAGAAATGACAAGTCTTTAAAAGAAGGTAGGTATTTGGGGCTTCCTGCATTCATTGGCAGATCCAAACGACAATCCTTCAAGTTCATTAAAGAAATGATTGATGCAAAGCTATTAGGTTGGAAGAAAAAAAATTTATCTACTGCAGGTAGAGAAATCTTAATTAAATCTACTCTTAGTGCCCTCTCCACTTTCGCAATGTCTTGCTTCTTGTTGCCTAAAATCCTTTGCAGATAATTTTAGCTACTTTGACCAAGTTTTGGTGGAGTGGAAATTTAAATGAAGGAAACACGTTACACTGGAAATCTTGGAGCTACTTATGTCAAAGAAAAGGTAATGGTGTCCTTGGTTTCAGGGATTTTTTTTGTTTCAATTTGGCCATGATTTCTAAACAAGCTTGGAGGCTGGTGTTTGACAACAACTCGCTCTTCTCTAAGGAGTTTAAAGCAATATATTTTCCCAGCTCTTCCTTCTGGCAAGCTAAGGTCACTTCCGATTGTTCTTGGGCCTGGAGAGGTCTAATGGAGGGAAAGAAGGTATTGGAGAAGGGTGTGAGATGGAATGTGGGCAATGGTAGGTGCATTCAAATATGAAATGACCCTTGGAAAATCACTTCAAAGTTACTTCATCTAATGAGACCGGTTGCAATTGAGAAAAGTCTCTGAGTTGATAGACCATGATTTGAGAATTTGGAAAGTTGATGTAGTGAAAAGCTTATTTAATTATGATGAAGCCAATTTAATTTTGCAGATTCCAGTGGGAGGATTTAATTGTGATGACAAACTTGTCTGGCATTATGCATCTAATGGGAAATTTTCTGTAAATGTTGTTTACAAATTTTTATGCAATTTAGAGCTTGCGAAACGGGGTTGGTTACTGCTTGAGGTCCAATCCGGCACCAACTTCCATTGGGGGGCTATTTAGCAGCTTATTGTGAGGCCTAAAATTAAAATTTTTCATCTGGAGAGCTGTTGGAGGGATAATTGAAACAACTATCAATCTCAAGAAAAAAAGTTGGTCTGGTGATGCTATTTGCCAACTTTGTGGTGAAGGAGAGGAATCTGAAGTTCACTGTTAATGACCTAGAATTGCATGTTTTAGTATGTTAATGAACTCTTCATAACTTGCTAATATGTGTAATTTAGCTATTTTATCTCTCTTTCGAGATTTATGGTTGTCTTCGTAGTTTTGGTTGTTTTTATCTTGTTTTGTAGGCAAAGACATGCTTTAAACAAAAAGCTAGCGAGGGGAGAGCTTGAATGATGAAGTGAGACGCTTTGGAGGGGCCAAGAGACATGAAGAAAGGGGCTTGGAGGACTTAATTAGAAGAATATTTGAAGATAGAGGCCAAAAAGTGAAGTTTAAAAGACAAGGGACCAATTCGTAAAGCCAAAGTTACATCGGAGAGCTTATTTGAAATCATTTTAACGGAGTTGGGGCTCAATCGTAAGATTTTAAACCTTTTAATGGCTATTTTGAAGGAGTTGTTAACGGATGGGGGTTGAAGTGAAATTTTCTAAACGTTTAAAAGGAGCTGGGGGCCTTTTAAAGCCCCCAGCAAACTAGAGGGGGCCTTTTTGCAAAATTCAGACAACAACTCAGCACAGAAGCGTCGTCTTCTCCCTCGCAGCACCAGGACGCGTCCAGCAGCCATGAGAGTTCGACGAAGCTTCCTCCAAGCTTCACCCCGACCTCATCTCTTCACCGAATCACACAAATCCGGTACCAAAACACTCCCCAGCCCACGCCCAATCACTACCCTCAAACCAGCCTAAGAACGAAGCAAACAAAAAGCCCCAATTTCTAGGGTTCATGAAGACAAAGCCAAAATCGACGATTGAGAGATTGGGGAGGTCAATTGGAGGGTATAGATTGATCCTTGGAGGCTACGAAACACATCTCTGAAGTATATATAAACCAAGGCAGAAGAAATTTCGGACCCTTTCTCAGACCCGGACGGTTCACACAGTACTCTACAGTGCTCTGTTTTGGTCCTTGCTTTCTCCTCTCTCTCTCTGATTTCGCCCAGATTTGGGTTGTTCTTGAGCTAGAACATAGAAAGAGGGAGAGAGGGGTTGCATTCTCAGTCCGATTTATGGGCGTTTTTGGCTGTGTTCTTGGTTAAATTAGTGTTCTATTTTGCTGTTTGTGGCTCTGTTCTTCGTTTGTGATTGCAGCAGCAGCAGTTGCAGAGATAGCAGCAGTAGCTTAGTATTCCATCTTTGTTTCATGTTTTGTTGCCTAGTTTAGGTTTGAAGTGTTTTTGCTCTTGGATTTGTAGTTTGAAACAAGTGTTAGAGATTGAATTAGTGAAAAGTGTATTGGTGCTATCAAGTATGAATTCAAGTTTTGATTATTGAAAGTTACATTTCTCTCAATCTCTCTTGAATTTTCTATTATGTCTAGCTAATTCAATTGCTTGGGTTATTTGGGACTATCTAGTGCCCC
This sequence comes from Linanthus parryae, assembly GCA_023055425.1. NCBI lineage: Eukaryota > Viridiplantae > Streptophyta > Magnoliopsida > Ericales > Polemoniaceae > Linanthus > Linanthus parryae. Next base: position 43,558,736 of record JALGPY010000007.1, read on the forward strand.
AATCTTCCTATTGATACAAGTTGAACTTCAAGGATGAATGGGTTGAATTGAGTTCACTTGAATGCTTAATGCAATGTTTGGATTTCTCTTGTTGAAGTATTTGATGCATTGAATAGGTAGATGTGCGAATATTCTCGACTTGTTTGATTTGAAGTTGCACTTGAGTGAGAGAAACTCGTCAATCCTAACTTTGAGAAATCGAGTTCTAGTTAGGTGATTTGAGTGAGAATTTACAAATCTCATTTGTTGCTTGATCTTTCATGTGGAAACACCCATGTGTGTTTACATATGGTTGATGCTTGAGACACTTGAAATTTGGGGAATCTCATTTGAATAGCCTCTTTAGTGCTTGATTTGCGTGTTGGATTTGCACACTTCTCTCGTCGCGAGTTGGATTGCAATGAACAATCACTTCTTGAGATACTTGTCTTGTGGATTGACGCATGCAATTTGAGAATCGGGCTTGAATATAATAGGAGGATCGGTCACTAGAGAAACCGATGATCCCTAGCCCCTCTCTACTTGTCATTTCACTTAGTTTCTAGAATCGTAGCTCAAGTAGTCGTTTACTTTGTTCTTTTACTCAAACCTCAACTTGCTCCATCAATTGATTTTGGTGGATTTGATAGCTTGGCAAGCTCTAAAGCCATTGAGAAATTTTCTTTTATCACTTAGTTAGTTGTTTACTCTAGTGATACTAAGTCATTGTCTAAACCTCCTCTCCTTGTGAATTCGACTCCGGACTTACCGGATTTTATTACTTGAGACGATATCCTATACTTGGGATTTTTGTCGAACATTCACCTTCTCAGGGATTGTATTGTGACATGTAAAGTATGGAAGGTGAGTCCTATCCCTCTTGTAATTCTTCGTACGGGTGGTAATTCTTTTTCTAAATGGTGGTCAGATTATATGATATTGTGTTAGGCCTATTTGCACAGTTTTGTTGGGAGCTTTGGAGAGCCAGCAATGACAAAGTATTTAGTAATATTATGTGGTCTCCTATCCAATTGCCTCCCTAGCTGTTTCAAGGTTTTATCAGTACTTTGACAGAAATGCATCGACAACTGTTTCATCTTGTAAGGGAATTTCCTCTGATAGCTCTGCTGATGTTAAAGTATAAGGCAATTATTTTTACTGGTGCTGCAATGGATAAAATAAGGGTAAAAGGGGGTTTCGGAGTTGTTCTCAAAAAGGATGATGGAGCTGCTTTGGGTAGATTTAAATTCTCAGATTTCAACATTAGCAATGCTGGTATTGTGACACCCCAAGCTCAGTAATTAGTTAGTTATGCTTTAATTTAAAATATATAATTCCTCAGTACTCTAAGCCCTCGTTTAGACTGAATTGGACGTGAGTTATTGTGGTTTCTCTACTTTGTGATGTTTTGTACTGTGACAACATCATAAGTTGTAGTTTACTATGTAACAAAAATATTTAAAATAAACATGTCTGTGGTGTGTACATGAACAATTTTCACTTGTAGTTGTATGATTTTAGTGATAAGGGTGAATTTTTGTTTTACCACGTGGGTGATCTTGCATGGGAGTAAATGAGTGTTATTTCACAATCATGGCCTTAGAGTCATAATTTGTGAGGCTACAGTATGGTTTTATGCATGCATGATGGTATGTTTTTAACTATCACATGACTAATGATACATAGCAACTATCTGATAAATTGAGATTAGCTTTTTATGGGTGATTCAGAATGAGCCATGTGTCTTTTCATTTGGGTTAGTCATCAAGTGACTAATGTTATATTTTCTTTCTTAATGTATTTGCTCCTCAGTTTCATTTTATTTAGGAGGCTTTGACATATATTCATGAGAGGAAATGTATGCAGAGTTATGGAGTTCAATTTTGCCTTCGATTTCATGTGGTGTGGAACTGAGAAATAAAAAGTTAAAGCGAGAGTAGGAGTGGACGAGCTTAGTCCATATCCAATTAGGGGAGTGTTTTTATTTTACAATTTTACAATTTTTTAGAGCAGACGTTTGGAGGAGGGCCAGAAAGAGAATTATTCTCAAAATTTAAACAATTTCAGAGGTAGGGGAAATCTAATTTCTAAATTTCTGCAGTTACAGTCTATACCTGTTTATACTGCTGGTATGAAATTTAGAGCTTTCTAGCTATGTGTTGCCTGTCTGGTGATTGTTAAATCACGGTGTTTGTGTATTTGGTGCCGCATGCTGATTTGTAATAACTGGCTGTGTGTTAAGTAGATTTTAGATTTCTACGCCAGTGGTTAGGCGGTACCTGCTGGGCTGTTTTGGCTCACCCCTCTATTTTACAGGTTGAGCCGGAGCCGACTGGATCGCGGAGTTGTAGCTAAAAATTGTGTTTATTTGCTAAAAATACAAAATGTTATTTTTAGCTATTTTTAATAATTTGTTGTAAATTGCTGGTTTGACCAGATATTAATAAAAACTGTCATTTTGACGAGCTGGTGTAATTATTAATTAAATTCAGTCACGTACCAGTTTTTCAGAAAATCGATTAAAAATGATATTTCGGAGGGCAGGTTGAGTTTTGACGTCTGAAAGTGTCAGACGGGGTGACAGTAAATCGTGATTTTTATCGTAAATCGATAATTTTTATTATATAATTGTGTGAGTTTTGGACGTCTGAAACTGTCAGACGGGTTGATATTAAACAGTGATTTTATCGAAAAATCGATATTTTATTATTAAAAGTGTGACGGGTCGTCACAGTGGTATCAGAGCCGAACCCAACCGGAGGTACGGATAGTGTATCTGGGACTGGACGGGTGTTTTGGCGGGTGTCTGTGGCGGGTGTTGTACGAGTGGTACACGCTTGTGAGTCACCACACTTGTGAGCCACCGCACTGTCGAGCTAGGGGTACACAGTCTAGTACTGTTTGGGTGGTCGAGGTGATGTGTTGTTTTGATAGTACGTGGCATTTTTAAAGTTGAAAAGTAAATTTCGAGACGAAATTTTTATAAGTTGGGTAGATTGTGACACCCCAAGCTCAGTAATTAGTTAGTTATGCTTTAATTTAAAATATATAATTCCTCAGTACTCAAAGCCCTCGTTTAGACTGAATTGGACGTGAGTTATTGTGGTTTCTCTACTTTGTGATGTTTTGTACTGTGACAACATCATAAGTTGTAGTTTACTATGTAACAAAAATATTTAAAATAAACATGTCTGTGGTGTGTACATGAACAATTTTCACTTGTAGTTGTATGATTTTAGTGATAAGGGTGAATTTTTGTTTTACCATGTGGATGATCTTGCATGGGAGTAAATGAGTGTTATTTCACAATCATGGCCTTAGAGTCATAATTTGTGAGGCTACAGTATGGTTTTATGCATGCATGATGGTATGTTTTTAACTATCACATGACTAATGATACATATCAACTATCTGATAAATTGAGATTAGCTTTTTATGGGTGATTCAGAATGAGCCATGTGTCTTTTCATTTGGGTTAGTCATCAAGTGACTAATGTTATATTTTCTTTCTTAATGTATTTGCTCCTCAGTTTCATTTTATTTAGGAGGCTTTGACATATATTCATGAGAGGAAATGTATGCAGAGTTATGGAGTTCAATTTTGCCTTCGATTTCATGTGGTGTGGAACTGAGAAATAAAAAGTTAAAGCGAGAGTAGGAGTGGACGAGCTTAGTCCATATCCAATTAGGGGAGTGTTTTTATTTTACAATTTTACAATTTTTTAGAGCAGACGTTTGGAGGAGGGCCAGAAAGAGAATTATTCTCAAAATTTAAACAATTTCAGAGGTAGGGGAAATCTAATTTCTAAATTTCTGCAGTTACAGTCTATACCTGTTTATACTGCTGGTATGAAATTTAGAACTTTCTAGCTATGTGTTGCCTGTTTGGTGATTGTTAAATCACGGTGTTTGTGTATTTGGTGTCGCATGCTGATTTGTTATAAGTGGCTGTGTGTTAAGTAGATTTTAGATTTCTACGCCAGTGGTTAGGCGGTACCTGCTGGGCTGTTTGGCTCACCCCTTTGTTTTACAGGTTGACCAGGAGCGCGACTGGATCGCCGAGTAGTTGCTAAAATTTGTATTTTTAGTTAACTATGTTGTTTTTAGCTGTTTTTAGCTGTTTGTTGTAAATTATTACTTTGGGTCACATATTCATAAAAACTGTCATTTTTGACCAGTTGGTGTAACTTTTTAAATAATTCTGTCACGTACCAGAGTTTCAGAAATATTATTGAAAATGTTGTTCAGAGGACTATGTGTCCTGGCGGTTGAGTTTTTGACGTCTGAAAGTGTCAGACGGGTTGACAGTAAACATTATTTTATCGCTAAATTGATATTTTAATTGTTAGAAGTGTGACGGGTCGTCACAGGTATTTTGGAAGCTATGGCGGTCAGGTTTGCATTGCTTACTGCTAAAAGTTATGGCTTCAAGAGGATAAAAATTTGCTCAGATTATAAGGTCCTAATGGATGCTCTTAATTCCAGGTGTTCTTGTTGGCCTATTGATATTAATGTTTTCGTTAATGATTGTATGACCATTTCTAAATCCTTTGAAGTTTTTTTTTTTTTTTTTTTTATTGCGCCTTGTAGCAACTTTGATGCTCATTTTGGAGCTAAGGATGCTCTGCTAATTGAAGAAAGTGAAGCTTTGTGGTTGTAATTCACTCTCTGTTGCTTGTATCTGGCTTTTGCCTTCTTCTTTATTGAACATTCTGTTGGGGAATTATTTGTCCATCCGAATTCCCGCCGTAACGGAAGCAAAAACAAAATACGTCACACGATTACACACTCAACACACGCCATGTAGGAGAAGAAAAACGACAACACAAGAATTTAACGTGGTTCGGCAAAACCGCCTACATCCACGGGAGGAGGAGAATATCACTATATCAATGAGGGAATACATCGTAGGGGAGAGACAACTCAATCCGCGGACCACGTCGACGCGGTACTCTCATCCTCATAGACTACATCTATGAAACCCTAACCTCTCACATCCTCTCACTAATATTTCACCAATTCTCTACTCTACTCAACTCGCTCAATTAGAAACAATAGCTAGCACCTCTATTTATACTAATATAGAGGAGGTGGAAAAGCCCTCCAAGCCCTAGCCATCACCTCCTCAGAGATCACCTCCTCAGAGGACAAATCAGACGCATCGGGCACACCGATTCGTCTTGCGGAATTCGAGACAAAACCCAACAAACTCCACCTTGGCTTGAATTCTGCAAGCGCCTAGCAAATTCCTTAGCCAACTCCGTTGTTGATGTCAACTCCGCCGCATCCGCCATGCTCCAACTGCATGGACCGCCATCGCACCTCTACCGAGATGCTCTGCACCCCCTCCTAGGGCACGCCTCGCACCCCTCGACACGGGTGCGTCCCAAAGCATGACACTTTGGGGAGTAGTGTGGCTCCATCTCTCCACCAGCTAGCTCATCACTGGAGAGTTCACCACCAACCACGTCAAGTGCAAACGAGACTCGCTTCCTCTTCACTACTGCAGTAGTTTTCTTCATCACCGTTCTCGTCACTTGAGCTTCGTCTCGAACAACCTGCAACTTCTGCATAGCCTGCACTATCTCCATGCTTCAGCGTCCTCATACGTCAACCACGTGTTTCTCCACGCCAGCCCTGAGCGATTCTCCTTGCGCTGTTGCTTCTCCTTTTTGATCCTACGCCTTCACCAAGACGTCTTGCAAAGTCACCGCTTTGCGTACCCTCAGTGACTTACCTCTCTTCTTGCCTCGAGTTGCTCAAGCGTTATCGTCACGAACCCACGCAGAGATATCAGGACGCCACCGCGTGCCATGGCCTTGTCACTTGCGTCCACCACCTTGATCTCTGCCCTGGAGCTTCTTGTGAATTTCCTTGCAATAGTTGCCCACGTCTCTGACCAGACACCCTCTGAAACTGTTGCGTCACGTGCTCACAATCACACAACGCCTATGCTTCTTGCCTATGTTGAACAGCAGCTCCACCTGTCAACACACTCCCAAGCCTGCATAAGTTGCCAATCGAACGTTCAATTAAGAAAACGCCTCTAATTGACCCCACCTGATTGGACTTCAACTTGATTAACCCTGATCGCATCCCGTCGTCTTCGATCTCGCAAACCGATATCGATTTATACCGATCTTCTCAATCCACTAAGAATCTCTAAATTATAACCGTACCGATGAATCCGCAACCTCAAAAACATAGGGTTAAACTCCTGCGTCATCCCAATCCGATCTACAGGCACGCCGTAACCACTCGAATAAGTTCGGACCGTTGGATTCCCGTCGGCACGCTGCCACGTCAGCATCATGCAAAATCCAGCAACACTTTGCAAAATTTGACCCCGCCATTGCGTTCGGAATGTCCAAAAACCTAGGGTTCACCTCCTGTTCGAGCCCAATCAGACTTACAGGCAGCTCAAAACACCCAATACAATTTGGACCACCGATCGCGTCTTGAAGCTCTTGGAGTACCGCGGGCCTGCCACACCGGATTGGTCCTCCTGCTGCCTCCTTCACATGCTGCAAATCACAGCGGCACCCCACGGACAAAGAAAAAAAACAACTTCCATGATTTTTCTTTTACTTGTCCCTTTTTTTCAATTCTTTTCTTCAGTGTCTTCTTCTTCGTCCTTTCACCTGCGTGCTCCACCCGGATCGTGAACCTGGCTCTCATACCACTTGTTGGGGAATTATTCGTCCATCCGAATTCCCGCCGCAACAGAAGCCAAAACAAAATACGCCACACGATTACACACTCAACACACGCCATGTAGGAGAAGAAAAACGACAACACAAGAATTTAACGTGGTTCGGCAAAACCGCCTACATCCACGGGAGGAGGAGAATATCACTATATCAATGAGGGAATACATTGTAGGGGAGAGACAGCTCAATCCGCGGAACACGTCGACGCGATACTCTCATCCTCATAGACTACATCTATGAAACCCTAACCTCTCACATCCTCTCACTAATATTTCACCAATTCTCTACTCTACTCAACTCGCTCAATTAGAAACAATAGCTAGCACCTCTATTTATACTAATATAGAGGAGGTGGAAAAGCCCACCAAGCCCTAGCCAACACCTCCTCAGAGATCACCTCCTCAGAGGAGATCACCTCCTCAGAGATCACCTCCTCAGAGGACAAATAAGACGCATCGGGTACACCGATTCGTCTTGCGGAATCAGACATGGGAGTTAACTGAACTTCCAACAGGTAAGAGGGCACTTCATAACAGGTGGGTATATCGTGGGAAGAATGAATCTGACAGAAGTAAACGGTATAAGGCAAGACTTGTTGTGAAGGGGTACCAGCATAAGCAGGGAATTGATTATTCTGAGATATTTTCACCTGTGGTGAAGCTTACAACTATCAGGTTGGTGCTGAGTATGGTTGCTAAAGAAGACTTACATCTTGAGAAGTTAGATGTAAAGACTGCATTCCTTCATGGTGACTTGGAGGAAGAATTATATATGCATCAGCCAGAGGGTTTCGAGGTACAGGGAAAGGAGAATCTTGTGTGCAGGTTGAAGAAGAGCTTGTATGGTCTGAAACAAGCTCCTCTGCAGTGGAACAAGAAATTTGATAGTTTTATGTGCAGCTTAGAGTACACAAGATGTCATGCAGACCATTGTTGCTATGTTAGACAGTTTGATGGCTCATACATTATCTTGTTGTTATATGTTGATGATATGCTGATTGCAGGATCCAGTTTGGATGAGATTAACAACTTGAAGAAGAAATTGTCTACACAGTTTGCCATGAAGGACTTGGGCCCTGCAAGTCAGATTCTTGGTATGAGGATAGTCAGAGATAGAGCCAGAGGTACTCTGTATTTGTCCCAGACATAGTATGTGAAGAAGGTACTAAACAGATTCAGCATGGATCAGGCTAAGCCTGTGAACACTCCGTTGGGGGGTCATTTTAGATTGAGTAAAGATGATTCACCAAAGACAGTTGAAGAACGGGAACACATGGGTAAGACTCCATATGCCTCAGCTATTGGTTCGTTGATGTATGCTATGGTTTGTACCAGGCCAGATATTTCCCATGCAGTGGGAGTTGTGAGCAGGTACATGAGTAATCATGGAAAGCAACATTGGGAGGCAGTTAAATGGATCTTAAGATACTTGAGAGGTTCTTCAGACACGTGCTTATGTTTCGGTGGAGGTGCTTTGAAACTTAAGGGTTTTGTTGATGCTGATCTTAGTGGTGATCTGGATAAGAGGAAGAGTACTACAGGGTATGTGTTCACCTTGGGTGGTACGGCAGTGTCGTGGGGTTCTAACTTACAGAAGGTTGTTGCTCTTTCAACAACGGAAGCTGAGTATATTGCTATCACGGAAGCTGCAATGGAGATGGTATGGTTGCAGAGGTTCCTAGGAGAGTTGGGGAAGATACAGGAGAGTGGCACGCTTCACAGTGACAGTCAGAGTGCTATTTTTCTTGCTAAAAATCCAGCCTTCCATTCTAAGACCAAGCATATTGAGACAAAGTATCATTTCATCCGTGAGTTACTTAATGATGGTCAGGTTCAGCTTGAGAAGATTTGTGGAAGTGAGAATCCAGCAGACATGTTCACAAAGGTTGTTACCGTTGAGAAACTGAAGCTGTGCGCAGCTTCAGTGGGTCTTCTTTCTTGAAGAAGATGAGTTGAGTTTCAGGGATGGAGCTTGATTATGTTAGGGGATGTGGTTCTGGTACATGATGTTGAACCAGTCTCCAAGTGGGAGAATTGTTGGGGTGGAGCCCTGGTTCATGGGCGACCCGTTTTATGAATCGACCCGGTTCATGTTTTGCTACGACCCGAAAAGGGAGACATGATTCGTGGAGCGAAGGCTTGGGCCGGTAGGCCAAGCCGTAGCGATCACGAACATGTCCTCCGGGGTTCGGGGGCAGCGCCCCCGAAAAAAATATTTTGACCCGTTTTGACCAGTTTCTTAGGGTTCGTAGCATGTCATGTTGAGCGTTCTGATTTCGCTTGTAATTCTCTCTGAGACGATTCGTCTGTTTTAGTGAAATCTCTGCAACTCCGTGGAGTAGGCTGTTTTGCCGAACCACGTAAATCTGTGTATTTTGATTCTTTCTTTCTGCATATTTTTCGTTTTTCACAACACATTCTACAGTTTTTATAACAAGAAAAAAAGTAATACAAAATTGTAGGTACTACTGTACTAGTATTATTTAATATATCTTGAGGCACAAGACTTTATCTCGGGGACAGAACCTACCAATAGAACATGAAACCTTACAATGGGGGTCAAAGACTCAACTTTGGATTTCATTTTCTTAGTTTTGCCTTTTCTTGCAAACAAGCCAACCGTGGCATTCATTGTGACAGTAGTCGATATGTTATCTTTAAATAGTAGGTTGTTAAACCTCAAACGTAATGTTGAATTTCAAAACATTTGTTGTCAAGAGTTTTCAACTTTTTGTTGTCAATTTTTGATAGTTCATGTCATCATGATTAAATAGTTTGATGCCTCATCTCAATGGACCCAATCCTTAAGAATTGTTTCAAGAAAAAGAAAAAAAAGAACAAATCTCTTTCGCATTAGAGACACTAAATGTGAAGACTAAATTGAAGGAGTGCTTTGAAGTGTTTGGGACGAAAACTAGAAATCATCCTTTTTGTAATTGATTATGTGACTGCTAGTTCTACATTAAACTTTTATAATTACGGTTGTTAGATTTTGATCAACTGCAACGCCTACTACCAGACTCCATGTCTCGTTGTAGACTTTATAATGGTAAAATTGCTAGGAATTTTTTCTATCTGGTCGTCGTTATTTTGCACATGCACGCAGCTTTATTTCAATCTTCTTGCAGTCCAAATCGTCGTTATTAAATGTTGTGAATTCCATAAAAAATAGTGTCATAGCTACACAACAATGATATACTATAGTAGAAATGGAGAGTATACAAGAAAGTTAATTATTCTTATATGTTTCGGGAGCTAAAAACATATTGGGGCATTCCGAGTAATTATTATATGTTGATCGTATAAGCAGTGGTAACTTTAAATGAGCCCAAGTGAGAGCTCAAAATTAAAGAATTACCGGCTAGTATTAATATTACCACAAACATTAAGGAATTACTTCATTCGTCTCAAATGTGTGCTTAGTTATTTCTTTCAATTGTTTTGTAAAAATGATTTAAATAGCCAAACAATACCAACTTAATATTTATAAAGTTGCATAGCTGAGATTTCCCAATACGTTATGAAAAGATTAACAAATTCTTGTATAATTTAGTTAATCAATTCGCACTCACAAAATAACTTGGAAGAAACTACAAAATATTCATTTTGAACCTGATGGAGTATATATATTTTACTTAATTTTTTTAGTTTCTCTGTTTAGCCCTTAAAAATCGCATTGTAGCCTACTATTAACAGCGTATAAGTTTGGATTTAAAACCCCAACATTTGTATCTTGTTCCTTTTTTTCCAGCGAACATTAACAGAGTGATACAGTTTAGACCCCAAGTCATTCTAGAGTCAAAGTCCATATGCTTAGATACTTTTTTTTTTTGAGAATCAAATTTATATTCATATGCTTAGATACTAATGAAAAGAATGAGAAATAAATCAACGACATTATTACATCAGAACAAATCAGTCCCTTGTCTAGTCTTGCTGTTACAATATAATTCACCAACTTTTTGCAAAAAAAAATATAATTCACCAACTGTTTTAGTTAGGGTTGGCTAACGACTGATGTTTAGGTTCAATAATTATTTAGGCCCCTTACGTGTTCAGTAGGTCAACCAACATCTACTACCATTTACTGCCAGAAAATTTGGAACAACCAAGTTTATATACTTCTTTAATATTTTAATTTTTGTATGATGTCATTCATATTTTTAAGTAAATTGAAAAAAATTACATTATATTTTCCAAAAAAAAAAAAGAAAACATTACATTACTATTGATCACATAAAATAATAGTAGGCCATTTCTTTTACGACAATCAAATAGAATAAGAGAGTAGAATAATGGACTAAAATATTGGGACATATGGTGCACTCTGACATATGATGGAAGTCTAAAATTCGGCATCTTCACTTCTTTAACACTCTCAATTATTCAACACTTATAATGTGTTTTCTACACGTCTTTATTCGGAAAACGATTCTCACAAATAACAAATTACAAATACATTCTATTGCTACTTTAATTTTATTTTATTCCAAGAAAATAATGCCGTTTAATTCACCACAAAATTTCAAGTTTGTATATGTCACAAATGTAGTAAGTCCACTCCCAATTCATGCCGAAAGAAACAGACTCACATGTTTGACTTGTTAAAAAATTTGGTTCCGCTATAATTTTAATTTATAAATTTGTAACACCCCCCTTCATTGTTCAGTTGCCAAACTCTTAAGACCATCTTTAATGGCGGAGGATTCTCCCCCCTCTAAACTCGCGTGGTCTCACTGTTTAACTTTTTAATATTCACAAAATTGTTATTCAGTTCCCAACAGTGGAGGTCTCCTCCACCTTCTCCACCCACCCCAATTAATATTCTAACATACTATTTCTATTACACTATCATTTATTTATTTTATTCATAATTCACTAATTAGTTATATATAATTATAAATATATAATAATTATTAACATAGAATAATTCAATATTTATTTTACAATAAAAATTAATTATTTAAAAAAAAAAATTGTTAAATTATTTGTTGTAAATAATGATGGTAAAAAAAAAAACTCGAAATAGTTCTTGCACAATATTTGATTACAAAATTAAAATAAATAAAAAGCAGAAATAGCACACACAAACACGCAAAAACATAATTAACTAAAAAAAATGAGACGTCATAGCGACATAATCCTCCCAACATGCATATCTAATAATATGGTGGAAACTCTCATGAGTTTGAGAATTGCAAAGATCCTCTGAATAAGTTGCGACGTTCCACGTCTTTTCTAGGCAAAGTGTTCTTTTTGTCTATGTGTTAGTTTAGTGGTATCCATAGACATTATATGTCTCATTTTCTTCCGCCTTCATCTCTAGAAATTTATTCTTGTTTTCTTGCACTTCAACTTGTCCCTGTTGTGCTTCAGCTATAATCCTATCATTTGCCTTCTTGATTGTCTCATTTGCTCTACGTGGTTTGAAACTAGGGAGGGTTAGTTAACCTTCCCCTTACATTTTGCTTGAGTTGTCCCACAAGCTGAGAACCACTTGCCATTTGTGCAAAGTTGGAGATGGTATTGGTTCCTCAAACTCTGATTCTATGTTAATTGTATGCGGTATCGCTATTTGAAATTGGGTTCCCACGGTTGTGACTCTGGCATGAATGACGAGGAAGTTGGCATTGTACGTTGCGAGGGGACAGTGGGCAATGGAGACCGAGATCGACCAGACTAGTGATGGGTGAAGAGCTACATAGTCTTCAACAATTAGAAAACAATGTTTGAAAATAGAATACTTTCCATAACTAACATTACCGTAAATTGTCTCTGCCAGAAGACTTTGTAATACAAATAATATAAGAAAATAGTAATTTGTTAATATTAAGATTATAAAATAATATTTCCAAGGCAATACTTACTCGTCTATCAGATTTTTCCTAGTAGGAAATGTCCTTCTAGCTTGTTTTAAATGGTGGCTACATTTGCTACACTTTGACCATATTTGTCTCTTCGTCCCTGTAATGCATCCATCGTTCTTTGTGCCCCCCCCCCACCGGGCTAGCATGAATGTCTATAATCTGGTGCATATATGTTGAATACAAAATCAGTATCCACCCTTTGATTGTCCGATACCAACTTCGGCGTCTTGAGACATCTGTAGAAACGCATGGCATATGGTTTTGTCTTCCACTTGTGACAACTTGTCACTTATAGCCATTTGTAAGGATTATGAGAAACAGTATGGTATACTTATTTAAGTTACAATAAATGATATGAGATTGGGGATGGTTGTGTAACCCATATAGGGTTTCTTATATCTTTACTACTATAAAAAGGTGAAGCGCCTTGGAGTGTTTTCTCCATTTTTTATATTTTTGCTTTGTCAAAAATGCCCTCAAATAATTTCATTAATTTCTTAAAATTTTATAAGTAATATAAATAGATTTTAATCGATGTAACCCCTAAAATAGTTCTTCTAATTATTTTATGCCCATTGTTAAGATTCATCGTATAATTAATGGACTATAATTACAGTAACTGTAAGTACCACACAAAAAAACTCTAGCAATTTGAGTTTTTGTTGTCTCCATTTCCTACACTTTTGATTTTTTAAAATTACTTTCACTCCACCACTCATTTTGAATTCCTCCAACATCAGTTACAAGTTTTCTTTAATTTAATTTATTTTCGTTTCCTTAATCAGTTACTAAATTTGAGCAGCTTCTGTATAATTGCTTTCGTTCTTTTATATTTTTTCTTTTATCTTTAATTTCTTCAATTTCTTTTTAAATCCTTTTTTTGTAAGAAATTGTTTTGTCGTCAACCGGGTTTAAACCAGGGACCTCCTGCAGGGGCTTCCAACGCTCTACCACTTGACCTCTACCACTTGAGCTACCACCTTAGCTACATTTCTTCAATTTCTTCTCCATATCTCTAAAGGGCATATCTCACATTCATTTGTGATCCTAATTTTCTTGTTTTCTCGGAGCATTTTCAAACTGAGTCTAGACATTAAGATTGATAAACGACGATGCTCAAGATACAAAAGCAGTAATGATGTATTTGGATTTCAATTTTTCATACACAAATTTAATTATATTCTACCTATGGTTTCTTGCCCAGTGTCTTTGTTATTCATTTGAAGGGTAAATGATACGGGTCACGTATCAATATTATCTATTTATTTAGTTGTTTATTAGTTAATAAATTATTAGTTGTATAGTTATGATATTTAGTATTTTGTTGATCCGGGCTTGGCCCGTAAGAGTCTAGGTTAGGTTAGGGTTATGTTAGGTTATCTATATAAAGAGATGTCATCTCCAGTTTATTCAATTTATAAAGAAGAAAACAGTTAAATTGTGTGTGTCGGGTTAAAAGCTCTAGTGTTCACGTGTGTGTTTGTGTGCCGATACTTTTTTAGTATCAATTGGTGCTTTCATTGAGAGAATGATGGACATGGGTAATCTCCCTTGCGTCGTTCCCGATCTCACGAGATTATCTAACTTGTGCTTATCGATGACATCGACTAGCTCTACCAGCAAGCGAATGAAATCATTAATAATCTCACCATGGCAGAACTGGAAGACCTACAAGTGGGGAACAATTTCGATTGATTTCCAGTTGGGAACTTTGTCGCCTCCAGGACATCTTCAGAGCCGAAGGACAGCCGCCGCTAGATGAAGAACAGCCGCAGCAGCAACCGGTACCAACCAAGTCCCTGCTTCCGCAAAAACCCATCAGCCTTAGGTACCGCCACCACAAACCCAGCAACCGCCAACAAATCACGCCCTCGCAAAGTCGCCGCCGGAATCACATATCCAGTCGTCTTTCTCGGCGGATTGTCTTTTTCTCGTCGCTCACAACTTCGATCGGACCACCACCAGAACAACCACTGAATGTGTGTCCCTCCCAATCAACTTATGGCGACCACAAATAGAGCACTGACAATCTCCGCCGGCCTCGGGCTGCTAGATTGCTGCCATCACCACCTTTTCTGTCGCTTAACACTTCGACCGGACCTCCACGAATCCCCGACGACCTCTTCTCAAAGATCTCCGACCTCCAACACCTGCCATCTCCGGCGTCGCCACCACCGCATTTCCAGCCACCGACACATCCCCATCGGTCATCTGTAGGGTTTTGTAACAGATTACTCAGCGGAATAAAATAAATAAAGATCCACACGAGACTCTCCACGAATCACAGGACTAGACAACATAACAATAGTAAAGGTTTTAGTATCAAATACCTTGTGTGTCTCCTTGGATGACTTTAAACGCGAAATATTATTCACGTCTCTACGGATAGTCCACCGGCACGCCTCTCTTGAGGCCGGCGGGTAGAGGGCCGGGGGGTGGCCCTCCTTGTCTTGTCTCTCTCCTTACTTTTTCTCTCCTTGTGTTATAACAATTATGACACTCTGTTGAGAAAATAAGCTAGGAGTGTCCTTTATATAGTCTAACAACTCCTTGTTAACTACATATTAGCCCCTCTCTTAATCATATCCGTACACGGATTAGTCCAACTTGCAAACTAGTCCTACTAAGTTTGCAAGTAGTTGTGTATTGATCCTTCTATTTAATTAATCATATTAATTAATTCCCAAGTCCGGTTTAATCCATATGGAGTGTGACACCATAGGTTTCTACTTAGTTGGTAGTAACGATTACTAACATGAAGCGGTGTCTAGCAACACATCCATGCTACCTAATTAATAGAAATAGTCAGTAATACGACAAACTTTGTGCAAGTATTGTCTCATCCCTTTGTCTCTATATCCGGATTGGACACGAGACATCAAGTCACACTCGTAAATCCAATTCAGAGTTTCTCGATCCTGGGTATAGTCTTATCCATGCAATTAACATCAATATCCCATATTGATTTATCTGAGTCAGGCCAGACATTCTATAAGCACCATCCCTCGAGTGGCCGCGGATATTTGCTCCCGTTATGTGGGAGGGATAAATTTTGTCTATATCTATACCATCTATAAGATTGCTTCCTATTGTGCCCGATATGCGCCTTTATTGCTACCCAGTTACGGTGTAGTGTTTGACGATATGAAAACACAATATTCCACAACTAGAGGATCTAGTGACTTCAAGTCTAAGGATGACAATACCGTTGTCATTACGAGAAGCACTCGTGACTTTACATAACATGTATGTAGCCTCCTCGTTTTGGGTCAATCCAGTATGACATTACTCTTAATGCATACTCATGTGTTGGATCCAACCCCATACTAGTCTATAGTCGATCGTCATATTAATCAATATAATGGACTAGGGATATTTAAGATAAAAACACATTTGTAATCTAAGGACTTCATTATATTAAATATCTCGATAAATATTACAACGAATATTCTAGACAAAAGTAATGTTCATACTAAATAAGAATGCTTCTAGGGAATCTATTCCAACATCACTCTCCTCAGTGGCGTCGACCACATCACTTGGTCTCCCTCGCCACACCCTACAGGTACAGAGTTGTTGGGAGCTAGGGCTCAAAACAAATTTGGGTCCATTTTTTGTCCTCACTCCGCAGGTTATAAATTTGGGTTAATATTTTCAAGTGGGTTTATTTTTTACTTTGGGATGACTTCATCATCTGGACTGAGAACTAAATTTAGGTCCAATTCTCCAATTTGGCCCAAATCCTAGTTATTTTGGACAAGATTTATTTAAGCTTAATATTCAAATGAGACTACAAAAAGAGGATTTTCAAGACCGTTCGCCGCCAATTTGGTCTGGGCAAGAGTATCGACAATTCTTCAACATCCACCTTGAGGACAAGGCGGTTTTTAAGCGTGGGGGAGTTGATACGGGTCACATATCAATATTATTTATTTATTTTCAAGTTATCTAATTATCAGTTATTTAATTAATGTCTGGTCCGGAGGGTAGGCCCGTTAGGTCTAGGCTAGATTAGGTTTAGGAGCTTATCTATTTAAACTGATGTAATCGTCCAGTTGTAATCAATCAAGAAGAAATTAAAATGTTTAGTGTTTTATTTTCGTGTGTTGGGTCAAAAACCCTAGTGTTTGTGTTTGTGTGTGTGTCTGGTTGATACTTTTTGGAATCAATTGGTGCTCTCGTTGAGAATCAAACTCAAGTTATTTTTTTACGTTATTTAGTATTTTGTTGATCCGGGCTTGGCTCGTAAGAGTCTAGGTTATGTTAGGGTTAGGTCAAGTTATCTATTTAAAGATACTTCATCTCCAGTTTATTCAATCAATAAAGAAGAAAACAATTAAATTGTGTGTGTTCGATTAAAAACCCTAGTGTTCTTGTGTGTTTGTGTGCCCAGACGATACTTTTTAGTATATATCAGTCAATTACTTATCAACCACTTCCAGTTGGGGTAATAATCCACTTGCAATCCTCAATTTCAAAACACTCTTATTACCACCTCCATTTATGATTGCTAGCAATCAACTTGGCCTGTTTTCATGCACTATTTTCATTTGAATAACGGTTATTGAGGGGAAAAGTTATCAAATAAAAAAATTGAGCAAGAACACACCACAACCCCAGATTCCGGCAACAATCACCACCAGTGACCCCAAATTTCGGCAACGATTACCACTGACCCCAGATTCCGGCAGAGGGGGGAGGAGTTTATAGCTACGATGAAAACCAAAATTTGTCAAGTTTGTGTGTACCATTACAACTCTACATCGGGATATTCTAAGGATTGGGATAAATCTTGGACAACAAACAACACCGCCTGAAGCTACGATGGTCCATATTCTGGTGACGAGAGTATAAACGCAGAAACCAGACCACAAATCAAAAAAATCATCCCCCCCCCCCCCCCCCCCCGCTATGTACAACCAACAATTGGAGCACACAAAAGTCACGATAGGTTTTTCGATTTGTTCTTAAAGAGTCAGTTTGTGGGCTGTTATTCGATCAGTTGAGAGAGAGGCAAAGAGATTGAAAACGTGAGGGAGCATCGCCGCCTGATTTGGTCTCTTTGGGTCCTATGTGCAGCGCAACACCACCAGCCCACCATGATCTCCGGTTGCAAGCTCACATCACCACCAACATTCACAGAGAGGGAAGAGATAAAGAAAAGGGAGCGAGAGGAAGAAGATAGACAGAGAGAGAGGGAGACCGAGATACGAGAAAGAAGGAGTACATCGAATTGAGAGAGTGTGCACACCTAGTTTCTTTCACCTCTTCCTCTTCATCATTATCATCATCTTTTCTTTTTTTTTTTCTTTTTTTTATTCTTTAGATTTTTTCTTACCTTATTTTCTTTTATGTGAAATTTATATTTTATGGACAAGTCTACCCCTAACGGCGTTAATATTTTAACATAAATTTTACCACAGTTTTTAATTGTTTTCAATCAACAACTAGAGGTGGGTTATTTATGAAAAACAAACAGTAGGGTGCACTTGGGTTATTACCCTATACTGGAGGTGGCAAGCTATTAAATTTCGCAACAAATTTTCCTGACGTGCCAAACTAATAAGTTTGGCACATGAACAAGAATCAGTGGAGTGCAACCAATTTGTGAGGAGGAAAATAAATGATTTTTCAATGAAGAAAATCTAGACATGAAGAAGAGAATATAAAGATGGATGAAAGTCCAGAGAAAAGCAGATTTCTGAGTTTGGCAACACAGATTTCACGATGCCGATTTTCCCTATATCGAATAGTGATCACGTCATTATTGATTTTATTGAATTTGATTACTTTTATGTTCCATCTTCATTATTGGTTAATCTTGTGAACATGTTGATATATATGTAGAAGATCACGAAGTCAAATTATTATAATTATTTGACAAATCAAAAATTTTGCATGTAAAATACTCAAGATATATGTTCACATGGAATGGAAGATACCAAGCTTCTAAAGTGAACTCGAGGGCGAGTTCCTTCAAAGAAAGGGTAACTGATTGACACGCTTTCTTACGTGTTACCGCAAGTGCACAGTTCAAGTAATATATGGTAATATTTCAAGCCCCAGTTATCGATCCCACGAGGACAAGCTTGAGACTACTTAATTAGTTGTTAACTTAGAGTACTATAACAGGAGGAAGAATTGTGATTAACTAAGGCGTCATCCACAAACAAGTGACTGAAATTAAATAACAACTAAACTAATCTTTTTGTATTTATTTATTTTATTACACAAATATGGAGAAACTAGGCAATCTCTAGATCACCTAGGGCTGTAGACGGTTTCAGGATTAGCAAAGTAACACGTTAATCCTATTCTAGTTAAGTCGGGTAATAGTACTAACAATCTCCTCTCGGTCTCATGTCGTTCTACGTTACGGTTTACTTGGTGTCATGTCGGTCCACCTACATCTACCGGTCCACTATAGTAGGCTAACGACAGTGCACGGAATGATGTCCTCTCAGACCACCACCACACGAACAACTCACTATCTCCTACC
Source organism: Linanthus parryae (assembly GCA_023055425.1). Taxonomy (NCBI): domain Eukaryota; kingdom Viridiplantae; phylum Streptophyta; class Magnoliopsida; order Ericales; family Polemoniaceae; genus Linanthus; species Linanthus parryae. The sequence goes on from JALGPY010000007.1 coordinate 43,577,790, forward strand.
GAATCTACCCACTAAGGCCAATCCTACACACTTCTCTTCTCAGTCTCCGTGATTAAGGATTCTTGTTCATATCTCATCAGAGCTAGGTCTAAGTCGCTCTCACGCACTCGCTAGAGAATTAACAAGTTTGGTTGATCACTCCGTTCTTGCTAAGGATTAAGCATAGCATATGAAAAATAACCAGAATGAAATTAACATTAAGCGAGAAATTGATTCACGAATAAATCCTAAGTCTCATGATTATCAAATCATAATCTAGCCGTGTCAATAGACTGGATGCAATAACAATATCAAGAAACTAAACATTGATTCAATGAATCTAAATCCAAAAGCATGAAACAAAGTCTCAAATCCGGAAACATATTGTCTACATAAACCCTAGGCTTTCTAGAGAAGCCTAGCAAAACGTCTAGTTACTAATAATCTTAGCAACACAAGAAAGTTTCTCCATACAAATGGTTAAAAGAGGGAAGAAGAGATCAAACACTAGAAATCGGGAAGATTGGCGCGATCCGGACTCTTCTCCTTGCTTGAGGTTGCTCCCAATGGAGTCTCCTTTCTCTCCTCCTTGGTCGTGGATCTCAATAGGCGTGAATGATGATGATTTCCGTCCCTAGGTCGTTCTTGAATCATAACCCACAGAAGTCTTCAGTAATTGCACAAAACCCCCTGAAATCTGCTCCTGACTTCAAAACGCGATATCTTCTTCGTCCGAACTCGGATTTAGCTCTGTGACCTATCGGTGGAAATCTCTCTGAGTCTACTTTCATTTGGAGGTGGTCTCATCTCCAAATTATTTTTAGAACTCAAGATAGGATTAAAATAGTGCAGACTGGTCATCCAAGCTCCTCCAATTCGGCTTCTCTTCACTCCACTTGAGCTCCCGTTGTTTCCGAAGTTCGTTCCATGCCTCCTATCAATCGATTAGCATCCGTTCCTTCCAAGACAACATGAAAAAACATACCAAGCGATTGTATTTGACAAATAACAATGAAATATGCATAGAAAACGCCCAGACTAACAATATAGCACATGGAAAGCAACAAGTGATAAAACGACATTTATTCTCCAACCTTAAGTTCAAATCATTCTCAAATACCTATTAACATGTGGTAATTTCTAAAGAATTATAGCCCCTAAAAGGTGCTATCAAACTCCCCCACACTCACTCTCTTGCTCGTCCCGAGCAACAATGAAGCACAAACCTCTCACACTTGAGACATTGCATACATAGCAAATTTAAACCAATGCATACCCCACCGCCTTGCATACTTCACTTTCCGCTAGCCAACACGACTCACGACTCAATAAAAAAAGACACGACTATGCAAACTACATGATATATACAATGCAACTCAAGTATGTACAATGCAAGGAATTAAAGAACATATTTTTTTTCTTTTTCTTGTTAGAGATTGGGCAATATCAAAGAACAAACCGACATGTAATAAGGCTCTCACATCCCCTAGAAGATTATATAACTTGGTGATCGGTAGAACTTGCGGCCGGTTTAGTCAGACAAAACGGACACGAACACAAAATAAGTTGCTTCCGCACACTCGTCAAACGTATCCCTAGCACTTACCATCCGAGCTATTTATCCATGGGTTTCAATTGTTGACGGCTTAGGACGGGTTGGATAGGATATTTAGAAGCGCAGTCCTAGACGTCATGATACAACTCACAAAACCCGATTCTCACACTCCCTCACCAAAATCCAAGGAACCCCACCGAACTAACTACTCAGGCCCTCATTCCGTCAATCCTGGTGTAAAGCCGTTCTCGCGGCCACAAATGTGAAGAAGTGATCAATAGCTAATCTCCTTAGTCTTCATGAAGTTTAATTTCCGGCTCCCTATTCCATTTCAATTTCAACTTTCTGTTTTTCTCTTCTTTGTTTTTTCAATTTCATTTCCATACAAATAAGAACATGGAGCCAATAGTAATACAAATATCAGAGGAGATCCAAATATCAAATATATAAGTGGGGTGGAATGTGTCAAATCAAATGTGATCAAATACAAATTTTGACACCCCACACTTAATGTAAAGCACATCTAGAACCCGGTAGTCAATGTAACACGTGCTAATTCCAACCAATCCTCCTCATCACCTAAGATATAGAAAATTGAAATGCAGAACAAGCAAGTCCTCCCAATAGATCAACCAACCCCCACCCCATATCGTGCGGAAGAAGTATCACGCACTACGGCACTCCACCTGTGGTCGTGGTGTATGGACCCGACTCACCGCCACACCAAAGTGTGTTGCCGTCTCTAACTCACCCTCACATCCCCTCAAAAGATGACATGTAAGAAGATCCACGTAAGATGCTTCAACTCAGCTGTAACACCCCCTCCCCTAGGGTCTGAGAAATTACACTCAGCTCCCCTAGGAGTCTCGGGGAATGCCCTCCGCTAAGCACGGAAATGCCTAGCTAGGATTCCAACTACCTTATTTCGTCCTCGAGTTCTGGGTAATTTCTTTTGAGTCCCCTGAACTCTCGGGAACTACGCTTTGCTAAACACATGGGCGTTCAACAAAGCGTCACTGATCTAACGGTTCTGTTATGAGACAGAATTAAAGAAACGATACTTTTAAATAACTTACTAGCATAATGTGCATGTTCTCTCAATATAATGCTCTAAACCTCCAATTGACTTCCCCAAATCCCATGCACTCACCTGCCAAGGAATAGGCATGCATAAAAAACGAAATCAGATAACTCTGAGTAAGGTGATGCAAGTAACGCATGTTATTTAAAAGGCTTGGTCGATGATGGTCCTTGAGGACCGCTTTTACTTCCTTACAAATGCGCCACAATGCTTATACTGCTCCCTCCTACATGCAATTCATAGAGACTTGAGTAATATTTAAGTACAACTATGCCATGAACATACCCAATACAAGATCCTAGCATATCCAATTCTAGTGTTATACCATTCTTTTATTTCAAACCATGTCTAGTTTTAGTATAATCCTAAAATGCTTGTCGCAGGCAAGTATCCACAAATCCTCCAAGACAGACTAGCCTTAAGTGTGCACACCCCCTCTGGATCGCAACCCAGAGGGCGGACCTAGTAGTCTAGCCGGGAGCTAGAAATGTACCGGCTAAGCCCGTAGACCGGGACCCATATGTCTGATACCGCAGCAGAGCAGACGGCCGGAGCCTGTAGTGACCATGCAAAGGTCTAGAGTACCCAAGATTTAGTTATCAACCGATTATTTAGAGACAGGCATGCATAAAACATGTACCTACGTGTTTTAGTGCATACAGACATCATAGAATCTTCTTTAGTTACTCCATGATTTCTGTTCCTTGTGCTCATAAACACATATATGTTTCTTACCTTACCTTCCTTAATAGATAATAAGCATGCATGTAACACCCCAGATTTCCAGAGGAGCCGGAGATCGGGGAAGTGTCTCCGTACAGAGAATTACCCTTTTGTACAAGGATTAGTAGTAACAAATAGTGAAAAGAAAACATCCAATCTACAGATTAATATTACAAAAGTTAATAGTGTTCGCGACAAAGTCCAAGCTAGACAACAAGTCTAACAAAAGATATTTTACAACAAAAGAGGTCTCTCCGGTTAATTACTAAGCATTACAGTTTACATGTGAGAACGAGCCCGTGAATCCCGCGCGTTACCCCAAGCAAACTAGTCACATACCTGCGGGGGAAAATAAAAGGAACAAAGACCGCAGTTTTTCGAGTATCAGTAAAAACTGAGTGAATAAACAACTTAGCATGTAAAACAGAGTGGCTAAGAAAGGTTACGGGTTTGTATTTGGTACAACTTTAAACAGTGACAGTGTATAAGTATAAAGATCAGAGTTTACAGTATAAATAAGATTCCCAAATGTTCAGTGTTTCCATTACAAATATCTTATCTCAAGTGGCGTGTCTATGCAGAACACGGCTTATAAATAATTGTTTCTAGATTTAGAGATAAATCAGTCATATTAATAATTCGCAATAACCAAGGGAGACCAGGATAAATAGTAACAGATGATACTGGTGTATAGGGGGTGTTGAAACCCAACCTCTCTACCAAATGTTATGGATCGGATCCCCCGTCCCGCTAGTCATCATACAAATAGCCAACTAGACCTTAAGTGTCGACACCCCCTTAAGATTGTAAGTCATAAGAGTAGTACTAGATGCTAGACTCTAGCCTATGGCGATAAGAGTCAGGGCACTCGGAGTCCCAAAGTAGTAACGGGTCCAAGACTCCAAAGAGGTAGTCAAGGAAAGCTGTCGAATCGATACTTCCGGCCGGAGCCAACCATAAGTCCAAGACTCCAACAAGTATAGGTAGTCAAGGGAAGCTGCTGAATCGGTACTTCCGGCCGGAGCCAACATAGTAACAGTCCACTGGTTCCAGTACATGCGATTCTTTCACTTTACGTTGTTAATGGATTCTGATTTAGTGACATTTGAATAAAGAGTTTTCTAATTTCGAATACGAGTTGTAAAATGACGGTTTAAAAGTAGAATGACAATTTTAGCAAATTTTAGAATAACTACGACAGTTATTTTGAAATAAACAAGTAGATCACGTGAAAGAACTAGGCAGGAAAAACTAAGCAAGTAAACTCACAGGTATATTTTTGAGACTGAACATAAATCACGTTTTGACACGAAGGAAGACAAGTACGCAACACTAAGCATGTATACTCACCTAGAGAGCCAAAGTACCAGCTAAACCGCTACTCGTAAACAACGTCCAACTCTACTCCATCGCCGAAACCAGGCTCTACAAGCATACACATAAATTCCTAATCACAACCAGGTTCGTGTCACAAATAGAGAATGCATATGTCCTGCGTGAGATGCAAAGGACATTCAAGAGTATTTATAACACCCAAATTATTTTTAGATAGTTAAAGTCTCAATTGCTAGTGAATCAGAAATCTCTAAACTGATGTTAGGAAAATTACATAATAATTTTAAGACTATAAAACTATTTAATACTATAATTAACGTTATATTAAATTATAAGAAAAGTCAGTTTATAGTTAAACATTGAAAGATAACAATTCTCGTAATGGTAAAAGATGTAATATAGCTAAGGAAATGATTTCGAAATATTTCACAATTAGTATCTATTTTCTAACTAATTTATTTTCCGACAAAAATAACAATAGTTAATTAAACGAATTTAATTGTTGAGTAAAAAGATAACATTTTTACTTATCATTATTTTACAACTCACAATTTATTTAGATAAACAAAATCAATATTTATTTAATGAGTAAAACATTACTATATATTCATTATGTAATTTAAACGTATATAAACAATTCATTTTACTAACTTAAATTTTCACAAAAACAAAGTTTAAATATTTATTATGTAACATATGCATTTTGAAAATGATTTTAAGCTTATTTCTTTATTTAATATGAAATTTGTATCATTTTATTAATGTATAAACAATTAAGTAAAAGTTACATTATTAACTAAAAACAGTTTGTTGAAATAACAGTAGGCTCCCCATAGTTTCTCTAAACAACAACTACTAATAATAATAAGTTTTAATTGCAACACATCATACCCTAAAAGTTTTGGAATGATCATAAAAACCCCCTGCAACTAAATTCTTTTCAACAATGCCATCTTCTACAAGTGATTTCTCCCAACGATCCACACCCACACACACCAAAATCAAATACCCACAATCATACATATACATACAGCAAGTAACAACCCAGAAATTCATATCGTAACCGAACGCGAAGAGATTTCGAGTTTACCGGAAAGTTCGACGATGACGGAACGGAAATAGGCGGCAATGGTGGTCACGGGGATGAACTGAGCTCGGTCACAGCTCTGTTCTGGTCGGTGGGAATCGTCGGGACTCCACAGAGACGGGACAACAGGCTGCGACGAACAGAGGGAGGCAGAGTTGCGGCGGCGGCGTCGGGCTACTCCGGCGTGGCTGCTACCGCTGCTGCCATCATGGTTGTTTCTGCTGGGATTTCGACGGGGAAGGGAGAGGGTAAGACGGTGAGTGAGAGGGAGATATGGGGGCGATGATGGTGGTGCGTGGTGGTGGTGATTGGAGGCGAATGTTGGCGGTGAAAGGTGCTCTGTTTTGCCGGGTTTGCTCTCGGCAAAAACAGAGCAGATGGTTGGGTTAGTTTGCGGCAGAGAAGGGAGGGTTGAGAGAGGTGGAGGTGGAACAGTGGTGGAAGAGAGCAGAGGTGGAATGGAGGTGGTGATGGCTGGTGGTGATGGTTGTCGCGGTTTGTGGGTTTGATGCCGAGAAGAAAAAGAGAAGAAGGAGGGTCTGATGTAACAGGGGGTATAAGGTGATGGTGAAAGGTGAGGTCAAAATGGTGAGGTAATCCTTTGAGAAGCTGAGGTCATTTCATTTTTTTGTCCTTTTCTTTTTAAAACAAATTATACAGTGAGGCGAGAGTGCGGGTTCGGGTGGTGATTCGGGCGCGGAAAGACGCAAATACGCGGGACAAATTTAACACGCGGCGATGATAAAAATTATATTTTAAAACCGATTAATATTTTAAAAAAAGTGAAACATATTTTTTTTGACAACAAAATTTATTAAACTAAGAAATTTTATTTTAATCGCAACAATTAAAGAAAATTACTACGCGCGTTAAATTACATATCGGCTCTAGCTAAAAATCACGGGTATTACATCCTTCCCTCCTTGGACTAAGCTTCGTCCTCGAAGCGTGAAAGCGGTACTAGGGTTTATGCGTATCTAATAGCAAGTTTACGAATGCAATAACAAGTGGCAGGTCACAAACGCATGCAAATGCAAATCACTAATGCAATGAGGCAATATAATGATAACATGATTAAATGCAATGAGATGCGAGGTTAGGAAATAGCAGGAATAAATGGGGATTTACATCCTCTCCCCCTTAGAGGAGTGACGTCCCCGGAACTCGGTTAATACCTCATCGACGAAGAGGTGCGGGTACTTATCCCTCATTGCATCCTCGGTTTCTCAATTAGCTTCCTCTGTGAGGTGATTCGTCCACAAAACTTTGACCAATTTGATGCTCTTGTTCCGCATTTCCCTCGTTTTGCGGTCAAAGATCTTGACTGGTTGTTCCTCATAAGTTAGCGCAGGATCCAATTCTATGGGTTCCGGATCTAGGACGTAAGATTGATCAGCGTACTTCTTCAATTGTGACACATGGAATACGTTGTGAACACGTCTGAGATTCGATGGTAGATCCAATCTGTATGCCAGTTCTCCGATCTATTCCATAATATCGTAAGGTCCAATGAACTTCGGGCTTAACTTCCCTTTCTGATTGAACCTCTTTACCCCCTTAGTCGGTGAAACTTTAAGAAAAACTTTATCACCGACTTGGAACACGAGTGGCCTTCTTTTCTGATCAGCGTATGATTTATCCTGTCTTGCGCTGCTTTCATCTTCTGCTGAATAAGTCGAACCTGGTCAGTCATATCCTCGATGATTTGTGGTCCAAGTACAACTGTATCACTGATGTCGCTCCAGCACAGTGGAGTCCTACACTTTCTTCCGTATAGAGTTTCGTGAGGTGCCATCCCAATGCTAGCATGATAACTGTTGTTGTAGGAAAACTCTATTAGCGGTAGTCTATCAACCCATGAACCCTGAAGGTCCATGACACAAGCCCGCAACATATCCTCTAAAGTCCGGACTGTTCTCTCTGTTTGACCATCTGTCGCTGGGTGAAAGGCTGTACTGAAACATAACTTTGTCCCCAGCGCTTCTTGAAGTGCTTGCCAGAAATGAGAGAGAAAGTTTGGATCTCTGTCCGAAACAATCGATTCTGGTACTCCATGATACCGCACTATGTTCTTAACATATGCGTTTGCCCTTTGTTCCATATTCCAGGTGTCCTTCATTGGAATGAATCTCGCTGTCTTGGTCAATCTGTCTACTATTACCCAAATTGAATTCAGCCCATTCCTTGATACTGGTAGAGCTGTTACAAAATCCATTGAAATCGCATCCCATTTCCACTTTGGAACTTCCAGTGGTTGCACTAGGCCGCCCATTCTTTTGTGCTCAAACTTTACTTTCTGGCACGTGAGACATCGCGCTACGAACTCTGCTACTTCATTCTTCATGTTGGGCCACCAAAACTGTTTCTTCATATCCTTGTATAACTTGTCCCCTCCGGGATGAACTGAATAGGGTGTGCAATGCGCCTCTTGCATCAATTTCTCCTGATATCTGCACACTTCTGAGGTACACACAACCTTCCCTTATACTGGATACTTCTGTCTCCGTGAATCTGAAATTCTTTTGCTAAACCGTCCTCGATCTTCTTTCTGACTCTTTCCAACTTCACGTCTCCTGGTTGGCCTTTCTTTATCTCTTCCAAGATGTCAGGCACAATCTTCATACTCCCAAGTATGTTGCTCACAGTTCCTTGTTCCATCACTTCAATTTGCATCTTCTCGAACTCTTTGCACAACTGTTGCGGTAAGACCCACGTGGAATTCAGTGTGTGACTTGATTTCCTGCTCAAAGCATCTGCAACTACGTTTGCCTTCCCTTCGTGATACTGAATCTCCAGGTCATAGTCCTTGATCAACTATGGCCTTTTCCTGTGGTTCAGCTCCTTCTGGGTGAAGATGTACTTCAAACTGTTGTGGTCAGTGAACATTCTACAAGTCGCTCCATACAAATGATGCCTCCAAATCTTGAGTGCAAACACAACTGCTGCCAACTCTAAGTCATGTGTGGCATAGTTCTCCTCATGCGGTTTCAACTTCCTGTATGCGTAGGCAATAACCTTCTTTTCTTGCATAAGCACGCATCCCAAGCCCTTCTTTGATGCATCGCTGTACACCTCAAACTCCCCTGACTCATTAGGTAGAGTCAACACGGGTGTTGTTGTCAGCTTCTCCTTTAAAATCCGAAATGCTTCTTCGCAGCTTTCATTCCACACATACTTCACAGTCTTCTTAGTCAAATTTGTCAAAGGCCTTGCGATCTTTGAAAAGTCCTTCACGAACCTTCAATAGTAGCCTGCCAATCCCAGAAAACTCCTGATTTCTGACGCATTCTTTGGTCTAGGCCAATTCTTTACTGCTGACGTCTTAGCTGGATCAACTGATACTCCTTCACTAGAGATGATATGTCCCAAGAATGGAACTCTGTCCAGCCAGAACTCACACTTAGATAGCTTTGCATAGAACTTATCCTCTCTCAGGGTTCCCAAAACTTGTCTAAGGTGCTCCTCATGCTCTTCTTTGCTCTTTGAATACACCAAGATGTCGTCAATGAACACTACCACAAAGCGGTCTATGAACGGTCTCAACGTCCGGTTCATAATGTCCATGAACACTGCAGGTGCATTGGTTAAACCAAAAGACATCACTGTGAACTCGTAATGTCCATACCTTGTCCTGAAGGCTGTCTTCGGAATGTCCTTCTCTGCCACTCTAAGCTGGTGATAACCTGTTCTTAGGTCAATCTTCGAAAAGACACTTGCTCCTTGCAACTGATCAAACAGATCGTCTATCCTTGGAAACGAATACTTGTTCTTGATCGTCACACTATTCAACTCCCTGTAGTCTATACATAGCCTGATGCTCCCATCTTTCTTCTTTACGAACAACACTGGTGCTACCCAAGGGGATACACATGGTCTAATGTATCCCTTATCTAGAAGCTCCTTCAACTGATCCTTCAACTGATCCTTCAACTCTTTTAGCTCTGCAGGCGCCATGCGGTACGGTGCCTTCGAAACTGGTTCCGTTCCTGGTACTACTTCAATTGTAAACTCCACTTCCCTTGTTGGTGGTATACCCGGGATTTCATCCGGGAACACGTCTGAAAATTCTCGTGCTACAGGTATATCCCTTAACGCGTTCTCTGCCGCTGAAAGGTCTTGAATGTAACATAAGTAAGCCTCCTGGCCTTTCTTAACCTGATTAACAATGGTTAAGGCCGAGACTATCTTGACCGAAGGTTCCCTAGGAACGCTGCTGTAGGATATGCGCTCCCCTTTGGGTCCTTTTAGTCTCACCTTCTGATCAGCACATATGATGTTGGCCTTGTACTCCGTCAACCAATCCATTCCCAAGATAACATCAATCTCTCCAAGGTTAAACTCAATGAGATTCGATGGTAAGGTGCAATCTAGGATGTTGACCTCTACCCCTTCACAAACGGGGTCGCAATTTACTACTTGACCGTTGGGTGTCGCAACTGCTATAGATGTTCTAGTCGAAGGTACTAGTCCTATCTTCTTAGCAAATGCAGATGATATAAATGACAGTGATGCGCCAGAATCAAATAATGTGAAAGCAGGATGATTATGAACAAGAAAGGTACCGGTCACCCCGTTGTTTGCTGCGTCTGCTTCCGTGCGGTTCATCACAAATATCTGACCACCTGGCCGCTGGTTGTTCCCCTGAGCTGCATTGACTCCATTTCCATTCCCATTTTTGTCAGCCCTGTTGTTACCATTTGCAGCCACATTCTTGTTTTGCCAGCCATTCCTGTTGCCATTCTGATTATTGTAGTTTCCCTGCTGGCCAGCTGTGCCATTTCTAAAGTTGTTGCGAACCTTATTACCCCCATTCTGGTTGTTCTGCCGGAATCCATTCCCATTCTGATTCTGCCGATTCCCCTCGTAGTTCTGTCCATTCCCCTGATAGTTTTGACCGTTGAAGCCTTGCTGGTTCTCAGTCCCCAACATCTTCTGACATTCACGGAATACGTGGCCTTTGATGCCACAGAACGTACAAGCCAAAATAGCGCCGTCACAAGTGAATCCTCGATGGCTGCGACCACACCTGTTGCAGTTGGACTGGTACTGGTTGCCGCCATTGCCGGTCTTAAAGCGCTTGTCTGACCCCTGGTTGCTGTTTCCCCCTTGGCCGCTAGTTCCCTGGCCTTCCAACTTTCTCTTTCCCTGTTGCTGAATCAATGTCTGGTCAACCCTCCATATGTTTGCAGCTATCCCATAGGCTTCTGACAAGGTATCATAGCCTCTGGTGAGCATGGTCCTCTGAATCTCAAGCTTCAGAACTCCTAGAAAACGAGTAATCTTGCGCCCTTCTGTTGGCACTGTCGCTTCAGCATATCGGGCCAACTCTACGAACTTATCATAATAGTCTGTCACAGAGTCGCTGCCCTGCTTCAGTGCGATGAACTCCTGATACTTCAGCTCCTTCACATGCTCTGGATAAAATTTTGTCCTCATAGCAGTCTTCATTGCATCCCAGTTGAAGCCTTCCAGAGCCATGAGTCTTGCTCGATTAGCTGTCCACCAATTATCAGCCTTCTCTTTGAAATAGAAAGCCGCCTGATTGATCTTGTGGGCTTCAGGGCAATCCATTGCTTGGAAGATTTTGTCGAAATCCCAGATCCAGTTCTCTAGCAGTACCGGATCCTCTTTCCCATAGAATTTGCTCGGGTTCCGCTGAGATACCTTCTTAGCCCAGTCTGGTTCCCGCTCAACGATGACATTGTTGTTCTGATTGTTCTGGTTGTTGTGGTTCATAGCCTGAACAAACTGACCCATATGAGCGATCAGCTGAGCCACCTGTGGGTCCAATGCCGCTTCCCTTTCCATTTGAGTAGACGCGTTGCTTCTAGTGGCGTAGCCGTGTTGGTGATCAGTCATGCGCCCTACACTGTTGCTTAACGATTATGTGGTGCGGGGTTATGCAAGATTGATATAGCTTAGCTAGCGCACAAATAATAATAATAATAATAATAATAATAATAATAATATAGCTTCAATCACATATAATCACATTCTACAAGAATGGAATAACAGTTAAACACATAAGTTATCTCGAGATACGTGCAATTCGACAAATATATTTCTCAAGTAAAGAGCATGTAGGCATCTCGAAATTAAGGATGAGGGTGGGTGGGATATACCCCCCGTCAATCGCTGGTCATTCAAACACGTAATAAGCACTGAGGCTCTAAAACGGAACCCAAAGAGGGACAAGTAACGTTTATCAGTTAGGCATGCGAGGATAAAATAAGAGACATAACCCATCATCCCCGGCTTATTCCGATTTTACTTGTTCAGTTGATCTTGCCCTATCAGTTTCAAGTTCAAGTTCAACCTTAGCTTTAATTACATTCAAAAATATTAGTTTTAACCGTTATCTCCCTACAGTCCTAAAGGATGTCACTGCTCTGATACCAACTGTAACACCCCCGATTTCCAGAGGAGCCGGAGATCGGGGAAGTGTCTCCGTACAGGGAATTACCCTTTTGTACAAGGATTAGTAGTAACAAGTAGTGAAAAGAAAACATCCAATCTACAGATTAATATTACAAAAGTTAATAGTGTTCGCGACAAAGTCCAAGCTAGACAACAAGTCTAACAAAAGATATTTTACAACAAAAGAGGTCTCTCCGGTTAATTACTAAGCATTACAGTTTACATGTGAGAACGAGCTCGTGAATCCTGCGCGTTACCCCAAGCAAACTAGTCACATACCTGCGGGGGAAAATAAAAGGAACAAAGACCGCAGTTTTTCGAGTATTAGTAAAAACTGAGTGAATAAACAACTTAGCATGTAAAACAGATTGGCTAAGAAAGGTTACGGGTTTGTATTTGGTACAACTTTAAACAGTGACAGTGTATAAGTATAAAGATCAGAGTTTGCAGTATAAATAAGATTCCCAAATGTTCAGTGTTTCCATTACAAATATCTTATCTCAAGTGGCGTGTCTATGCAGAACACGGCTTATAAATAATTGTTTCCAGATTTAGAGATAAATCTGTCATATTAATAATTCGCAATAACCAAGGGAGACCAGGATAAATAGTAACAGATGATACTGGTGTATAGGGGGGTGTTGAAACCCAACCTCTCTACCAAGCGTTATGGATCGGATCCCCCGTCCCGCTAGTCATCATACAAATAGCCAACTAGACCTTAAGTGTCGACACCCCCTTAAGATTGTAAGTCAGAAGAGTAGTACTAGATGCTAGACTCTAGCCTATGGCGATAAGAGTCAGGGCACTCGGATTCCCAAAGTAGTAACGGGTGCAAGACTCTAAAGAGGTAGTCAAGGGAAGCTGTCGAATCGATATTTCCGGCCGGAGCCAACCATAAGTCCAAGACTCCAACAAGTATAGGTAGTCAAGGGAAGCTGCCGAATCGGTACTTCCGGCCGGAGCCAACATAGTAACAGTCCACTGGTTCCAGTACATGCGATTCTTTCACTTTACGTTATTAATGGATTCTGATTTAGTGACATTTGAATAAAGTGTTTTCTAATTTCGAATACTAGTTGTAAAATGACGGTTTAAAAGTAGAATGACAAGTTTAGCAAATTTCAGAATAACTACGACAGTTATTTTAATAAACAAGTAGATCACGTGAAAGAACTAGCCGAAAAACCTAAGCAAGTAAATTCACATGTATATTTTTGAGACTGAACATAAATCACGTTTTGACACGAAGGAAGACAAGTACGCAACACTAAGCATGTATACTCACCGAGAGAGCCAAAAGTGCTAGCTAAACCGCTACTCGTAAACAACGCGCAACTCTACTCCATCGCCGAAACCAGGCTCTACAAGCATACACATAAATTCCTAATCACAACCAGGTTCGTGTCACAAATAGAGAATGCATATGTCCTACGTGAGATGCAAATGACATTCAAGAGTATTTATAACACCCAAATTATTTTTAGATAGTTAAAGTCTCAATTGCTAGTGAATCAGAAATCTCTAAACTGATGTTAGGAAAATTACATAATAATTTTAAGACTATAAAACTATTTAATACTATAATTACCGTTATATTAAATTATAAGAAAAGTCAGTTTATAGTTAAACATTGAAAGATAACAGTTCTCGTAATGGTAAAAGATGTATATCTAGCTAAGGAAATGATTTCGAAATATTTCACAATTAGAATCTATTTTCTAACTAATTTATTTTGCGACAAAAATAACAATAGTTAATTAAATGAATTTAATTGTTGACTAAAAAGATAACATTTTTACTTATCATTATTTTACAACTCACAATTTATTTAGATAAACAAAATCAATATTTATTTAATGAGTAAAACAGTACTATATATTCATTATGTAATTTAAACGTATATAAACAATTCATTTTACTAACTTAAATTTTCACAAAAACAAAGTGTAAATATTTATTATGTAACATATGCATTTTGAAAATGATTTTAAGCTTATTTCTTTATTTAATATGAAATTTGTATCATTTTATTAATGTATCAACAATTAAGTAAAAGTAACATTATTAACTAAAAACAGTTTGTTGAAATAACAGTAGGCTCCCCATAGTTTCTCTAAACAACAACTACTAATAATAATAAGTTTTAATTGCAACACATCATACCCTAAAAGTTCTGGAATGATCATAAAAACCCCCTGCAACTAAATTCTTTTCAACAATGCCATCTTCTACAAGTGATTTCTCCCAACGATCCACACCCACACACACCAAAATCAAATACCCACAATGATACATATACATACAGCAAGTAACAACCCAGAAATTCATATCGTAACCGAACGCGAAGAGATTTTGAGTTTACCGGAAAGTTCGACGATGACGGAACGGAAATAGGCGGCAATGGTGGTCACGGGGATGAACTGAGCTCGGTCACAGCTCTGTTCTGGTCGGTGGGAATCGTCTGGACTCCACAAAGACGGGGACAACAAGCTGCTACGAACAGAGGGAGGCAGAGTTGCGGCGGCGGCGTCGGGCTACTCCGGCGTGGCTGCTACCGCTGCTGCCATCGTGGTTGTTTCTGATGGGATTTCGATGGGGAAGGGAGAGGGTAAGACGGTGAGTGAGAGGGAGATATGGGGGCGATGATGGTGGTGCGCGGTGGTGGTGATTGGAGGCGAATGTTGGCGGTGAAAGGTGCTCTGTTTTGCCGGGTTTGCTCTCGGCAAAAACAGAGCAGATGGTTGGGTTAGTTTGCGGCAGAGAAGGGAGGGTTGAGAGAGGTGGAGGTGGAACAGTGGTGGAAGAGAGCAGAGGTGGAATGGAGGTGGCGATGGTTGGTGGTGATGGTTGTCGCGGTTTGTGGGTTTGATGCCGAGAAGAAAAAGAGAAGAAGGAGGGTCTGATGTAACAGGGGGTATAAGGTGATAGTGAAAGGTGAGGTCAAAATGGTGAGGTATGCTTTTGAGAAGCTGAGGTCATTTCATTTTTTTTTATTTTTCTTTTTAAAACAAATTATACAGCGAGGCGGGAGTGCGGGTTCGGGTGGTGATTCGGGCGCGGAAAGACGCAAATACGCGGGACAAATTTAACACGCGGCGATGATAAAAATTATATTTTAAAACCGATTAATATTTAAAAAAAAAGTGAAACATATTTTTTTTGACAACAAAATTTATTAAACTAAGAAATTTTTATTTTAATCGCAACAATTAAAAAAAAATTACTACGCGCGTTAAATTACTTATCGGCTCTAGCTAAAAATCACGGGTATTACAATTCATGTGCTTACCTAAAGCCAATCCACTTCCTCGGTCAGTGGAGCAATCCCCTCACTCAGCAGATTCTATAATAATAGTCAAATGCATGCATAAAAAACAATAGATATATGAAAAAAATACAAAGATACATGTACAACAGCATATAGACCCCCATCATAGAGGAGTAACACATATGCAGATGTTAATTGACAGGTCTTGCCCATACACTGATCTACCCCTGGTGTCCCATCCTTCCTAGTGCAGTCCTGGTTGTATCTTAGGTCCTTTTAATAAGGTAGACTTATCAAGTATTATGAGTGCTAGGACTCCCAGTGTTTCAATTAGTACCCTCTTGCTCATTCCCGGTTATTTACACTCAAATCCTTTGCCTACGGTTTAGATCGCATAAGAGTCCCTGACCCAGTCCGATGTTTCTTATTCTAATCCAGGATTTTTTAGATGGGAATTCCTAATTCTCTAGAAACTTCTAGATAGGAAGGAGATCAAGACTAGCCTCATCATATGGTTGATTAATCGAGGGAATGGTGAGATGACCACTCTACCCTTCTTACCAATCTAAACAAATTGGTTCTCTTAGGGAGGTCAACTCAGTCAAACCTGGCACCTTGACTCGGGGTGTTAGAAAGAGAATAATTTAGAAGTACTCTTAACTTATAGGGTTACTATTATGTCTTTCCCCTTAGTATTAGGGTTGACTGAAAGATAAGCCGTAATATCATTTGAGAAGTCCTGCTGGGACTGAAGTCTTCGCCAGATGACCAATCTAGAGGGTTCGAGGTGTTTCAGAAACATTAGAGAGTCTCAAGGAAGTGAATTACAAAGTTTAGATTAATTGCATTTAGGCCCCTTATTTAATAAAATTACATATAGACCCCCATATCTTGCCGGGTCACTCTAAGCCAGCAATTACCTTCTTGAGGCTCCAAGTATCCTTTCTAAGTCACGTTTTGGTCACAGGCCAAATTTAGTTTCAAATTGAAGTTTTTAATACTGGAACATGGGCCCCTATAGTTTGTGGAAATTAAAGAGAGACCCCAAACGTTGAATTGGTAAAAGAAAAAGTCAATTTATCATCCTAAGGCTTCCAAATATCCTTACAAGTTGTTTTATTAACATTAAGTCAACAATTTTAGCTTAGTGAAACTATTTTGCGAAGTTACAATCCCCCCACTACTGTTTGGTCCAACCATGCATTCATAGGAAGTCAAACTTAGTCAAATTTGACCTAAGTGCCCAAAATGATAATTAGAGCAGCTTTGCTCAAGAGAGTGAGGGCTAGAGAGGTCGTTGTAGATGTCAACATGGAAAGTCAAAGTTGGGTGAAAAGGCCCACACAACCATCTTCAGAGCTGATTTGTGATCAATTTAGAGTTCATTCGAAGAATTCGGAAATAGGGTCATGTAGCTGGTTGTTTATAGATTCTAGAACATACTTGAACACCCGAAATCTCCAAGTAATCAAGGAGATAAAGTTGTTCAAAGTTGGCCAAAAATTTCTCTTTCAGCACATAGAAATTTTTCGAGTTCTTGATGATGAAGAATAGACTCAGGAAGCAACTTTGAAGCCATTTTAGGGTGATTTAGAGGATGATTCAGGAAGTCAAATTCATATGAGAGTTGTATAGTTACATGCAAAGAGTACAATGTCAAAACAGATCTTCATTTCATCAATTCATGAGGAAATTATTGAAACACAACGAGGGCAGCCTCACACCCCTCAACACTTAGTTAAATTTGAATTTGCCAGCTCAAGAACACCGGTTCTTGCTATCTTTGGAGTCAAAATCAGAGATGCTAGAGATTGATTCATCCTAAGAGATCTACAGGAGAGTTGTAGTATAGAGTGTTGGTAACAGACGGAGCCAAAAATCACACCAAATCGGTTATTGGCGAGGGAGATAAAGCCCTATGATCAGGGATGCTTCTCCCGCCGGAAAAATCACCCAAACCAGATCAAACACGACGAATTCGTGAATCTGTGCATATTTTAATATTCTTAGAGGACTCGCGACGTTACTAGGAGCATAATTATTCAAATAAATCAGATTTTGGTGTAGAAATGAGGGCTTACCCATGCTTTGGCCGGCCATGGAGTTTTCCGGCAGAAACATGAACTCCGGCGGCATGCAGAGCCTCTTCACGGCTCGTGGTCATCACATGAATGTCAAAAAAGATTCATCAGTCTTCAGGGATCACCACCATGTGATTTACAGAGAGAGAAAGAAACAACAAAGGTATCACTGAGCTTCGCCGTTGACGCGAATTCTTTACGCGCTTAAACGCAAGTATACAGTCAAGTAGTATTAGGAGTATTTTACGACTCCAAGTATCGAACCCAAGGTAATTTATGATTATTAGATAACTAGAAATTAATTATAAGAGATCTAAGTAGCCGGTAAAAATTTATTTGAATTTGTAACGTTTTCGCCCAAAAACAAGCGACGTAAATTAAATAACAAGTAACTAAATATTTTTGTAGGGTTTTCAATTTTTAAATGAAAATAAATTGAGATTGACTGCGATTAATGAGAAAGAACTAGGCAATTGATGTTCCTAGGGTTGTTAACGATTTCCGGAATTATGCATGAAACACTCCACTCACGTTCTAGTTATATCGGGTAATGCTCATCACGATCTTCTCTCGATCTCACGTGAATTTGTGTAAACAATAGCTTTCGGGTCCTCTCGGTCCACCTCCGTCTATTACTACAATCTAATTGATTTGTTAGGCTCGTTCACCGGGTCCTATCGGTCCACCGAATTCACTAAGTACTAACAAAAATCAATCTAAACTACCCTCACACGATTAATCAAGTTTCTATCTCCTCCCGGTCTCAAGAAACTACAAGATCACCTAACTATTCTTTAACACGTCTCAAATAATTCACATCCGTGCAACCCTATGAACAAATAGCGTCCTACCGGTGATCAAGCCAAGAACACTAATAAATAAAGAACAAGAATAGTTTGGATAACAAGAACGTTCATAAACTTTAAGCTAATGCATGTATCAAGTCCAAAATCCGGAAAAACGTCATCAAACCCTAGTTTTCATCAATCACCTAGCTTGAGAAGTTTAGCTAGACAAAATAATGTTTAACATAATCAAAATATTGAAGTTCATGAAGAATAGAAGAAGAAAAGATGATCAAACGCTAAAATCTTCAATGTTGATGACCTTCCAAGCTCCTAGCTTTGTCTCCTATCTTCCCTAGCTCCCAAGACTTCAAAGATGCGTCAATCCCCCTTTCTTAGGTCGTTCCATACGTTTTTTAACAGCTGAGCACGTTTTTTAATGAAAACTAGCCGAAATTGCACTTCAGCCCCTCTACTTTGTAATTCCCGGACAGAATTATTTGCTGATTTTGCGCGGGCTGTATCTCCCTCATACGGACTCGTCTTTGGGCCTACCATATATCGTTGGAAAGCTACGGATGTCTACTTTTCAATGCCGCAAGCCTTGCTTCAAAATTCTTTGTAGAGTTTCCTGGGAATCGAAAAGAGTGCAGGCTTGTCCTGTGTGACTTTTCCAACTTTTCTTCGTTTGTGCGTCTCCTTTTCTCCTCTTCATCTAGCTCCATTCCAAGCATCTCATAAGCTCCATTGCACCTATTTTACCTGAGATACACAACACTAAACAACCCGTGCAATTATCATAGCAAATATGAGAGAAACATGCACAAATAAGCTAGAAACACAACTTTTCACTCTTAGGCTTAGAAATAGTCAAATTCACATATTTGTGCAAATATAACATATAAATCATGTGAAATAAGCCTATTACAAATAATATGGAAGTATAAAATTAACTCCTAAAAGAGAGTTATCAAACACCCCCATACTCACCTATTGCGCGTCCCGAGCAATCCAATCAAAGTACAATCAAAATTCGGCCACAATCCAACCAAAATATCTCCAATGAAACACAACCCCACAAGTGATACGAGTCGAGAATTGCATATTTACTAGAAACACCTTTGCATACAAATCCTAACTAGCCGACTCAATAACGACACAAGACTCGACAATGCAACAATATGATGAAAATGCAAACTACGACTCGATCCTACACAAACACATATATACACAAAACACACTTTTTATCTTTTTGGTTGAGATCGGGCAATCTCCATTGGCTTAAATCGATTATCATGAAGTGATGAGAATCCTAGGAACAAAGCATGAGTTGAAACTAAACTCGACAACGAGACTCTCCCCTAGTTAGTATAGAAAGCCAAACTTTACTAAGTACAAGAGTACGCTACCTCTTTGTGTGTGCCACGAAATAAGGGACTACGCTAGGCAAAGCCACATCCAAGGTCCGAGCTCCTTATCCGCTAACGGTTTTCACATGATGAGGCTTAGGGACATAAAGATGATCTCGTCGAAATAAAGTCCTAAGCGTCACATTCTCACATCAAATCCCACATCTCACACACCCTCACCACAATGATAGAAACCAAAACCCAAAGCTCACCACCTCCGCCCCTCAATTCCCTCAAATCCCGGTACAATATCTCCGTGGCCATCGTCGTTCGTCGTGCATGAAACTTGAAACATCGTCGTCAAAGTAGCTCCACCACTTGTTTCAATTCAAATTCAACACAACACTTTATTTCATATCTCCTTTTTCTTTTTCTATCTTTTTGTTTTTTTTGTTTTTTTGTTTTGTTTTTGTTTTGTTTTTTTTTTCTTACAAT